>JAWZYU010000022.1:30945853-33345853 GCA_038380435.1 Ryuthela nishihirai
GATTATGATTTTTTTTCTCAAAAGTACAAAGGGAATTTTGAAAATTTAAATCCTCTCCACCATTTTTTAATGTTTTTAAATTAAAAACAATGCATTTCTTTGCTAATTGTTAAATGGTTTTGCTATCTCTTATACATTATAATCCCACTCAGAAATTCGAAACTCATTCTTCACTCACGAGCCTCCCAAAATCCTAAATTTTGTTGATATGACAATATGAGTAATACCTGGTTATTTGGTATTAATTACCAAAGTCATACTTATTGTGACAAAGATGCCTAGATATAATAATAATAAAGGAGAAGAATCAAATATTTTGTAATTTTTATATTGTTTTGTGATGAATTTCGGATTTTTGGTTGTTTCTTTGCCGAAATGAACAGTCGTTATGTAATGATCAGTTATGGTTGATTTTATAATTGAAACCATTAATTCCTTATTCCCTGATAATCTTACTATCATGTGATCGACACAATACATAAAACGAGTAGGATTAAAAATACAACGTTGAAAACCTAGCGAATCTAACACATCACAATACTTTTGAGTCTGAGATTTGTTATCTAGAATATCTATTCTCATGTAGCCTATTAAAATAACATTTTCGTAATTGATTTTTAGCAAAATATTGTGTCAACTCATCTATGAATATATTTTTATCTAAACTTAGTGTTCTGTACATTGATATTGCAACGTAATCTACGTTACCTGTTTTTATAGTTAGAGATATAACATCCGCATTAATAAATTTCATATCGAGTTGTTTAACGCTGATATTGCATTTTTTAACAATCAATACGTCGCCCGCTCTGCTCAGAGTACCCCATTTGCAAAATTTATCATACCCCTTCATATTACACATTTCAATTTCTTGATTTTTGACCCACATTTCTGATAAAACGATGATGTCTGAACAGAGCCCCATTAACATTTCAACCAGAAGGAAATGTTCGAATTTTTTTCTAAATGATCTGACATTCATATGAAGAATTCTGAACATACCGCATTTATGTTCTAATAAAGGATTATTTTTGATAAAATCAATTAATAAGGTTTCAATTTTGACAGCCATTTTATAGGGGTTAACCATTATAACTTCACACACAATATATTTGCAACTATTCTATAGTAGTTTTAAATCATTATTTGTTCCTTTTTTGAATTTAGAATTTAGAATTCAAATGTTAAACACTTTTGAATTCTTATCTTTTCTGATGTACAGTTTGCCATCTGGAACTATAATTTTTTTCTTTCTTAATTTTTTTCACCTCAAACACTAACATTTTTAGTTCTGGGATCAGATGTTCTCCTATGTAAATGCAATCGTTGCTCTTTGAAATACCTAAAACTCTATTCCTTACTTCTTTCAATGATCGCCAATTTCTTCCTATCCACACTATATCGTTTTCTTATTTTAATCCCAATCTAACGATAATTAGTTCCGGTTTATTTTTATTACGAGTTGGCAGTTGATGAGTAAATTTATTTTTGTTTCCTGTGGTTTCAGATTAATTGCTGTTCCTATTTTATTTATTAATTCGTTCATATTTTCGTTAGGCATTTCTAGGAGTCCATTGATTTCGATGTTGTCATTTCCACCACGCGGCTGCAGTTCTCTCATTTGGTGTTGTCGTTCCCCAATTTATCTTTTCATCTGTTTCTTCTCAGCCTCCAATTCCACATTTACTTCCTTAATCTCCTTTATTTGTTTTGAAATTTCTGATATAATTCAAATGAACTCATCTAATTTGTTCGAATTAAATTACACACCTTTAACACATTCCTGTATACTCTCATTTAACACTTTGTTATTCTTATTAAGAACTAGCTGAACGTACCCGGCGCTGCCCGGGTGTCCCCTTTTAACCTGTATATTCTTATTTTCACTGCATAAAAGGTAAATTTTGACACTTTAGCACAGATTTTCAACAGGAAGAAATTTGCCGGGATCGTTGTTGACGTCAGCAAGCTCTCTCACATAGCCGTGGCTTAGTTTCTGAGTAAGCTATCGAGATTTCATTTCCGTTACCACAGATTTTGCCGCCCTATGGCTCCCGTGATATTCATTCGCAGGGTCGAAATTTCCTGCACAACGTCCCTCGTGGGGCCCGGTGATTGGTCTAAAAATCAGGTTCTCACTCGCCCCGTGGCTTCGTTTCTACACAAATTGTGGTATCTCATGTCTCACTTTTAATCTGCATATTCTGTTGTTTCCTGCACGAAAGGTTAGTTTTGTGAGTATCTCCCCCCCCCCGCCCGACATTTTACACAGTTGGAACACGAAGAATTTCCCGGAGTTGCAAAGGTCATTGCTGACTCGGCGCGCGCTCTCAGAGCCCGTGGCAAACGATCGAGATATTTATTTCGTCAGATTTTGGCATTCTGTAATTCCCGACGTAATTCACCGAAAGGTCCGAAATTTCGTAGTCAGGTTCGCCCTGCCCGACCCCATGTTTGGTTAGGAAATCAGGTCTCTGGCAAAGGCAGTAGATTTAAATGATATTTTATCTTCTTATTTTCAGAGTTAGGGAGCAGTAAATGGCAACAATAGATTTGACAGCGATTCTTGTTTCCCGTAGGAAGAGCATGGGAAAGGTTTTTGGTTGTAGCAAGCCCCCCCCCCCCCGTTTGGACTTTCGACCTGAAATTTGTCACTGCAATCCGAACCACAACCAGAAACATTCTCTGGGGCGGGTGTGGCTCAGTCGGTAGCGCGCCAGGCTCGTAATCTGTAGTTCCCAGGTTCGAGTCCCAGCTGGGTCAGCGTTGAGATTTATCTCCGCAAAATTCCCCGCCCTGCCCACGATCAGTAGGGGACACCGATGGGCTTGGAAAGGCCGCCGTCCGTCGAATGGGACGTTAAGCCGTGGCCCCGTGTGTGGGAGATACTGATACTTACCCTGTGCACGTTAAAGAACACGCTGGATGGCCTTGAAGGGAGGCTACCATCTGTCTCCCAACAGCTATTCCAGTGGGTCCCCTCCCCCAAACTTCTCTGAGCTTTCGGGGTCCATGTGACCTGGCCATTTAGCTCATGGTGTGCAAAAACGTGCCACTCAGAGGTAAAACAACCCAACCCAGAAACATTCTCTGAAATTTTCCATCGTGTACGTTGATTTTCCGATGAGTTATGGCTGCCACAGACAGACACCTTCTTTTATTACATAGATTTATAACAGCTCGCTTTTTGATGCTCCTACATCTGACTTCAACGCCAAACTCGTGTCTTTCTCACTGGTGATCGCATCCGCTGGCCCAAGCACAGTCACGTCCGACTGACGGAAATCGGATCCACAAGGAATCCGTATTGTCCCCGTCCTCAGGTCTTCAATTGCCTTAGCAACAGTAATATGAGACGACGGTGACATTCCAGCTCCTCCAAGGCTGCGGTCATCAACCACGTGATCGGTCCGTGACGCTCTCTCTTGTCTCCCGTTGCCCTTTTGTTTTGCCTCGCTTTGGCTAATAGTAGAGACGTTATTATTTATTTCAACTCTATAATTATTACATTTGCAAGCATTTTCCGTTCACTCGACATCTTATTAAAGCCACTCTTTTCCTTTTCCCAAACAATAGAAATGAACGTACCCTGTGCACGGTACTCTCGTTTCCGGAGCTCGTATTGCATTGTTCCACACACAAAGGCGTCATGCTTCACGAGGACTTTGACAATGCATGCTTCACGAGGACTTTGGAAAATGTTCCTCGTGAAGCATTAGCGAGTTTAGCTGTCTTTGTGACCCAAGTTTCTGACAAACGCGCTCCGACAATCATCATACCTTTTCGAAATCCCTAAGGTCTTCTCTCTGCGAAATGGTACCAATAATTATGTGCAGTTAGGCTGGGTTTGCCATAATAGACATGAGGCACACTGGGATGTCGTTTGCATGTTTCATGCTTTTCACACAAATACGTATCTATGTGTGTGTGCACGAAAAACTTCGAGAAGCACATCAGCAAAAAATAATATCGTCTTTTAAATATTATGAATGTGCGAAGAATAAATATTCTGAAATACTCTGGGATGAGCGTTAACTGCAAAGATTAGATAAGAATCTAGGAAACTAATTCTTAACTCCTTTTCAGAATATATAACATGGCCAACAGGTTGAATTTAGAGAGAAATGCATATTCTGTTTGACGTATCCCGAAGGCTTTCCGCAAACTTTGGTGTTTCCATTCTTCTGTCCATTCATTACCTGTTCATCGCAATGTAATATAGTAACAGTTTTTTAAAGTGTTTAAGGGAAGTATTTCTAATGCTAGTTTATGGACTAGAGTCTGCACGGAGCAAAAATCGATAAATAACAATATGCACAGACAAATTTGATTCTTTCGAATCAGACGACAATTTTTTTTTATTTTTTAAAAACGGAGAAAGTACTTCCTACACCAGGGACCTGAGATTACCTAGAAGCTCTTGGGGCGGGGTGACTCAGTCGGTAGAGCGCCAGGCTCATAATCTGTAGTTCCCAGGTTCTAGTCCCAGCTGGGTCAGCGTTGAGATTTATCTCCGCAAAATTCCCCGCCCTGCCCATGGTCAGTAGGGGACACCGATGGGCTTGGAAAGGCCGCCGTCCGTCGGATGGGACGTTAAGCCCTGGCCCCGTGTGCGGGAGAGCCATACCCTGTGCACGTTAAAGAACACGCTGGATGGCCTTGACGGGAGGCTACCATCTGTCTCCCAACAGTTGTTCCAGTGGGTCCCCCCCCAACCTTCTCTGAGCCTTCGGGGTCCATGTGACCTGGCCATTTAGCCCATAGTGTGCAAAAAAAGTGCCGCTCAGAGGTAAAACAACCCAACCCAACCTAGAAGCTCTATAACGCTTGTCCTAGTTTCTCGTACAACATGCAAACACTTACACATGGACATGCTCAGCTGGTCTTAGGGGTCCGGTAAGCTAACCACTAGGTCAGGTAGGGTCTAATTAATCAAATTTAACTGTTTTTCAATTATCAGTTAAGTAATTCAGCTGATGCTTTCGAACTCATGAAAGCGAATGTTTCCAAAGCAGTCAAATACGTATTTATATGTGTGCACGAAAAAGTTCGAGAAACTTTGACGAAAGTTCGTAAAAGTCGACGAACAGTTGCGGAGATGTTCCATGTCATCAGCAAAAAATAAAATCGTCTTTTAAATATTTATGAATGTACGAAGAATAAATATTCTGAAATACTCTGAGACGAGAGTTAACTGCAAAGATTAGATAACAATCTAGGAAACTAATTCTTAACTCCTTTTCAGAATGCATAACATGGCCAACAGGTTGAATTTAGAGAGAAATGCATTTCAATTTCAGTGGCAGTCATTTTGCTGTCATGAAACAAGTGGGAAAAATCGACTCGGTATCCACATTTAAACAGGTTTTCTGCTTTAAGCGCCAAGTGCTCTACTCGTTGATCCAAAGCGGGGTGGCACACACTTGCTTGTTACGATGGTTGAAAATGCTGTGAAGCTCTAGCACGTGGCTCATGGGTTGGGTTGGGTTGTTTTACCTCTGAGCGGCACTTTTTTGGACACCATGGGCTAAATGGCCAGGTCACATGGACCCCGAAGGCTCAGAGAAGGTTGGGGGAGGGGACCCACTGGAACAGCTGTTGGGAGACAGATGGTAGCCTCCCGTCAAGGCCATCCAGCGTGTTCTTTAACGTGCACAGGGTATGGCTCTCCCGCACACGGGGCCAGGGCTTAACGTCCCATCCGATGGACGACGGCCTTTCCAAGCCCATCGGTGTCCCCTACTCCTCTGAGATATGGGGCGGGGGTGGCTCAGTCGGTAGCGCGCCAGGCTCGTAATCTGTAGTTCCCAGGTTCGAGTCCCAGCTGGGTCAGCGTTGAGATTTATCTCCGCAAAAATTCCCTGCCCTTCCCACGGTCAGTAGGGGACACCGATGGGTTTGGAAAGGCCGCCGTCCGTCGGATGGGATGTTAAGCCATGGTCCCGTGTGCGGGAGAAGAGCCATACCATGTGCACGTTAAAGAACACGCTGGATGGCCTTGACGGGAGGCTACCATCTGTCTCCTAACAGCTGTTCCAGTGGGTCCCCTCACCCAACCTTCTCTGAGCCTTCGGGGTCAATGCGACCTGGCCATTTAGCCCATGGTGTGCAAAAAAGTGGCGCTCAGAGGTAAAACAACCCAACCCAACCCTCTGAGATATTGTATATACAACAGTTATGAAGGATATCGTAAGATTTCCTATTCATTTTCAGAAGAAAAGAAAAAAGGCGGAACAAGTGTTAAGCTAAAATAACCAACACCTTTCCATGCCAGAGCATAACCAGAAAGAGCCCTGGTGCCCTTCAATGAGAAGCAAAGAAACCATCTGTACTCTTTGGCGCCAACTGCATTGGCTGCCAGGGCTCATCGAGGCGTCGCATTCGTATGTGTCATCCATCCGTCTTGGAGCGAGAGAGGAAATGGATTCAACTGAAGCAGCAAGTACGTGTTAGTGGGAAAGCCAAACACGATCGCTTGGGAAGGGAAAAAAACAATAACAGAAAGCGCTACATTGCTTCCTAAGTCACTGCTCCACAGAAAGTAGTTGGGTTGGGTTGTTTTACCTCTGAGCGGCACTTTTTTGCACACCATGGGCTAAATGGCCAGGTCACATGGACCCCGAAGGCTCAGAGAAGGTTGGGGGAGGGGACCCACTGGAACAGCTGTTGGGAGACAGATGGTAGCCTCCCGTCAAGGCCATCCAGCGTGTTCTTTAACGTGCACAGGGTATGGCTCTCCCGCACACGGGGCCAGGGCTTAACGTCCCATCCGATGGACGACGGCCTTTCCAAGCCCATCGGTGTCCCCTACTGACCGTGAGCAGGGCGGGGAATTTTGCGGAGATAAATCTCAACGCTGACCCAGCTGGGACTCGAACCTGGGAACTACAGATTACGAGCCTGGCGCGCTACCGACTGAGCCATCCCCGCCCTTCCACAGAAAGGAGATAAGGGATAGAATATTGCTAATGATTGGTGATGAAACAGAATAAAGAATAATTTCTAAGGAACTAAAAGAAAAATGACAACATCTAGAACATATTTACCATTAAGATAAGGAGCAAGGAGAGGGAGTCATTGTCAGAAGTGATGCTTGGGCTCTTTCATTAAAGGGTAGAGAACAGAGAGTCAAAGTATCAGAAGTTAGATCCGGATGTGGCCTTTCTTAATCATTATATTTGAGAACAGCATAGTGATACATTTACAATGGATAATATGAATGCGACGAATTACTGGCGAATGCTCAGGACTCTCACCATTTGTTTCGAAGTGTGCACCGATGCACATTTACATCCAATAGAAACATTTCACTCTGACCTCGTAAATGATGTTGTTTTGCATTACACTTGCAATGATGGGATATTCTTCATAAGGTGCAAATACCTTTACTAAATCGATCATCTCTATCACAGAAAACTAAGATCTCTCTCTTCACTTAACACTTTTTTTAATATTTACTATACAAGTCATGTAGATAGCCTACGTGGCATATTTGCTTAGTCTGTCTTTTCTTGAACACATCCAATGTTTTCTTTCACTTACCCATGACCATTTATTTTTTGCAGTCACTTGAGCCACAACCTGCTGACAGCAGTCGGGGAAGAGAGCTTACTGCCGGTGTCACGTGTACAGAAACTTTGGCTCGATGGCAACAATCTGGTTGACATTCCTAGTTCAGCACTCTCCATCCTCACTAGGCTGGAAGCATTGTAAGAGCACTTCAGATTTCTCTCTTAAGTATCTTAGATTTAGGACAATTTTATATATCAAAGGTATTAAAATAACGTAGGGCGTTCTCAATTTAAAGCGCTTTTTAAGAGAAGCTAAACAATTGGAAATAACAAAAAATTATGGTGACATTAAATATTCAAAAATATGCATAATTTGTTATCACAACATAGTATAAAAAATCCATCTGTTTTTGGAGGAAATTCCCGGTGTAAACGGATGTAAACGTTTCTTGTAACAATTTGCTTTCATTTAAGATTTCTTTCCATTGATTGAAGGGGTAGGAGTAGCTCAGTCGGTAGCGTGCCAGGTTCCTAACTGCAGTTCCCAGATTCGAGTCCCACTAGGGCCAGCGTTGAGATTTATCTGCGCAAAATTCCCCGCCCTTCCCCTCGGTCACTGGGGATACCGATGGACTTGGAAAGGCCGCCGTCCGTCGGATGGTACGTTAAGCAGTGGTTCCGTGTGCGGGTAAGTCATACTCTGAGCACGTTAAAGAACACCCTGGATGGCCTTGACGGGAGGCTACCATCTGTGTCCACACAGCGGTGGGTCCCCTTCCTCAACCTTCTCTTAGCCTTCGGAGTCCTTGTGATCTGGCTATTTAGCCCATTGGTAAAACAAACCCAGTCAACTGATTGGAATCGTGTTTCGCCTACATGGCATATAAACTGACAGGTTCCTGTCAGACCTCTGTGGCAAGCAGCTGCTTGAGGGGGTATTTAATTTTTTATTTATCCTTTGCTGATCTTATCGTTACCCCAGTTAAACATGATGGAATTTTATGCACACAAACTTTAAGTCACCCAAGAAATGTTTACAAATGATATAAAATTAGCTTAAGGGTATAAAGAAGGTCAATACTCTTCCTTTATTGCTTTAAACCTAAATTAAAAATCTGACAAACGACTTTAAATAACACTGTTGACGATTTCTCATTTCTCAAATTTTATTGACATGGATTATTTTCTTTTACTTTTATTTTCCCCAGGTGTTATCAAAGGACGACTACTTAAAATAGGTCACGTACTTCCGCGAAACAAGGTCAGTCGGGCGAAGCGCGAGTGAGTGGATTTGAACGTGTACAAGTCCCCCTAAGTAGTCTCAAAAGAAAATTCGAAGTACTTGTAGAGATTAAAAGGTAAACAGGAAGATAAACAACCACTGAAGGTTACACGGCAGGATAAACTGCAGGGGTGAGGTCGAACTCGGCTCCGATGAAGCTACCTAACTTTCAAGCTGCAGTGTTAGAATTTAGTATTCCGGAGATCCAGCGTGCTCTGTAGGAAGTAGAACTAGACGTTTCCAAGTGCCCTGGTTGAATGCACGACCTGCTCATTAGGATATTATTTTTAAAGTTAATTAATTTTTCCTCCTGAAATTTCAGGTTGGATGAAATACAAACGACAGTAGACCACCACGGAGTGTGATATAGACTCCGACAATTAAAGAAATCACCGCGAATCAACAGGAACAACCAACTGAAGGATGAACATTGCCACCAAGGCAACTTGTCATCCTGCTGTTGGAAAATTGCCAAGCTCAAATAACATTCCGAAAGGACTCGGGCTATCAACCAAACACTCCTATCAACTTGCAACTCATACTTTGCACGTTTCTTAAGCATTCCGTAATGCTGTCTGCTAAGACTATTAGAGTGCTCATTCAGTTTATCCCTGAAATTCTCACTTTCAGAAAAGAGCTCCATTGACTTTTCACTCAAATGACCTAAATTTCCTATCTTCCAATTTGCCCAAAAATTGCTGTTGTTTTCAAGAACAGCATGCTTAAAATGGTCTCATTCTTCCTAAACTTCAATTGTAAGTAAACCACGTTGTCCACAGTTGCTTCGCATTTGTTAGACTGAAATTAGGTAAATCGAGATATGAGTTTACAGATATTAATGCACTGTTTAAATTCAGCAGTTTATTTCCCATACTTATCTTGAACACTTTCACTGATAGTTGTAACCTTTTAATTAGTTACCGTTGCTTATTAAAGTACCGAGTATCCGACTTGAACCATAGTGTAAATATGAAATATTACAATTGGACATTTATAGATCCGATATTTTAATAAATTCCACTTGAAAATCATTTTATTGCCGTTTTTTTTTTTCAATTCAATTTTTATTCAACATAGATATGTATCAATACAAAAATTTATGAAATATATCCAGCTAAAGTAACTGAATACTTGAGCGCTGGTGTATAGTTATGACAAAAATATAAATACAAAAAATTAACAAGGCAACAATTGATAATTGAACAAATCGATGATGTAAAAGTCAAAAAATTAGTTTACATACAGTTATCATTCATTGTTTAGTATCCATCCAGAAAGAGATTTATTAAATAAATATTTAGAAGTAATTTTCTTCATTGTATCTGGAACACTGTTGTATAATTTAGGCCCAATATAGTTTATATTACGGGTAGTAGCTTGTTTTGATATAAGTGGTATTTGCAATTTAAATGATGAGTCTCTAAGTGGTATATATGTCTGTCGGACCTGAAATAGATGTAAATTGAAATGGACATATTCAATAACTTTTAAAATGTAAATTTGAGACAGAGTCAGTAACCCCATTTTCTTAAATATAGGACGAGATTCAGAGAAGCGACCTTTATGGTCAATGATTCTAACTATAAATTTTTGCAGAATCAACAGCCTGTTTAAATTTGTTTTTGCAGCTCCTCCCCAGGCTTTTATTGCATATTGTAGCTGACTATATACACAAGCAGAATATAACATTTTAAAACTTGTTTTATCGAGTAAGAATCTTAGTGTATAAAATTTTGCTGTGAATGGTTTTATCTTATCCACAGTATAATCAGTGTGATACTTCCATGAAAGGCTTTTATCAATAATCACTCCTAGGTATTTGATTTGAACAACCTTCGTAAAATCAACCATCCTAAATCGCAACTGCAATTTAGGATGTTGTAACAGTCCTCGTGATGACAAACCATTCCAGGTCACTGCTACCATCAGTTGATGCCTTCAACTGGAATTTTATATAGCATGTTTTAGTCTTATTTAAACTTAATTTATTCAACATTAGCCATTGATAGAAACGATGAATATCTCTGTTTGCCATTTGGTATGTGTTACTTTTGTATAACAAAACAATATCATCAGCATAAGAAATAATTTCTGCCTCAAACTTTTTGTCAAATATATCGTTTACATATAATATAAATAGCAGAGGTCCCAGTACAGAACCTTGTGGTATACCTGTATTAATATTTTTAATATAACTGTATATATTATTTATCCTAACGATTTGTGAACGATTTTCCAAGTAGGATTTTAGCTATGTAAAACTGGCACCTCTGATTCCATATTTATAAAGTTTAGCCAGCAATATTTCATGATTTACCAAATCAAAAGCCTTTGATAAGTCCAAAAAAATTGCGAGTATTTTAAAATCTTTATCTAGAGACCAGGTTAATGAATTTATTAAATATAAAATAGCATCTTCTGTGCTTTTTTTCTGCTGAAATCCATATCGATTTTTTGCTATTATGTTAAACTTTAATAAAAAAATTGTTCAACCTGACAAAAAATAACTTTTCCAATATTTTTGACATTATCGGAAGTAAAGCAATAGGTCGATAATTTTCTATAAGAATTTTGCTTCCTTTTTTGTAATAGGAACTATTATTGAACATTTTAAGGCATTTGGGAAAATACCAGAAGATAAAGACATATTAAACAAGTAGCACAATGTTGTTCGTATCGATGGATATATTGCTTTAAAATTATCCACGTTTATGTCATCCCAGCCAATCGAATAAGTCCTTTTCAAATTTTTTACTATGCTGTCTAATTCTTCCAACGAAACTGCTATCAGACCCATTGAATTGCCCTGGGAAATGATTATTCTGTCTTTTAACTTAAGATCTTCAGGCACTACCAAATCTGATTCCGAATTACAAGTTTCATATTCAGTAACTATATTTATAAAATAATCATTAAAAGCTTTAACTATTTCAGTGGAATTATCTGTAAAATGTACCATTTTATTATTTAAACTCATTTCAAACAGATGATTTTGATTTTTCTACTATTTGTATTAATTACTTCAGTTATAATATCCCATTTCTTCTTTGTGTTATTTCCAGTATATGTCAGTTTTTCTTGAAAATATGAATTTTTAGCTTTTGATATTATGCTCTTTAAGGAGTTTCTGTAACTTTTGTAATAGTTAGCATCAATTCTGTTTTTTTTTTCCATAATCTATGTAAATGATTTCGGTACCGTATTGACTTAATAAGTTCTGTGGTTATCCACGGTTTTAAATTTTTAATTTTTTATTCACATTTCTCTTTACTGTAGCTTTTTTAATTAATTTTTAAAGTCCTCAAAGAAATGGTCAAAAGCTTCATTTACGTCATAATAATTTTGTATATGATTCCAACTATAGTCCTTGAAGCCTTGTTGTAATTTCACTTTGTCTGTGTAAATAATTGACTGTATTGACTCCTTAGCTTTGACTGAGACATTCGTTGTTGAAGAAAAGGTGAAATAAATCATATAATGATCTGTGATGTCCGTAGTTACAACATAGGCGCAACAAGAAAAAGAACTTATTTTCCTTATGAATAAATGATCTGTACAAGTTTGTGATTGCGATCTCGTAATCCCCGTAATATAATTTGACAAGTTGTATAGAGTCATAAGATCTAAATAACTATTTATATGTTCTGTAGATTTTGAAATATCCAAGTTTATATCTCCGGTAAGAATAATATTACGATCTGGAAGTTTATCGACATGTTGAAACAATTCTTCAATGAAATTTATTTCTCCACCTACAATATAACGATAAATCGACAATAAGACTACCGACATTGTTGAATTCAATTGAATTTTTAATGCAATAACTTCGGCTGAGTTCATTTCGAAATATAACTGGGAAGCACACCAATGCTGCTTGATGTAAACCACAATTCCACCAGATCTGTTAAAATGCCTACAGTTAAAAAACCTTTTGTATCCCTCAATATGATATAAAGATGTTTCATTGCCAGGTATCCAAATCTCAGAAAGGATTATTACATCCGGTTTACAATTACTACTTTATATCAATGCCAATAAGACATCAAAATTCGCTCGTAAACTTCTGATATTCAAATGAATAAAACTAATTCCTTTTTTGAAATCAGAATGGATCAATTTAAGTTCTTCGAGGTCAATATAAATACCCGATGTTCCTTCCATTTTATGGCTAGAAAAAAAATTAACCAAAGCAAAAAATCAAAAACGCATTTTAAGGAACTTAATAGCGCATCAGATATTAATTAAGTTTGATTCATTGTCAATTCTGATGACATTTGAGTCGTCGTTTTTCCATAGGAATATTTTTCCCAATTTATTCCATACATATTTATATTTAAATTCCTTTTGAAGAGCTTTGACTTTATAGAGTAATCTCTTCCTTTCTATTGTTAATTGCTCATTTATGTAAAATGGTTTCTCTTCCATTTCTTCATTTAGCGAATTTAGAAATAACTTCTTTCCTTTTCTTTTCCCCTCTATCCACTTATTTCTGATGTCGTCGTTCTTAAACTCTATTACAATATTACCAGGTTTATCAGCATTACGAGACTGAACCCTTTTAATTAATTTTATATCCTCTTGTTTCTGGGGAGTTTGTAATATAGTAGATACCTTATTTACAATTAATTGTAAATTCTCCTGCGGTTGTTGAGGTATACCAACAATCTCTAGTTTTTTTAATGCATCGTGTCTTAAATCATTAATCTTAGACTCTAATATGTTAATTTGTTTTTTCAAACATTTTCCTTAGTTTCGTCAAAATCAGACCTATGACATTTAAGCTCATTCATAATTAATTCATTTTCCTTTACGAAGTCATCTATTTTTTTACTACAGAATTCAACAGATCTAAGAATATCAACATTCTGTTGATTAATTCTTTTTTCAAACTCTGCGAATTCTTTCCTAATTTCAACTTAAAAATATTATAAGCTCCTCTTTTAAATTATGATCAGAAGAATCCATAAAGCAACTTGGCTTACCATTGTTCACAGAATGGTTATCTTCATCTCCCATAGATAGCTGCACATGTTCCACTTCACTTGTAGAAAGGGAATCGCCCATCGTTGAGGTAACTCTTTTCTTCTTACAATTATTACATACCCATTTGCTTCTTCTGTCTACTGACATATTTCTATAAACCTCGAGTCTTATCCCCACACATCCAATATAAAAAGTAGCTTTACATGAACCATAGCACTGTAAATATTCCTTTTTTAAATCTCCGTCCTTACTACACACCTTACAAGTAAATTCCATGTTGCCAATCAAATGATGAGATATCGTTTAGACACGATAATCATTTGATTAAACAATCAATTATCACAATCGTTTAGACACGATAATCATTTGATTAAAATTTGATTTATAATGAGAGCTTCGTGTGCGCAACTGCAATAATCTTGGCTTCGAGTTTTGATGGTTTCATTTTCGTTTTTCTCTTGAAATTCATAAATCTCCTATTATTAGTATTGTTTCGTTTTTCTTCCACGATTCTTTTAAGCTCAGTTCGTGGAAGAGTGATCCAGAATCGTGTAAGAAAAACGAAAACTACTTATAATGTTTACTGTACATTTATAAGTAGGATGAATTTATCAATTCATTCATTATAAATTCATCTATTCATTATAAATATATTCATCCCTACTCTAACCAATAGGCAAAGAGATGTTTGTTTAAATTAGATCTGAAGTTAGGTGAAACAGAGTTATTTTATAGAGTTACACGAAGAGAAGAGGAAGTAGTATTATTTTTATTTATACTATATTATGTGGCAGCAGTCTCATGGCCGAGTGGTTAGCAGGCTTGGCTACTGATCTAAGGGACCTGGGTTCGAGCCCCGGGTAAGGCATGGCTGTTTGTGTCGTTTTTCTGCTGAGGTCCTGCCATCCTCACAGACCTTCTACTATGGCATATAAACTGACAGGTTCCTGTCAAACCTCTGTGGCAAGCAGCTGCTTGAGGGGGTATTTATTTTATTTTTTATTATGTGGCAGTGCACTCATTCTGCTGATGGAAGATGCGGGACGCCATATTGCATCGAATGTACCTTTGCCTAAAAGCTGACTGAGGGGATCAGCTAATCCCAACTATGATACCGAAATGGTAGAGTTATAAACAATTGCACTTAGGGGTAATCCGGGTCGTAGATCTCGGGGAATAAATCCGAAATTCTTCACCTTAAAGGTGAAATGGAGGTCACGTCTTAGATCAAGATGAAACTGAGCTACGAGTGCTAGAAACGCGACACCTGGTGGCGAATGGTCAAATTTAGATCTCCCAGTGCCAGAGAGATGAAAAAGTGATTCGTGAGGGTATTTTGAGTCGTAGATCTCGGAAATGTGAAATTTGAGATGCGATGGGTCCTTCGAGGTTAAAGGTCAAATTATGAAAAAGAGATTTCGGCAAGAGGTGCCGAAGTCACGGATTGATTTCTAGTTAGATTAACATAGATAGTTCTTGGTTATAATTAACTTTAAAATAAATGTAAGTCTGCTATCGGTGTAAAAGAAATTTGCGTATTCTTTCCTTATTGCATAATAGGAAAATATCGAAAAAGCAAGAACTTTTTTATTAATATTAAAACATTATAAATATGTTAAAAGCATCATTTACACAGAAGTATCAATCTGTTGTAAATTTAAAAATACGGAAGATTTTGTACAGAAATAAACTCGCTGAAGAAACATTGGAAATTCATATGTTCTGCATGCAAATAATAAATTATTGCTTAATACCTAAAAATTTAAATTTTTTTATTTCAACCCGAATTTGAGAAACAATGTAAGATTTTTTTTCCGACCTGATTTCAAACCGAATTAAAAAAACTTGTCCAATAATTACCCCCTGAAATATTTTCTGCAAACGGTTTGAAAAAAAAAATAAGTTAAATAATAAAAGAATAAAGTAATAACTTGTTTTTTTCGAGAGCTCTGTTCTCTGATATCATCAATTAACTCGGTTGAAATTATTCATTTAAATAGGAATCGGATCCGTTTTTCATCAGCGGAATTTAAACGCTTTTCCCAGTTACAATTCTCCAGAGAGAGAGGATTTCCGCCTGTGGTTTGTATGTCGTACCCATTTTCATTTTAAAGGAAGCGGATACATCACTAAGGAAAAGTTCTGAGATTTCTCCTGGTTTCTTTACAACATATAAATGTTTATATAAAAAAGACCTGCATGCCAAATAGTGAAATAGTTTAGCATGTAGGACAGAATCATTTTGTGTTGCCAGGTTAGCAAATCAAGTCTGCTCTCTCCAGGTCCATTAAAACAATTCCGTTATTTTACTGCAACTTGAAATGCGCGTTGTAGGCATTTATTCGTTAACTGTTAATCATCTCCAATCTGTCCACATATGAAAGGTTTCTTTTTAATTTAATTTGATATTTTTACGATGGAATTTTCCCTTGCTATATTGTAGTAAATAATGAAATCGATATACGGACGTTTCAGTTTCCCCCACATTATAAAATATTTTAAACATAAGACAATAGATGAAACTCTATATTTTCCGTGTACCTTATCACAGAGGAAGGTCATTTCAAAGATGGGATCTTGGAGCAATTCTTTCCATTTAAAGAATTCAGCCATTCCGAGAATGAGTCTTTAGTATCAAATATTTATCGCTGTCAGGGTGGATTTCGCGAAATGTGCTATCATCCATTTCGAAAGCGATTGTCACGATTTCTTCCTCAGGCGTTCTTCTCATGTTTATTCTGTTTATTTTCCCTCGTGTTTCCCCGCTTTTTTCCGGTTTCTCCCGCATTCTATGACGTAATTTAGTTTCTTCGCAAACAATAAACGATTCCCGTGCAAGAGGAATTTCTTTCTTCTTAGCAAACTTTTGAATGAAGCTAACAACATAAAAACATTATTTCATTCCAACAGACGAATCTATTCCATACAGAGACTAATGCAACAAGCGAATTTTTTTCTCATAATAAAATTCGAAAAAAAGATACTTAAAAAATGTGGGAACAGATTTTTTTTTCTGTGTCTTACAATTTTCTTCGTTTCTTTATTATTTTTCATTTTTGTAGTTTGGCAATTTCAATCGGCTAGAAAATCTTGTTATGCCAATTAAAGTTTCTGGTACAATATAATGAAACAAACACTTAAAGTTAAAAACAAAGGAACACTACAGCGCTGTAAAAACAGTAGTGAATTCACTCTAAAACAGGTGAAAATGACTACCAATTATACTGCAGGTATAACTGGTAGTCGATGTACTTTGACTACTAATTTTACTGCAGGGTTAAATACAAAGAGTTAATACAGTTAATATAAACCCTTCAGTAAGCAGCCAAATGATTTACGTTAACAGAAACCACTTACAGTTTTTGTTTTCCTCCCTATTGCACCAATGGCTGGCAGTCGGTGTAGATCCATAGGCTGTAACTAAACGTGTACTCCTTATTCCTGTGCCCAGAGAGCAATCATTACAGGAACGAAGAAGTGATGAGCACTGCACAGGACACAGGAACAGATTGTAGATTGCAAAAAGTGTCACCACATATGCTATAAGAAAGATAAAATCTACGAGGAATATGATGATCTGGGACATCATCAAGAGCTAAAAATAGGGGCTCTAAAAACTATTCATTTAAGCTGACTGAAAAATAAGTCCTCCAGTATACAGAATTGGACTCAATCTGTGGAATAGATTCACCAGCATTCTCGTAGCCACACATTGTGTCCTTGTGGTTCATATCAATAAACTATGTCTTGTCTATGGTTGACAATTGTAATCCTCTATTGTAAGAAACATTCTCGTACTTTTGTTACATGACGTTTTTTCTATTGAATTGATCGTTATATTTATATAATTCCAAACTCACATCATATCAATGTTAATTATTTCAAATATTTTTAATTGGATTCTAATATAAATCTTTCAATAATTAATAAATGATTCAACTTTGAGAGAAACATTGTACTGCAGAGTGCATGAAAATATAGAGATAACTTCTGCAGATATAAAAATTACGAAGGCAGCTTTTGGTATCCTTAAACATACTTTAGGAAAGTTTCAAAAAAAGCATCTGAATTTAAAATATCACATTACACAGTTCTAAAAGAGTGACGTAGATATAGAAATATGTCTATAAATATG
Organism: Ryuthela nishihirai; assembly: GCA_038380435.1. Taxonomy (NCBI): domain Eukaryota; kingdom Metazoa; phylum Arthropoda; class Arachnida; order Araneae; family Heptathelidae; genus Ryuthela; species Ryuthela nishihirai. Next base: position 30,963,765 of record JAWZYU010000022.1, read on the forward strand.
TCTCTAAGTATTTCGTATTATATTACTTATATATTTCGCAATTTTTTTATTTTTCTTTAAGTTTATGACAAAAATATTTTTCTCATTCTCTAAGTGTGATTGGGGCGGGGGTGGCTCAGTCGGTAGCGCGCCAGGCTCGTAATCTGTAGTTCCCAGGTTCGAGTCCCAGCTGGGTCAGCGTTGATATTTATCTCCGCAAAATTCCCCGCCCTGCCCACGGTCAGTAGGGGACACCGATGAGCTTGGAAAGACCGCCGTCCGTCGGATGGGACGTTAAGCCGTGGCCCCGTGTGCGGGAGAGCCATACCCTGTGCAAGTTAAAGAACACGCTGGATGGCCTTGACGGGAGGCTACCATCTGTCTCCCAACAGCTGTTCCAGTGGGTCCCCTTCCCCAACCTTCTCTGAGCCTTCGGGGTCCATGTGACCTGGCCATTTAGCCCATGGTGTTCAAAAAAGTGCCGCTCAGAGGTGAAACAACAACAACTAAGTCTGATTTATTTAATCTTTCACTCTTATCTATTGATTCTGACGCTATGATCCCTGCCTCCGCAAGAGTCCATTTCCCTGCAGTAGGCAAAAGCATCCACTGGTTGTTCGTATCCCACTGGAACTCTGGAAATCTTGCTGAAAAGTCCTAAGAAGTTCAAGCTCTTAATTCTAAGCACGAAAAGTGACGTCAATCAAAAAGCCCAAATGAAACGAAAATACAGCAAATAATTCATTTGAGACGGCAAAGGAGTTCCCGTTATTTTAATGTTACAGAGTTTATTAAAGTTATTCTTTTAACAGTTTTAACATTTCTTTTGCTATCAGACTTGTCTCCTTTTTTCTTTACGAACTCTGTCAAGAATATCCGATATCGGTATCAGCGTTTCATCATTTCCAACATATATGAAAAATAAAAGTACTTGGAATTACCATTAGTTTGTACAGGCCTTTTAATACGAGGATATGCCCCTCTAAGAGAAAAGTCATTTCTGACCATTGCCTCATTTAGAGCTAAGGCCATGTTATCCCGGACCTAGAACCGGTACCCCTGCAGTTGCAGTGTCATTGCGAGCCGAAGCAATACCACTGCGCCACACAGAAGACAATCTAAAAACTTTCTAGATTTCATGCTGTTTAAAAAAGAGACAAATTTTCAGATTCTTTTAAAGCTTCACAACTTTTATGCTTTCACTCCAGAGGGCATACTTAGAGTTCTTTATTCAACTGCAATGAATAAATTTTGTAATTCGGTGCTTCAAAAATTATTATTAATAATTTGAAACTTAAGATGAATGTAAAGAAATGTTTTAAAATAAATAAATAACCTCTCAAGCAGCTGCTTGCCACAGAGGTCTGACAGGAGCCTGTCAATTTATATGCCACAGAGGTCTGACAGAGACCTGTCAATTTATATGCCATAGTAGAAAGTCTGTGAGGATGGCAGGACCTCAGGAGAAAAACGACACATACATCCATGTCTTACCCTGGGCTCGAACCCAGGTTCCTTAGATCAGTAGCCAAGCTCGCTAACCACTCGGCCCCTCGACGGCTAGAAATATTTCACAGGATTGAATCTTTTATTGAATTATCAATAACTATATTCTGGGGATAGAGTTATTTGTCTATCTAATAGTGATAATCATTTTATAGTAATAAGGCAAGTATGAAAGAAATTCAATCATCCATCTCCTGGACTCGAACACGGGATCTCCTGGTTATGCTCCAGTTGTTCTAGCAGTTGAACTAATGCTGGGCAATCCATACTTTCTGTATGGTTAAGATGGTCTATCATGCTATGAAGCTCTATAATACAGTTGAAAGTTTCGGGATGCCACTGAACTATTTATATCGACGGTTGGGGCGGGGGTGGCTCAGTCGGTAGCGCGCCAGGCTCGTAATCTGTAGTTCCCAGGTTCGAGTCCCAGCTGGGTCAGCGTTGACATTTATCTCCGCAAAATTCCCCGCCCTGCCCACGGTCAGTAGGGGACACCGATGGGCTTGGAAAGGCCGCCGTCCGTCGGATGGGACGTTAAGCCGTGGCCCCGTGTGCGGGAGAGTCATACCCTGTGCACGTTAAAGAACACGCTGGATGGCCTTGACGGGAGGCTACCATCTGTCTCCCAACAGCTATTCCAGTGGGTCTCCTCCCCCAACCTTCTCTGAGCCTTCGGGGTCCATGTGACCTGGCCATTTAGCCCATGGTGTGCAAAAAAGTGCCGCTCAGAGGTAAAACAACCCAACCCAACTTATATCGACGGTTAACAAGCTCCGATTTCCAAATATGAAGCCTTTGATATTATTAATATCCCTTGCATTATTCAGATTCAGAGAATCGAAGCTCCAGATGGCAATAATCGAACACGTCGGAGGCTAGCAACCAATTTTATTGGGAAGAATTGAATCTTACTAGAAGTGGCAGTCAATTTGTAGTCATTTGGCAAGTGTTAAGAAATAGCTCATAGGCACCCCGATACTTTGAGCTACAAAGTCGAGCTTCTCCATCATAACCTTCTTTAAGCTTCTTTAATGAATTTTCATCACTTTAACTCAACTGATAGATCAATTGTACATACCAGGAGATCCTGGTTTCGAGGCTTTTCGCAACTTGAGTAATTTTCATGTATTAAACTGTTTGTTACGAATCTCAGGCAATCTTTGATCCTGGGTTCTGACACAGGACTTCTCAGAAATTGCTTATCTGTAAATAACTTTTCAAATACTGTTTAAATCCTACGCGTTAATTGATTTTTTTTTGTCTCTATTAAAACGGGTCATTTTATATTGCTTTAAAATTTTTTAGTCATCTATTTATTTAAACAATTTCAAATAAATTATTCCTATTTATAAATGTTTCGCAAAGCTAACATCTCATCTGCAGGACAAAATAATACATTGACATAATAATATTTTACACAGTCGTTTGTCTTCATCCGCTATTCTTAATACAGTTACGTCTTGTTGCATTTGTCACTTGAAAATTTCATCAAAAAATAATTTCCTCTCTTTACAAAAAATTTCACCTTTTTTTTCATTTCGAAAGTTTCAAAATAACATTCAGATTTTTATATTCGCATTCAGCACTACATGTATTGTTAGTAGACGTTAATATTAATTATCTGATTTTTTAATAAAAATCTGTTTAATTCGTGTTTTAATTCTCTAAAAGTATTTACGGCTAGCAGTTCCCTTGGTAAGAGATTGAAAATGTATGGAATTTTGCAGCCGCTTGTGATTTTCCCATAAAATACCCCCTCAAGCAGCTGCTTGCCACAGAGGTCTGACAGGAACCTGTCAGTTTATATGCCACAGTAGAAAGTCTGAGAGGATGGCAGAACCTCAGCAGAAAAACGACACATACATCCATGCCTTACCCGGGACTCGAACCCAGGTCCCTTAGATCAGTAGCCAAGCGCGCTAACCACTCGGCCATGGGACGGCTGATTTTTCCCTAGTTACTTGTAAAATTCGGTAGTTGAAAATAATTTTTTTTTCTTGAAATCTTGTGTTTTTATCCTGCTGGACTTTAATTTTATATTACAACTATGTTAGAGCCGTCCCGTGGCCGAGTGGTTAGCGCGCTTGGCTACTGATCTACGGGACCTGGGATCGAGCCCCGGGTAAGGCATGGATGTTCGTGTTGTTTTTCTGCTGAGGTCCTGCCATGCTCTCAGACCTTCTACTCTGGCATATAAACTGACAGGCTCCTGTCAGACCTCTGTGGCAAGTAGCTGCTTGAGGGAGGGGGTATTTATTTTTTATTTTTTTTTATATTTATGCAGGCTCTGGTAATGTGAAATATCCAAGTAAATAAATCTATCTTGAACTGTAATTAGATGTATACGGTCTTTAATTGATATAAAATTTTTAGCCAATGAGGATCATATGCGTTCTATTTTTTCTAATATTTGTTAAGTTGGTTGTACCATGTATCGTTATGGCATAATTTAAGAGGGTCTCACAGATTGGATTGGGTTGGGTTGTTTTACCTCTGAGCGGCACTTTTTTTGCACACCATGGGCTAAATGGCCAGGTCACATGGACCCCGAAGGCTCAGAGAAGATTGGGGGAGGGGACACACTGGAACAGCTGTTGGGAGACAGATGGTAGCCTCCCGTCAAGGCCATCCAGCGTGTTCTTCAACGTGCACAGGTTATGTCTCTCCCGCACACGGGGCCACGGCTTAACGTCCCATCCGATGGGCGGCGGCCTTTCCAAGACCATCGGTTCCCCTACTGACCGTGGGCAGGCGGGGAATTTTGCGGAGATAAATCTCAACACTGACCCAGCTGGGACTCGAACCTGGGAACTACAGATTACGAGCCTGGCGCGCTACCGACTGAGCCACTCCCGCCCGCCCCCTCACAGATTGCTTTATAAAACATAATACACGTGTTGGTATCCATAATATATCGTAATTTATTTTAATTTCAAAGCTCAAAGCCTTAATGTGCTGCAGATTTTCTCAGTATGAACGTTCCATCAGAGGCACTGTTGAGATGTAATCCTGGATATTTTATTGTACTCTCTCAATTTTTATGCAGCCACAGTTCTATAGCTCAGAAATGGTGCTTTTTTTTCTTCTGAAGTTTGATATTTGTGTTTCAATAATTAAGTTATTGTTAATTTTGAAACCAAGTGAATGAAAAGTCATCCATTAGGTTTCATTGCTATTTAGATACAGTTTATTCGAGTTTAACCATCGTTTAATAATATTAAAGTCTTTTTGTATATGTTTAACCGCATCTTCTTCTAATTTGTTTATATTTACTAAAACTGTATCATCGGCATATAAAAACATGGTACTATTTAGTTTCAGTTTTGTTAAGTCGTTTACGCAAATCAGAAACAAAAGCGGGCCTAAAATAAATCCTTGAAAAACACCTAATTTAACTTGACACTTTTCGCGGTAGTTAATTTTAATTACCGTAAATTTATCTGATAAGTAGCTTTGAAACCAGTGTAATGCAGTTCCTCTAATTCCATACTTTTTTAATTTCTGTAGAATAATGTCATGATTCAGAGTGTCAAAGTCTTGAACTGTCCTGTCACCACTATTTACTGTCCTGGAACTGTCCTGTCACCATTATTTAGTGCCATTTAGGCTAAATCAGTAAATTTCGTTAGTAAGTTCACGGTACTTTACCCCTTTTGAAACCCATATTGATTTTCACTGAGAATGTTATGTTTACTAAGAAATTTATATAAAGTATTGTAAACATATTTTTCCAATATTTTATGTACAGAAGATAAAATAGCAATGGGCTTTTAATTAGTTATAATTGACTTTGTTCCTCCTTTGAATATTGGTCGCAGAATTGCCGTTTTAAGCTCAGTTGGTATTGCACCTGTTGAAATACTTTCGTTAACTATTTGTTTTATGATATCCGCTAATACCTCGACACAGTTTTTAATGTGTTTGATTTGTATATTGTCATATCCAGGAGATTTGTTTTCATTTAAAGTTTTGATTATATTCACAATATCTGTCCTGTTTGCAGGAGGTATATAAATTGAGTTTTTGTTAGTAGTGTTATTGATTGTTTCAAAAATGTAACATCAGGTTTTTGGTTGACTTATGTGTAAAATTAACGAGCAATATTCCCTGTTAAATTTATTTGCAATTTGTAAAGGTGTTAAACTTTTAAACATATTCTTAATGATAATTTCGTCAATAGATCTTGTTTCTTAACCTCTAGTCGATTAATTCCCATGTTTGACTCATATCATTTCATTTTAACGTTATTTGGTCTTTATAAAAATTTTGTTTGCGATTTTTGATTTTCGCTGTAACTAAATTGGGTATTTTTTTTTATACTCATTTTCATACCTATCACTTTTTGCGTTATTTTTATATTTAATCCACGCCTTATCTCTATTCTCTATTAAACTGATAAATCCACTGTGATCTACTGTTTAGTAACATTACGGTTATTTTAATGTTCTAAATTTTTAGAACCTTTTTTCATTTTTCTCTAAAAATTTATTGTATTTATTTTTAAAGAAATTGTAACAAGCGTTATTTTTTTCGTGTTCGATGAGTTTTTTTTAATTTAGCCCAATACGTTAAAATTATTTCCCTTTCGATATTTTTATGCTCATAATACCAGTTAATTTCCGTTGTTGTGATATCGGTTGACTCTTTTCCGTATAATTTCTCATCTTTTGATCCAAATATAGCTGCAATCAGATAATGATCAGTGATTTTACTCAGTGAAATCATAGTTTTAGACATAATTTTTCCATCAGATCAATTTTTTTCCATAGACCTTTTAGCAAATTTTACTTTTTTTTAAGATAGCATATACCATTTTATCCTCAGCGCATTTATTTCTCCATTCTACGTAGATCATAGCGAGATCGGATTCGAGAAAAGGGCTATGATTTCTCACCGGAAATACTGAAAAACCTAGAATGCGTTGTCTTATGCATTTCAAGATGAAATTGAGTTCTGTTTCCCGACTGAAAGCATTTGTAGGCAAACAGGAAGACATCTGTCTGTTCTGTTCATCATTCAGTTCAGTTCATCAGCTCGCAAAAGAATAAGCTTTGAGACAAAGACATCGGTTGCGGTAGGAAAACGACCAAGTCTTATCTCCGCTGAGAAACCGGGATATCTGGATTGCTGTAATAACCTTAATTGAGATAGCTCTTTGAATGTATTCTCTACATTCAGGCAGGATACTGGACAGAGCGAATTTTTTATTTCTTCTCAACGCCTTTTGTTTTGATAGTTTTGTTTATTCTAGACGCACACGTCATATTAATGATTAAAAACAAAAAAAATAATTTCATTAAAATTCGGGCTTTTTGAAAAAGTGCCACTCAGGGGTTAAACAACCCAAACCAAATATTGCCTTTTAATAGTTTTAGATACTGGAAATATTTCTTCCTGAAATCACTCTAATAAGCTATATTAAACAATATTGAACAAACCACACTCTTTAGAAACTCAGAAATCTATAAAGTTTTTCTTGTAAGAGATTAACTTTAGTACCATAAAATGAGAATATATTAATGATCGATAAATCATTTTCTAAAATATCATGCAATTAGATAAATTAAATGAAGAACATTTTTTCTCTAAGTGACATAAGTTGTGAATATTTAAAAAAAAAAAACAAGGATTTAATGATATTTCTGATTTCTAGAAATATGGCATCTAATAAAATAAGAAGAATTCCTGACTTTGCTTTCCGGAATCTGAAGAAGCTCGTTATCCTGTAAGTATGAAGAGCGAAATCATCGTTATTGGTTTCTTGTATCCATTGTTTTGACCCTTATTGATATTTTCATACTTTAAATAGTTTATTTTTAAATCTCTCTTCTCAAGAAAAAGAAATGAATATTAAAAAAAATTTAAAAACTTCCTTACGTATTTAGAGCTCTTTTTTCAGGGCGATTGCATCGAGAGGGGGCGTTTCTCGAGTTGTAAACAACAACTTTTTCCCTTTCGTATTTGCGCGTATTTATCATTATAAGCATGGCTAGTCGAAAACCTCCCCAGATCTGTTTAAACTATTTTGCTTGAATTGAATAAACAAGTGTAGAAAGTATTTTTAATCTTTGAGTATTTATAGAGAAAATTGAGCAGAGAAAAATTGACTCTTTTTAAGTGAAATATTTTCTGGCCAATATCAACACCAACAAACCTAAAAAATTATTTTTTTTACACATTCCATATTGTTAGTAAATTAAAGAAGCAATGCAATGCGAATTATAAATTCGTATTGGTGTTTTCTAAATTGTTAAATATGCTTGTAATATCTTTGCTTGTCATTTAAATGCAGTATATGCTAAATAAAAGGACAATGATTTGTGGAAATAACTGAGTGAATTTTGTTTTAGAGTAGGCCAATTGTGTGATATTTTTTCGTCATTAAAACTATAAATGATTCAAATTTTCTTTTAAATTATGATGGCCGAAATAGATTTTTAGAGCTCGGTTCAAATTTTCTTCTTCTTTTATGTTATTTGTTTTTCCGCTCTCCCCTCCTAATAAAAGCTCATTCTCTATGTGATATTCTTTCTTCTCTTCCATTCCCGATTGGATCATGATACGTAATTTAAATGATCTTGGATCTAACTTTCAAAACGACTAGCTGCATTTCCATTCTTGTGTTACTCCTGAGAGACACCTTTGTCCATAAAATAGGCTAAATGGCCATGCCATACGGACCCCAAGATTTCAGAGTTAAGTAGGGAAATGCTGAATAGCTGTTAGGAGAGAGATGGACGTCTCCCGTGAACGCTATCCAGCGTGTTCTTAATGTGCAAAGGTTACGGCTCTCAGGCACACTGCGCACATTAAATGGGCTTAACATATCACGGTAACCGCCTTTCCAAGACTATCGATTCACCCTTTCTCACCGAGGACAGTGTGGAAGTTAACGGAAACAAATTTCGACGCAGTTACATTGGAACTCGAACCTGAGAAGATCAGATTAAGAACTTGGCACGCTCACGACTCAGCCAACCCATCTAGCTATGAATAATTTCATACGTGGATTAAGACGTCCTCTTTATACCACGAGTTATATGCCTGCGAAGAGGATAAATAGTCGGCCTGTAACCTGTAAATGCATGTTACCCACTGAGCATTTTGAAACACGGACTCGGTGACTTTTGTAATCCTCAAGTCATGATTCGGGAAATGCATAACATTTTACTTAAGTAATGCAAAAAAAGTCTCTAAAACTGATCATCAATCAGTAAAATAGGTTGGTTACGTTCTACAACTTCGATCAGTCTGAAACAGCCTATACGAGAAATTTTGATTCATATTTTTTCCGTTCAAATACAATGCTTGACAAAGTAAAGGTAACACTGACAAAGTGTAGAATAACCTTTTTAATACAAAATATAATTAAACGAAAATTTTCTCAGAACTATATTTTAGTTTAATGAGGAAATGGGTAGAATACAAGAACCCTAAGATCAGAAATCAACGTATTACAATGACGTCATTAAAATGAGAAAAATTGTGCATCGGAGAAGAAGTTGACTTCAGATGCTCCAAAATATGCACATAATGACTTCAATATGATCTCTTCATACAGTTAAATAGGCCTGACAGTGTCGATCAGTCTCAATATAAGATTGTTCAGAAGGGCCTGAGGCATCAAATTACATTGTTCCGCAAGAGCGAACTTTACTTTGTGGAGTGACCGTGGAGGTGTCTGAAGGAATGCAATGCATATCCCTAAGGCATCCCATACACGTTCAATGGTATTTAGGTCTAGCTACCTCATTAACCAGGTCAATAGTTGGATATCTTCCATTTCTAAATATTTCTGCACCAAGTTAGATGTATAAGGACGGACATTGTCGTCTATATACAGGATATCAGCACCAACTGCACTCCGAAAAAGTCGCCCATTGAGTTGAAGGATCTCTTCTCTGTACCTCTGAGCAGTTATAAAGCCTCCATAGAGCACATGAAAAGGAGTGCGGCCATCGATGGTTATGCTATCCGAGACCACCATAAACATTCGTTTCTCTGACATTGGAGGGATGGTCTCGCATTGCTCATTCTCTGCAGATTAAACACGAACGAATCAACAAAATCTGGCTATAGACTAAATCCAGACTCATCAGAAAGTAAAACAGTAGCCCATTGTTCGGGGATCACACGTTGGTGGAACCGGTTTAGACGAGCTTTTCGGTGGTTGGACGCTAGATTTATCACATTGGACACTTTCACCTGATTACACAGCCAATGGAAGCAAATTTTCCGCAGTGTCGGGAAGAGAAAATGAATCCGAATAGTGTAAATTATTCGAGATCAAATAAACAAATTAAATTTATTCTAAAGTTTGCATCTTGCAAGTAGCCAAATCTTTTTTAAAGTAAAAGATTTTTCTAGATATCCCATTGAAAATGGAATGACTATTTGGACACTGCAATTATGAATGAACTGAATTTTTATTTTATTCGGCTTCTGATAGTATACACTGAAGTGCCATTGAATTAGGGATAGCAACCTTCTAACGTGTTAACCCCTCTGGCCTTGATAACGGCGCCACACGTCGAGGCAAGGACTCCACAAGCTTGTGTAAATGCTCCACAGGTATAGCGACAACATGCACATCCTCCAGAGCTGTCCACAATTCTCTCAAGGTCGAACACTCTGCTCGACGGAATCCCAAAGATTATCGATGGGATTTAAATCTGGGTTTCTAGGTGCCCAATTCATTATTTCAAAGTCAACAGAATGTTCCTGCAACCATGCAGTAGCCAACATGGACCTGTGAGATGAACAACTGTCTTGCTGGTAGACGCCATCTCCATTGGGATGTCTGATGGCCATAAATCGAAGCCGAGATGATGAAGTGAGTATTGCACAGTCCATGCACTGACTTACCGGCTGGAACCCACGTTAAGATGGGAGGTAATTTCAGATAATGTCTGGCCCCTATCAGTCCATATGATGCGGGTCACACAGAGGAGCACACGATCAATCAAGGCTGGTTGCCCTTTGGAGTTTGTCCAGGTGCTTGTTTTTCTGCTGGAATTTTCATATTCCTGGAACAGTCTTGAAACTGTCACACGAGAAAATCGAAATTCGTTGACAATTTCGGAGATCGAGTGTCCCATCCGTCGGGCACCTACCATCTGTCCTCTGTCAAATGCATCTAAATCCCACGCCTTTGCCATTACACCTCTTAGGACGAATGCTTGGGGAAACCAAAGCTGACAGCTGTATATGACCAGAATTTCAGCCATGCATGTGCGCAAGTGTGGGACTTGCGGTACTGAATTTGGATAACGTCTCCTATCCCTAATTCAATGGCACTTCAGTGTATTTTCAAAATATTTATCATATCCACAAGAGTTTCCAAACCGCCAGTATCCAGTATATATAGGATATTATGTCTATTTGGGTAATCCGTCACTACCGCAGGGTGTTCATCTGCCAGGATTTCTAGATCAATGGGGTCGAGTTTGGCTCAATCTGCAGTTCGCGGGTTCGAGTCTCACCTACATGAGCATTACGATTGACTTCCACCTGCTTCCTCGATCAGTATGAGACACCTATGGACTTGGAAGATCCGTCGGGTTGGACGTAAAGCCATGGTCCCATATGCAGGAGATCCATGCCCTGTGCACGTTGAAGAACATGTTGGATGGCCTTGGGTTGGAGCTTCGAGTCAGGACATAGATGTTTTTGTTGTCTTCCTGCTGAGGTATCGCCAACCCTAGATCTTCCGCTATGGCGATTAAACTGACAGGCTCCTGGCAGATATCTGTGGCAAGCAGCTGCTTGAGGGAGTGTTTATTTTTAACAGCCTCCAAAGTTAAACTTGTTGCTAAAAATGAGATAAAACACGGTTTTTACTAGTCTGAAAAAATTCAGCCTAGAAACATCAGATCTCGCTGACCATTCAAAACAAGTTTCATTTTATTAGGATGTAGCGAAACAGATTACATAATATAGGAATTATGATACTGATTGAAAAAGTGTTCCAGACTGAGTTTCAAAAACTTCACTTTGTGCGTAATAATAGTTGCAAAGCGTGAATGGAACCAACTGAGTCAATGAGACTGCGCAACGAGAGCATCAAAAATTCAAGTAAGGTATTGCAAACCAAGCTACAAAATCAAAGCTAATTAGCTTTGATCTAAGAGATGATTGGTTGATTGATGAGTGATTCAAAGCTCAATCTATCAATGGCCTATGAGAATTTTCGAAGCATCAACTGCGCAGTCCCATTGGCTCTCAATTGTTCCATCTACCCTTCGCCATTGAGTTAATATGAGAGTTACTACGGTTGTAACTCTTATCGGGTTTGTTAACTTCAATCATAAATTATCGGTAGCAGTAGGGTCGCAGTATACGGATCCCCCTTTGCACAGTGCTTCTCCCTATGACGTCCCCGGCCACACCCACTTCCGTCCTCGCCCCCTTATTAATATTCATGATTCATAATTAATAATTAATTAATGTTTCATAATTAATCCTCCTTTATTTAAAAAAAAACGTGGCACCATCTAGTGTATATGATGAGTACTATATTTAGTAAGCCCTCAATTTTAGTCATAATTTTTCCAATTTTTCACTCCCTCCTAATTAAAAAACCCCCTTATCTAAAGTTCCACCCTCTTATTAAAAAACCCTCACCGATCACAAACTCTCGAATAAGTCCCTTGGTATGTATCCTCATCTGAAATGTTCCAAGTCCAACTAAACTTTGGGTGGCAAAGATCAGAATGGCTGATGCAATCCTCAAAATAATTGCATAGACCAACTAAAATTTCGGTGGCAACCCCTCACTGAATGGGTGATGCAATCCTCAGAAAAATTACAAAGTCCAGTTGCTCCATCGCCTCCTATTGGCTTATTATATTTCCTGAAAAAGCTACGAGTCCTGATTGGTTGTCCCAGGTGGCGCTGCTTTCTCATGTTAACTAGGGGGCAATCACAGAATGCGTCATTGTCCATGATGCAGGCTAGTAATCCAGATGTGTGGTGTCTCAGTGAAGATGTTTACATCGGGCCTTCGCTGTTCAAAAATAAGTTTTCTGTGCACATACGATGCTACAAGAAATATGAAAACGGTGAACTCATCTACCCTATACCTACGGGAGTTACCCTCTCCATACCTGAATTGGAGGCTTTGTGTGCCACAGTACCCGACATAGAGGACCAAATTAAAATCGGTCCTGATCAACAGACATGGCATATGATGCCAGGTTTACGTGCCTACATGTATCGCAATGAAGGTGGTGAATGCTGTGTCGACTTCATCAAAGAATCAGCTGCTATGAGAACTCTACAGTTTTGCGTTGTGAGTCGCAGTATAACTCTGAACGCATCACAGTGGTTTACGTTGGCTATCCACGTACATGAAGTGATGTGTGTCGTGCATAACATATGTGGAACTCTCAAAGATCACCATCTCCGTATTGCTATTATAGAACATTACGAATTAGTTCTACCCTTCCTGCTGGGTCCTGTTTTCGAAGGACCCGAGTGTGTTTATCAGCTGTTGGTGGACATTTTCCAACAATAATTAACACGTCTGATTCCGTTAGATGGACTTCAACCCAAAGAAAAACTACCGACCATCGTAGGGTGGTCGGGTGACTTGGACATTAACGCCTTGGCACAAGTGCTTGTGGAAACGGCCTGGAAACGAGGTCTATTGAATTTTGTAGATTCAGGATTTGTGTGTACTCTGAAATATAATACTATTGTCGATGAGGGAAAAAATGAAATGTATAAATTAGTTAAATAAATAATTGTAACCTATATAATGTGTCTGTCTTTTCATCCTGTTTCATTTTGTGGATAGGAGAAAGAAGGTGTTAGCTAGTGTTGGAAGCGTAATCATAACAGTGTTAACGATAGTGGTGCTTGTATTAGAACTTGTGGCCCCTAGTAAAAATATTCAATGTGGAGAGTCAAAAGCCTTAGGCAGCGAATACAAAATTCGCGTGTGTAACTTAACAGTGGACATCAGACAGTTTATAGGAGACATCCCTACAGTTACAGTTACACTTTCATTACACTAATGGTAAAACCTGGTGGGGTACGACGTCTGGGTACAGCGGAAAACAATACTCTGGAAATCCGTTATTTCGACCCTGAAAGAGGATTCAGTAGCGTAAAAAAGTTAGCTCTGAATACAGGACTGCCACTGAAATGCGTCCGAGAATGGTTAGAAAAGCAACCCGCCTACACCCTACATAAATCTGTTTGCAGAAAGTTCCCCCATAACAGAGTTTACATCACAGGTTTAGACGAACAATGGCAAGCCGATCTCGTAGTTGTAAAAAATCTAACTCGGTTCAATGATGGTTATCGCTACATATTAATGGTCATCGATGTGTTCTCAAGGTATGGGTGGGTGGTGCCTATGAAGGCAAAAACAGGGAAAGAAATGGTGTCGGCTTTCAAAAAAATCCTTTCCAAGGGGCGATCTCCCATGAATTTAAACACGGAGCAAGGTACCGAATTTACCAACAGGGTATTCCAGAAATTCCTGAAAAAGAAAGGTATTCGGTTCTTCGTCACCTACTCTGACAAAAAAGCAGCTTTGGTGGAGAGATGGAATCGTACATTACGTGAGAGACTGGGGAGATATTATACACGCAATAACACATACCGGTACTTGGACGTGTTGCAACATGTTGTATGAGGTTACAATGTGACAGTTCATAGTGCACACGATATGGCTCCCAAGGACGTGACCTTACATAATGAAGACATTGTATGGGTTTGACTCTACTGCAATCCAACCAAAGTAAAAGAAAAACCAGAATGTGGGGGACACAGTTCAACTAGCCAGTCTAAAAGTACCCTTCAAGAAGGCAGGTACGCATTTGTGGACCGAAGAAATTTTTACAGTCGACAAGGTATTACAAAAGCATCCCCCAGTCATATGGGACTCCGAGGGAGAAGTGTTGAAGGGCACATTCTATAAATCGGAACTTGAAAAAGTGACCGAACCCGAACTTTACACTGTTGAGAAAATAATCGAGAGAAAAGGTCAAAAGGCACTGGTCAAATTTCGCGGTTATCCCAAACCTTCATGGATTCCTAAAAAATGGATAGTTTCTACCTGACCCTACCCTCCACAGCTAGTCAGAATATTTACCCAAATAATTCGTAGAGTGATTTCACAGTTCGTCTAGCACAACCCTTAAGACTAGTGGGAAAATGGAAATTGGGGTTAGCAGAAGTTCACTTACCCATGAGCTGGTACAATGTGGATGGTTCTAATGACACACGTATCAATATACGTATCAATATTATGCTCCTGCTCCCTTTGAAGAATACTGGAACATCAAGCTTAAACCAGTCAAAATAACTCGAATGAAACTGTTGTCTCACCTCTCCACTCAGGTCCCCAAAGAAATATTGGTGTCATATAACAGTGGTTACTGGATATTCAAACCAAATGAGGGATACGGTTTGATGTTCCCTAAAACGAATTTCAGCAGGCTTCTGTGTGTCGGCGAGGGAGAAGTTGACAAACCCTTCCACCAACGATTTGCTAGCAAACTTTGAAATACTGCAACATTCGATATAGATGATGACTGTTATTTCTACGTGATTCCTCCAGGTAGTTTCCATGAACGAAAGGTACTCCACGGACGATATGAAACTGCTGAATCATTATTCGATGCGATGAACCAGGTCATGCCCCACAAGTTGAGAAAAGCTTTCCGTTTCCAGCAACAGGCAGATCACACCATATTGATGGATACAGACAAGTTACATTTCATTAAATTTCCTCTTTCAAACCCAGGATTAGGAGACATGTTGGGAATTACTAAATTAAATATTCCATTGAATAAAGCCATGGGTGATTCATCCATGGGTGAATCATTTCCATTTTCCCACTAGTCTTAAGGGACTACCCCATCGATATGAACAGAGGAATGTACGGTATTTATTTGTATTCACACCTGATTGCACCTCAGTTTTTAGATGATACTCATGGTGAACTTTTGCGTGTTGTGAATCCTACCATCAGAACCAGCAATAACGATGCCATTGTTTCAATGTATCAACAACCTGATTACTACCCCCTGCCAAGGACCAGTTTCAAGAGTGTTAGAATCTTCGTTCGTACCGATATAGGAGAACCTCTGCATTTTAAATTTGGTAAAGTTTTAGTCAAATTACATTTCTGCCATGAGGGTTAAATTCGTTCCCCCTTCTGCAGACACCTATGTGAGCTACTGCAAGAACCAAACGGGACAGGGTGTGTTCTGGGGTCCTCATTATCAGAGAGGTGACGGACTAGGTAGCATCTTTGCCACTGTTGGACGTTTCATTAGCCCTCTCATACGACTGCCACTGTCCACCCTACATAAGGGTGGGCTACGGTTCATTTCAGAGATGGCCCAAGGGCAAAACTTCAAAACGGCTGCCAAAGCAGGGTTGCGTGAAGCCGGTGTAGACCTGTTGCAATGTGCCAGTTCCAAGCTGCAGGGAAGAAAAGGGATAAAACGCTGCCGTCATCATCCTAGTGTTCATAAAGTGAAGAGACTCTGTACCGTGAAGGACGTGTTTTCATCATGAGCATTCAGAAAATTCACGCTGATTCTGGCGATTGTGCCAATTCCGAACTGGACCTATTTCTGGTTCCCCCACTGTCTCACAACTGGAAAGAGGCTGCTATGTCAATTATTTACCTGTGGTTTCGCTGGAAGGTAATGCGCCACTTGAATTCATCGTGAAAGGAACAGATAATTACATTGATCTATCCCGTTGTCACCTGCGTCTCGTCTTGAAAATTGTGAAATCCGATGTTACACCCTCGTCGGAAGTGATTACCCCATGCAATCATTTCTTCCACGCCCTCTTCAGTCAAGTAGACGTCTTCCTCAAAGATCACCTCCAGGTACACCCTGTACCCCTACAGGGTGTACCTGGAGACTCTATTGAATTACAGTACCGATGCCACACGAAGTCAGCTCGGTACATCACTCTGGTACCTCGGCACCCCCGGTAAAATGGAACTGACCAGTCTGGAGAACGAGAGATGGCATTAGCGCAAGGGGTACATCAAATCAACAAGTATCGAACTCATCTTGTGGATCCATGCCGACCTGTTCAATCAAGAACGTTACCTACTCAATCAAGTCGATCTGAGACTGCGTCTGTTAAGGTCCAAGCCCGAATTCTGTCTCGTGAAGGTAAGGCAGACCCCTCTTACAAAGTACATATTCACGAAGCTGAATTTTTCGTGTGCAAAGTCAAACCCACTTCCAGTGTCATCCTTGCACATGCTCGCCTACTAGGTTCAGAGAGTGCCAAGTACCCCCTACAAAGAACGGATTTACGCATGTTCTCCATCGCTGCAGGTCTGACGAGTGTGAACCGTGAAAATTTATTTCTTGGCCAATTTCCAGTATGTCTGGTACTGGGTATGGTGGAAAATACCAGTCTGAATGGATCGTATGAAAAAAATCCCTTCAACTTCCAACATTTCGACTTAAACTACATCAATCTTCACATTGACAGTGAGCAACAGTCCTACACACCAGACTTTAAGAATGGACATTATCTCAAATGTTACCAAGGATTATTGGAAGCTGTGGATGCCTGGAAATCCGATAGTGGTATTAACTTATTGCGAAAAGCCTATGGCGAGGGTTTTACACTGTTTGGATTCCAATTGACCCCTCAGCAACGTGAATGTAATCAAGTGTTTTCTTTAATAAAGAGCGGTAGTGTGAGAGTTGAATTAAAGTTTGCCAGGGCACAACACACATCAGTCACTGTGATACTGTATGCAGAATACCAGAATTTGCTCGAAATCCCATTGGATCGTAAAATCCTCATAATACCTATCAGTTAGAATCCATCCTCTCGATGTTACCTACAAGTCTAGGTGTGTTGTCGCAGAATCGACCAATCAGAAGCCTTGTTTATCTACAATACCGATCCGTCCTCCCTGCCTGGCACCCACTGGATAGCTGTTTACAAGAAAGGAACCCATGTGAATCACTTTGTCCCCTTGGGCACAAGTCCAGATGTATCCATGCAAGAATACTACAGCCAGCTAGGCATACATCACGTGTTACATCCCTCGATACCTCTGCAGGACCCCATGGGAGACACTTGCGGTGCTCACTCTCTGCATTTCCTGTTTAAAAGAGCGAGCAGTTCGACTCTTCCCGCAGTATTGCACAGTGATTACACATGTCGAGCCGACTTTAACGACTGCATGGTGGTACGATGGCTCTCCGAACTCCTTCAAATATTTTAATTGCTGCTCCTTCTCAGTGTGGAAAGACGACTTTCACTCTGAAACTCATCAAAGAAGCCGCTCAACTGTTTGACCCCCCCACCCCAACGTGTCATTTACTGCTACAGGGAGTGGCGATCTGCCTTTGAACCCTTTAAGAAAACTGGAATTTTATGAAGGCCTACCTGTAGATCTGGAATTTGACACCCTCAGACCTATGCTTCTGGTGCTGGACGACTTGATAGAACAGTCTGTAGCCAGCGAACGCATATCTCAATTGTTTATTCGTGGTGGTCATCATAAAAATATCACGATTGTCCTGATCTTGCAAAATCTGTTTTTAAAGGGAAGACATTCGAGGACTGAAACACTCAATGCATACTATATGTTTTTATTTCACAACTGTCGGGACGCTTCACAAATAACGCATCTGGCAAGACAAGTGTTTCCACATCATTCCAAACTCCTGACCGATGCTTATAGACTAGCTACACAACCTCCCTGTGGCTATTTGTGCGTGGACCTTCATCCTAGAACGTTAGATACTGAAAGGCTCCGTGCAAAGATCCTCCCTTCTGAAGATCCTGAGATACTCTATGTCCCAAATGAAAGTTAGATCTCAAGGCCCGTTCCTTCAGTGTTTACCAAAACTTGGGGGAAAGCAGCGTGCAGCTCTGTTGAAGCACATATCCGACCCTCAGATGTATGCTCTATGTGAAGTGTGTGCCAGTTTCTTAAAAGGAAATATACCTGTCTCTCGTAGAGTATTAAAGAATTTACGCAAGCACAAGGTTGTTATAAGAAGTTTAGCTTCCAAACGTGCTTTTGTCCGTCACAAGAAACATCTCTTACAGAGAGGCTTTGGATTTTTGCTCCCTCTTCTCACAGCGGCATTACCTCTGTTGGGATCGTTATTTCGAAAATGATTTCAGTGAAGGTGGTGGAACGACGTCACGTGCATAAAAAAGTGCGTGATTTAGACACAGAGATGAAGAAAATATTTGAATCTGATGATAATAAAACTGAAAAGTACCTGGCTGTATTGAAAAATTACCTGTTATTTAACTAACAACTTGAAGCCCCCCACGAGGTAAAAGTCGACATTCCACAGCAAACTTTATCAGTACCTCTGTCCAGACGGAAAATATCAGAGGCTTTTGGTCACCCTCAAGATGACATTGTCGAATTTGTTCATCCCTCCATCCGTCGTAAGAAAAGGAAATTAATTTCCTGGACTCCATATTGAAGATATCTGTTTGAAGACTTGTGTTAAAAATTCCATGATCTCTGTTAATAATTATTAACAGAGATCATGGAATTTTTGTGTTAACAATTCCCTGAAACACTGTATTAAAAATTTGTGTTAAAATGAAACAATGTATTAAAAATTTGCGATATTCAATAAAAAACAATTGAAACTGATATACGCCTCTGTGTTAATTCTTTCCGTGAATTAGTTTTTTCACAACACCCCCCAGATGGCACCACTGAAACATTAGGCTTTATAGCATATTATATCATGTTATCCATAGAAGCATCATCATGATGATGAATATCCAATTAATATCCCTTCCATAATGACAAAAAGTGTTTGGAAATAAAGAGACTGGTTTTTAAAAAATATTTTTTATTAAGCTAAATGACACAATATATTTCAATGCAGAAATTATAAAAAACATTATTCTGACAATTATTGACAATTATTGACGATATACAAACAGTACTGAAGTCATCACAGACAAGGTTTAAATTATTCGCAAGTACCCATGTAAAATATCGACAATATAAAAACCGTACTGATATAAAAAGTATTTACAAGCACAAACAAGGCTTAAATTATTCGCAAATACTCATGCAAAAATAATTATGTTGAAATTATCGACAATTATTGACAATTATAACAATATAAAAACAGTACTGATATAAAAAATATTTACAAGCACAGACAAGGTTGAAATTATTCACGAGTACCAATATAAAAACCGTACTGATATTTACAATTCACCCCAACTATACTGTCGATAGATGGCGTCTGCAGACACACAGCGCTGTCATCCGCTGTCAGCTCAAAGTTGCAGGAGACAGGGGGTGCGGTGCAGGTGCAAGCATGTAGAGAGCGCTTAGCATTGACAGCCAGCCGCTGAAAGCAGATCATTGACTTAGCGTTTCTGCTCCCCAGGTAGCTTCACATCCGTGGACTTAAAAAAATTGTCAGCGCTCGCTAGGAAGGCTAGCGATCGACAACTCATAGAAAAATAACTTAAAACTACATTATATTTACAATTCATAGAAATATAACTTAAAACTACATTATATTTACAAAATATTTACATATCCATCAGATCTATAATAGTATCAAGTGTCAGATCATTGTACCTGTATGGTACAGATACAGTTGAACTGGGAGGGAGATATCGTTTATCTAAATCACCTTGAATTTCTTGATCATGGGTTTGTTAACTAGCGAGACCTGCACTTTATTGCACACGACATTGAAGGGAACTTCAAAAGTCTCACTGGTTGGAGAGTGTTCCAATGCCATCGATTTCAACAAGTGAAAATTATACTTTTCACGGTTTTTCTTAGTAAACGATATCCCTTTGGAGCGCAGAATCTCGTCCCCGTTACTCAGACGGAGGGCATAACTCTTGGCCCTGGCACTGACGTAATCTGTTAGGCAAATAGCACTTCCGTATTTAGTCGTTATCTCGTCAACAAGTACGCCGAGAAAGGGATTCTGATCTGGAATGTAGCTATCGGAAAGTCTTATACTGAAGATAACAGAGTCTGTATCAGAATACAACGCATGTGAACCAAGTTTGGAAATCAACTCGTAAAGTTTGAGTCGTGCATGGCTAGTCACCATTGCAGCTAGAATTAAACAGCCATGTGTGTTTGCAGGTGTGGCGTCCACTGCAGGTCTGTGTGTCACTAACATCGCCTGATCATTGATGGGCACAATATCAGTTACAGTGATAGAGGCATAGGTTAAAAGGTCCATATATTTCACCGGACAGCTCACTATGGTAGTCTGTGTTCGGTCTATGTTCTGGGCATGTTTCCCCCAGGAGGAATTAAGCGATATCTTCGAGAGATTCTGCTTGAGGCTGTTTTTCACCGTCTCAGGTAAAAGGATCCGAACTTGCTTGGAAAAAAAACCGAAACTGCTTGGAAAAAAACCTCACAGAAATCCTCTTTTTCCCGGTCAGTTTGGATGTTGGGAGGAAAGCCAGAGTATAGTTGCTTCAGACCGAGAAAAGTGTCAATATACCCTGCATTGACACCTCCTTTTTTGTTACAGGATCGTATTGTAAGACGTTTCTGAAATGCCACATGTCATGAAATTTCAGAAGTTTGTAACCAGCGTGCATGGCCGCGTAAACTTCAAATATTGGCCAGGAACCGGTCAGCAGAACCGGTCCATCAGCACAGGTCCTGCAGAGGGGGAAGAGGAGTTTACCATTGCTTTGGTAAGGCAGCACAGGGATAAATAGATCGTCGGGGGGAAGTAATGTGGCCTGAGCAATTCTGAAGCATGCCCAGGTCTTGGGTGAAATCAGATGTGATCCATATTGGATGGCCTTTGCTGAAAGGAGCTTTCTTACACACATAGGGATATAAACTATTATAATCTACATAGTTAAGACTACATCCTTGATCCACCGAGAAAGAAATGGAAAATACCTCCACACGTCCCCCGTATAGATAATCTCGAGTACCTATACGCCTAATGGGTTCAATGGTTTTGTAAATTAATGCAAGAGGCTGATTTTTACGCATTAATTAGCCGAACTCGTGCTCCCACATGATCTTACAAGTGTAGCCGTCCATCAAAACTTTTAATCTTTCAAGGTGGTGCAGGGTTTGAGTGTTCAATAAACAAAAGGATTTTCTGGATCGAGTGTCCATTTTGTCAGGTCTGAAACATTTCAAACAATGGTGAAAGTAGCAACCTAAATACTCATAATAGGTGCGTATGTTATGACACACACCATTCAGTTTGTACTGAGCTACCCTGTACTCACCTTTGGGGAAACATGCGGTCTGTATCTGGATGTTGTCCTTGGAGGCCTCGTACTCTAACCAGGCAAGAGCCTTTAACGACTGCCTGTCATTACTTGCACAGTATCCTTGGGGCAGACACATGCCTAGAGTGTTCTTCTGCAGGAACTTCCCACGGAAAATGCATAAGCAGGCGCCGGCAATCATTAGGTCACGTGCGAAGGGGTCCACACCTGTCAGGTTTAGAAACTCCTCACGCAAAGCTTGAGCACCATGGCGTAGCAACTCAATGTCGGTCTTACAGTAGAATAGAAGCTGCTGTTGAAAGTCCCAGGGTTCGATTCTAGCGGTTGCATACCACTCGTTAAACTCTGTCAAGGTTGAAGGCTCCATGTCCTCAAGTTGAAAATATTTGCGATCCGGAATGGCACCTATGTATTTTAAATTTTCCTCCTTCACAAATTTGAAGCAGAAAAAACCTTTCACTGTCTCCATGTTGAATATTTTAGTGAAGGAGCAAAGAGGAGCTTGGATGAAGGATAAGCTGTCTATAAATCTTATTATTAGGGCGGGCAAAAAGATGCCTAATATTTTGGAACCGTCGAAAACAAGATCTGGTTTCAGAAACCTTCTGTACAGGTAGCTGATCACAAATGTTCCATCAAAACCTTTTAAATTGTGTGCTAGAATGGTAGCGTTCTTGAACCGCTGAACCCCGCGACGTTCTTCGGCTAAAAGCCACTCCATGAAGGCATCCACATCTGGGAATGAGGCATAGACACAGTCGTCCTTCACCCTGTACGTTACAATGCACAGGATGGGCTTCAGAAGGCAGTCGTCAAGCTGTACATCTCCACATTAAAGTATAGGTAACTTTGTTCGACGGGATCAATTTTACATGGCTCCACAAATATTGGTTTCTCACTCTTGCAGACGTGACGTTTTTAATAAATAAATAAATAAATAAATAAATAAATACCCCCTCAAGCAGCTGCTTGCCACAGAGGTCTGACAGGAGCCCGTCAGTTTATATGCCATAGTAGAAGGTCTGAGAGGATGGCAGGACCTCAGCAGAAAAACAACACGAACATCCATGCCTTACCCGGGGCTTGAACCCAGGTCCCTTAGATCAGTAGCCAAGCACGCTAACCACTCAGCCATGGGACGTTTTTTGGGGGTCATAAATATCTGCGCATTTGGTGCAGCGATGTCTCGACTGGCAAGTTTTTAGTAAGTGAGCTTGGAAACATTTGCACCATGCAAATACATGCAGCACACCGTGCAGAGTAGAGATTTTCCAGTGTGTATGACGTCATTTGAAAGGCAACGATTGCACACATGACCATAATTATACGATTTTAAGCATTTTGGTCAGAATTTATTACTGCCCAAATATCCAGCTGGTTTTGTTATGACGTCAAAGTGTCCTTGACTGTACAGTAGATAAAGATTGTCCTCAGCTTCAGGTCCAATAAAAATGGGGAGAAAACCGTCATCTGCCAAATAAAGAATGATTCGAAACTGTGCTGCTAAATGTGTTTGAAAGAGATGCACTTCTGGAAAGCCACAGGAAGCGATAGGGATACCTGCATCCAGGTGAAGTTGACGTGCTTCCGCCCCCTGCAGTGGATAACGATAATATCTGCTTACCACATACAGGTTAGGCAGGCCTCTGTTTTTTAAACATAGCTCCCATGCCACAACGAGAGCTCTAGCAAGACAGATTGTGTCAGAGTTCACGATTTTTGTGAGAGCTATCTTGTTTTTGATGAAAGATTGAACATTGGCTAGGGAACGTGTCTCAGGTCTCATATGTCCAGCCCCTTGGCGCTCAAGGTTAGAGCAGATGAGATCAAACTCCATGTTACTATGACATCCAAGGGACTCATTAGACTAAATAACCCGATACAGGGCCGTCATGAAGCATTCAGCAGTCAAGTCATTAAGCCGTATCAGACTCAAATTTACCGCGTTTTTCAAGTCCGATGATCGGAAGCACAGATGCACATGACTGTAGTCTCCTTCAGGCACAACATCGTTGAACATTTTTTCATGCATGGAGCGGAGCACAGGAAGGAAATTTTGGGCCTCCACATTCTCCATTCCACCAAGACGAACACTCTTTGATATGAATTGCGTCTTGAACTTCACGGAGTTAAAGTTCCTCACGTTAGTGATGGTGTAATGAGGCGTAACAGCATCAGCAGAAGCGCACGGGGATGAGGCGACGTCCTCTCCATTAGAGCGTGAAGTTCCAGCCAATGAATGAGCAGCGGTGTAAGCATGGTGCATCTGCCCTAAGGTAGAAGGCACGTGTCGGGCACTGCAGATATCCTTTCCCCCACGCTGGATAGGTAGCAAGCGGGGTCTTTTCGTCTCTGGACATTCATCAGACGATGGGCGTTTGGCAGCTGAATATAGTTGATTCACCCAGCCAGGAGGTCATTAAAGGCTTTGGTGGCTTCCTCCCTTTCAGCTTCCATCTCAGCAGATTGTACGTACTCACGGATAAGAGACATCTCTCAAAGACAGACTTCAAACTAAGAGCAAGCTTCTGACAGTAATCTTCTTACTAGCAGTAAGGAATGACGTGGTGGGTTGTGTACGAGGTTATATACTCACAAATGTTATCTCATAAACGCCCGTGGGGTCAAGATACATCTTTCGACATAAACAAGGTCGAGCAAAACAGTGACCTTTACCAATATCTGATAAGCCCCTCATAAGATATGTTCAAACACAGGAGGTAGAGCGCTTCAGAATTATTTACTTTGCTTCTATTTTAACAAAGGAAATACTTTATCAGCAACCAATGCAAACAGATAGCGTGCATCGGCATTCCCCCTCTTGACCTCGTGATAAGAGACCCTTGTCGTGTACACTGCACAGTAGATATTGAAATATTGAATTCTTATCAGCAACAAATACAAATATTGTACTGAAGATCGATCTGCAATCACCCTCTTGACCCTCTAACCGATAAGAAAGCGACCTTGTCACGTACGCTGCCCGTTAGTTGCGACATGCATGTCACACGGCTTGATGAAGGTCGATTTCGTAAAATATGGGACTTTGTTCAATAATTGCATCAGCCGTTCTGAGAGCGGGTTGCCACCGAAAAAGTTTAGTGAACTTGGAAAATTTCAGATGAGAGTAGATACTATGGGATGGGAGTTTGTGATCAGTGAGGGGAAAGTTTAATAGAGGGGTTGGTACTTTTGATAAGGGGGATGTTTAATGAGGGGGAAGGCAGTTTTGATAAGTATTTAATTAATAAGGAATAAAAATTCACAAGATAATAAATACATGGAATATACAGCTACCACGTTAAACCAAGGGACTCATTTGGATATTTCTAATAAGGGGGCAGTTCAATAAAGAGGGGCAGAACTTTTGATAAGGGGGTTTTCAAATGAGGGGGAGTCAAAAATTGGAAAAATTACAATTAAAATTGAGGGCTTTTCTAAATATAGTACTCATCATATAAACTAGAGGGCGCCACGGGTTTTTAATAAAGGGGGAGGAATTTTGATAAGGGGTTTTTTAGAGGGGGTTTGATAAGGTTTTTTTAATAAGGGGGGGGTAAAATATTAATTAATTTTTAATTAATTATGAATTATGAATTAAGAATATTATTAAGGGGCGTGGTCAGTGACGTCATAGGGGGAAAGCACTGTGCAAAGGGGGAACCGTATACTGCGTCCCTACTACTCACAGTATCCTCAACTTTGCTTACAGTGATTTCCTGCCTTTTCTTTAGTGCTACATTTCTTCCAAACAAACTCCCTAGTTTTTCTGGAGCTATAAAGCTAGTAATTTTAATGGTTACCAATGTGTAGCGCAGGTCTGTAGAGGATTAAGTTAATAAGATGTTTATTCTTATTACTCATAAGCAGAGTGTTAATATATTATTTAGTGTTGCTAAACAAAAAGTTCTCCTTACATAGAGTCAATTCTGTTCCTTTAGAATGGCCAAAAGTATATAATGTAGCAATTCCCTTCAGTATGTATTGATTGACTGGGAACGCTCTCTCTCCGCAGGGTCCTCCAGCACAATGTGATTGACTCCGTGGCCCCAAAGGCATTCGAAGGACTCGTTTCTCTGAAGGTGTTGTGAGTATATCAAGCTACCAATTTAATTTGATTTCCTCTTTAATGCCATTTCCTGTATACATTTCAGGCATCTCGTGCTCTAAACCGAATCGCTCACAGCAGGGGGTGCAATATTTGAGAGCGAAATTCGTCTCTTTAACAAGGCAAAAGAGAAACAGAATTGAAAGCATTTTCTCGAACTCAACAGTTTTTCTTACATTTTGGTAATTAATTATTTGAAATTGAAATTCCTATGCACTACAAATACTACGAATAAAATATGGCTTAAATTGAACTTTAACAGAATATGATTACAATGCCAATTTTTAAATCGTTGTGAATGAATGTCTTTCTTCGGTTAATATTCTCCTGTGGACATGTCTTCCTCCCTGTCAGTCAATCGCTAGTGCCCGGATGATTCCTTCTTTCAAGTCATCCATGGAATGAAAGGTGAAGAGTGTGTCTTATTATTTACACTATCAGAACTCCATGGTGTAAAAGTAGAGGACTTGAAATGGATCCGCCTATCCCTTTCCTCCAGGAAAGTCTTCATCCAAAATCTGGCTGACGTTAATATACATTGTGCTGTTGATGCTAATATATATATACCCTGCAGAAAAAAATGCAATACCTGGAAGGATTAAAGCCATTTTATTGAAACGCAGGCAGCTGTTAGCATACACTGAGAAGTGCGATTAATTACATTACTAAAAAAAATATGGAAAAATTACCCCTTTACCTACCCTGTAAAGTGGTATAATTAGTATAATGTTGAACTGCCCAGCACAGCAATGCATTCATGAACACGGTGGAGAAGGCAATCGTACAGCCCTATAATGCCTTCCTGAGGGATAGACCGTCAAATAGCGCAAAGTCGCTATTCCATTCCAGCGACAGTGGTTGGCTCACCTTCTGAGTGTTGTTGGAGCTGTCGGTCCATTATGTCCCTGACGTGTTAAAAACGTAAAAGGCCGGGCGAGCATGTTGGCCATGGTAGTACCTGAACGTTTTGCTCGTGTAGATACTGCAGACTAATGAGGGCTGTGTGGGTAGGGTGTTATCTTGCTGGTAAAAAGGTTCCTTGCTCTTCAACAAATTGGGGGCGGGGGTGGCTCAGTCGGTAGCGCGCCAGGCTCGTAATCTGTAGTTCCTAGGTTCGAGTCCCAGCTGGGTCAGCGTTGAGATTTATCTCTGCAAAAATTCCCCGCCCTGCCCACGGTCAGTAGGGGACACCGATGGGCTTGGAAAGGCCACCGTCCGTTGGATGGGACGTTAAGCCGTGGCCCCGTGTGCGGGACAGCCATACCCTGTGCACATTAAAGAACACGCTGGATGGCCTTGACGGGAGGCTACCATCTGTCTCCCAACAGCTGTTCCAGTGGGTCCCCTCCCCCAACCTTCTCTGAGCCTTCGGGGTCCATGTGACCTGGCCATTTAGCCCATGGTGTGCAAAAAAGTGGCGCTCAGAGGTAAAACAACCCAACCCTCAACAAATTGGACAGCCACTGGCTGCAAATTGTTGGTAGTTAGAGATCCCCTTATGATGACCAGTTCTGACCGAGATGTCCAACTAATGACACCCTACACCTAGACACCAGTGCTGGAGCTGTGTGACGATGTTTCACGCATTGGGTGACGTTGGATGACGGCGAACAAGTTGTCTACTATCGTGATGACGACAAAAACGAGATTCCTCACTAAACACCACGGTACTCCACTCTTGTTCGTTCCAATTCTGTCTGAGGCGAACCACTGAAAACGTGCTTGTACGTGATCACATGAGAAAGGTAAACGCAGTGCCTAACGACAGGCTCGCAATGAAAACTGTAAAATTCTGTTGTTTACCGTCCGCCTGGTAGGTATTCTAAGTGTTACCTGCTACCAGTCCCTTTGCAGTTGCATTGCAGTCGCCAATCTGTCACGCAATGCCATGCGTCGCAAATGGCGGTCCTGCCGCTCAGTGGTCACACGTCGTCTTCCTGATCCTTGTCGGTGTGTGCTGGATCCTTCTCGAACCCACTGACGCCATATATGTACGATGGTGCTGGGATTGCAACCAACAAGGTTGGCCACATCTCTGTACGACAAACCAGCTTCATTAAGGCCGATGATTCTTCCACGCACAAAGTCTGTTAACTGTTGGAACGGCTGTCGACGTCTGCATAAGGACATCTTTAGCAGTTTAAAAAAATTCCACGACGTTTTGTCAACCAATGAGCTTCGGTTGCCTTTATTTGTGTTTGATTGCTCCGCACCTGTGACTTCTGCTCGCGGCTCTCCAATCCACCGTCCTGCAAACCTATTTATTTCTACCGTCTCCCTAAATTTCGTCATATTTGCACAACTTCTTGAAAGTGTTGCATTTTTGATTTCATGTAGTGTACATTACGCTATTGAGGGAAAAAGACTGAAGAGTTTATTTTAAACTTCAGCCTTGACCTTCCGTCCGAAGGCAAGTGCGAAACAATAATTTAAAGCGAACTTTTGATAATAATATAATTTTTAAAAGACATTTATTCTTCTAACGTTCTTTAAATATATGTCCTTTGTTTTGATCGTATAACCAAGACGAATAATTTCCTTTTAAAATAATGTACATTTCATTAGCTATTAAAAATTCACGTCCAAAAAACTTGTAGTTGTTAATTCAAATGCTTCCCAAGACATAACTGCAGTGAAGATGATCAGCATCAAACATTGTCACATCTCAGAGAATATGAAGACGAAGAGAAAGTTCCTTTCACACGATTACAGTTCATTTTTTCTTTTCTTCTCTTTCAGGGAAATTAATGACAATAGGCTCCAAGAGTTGCCTGAAGCTATTTCAAGTCTTCCACTTCTCCGAGAGCTGTAAGTGGCATTCTCCTTCACTTATTTTGATTCCCTTTCTCTGAATCTACCAATTGACAGAATTATCAGTTAAAAGCTTTTCAAATGCATTCTCTGCGAAAATACATTTTCCTATTGCAATTCTCCCCCATCAGGACACCCCCCCCCACCATTGAATAAACTGAGTTACTCTTTTGCAACCTCTACATAAAATCACACTATTTGAAATTGTAATATCAATAAACTTCACTCCAGAGAAGTTGCTTATTACGGATTATAACACGCATTGAACAAAAATATCGTACAAGTATATAATATATTGTACAAGTCATCATTTCACATTAATGTTGCATTTGCTTAAAACAATATCTGATACAAGATATGACGTTTTAAACATTACTTTTCAAATATTTACATCTAGTAACCATTTCGAAACTTTAGTTTTAATTTCTGAATAAGTGCTCAGGCATTTAACAGATCTCTCCGTAGAGAATTAAAAATTTTGGGTACTTGATTAGATGTCCGCGCTTTTACCATAATTATTGTGAAAAAATGGTTCGACAAAATAATTTTCACATTTTCATCTTGTATAGATCACATGCAAAATATTCTCCTTGTGTTCATTTTTAAAGCAATTTCTAATGATAGTTACATAAATATATGACAAGTCAATTGGTAAAATATTCAGATAATGAAAAATATTGCCAATGTAATCTTCATTAATTACATGTTTATTGAATTTAACAATATTGTTTAGAGTACTTTTTTGTATTCGTTTAATTTTATTTAAAACCGATTTATATGTGCATCCATATATACTGATACCATACCTAATGTTTGATTCACAGAGAGCTTTATATATCATTGTTATGACATCCAATGGAATAAGTGTATTCAACTTCAACACTTTGTAAGATGCATACCTTAGTCTATCACAAGTATATTTTATGTGCGATTTCCATTTAAAATCTTGGTCAATATAAATCCCAAAATATTGAACTTTATTAACTCTTTCACAATTGGGCAAGGACATGCATTTTGGTAAATATTTAATTTATATTGACAGTTATAATTATGTGTTTTAATGCATAAATTATTTAACTTGTGCCTACTCTGAATGATCATATATTTCGTTTTTTCTTCATTTAAGAAGAGTTTGTTTTCTGAAAAATATTCAAAACTGTCTTACGAGAAAATCCAAGTTCGTTGACAATTTCGTAGATCGAGTGTCCCATCCGTCAGGCACCTACGATCTGCCCTCTGTCAAATGCATCTAAATCCCGCGCCTTTCCCATTACGCTTCTCACGACGAATGCTTGGGGAAGCCAAAGCTGACAGCTATGTATGACCAGAGTTTCAGACACGCATGTGCGCAAATGTGGGACTTGCGGGACTGCATTTGGATGATGTCTCCTATCCAGGGACGTAGCGAAGGACTATGGTTGGGGGGAGGGAGAAGTCCAAAATTTTCCAACTCGAGCAAAAATTTGGCCAAATTTGCCTACTGAGCAAACTTGCTTCTAAAATTTGTCATTTGCATTTGACTTCCAATTTTACCAACTAGCCATAATTTCTCAGGAATACTTCGAATATTTACATCTCGTCTGAATTGTAGCAAATCAGTATGAATTTTTACCTTGATTTGGTCATATCTCCTTAATTTCACGAAACTAATCCCAATCTTTACATCTCTCCTAAATTAGCCAAATCACTTCAAACTTTTCAAACTCCCCAAGATTTTGCCATGGTTTCTCGATTTTAGTCAACTATTCTGAATTTCACAAACCCAATCCCAATTATCACAACTCGCCCGTATTTTCGAATTTTGCCAACTTCCCTACATTCTGTCAAGTTTCCTCAATTTATCCAACACTCCTTCATTTCACAAAACAAATCTCAATTTTCACAACTCGCCTATATTTTGCCAAGTGCATTTGAATTTTGCCAACTACTCTAGATTTTGGCAACTCGCCGTAATTTTACAGAAAAAATCGCACTTTTTACATCTTCCCTGAATTTGCCAAGTCACTTCGAATTTTATCAACTCTCCTTAATTGCACAAGAAAGGCACAATTTTCACAACTCCCCTGTATTTTACCAAGTGGCTTCGAATTTTGCTAACTCCCCTAGATTTTGCCAAGAGTTCTCGATTTTTCCAAATCTCCTTAATTTCACAAGAAAGGCACAATTTTCACAACTCCCCTGTATTTTACCAAATGGCTTCGAATTTTGTTAATTCCCCTAGATTTTGCAAAGTTTTCTCGATTTTATCACTCTCCTTAATTTCACAAAAACCATTCCAATTTTCAAAAATCGCCCGTATTTTACCAAGTGGATCCAAGTTTGGCCAAATGCCCTAGATTATGCCATCTCGCCACAATTTTAGAGAAAAAAATTATAATTTTACATCATACCTGATTTTTGTAAAGCCACTCTGAATTTTACCAACTCTTCCAAGATTTTCCAACTCTCATTGATATTGCGAAGCTGCCTCGATTTTGCCAACACGCCATAATTTTACAGAAAAAAGATTGCAATTTTTATATCTCACCTGAATTTTGTCAGCTCTCGACGAGTTTGCCAAGTCACTCCGAATTTTGCCAACTGCCCCTAGATTTTGCCAACTCGCCATAATTTTACAGAAAAAAAATCCAAATTTTCACATCTCATCTGAATTTTGCCAAGTCACTCCAAATTTGACCAACTGTCCCTAGATTTTGCCAACTCCCTAAGTTATGCCAACTCGCCATAAATTTACAGAAAAAAAAATCCTAACTTTTACATCTCATCTGAATTTTGCCAACTCCCTACGATTTTGCCAAGTCACTCCAAATTTGACCAACTGTCCCTAGATTTTGCCAACTCCCTAAGTTATGCCAACTCGCCATAAATTTACAGAAAAAAATCCTAATTTTTACATTTCACCTGAATTTTGCCAACTCTCCACGATTTTTCCAAAGTCACTCCGAATTTTGTCAATTCCCCAAGATTTTGTCAAGTCACTCCGAATTTTGCCAACTCCCCAAGATCTTACCAAGTCATTCCGAATTTTACCCACTACCTAAGATTTTGCTAACTCACCTGTATTTACTAAGTGGCTTCGAATTTTGCCAACTGCTCTAAATTTTGCCGTCTCTCCATTTTCCAAACTGCCTTAGATTTGCCAAGTTGCCTCGATTTTGACAACTCCGCTTAATTTTCCAAAAAAAAATTACAGCTTTTCACAACTCACCTAGATTTTACGAAGTCGCTTCAAATTTTGGCAACTCCGGTTACTTTGGGGAGAGCCTCCCCCCGCCATCCCTCCATGGTTCCTATCCCTAATTCAATGGCACTTCAGTGAATTTATACTGCCTTTCAGGTAAAGAATAGAGCGGCAAATCTGAAAACAAATTAAGCAATGAAAAAATGAAAAGACCCACATGAGTTCTTGCAAGAACAACTCGCAGATATAATTCCGCCACAACAAATAGTTCCACATGTTATGAAGGAAATGAGTACTTTTCTAATGTATTCGTACATCATCAATATGTATACTTTACGAAAGTGAGCAATTAAAAATGCTATATTCAATTTCGGAATATTGCAAAGCACAAAATACAGCATAATCGCTTTTGCACTGGTATATTAGGGACTAAAAGAATTCCTTGGTGTTGCTCAGGTCGTTGCTGATTTCAGCTCGCTGTCTCATAGCCCGTGACTTCGTCTCTACGCAAATTATCGAAAGTACTATTTCCGTTTCGAAATTTCGGTTCCGTTAAATTCCTGAGACACTTGACCGAATGGTCCCAAATTTCATACTAGGTTTCCCCCTTTGTGACTCGATGTTCGACGAAAAAAATCAGATTCCTCCCTGCGATGGAACGACTTAATATATGTTTGGGAATTAATATCTTTGCGAACGTGAGGATCTAGAAACGGTCGGTGTCTTTCTCAATTTGAATTTCCGAATGAACAGAAGCTACGAATGGAGAAAGGAGCAGAAAGCTGTTTTATCCAAAAGAGCGATTTCAAATCACCTATTCAACATATCGAATTTATATTTTGCACTGTATATTTTCATGTTATTGTTAATCTTCTACCGAAATTTCAGGTTCCCTACCCCTTTACGTGAACAGTTCTGGCGACCACAGACATATTTCATCATTATTATATATACACTTGCGGTTTGTAAATGGTAGCTAGGTAGTCACTGGAACGAGAGCTATGTACCAATTCCCTGTGATGATGCATAGAGCCGGCTAGGCCTAGTACCTAATGTTCGACCCCGCCTTCTCGTGATGCAGACCGTTAGTACCTTTCAAAAGAGATACTCTCTTGTGAAAGTGAATGGAAGGGGAGGGCTGCCAGATTAGTGTGGTCTACTGATCTGGAGAACTGTGGCTACTTTTCTCTTTTTTTCAACCCTGCTGAGGAGTGGTCAACCACACAGGATCCTGGTGCTGACCATATAAACCCACTGGACTGGACAGATATATGGCTCTGAGCTTGATTATGGATCCTGATTTTGCTGCACTGGTGGGCTTCTGTGGAGGGAAAATCTTCCGCTGTGTTTTCTGTTTGTTTGTGGGTTGACAGCCCCAAATGAATAGATTCACAGGATATGTTTTATCAGTAGTTGGATAATCCTGAGAAGAGGCCATCGCAGGTACTTGAATTCTTTCTTCTATGGGCATCGTCAAATTATACATTGGAGGAAGTCTTCCAGTGTAGATGGCCTCAGCCTTTAGTGATGGAACGGATCTTTGTCCCATGCCTGCGATTAAGGGGCAGTTCGATATTGTCGGCATTCCCTCTCTCAATAAACATAGTTTCTTTAAACGTCCCGCTAACCATTTTCTCTCTATAGGGAGTTGGAATGTGAAGACTCTGCACAGAGCTTATTCTCTTAATGTCCTCACAAAATAATTCCAGGATTATAATTTAGATATTTTCGGCTTGCAAGAGAAGCACATGGACAGATAAAGATCAGATTCTTATAAATAAATCTAAATTTCTCTTTTCAGGGAGGGATTCTAATAAGCATCACCAAGGCTTCGGTTTGCTTCTCAGCAGACACCCTAGTGATGCTCTTCTAGGATATGAGTGCATTAATGAAAGGTTTCTTAGAGTTAAATTTCAAACAAGCATTAAAGATTTGAATGTTATCTGCTGTTATGCCCCCACTGAGGATGCCCTTGAGATGAGAAGGATAGGTTTTACGGACAACTTCAGGATATTT
The DNA here is from genome assembly GCA_038380435.1 of Ryuthela nishihirai. Lineage (NCBI taxonomy): Eukaryota > Metazoa > Arthropoda > Arachnida > Araneae > Heptathelidae > Ryuthela > Ryuthela nishihirai. Next base: position 30,997,601 of record JAWZYU010000022.1, read on the forward strand.
TGAATTCTGTCAAGAAGAGATCTATTTCCTTTGTTCTAGACAACCTCAATGCTAAAGTTGATATTGACTCTGACTCTTTAGGGAGGAATGGTGGGCCCTTTTGGTATTAGTAACCAAAGGTAAGTAAACTCCTACAGGTAAGTAAATTTAATGGTTTGAGAATAACTAACACTTATCACAAACACTGCGACATACATAAGTACACGTGGGTTTCACCAGATGGGCTACGTAAGAACATGATTCATTATATATTAATTGATTAGGTAGTATAGGGGAGCTGAAATTGGATCTGACCATTACTTTGTTAAAAGTGTCCTGTAACTTAAACTTAAAAAGTGTTGTGCATAAACGTAAAAAGTGTTGTACCCTTAAAATACTTACCTTTAATTCTGAAGCTCTAAAAGACGCAGTTATAACTAAAGTTTCGATGATAGGTTACTTAGTCAATATGATAGTCATGGTTTACTTACTACTGAAGTTGAGAAAGAATGGGACCATTTTAAACAGGCTTTTTAGGAAATTAAAAATTACTTTACTCCTTTTGGGAGAAAAGGAGCAGAGTAAGCAAAATTATTTGAGTGATAGAGCACTTGAGCTTATTTGAGAAAGAAAGAACTGCAGGAATGTCCTTAATCAATACCCTACTAGTCCTAATAGAAATCATTACACAGAGCGTAATAAACGTGTAAAGGATCAGTTAGCTGCTGATAAGAATCTTTGGTTTGATGGCTTGGCTGACAAAGCCGAGGAAGCAGTTAGGCAGCACAACAGCAGAGAACTGTACCAGATAGTTAATGTTTTGGGTTGTGGTAGAAAACGGACAGGTATACAGTGATTGAAGGATAAACAAGGTAAGGTTATAGAAGGTGAGGCTAGTGTCATGCCTAGGTAGGCTGAGCATTTCAGTGATGTTCTAAACAGTGTGGTTAGTTCTACTACCATTGTTTGTAATTATGATAGATGCATTACTAGCCTTAATGTTGGGCCTATAACACGGTCTGAAGTTACTTTGACAATTTCTAAACTTAAACTACATAAATCCCCAGAGGTAAATGAAACTACTACGGAAATTCTTAGAGCTGAGAATGTTTTGGTTACCATATGGATGATTGAAAGTTTTAATATCTTTTATGATAAAGGTATAGTCTCGAAGGATTTTACCACAGCTATTATTATCCCTATTTTTAAAAAAGGTGATCGCAGTTCTTGTGATAACTATAAGGGTATCAGTCTATTTTCTGTTCCAAGTATAGTTCATTGCATGATTGTGCTTAATAGAATTAAAAATCTGGTTGACAGGCAATTGCATGATGAGCAATGTGGATTTAGAAGTGGTAGGGGATGTGTGGATCAGATATTTTCACTTAGGCAGATTCTTGAGAAATGTTTAGAGTTTCAGAAACCTTTAGTTGCTAGCTTTGTTGATTTCAGAAAGGTTTTCGATTCTGTTGATTGTCATAATTTGTGGTTGATAGTGCGATCGTATGTCATACCTCACAAGTTAGTTAACATAATGAAAGCTATCTATATTATCACTGATTCATGTGTGAAAGTTGGTAAGGCTGGTAGCATTACTTCTGGTATTCGACAAAGGTGCATTTTGTCTCCTTTAGTTTGGTTATTGATTTTGTTATGCGAAATTCACTGCAAGGGAAAGATTTTGGCCTTAAATGAGCTGGATATACGAAAATTTCTGACTTATTTTATGCTGATCATTTAACCCTTTTGCCAATGATGTTGATGAGATGAACTGTTTCACTAGGGCTGTTGATGAAACTGGTAGTAGAGTAAGTTTGGTTATAAACATAGAGAAAACTGAAGTGATAAAAATTGGTCATGCAGGATGTGATTCAGTTAATCTGAATGGATGAGCAGGTGTCACAGTTTAATTATCTTGAGAGCTATGTAACAGATAATGGTGATGTGCGGCGGATGTGCTCGGAGAAATAGGAGATTAATAGACGAATACGCATTGCCTCTGGGATCTTTAGGAATCTATGGAGAGTATGGAGAAATAGGAGATTAACAGACGAATACGCATTGCCTCTGGGATCTTTAAAAATCTATGGAGAGTGTGGAGAAATAGGCGTATACACCTAAAGACTAAAATTAGGCTGTATAATAGTTTGGTTCTTTCTAGGGTTAGTTATGGTAGTGAAACTTGGACACTTTGTAAACAAGATAACAGGAAACTAGATGCTTTTGTTTCTAGATGCCTATGCAGTATCTTGGGCATTAGGTGGTTCAACTTTGTAAGTAATGATGAGGTTAGGCAAAGGAGTTTGCAACCTCCTTTAAGCAGCATATTGTGCAGAGAGAGACTCCGTTGGTTTGGCCATGTTGCCCGTATGGATAATTATAGATTGGCGAATAGGATTATGAACAGTGTGCCTAAAGACCTCAGAAAGAAGGAGAGACCTAGGATGCGGTGGGCAGACAATGTCAAACAGAACCTTGTTAGGGGTCCAACTGGTGTACAGTTGTCAGATGCAGCAGAGATAGCTCAGGACAGATATGCTTGGAGAAGTAAATTGCGTGGTCTGGTTGGACCTCCGTATCACATGGCTGCTTGAGGATGATGATGATTTTGATGATGAAAACACTTGCCATAGAAGCTCCTAACGGGTTGAGGATTGGTACATTTTCAGGTATAGAATCTTACTTTTCACTGGATTTCATGGTTAAGTGTAAATAAGCCAAGATTGGACAAAATAAACTCTTTGAGGGAGACTCCACTCCATTCTTTACGTGAAAGAGAATATAAAAAGATGCAGTGAAGCTCGCTAGTTGGATTCAGCAACTTGATTCCTTCACATGTCCTGTCTGAATGTTTTATTCCAAATGCAAGATGTCATTCAGTTGACTCTTTTCGACGGCAAAACTGATGGAGCATTTGTAACTCGAGCCTCCGACTTCAGGTTTCTTTCATTGGAAACATTAAATATTCGATTCGTAAATGGATTTATTTCTGTATATCGATGTATTTTCTTTCATAATATTCTTTAGTACTAAAAAGCAAAGGTAAGATCAAAAGTACTTAGAAACAAAGTAAAGGTGCAAACAAACATTTTGGGCTCACCTACTTGTTACGCTCTGAAATTTATGTTGAAGATGAATAAATGAAACGACTCTTAAAATATGCCTTTGATCATTTGGAGAGCTCAACATAAGATTAATAATTTCTATCACGATAATGCAAAATCAATGTTAAAAAAATTGAGATTTAACATTGAGGATGTAATAAATAAATATAATAATGATGAGTGTAATAATGATATAAATCAAGCAGTTGCTTGCCACAGAGGCCTGACAGTTTATATGCCATAGTAGAAGGTCTGAGCAGTGTGTCAGGACATCAGCAGAAAAACGACACATATATCGATGCCTTAACCCGGGTCTCTTAGATCAGTAGCCAAGCGCGCTAACCACTCAGCCACTGGACGGATAGTAGGGCAGCATGACCTCCTGACATATAAGGTGCTCGAATTATTGAGTAATCGAATTACTGAGTCTAATAAAATGAAAAGCAGCAATAATATATGTTTTACGACTTCTTTCATCGCTTTGCAATAATCTGCTACATTGATACTCCAGAAGTGTGTTAAGGTGTAATTAAGTGGTAATTATTAAGGCGTAATTATTAAGGTCTCATATAAATGAGAGATCAAACATATGGAGGAACACACCTTGGTGAATATAATGAGAAAAAGAGTTTAGATACTTAAGATTCAGCTGATTATTCAGATCAGGAGATAACAAAATAATTTCTTTCCTTCCCCCAAGTTAGCTAGTCTGCTGTAGGTGATCTCCGTAGCATCAAGATCATGGTCACTGACTGACCCATTCAAATAACGAACTTTCTAATTGAAATATATATTTAGATCGCTGACTATGATATGTTCCGTTAACCCTTTCAGGACCATAAGGTTTCTAAGAGTAAATATTAGTATGTAACTGTTTATTTTAGTTTGTTTAGACGTAAAATAAATAAAAATCATAAGAAAAATACATAACAATGTGTAGTTTTTTTGGAATTTTATGGGAAATATTTTTCCCAATGGACTATAAAGGTAACACAAATTATAGTTAGGCTTATTATGCAATGTCTTTTATTTCTTGGTTTATTAGAACAAAATGTTAACTAAAATAATACAAAATTATGAAATAAAATTACTATACAAAATGATGTACTAATTATGATATTCGGCGAAGCAATTTCTTTTGGTAGTGAGGCAAAGATGGACATTGCACATAGTACATATATTATGCGTCCTGACAGTTCTGTTTTTGTTTTCTAAACGTTCCCGTTTACGTAATTGCGTTCGGCATACGTTCTATTTTGACATTCTGTATAAAAAATGCAGATAAGGTTATAATTAAATACGACAATCACCAATTTTAAAATGGGAAAAATATTTCCCTTGGTCGTGAAAGGGTTAACCAGAGAGTAAGCTGAAGAAACAAGAAGAGAGTCGCCCAAAGTTAAAGCTAACTCACCCGCTAGCTTCCACGAATATTTTTGTTAAATGAGTAAGAGTTCTTACATCTCTCTTACTCTTTACGATGCTTAAAAAAACCAAAGTTCCGCTGAGCAGGGCCGATCGAAACATTTTACCGAGATAAGAAAATAGTTAATGATCAGATTAAGCTGGTATCAAATTACCACTTTTTTAAAAATAGATTTTAGGTAATAACAAAAACGCTGTGCTAATTGGATACTTGAAAGTCATTCCTTGTTTTTTTTAATAAGAAATTGTTTACCGTTCTTCATTTAATCTCATAACTTGTAATGAGATTAAATAACAAATAACCTTAACTGGCATAGTGGTTAGGCAGCTAGCGACTGTTCCAGCAAGGCAAACTTTGTGTGTTAGCTCTAAGGCAGTGACTTCGGTCGTAGTAGGGCATGTCCATGTATGAGAAGGCCTGTAAAAGCTAGGAGTAGCTTCTAGGATTCTTCTCTGTCCTATATGTCGCAAATAAAAAAAATGCGATGGATAAGATCAATCTTAATTATTCATTTCCTTTACAACTTGCACAGTTACTTTTGTGCATCGCTGAGTCGTTTGCATCCTAAAACTGAAAATGGCTTCAAATATTTTCTACCTTCAAGAGCACAAGAGTGAGTTTCAAAAGTGTACAAGTGTGTTTTCAGCCTTTAAAGAATTCTTCCAATTGAATACATATATACCACTTGCTCCAACAGTTCGCAAGCACAAGAAGTGTCGTCGGACTTAAAAGGTGTTGTGGATCATTATTGCTCTGGATATCGGATATGGTGATGCAACTGAGCAGAGTGGCAGAAGGCTTCAAAAGAAACCCATTGCGCAGTTCCCTCGAAAGAATTTTTCGTAGTTCTTTACTAACCCTCCCCCCCCGCGTAAAAAGGTATGGTTGCCCCTAATTGAGTACCATGTTTGTATAATTCTTAGCTTCAGCCCATAAATGGGACTTAAAATTTTGTTAACTCACGGATGACTAAATAATAACTAAACCACATCTCTATCATCTGAAAGAACTGCTACTGATACAGTGGAGAACACGTGCCATCATTTGAACAGTTCACTCTTATATAGTGGCGCCATCTGTTAGTCAGAAGTAAAACTTGTTCAACTTACTTTTCATGTTAAAGAAATTATTATGCAAATTTAGAAATTTTAATGAATGGAACGTGGGCAGAATATTTAACAAAAACTTGGAATTGGGAAATGATTACTTTGGAAACGAATATCCAAGGCATGTTTTACACACAATTCTTTAGAAGTCCAAATATGAATTTCGCATTTGGCCTAATGTGCGGATTTATTGCTCAGAAAACACTGAATAATGATTTCGCTTATTTTTCAGTTTTACAGAACGTGACAAATTATGAACTGGTTAGAGAAAGTATCAGCTATCACTCTTGTGGAATATTCCTATACCATTGGATGCTTTAATCATATCCCTGTATGCAGTGGTCAACATAACTTTTAATATGCCTCTTTTTGTTTGGTAAAAGATCTGTAATAACATTAGATATCCCTATGAATGTGCAACATTTAAAAAAATATATTGAGTGGTAATGTATAATTAATGAAAAAAAAAAACCTTTCAATCAGAGCTTGCCACAAATGATTAATATGATACAAAATCAGTCTTCAGAAAGACAACATCATCATCATCATCCTCAAGAAGCCATGGGCTACGGAGGTCCAACCAGACCGTTCAATTTAGTTCTCCAAGCAAGTCTATCCTGAGCTATATCTACTGCATCTGGCCACTGCACACCAATTCTAATAAGGTCCTGTTTGACATTATTAGTCTTTCTGAGGCCTTTAGGCACACTGTTCATAACCCTATTCGCCAATCTATAATTATCCATACAGGCAACATCGCCAAACCAATGGAGTCTCTCTCTGCACAATATGCTGCTTAAAGGAGTTTGCCGACTCCTTTGCCTAACCTCATCATTAGTTACAAAGTTGAACCACCTAATGCCAAAGATACTGCGTAAGCATCTGGAATCGAAAGCATCTAGCTTCCTGTTATCTTGTTCACAAAGTGTCCAAGTTTCACTGCCATAACTAACCCTAGAAAGAGCCATACTATTATACAGTCTAATTTTAGTCTTTAGGTGTATACGCCTATTTCTCCACACTCTCCATAGATTCTTAAAAGTCTTCTTCTTAAAATTCTTAAAAGTGAGATTAACAGACGAATAGGGATTGCTCCAGGCAGCAATCCCTATTCGTCTGTTAATCTCATGCCGCACATCACCATTATCTGTTACATAGCTCCCAAGACAATTAAACGTGACACCTGCTCAAGATTGCAAACATTCAGATTAACTGAATCACAGCCTGCCTGACCAATTTTCATCACTTTAGTTTTCCATCTGTTTATAACCAAACCTACTCTACTACCAGTTTCATCAACAGCTCGAATGAAAGAGTTCATCACATCAACATCATATCCCAAAAGGGCTAAATCATCAGCATAATCTAAGTAAGAAATTTTGGTATCTCCAGACCATTTAAGGCCAAAATCTTTCCCTTGAAGTGAATTTCGCATAACATAATCAATAACCAAGCTAAAGAGAAAAGGAGACAAAATGCACCCTTGTCGAACACCAGAAGTAATGCTAAACCAATTGCTACAAGCCTTACCAACTCTCACACACGACTCAGTTTTATTATAGAGATCTTTCATTATGCTAACTTGTCTGGTATACAATATGATCTTACAATCAACCACAAATTATGACGATCGACAGAGTCGAAAGCCTTTTTGAAATCAACATAGCTAGCAACCAAAGGTTTCTGAACATTTCTCAAGAATCTGCCTAAGTGAAAATATCTGATCCATACATCCCCTACCACTTCTGAATTCACATTGCTCATCACGCAATTGACTGTCAACCAGATTGTTAATTCTATTAAGCACAATCATGGAAAGAACTTTACCTGGAACAGAGAGTAGGCTGATACCCCTAGATTTATCACAAGAACTGCGATCACTTTTTTTGAAAATAGGGATAACAATAGCTCTGGTAAAATGGTTAAGAACCAGCCTTTATCATAAAAAATATTCGAAATTTCAGTCATCCAAGTGGTAACCGAAACATTCCCAGCTCTAAGCATTTCAGTAGTAATTTCATCTACCCCTGGGGTTTTATGAAGTTTAGAAATAGCCAAACTAATTTCAGATTGTGTTATAGGGCCAACATTAATGCCACCAATGCATGTATCATCATTACAAACAATGGGAGTATAACTAACCACATTGTTTAGAACATCACTGAAATATTCAGCCCACCTAGCCATGACAGAATCCTCACCTTCTATAACCTTACCTTGTTTATCCTTCAATCACTGTATACCTGTTTGTTTTCTACCACACAAACATTAACTATCTGGTACAGCTCTCTGCTGTTGTGCTGTCTAACTGCTTCCTCGGCTTTGTCAGCCAAGCCATCAAGCCAAAGATTCTTATCAGCAGCTAACTGATCTTTTACACGTTTATTAATCTCTGTGTAATGCTTTCTATTAGGACTAGTAGGGTATTGATTAAGGACATTCCTGCAGTTCTTTCTTTCTGAAATAAGCTCAAGTGCCTTATCGCTCAAATATTTCTGTCTCCTCTGCTCCTTTTTTCCTAAAAGAGTGCTGTAGGTGTCCAAAAAAGCCTGTTTGAAACGATCTCATTCTTCCTCAACTTCAGTAGTAAGCATACCATGACTGTCATAATGACTAAGTAACGTATCATAGTAAGCTTTGGCTATAACAGGGTCTTTCAGAGCTTCAGTATTAAAAGTAAATTTTTTAACCCTAGCACAACACTTTTTAAGTTTAAGTTGCAAGACACTTTTAACAAGGTAATGGTCAGATCCAATTTCAGCTCCCCTATATTCTCTGGTATTCCTAACAGAACTAGCTCATTTGCTGTTAATTAATATATAATCTATCATATTCTTATGCAGCCCATCGGGTGAAACCCATGTGTACTTATGTATGTCGCGGTGTTTGTAATAAGTGTTAGTTATTCTGAATCCATTGAGTTTACTTACCTCTAGGAGACGTTGCCCATTACCATTGCAGCTACCAATACCAAACGGGCCTATTACTCCTCCCCAAAGGTCAGAGTCAGTACCAACTTGGCACTGAAGTCACCTAGAACAAGGGTAATATCTGCTTTCTTGACAGAATTCAAAATATCCTGAAGTTATCCGTAAAACCTGTCCTTCTCATCCTCATCGGCATCCTCAGTGGGGGCATAACAGCAGATAACATTCAAATCTTTAATGCTTGTCTGAAATTTTGTCTTAAACTCAACTTCCGAGTGGTATGCAGTACCTGACGTGGGACGACATCTTTTAGCGAAATATTACTCCTCTCCGGTACCTTTGTCAAATCAGACTCGATCTACTTCATTTAAATAACAAAAACTTCCTCCGTCAGGATACGCAAACAATTACCCTGCCAGAGATTACTATTCTTTGCGGAGGTTTCTAGCTATTTAGGACCTTTACAAATCAACCTAACTTTGATGGGTTGGGTTGGGTTGTTTTACCTCTGAGCGCCACTTTTTTGCACACCATGGGCTAAATGGCCAGGTCATAGGGACCCCGAAGGCTCAGAGAAGGTTGGGGGAGGGGACCCACTAGAATAGCTGTTGGAAGACAGATAGTAGCCTCCCGTCAAAGCCATCCAGCGTGTTCTTTAACGTGCACAGGGTATGGCTGTCCCGCACACGAGGCCACGGCTTAATATCCCATCCGACGGACGGTGGCCTTTCCAAGCCCATCGGTGTCCCCTAATGACCGTGAGCAGGGCGGGGAATTTTGCGGAGATAAATCTCAAGGCTGACCCAGCTGGGACTCGAACCTGGGAACTGCAGATTACGAGCCTGGCGCGCTACCGACTGAGCCACCCCCGCCCACCTAACTTGATGATACCTGGCGCTCGTTCATAAGGCCGCCAGCGCTGACATCGCTGAAAAAGACGCGGAGAAGAGATGCCTCCAGTTCCTTTTCCTCATTGTTCTTTTTTTACCCTCCTTCATAGATTCCATTGTCGCCTCTGCCCTTGCTATCGGCTCTGTCTAGCTCTGTTTGGGCAATCGGCACAGTACAGCTAATTCCGTATGGAATAGCAAGTAGGGCGCGACCTTCCCTACTGCTGGAGGTACCGAAAAAAAGTGGGGGAAATGGGGGAAACATACTGTCGCAGCTGACCAGGTCGATGATGGCAGCACTGTCAGAAGCCATTGAATTATGACCAGCCCATTGTATGCTGAAGAATGAACTAGTCGAAAGAAAATAGATGCACGTATAACTCCAGATACGGTAGAATTCAGCTGGCGATGACATTTCTGAAAAGCAGGAATTGAAAAGCGACAGAATTTGTAAAAATTTGAAAGGGTCATGATTATTGGTGCCAGGTGTGTGGATGCTTCTATCTAAAAGAAAACACGTCTCATTGCTTATTCCAATGCATCTGTTATAAATAAGTTACATATAAGCAAGTGGTACATTAATGGCTATCGGGGAAATTGAAAGGTGTTTAGGTTTTTACAGTGCCTAGGTGTATGGCAAAAGCAGCATAAGGCAATAGACTACACATGAATTATATAGAAAATGTAGACCAGTGGTGGTTTCTGTATGATGTTCTGTTGGGATGCATAGAATCCTGTGATAGAGGTACGATAAAGCATGAAAACTGATTAAGTACACCCTTTTATGTTAACGATGGTGTCTTTCAACAAAGCAAAGTGTCATCCTTCTGTCCTTGTACAGAAAAATGTTTTGCAGAACATTCAAATGATTTCGCTCTTTTCCCATTCCCAACTAACGCCCAAAATCTTAACTCATCGAATATCTTGTGGAATGCTGTGGAAAATTTACCAGTGACCATTGTTACTCAACTGTGTCGTGCTTTGCAGTCAACTTTACAGAAAGTAACTCCAGAGATGAAATCTAGTAGCATTCATGACACCTCCTGTTCAAAGAGGAGAAGGAGTCTTATATAATATTAGATGGGTGGTTATAATTTATTGAATATTGAGTGCACATGTATGGGACTTGATTAAGAAAATCGTAAGTGAATGATAGTGATGTGAAAATGAAATATTATAATTTTATATGTGTTTGAAATAAAAACAGTTAATTATCCTTGAGCGAGGGTTTTGGGCTGTAGTAAGCTATAATATTTTGGCGAGCGAATTCGAAATCCCTGAGCTTCGTAATTTTCTGCTGCACAATAACCTAATTCGTAAGGATCCTCACCCCGCCAAAACCCTGTAACAAAAATGGAAAGTTCAAAATACAGTTTCAGATTCAGCTGATTAGAAATATCTTGAAACATGATCCAATGAACTAAAATATTTTTTGATATCTTGAATCCACGTTAAAATTAATTGCAAAATCACTGGACTTCACCTGATGCGAAATGGCATCCGTGAAATGCAAAACATTACGACACTTGTGTTAACACACTCTAAAGTCAAAAGACTTTGTCGTTCCTGGAAATAAAAAGCAGTTTTGGTGAAAATATGTTTTTTTTTTTTGTTTTTCATTTCGTGAGTTTTAAATGCTAATCTAAGAGAAATGTTGACACTGTTGGAAACGGCGGAATATAAATTTGACTTTTCAAATTTACAGAAACATTGTTAGCATATAATTATTCTTTATATATAAGGATTACAACTTAGTCAATTTAGGTAACTGCAACAAAAAAACTGTCCGTGTAGAAACTCCACGGAAACGTTTGGAAAATTTGAACTTCGGTTATGACTGCACAAAAGAGCATTCAAACGATTTGGGGAGAAACAAATACTTCACTTGCAATTACTTATCGATCTCTGTCTATGCGACGTTTACTGCATGCAAAATGTACATGTCGTCATTTACACATATCATTATGCTGAGTGCATGCGCTGTGTTTCAGGTGGACCCATCCACTGCTTCAGGGTCGAGATATTTCAGTTCCAGTGCATGCATAATTAAAATATAAAAATAAATACCCCCTCAAGCAGCTGCTTGCCACAGAGGTCTGACAGGAGTCTGTCAGTTTATGTGCCACAGTAGGAGATCTGAGAGGATGGCAGGACCTCAGCAGAAAAACAACACACACATCCATGCCTAATCCGCGGCTCGAACACAGGTCCATTAGATCAGTAGCCAAGCGTGCTAACCAATCGGCCACGGGACGGCAATGTGCATAATTAGTATCGACGAAATACTATTCATTGTATTTATAAATCAATTGCAAGGGGGAAATGAGATTGGAAAGATTTGGGAACTTTGGTGTGAATAATGTAATTCTTGTTTTGAGTGCTTTATTTAAAACTTATAGAATCCTCATAAAACTGCTTATCTAGATACCTTTAGCCATTCTGGATATCCAAGCTTTTAATGCACAAATACGTTTCGTTAATATCATAGCAAAATATCAAAAATAACCTTTTATATGTCCTTTTTAATGTGTATTTGGAGTCTAGTAATAAATTGAATTTTCAGATTCCACGTACCACCATCCAACATGTTGTACACCATGGATTTAGAAATAGGGTATAGAATTGTTTTCCACTGCAGTAAATATAAGTTAATTGCTCCCATAGGTAAACGTCGTTTGCACAAAAAGCCATAAGACATCATCATCTCATCTCATGGCGCATTAAATTCACCTAACATCCTCAGAAGAAAGGAACGGAAATTCTCACAGAAAGATCGAGCTAAGAGCTAAACAAATATCGAAAAAATCTAGACAATCTATATATAATATATAAACATAACGCTCGTTTTCACAGTATATGGAGTTTTTCATTTTCCCAATTTTACACCCTTTAATAATTCATATTAATGGTTGAGTAGAAAATTTAAAGAATAATAATTATTATTCGACCTATCAAACTCAAAAATCTCATTTATCCCTTAAAAAGAAAAAGGTTAGTTTCTTATCCCTCAGAGTTAAAAGGAAAATCATCTAGTGTATGCAAAATAAAACAATTTATTTATTATTCGAAATATTATCGGAAATTTTAAAATTGAACACTAAATTTATAAAAATATGAAGCAAGCAGTAGAATTTTAAACATTGTAATACAGTAGAAACATGTATGCTTGTAATCAGGGTTTAAACCTTTTTCTGTTGTTATTTTCCTTTGGTTTTCAAAATGAATATTCTGTTTCATTGCACTGTTATGCCAAAGAACGTATAAGTCATGAAGAGGGGGCAGCTCCGTAGAACTAATGAAGATCATACCCCTAGTATTCGCTTCTTTGCATGACTCTTTGAACCCTCAAGTGTAAACGGCAACAGGGGGCGCCCTTTCACAATTCTGACAGTTTCCTATCAGAAAATTCTGAAAGTTTCCTATCTGGAATTGAACAATGGACAAGTACATACAAGATAAAACTATAATGTGAAACTATTGCTATTGATTATCTGCGCAAAGCATTGAAATTTTTCAATTTTCAACATTTTCCTCCCTTAGAGAGCACTATAGGAATATTCCGAAAACGCGAATCTTAATATTTCATCAACACCTATCCAACCCAAAAAGAATATTTTATTTATTTCTAAAAATTAAAAGTTCGATATCTACAGACAGACAGACATCCAGATGACAAAGTGGAATTGGATTGGATTGTTTTACCTCTGAGCGGCACTTTTTTGCACACCATGGGATAAATGGCCAGGCCACAAGGACGCCGAAGGCTCAGAGAAGGTTGGGGGAGAGGACCCACTGGAACAGCTGTTGGGAAACAGATGGTAGCCTCCCGTCAAGGCCATCCAACGTGTTCTTTAACGTGCACAGGGTATGGCTCTCCCGCACACGGGGCCACGGCTTATCCGACGTCCCATCCGACGGACGGCGGCCCTTTCAAGCCCATCGGTGTCCCCTACTGACCGTGGGCAAGGCGGGGAAATTTTGCGGAGATAAATCTCAACGCTGACCCAGCTGGGACTCGAACCTGGGAACTACAGATTACGAGCCTGGCACGCTACCGACTGAGCCACCCCCGCCCCAACAAAGTGGAAACATTAGCTCGTTTTTTTCTGAAAACGAGCTTGAGAGTAGAGGAACAGTAACATAATTAGTTTTCCACCTTCTTAAAGAATATATCGATTCGGCTCTTCCTTTTTTTCTCTAAATCATCGCTTTGAGATAATTTGGAACGATGGATTCAATGCATTGCCAGTGGCGAGGCACTCTCCAACAGTTAAGAAAACCTGATTCTTGGGCAATTGCTTCATTTGGGACTTCCTCCCAAATGAGGAATTGCCCAAGAATTACATGACTTACTTCTTATCAAGAGAACATGACTTACTTCTGTACTTTACTCTGACTACTCCTCTCTCTGAAGCATTAGTTGGTGGCTGAACTCTTATGCTGGACTGTGGGAGCTCGACTCTTATGCTGGACCGCCAAGTAAGTATGAAAAGCACCATCCATTCTATCTTTCAATGCTTGCCTTCAGCTGCCAGAAATACCCCCTCAAGTAGCTGCTTGCCACAGAGGTCTGACAGGAGCCTGTCAGTTTATATGCCGTAGTAGAAAGTCTGTGAGGATGGCAGGACCTCATCAGAAAAACGACACAAACATCCATGCCTTACCCAGGGCTCTTAGATCAGTAGCCAAGCGCGCTAACCACTCGGCCACGGACGGCTAAGTTTAATACGATGACATAAATTATTTGTACCTTCCGTGATGGAACAGTGCGATCAGAAAATATGAACGGCGCTGGAATGCGGAAGAGGAGAGAAACGAAGCAAGTCGTTTTCTCTTAAATGGTGTAGGAATTCCAAAGGAAGCTCCTATTGCGTCAAAACACGAACACGAGGAGACGATTCAGTCATTAGAAATTTCTATCTCTTGTCGCTCTCTCTATATTTCTGGGGGCGGGGGTGGCTCAGTCGGTAGCGCTTCAGGCTCGTAATCTGTAGTTCCCAGGTTCGAGTCCCAGCTGGGTCAGCGTTGAGATTTATCTCCGCAAAATTCCCCGCCCTGCCCACGGTCAGTAGGGGACACCGATGGGCTTGGAAAGGCAGCCGTCCGTCGGATGGGACGTTAAGCCGTGGCCCCGTGTGCGGGAGAGCCATACCCTGTGAACGTTAAAGAACACGCTGGATGGCCTTGACGGGAGGCTACCATCTGTCTCCCAACAGCTGTTCCAGTGGGTCCCCTCCCCCAACCTTCTCTGAACTTTCGGGGTCCATGTGACCTGGCCATTTAGTCCATGGTGTGCAAAAAAGTGTCGCTCAGAGGTAAAACAACCCAACAACTCTATATTTCTGTTGTCTTTGTCTTTGCAAACCCACCAAGAGATTAAATCGAAATTATGTTGTTATAGTGTGTGCATTGGATGAAAAGGAATCTTCATCTGCGCTTTTAGAATTTACTTGTAATTAAATCTAATTCTGTGTAAGGTTATGATTTCTTATTCCAACAGGTTGAAATTCTATGATTAATATTTATGTAGTATAGCGAAGATTTTAATTTGCAGCCATATATTTTTGAAAATTGCGAATTTTCTTCTTACAGCACTTTTGCTGACAACGATATCCGACACTTGGATGAAATGAGTTTCCAAGCTAATCCTCAGCTGGCAATGATCGAGCTCTCTGGCAATCCCATCATGTCCACTGCCAAGTCTACTTTTTCCAATCTCCCTTTCCTACAGAAACTGTAAGTATACTTTATGAAGACACACACAGGTCCCTCTTATTTCATATAAGAATTCATTACCTTTCTCACGTATCAGTTATCCATATCGAGTGGAAATGTTATCTGTCATTATTTTACTTCTTCATTATTTTTATTATTATTTGCCATTATTTCCTTATTTTTGTTATTATTTGCCATTATTTCCTTATTTTTGTTATTATTTGTCATTATTTCACTTCTCAAAATTGACAGTTTAATAAATATAATAAAAAATAAAATACAGATAGAGGAGTAGGGATTCTCAAGTCCCTTACTCCTTAGAGGTGCAAAAAGTTTCAAATTATTTTTCCCAAAAAAACTTTTTTACCTCAAAGAAGTAATTGGGCCACATCCAGAGTAGGATCACATCGTCGGGGAACATAACTTACTTCTGTACTTTACTCTAACTACTTGGGGCGGGGGTGGCTCAGTCGGTAGCGCGCCAGGGTCGTAATCTGTAGTTCCCAGGTTCGAGTCCCAGCTGGGTCAGCGTTGAGATTTATCTCCGCAAAATTCCTCGCTCTGCCCACAGTCAGTAGAGGACACCTATGGGCTAGGAAAGGCCGCCGTCCGTCGGATGGGACGTTGAGCCGTGGCCCCGTGTGCGGGAGAGACATACCCTATGCACGTTAAAGAACACGCTGGATGGCCTTGACGGGAGGCTACCATCTGTCTCCCAACAGCTGTTCCAGTGGGTCCCTTCCCCTAACCTTCTCTGAGCCTTCGGGGTCCATGTGACTGGCCATTTAGCCCATGGTGTGCAAAAAAGTGCCGCTCAGAGGTAAAACAACCCAACAACCCAACTCTGACTACTCCTCTCTCTGAAGCATTAGTTGGTGGCTGAACTCTTATGCTGGACTGTGGGAGCTCGACTCTTATGCTGGACCGCCAAGTAAGTATGAAAAGCACCATCCATTCTATCTTTCAATGCTTGCCTTCAGCTGCCAGAAATACCCCCTCAAGCAGCTGCTTGCCACAGAGGTCTGACAAGAGCCTGTCAGTTTATATGCCATAGTAGAAAGTCTGTGAGGATGTCAGGACCTCAGCAGAAAAACGACACAAACAGTCATGCCTTACCCAGGGCTCTTAGATCAATAGCCAAGCGCGCTAACCACTCGTCCACGGACGGCTAAGTTTAATATGATGACATAAATTTTTTGTACCTTCCGTGATGGAACAGTGCGATCAGAAAATATGATTTCTGTGTCAATAACATGTTCATCCTGGGTAAGCGTGGATTAGTTGACTAATTTGTGGTATATGCTGCTTTCAAATGAAAGAGGGGGGAGAAACCGGGTGATTTTCACATTTTCAAACATCTTCGTATTCGTTTCTTGGTTTTTCTATCCTACGGTTTCAAGTCATTACAAAAACGACGCTTGTAATGCGAACTGAGTGAAGAATTCGATGATGAAATTTGAGGCGACAGAAATGAAACATTCACTGAGGTAGCAACTTTTACTGATGGAAGAATCGCACTAAAAGAAGCCAAAAGTAAAAACGACTAAGTAATTAAAAAAAACATGCGCGAAAGATTTTGAACATTCATTTGCATGAAATATATCCAACAAAATATAGATTCACCATCTGCCATTTTACTGGGTTTTTGTCATCTTGATGATGTGCTTGAAGACAACAGTTTCTCCCCTTGGACATCCAAAAACATCTCAATACTTATGTGATATGATTCGCCCAGGGTTATAATTTGCTGCAGTATAAAAACTTGCGGGAATTGGTCTTCTATTACATAGCGATCCCACGGTAAATGGGAAATTTACCTGTAAATGCTAAAGATGTCCTTGCATCACGCTTCTAGATTTCTAAACCTGTAAAAGAGAAATATTTTCCGCCTTGTGACATCCTTGTAACTTGAACATTAGAACCTTTCCAAATGAGCCGTTTCACAAGAAGAACTCAAAGTTTCCTTATGGTCCCTCCCGGCCACCCCTTTGGAGCTATGAGATCATGTAAAAAGTCAACTTTCCTTTTCAAAGTCTTCCATTGAAGAACGTAGAGTGACTTGACTTCTGTGAAGAACAATACTACAAACGTTTCTGCATTAATTGGTATTTATTCATTTGCAATTCAAATAAAAAATTGTTATTGAAAAAAGAAGACGAAAGAGAAAGGCAAGGAGAAGATGTCGCCTAGAAGACATTATTGATTACGAAAAATAAACCGACTCAAGGAGCAGAAGAATAAATCAAAGCCTCAGAAAAACTTCCTGGTACAGTCGCTCAAAAAAGTATCCGAACACTACGGTTGATTAGAGAATTCAGAAAAAATATCTGGTAACGATTTTTTTAGAAATTAGTGATCTGGCAACCTTCGTGTCACAGGTTGCCAGATCACTAATTTCTAAAAAAATCGTTGCCAGATATTTTTTCTGAATTCTCTAATCAACCGTAGTGTTCGGATACTTTTTTGAGCGACTGTACACTTTCTGTAATAGACTCTTCTGTTGCATGGTTCCAGAACTCCAACATGCCTTAGACTTTGCATTACAGTCAATTATTCAACCGATGATATCTCTAATATCGTAGTGGGCCATTTGACATCCTCTGCTTCGCGTTTTCTCTCATCACTCATCCTGCATAACCTTAACAAGAACCAACACTCGTATGAAGTCTAGATATCTTGGAACAAAAATTCCCGATCTGAGAATTAATAAAGCGTAATTAAGAGATAAAAGCAAGGAACTGTCTTGGGATCGATCTCATCATAAATTATGGGATGAAGTCCATGCCAGAAATTATCCTTCCAAACCTTCTTCGTAGGTTCAATAAAATTTGGATAAATGGAAAACTTTCCAAATAATGGAAAATAGCTAAGGTTCTCCCTATCAAAGTGTACGAAAAAAATCCTCTAATCGTTTGAAATCCTGACTGGACTCTTACTCCCTGTTTGTGGGTTCCTGTTCTTTGCCTTCTGAACTAGTTTTTAGATGTTAATAATCTGTTTCCGTCTTGTCAAACAGGTATCCTCAGAGGAAATCAATACCTCAAACAATCGCTTGCAATTTTTGGCTGAAACTCAAAATCTTTGAAAAGAAACCAAACTGTTGCTGCCGTTTTCCCGACTGTTCAACAAGACTTCGACAAGATTTGGCATCAGGAATTTTTGCTCAAAATTTTTAAACTTCGAGTTAAAGGACAAATTTTTTAAATTTCTCTCTGAAAGAAATTTAAGTGAAGATTTGAATCAATTGTTCTGTTGCCTTACCCAAGGAAACATTTTAAGCCCTTTATTCTCGCAGAATTCTTTATAATAATATCTGGTTTTCTGTCTCTACAGGTGATATCTCCCATCAATCAGCAATGATTCTTATAAACTAGAAAGATACTAACAAATTGCCATCAACAAAGTAGCTGATTTTCTACGGTCTTGGGATCTAAGCGCTTCTCCACAGAAAACAAACTAATTTTAGTAAAGACAGATTTAAGAAAAGACCTCTTAACCTTAAAACTGAAAGATTAAAACATTGATTCAGTCATTGAACATAATTTTCGTGGTGTTTATCTCGATAAATCTGAAATTAGAAAACTCAAATAAATCACATGTGTTCTAAGGTTCGATCTATATCACTGGAACTTCATGGGGAACCATTTCTGTTTTTCCTTTTCTCTATTTATAAAGTTCTGATCTATCCTGTCTGTGAGTATTATTCTTCTCAGTGCCTCTGACACCTCTCTAAATAAAAATGAAATTTTCCAAAGCAAATCTATCAAAATTTTCCTGGGCTCAGTTTCAGTCAAATCTTCCTAGATTCCAGGAACACCCACTACTTTTTTCACATGATGATACTTCTATCGACCCTTTCAAAATTAGCAAGAAATCAAGGCTATAAAAAGTCATTTGAAGAATTAAAACCAAGTTCCCTCTATAAAACTCCTTTCTAACTTTTTTAAAAGATCAGAAATCAACAAACTCATTATTTACGGTTACAACAATTCCCAACCGATAGGAGATCATTTTCCAAATTGCCTAATCTCAGAAACTGTTCATGAAAATTTTCCTCTAAATAAAAAGAAAAGTATTCTTCGTCCACAAGAAACGAATTCCATTGTTTTGAACTGCACAGCAAATCATTATCAAGGCTAGATGCAAATCTATGCCATTGAATGTAAATGTCCTTCTACCAACAAAATATCATTTGCTTTTCATTCGGTCTATGGATTTCCAACTTGCTGTTCCTTGAAAATGTCAACTAGCATCATAATAGCGGAACTTTTAGCTATTTATCAGGCACTAAAATGAGCTTCCTCAATTCACAATAAAAATATCCCGATCTTGTTACTGAGCAAGTCCATTCTTCAGTCTCTCGTTCTGACCCATTGGCTCCACCGTATCTATATACAGGGTGAATCTGAAAAAGTGGGCAAAACTTTACGGGGTGGTAGAACGCAGCTATACGAGCAATATTCGTCGTAGAATGTATTGTTACGACAGAAGGAATCTGGAAACCGAAAGCAAAAAGTTTCAGCCAACGAATAAGAACGTTGGGAGAATTTGGAGAAGAAGAGTGGAGCGTTAACGGTCGTTGTATTGTAACGGTCGTTGTGTTGTAACGGTCGTTGTGTAGAAACGGTCGGAGAGTTCGAAAATGGACGGTGAGCTGTTCTGAGACAGTGCGCGTAAGTATCAAGAAGTAACTTGATGTGTTGTGTATACGCGGAAGGATAAAAGTGGGATCTTTTATCGTTAAGTATCAAGAAGTAACTTGATGTGTTGTGTATACGCGGAAGTATAAAAGTGGGAACTTTTATGGCTAACTTCGAATGTCTACACGGACTGTCTTTTTGTTCGGCTAGTGTGTGAAAAGTTATTAGCACAGGACGAGAATTGGTTTACGAGTGAAGATCTTCGGGTGACCTGGTAAATCAAGTAAAAGGTAGTATTTAGTAAAATACACAGAGCTGATGTTGTGTGCTCTACGCAGGAAGATTGATGACTTGTGCATGTTAATAGTTGATTTGTTAATAAGATACTTCATCCATATTTCCTTTGTAACAATTTACCTTGTATTTAATTTGGTTTTGAAATATAGCTTTTAATACTCACGCTCAGTGGCTATCCATTTTTGTGATCCGCAACATTTGGTGTCAGGAGTGGGATAATTTATTGAATGCCGTTAACTAGAAGTATGGATGAATTAGTAAAGTTGATGACTGATATTAAAGGTGAAATAGGTGACTTGAAAGCCGAAATGGCCGCCCAAAGCGATAAAATAGGTGACTTGAAAGCCGATATGACTGCGCTGATGACTGATAGGAAAACCATTATGGCTACGCTGATGACTGATAGGAAAGCCGTTATTGCTACGCTGATGACTGATAGGAAAGCCGTTATTGCTACGCTGGTGACTGATATGAAAGCCGATATGGCTACGCAGATGACTGATATTAAAAGTGATCTAGCTGCCCAAAGCGATAAAATAGGTGACTTGAAAGCCGAAATGGCCGCACAAAATACTGAGATGAGAGATGAAGTGGCTCCTCAAGTTGGTAAGATTATTGATCAGTTCAAGGATAGTAAAACCGAACTTAATAGACAATGCAATAGTTTAAATGTTGAATTTGTCAGTGAAAAAGATGATCTTGATAGTGTTAAGTTAGATTGTAAACATGGAAAACAAAAAGAGAAAGGCAACGCATATAAAAATGTGGATCTGCTACTGAAAATCAAGAATCGTAGAGATAGCGCAGATAATGCCTTTGACCACGCAACTACTGGTGATGCATGGCAGAGTGTCTATGTCGCTGGTGACATGTCTAGGAACTGTGAAGAACAATCACACAGATCAGAGAGCTGTGAGACTATACAGTACGCTTTGCACTTCAAAATACCTAGGTATACAAGTCTGGCACGATCTGAAGAGAGATCCACACGAAAGGTATTCTATTCCTCGCCGTCAGCAAAATGCGTCATGGACAATTATCGCAAAGGCAGAGTAACGAGTGGTAATGAGGGGGAACGAAACAGAGTTTACGTTAGTAAAGAAGAGGCGTCCATTCATCATAGATACAAAGTGCCATTCGACGTTACCGGGGAAGTTGGAGAGATTTTTCCGAAGCATATAGCCACTCTCGAATCGTTTATAGAAAGTGGGGATTTAAAAAAGAAGAATGGCTTAGAAGCGTAACAGGTGATGCTAGTAAAGGAGCTTCAGGCAGAGACAGTACTTCAAAGACTAACTTTCTGGATGAAACTAAGCCTCAGAGTTACGATCAGAGAGAAGTGAATCCCTCAGATAATTTCAACGTAGCCACGCTGAATTTCTTTTCTGAACAGTCAATGTGCAGATTTGGACATTATAACCATTTAGATTATAAGGATATAGAAAAGTTTTATCACGATTACAAGAGCTCTAAAGTGGACAATATCATGTTACAGAACTCGTCGCTGATCTCCAGAATGAACAATTTGGCAATCATGACTGATATTTCCCTGGCTAATTACAATGAGAGCTCCAAGAAAGTGAATTCGGAAGAAACAGCAAATATGACCTCCTCGGGTCATGTGTTTTGCTGGAGACCCGAGTGGCGCCATCGGATGGTAGATGAAAACGGTACAGGAGGTGTCGGCGACAAAGTGAGTCTTGTCTTGGCTCCTGCACTTGCTGCTTTAGGTCTCAAGGTCCCTATGATCTCCGGTCGTGCTCTCCAATTGACGGGAGATACTCTGTACAAATTGGAATCCATCCCTGGCTTCACAGTCGACTGCACTAAAGATAAAATCGAGCAGATGATGGAAGACGTCGGATGCTGCATCGTAGGACAGACAGAGGAGCTGGTGCCAACAGATAAGGAGATTTACCGCTGCAAGGATCTGATGGCTACCATAGATAGCGTTCCTCTAATGATATGCTCAATTGTGTCCAAAAAGCTGGCTGAAGGAGTGTGTGCTTTGGTTTATGATGTTGAATTCGGAAAAGGAGCTATTGATCTCATCAGTACAGAAGATGTTGCTGTTGATTTAGTTAAGAAAGTGGTTGCAGCATCACAAGCTCGTGGAATGAAGAGTTTGAGTTGTTCAGCTGTTATCAGCAACATGGATTCACCTCTTGAAAACTCTGTTGACAACTCTCTGGAAGTGATGGAAGCTGTTCAGTGTTTCCTTGGTAACGGATCCTTGGAACTGCAAGAGCTCGTCGAAGAGTTAGGAGGAGAACTTCTGCGTTTTGTGAACATTGTGGATAATAGGGTAGATGAAGCATCACGTGTCCGTAAGGTTCTGCATAACGGCAATGCTTTGAACAAGTTTCGTAACATGTTAATAGAACAAGGAGTATCTGAAGATGTTGCAAGCTGGCTATGTGAAGGTAAAACAGAAAAAATATTGCTAGCAGCCCGACACATCACTGATTTCACTTATACAGGAGAAACAGGTAAGGTTGTCGGATTAGAAGCTGCAGTTCTAGCAAGAGTATGGAAGGAGGAGATGGACCGAAGCGCTAAAAAGAATTATGGAGCTGATGTTATATTTGTGAAGCACCTTGGGGATCAAATGGAATCAGGTGAAATATGGCTGAAGGTTCATCACGACAGTTCTGAATTAAGTGAAAGTCAACTGACAAAAGGGTCAGATTGCAGGATGAAAATTCTCCCTAGATTTTATGTCACTAATGACTTTCATTCCTTGTTACTGTTGATAGAAGTAAAAATCCAAAGAAGAAAACTTTCGACAAAGAAGAAAACTTTTTACAGGTTTTGCACGAAAACTCTTAGTCGATTCTTCTCCCTGCAGAGACATAAACGTGTTCACAAGGGCTATAGGCCTTACACGTATTATGTTTGTGGACGAGGCTTCAGTCAGAAAAGAAATCTACGTCATAATGAGATTCGCTTTCATTTTGACACAGACGTGGTATATCGCATTCGTCGACGTCCAGCTACAAAGTGCAAGGTGGTTCACGTGGATCGTTTGGCTCCGTTTCATCGAAGAACTGAAGAAACTTTGGAATCCAGAATTGTTCGGGACGAACAAGACCTAGGAAATGGGCAGTGTTACGACAGAAGGAATCTGGCAACCGAAAGCAAAAAGTTTCAACCAACGAATAAGAACGTTGGGAGAATTTGGAGAAGAAGAGTGGAGCGGTAACGGTCGTTGTATTGTAACGGTCGTTGTGTTGTAACGGTCGTTGTGTAGAAACGGTCGGAGAGTTCGAAAATGGACGGTGAGCTGTTCTGAGACAGTGCGCGTAAGTATCAAGAAGTAACTTGATGTGTTGTGTATACGCGGAAGGATAAAAGTGGGATCTTTTATCGTTAAGTATCAAGAAGTAACTTGATGTGTTGTGTATACGCGGAAGTATAAAAGTGGGAACTTTTATGGCTAACTTCGAATGTCTACACGGACTGTCTTTTTGTTCGGCTAGTGTGTGAAAAGTTATTAGCACAGGACGAGAATTGGTTTACGAGTGAAGATCTTCGGGTGACCTGGTAAATCAAGTAAAAGGTAGTATTTAGTAAAATACACAGAGCTGATGTTGTGTGCTCTACGCAGGAAGATTGATGACTTGTGCATGTTAATAGTTGATTTGTTAATAAGATACTTCATCCATATTTCCTTTGTAACAATTTACCTTGTATTTAATTTGGTTTTGAAATATAGCTTTTAATACTCACGCTCAGTGGCTATCCATTTTTGTGATCCGCAACAGTATGGTGGGAACGCAAGTGGTGAGAAGTTAAAAGGTAGTTTTCCACTGTCGCATTTAAAGAATGAACACAAGAAGGAGAGGAGATACTTCAGAAAACATTTTATTAACAGGAATGTAATTGAGGTGCATACTGAAAGAAATTGCTCAAAAGAGCTGCCGCCAGCTGTAATGCAGGCTTCACACCTGCGGGATAGGGACCGATGCACATTTGCGAAGACGTTGGGTGCGAGGACCGACCCTTTTATACCATTTCCAACGCCACCTAGCGGCTCGCCGTTTGCGTTCCGACCATACATTCTATGACGGATATTGCTCGTATAGCTGCGTTCTACCACCCCGTAAAGTTTTGCCCACTTTTTCAGATTCACCCTGTATACTCTGTCATCTATGACATTCTTTGTAAAAGTGACACACTTTCTCGTGATAACTCTCATAGAGTCTGTCTCCAGTGGATTCCCAACCATTCAGATGTTATGAAACACCTCTACTCTAGGCTGGACAATGGGAGAAAAACTTCCAGTGGAAGCGACGAGGATTTGATTTCGGCAATATACGCTTTTGATCAGCTGAATTGACTTGCTTTCACCAGTGGCATATTGTGAACACAATAATGAAAAGGAAGACTGGAACATTTTCAGATAACATAATGGGCCCACACACATTAGCTACAGATGAGGTCTGTAGCTGACCAGAACAAATACCTGAAACAGCACCATCTCAATTTTTTTCTAGGCAGTATGCCTCTAAAGGAAGGTTGCTGGGTTGTTTTACCTCTGAGCGGCACTTTTTTGCACACCATGGGCTAAATGGCCAGGTCACATGGACCCGAAGGCTCAGAAAAGGTTGAGGGAGGGGACTCACTGGAACAGCTGTTGGGAGACAGATGGTAGCCTCCCGTCAACGCCATCCAGCATGTTCTTTAACGTGCACAGGTTATGGCTCTCCCTCACACGGGACCACGCCTTAACGTCCCATCCGACGGAGGCAGCCTTTCCAAGCCCATCGGTATCCCCTATTGACCGTTGCCAGGACGGGGAATTTTGTGGAGAGAAATCTCAACGGTGAACCAGATGGGACTCGAACCTGGGAACTACAGATTACGACCCTGGCACGCTACCAACTGAGCCACCCCCGCCCCTACAGGAAGGTTCGTGCATCTTCGGTGCAAAAGAGATAATGTAGGAGGGTAGGGGTGGGGGCAGAGTGGGAACTTTAAAGAAAGGGTTTTCTGACCTCGCTTCAACCACCCACTGAGTACACAATGGTGACTTCTTTGGCTTCTGTCTATCGTTCATTGCGGGTTGCATCAGCCACTTTTCTGCCCTGCTTTTACTTAGTTAATGTTTGTTGAGAATGACAAGATCCAGAGTCTGCAGCAAATCACAGAATGTCAACAACAATATCACAGGTAATGAGAAAGGACTCAGCAGCCGATCTGCTTATCTTCCTTATCTTCGAACCTAACTCTATTTGCTACAAAGATTTCTCATTTCAAATCAACAGAAGGACTTCATACGAGTGGAGTCACTACTTCAAGACAAACAACAAGTTGATCAGGTTTTATTGCGAATGTCTGGAACATCCATCCTTCAGGTTCTCGCATCTTTCTCCGATTTGTTTCAGCATTTCAAGACCTCTAGAAAATGCCACGAAAAGAAGGAAGTTGAAGGCAGAAGACGAAATGCACATCGTCCCAGACTTCCTCATGCACCAGCCTAGTCGCTCTAGAAGAGAGGGCATCACTGAGTTGGGTTGTTTTACCTCTGAGCGGCACTTTTTTGCACACCATGGGCTAAATGGCCAGGTCACATGGACCCCGAAGGCTCAGAAATGGTTCAGGGAGAGGAATCACTGGAACAGCTGTTGGGAGACAGATGGTAGCTTCCCGTCAAG
Organism: Ryuthela nishihirai; assembly: GCA_038380435.1. Lineage (NCBI taxonomy): Eukaryota > Metazoa > Arthropoda > Arachnida > Araneae > Heptathelidae > Ryuthela > Ryuthela nishihirai. The sequence goes on from JAWZYU010000022.1 coordinate 31,023,342, forward strand.
GCCATCCAGCGTGTTCTTTAACGTGCACAGGGTATGGCTCTCCCGCACACGGGGCCACGGCTTAACGTCCCATCCGACGGACGGCGGCCTTTCCAAGCCCATCGGTGTCCCCTACTGACCGTGGGCAGGGCGGGGAATTTTGCGGAGATAAATCTTAACGCTGACCCAACTGGGACTCGAACCTGGGAACTACAGATTACGAGCTTGGCGCGCTACCGACTAAGCCACCCCCGCCCCGGGCATCACTGGAGGGACAAATGACTCAACAGGTATCGATAAGTGAACAAATCAATAAATGAATTACTCTTCATTTACGACTTGTTCACTTTTCATCTGAACGACCTCTATGATTCAGTCAATAGTCTTTTATTGAATTGATTGAACATTTCGACGTCTTCTATTTCTTTCCCATCAGTGAAAATTTCTTTCATTGGCGTCTCGTTTTCCTCTTTCCAGCACCCTGTCCGAAGCCCGTCAGTTGGAAGAGTTCCCCAATATGTCCGGCACAAGTTCTCTGGAGCACCTGAGACTCGACCGAGCTAGGCTGACTTCTGTACCCTTTGACCTCTGCGATCTCGTGCCTCTGCTGAAAAGTCTGTAAGTCTCCTTTAACATTCAAATTTGGTACCCATGACATGTGAAATTCTAATTACTATTACCTTTTTTTTCACTTACCTTCATCTCTAATGCTTTCCGATACTTATCCTCTGTACCAATGAACAACATAGATATCTTTGAAGTAATCCTTTCCTTCCACCCTTTTTAAATTAGGTTTAAAATTTTTGCCTGTTATCGGTGATTCTTTTGCTTCCATTCAATCAGAATACGAGATCAATCATCATCATCATCATCATCAAGCAGCCATGGGCTACGGAGGTCCAACCAGACCATGCAATTTAGTTCTCCAAGTAAGTCTATCCTGAGCTACATCTACTGCATCTGGCCACTGCATACCAATTCTAACAAGGTCCTGTTTGACATTGTCTGCCCACCGCATCTTTCTGATGCGGTATGTAGGAAAGGATTTGCCGCCTAGGTCTCCCCTTCTTTCTGAGGCCCTTAGGCACACTGTTCATAACCCTATTCGCCAATCTATAATTATTCATACGGACAACATGCCCAAACCAACGGAGTCTCTCTCTGCACAATATGCTGCTTAAAGGAGGTTGCAGACTCCTTTGCCTAACCTCATCATTAGTTACAAAGTTGAACCACCTAATGCCCAAGATACTGCGTAAGCATCTGGAATCAAAAGCATCTAGTTTCCTGTTATCTTGTTTACAAAGTGTACAAGTTTCACTACCATAACTAACCCTAGAAAGAACCAAACTATTATACAGCCTAATTTTAGTCTTTAGGTGTATACGCCTATTTCTCCACACTCTCCATAGATTTTTAAAAGTCCCGGCAGCAATCCCTATTCGTCTGTTAATCTCATGCCGCACATCACCATTATCTGTTACATAGCTCCCAAGATAATTAAACTGTGACACCTGCTCAAGACTATAACCATTCAGATTAACTGAATCGCAGCCTGCCTGACCAATTTTCATCACTTTAGTTTTCTCTCTGTTTATAACCAAACCTACTCTACTACCAGTCTCATCAACAGCTCGAATGAAAGAGTTCATCTCATCAATATCATTTCCAAAAGGGCTAAATCATCAGCATAATCTAAATCAGAAATTTTCGTACCTCCAGCCCATTTAAGGCCAAAATCTTTCCCTTGAAGTGAATTTCGCATAACATAATCAATAACCAAGCTAAAGAGAAAAGGAGACAAAATACACCCTTGTCGAACACCAGACGTAATGCTAAACCAATTGCTACAAGCCTTACCAACTCTCACACACGACTCAGTGTTATTATAGAGAGCTTTCATTATGGTAAATAACTTGTCTGGTATACCATATGATTTCACAATCAACTACAAATTATGACGATCAACAGAGTCGAAAGCCTTTTTGAAATCAACAAATTTAGCAACCAAAGGTTTCTGAAACTCTAAACATTTCTCAAGAATCTGCCTAAGTGAAAATATCTGATCCACACATCCCCTACCACTTCTGAATCCACATTGCTCATCACGCAATTGACTGTCAACCAGATTCTTAATTCTATTAAGCACAATCATGGAAAGAACTTTACCTGGAACAGAGAGTAGGCTAATACCCCTATAGTTATCACAAGAACTGCGATCACCTTTTTTGAAAATAGGGATAACAATAGCTCTGGTAAAATCCTTAGGACCCATGCCTTTATCATAAAAGTTATTCAGAATTTCAGTCATCCAAGTGGTAACCGAAACATTTCCAGCTCTAAGCATTTCGGTAGTAATATCATCTACCCCTGGGGATTTATGAACTTTAAGTTTAGAAACAGCCAAAATAATTTCAGATTGTGTTATAGGGCCAACATTAAAGCCACCAATGCATCTATCATCATTGCAAACAATGGGAATAGAACTAACCGCATTGTTCAGAATATCACTGAAATGCTCAGCCCACCTAGCCATGACAGAATCCTCACCTTCTATAACCTTACCTTGTTTATCCGTCAATCCCTGTATACCTGTCCGTTTTCTACCACACAAAACATTAACTATCTGGTACAGCTCTCTGCTGTTGTGCTGTCTAACTGCTTCCTCGGCTTTGTCAGCCAAACCATCAAGCCAAAGATTCTTATCAGCAGCTAACTGATCTTTTACACGTTTATTAAGCTCTCTGTAATGCTTTCTATTAGTACTAGTAGGGTATTGATTAAGGAGATTCCTGCAGTTCTTTCTTTCTGAAATAAGCTCAAGTGCCTAATCACTCAGATAATTCTGTCTCTTCTGCTCCTTTTTTTCCTAAAAGAGTACTGTTAGTGTCCAAAAAAGCCTGTTTAAAATGATCCCATTCTTCCTCAACTTCTGTAGTAGGCATACCATGACTGTCATAATGACTAAGTAACCTATCATGGTAAGCTTTGGCTATAACTGGGTCTTTCAGAGCTTCAGTATTAAAAGAAAATTTTTTAACCCTAGCACAACACTTTTTAAGTTTAAGTTGTAAGACACTTTTAACAAGGTAATGGTCAGATCCAATTTCAACTCCCCTATATGACCTGGTATTCCTAACAGAACTAGCCCATTTGCTGTTAATTAATATATAATCAATCATATTCTTATGCAGCCCATCAGGTGAAACCCATGTATATTTATGTATGTCGCGGTGTTTGTAATATGTGTTAGTTATTCTGAGTCCACTGAGTTTACTTACCTGTAGGAGACGTTGCCCATTGCCATTGCAGCTACCAATACCAAAAGGGCCTATTACTCCTCCCCAAAGGTCAGAGTAAGTACCAACTTTGGCATTGAAGTCACCAAGAACAAGGGTAATATCTCCTTTCTTGACAGAATTCAAAATATTCTGAAGTTGTTCATAAAACCTATCCTTCTAATCCACATCGGCATCCTCAGTGGGGGCATAACAGCAGATAACATTCAGGTCTTTAACGCTTGTTTGAAATTTTGCTGTAAGAAACCTTTCATTAATGCATTCATATCCTAGAAGAGCATCAGTAGCGTGTCTGCTGAGAAGCAGACCCACGCCTTGATGATGCTTATTGTCATCCCTCCCTGAAAAGAGAAATTTAAGATTATTTTTAAGAATCTGACCTTTATCTGTCCATCTGGTCTCTTGCAAGCCGAGAATATCTAAATTATATTGGTGGAATTCTTGTGTGAGGACATCAAGAGGAAAAGCTCTGTGCAGAGTCCTCACATTCCAACTACCTATGGAGAGAAAATGGTTAGTGGGATGTTTAAAGAAACTATGTTTATTGAGAGAGGGAATGCCGACAATATCAAACAGCCCCCTAATCGCAGACATGGGGCAAAGACCCGTTCCCCCACCACTAAAGGCTGAAGCCATCTACACTGGAAGATTTCCTCCAATGTAGAATTTGACGATGCCAATAGAAGCAAAGAGTTCAGGTGCCTGCGATGACTTCTGCTCAGGATTATCCACCAGCTGATAAACATATCCTGTGAATCTATTCACTTGGGGCTGTCAACCCACAAAGAAACAGAAAACACAGCGGAAGATTTTCCATCCACAGAAGCCCACCAGTGCAGCTAAATCAGGATCCATAATCAAGCTCAGAGCCATATATCTGTCCAGTCCAGTTGGTTTATATGGTCAGCACCAGGACCCTGTGTGGTTGACTACTCCTCAGCAGGGTAGAAAAAAAAAGAAAAGTAGCCATAGTTGTCCAGATCAGTAGGCCACACTAATCTGGCAGCCCTCCCCTTCCGTTCACTTCCACAAGAGAGTATCTCTTTTGAAAGGTACTAACGGTCTGCACCACGAGAAGGCGGAGTCGGACATTAGGTGCTAGGCCTGGCCGGTTCTATGCATCATCACAGGGGATTGGTGCATAGCTCTCCTTCCAGTGACTACCTAGCTACCATTTACAGATCAACAACATGATACACGAGATAATACGATCAGAAACATATCCAACATAATCATAGATCTTTCTCTCCCTCAGTGTGTAAAGAAGACTTCTTGTGAGGGAAGAAACGAGATATGTCATGTCTGTGTGAAGCTCAATCTGTAGCTTTCCCTAATAATGAACTTTAATATTATATTTAAGTAAAAAATTGAGTAATAAAAGGGTTTTAACTTTCTTTGATATGGTTATTTATTCTTTAGTCTATCGTCACAGGAAACTATCAAATGACTATAAGTCGAAACGTATTTTGCTAGATTTTCAAAAGATTAGTTTTCATTGAGTGGCAACTCGATTGCAACATCACAGGAAACAGTTCGTGCGTTACGTTCTAATCGATCTAATGGATTAGAACGTAACGCACGAACTGTTTCCTGTGATGTTCTTCCTAGTGCTTCAAATTTTTATCCCCAAGAAAAAATTAACTTTAAGTTTCCACACTTGTTTTTATTATTATTATGCAAACGATATTGCAATTGTGTATTGTATGCACTTTATCACCTGTCTATGTAGTTCTTACATATATGTGAACCGATGAATTTATCCTCTTGGAATGGCAACAAAAGCAGTTTTGTCCTTTGTTACATCATTCATAAAACGAAATTCTGATCTGGCATTGTTTGATGAGCTGCAGGGACAGAACACTATTATTTTAAAATACATTAAAAATATACTGCAGACAATAAGGATTTAAAAAATAATCCAAAATATGAGCTGATAAGGTAGAGAAAAGACATTAATAAATTTATCAGAATGATTCATTTTTTAAATATGTGTCCATTTCCATTTCGTTCTTTCGGTACTATTCTCCGTATCATCATCAATATCATCATCATCCTCAAGCAGCCATGGGATACGGAGGTCCAACCACACCGTTCAATTTAATTCTTCTAGTATATCTATACTCAGCAAAATCTGCTGCCTCTGTCCACTGCACACCAGTTCTAACAAGGTCATGTTTAACATTGTCTGCCCACCGCATCCTAGGTCTCCCAATCTTTCTCGTGCCTTTTGGCACATTGTTCGTAACCCTGTTCGCTAATCTATAATAATCCATACGGGCAACATTGCCACACCAGCGGAGTCTCTCCCTGCACAATATGATGCTCAGAGGAGGTTGACGACTCCTTTGCCTAACCTCTTCATTACTTACAAAGTTCAACCACTTAATGCCCCAAATACTGCGTAAGCATCTAAAATCAAAAGCATCTAATTTACTGTTATCTTGTTTACAAAGTGTCCAGGTTTCATTATCATAACTAACCCTAGAAAGAACCAAACTATTATACAGTCTAATTTTAGTCTTTAGGTGTATACGCCAGTAGTCTAGTATGGTGCTGAGCAGTTAGGTTCCTCCCCGCGCGCCCCCACCCCACCTACGCCAGCAGCTGATGTTCGAATGGGTTGACATTTAAAACCGATTAAAAAATTATTTATTAGCCTTCTCATTGTTGTGGGATTTTTAGCCCTATTCATTATAATGTGCGGCTGCAGATCTGATTGAAAGACCCCGGGAGAAAAAAATTTAATCCCCTCTGGCATTCGTTTGAAACAACCAAACGGGTTGACATTTATGTCCGATTAAAAAATTATTTATTAGCCAGCTCGTGGAAAGCCCTCTCTGGCATTCAGCAGAGCCATGAGAAAAAAATTAAGTCCCTCTGGCATTCGTTTGAAACAACCAAATGGGTTGACATTTATGACCGCTTAAAAAATTATTTATTAGCCATCTCGTGGAAAGCCCCCTCTGGCATTCGTTTGAAACAGCCGAACGGGTTGACATTTATGCCCGTTTAAAAATTATTTATTAGCCTTCTCATTTGTGAGGGAAGACTGACATTCATAAGAATAAAGGATTGGCCTACAGCTAGGTTGACATTTATGACTGAACTCGTTGGTGAGAAAAGTTTTTTAGCCGTACTCTGGCATTCATTAGAATGTGTGTGTGTGTGTCAGCATAATATAGCTTCCGCCGACATTGTTAAAGTCTCCCAGTATCAAATCCTTTCAGGTATGCGCGTTCAGCTCTGAAAAAAAAAATACGCTTAGAGACGAAAAAAAGGAATTCTATGCCACGATCGACGAAACCTGGACGCTTCAGATGATGATCCATTATTTCTTTAGAGAGGTATTTGAAAGGCCTCCTAATAATGTGTCGTTAATATTTGGGACCCCTCAAATCCTTTCAGATATGGGTTGGTCAATAACGGGTGCCCAGAAGAAGCCGCTCTGTGACATTTATGAAGACTGAAAATAATTTGAGACTTTATGAAAGAAATCGAGATTAAAGCGCCAAGAAGCGGGGATGAGACTATCAATAACGGCTTGGATAAAAAAATATCACGTCAGTTTTATTAGGATCTAAAAAATAATTGTAGCTTTTGACTACGAATGAAACCCTTTGTTAACAAGAATCTTAATGTCATAGCTTAGGAGGCCAGCGACGGGGACACCCCTCGCTAGACTTCCTTGAAAGGGAAAGTGATGACTGAGGCCGGGGGAATCCTTGCGACCCCTGGTGGCGCAGATGGCGGGTCAGAGGGGTTTTCTGACTGCGAACAGCCGAACGTTATTCCTACGAACAAAATTAAAACCTTTCACCAATTGATTCTTACATAACAGTATTGGGATGCATAAGATTATAGAAGAATATAGTTACTTAAAAACTGTAGATAATTGTTAGCCAAACAGAGTATTTAATTTTGGTTTATGTTAAAGAAGAGCTCACAGTCACGTGTTTATATGAAGAAAATTTTTAGAATAACTGAAATGGCTTTTCAAACCTTTCACCAATTGATTTTTACCTAACAGTATCGGGATGCATGAGATTATAGAAGAATGTAGAATATAGTTACTTAAAAAACTGTAGATAATTGTTAGCCAAACAGAGTATTTAATTTTGGTATAACTGAAAGTTTAACATTGTCTGCCCACCGCATCCTAGGTCTGAAAATAACTGAAATGGCTTTTTAAACCTTTCACCAATTGATTTTTACCTAACAGTATTGGAATGCATAAGATTATAGAAGAATGTAGAATATAGCTACTTAAAAACTGTAGGTAATTGTGAGTCAGAGTAATTAAAGAAGTCACGCGTTCTAATAAAGAAAACTTTACAATAACTGAAATGGGCGATTTTTCCCGATCACTTCGTGAAAAGTTTTCTCAAATGAGTACTACGCTAAGAGAACGGGCTACTACAAAAATAAATATTATTATATCGAGGCAGCTGAGAAATTGGTACGCAATCAACGACAATTTTTGAAATATTTCAAGTAGCTCTAAATAAAATCGGCGTCAAAATGCTACACGCACCCGATTCATAATAATCATCTTTGATGAATATTTTGTCAACTATTAAGAAACTGTTGCGATCTTCCAAAATGGACAGGTTGAAGGACTTTAAGAGTTGAAAACCTAGACACCATTCAACCAACACAAGATAGTAATGTGAAGGGATAAATAAGATTTCGGTCAACGTTAGATTATAATAGCAGGAGTTGTCATGTAGAGAACTTTGCCTGAAAATTGCGAATAAAGATTTTAATCAAATTGTCATTAGTTAATAAATAATTGTCACAAGGACCTGATAACGTCGTATAAAAGTTATCTGAACTAAAGGAGAAGAACACAGTTAGTATCACGAGACTGCATTAGAAAGGTTTATGCAAATATACACGGAATTGAGACTCTCTACGAATCCACACGGTCGTTTTCGCGTTAAATGCAAACTTGGTGAGGTTTTGAGAGGACATTCTAAATTTTAGAAATGGCCGATTCCCGTCTCTCGGCTTTAAATCCGTACGCTAAGAAATAATTTGTAGTCAGAAGATATTTTCTCGCTATAAGAAAACGAATGGAGTCACTTACGTAGCAGGATTTCTGATTTAAATACGAATAGGGTTCATTTAGGTCCGTTCGGATTTTAACTGTCAAGATATTCAGCAAAACTATGATTTAAATCACCTGTCTACCCTAAAGCGCCTTCCCCTTGACACTATTTTGATATGTATCATCTTAATTATACCAACTGATTAAAAACTCTGTTGTACCTAAATACGCTGTAGAAAGAAAGAGTCGTTATTATTAATCTATGGTTCAATCATAGTAGTTTTAAATCGTCCTACGCTCATTGGTCGACGATTTTGATTAAAATACTGCTCTGTGTCTCGTACGATCATCATTTTCGGCCAGCAATGGAGGCGAGGTGTCAAAATATGAGAGGGCGAAAGAGCGATCCTATTTGGAATGGTTTCAAGAAATACCCAAAGGGTAAGGGGTTTCGTGCCGTTTGCTTACAGTGTAACAAAGACATCATCGGTCTTGTACCACGCCTTTAAAAGCCACCAATGTAAAGAAAAAGCTATAACATCTTGGCTAGACCAGCAAATCGCATCTGTGATGAACTCTTCCGAACCTGACAAAATCAGACGGTATCTCATCGTCATACAATCTCATCTAAAGGCCTTACGTGACCAAAGTTTCAACGTGAATGACTGAAAGACAATGTGACCTACCTAAGAACTGCTTCGGTCGTGAATCGTATCGTTCCCGACTGTTTTCATTTAAGCGCGATGATGCTAAAATTTTTGTGGAAGAAAATTCATGTCGGAACTTTCCTATGTGTACGAGCATTTGAATACGTACTCGCTAAATATTGATAGTGTGGAAATATTGTTACTAATAAAGGATTTTGTATATATGATTTCGTAGTGAACATCGATTTGTTGTATGTCTGATTATTTCTTAGCGCAGTTAAGTTTACAACGACCTAAAGGCTATGTGCTTTACAAACACGTGAAACAAAGTGCGGTATGACTGATTGATATGTTAAATTCTATTCTGAAAATAAATACATGAATATGAAATGCTTCAAACATTTGTCCGACTTCAAACTAAAAAATACAATTATTATACTCGCCAATATCAGATTAATGAATGTTTTTTGCAAGATTATGGTGAAATTAGCCTCCAATGTGTAGAACCATCGTGTTAAATTATGTTGCTTATGTCCCACAAATCGTATTAAAGAGAAATGTAGACACCGCAACTCATTTCTTAGAGCTGAATTTGTAATGTGTTACACATAACTGACTGATAATTTTAGCACTTGGTTATTTATGAAAGTATTTTCCTTCTCGAGTAGTTGGGAAGAGAATGGTTTCTTTCTGTAAGAAAGCTTTTTTTTTTTGGTGTAATTTTTCGAATAGTTACTTAACAATTGTTATTTCTAAAAAGCGAACTATCACAAATTATGTAAACGACATCAAAAGATAATATTTATTGCACGAAGTAACACGGAATTATTTACAGCACTTTAGCCAAAAAGAGAACTTTCCTTTTTTTTTACGGAGGACATTGGTCGAAGACAGAGAGCCATTTAAGCAGATACGTTTAGAATATCGCCAACGATTGAATTTTGGTCCCACGAATGGTACCAAATCCGTTAGTCAATAATTAAATGCTGTTCTGATGTATGAGCAAGCGTTAAAGAATATTTCACACTTTGAACAGAACACAACTTTGCAGTCGTGGTTCTTTTTTCGGAAATATAACTGGTTGAAGAAAACAATGTATTACATTAAAAATGAAATTTGACTGCGTATAAATTTCTTTTAAAGATTTGTTTAGAAATTATCCTAACAAGTATATTTTACAACATACCGCTGGGAGAAATTCTCTTTGTATACAAGGTGGGTCAAACGTCCCTAAAACAACAACTTACTGATCAGGTATGCTACATTTGATAGATGTCAAACAACATTGCTCTCCTCGAATTTCACGGTCTGACATCGCGTCTATTTGTTTTGTATGTTAATGATAAGTTCTTCAGACATTTTTTAATAATGCATCATAAGTCTGCCCTCTCGAAGAATCCTTGAAATAAACGTGAATTAACTGAAACTTTGTTTTTTTCTCGTAGGCATGTGTACAGAACAGAAATCTACTACAGTAAGCTATAAATACGCAAATAAAAAATCCTATCTGATATAAAAATGGGAAGATCCACTTTTTAAAGAAAAGGCGATTTAGGCAAGATATGTTGATCTATCATGTAACTTCCAGAAATAAAGTCTGCAAATATAATATTTTTCTTTTTACCATACCAGTTAAGTCCCAAAATGAACCTAATTACAGACGTGATTTTCCGATAATAAACAGTTTGATAGAATGCGTTGTCGAATGTACTCACTATTTGAAGGAAACTTTTTTTTTTTTGTATTTCACATAAATTTAAGATCATTTATGGTTACGGAGGACCGTACATCAGAACATCGCCAACGATTGGATTTTGGTCCCACGAAAGGTACCAAACCCGTTAGTCAATGATTAAATGCTGTTCTGACGTATGAGCAAACGTTAAAGAATATTTCACACTTTGAACAGAACACAGCTTTGTAGTCGTGGTTCTTTTTTCGGAAATGTAATTGGTTGAAGAAAACAATGTATTACATTAAAAATGAAGTTTGACTACGTATAAATTTCTTTTAAAGATTTGTTTAGAAATTATCCTAACAAGTATATTTTACAACATACCGCGGGGAGAAATTCTCTTTGTATACAGGGTGGGTCAAAAGTCCTTAAATCAACAACTTACTGATCAGGTATGCTACATTTGATAGATGTCAAATAACATTGTTCTCCTGAATTTCAGGGTCTGACATCACGTCTATTTGTTTTCTATGTTAATGATAAGTTCTTCAGACATTTACATTTTTTAATAATGCATCACAAGTCTACCCCCTCGAAGAATCCTTGAAATAAACGTGAATTAACTGAATTGAAACTTTGCATTTTTTCTCGTAGCCATGTGTACAGAACAGAAATCTTTTACAGCAAGTTATAAATACGCAAATAAAAAAATCCTATCTGATATAAAAATGGGAAGATCCTCTTTTTAAAGAAAAGGTGATTTAGGCAAGATATGTTGATCTATCATGTAACTTCCCGAAATAAAGTCTGCAAATATAATATTTTCTTTTTACCATACCAGTTAAGTCCCAAAATGAACCTAATTACAGAGATGATTTTCTGATAATAAACAGTTTGATAGAATGCGTTGTCGAATGTACTCACTATTTGAAGGAAACTTTTTTTTTTTGTATTTCACATAAATTTAAGATCATTTATGGTTACGGGGGACCGTACATCAGAACATCGCCAACGATTGGATTTTGGTCCCACGAAAGGTACCAAACCCGTTAGTCAATGATTAAATGCTGTTCTGATGTATGAGCAAGCGTTAAAGAATATTTCACACTTTGAACAGAACACAACTTTGCAGTCGTGGTTCTTTTTTCGGAAATATAACTGGTTGAAGAAAACAATGTATTACATTAAAAATGAAATTTGACTGCGTATAAATTTCTTTTAAAGATTTGTTTAGAAATTATCCTAACAAGTATATTTTACAACATACCGCTGGGAGAAATTCTCTTTGTATACAAGGTGGGTCAAACGTCCCTAAAATCAACAACTTACTGATCAGGTATTCTACATTTGATAGATGTCAAATAACATGATCTCCTCGAATTTCACGGTCTGACATCGCGTCTATTTGTTTTGTATGTTAATGATAAGTTCTTCAGACATTTTTTAATAATGCATCATAAGTCTGCCCTCTCGAAGAATCCTTGAAATAAACGTGAATTAACTGAAACTTTGTTTTTTTCTCGTAGGCATGTGTACAGAACAGGAATCTACTACAGTAAGCTATAAATACGCAAATAAAAAATCCTATCTGATATAAAAATGGGAAGATCCACTTTTTAAAGAAAAGGCGATTTAGGCAAGATATGTTGATCTATCATGTAACTTCCAGAAATAAAGTCTGCAAATATAATATTTTTCTTTTTACCATACCAGTTAAGTCCCAAAATGAACCTAATTACAGACGTGATTTTCCGATAATAAACAGTTTGATAGAATGCGTTGTCGAATGTACTCAATAATTAAAGGAAACTTTTTTTTTTTGTAAGATCATTTATGGTTACGGGGGACCGTACATCAGAACATCGCCAACGATTGGATTTTGGTCCCACGAAAGGTACCAAACCCGTTAGTCAATGATTAAATGCTGTTCTGACGTATGAGCAAACGTTAAAGAATATTTCACACTTTGAACAGAACACAGCTTTGTAGTCGTGGTTCTTTTTTCGGAAATGTAACTGGTTGAAAAAAACAATGTATTACATTAAAAATGAAGTTTGACTACGTATAAATTTCTTTTAAAGATTTGTTTAGAAATTATCCTAACAAGTATATTTTACAACATACCGCTGGGAGAAATTCTCTTTGTATACAGGGTGGGTCAAAAGTCCCTAAATCAACAACTTACTAATCAGGTATGCTACATTTGATAGATGTCAAATAACATTGTTCTCCTGAATTTCAGGGTCTGACATCACGTCTATTTGTTTTCTATGTTAATGATAAGTTCTTCAGATATTTACATTTTTTAATAATGCATCACAAGTCTACCCCCTCGAAGAATCCTTGAAATAAACGTGAATTAACTGAATTGAAACTTTGCATTTTTTCTCGTAGCCATGTGTACAGAACAGAAATCTTTTACAGTAAGTTATAAATACGCAAATAAAAAAATCCTATCTGATATAAAAATGGGAAGATCCTCTTTTTAAAGAAAAGGTGATTTAGGCAAGATATGTTGATCTATCATGTAACTTCCCGAAATAAAGTCTGCAAATATAATATTTTCTTTTTACCATACCAGTTAAGTCCCAAAATGAACCTAATTACAGAGATGATTTTCCGATAATAAACCAGTTTGATAGAATGCGTTGTCGAATGTACTCACTATTTGAAGGAAACTTTTTTTTTTTGTATTTCACATAAATTTAAGATCATTTATGGTTACGGGGGACCGTACATCAGAACATCGCCAACGATTGGATTTTGGTCCCACGAAAGGTACCAAACCCGTTAGTCAATGATTAAATGCTGTTCTGATGTATGAGCAAGCGTTAAAGAATATTTCACACTTTGAACAGAACACAACTTTGCAGTCGTGGTTCTTTTTTCGGAAATATAACTGGTTGAAGAAAACAATGTATTACATTAAAAATGAAATTTGACTGCTTATAAATTTCTTTTAAAGATTTGTTTAGAAATTATCCTAACAAGTATATTTTACAACATACCGCTGGGAGAAATTCTCTTTGTATACAAGGTGGGTCAAACGTCCCTAAAATCAACAACTTACTGATCAGGTATGCTACATTTGATAGATGTCAAATAACATTGCTCTTCTCGAATTTCACGGTCTGACATCGCGTTTATTTGTTTTGTATGTTAATGATAAGTTCTTCAGACATTTTTTAATAATGCATCATAAGTCTGCCCTCTCGAAGAATCCTTGAAATAAACGTGAATTAAGTGAAACTTTGTTTTTTTCTCGTAGCCATGTGTACAGAACAGAAATCTTTTACAGTAAGTTATAAATACGCAAATTAAAAAATCCTATCTGATATAAAAATGGGAAGATCCTCTTTTTAAAGAAAAGGTGATTTAGGCAAGATATGTTGATCTATCATGTAACTTCCAGAAATAAAGTCTGCAAATATAATATTTTCTTTTTACCATACCAGTTAAGTCCCAAAATGAACCTAATTACAGACGTGATTTTCCGATAATAAACAGTTTGATAGAATGCGTTGCCGAATGTACTCATTATTTGAAGGAAACATTTTTTTTTTGTATTTCACACGAATTTAAGATCATTTATGGTGACGGGAACCATACATCCTTTATTTCAGATGACAGCCCTTTATTTCACTGCTCTGTCCTTTAGATTTATTTTTCTAAAATGGCCATTTTGTCTTTTATTTTGTGAACTGAAATAGTAAATTGAATATTGGGGCGCATCACACGATCCACAGAAACATGAAATTGTCATTTCACCAGCACTCGCTAACAGCGCGGCATCTATGGCTACGGCGTTAATGTGCGTGTGTATATATTGTATTGCACTGTGTGTAGAAGCTGTGGTGGGAGCGCGTGGACATCTTGAAGTTGCGTTGTCACGGGTGTACTTTGGCTCAACATTAATTCTTTACGAAGGGAGTTCGTTCAAAATGTATTTTCGATGACAAAGTAAAACAGTTAGAACTAAAAGAATCATATCGGTGTTATCATTCTGTACATTTGCAGTTACTGGAACTTAAATATCAACGACGGCAAACTATTTTATGAAGTTTTGCATTAAAAGTTATGTTACCAGTGAAAAGATCGAGGAATGACGAGTCCCGCCAACGTAAATGGGTTGAAATTTTTAAAGATTTCACAGAAAAACACGTATCTTTTAAAAACATTTCAAAAATCATGCAATTTTTGCTTATGTCTCCCCGGATCTAATGCCTCCCACGGAACGAGTATTTTCACAAGAATGAACTTTTTCTAATAAATCAGGTTTGTGTTTTAAAAAATTCATAAAACTCTATACAATTCATGTCAAAGTTGCATTTGGTATAAATGCATGCTTTCAATTTTTTTTTTCATTGGGCCACTTATTTTTTTTTAGTTCTAACTGTTTTACTTTGTCATCGAAAATACATTTTGAACGAACTCCCTTCGTAAAGAATTAATGTTGAGCCAAAGTACACCCGTGACAACGCAACTTCAAGATGTCCACGCGCTCCCACCACAGCTTCTACACACAGTGAAATACAATATATACACACGGACATTAACGCCGTAGCCATAGATGCCGCGCCGTTAGCGAGTGCTGGTGAAATGACAATTTCATGTTTCTGTGGATCGTGTGATGCGCCCCAATATTCAATTTATTATTTCAATTCACAAAATAAAAGACAAAATGGCCATTTTAGAAAAATAAATCTAAAGGACAGAGCAGTGAAATAAAGGGCTGTCATCTGAAATAAAGGATGTATGGTTCCCGTCACCATAAATGATCTTAAATTCGTGTGAAATACAAAAAAAAAGATTCCTTCAAATAATGAGTACATTCGGCAACGAATTCTATCAAACTGTTTATTATCGGAAAACCACGTCTGTATTTAGGTTCATTTTGGGACTTAACTCGTATGGGAAAAAGGAAATATTATATTTGCAGACTTTATTTCTGGAAGTTACATGATAGATCAACATATCTTGCCTAAATCACCTTTTCTTTAAAAAGAGGATCTTCCCATTTTTATATCAGATAGGATTTTTTTATTTGCGTATTTATAGCTTACTGTAAAAGATTCCTGTTCTGTACACATGGCTACGAGAAAAAATGCAAAGTTTCAATTCAGTTAATTCACGTTTATTTCAAGGATTCTTCGAGGGGGTAGACTTGTGATGCATTATTAAAAAATGTAAATGTCTGAAGAACTTATCATTAACATACAAAACAAATAGACGTGATGTCAGACCCTGAAATTCAGGAGAACAATGTTATTTGACATCTATCAAATGTAGCATACCTGATCAGTAAGTTGTTGATTTAGGGACTTTTGACCCACCCTGTATACAAAGAGAATTTCTCCCCGCGGTATGCTGTAAAATATACTTGTTAGGATAATTTCTAAACAAATCTTTAAAAGAAATATATAGGTAGTCAAACTTCATTTTTAATGTAATACATTGTTTTCTTCAACCAGTTACATTTCCGAAAAAAGAACCACGACTACAAAGCTGTGTTCTGTTCAAAGTGTGAAATATTCTTTAACGTTTGCTCATACGTCAGAACAGCATTTAATCATTGACTAACGGGTTTGGTACCTTTCGTGGGACCAAAATCCAATCGTTGGCGATGTTCTGATGTACGGTCCCCCGTAACCATAAATGATCTTAAATTTATGTGAAATACAAAAAAAAAAAAGTTTCCTTTAAATAGTGAGTACATTCGACAACGCATTCTATCAAACTGTTTATTATCGGAAAATCACGTCTGTAATTAGGTTCATTTTGGGACTTAACTGGTATGGTAAAAAGAAAAATATTATATTTGCAGACTTTATTTCTGGAAGTTACATGATAGATCAACATATCTTGCCTAAATCGCCTTTTCTTTAAAAAGTGGATCTCCCCATTTTTATATCAGATAGGATTTTTTATTTGCGTATTTATAGCTTACTGTAGTAGATTTCTGTTCTGTACACATGCCTATGAGAAAAAAACAAAGTTTCTGTTAATTCACGTTTATTTCAAGGATTCTTCGAGAGGGTAGACTTATGATGCATTATTAAAAAATGTCTGAAGAACTTATCATTAACATACAAAACAAATAGACGCGATGTCAGACCCTGAAATTCGAGGAGAGCAATGTTATTTGACATCTATCAAATGTAGCATACCTGATCAGTAAGTTGTTGATTTTAGGGACGTTTGACCCACCTTGTATACAAAGAGAATTTCTCCCAGCGGTATGTTGTAAAATATACTTGTTAGGATAATTTCTAAACAAATCTTTAAAAGAAATTTATACGCAGTCAAATTTCATTTTTAATGTAATACATTGTTTTCTTCAACCAGTTATATTTCCGAAAAAAGAACCACGACTGCAAAGTTGTGTTCTGTTCAAAGTGTGAAATATTCTTTAAAGCTTGCTCATACATCAGAACAGCATTTAATCATTGACTAACGGATTTGGTACCTTTCGTGGGACCAAAATTCAATCGTTGGCGATGTTCTAAACGTATCTGCTTAAATGGCTTTCTGTCTCCGTAAAAAAAAAAGAACGTTCTCTTTTTGGCTACAGTGCTGTAAATAATTCCGTTTTACTTCGTGCAATAAATATTATCTTTTGAAGTCGTTTACATAATTTGTGATAGTTCGCTTTTTAGAAATAACAATTGTTAAGTAACTATTCGAAAAATTACACCAAAGAAGAAAGCTTTCTTACAGAAAGAAACCATTCTCTTCCCAACTACTCGAGAAGGAAAATACTTTCATAAATAACCAAGTGCTAAAATTATCAGTCAGTTATGTGTAACACATTACAAATTTAGCTCTAAGAAATGAGTTGCGGTCTCTTTAATACGATTTGTGGGACATAAGCAACATAATTTAACACGATGGTTCTACACGTTGGAGGCTAATTTCACCATAATCTTGCAAAAAACATTCATTAATCTGATATTGGCGAGTGTAATAATTTGTATTTTCAGTTTGAAGTCGGACAAATGTTTGAAGCATTTCATCTTCATGTATTTATTTTCAGAATAGAATTTAACATATCAATCAGTCATACCCCACTTTGTTTCACGAGTTTGTAAAGCACATAGCCTTTAGGTCGTTGTAAACTTAACTGCGCTAAGAAATAATCAGACATACAACAAATCGATGTTTACTACGAAATCATATATACAAAATCCTTTATTAGTAACAATATTTCCACACTATCAATATTTAGCGAGTACGTATTCAAATGCTCGTACACATAGGAAAGTTCCGACATGAATTTTCTTCCACAAAAATTTTAGCATCATCGCGCTTAAATGAAAACAGTCGGGAACGATACGATTCACGACCGAAGCAGTTCTTAGGTAGGTCACATTGTCTTTCAGTCATTCACGTTGAAACTTTGGTCACGTAAGGCCTTTAGATGAGATTGTATGACGATGAGATACCGTCTGATTTTGTCAGGTTCGGAAGAGTTCATCACAGATGCGATTTGCTGGTCTAGCCAAGATGTTATAGCTTTTTCTTTACATTGGTGGCTTTTAAAGGCGTGGTACAAGACCGATGATGTCTTTGTTACACTGTAAGCAAACGGCACGAAACCCCTTACCCTTTGGGTATTTCTTGAAACCATTCCAAATAGGATCGCTCTTTCGCCCTCTCATATTTTGACACCTCGCCTCCATTGCTGGCCGAAAATGATGATCGTACGAGACACAGAGCAGTATTTTAATCAAAATCGTCGACCAATGAGCGTAGGACGATTTAAAACTACTATGATTGAACCATAGATTAATAATAACGACTCTTTCTTTCTACAGCGTATTTAGGTACAACAGAGTTTTTAATCAGTTGGTATAATTAAGATGATACATATCAAAATAGTGTCAAGGGGAAGGCGCTTTAGGGTAGACAGGTGATTTAAATCATAGTTTTGCTGAATATCTTGACAGTTAAAATCCGAACGGACCTAAATGAACCCTATTCGTATTTAAATCAGAAATCCTGCTACGTAAGTGACTCCATTCGTTTTCTTATAGCGAGAAAATATCTTCTGACTACAAATTATTTCTTAGCGTACGGATTTAAAGCCGAGAGACGGGAATCGGCCATTTCTAAAATTTAGAATGTCCTCTCAAAACCTCACCAAGTTTGCATTTAACGCGAAAACGACCGTGTGGATTCGTAGAGAGTCTCAATTCCGTGTATATTTGCATAAACCTTTCTAATGCAGTCTCGTGATACTAACTGTGTTCTTCTCCTTTAGTTCAGATAACTTTTATACGACGTTATCAGGTCCTTGTGACAATTATTTATTAACTAATGACAATTTGATTAAAATCTTTATTCGCAATTTTCAGGCAAAGTTCTCTACATGACAACTCCTGCTATTATAATCTAACGTTGACCGAAATCTTATTTATCCCTTCACATTACTGTCTTGTGTTGGTTGAATAGTGTCTAGGTTTTCAACTCTTAAAGTCCTTCAACCTGTCCATTTTGGAAGATCGCAACAGTTTCTTAATAGTTGACAAAATATTCATCAAAGATGATTATTATGAATCGGGTGCGTGTAGCATTTTGACGCCGATTTTATTTAGAGCTACTTGAAATATTTCAAAAATTGTCGTTGATTGCGTACCAATTTCTCAGCTGCCTCGATATAATAATATTTATTTTTGGAGTAGCCCGTTCTCTTAGCGTATTACTCATTTGAGATAATTAAACTGAGACATTTGCTCAAGGGTGCAACCATGCAGAACGACTGAAACACCAACAGTCTGACCAATTTTCTTCACTTTAGTTTTATCTCTGCATATCACCAAACCAACTCTACTACCAGTCTCATCAACAGCTTAATCTCATCAACATCATTTGCCAAAAGGGATAAATCATCAGCATAATCTAGATCAGAAATTTTAGTATCTCCAGTACATTTAAGGCCAAAATCTTTCCCTTGAAGTGAATTTCGCATAACATAATCAATAACCAAGCTAAAGAGAAAAGGAGACAAAATGCACCCTTGTCGAACACCAGAAGTAATGCTAAACCAATTGCTACAAGCCTTACCAACTCTCACACACGACTCAATGTTATTATAGAGAACTTTCATTATGCTAACTAACTTGTCTGGTATACAATATGATCTTACAATCAACCACAAATTACGACGATCAACAGAGTTGAAAGCCTTTTTGAAATCAACAAAGCTAGCAACCAAAGGTTTCTGAAATTCTAAACATTTCTCAAGAATCTGCCTAAGTGAAAATATCTGATCCACACATCCCCTCCCACTTCTGAATCCGCATTGCTCATCATGCAATTGACTGTCAACCAGATTCTTAATTCTATTAAGCACAATCATGGAAAGAACTTTACCTGGAACAGAGAGTAGGCTGATACCCCTATAGTTATCACAAGAACTGCGAATTTTTGGAAATAGGGATAACAATAGCTCTGGTAAAATGCTTAAGAACCAGCCTTTATCATAAAAAATATTCAAAATTTCAGTCATCCAAGTGGTAACCGAAACATTCCCAGCTCTAAGCATTTCCGTCATAATTTCATCTACCTCTGGGGATTTAGGTAGTTTCAGTTTCGAAACAGCTAAACTAACTTCTGACTGTAATGCATCTATCATCATTACAAAAAATGAGAGTAGAGCTAACCACATTGTTTAGAACATCACTGAAATGTCCAGCCCACCTAGCCATGACGGAATCCTCACCTTTTATATAACCTTACCTTGTTTATCCTTCAATCCCTGTATACCTGTTCGTTTTCTACCACACAAAACATTAACTATCTGGGATAGTTCTCTGCTGTTGTGCTGTCTAACTGCTTCCTCAGCTTTGTCAGCCAAGCCATCAAGCCAAAGATTCTTATTAGCAGCTAACTGATCTTTTACACGTTTTTAATAAACGTGTAAAAGCTTGTGTAATGCTTTCTATTAGGACTAGTAGGGTATTGATTAAGGACATTCCTGGAGTTCTTTCTTGCTGAAATAAGCTCAAGTGCCCTATCACTCAATTAATTCTATCTCCTCTGCTCCTTTTTCCTGAAAGAGTACTGTTAGTTTCCAAAAGAGTCTGCTTGAAAGTGTCCCATTCTTCCTCAACTTCAGTAGCAAGCAAACCATGACTGTATAATGACTAAGTAACCTATCATGCAAATCATGATTGTCATAATGACTAAGTAACCGATCATAGTTATTTAGTAATTTTATCATGCTTACTTTAGCTATAACAAGGTCTTTCAGAGCTTCAGAATTTAAGGTGAATTTTTTAACCTTAGCACCACACTTCTTAAGTTTAAGTTGCAAGACACTTTTAACAAGGTAATGGTCAGATCGAATTTCAGCTCCCCTATATGACCTGGTATTCGTAAAACATAACTAGCTCATTTGCTGTTAATTAATATATAATGAATCATAACCTTATACAGCCCATCAGGTGAAACCCATGTGTACTTATGTATGTCGCGGTGTTTGTAATAAGTGTTAGTTATTCTGAATCCATTGAGTTTACTTACCTGTAGGAGACGTTGCCCATTGCCATTGCAGCTACCAATAGCAAAAGGGCCTATTACTCCGGCCCAAAGGTCAGAGTCAGTACCAACTTTGGCATTGAAGTCACCAAGAACAAGGGTAATAGCTCCTTTCTTGACAGAATTCAAATTATCCTGAAGTTGTCCATAAAACCTATCCTTCTCATCCTCATCGGCATTCTCAGTGGGGGGCATAACAGCAGATAACATTCAAGTCTTTAACCCTTGTCTGAAATTTTGCTGTAAGAAACCTTTTATTAATGCACTCATATCCTAGAAGAGCATCACGGCATCAAGTGCAACGAAGTATCAATTGCATGGTGGGGAATTCTCTTATCGGTCCATATCTTCTCCTGGACATACCAAAGCCACTGCTTAAGCCATCGTTTTGCATGTGCATGTCTTTGGCAGTAAGGCTTTCCCTTGGTGCAAGTACGATGGGAAACCTCCTTATTTCGATAAAGCTTTGCATCAATATTACCTTTCCTTACTGATGGGTCTGTTGTATGGGGGAAAAGATACTGTCTTTCGGGTATTTAGGTCTTTCTCTCCATTGGACTTTTTGGATCTTCTAGAATCCCAATTCATCGGACCCATTTTGCAGGAACATTTGAAAGGTGCTGATACATCTCTCACTACCCAACAACCACCAGAAAACGTGATATGCACTTATCCGTAGTGACATGATAACACTACGTTTCTGCGTGTACAACTGGGTATCCTGATATGAACTGCTGCGTGTTCCAAGATGCAACGTGCGCACTTCGTGCACGTACAGTGATTTCGTCCCAAACTGTTCTCATAGTCACTCGACTGTGCACCTATCCGTGCGCCTTTTTATTGCTGCCATGTTAGACCTTTATCAATGTGATCATGCTTCTTTGTCAACACATGCTTTCTGATTAAATCACTAGATTCACATGCGTTCCGTTCCTGCCATTATTCGTCGGTTCGACCTTCCTCTGTATCACGTATCGTACTGTCACTCAGCAATCGGATCTGTGAAGTCCCCGCAATTAATCTTCGGAACTGAGGCTCAAATCGCGACTTGTTTTCCTTTTACTTTGAGGAATCGAATTTTGGAGTCTGTGAGGGAGTCAGAGGAATGCACCCTTTACTCACAGGGAAACCATCCCGCAAAAGCTCGTTTAGAACTTTAAAAATATATAAATACTTTTTGTTCACACAAAAGGAGACATGATAATGATAATGAAGAGTAAGCACGTGAAGCTTATTTTTCATCAGTTTGTGAAAGTTTGCGAACCGTTTTTTGTTGGGGAGAGGAAATGCTGTAAGAGGTGTCGTCTATCCTGTTGAGATTTTTTTTCCAGAAATCTATTGCAATGACCTGGTGGGAAGAATCAATTTTCAACAAGATGGCGCCTACGCATTACCATTACATTCACAGTCTAAAATGAAAATCAGCATTCCCAGGCAGCTGCTGAATCGATGGTCGTGGACTCCTCGTTCATCGGACCTAAACCCACTCGATTTCGTTTTTGGTATTTCATCAAATTTAAGGTAATCACCCACCATTACTGTAATCCATCATTGAACTGAAATACCGCATTATTATAGCTGTCACCCAATTAACTCCCGATGGGGCCCCTCCATAGAATTGGGGAGGAACTTGAATTTCATTGGAATGTCTATCGCATACTCATTGGGGGTTTCATGTTCATTACAATTACAAATGCGCCCACACTAAGCATCAGTAAACTCGATTTGTTATATGAATTTCCATTCCAAGTGTTAAAGATACTTTATTATTACCCTATTCGTATATCTCTTAGGTTGCGGGAACAGCTAGTTTCTGTCTGATTTAGTTACAATGACTATCTTAAGTGTCGTGTCTTAGTATCCGACTAATATATACATTTCTTCTCATAATATGTCTAATGCATTGCTCTGGTTATTTTTGTAGCAACCTAAAATCGAACCAACTTACGGATATTCCTGTTCTAGATGGCTGCACAGAACTTCGTCTCTTGTAAGTATTCTAATCACTTTTATTATATTGTAATGTCATGACAGTTAATCCACTTCTTAATGGCACTTTTATGGCGACAGTGGACTACATGGCTTGATGGTTAGGACCCTCAGGATGCAGGGAAGGTTGCCGTTGGACGGCAGTTGTAAGACATAAACTGATGCCTCAGATGAAATCCATTCAGCTTATTCCTTAACATGTAGGCTCTCTCCTATATATAAGGCTATGCTTTTACGTTTCAAGCTACAGAGTGCCCCTTTTTCACCTGGGATTTAAAAGGGTATCGTCCAAGATATAAGAACAAGCAATTAATAATTATTAACGCTAGTGATTAAAAACCAATATCGACGATATGATAAAAGAGACGAATGCCTCCCTTTTAAAAGAAAAACGCTGACAAGCTCCTAAGAGATGTAGCTAAGTTGAAACACCATGCCATTATGCCACAGCGACTTCAGAAGGCGAGTGAGTCGACAATCTATCCAGCAACGTTCCGACTTCTCTAATAGCAAAAACACTTAACGATGGAATCCCTCTTCGCCCCTCTTGTGCACAAAAGAAAATCACCCATCATCAAATTCGAAGGAGCGATATTTATGTTTTCGGCAGAACATTTCGCACTTACCGAATAGGTATTAAAATGTATTATTGAGTGCATACCTAAACTAAAAACACTAACCATTGCATCAGATGTCAGATTAACATCTCTGTACATCATATCTCTACATCCGAATATCTCAGTACCAACAGTAATTAAAATTCTTTAAAAAAAGAGTTGATAAAGATCCCGATCTTAGAACCCTAGATGAAACAAAGTGCCATACAAGCCTTGTAGTTTATTAACCGATAACACCACCTCGTAAATCAACCAACGGATCTAGAGACAAATGCATGATGTCCCTTAACTCCGTCTTCTGCTGCTGTATCGATTGCAATTCGTAGAATAACAAATACCGGCAAGCACAAAACATCCGCCATTACCATATTAGTATTACGTTAGCGACACTATCGGCGCTAGCCCAAATGGCTCCTTCACACAACTCCAAAATGAGATAAACTGTATTCTACTTGCACTACAATTTTCCTCGGGAGATTCTCACAACGGCAGATTATGTTATCGGGGTGTTCTTATTTTGCAAAAGGACAGGAACTTCGAATCTGTAGCGTTCACCAGACGGAGCGCTTCAACTGTGCTTCTGGCATCTGACCCAGTGCAATTCATGTATGTTAAGAGAACTGCACTTAATGCAACATTTGGACGTAATCATTTAAGCTAGCAACAACGAAGCGACCACGGCCGTGTGTGGTTGATCACTCCTCAGCAGGGTTAAAAAAAATATTAAAAGTCTCCTTAGAAGGCCAAATCAATAAGCCACACTGATCTCCCATTCCGTTCCCTTCCACAAGAGAATATCTCTTTTGAAAAGTAACTGGCCTGCAAAAAGACATGACGGGGTCGGACTTGAGATGCTAGACCAGTCATCACATGGGTCATCACAGGGGATCGGTGCATAGCTGTCCTTTAAGTGTATACCTAGTACCATTTACAGATCCAGTTTTAAATATGTTTATATTAGCTATTTTATATTAGCTATTATTATATGTTTATATAGCCGTCCCATGGCTGAGTGGTTAGCACGCTTGGCTACTGATCTAAAGGGCCCCGGGTGAGGCATGGATGTGTGTGTTGTTTTTCTGCTGAGGTCCTGCCATCCTCACAGACCTTCTACTATGGCATATAAACTGACAGGCTCCTGTCAGACCTCTGTGGCAAGCAGCTGCTTGAGGGGATATTTATATTATATTATTATTTTAGATAGTGCCAGTTTGTCTAAAAACATTCTGCATCAATATAATACTACTTTCTTTCTAAATTTCTGTGCAGGGATCTCAGCTATAATTTAATCACTTCTCTTGGAGATGTTCCTTTCAAGAACCAAAGGAAGCTGATTGATCTTTTTCTGGGTAACAACGCAATCACCAGGATCGACGCTAATGACTTCTCGGGACTAGAGAGTCTTCAGGTTCTGTAAGTATCACAGAATTGACTTCTCTTTCTTACTAAAACAATCCTAAAACATTCTAACAATATTTAACACTGCAATAAAAATGGCGCTCAATTTTCTCATCATTCGTTGCCATTACTGGAATGTGTAGTAAAAAAAAAATTTTTTTTTCATGTGAGGTTTTGGAGAAACCAAATCGTGAAGTTCGTCAGAAATTGGACATCTATTTTTAGTTTTGGGACATGAAACTATTTAACATAGTCCATCTAGTAAAGAGTAAGTTGGGTTGTTTTACCTCTGAGCAGGCCCGGATGTAGAAAAAAATCGAAGGGAAATGGGGCAAGAAACACAATCGAGCCAGAAAAAATCAAGAGACTGGATGTCCAATGCAGTATAACATTTCACTATTCGTTTTATATTTCTTTAAAACGTCTTGAAAAATGCATTAAACTTTATTTAATTTCACAAATTTTGGCTCTTTTAGGGCTGGATCTGGGGGAGAGCCCCCCAAATACGTCCCCAAAAGCCTCCAACCCTGCCTCTGAGCATCACTTTCTCTTGCGTACAATGAGTTAAATGGCAGCCTCCCGTCAAGGTCATTCAGCGAATTCTGCATTTCTGTTCACATGGTATGGCTCTCAAGAACATGGGGCCATGGCTTCACGGCCATCCGAAAAACTTCGACATTTCCAAGGCCATCGGTATCCCCTTTCTGACCGAGATCAGGTGAGGATGCTGCGAAGATAAATCTTAATGCCGGCAAAGGAAAGACTCGAAACTGGGAACTTCAGATTAGGAACCTGGCGCGCCACCCACTGAGCGAAATCCCGCCCCATCTAATAAAGAATTATCCCCATTCATTCGTGTTCCTTTAATTATATCCTTTAAATATATTCCTTTAATTATATTCCTTTAATCAATGTTTCAAATAATGAACGGTTTTAAAATTTTGCATAAGCAGTTACGCAGAACTAAGATTGATTTCTCTGCTATTTATGTTTTGAAAAAATTCGTTGGATCCGTTAAAGTGGCTATATAATAAAATTTCTCGACATCTAATAAAATGTTAACTAAATATCATCATAGTAGCAATGAGAACTCAGTCTCCCTTGCGGCTTTACTCACCAATTTCAAATGCTGCAGGATGTGAAGGGGTTAAGACGACTTCAAATGCAGGGAAAGAGCCGAAAATACTTAATCAGTCATAAACAGTGGCTGAGTGTAAGTGGAAATTGGGAGTAGCACGGGGAAGAAGGAGACTGCGCAATGGACGCTTTGAAAGTGTTCCTAAATGAAAGGTCAATTTACAGGTAAGTTGAAAATCATTGTAGCACTGTCAAATGTGCGATCTTATAATCTTGAGTTGTCAACTTACACTGTACTCCTCCTAATATCTACCTTAGAGATTTTTGACGCAATAAAGTTTCATTGGCACTTCATAACTTTTGCAAATTTTGTTTTCATAGGAAGAAAGTCAATTCCTAATATTTTTCATCGGCAGCTGTGTGGGACAGAAAAACAGAAACTTGCACTGCACGAATGAAACAGAATTAGGGATATATTTGAAAAAAATAAATGCCTAATTCTGTTTTACAAAAATTTGAACTGATGTGGCGACCATCACCTGCTGAATTTCTCTGGAAACATCCTATTTATACGTTAATGTGTTACTTTAACTCTATATTTTCTTTTCTCTATGAATAGATTCACAAGATATGTTTATCAGCTGGTGGATAATCCTGAGCAGAAGTCATCGCAGGCACCTGAACTCTTTGCTTCTAGTGGCATCGTCAAATTCTACATTGGAGGAAGTCTTCCAGTGTAGATGGCTTCAGCCTTTAGTAGTGGGGGAACGGGTCTTTGGCCCATGTCTGCGATTAGGGGGCTGTTTGATATTGTCGGCATTCCCTCTCTCAATAAACATAGTTTCTTTAAACATCCCACTAACCATTTTCTCTCCATAGGTAGTTGGAATGTGAGGACTCTGCACAGAGCTTTTTCTCTTGATGTCCTCACACAAGAATTCCACCGTTATAATTTAGATATTCTCGGCTTGCAAGAGACCAGATGGACAGATAAAGGTGAGATTCTTAAAAATAATCTTAAATTTCTCTTTTCAGGGAGGGACGACAATAAGCATCACCAAGGCGTGGGTCTGCTTCTCAGCAGACACGCTAGCGATGCTCTTCTAGGATATGAGTGCATTAATGAAAGGTTTCTTACAGCAAAATTTCAGACAAGCGTTAAAGACTTGAATGTTATCTGCTGTTATGCCCCCACTGAGGATGCCGATGAGGATGAGAAGGATAGGTTTTATGAACAACTTCAGGATATTTTGAATTCTGTCAAGAAAGGAGATATTACCCTTGTTCTTGGTGACTTCAATGCCAAAGTTGGTACCGACTCTGACCTTTGGGGAGGAGTAATAGGCCCTTTTGGTATTGGTAGCTGCAATGGCAATGGGCAACGTCTCCTACAGGTAAGTAAACTCAATGGATTCAGAATAACTAACACTTATTACAAACACCGCGACATACATAAGTACACATGGGTTTCACCTGATGGGCTGCATAAGAATATGATTGATTACATATTAATTAACAGCAAATGGGCTAGTTCTGTTAGGAATACCAGGGCATATAGGGGAGCTGAAATTGGATCTGACCATTACCTAGTTAAAAGTGTGTTGCAACTTAAACTTAAAAAGTGTTGTGCTAGGGTTAAAAAATTTACTTTTAATACTGAAGCTCTGAAAGATCCAGTTATAGCCAAAGATTACCATGATAGGTTACTTAGTCATTATGACAGTCATGGTATGCTTACTACTGAAGTTGAGGAAGAATGGGATCATTTTAAACAGGCTTTTTTGGACACTAACAGTACTCCTTTAGGAAAAAAGGAGCAGAAGAGGCAAGGTTATCTGAGTGATAAGGCACTTGAGCTTATTTTGGAAAGAAAGAACTGCAGGAATACCCTTAATCAATACCCTACTAGTTCTAATAGAAAGCATTACAGAGAACTTAATAAACTTGTAAAGGATCAGTTAGCTGTTGATAAGAATCTTTGGCTTGATGGTTTGGCTGACAAAGCCGAGGAAGCAGTTAGACAGCACAACAGCAGAGAACTGTACCAGATAGTTAATGTTTTGTGTGGTAGAAAACGGACAGGCATTCAAGGATTGAAGGATAAACAAGGTAAGGTTATAGAAGGGGAGGATTCTGTCATGGCTAGGTGGGCTGAGCATTTCAGTGATGTTCTAAACAATGTAGTTAGTTCTACTCCCATTGTTTGCAATGATGATAGATGCATTGGTGGCTTTAATGTTGGCCCTATAACACAATCTGAAGTTATTTTGGCTGTTTCTAAACTAAACATCATAAATCCCCAGGGGTAGATGAAATTACTACGGAAATGCTTAGAGCTGGGAATGTTTCGGTTACCACTTGGATGACTGAAATTCTGAATATCTTTTATGATAAAGGCATGGTTCCTAAGAATTTTAACAGAGCTATTGTTATCCCTATTTTCAAAAAAGGTGATCGCAGTTCTTTTGATAACTATAGGGGTATCAGCCTACTCTCTGTTCCAGGTAAAGTTCTTTCCACACAGTTTTGTGCTTAATAGAATTAAGAATCTGGTTGACAGTCAATTGCGTGATGAGCAATGTGGTTTCAGAAGTGGTAGGGAATGTGTGGATCAAATATTTTCACTTAGGCAGATTCTTGAGAAATGTTTAGAGTTTCAGAAACCTTTGGTTGCTAGCTTTGTTGAATTCAAAAAGGCTTTCGACTCTGTTGAAATGGTAGCTAGGTAGTCACTGGAAGGAGAGCTATGCACCAATCCCCTGTGATGATGCATAGAACCGGCCAGGCCTAGCACCTAATGTCCAACCCCGCCTTCTCGTGGTGCGGACCGTTAGTAACTTTCAAAAGAGATACTCTCTTGTGGAAGTGAACGGAAGGGGAGGGCTGCCAGATTAGTGTGGCCTACCAATCTGGACAACTATGGCTACTTTTCTTTCTTTTTCTATTCTGCTGAGGAGTGGTCAACCACACAGGGTCCTGGTGCTGACCATATAAACCTACTGGACTGTACAGATATATGGCTCTGAGCTTGATTACGGATCCTGATTTTGCTGCACTGGTGGGCTTCTGTGGAGGGAAAATCTTCCGCTGTGCTTTCTGTTTGTTTGTGGGTTGACAGCCCCAAGTGAATAGATTCACAGGATATGTTTATCAGCTGGTGGATAATCCTGAGCAGAAGTCATCGCAGGCACCTGAACTCTTTGCTTCTAGTGGCATCGTCAAATTCTACATTGGAGGAAGTCTTCCAGTGTAGATGGCTTCAGCCTTTAGTAGTGGGGGAACGGGTCTTTGCCCCATGTCTGCGATTAGGGGGCTGTTTGATATTGTCGGCATTCCCTCTCTCAATAAATATAGTTTCTTTAAACATCCCACTAACCATTTTCTCTCCATAGGTAGTTGGAATGTGAGGACTCTGCACAGAGCTTTTTCTCTTGATGTCCTCACACAAGAATTCCACCGTTATAATTTAGATATTCTCGGCTTGCAAGAGACCAGATGGACAGATAAAGGTCAGATTCTTAAAAATAATCTTAAATTTCTCTTTTCAGGGAGGGACGACAAAAAGCATCACCAAGGCGTGGGTCTGCTTCTCAGCAGACACGCTAGTGATGCTCTTCTAGGATATGAGTGCATTAATGAAAGGTTTCTTACAGCAAAATTTCAGACAAGCGTTAAAGACTTGAATGTTATCTGCTGTTATGCCCCCACTGAGGATGCCGATGAGGATGAGAAGGATAGGTTTTATGAACAACTTCAGGATATTTTGAATTCTGTCAAGAAAGGAGATATTACCCTTGTTCTTGGTGACTTCAATGCCAAAGTTGGTACCGACTCTGACCTTTGGGGAGGAGTAATAGGCCCTTTTGGTATTGGTAGCTGCAATGGCAATGGGCAACGTCTCCTACAGGTAAGTAAACTCAATGGATTCAGAATAACTAACACTTATTACAAACACCGCGACATACATAAGTACACATGGGTTTCACCTAATGGGCTGCATAAGAATATGATTGATTACATATTAATTAACAGCAAATGGACTAGTTCTGTTAGAAATACCAGGGCATATAGGGGAGCTGAAATTGGATCTGACCATTACCTTGTTTAAAGTGTGTTGCAACTTAAACTTAAAAAGTGTTGTGCTAGGGTTAAAAAATTTACTTTTAATACTGAAGCTCTGAAAGATCCAGTTATAGCCAAAGCTTACCATGATAGGTTATTTATCCATTATGACAGTCATGGTTTTCTTACTACTGAAGTTGAGGAAGAATGGAATCATTTTAAACAGGCTTTTTTGGACACTAACAGTACTCTTTTAGGAAAAAAGGAGCAGAAGAGGCAAAATTATCTGAGTGATAAGGCACTTGAGCTTATTTCGGAAAGAAAGAACTGCAGGAATGCCCTTAATCAATACCCTACTAGTCCTAATAGAAAGCATTACAGAGAACTTAATAAACTTGTAAAGGATCAGTTAGCTGCTGATAAGAATCTTTGGCTTGATGGTTTGGCTGACAAAGCCGAGGAAGCAGTTAGACAGCACAACAGCAGAGAGCTGTACCAGATAGTTAATGTTTTGTGTGGTAGAAAACGGACAGGCATACAAGGATTGAAGGATAAACACGGTAAGGTTATAGAAGGGGAGGATTCTGTCATGGCTAGGTGGGCTGAGCATTTCAGTGATGTTCTAAACAATGTAGTTAGTTCTACTCCCATTGTTTGCAATGATGATAGATGCATTGGTGACTTTAATGTTGACCCTATAACACAATCTGAAGTTATTTTGGCTGTTTCTAAACTTAAACTTCATAAATCCCTAGGGGTAGATGAAATTACTACGGAAATGCTTAGAGCTGGGAATGTTTCGGTTACCACTTGGATGACTGAAATTGTGAATCTCTTTTATGATAAAGGCATGGTTCCTAAGGATTTTACCAGAGCTATTGTTATCCCTATTTTCAAAAAAGGTGATCGCAGTTCTTGTGATAACTATAGGGGTATCAGCCTACTCTCTGTTCCAGGTAAAGTTCTTTCCATGATTGTGCTTAATAGAATTAAGAATCTGGTTGACAGGCAATTGCGTGATGAGCAATGTGGATTCAGAAGTGGTAGGGGATGTGTAGATCAGATATTTTCACTTAGGCAGATTCTTGAGAAATGTTTAGAGTTTCAGAAACCTTTGGTTGCTAGCTTTGTTGATTTCAAAAAGGCTTTCGACTCTGTTGATCGTCATAATTTGTGGTTGATTGTGAGATCATATGGTATACCAGACAAGTTAGTTAACATTATGAAAGCTCTCTATAATAACACTGAGTCGTGTGTGAGAGTTGGTAAGGCTTGTAGCAATTGGTTTAGCATTACTTCTGGTGTTCGACAAGGGTGCATTTTGTCTCCTTTTCTCTTTAGCTTGGTTATTGATTATGTTATGCGAAATTCACTTCAAGGGAAAGATTTTGGCCTTAAATGGGCTGGAGATAAGAAAATTTCTGATTTAGATTATGCTGATGATTTAGCCCTTTTGGCAAATGATGTTGATGAGATGAACTCTTTCATTCGAGCTGTTGATGAGACTGGTAGTAGAGTAGGTTTGGTTATAAACAGAGAGAAAACTAAAGTGATGAAAATTGGTCAGGCAGGCTGTGATTCAGTTAATCTGAATGGTTGCAGTCTTGAGCAGGTGTCACAGTTTAATTATCTTGGGAGCTATGTAACAGTTAATGGTGATGTGCGGCATGAGATTAACAGACGAATAGGGATTGCTGCCGGGACTTTTAAGAACCTATGGAGAGTGTGGAGAAATAGGCGTATACACCTAAAGACTAAAATTAGACTGTATAATAGTTTGGTTCTTTCTAGGGTTAGTTATGGTAGTGAAACTTGGACACTTTGTAAACAAGATAACAGGAAACTAGATGCTTTTGATTCCAGATGCTTACGCAGTATCTTGGCATTAGGTGGTTCAACTTTGTAACTAATGATGAGATTAGGAAAAGGAGTTTGCAACCTACTTTAAGCAGCATATTGTGCAGAGAGAGACTCCGTTGGTTTGGCCATGTTGCCCGTATGAATAATTATAGATTGGCGAATAGGGTTATGAACAGTGTGCCTAAAGGCCTCAGAAAGAAGGGGAGACCTAGGATGCGGTGGGCAGACAATGTCAAACAGGACCTTGTTAGAATTGGTGTGCAGTGGCCAGATGCAGTAGATGTAGCTCAGGATAGACTTGCTTGGAGAACTAAATTGCACGGTCTGGTTGGACCTCCGTAGCCCATGGCTGCTTGAGGATGATGATGATGATGATGATGATGATCGTCATAATTTGTGGTTGATTGTGAAATCATATGTTATACCAGATAAATTAGTTAACATTATGAAAGCTCTCTATAATAACACTGAGTCGTGTGTGAGAGTTGGTAAGGCTTGTAACAATTGGTTTAGCATTACTTCTGGTGTTCGACAAGGGTGTATTTTGTCTCCTATTCTCTTTAGCTTGGTTATTGATTATGTTATGCGAAATTCACTTCAAGGGAAAGATTTTGGCCTTAAATGGGCTGGAGATATGAAACTTTCTGTTTTAGATTATGCTGATGATTTAGCCCTTTTGGCAAATAATGTTGATGAGATGAACTCTTTCATTCGCGCTGTTGATGAGACTGGTAGTAGAGTAGGTTTGGTTATAAACAGAGAGAAAACTAAAGTGATGAAAATTGGTCAGGCAGGCTGTGATTCAGTTAAACTGAATGGTTGCAGTCTTGAGCAGGTGTCACAGTTTAGTTATCTTGGGAGCTATGTAACAGATACAGGTGATATGCGGCATGACAGACGAATAGGGATTGCTGCCGGGACTGTTAAGAACCTATGGAGAGTGTGGAGAAATAGGCGTATACACCTAAAGACTAAAATTAGACTGTATAATAGTTTGGTTCTTTCTAGGGTTAGTTATGGTAGTGAAACGTGGACACTTTGTAAACAAGATAACAGGAAACTAGATGCCTTTGATTCCAGATGCTTACGCAGTATCTTGGGTTCAACTTTGTAACTAATGATGAGATTAGGCAAAGGAGTTTGCAACCTCCTTTAAGCAGCATATTGTGCAGAGAGAGACTCCGTTGGTTTGACCATGTTGCCCGTATAAATAATTATAGATTGGCGAATAGGATTATGAACAGTGTGCCTAAAGGCCTCAGAAAGAAGGGGAGACCTAGGATGCGGTGGGCAGACAATGTCAAACAGGATCTTGTTACAATTGGTGTGCAGTGGCCAGATGCAGTAGATGTAGCTCAGGATAGACTTGCTTGGAGAACTAAATTGCACGGTCTCGATGGACCTTCATAGCCCATGGCTGCTTGATGATGATGATGATGTGTTTATTTCATTCATTTTTAAACAACACTCTTTCCAATTTTAATAATAACATTTGTTAAAATCGTCTCATTATTAACCTGATTATTTCCTTACTAGGGACTGCCCCCCCCCCCCAGCCCTTGTTGGTTCGGTCCATCCAGATAATTAATTCATAGCCATTCACAAAAAAGCTATATTAATAAACAAAGCCATATCAAAATTTGTGTTTACGGATGATGTAACAAAAGGCCCAGATGATTTTGTAGCCAGCCAATAGAGTTCATGCATTCTTTCACAAATTTATAAAAACTGCGTAGACAAGTGATAAGTTGCTTAAATACCTGATTGCTATATCATTTGAACAATAATCATAAAGACATTGGTAAAAATATAACCCTTAAAGCTTAAAAATCTTTCTTGGGTATTAAAAATTCTTGATAATTTAAAGCACTTCAATAGATTAGATCGATTAGAATGCAACACACGAAATATTTCCTCTCATGTTGCCATTCAATGAAAACTTATCTTTTGATAATCCAGTATGATGCATTTCGACTTGTAGCCAACTGATCATTTCTTTTTCTTCTGACAATGGGACTCCATTGCACACTGACAGAGAGAGCGTAGGATTACTTACATTGAAAATTAATACAATCTACATAATTAATAATTAATTTACATAATTAACCCAGTATATGTGATTAATTTGCTTAATTAACGCACTATATGTGGATCAAACTGCAGGATCCGGGAAATTATAATTCCGCATTTGTTTTATCTATTTTTAGGGAAGTTTTAAATCTAAGCATTTGGAACGCAAATCGATTGATACTGCGAACTTCAGTTTTCCCTAACCTGCATAGAACATACCAATCCAGTGGGTTCAAATGGTCATCCCCAAGACCTTTGTGAAGTTGACCACTTCTCAGTAGGACAATAAAAGAGAAAAAGTTTGCCATAGGTGACCAGATCAGCAGGCCATACTGAACTGGCAGTCCACCACTTCCGTTCCCTTCATAGGGGCGGGGGTGGCTCAGTCGGTAGCGCGCCAGAATCTGTAGTTCCCAGGTTCGAGTCCCAGCTGGGTCAGCGTTGAGATTTATCTCTGCAAAATTCCCCGCCCTACTCACGGTCAGTAGGGGACACCGATGGGCTTGGAAAGGCCGTCGTCCGTCGGGTGGGACGTTAAGCCGTGGCCCCGTGTCTGGAGAGCCATACCCTGTGCACGTTAAAGAACACGCTGGATGGCCTTGACGGGAGGCTACCATGTGTCTCCCAACAGCTGTTCCAGTGGGTCCCCTCCCTCAACCTTCTCTGAGCCTTCGGGGTCCATGTGACTTGGCCATTTAGCCCATGGTGTGCAAAAAAGTGCCGCTCAGAGGTAAAACAACCCAACCCAACCCGTTCCCTTCCAAAAGAGAATATCTCTTTTGAAAGGTACTAACGGCCTGCACCACGAGAAGGAGGTAGTCAGACATTAGGTGCTAGACCCGGCCGGTTCTGTGCATCATCACTGAGGAATGATACACAGAAAGCTTATTGCAAAGAAAGCTTTTATTTTTTAAAGCATCAAAGAAAACTGCTATTTTTTTTTTAGTTGTAAAGCAATTTTCGCCATTCGTGTAGACTTGGCTTTGGTCGAAATTACACTGAAATATGCCTGTGAAGTGAGCTATTCTATTCCAATCTTTTTTTGAGGGACAGGCATATGCATCTCTTTAAAAGATTTTGGGGTTTTCAATTATTAAAAATTTTGCATTTTAATTGTTTCGGTCATCAATATCAATAAATGTTTTAACTTTATCGCCAGTGTATCCGTATATCAGTCTGTAGACATTAAAATGATTTCGTTTTTAGAGATTAAAAATTCTTTTCGATACGCATCGATGAAATGTTATGATTAGCATTTATCGAATCTCCCAACTACTTTAACCCTTTTACAGTGGCAAGATTCTTTTACCTAAAAATGCAACTCAACTTCTGAGCTTTATTGTAAAACAACTACTAAATGAAATAGTCTGCATTAGATACGAAAAAAGAGCATTTAATTCTGAAAAAAGTCTATAAAAATTGAAAGGAAAAAAATGGAAGGTGAGCATTAAAAAATGTTGCAAACTCAGTTTTTTGAAAACTGATTAATCAGCTTCCTACACTTTAAGGGTTAATAGCGCCTTCTAGTGGTGGAAAAAGTTGTGAAATGCCGAAATTATGCGTGGATATTGCAAACGATCTATTTTAGCGACAAATTTCGAAAGTTTGATAGCAATGTGTGACGGTCAAGAAGTTGAAAATGGGAGCAATGATTCCGATTCCCTTAGCCCTCCCGGAAAGAGAGGGGGGGGGGATGCAACTTTTTCTCTTTTAACAAAAAAAAAACTTTTTCTGTTGTATGGGTGCTAATCACATATTACTATCTGAGTTTTCCCAATCCTCCATTTGTGCGAATTTCCACTGTTAGGAGGTGCCAAAAGCGGAAAATGCAAAACTTGGTCCACTTTGAAAACATCCGGGGTATCGGCAGGAGGAAATGGAGAGGGGATAGTGGCAAATACTTTCCTCCCTAGAGAAATCAATCGAAAATTATTTATGCTGATTAATATCAAGTGTACCAGAAATTAATAGCGTTTTTAAGTTTAAAATTATTAAATATATTTTCTTTTACGTTTCTATTTTTTTATTTTTGTTTTTGAAAGTGATGACAAAAGTACTGAAAATGATGACGATATGAATTATAATTTTATTTACCAATGGTGACAATTTGTCTTCCCCCTTGGTTAAAACCAAAACAATTCATGCCAACGCCTATATTGCAAATATACAAATTACAAAATTGGTAATTAACAAAATTGGTACGCTAATATATTCACCTTTTCACCTGAGATATGTTATTTTTCATGTTAATGTTTTTCTTCCAGTTATATTATCACAATAGCAAATGACAACTGTTTCCTTATTAAATATAATTTCATCTTGTATACAGAGATTTGGAGAGCAATGACATCCATGAAATTCATCCCGAAGCCTTCGTGCACTTCAAAGATCTCCGCGACCTGTAAGTATTTCAGATTTTCATTTCGTATGTTGCCGTCAGAAGAGTGACGAATGAGAATTATTTTCTGATTACATGCATTTATTAAATGTCATTCCAATATATAAACGTCACAGGCATAAGCATCATTTTCTTACGAGTAGGTGCTTCGGGGTTAGGTTGCGAGGTTTTCAAAGTTGGTAACTGGGACATTTTAATCGATGTCATGGTTTCAGAATGGTACATCTGGAACACTTAGAAATAGTTTCCCGGATAGAGAAAATGCGATTAAGGGTAAATGAAGCATTCCGAATTGTCAGTCTCTTCAGGATGTTAAATAATTCGATATTTGGCAAATATGCAAATAGAGGAGGACACAAATAAGACGAACAAAACTATTGCTATGGAAAAAGAAACTGATGTACCTTTGATTTTCTTTTCATATTCAGTGACCCTTGAAGGATGTATATTCAAATAAAAATGGAATTTATTATTAGATGTTACTTTGAAGCAACTCGATGCAAAAAAATATAAATTTAAAAACTGAAAAAAAAATACTTATCTTCTAATAGGGCTTTAATAAGAAGAAAATGAACCTAATCGTGTCGGTGGTGTAATCAGTCACTGAGTTTGTATTCACCAGAAAGGAAGATTGGGTGCCCAACAATCTTGTCCGGTAGGGAAATCGCACCCTATCTTTCTTTGAAGCGAATACGAACTCAGTGACCAATTGCCCCATCACTCCATTTTAGGATTATTTTCTTCTTATTAAAGCCCTATAGGAAGATAGGTATTTTTTTTTTAATTTTTAACTTATATTTTGTGTTATCACTAAAAACACCTGCCCTTAAAATATTTGATATATGAGACATAAATATCGAGCACATTTACACCCCTTTTGGAGTTATGTTTGAGGCAGTCCACGACATTGGAGACGTCACAAGATTTAACTTGAGATACAACTCGCTAAAGTCAAATCTCGCGAAAATCCCCCCCATTTTATCAGGGGGTAATAGTACGGGCATAATTCGAAATAGTTACGAGCTTTTATTTGACACCTGACTCATAACTGTGTTGTGTTGGGTTGTTTTACCTCTGAGCGGCACTTTTTTGCACACCATGGGCTAAATGGCCAGGTCACAAGGACCCCGAAGGCTCAGAGAAGGTTGGGGGAGGGGACCCACTGGAACAGCTGTTGGGAGACAGATGGTAGCCTCCCGTCAAGGCCATCCAGCGTGTTCTTTAACGTGCACAGGGTATGGTTCTCCCGCACACGGGGTCACGGCTTAACGTCCCATCCGACGGACGACGGCCTTTCCAAGCCCATCGGTGTCCCCTACTGACCGTGGGCAGGGCGGGGAATTTTGCGGAGATAAATCTCAACGCTGACTCAGCTGGGACTCGAACCTGGGAACTACAGATTACGAGACTGGCGCGCTACCGACTGAGCCACCCCCGCCCCATAACTCATAACTGTAAGCGTTCGGAAGATATAACAGAACGACTTATACCTTTCCCGTTTTTTAGGGAGGAAGAAAGCATGGAGGTAAATTTTTTATAGCTTAAGACACTTCCGCGTCACAAGCTTTTGTTCGACACATAGTTCGTTACTTTCTGCACTCGCATTCAGGAGATATAGGTGAAAGATCATTTTCATATTTCCCCCTTTTTAGAGGGAAAGAAAGCATGGGGGTTCATTTTTCATAACCTAGGATATTCCCCGCATCAGAAGCTTTCATTTGACGTATAACCTGTTACTTTCGGCAGTCGCATTCTGGAGATATAGCTTAAGAATAGTTTTCACGTTTCCCCCTTTTTTAGGGGGAAGAAAGCACTGGGAGTCAATTTTTTATAACTTACGTGTACTCCATAGTTTTCAAAAGGTATGGTGGAACAACGTTCTGTCAAATCCACAAACTGACAAACAGACAAATGTCAAAGCCAAAAGCAATAGGAAGACAGGTAAAAAAAAGTGTTCCGTCTTCAGTTCACTACAATGTTAAAAGATTTCGCACCCAGGAGAAGTGGATTTATCTTACGTGGCTGAAGACATCTGCCCCGACGATTAGCAAAAACGTTCAATGGGAATAAGGAGACTTTCAAAGGCTTTTCGAGACACCAACTCGCCATACATCGTCCAGGAATTAAAACTTCACGATCTGCAGAACAAGTGAGATTTTGCCAATAATTCCAGTCAAATCTGAAGGATGAAAATGTGAGAGATCTATCTTTCTTTATTCATGAATATCCGTCCATTTGTCAATTCCCGAAACAATCGTAACTGAAGCGTCGAAAATCGGAATTAACTCCATCGATTCCTCTGCATTAGGAGTCTCCAAAGTTTGGTCTGGAAAGGCAATTTTTTTCCATTATACCAATTTTAAAATTCTCATTTTTTGCTCTTCATATTTCGAAAGCAAAAATGCTTCAAATGCCAATATAAATTAACACGATTTTAAACAAAAATTGCGTTCAATAAATTTTACATCATAAACCTTTTTCGTTTTTTGTTTATAACAAAACAATTAATAAATTCACTGATGCACCTCTGAGTTACAGTTATGCTTGCCCAGATGATTATTACCATTTGATGAAGGCATCGCAAATGACCACTTATTCGGTGACAGGTCCGCGGACTTTTGCTTTCCAATGCTTGTAATTAAAACACTAATTCACGCTAAATAAAGTTTAGACGTTGACAATTATATATTCACGGTTAATTTTGAGTAATTTAGTTAAAATATCTTTGCATTGGAAAAATTTTGTATCATTTTTGTTATGTTCATAAAAGTTTTACTCCATTTTCAGAAAAATATTCAACTCCTTCAAATTCGAAAACCAGTTTTCGAATAAAAAAATTACATATCATTTTTTTTTGATTTTATGTTTTTAAAATTGTTTAATAAATTTACAATCAGTTAGAATACGAGTGACAACTTGATTAAATCCTTGGAATTAATGGAGTTCTTTTTCCTTTTGAAAAAAAAAATAATTTTCTCATATTTTTTTTGCTAAATCATGTCCTGAATTACCAAAAAAAATACATCTTTTAAATATTTCTTATTTAATTAATCAATTAAGCATTTTTACAACATTAATATCGAACGGTTGGTTTCCAAAGGAAGAATAAATCACTTTCAATGATAGTGGCCCACTGCCAATATTATTTTTGAAATGTAAACTTTAAGTAATGGAAATGGTATTTCGTGCGCGCTATCTCGAGGAACATTGCCGGCCTTATATTTTTTGATGCCATTATAAATTCGGAATGGTGCATCATCTTCAATCTGAAAGGATACATTCTCAGAAGAGATTCATCCCCGCCTAGATCCGACCCTGTTTCCAACACTTCTTCTAACTCATGGTAACTTTTGCATAGATATTATTTTCTAACTAATAAAAGAATCGTCTTGGCTGGTAAGAGGCGGAACCATCTTCTAAGCATCTTTCTCTCTCTGTATTGCCTTTTACAGTTTAAAGCGAATTTCGCAATATTTCCTAGTAATTCAAAATGTCGTACATAAAATGCAACCCAAATATGCTGCAAT
Source organism: Ryuthela nishihirai (assembly GCA_038380435.1). Lineage (NCBI taxonomy): Eukaryota > Metazoa > Arthropoda > Arachnida > Araneae > Heptathelidae > Ryuthela > Ryuthela nishihirai. The sequence goes on from JAWZYU010000022.1 coordinate 31,063,526, forward strand.
AAGTACATCAATTCATTAAATACGATAGCCACATGCAAAATAATGCACCACGCATGTGCATAGCATTATCACCTTATCTTGATAAGTGCTCCCGAATCATCGCTCCCCATTCGATATTTGTGAAACATTCTAAATTGTAAGCGATTTTCTGTTTGCCAATGGAGGACGCACGTTTACCGGAAAGCTTGAAATGGAGGGCGATTGGGCGAATTGAAAGAGGTCAATCACAAGTAGAGGTCGCGAGATAACTTAATTTGAGCCCTTCTATAGTCAACCAAGTATGGCAAAGATTTAGAGAGACAAATACTGTTTCCAGAAAACCATCAAGGAGTCACCCATATACAACAGTTGAATGATGACAGGTATATTTGACTTACTGCTATAAGACGAAATCACAAAACATTGACTCAACAAAGTTGTCATCTTAGTGGGGCTTCTGGAACTCTTGTTTCAAACTCCATCATTATCAGAAAGCTTTACGATGATCTCTTTATACTCGCTGGCCAGTTGCTTCACAATATCACCCATGCCACAGAAAGATGAAATTGAACTGAGTCAGACAACACTCTGATCGGAAAAATTGGAATGTCGCTCAGGGCTCTTGATTGATGAGTCCAGATTTGTCTTGCAGACTCACTCAAGACCGATACCGATATAGAGGGAAAAAGAGACACCCCTCACACAATTAAACATCGTCGAGAGAGACAGTTATAGAGGAGGCATTGTCGTGATCTGGTCAGGTTTCTCATTGGATGGTCACACAGATCTCTACGTGATACTGACACAAGGGCTGCTAAGAAGTGATGAAATAAAATCCTCGACATCTATATGCGGCCTTATGTTGATACAATACGGGATAGTTTCATTTTGCAAGACGATAATGATTGGTTCGCCAATACCTGGAAGAGAACACCGGCCTAGGCGTTCTCTCGGTCTTAATTCCACGGAGCATACTTAAAATGAGTTCGTAGATGGAAGGAAGGTTTGATGCATCCTTTAATTTCCATTCCCGGATTGGATTGTTTTACCTCTGAGCGGCACGTTTTTGCACACCATGGGCTAAATGGCCAGGTCACATGGACCCCGAAGGCTCAGAGAAGGTTGGGGGAGGGGACCCACTGGAACAGCTGTTGGGAGACAGATGGTAGCCTCCCGTCAAGGCCATCCAGCGTGTTCTTTAACGTGCACAGGGTATGGCTCTCCCGCACACGAGGCCACGGCTTAACGTCCAATCCGACGGACGACGGCCTTTTCAAGCCCATCGGTGTCCCCTACTGACCGTGGGCAGGGCGGGGAATTTTGCGGAGATAAATCTCAACGCTGACTCAGCTGGGACTCGAACCTGGGAACTACAGATTACGAGACTGGCGCGCTACCGACTGAGCCACCCCCGCCCCTCCATTCCCGGACTCAGCAAGAACGGCAAGTGGTCCTTTACGTGAATGACACTTCATAGTTACTACACTTTTGGATAACCTCATACACGATATGAAGCACCGCTACGAGCCTTGTATTTCTGTAAGAAGTGATCTCACACCTTCTTACTTTTTCATTACCTTCTTTGCAAATTAGTCGATTGATTTTTGTTTTCCAATTTTTTTAGTACTGTCACCCGCAACTTTTCCTCTTCAAGGCATGCGACATGAACTAAAATTATATTCTGCGTTTATCAAAAATAATTATCCATACATAGTTATAACAAGCTAGTAATGCACAGTCATGTTCTCACTAACTGTAGCTGTGATGAGGATTTATAATAAACAAATGCAAATTTGGTTTAAAACAGTAACAAAAAAAGATTTAAATTGATTTAAAATTTCAAATCAACATAATTCCTCCACCAACTTATAAAGGTGGATAAATTCACATTACAATGCGTTATCATATTTCCAATCCACTCGAATAACTTTAATTATAAAGTGACAGTCAAAATATTTAAGAAAAGTGACAACAATCAGATTAATATGAATTAAAATGATTATACCCTGATTGGAAATTTATCCACAACGAAAACGGAGTTCCGCTGGACTACAGTTGTGCACTCGGAAATAATAAACAATTATTTCAAAGACAGAAGACCGAACACGGGTCCTATTAGTCCCATCACCCCGCATATAATCCCCTCGCCGGCTAAAGCAAGGCAATAACTCAGGCAACCCCGGGAATTTTCCAACTCTAGGGGCCAATCAGATGCCATCTCCAGGCAAACACAACGTCAGCAGTTATTTCACAAGTGGGACGGAGCCTTGTTGCCAGATCCAAAAAGTAAAAAAAAAATTACAGATGCCAAGAGGTCCGCGCCCTATCACTACCCCTACATCACTATTCCCTTTAAATTGTAACGTATTAATCTCAATCTTGTCACTCATACGAATGGACACTTGTTACTAACTCTACAGAGGGTTTAGAATGCCTGAAAGTATTTTCTCGCTCAGTGACATGAAATTCCCCATAGTGGGGAAGTACTACTGTTCTGCTGAGTTACAGATATTCTGATGGTTAGTCTGCGGCTCTGCCAAAGGAAGTTTACCCCTAAAATGTTCAATGAAGTTATTGATAAACCAGGTGTAGAAATGATGCAATTTTACTAAAACTTTTTTTAAAAAAAAGCTAGAAAAAAATAGGAAACATTCTTTATGAATTAGAAAACTTTTCTTTTTTCATAATACTCAGAGTTTCTTTATGCAAATATGTTATAAATTCGTATGGAACAGTTTTGTAATGAATAAAATGGTACCTGTTTCGAATAGAAATGTTTGTTTCGTCTACGTCAGTAATTCTCTGTCTTTTCTGCGCTATGGAGTGTTTTTCATAATTTATGTATGGTGCAGACCACTATAAAGCTAGATAATGTAATTGGCTGACTACCTCGAAGTAAAACGTAACTGTCGTATCATTTGTGATTCTCTCAGATCCACATAAATCCCCTTAGGGCAGGGCTGCTGAAACCGCGGCCCGCCGGACCTTTAATCATGGGGCGGGGGTGGTTCAGTCGGTAGCGCGCCAGGCTCGTAATCTGTAGTTCCCAGGTTCGAGTCCCAGCTGGGTCAGCGTTGAGATTTATCTCCGCAAAATTCCCCGCCCTGCCCACGGTCAGTGGGGACACCGATGGGCTTGGAAAGGCCGCCGTCCGTCGGATGGGACCGTGTGCAGGAGAGCCATACCCTGTGCACGTTAAAGAACACGCTGGATGGCCTTGACGAGAGGCTACCATCTGTCTCCCAACAGCTGTTCCAGTGGGTCCCCTCCCCCAACCTTCTCTGAGCCTTCGGGGTCCTTGTGACCTGGCCATTTAGCCCATGGTGTGCAAAAAAGTGCCGCTCAGAGGTAAAACAACCCAACCCAACCCAACCCTTTAATCGTGGACCACGAACACGACGAAGCTTCCAAAAAATATTAAAAAGAAATGTGCATAATTGCGCGACATGTACCAAATTATCAAATTGACCCGGGATCTCCAAAAGGTTGAGCACCCCTGACTTAGTGCGATGTTTCGCAAGCTTTTTGAGTCGCGGCACACCAAGAAAAAAAAAACGTGAATAGCTATTTTTTTTAAATAATAATTTATTTTTTTAGTTAATATAATAATCTATTATTTTACAACCATTGAATTTTTTTTATATTTTATTTTTACCTGAGAAGACCGAACAGTTGAATATGTGAGGATAATTCAATAGTATAAAGAAGAAAAACAATTTTTTTATACTTTATGCCTTTTTTTAATTTCAATAAAAGCTGCTATGAAATTAATTTTTTTGAAAACAAATCTTTATCGTAAGATTAAAGGAACATTTTGAAGTATTTGGTAAAAATAAATAAACTAAAATGTATATCAAAATTCCTTGGGCAACAAAAAAATACAATTTTTAAATTAAATTTCAAATAGGTTCTTATTAATAATAACTGAAAAACTAAAAGAATTGAAGATAATAAAAACTGAAAGAACGCAAATCGCCTCCGGTGCATAGAGGAATCTCGTTTCCAAAGAGAAGGATCTTTTCAGTTTACCAATTTTTTTTCACTCCTTTCAAGTTTTAATTCGAACAAATGGACTATGGGGAAAATGCAAACAGCAGTATTTTATTAGAAATTGTAAAACAGAAAAGGCATTTGTATTTTATTCCGTCAACTTAAAAAGTTGCTTTTCTTACATCCCTATGAGAAAAGGGGGCAAAAAAAAGAGACATTCCATTGAGAGCAACTGTCAGATTGCTGACTTCTCTAAGGCTTTTGAGAGTATTGATTTTAGAATATTAATGAAACGATTAATGAGAACTGGTTTCAGTTCCAGTTTAATTGATTTTCTGTGTTCTTTTTTAACGGATAGGATCCCTTATGTAAATTACGCCACTAGTTTTTCATATGATTTTTACAGTACTTCTAGAGTACCTCAAGGATCTAGTTTGGGCCCACTGTTGTATGTTATTTTTATTAAAGATTTACCTAGTTTCTTGAATTGTTCAGATTATTTAATGTTTGCGGACGATGTTAAAATTTTTAAGCATATTTTCACCTATGATGATTGCATTCAGTTGCAGAAGGATTTGGATAAATTATATCGTTGGACTGTTGATAATTTTTTATATTAGAATGTTTCAAAATGTTCAGTTGTAAGTTATTCCCATAATAGAACGATTCTACAGTACAGTTATTATATGGATAATACTGCTTTTCCTCGTAAATATGAAATCTATGACTTGGGTATGAAATTTAATTCTAAATTTTGTTTCAGTCCTCCTGTTCATGACATAATGAGCAGGGCTTTTCTAAATATTAACTCCATTACTGCATTATTTAATATATTTGTTCGATCAAAATTAGAGCATGGATCAATAATATGGAATCGTTTTTATAATACTTATCAAAATGACTTGGAGAAGGTTCAGAATAAATTTTTGAGGTATTTATATTTTAAATCTAACGATATCTATGTTCATGGTATTTCAACTAAGTTACTTAGAGATATATTTGCAGTTTCGTCTTTAAAAAGAGGAGGTATTTGTTATGTTTAACGTTTTCTATAAAGTATCGAATAATTATATTGACTAACTTAAATTGATTCAGTTAGTTAATTTTAATGTACAAAAAGATTATGAGGAAAATATCTTTCTTCATAGTTCATTTGTGCAAAAATAATGCATTGAAAAAATTATGTTACTATCAGATTTTCTCATTTATATAATACATATTCGCATAATCTTGATTTGTTTAGTATGAGTAAAAAAGAATTTAGATCGGATTGTTCAACTTTGTTAATTTTTTTCTTGTATTTTTTCAATTTTTTCATATGTGTATTAACAGGTTACGGTTGTGTTTTCGTTTTTTTTTTAACTTTCTTTTATTTTTTATGTAATGTTTGACTTTATGTCTATGTATTGTAAGTGTCCACTATAATTGAATCTAGATCTGTTGTTGGCACTATAATTAAATAAATAAAGAAATTAATGAAACAATAAATGCAATGGGGTGGTTATTGTGCTCTATGGATAACTGAAACAGATTAAAATTAAGAAAATACATTTCAATCATATTAAACTAACCATTGCATATTAAATCTGGTGATACAAGAAGTGATTCGTTTTTGTATCACCGTTTTTTTTGTAACACATGATTAGTTTTTTTCTTTGAGAGGAAAAAAAAAGGAATGCTTGGATTTGAATAATGATCGAAATCTGCAGCTAGAAATCAAAAAACTACCATTGGATAAATTTCGGTTGAAAAACTAATGTTCCCACAAATGATTTGTGGGAACATTAGTTTTTCAACGGGAAGAAGGTCAATAAATGAAAAATGGAATAAACTCTTAATTTGATCCATCTTAGATTTATTTTTGACCTCAGCAATTTGATTCATATCATCGAAAGATTTACGGCTAAAACTGAAGAGGAGGGCTCCTATTAATTTTCATATATGAATACTGATTAATGATAACGTAATAAATATTCTATAGCCATTTGCAAGAACTTATCTGTGAGAACTCAGTTTTTTCCTTCAATGATTCTTATAAAATAATCAGAAAAGATTCTGTCTGAAAAATAATGATCAGCAGTATTTAGACATGTTTTGTGATAATGCACCATTAATTCTGCAGGGCATTTTTTTACTCTTTGTAGGACTGAAAAAAACAAGGTTATAAATACCTTCAGACACTGTTTTGGAATATTGCCAAACTCTAGTTCTTCAGAGCAGAGTTGTTCCCAGATGTGGTGTTGGAGGTTCCTTGTTTCCAGTTTCCTACTCCAGGTTTTTTCACAGCACTTTTTAGCTATTTGATTCACGTGCATTATAAGTTCACTGTTTCACAGATAGTCCAGTTGCGTGATTGGAGCTTCAGTTTTTATTTTTTGCTATTAAATATCCGAGGACTACGACGCTTTGTTAATCACCGTGCAGTTTTTTGAAATATCAACAGTTTTTACAGTTATTATTAATATAAGTTTTATATTAATGTTTACTGTTGGAGTTCGCAGTACCTCTTTTTAACTTTTTTTCCATTTACAATATTCCTAAGTGTGCTGACCGATATCAACCACCTGTATGGTCATCATCACGAGCATTGAGTGTTGACGGTTGTAGGAGATTATATCGCCTTTCAACTGCCCTACAACTTTAATAGTGCAGGATCTGAACATTAAATAAAAAGCTGTGAAATTATTCTGCTTAAAAAATTCTTTGCTTAAATAACTGTTATAATGATCAGAAGCTTCCTGTGACACTTTCGAGCATCGAGTCCAATATCAGACAATTGCATTCGAAAAAATAGGATTTCCCATTAAAAGAAAAAGGAAAATCTTCAAACCGAAAAAAAACAACCTTTTCTTAATCTCGTTAAAAAAAATGAGATAATGTGTTTACTTTGTCGTCGTAGACATCGATTTTTTTTTATTTTAGAGATAAAAATTCTTTTTGGGTTGGATCGGTGTTGATCAAATATTACGATTTCCATTTTCCCAATCTCCCAAAAGCTATGATTGCGCCTTTGACGTTGACGTTGATGGACTGCATCCTCTTCAATATCTCTTTTTCACTGTAGCAATTTTCTGATGAAAATGTTCCAGTGCTCATCACTCACAGTATATACTGTGTTAATTCACAATTCACAATTAATTATTAATTCACGGTGTTAATATTGTAATTTGAAAATTTGGTGGTGGAATGTTAAGGTCATGAAACTTCCATCGGCACAATAATTTGACCCCTTACCCCCTAGGCGACCCAACTTTTTTGTTTTAAAACATAAATTAAAAATTATTTTTTGGTTGGCTAGGTATTGATGAAATATTACAATTCGCACTTTTCGAATCTGTAAAAAGTTATTATTCAGCCCTCTAATGGTTGAGAAAAATAAAAAAATTTAAACATCTCTTTTATTTTATGAAAATATCTTTTTTCTTAAAGAGTATTAAAATGGGAATCATTTTCTGCAGTGCTAAAGCCAGCTGAGAATATCTTTATTATTAATTAGACTTGCGAATATTCTTTGACTGGTAATTCTCCCCTGATGTATAGGAAACATGTGAGATTTGAAAACAATAACGCAATAAAATTTACAAACAAAGCCTATAGAAAATAAATGATACTGAACACGTTTTTCTGTTTATTACACAACAGAAGAACATCATCTGTTCTTTTTCAGCCTGTCGTTCATCTTCTCCGTACCAATTTCATGACATTTGTTCCATTGAATAACAAAATTTGACTTTTGTTATGTATCGGAAGTGCAAACAGCCATTTCTTATGTAAATCGAGGTGCTGAACACGAAAATGACACAAAAAGATCTTTGATTGGCTGCTGTTTCGAGATACAGTCGCTTACCCGTATTACGCCCTTCGCTAAAGGTTGCATTTCGGTCTACAACTAGAGCAACCGTCGCCTCTCGCCTATCACTTATATAACAAATCTTGAGAATCTCACATCACATTTCACCAGTGATCTGCTAACGTTGATGGACTGCATCCTCTTCAATATCTCTTTTTCATTGTAGCAATTTTCTGATGAAAATGTTCCCGTACTCATCACTCACAGTACCACAGTTTTCCAGAAAGAAATCCAAATGGGAAATTAAGAAATGTCCTTCAAAGACATACTACGTCCCAGTTTGTGATATGAGGACAGCAATTCTTCCACAAGGTCCTTGTAATTTTCTGTTCTTTTATTCCCTAAGAAGCCCGTCGCCACCTGTCGGAAGGCATGCCATCATGCTCTCCGTTCATCACCAGTGATGATACGATCGAATACCACATCATGTAGCAGTGAGCAAATATCTGAATCTTCTATCTTTGCATCACTATGTATTGGAAATTTCTGTCGAAAACACAGAAAGGCAGTATGCGTCTGATTCATAGTCTTGACGGGCGGGGGTGGCTCAGTCGGTAGTGCGCCAGGATCGTAATCTGTAGTTCCCAGGTTCGAGTCCCAGCTGGGTCAGCGTTGAGATTTATCTCCGCAAAAATTCCCCGCCCTGCCCACGGTCAGTAGGGGACACCGATGGGATTGGAAAGGCCGCCGTCCGTCGGATGGGACGTTAGGCCGTGGCCCCGTGTGCGGGAGAGCTATACCCTGTGCACGTTAAAGAACATGCTGGATGGCCTTGACGGGAGGCTACCATCTGTCTCCCAACAGCTGTTCCAGTGGGTCCTCTCCCCCAACCTTCTCTGAGCCTTCGGGGTCCATGTGACCTGGCCATTTAGCCCATGGTGTGCAAAAAAGTGCCGCTCAGAGGTAAAACAACCCAACCCATAGTCTTGTCAAAATTCTTCATTATGCCCAATTTTATTTCTATAGGTGGCAACAGAAGCTTCGTGGACTGTAGCAGCGGTTGATGATGTATAATCCTACTTCCCTGGCTCCAGTGATTGCCGAGAAGGGCAAATCCTCTTCGCCCAATGAGACGCTTTGTCTTTGCTATTCCATTCGCAATGGAAGCAACATAACTTTTGTATATCCGAGCTGTAGTACAAGCAAAAGACCGATGACTTTTAACTCTGCACAAATATGCCACTTGCATTTGTGATAACACTGGGCAACACACAAAAAGGCTTTGTAATGAAAATAGCCAATCTTTACTACTTTCGAGGTGCTGAACACGAAAATGACAATGAAACTTGTCGATTGGCTCTGGTTTAAGAGAGACAGAGACGGTCATGTCTAAACGACTCAGTCCGCATTCAGGACATAGGTAGCCATTTTGCAACGCTGTATTTTAAACACCACATTGCAACATATTGCGTTGTATTGCATCAGCCCGCCATACACACAACCCAAGGAGGTATTGCATCATTGTTTGATGCAATGTAGTTGAGTCATGACATCGCGGATTTATCATCTCGGACAAAAGATGATGCAATGTTAGTTGTAAGCGACGTCTCCTAGGGCGAGCAAGTCTTTTGAGCGACTCCCATTTACCACTGAGTCATTAATACAACACGTCATCCTTGCAGTTTTAATCCAGCAGTAATGATGCCTCATGACGGTGTTAATAGCGCAAATACATTTTGTTACAATTGCGAGAAGTGACGTTTGCAAGCCAGAAAAGGGCCATCACTCCAATAGTGAAAACGGGGTATGAGTTTTTCTTTTCTTGGATGCAAAATCCGGTACCAGGACAAGGCCTAGGCCCCACACATATGCTGCAGTACGTGTACAAGAAATCTTCCAAAGTGGCAGAAAGGAGAAAAAGTGGCAATGCCGTTTGCTGTTCCTATGGTTTGGAGAGAGTCAAGCAATCACACAAATGATTGCTCATTCTGCATGGTTCCACCTGTCACTGGAGGCATCACAAGGAAAAGGAAGTGGACAATAGCGTCCCAGAATATACAGTCTTCTCTCCGACCAGTTCCGCAGGATGAATGCCTTCACGTTCCCGAACCTCCAAAAGAATTTCCAATCGATTCAGATGAAAAGGAGAGAGGCGAACCAATGTTGGGTTCTTCATAGCCTTCGAGATTTAATGATGATCCATACATCTGCCACAGTACATCATCTGCGCCACACATTCTCACCGAAGAAGAAATGAAAGATCTTGTTCGCGATCTGGAGCTGTCCAAGACTAAAGCGGTGTTACTTGGATCAAGACTTAAACAATGGAATTTTCTCAAGGAAAATGACTAAGTGACTTCGTTCCAAACTCGTCATGAGTTCGAATTTAGAAATTTGCACTTTACATCAGAAAGGAAGATGACCTTGTGTTCTGCTCCGATGTTGATGGCCTGATGAATGCCCTCGGAATCAAACTTGACCCTAAAGAATGGCGACTATTCATAGACTTCTCCAAATTGAGTCTCAAGGTGTTGCTGCATAATGGAAAACGACTTCCATCCATTCCAATCGGACACACTCTCTACATGAAAGAAACCTATGACAACCTAAAATAGCTGTTGAACTGCCTTCAATACAGCAAATATGGCTGGCATCTCTGTTGTAACTTGAAGATAATGGCTTTGTTGATGGGTTTGCAGTTGGGATATACGAAGTACTGCTCTTTCTTATGTGGATGGGACAGCCGAGCAAAGACTTTGCACTACGTGAAGAGAAACTGGCCTAAGAGGATATCTCTGAAGGTCGGAGAGAAGAATGGGGAGAACCCAGCACTGCGAAAATTAAATAGGGAATTTTTGTGGGTCCTCAGATCCGCGAGCTGTTCAGAGACCAGATGTTCGACAACCTGCTGAAGCAGGTTAATTCCTCGGGAACGACGGAGAAACGATACCAGGGAAACTGGTCCACTTTAATGTTGGCTGACTACTGTTGGACGCTCGCCAGAGATGATCCTGAGCAGCTTTACAAGCGATGTCGGAAGTAGAAGCGGAGTTTTACCGATACATGTCACATGTACGTAGTACTCTATTATATAAGAAACTATTGTGGATCTCTCAGAAATCGTAGCCAATTTTGCATTTCCAATGTCATATTCGTGTTTCACCTTGAAATATTTATGGAATGGCTACTTTTATCTAAGAGGCATGACGTTTATGAAAATTTGTTGCCCAGTGTAATTCAAAATTAAAAAAATAGTTAAAAATAAATTTTGAAAAATTTGTCATGATCCAGATATTTTTAAACATATTTAAAACACTTGAAAATAAATTTTTTAAAAGTGCAACAATATGTGTAAGTTTATTTATCATAAATCCCTAAGCTATTAAACTTTCAGAACTGTTAAAACACTGAGAATGATATACTATAAAGGAAATCCAATTTTTTTTTCATTTTGTATCTGTTGACACTGAGCTGTAACAGTCCTGTAGGGACATTCCAACTTCTCCCACGTTAAAAATTAGAGTAATATCAAAATCAGATTGTCTCTATGTATTGACATCTTCTATTTCTTACAGTTTCAGAAGTCAAAATTTCTTTGTTTTTTTTGGTTCATAGACAGCTTCAACTGTGGAATAGTGTTAGGCTGTTACGTGGTCTTTAGGTTTCAGAAACGTGTGCAACTACATCTGGTTTTGTGTTCCTCGTTACGTTCTGATTGGTTCATACATCTCCGGCTTTATCTACAATTTGATTTCCTGTATTCGTATTATTGTAAAACTTGTCTCAGCAGTTATCATGCTAGCAACATTTATCTTCTTACTCTTAAGAACTTCACAGAAGCGATGAAGTTTTATGAATATAACATAACAGAAAAATTTGAGACATTTATAGCGTACAAAGTATAACTGGAAAAAATATTGGGAGTAAATAATGTTAATTATATATATACACAGTCATATCAGAATAACATGATCACCTACCATGCATATACTGTGGTATAATCTCTGTATTATATCTCTAATAAATGTTACAAATAATAAATAGGATATGCACAACTCATCCAAGATTTGTGTCCACAGATGAGAAAGAAAAAAATATGCAATGTGATATTTAATAATTCCATATTTATTTCGATCGCACTGTCCAACACTAAAAATGTTTCGGAAGTGAAAACAGCCGCTTTTTACTAATTTCGAGGCGCTAAACAATTATGACATTAACAATTTGTGATTGGCTTTTATTTTGAAAATACAGGATGTTGCGTCCATGTAGATTAGTGTAAGAGTCTCACTAGCGACATGGAAGGGGGGGTGCAGTTGGTTGGCGTGGCCATCGCTCTATCCCATGGCTTCCTTCTCCAAACACAACAGGGCGGCCATTGTGACAATGAGGGTCAGGTGAAGCATTCCTGTTTCTGGAAAGTAAGTCCTGGGCTCGGCTGGCTAGCAGTTCTGGAAATCGACGGTCAGCTGAGGGGCTGCTGGGTGGTCATGTGACCTGTCATATGACCGAGCGAAGAGCGTCATTCTCTCGCCGGCCACTGGAGATGAAAGAAGTCTTGGAGGTGAGGCAGGAAGTGAAAGTGTCACTTCAGGCTGAGTTTTAGCCTCGCTCTATAGGTGACGCCTTTGTGCATATGTTAATAAATGTATATATTAATTACGTAAGTGTAGTCTCACATTTATACCACCGGTAGTATTCCTCATCCTGACAAGAAATAATGAGCTAATTTATACTCCTACCCACGGTCAGCCACGACCGCGGAGGAAGAAGTTTATAAGTATATAATGACTTGAGTATTTCTCAGGCTGTACGAAGCGTCGAGGTGACACAACACCCGGGAGCTATTGCATCATTCGAGGTGACACAACACCCGGGAGCTATTGCATCATTCGAGGTGACACAACACCCGGGGGTTATTGCATCATTCGAGGTGACGACATAACACCCGGGAGCTATTGCATCATTCGAGGTGACACAACACCCGGGAGCTATTGCATCATTCGAGGTGACACAACACCCGGGAGCTATTGCATCATTCGAGGTGACATAACACCTGGGAGCTATTGCATCATTCGAGGTGACACAACACCCGGGAGCTATTGCATCATTCGAGGTGACACAACACCCGGGAGCTGTTGCATCATTCGAGGTAACGCAATACCCGGGAGTTGTTGCATCATTCGGGAGTTACCGTTCCTCAGTTATCGTCCATTCATGGTTCATTATTGCACGCGGGTGTTGTATGTGAGTGATATGCCTCGTTCTTATGTGAACAATACAGACCATTTTTGTTACATTTGTGGCGAAGTTATTTGTGCATCACAGAAGAGTGAAATAACGCCTGTCATCAAAACGACCTACAGTCCTTTACTTTGGGTGTGAGATCAGCAGAGGAGCTGGGCTCCCCATATAGTGTGTAATAGTTGTACAACATGGCTTTGCAGTTGGCTAAATGGCAAGAGGTGGGCGATGCCTTTTGCCATGCCTATGATATGGCGGGAACCGTCCAACCACGTGAATGACTGTTACTTTTGCATGACACCTCCATTGCGAAGTGGTATTGCTAAAAGAAAAATCAGACAATAAACTACCCCAGCATATTGAAATCCACCCAGTGCCATATGGGGAAAACCTGCCCATCCCAGAGACACCAGAATTACGATGTGGACTCAGAGGAGGAAGAGGAACAGAAGGAAGAAACAGGAACACAGGAAATGTGATCTGTAGATCACGACTTCACACCCACAACATCGGATTCACCACACAAGATCACGCAGAACGAATTGAATGATCTTGTTAGATATGTGGAGCTGTCAAAGATCATGGCGGAACTCCTAGGGTCTAGATTGCAGCAGTGGAATTTCCTTCGTAGAAATTGGAAAGTAAGTGCTTATCGTAGCCGCTAAAAAGATCTGGTATTGTGCTCTACCACGGTAAGTAACCTGGTTTCTTGCAAAGGTGTTGACGGTTTATTCACATCCCTCCACATGACACATACTCCAAAAGAATGGAGGTTGTTATAGATTCCTTGAAATTAAATATGAAACCGTTCTTCTATCCAATGGGAACAAGTTAATATCTACACTGGTTTCCATAAATTAAGGAAAATCCCAATGTTAAGTCAAAGGGATGCTAACGTCAAAGCTCTATAACTTCTGTAATAAGTTTTTTTATGAAAAGTTTGATTGCAGAAAAAGATCTCAAATAAATTAATATCTTTATTTTCAACAATATTCGTTCAGTATTTAATGAGTTATGGAAGTTTGAATATTTAACAACAGCAATGTCAGTCTTAAGAAACTTACCCAAAACTGAAGAATGAAAGTGAAAAAATTATTTACACAAATTTCTAAAATACAAACATCTTTTATTAAACACTTTAATCCAATACTCATTACTAAGTTTAAATTAACTTCTGAAGTCAATTTTTGTGGCTCGCATTGTTTTCGCTAAATATTCAAACTTCCATAACTCATGAAATACTGAACGAATATTGTTTAAAATAGAGATATTGATTTATTTGATTGACGTTAGCTTCCCTTTGACATAACATAGGGATTTTCCTTAATTTATGGAAACCAGTGTATTAATTAATATGAAGGAAACTTATCAAAATATGAAACAATTACTTCAATACATAAATTACACTAAGAAACAAATTTTCATAAAAGTCATGCCTCTTAGATAAAAGTAGCCATTCCTTAAATATTTCAAGGTGCAACACGAATATGACAATGAAAATGCAAAATTGGCTACGATTTCTTAGAAATCCACAATAGTTTGTTATATAATAGAGTACTACGTACATGTCACATGTATCGGTAAAACTCCGCTTCTACTTCCGACATCGCTTGTACAGCTGCTCAGGATTATCTCTGGCGAGCGTCCAACAGTAGTCAGCCAACATTAAAGTGGACTACTTTCCCTGGTATCGTTTCTCCGTCGTTCCCGAGGAATTAACCTGCTTCAGCAGGTTGTCGAACATCTGGTCTCTGAACAACTCGCAGATCTGAGGACCCACAAAAATTCCCTCTTTAATTTTCGCAGTGCTGTGTTCTCCACATTCTTCTCTCCGTCCTTCAGAGATATCCTCTTAGGCCAGTTTCTCTTCACGTAGTGCAAATCTTTGCTCGGCTGTCCCATCCACATAAGAAAGAGCAGTACTTCGTATATCCCAGCTGCAAACCCATCAACAAAGTCATTAGTCACAACAGAGACGTCAGCCATACTTACTGTATTGGAGGCAGTTCAACAGCTATTTTAAGTTGTCATAGGTTTCTTTCATGTAGAGAGTGTGTCCGACTGGAATGGATGGAAGTCGTTTTCCATTATGCAGCAACACCTTGAGACTCAATTTCGAGAAGTCTATGAATAGTCGCCATTCTTTAGGGTCAAGTTTGATTCCGAGGGCATTCATCAGGCCATCAACATCGGAGCAGAACACATGGTCATCTTCCTTTCTGATGTAAAGTGCAAACTTCTAAATTCGAACTCATGAAGAGTTTGGAACGAAGTCACTTAGTCATTTTCCTTGAGAAAATTCCATTGTTTAAGTCTTGATCCAAGTAACACCGCTTTAGTCTTGGACAGCTCCAGATCGCGAGCAAGATCTTTCATTTCTTCTTCGGTGAGAATGTGTGGCGCAGATGATGTACTGTGGCTGACGTATGGATCATCATTAAATCTCGAAGGCTATGAAGAACCCAACATTGGTTCGCCTCTCTCCTTTTCATCTGAATCGATTGGAAATTCTTTTGGAGATTCGGGAACGTGAAGGCATTCATCCTGCGGAACTGGTCGGAGAGAAGACTGTATATTCGGGGACGCTATTGTCCACTTCCTTTTCCTTGTGATGCCTCCAGTGACAGGTGGAACCATGCAGAATGAGCAATCATTTGTGTGATTGCTTGACTCTCTCCAAACCATAGGAACAGCAAACGGCATTGCCACTTTTTCTCCTTTCTGCCACTTTGGAAGATTTCTTGTACACGTACTGCAGCATATGTGTGGGGCCTAGGCCTTGTCCTGGTACCGGATTTTGCATCCAAGAAAAGAAAAACTCATACCCCGTTTTCACTATTGGAGTGATGGCCCTTTTCTGGCTTGCAAACGTCACTTCCCGCAATTGTAACAAAATGTATCTGCGCTATTAACACCGTCATGAGGCATCATTACTGCTGGATTAAAACTGCAAGGATGACGTGTTGTATTAATGACTCAGTGGTAAATGGGAGTCGCTCAAAAGATTTGCTCGCCCTAGGAGACGTCGCTTACAACTAACATTGCATCATCTTTTGTCCGCGATGTCACGACTCAACTACATTGCATCAAATAATGATGCAATACCTCCTTGGGTTGTGTGTATGGCGGGCTGATGCAATACAACGCAATACACAGTAGTATCAGAATAATATGACCTCCTACCATAGTATATGTATGGTAGGTGATCATATTCTGATACGACAGTGTATGTTGCAATCTGGAGTTTAAAATACAGCGTTGCGAAATGTTTACCTATATACTCAATGCAGACTGAGTCGTTTATACATGACCATCTCTGTCTCTCCTAAACAAGAACCAATCGACAAATTTTATTGTCATTTTCGTGTTCAGCACCTCGAAAGCAGTAAAGATTGGCGCATTTCATTTCAAAGCCTTTTTGTGTCTCTGTCGGAACAACAGGAGAATTTAGGATAAAAAATGTTCTGTCTTAAAAGTTAAAGCCCTGTCATCTTGTGGTTGATGGTCTAGCTGAAAGCAGAATAAATAGATAATAGAGAAGATGATTGAATGAAAGTAATATTTAAGTCACAGTTAGTCAATAGTCTGTTATAGCAAACAGAATTGGCAAATACTCACGACAATTCGATACCTGATTGAAAAAGGCTAAGATCTCTCTTGATTATCTAGTACTTTTCTTTAAAAACAGACAGATTTAGCTTAGACAACATACTGTATAAATACATAGAACATACAAGAACATATACTAATACTAAGACTTTCTGATAAGCATACAAAGATATACACTAACGCAACCATTCCGAGACTCAAACCCAGACCCCGAGAGCTGCAATGAGAGCTGCAATGTCACCGACATCAACGTAATCCCATTGCGCCAACGAGACCTCTACTAGTGAACAAATATCATTTTGAGTGCAAAAACAATGAAGGACGCAAGCTGCACTTTCTGGATTTCCCTACTCTATTCGTAGCGACAAAGAAAGTTGGAAAATCTAATTAACCATCACTTTTCACCATGTTGCCATAACAAAGTCATATATCAGCATGGCCAAAGATATTTCTCTGTTTTATGCGCGTTAAAAAGGGTATGCGAAGAAATTAATATTACATTCAAAGGGAAAAGTTTATCTTCTTTCCCATAGAAATATGCCACTAACAATTTGTTCTAGCTTTGAAAGTAACAAGTTACGCCAGACAATTCGCTCGCCATTGGTGAATGGATATCTCAAATAGTCTTATGGTTGAACTCGGTGTGTACAAGGCCATTTCGGTGTGTACACGGCCACCACCATCTGAAATAGAGCATTAAGGCCAAATTGATGCCGAAATAAAGACTGATGACAAGAATGGTCTCTAGACAACGATTCATAAACACTGTTCAGCGGAGATCTCTCGTAGAGGTTCCGTGAAACCCTTGAAAAGTTTATAATAGTTATTTTACGATAACAGTAATCAAAAAGGTTTATAGTATGAGCTTATAATTATATTTCGTTATTAAAATAAGATATTATCTTAGCCTTAAATGTACCTTTAAATTGTTTTTTCATTTGTTGCCATATTTTGTGTACAGTTTTTTCATAACGTTTTCGTAGGGAAATTTGCATTTCCAGGAGTTCTGTTGTGGGAAAAAATTTACGAAACGCTGCACGAAAGCAATGGTTCGCAACTGGTGTGTCGCGTTAAAGTTCCAGGTGTGTCTGAAATTTAAAGACAAGGAATAATACTATAGAACAATTTGTACTTTAGCAATAAATAAACATTTCTTTTTTAAATTTTTGGTCAAATGTTGAGCTTAATATGCATTTCCCAATTTTGCTTACATAAACTGAATTTCACATTTTATAATGAAACCAACAAAAATTGGCTTTTTTCCTCAGGTGTGTCGCTGTAAACGGATTATTTCGGAAATACGTCGCCAAGAGAAAAATGTTGAAAAACAATACTCTAAGAGGGTTCAGTGATTAATTCCCCTTAATGAGTCCCTGATACATGAAAAGTAATCAGACGTGATCTGTATCACAGAACACGGGTGTCATGATCTCTGGCCCTGCTTAGAGATATGGCTGAGAATTACAGCCTTGTAAATGACTGGATAATCTAGTTCATCAAGATACATGTCCACATTTATTAAGTCCCATACTCTCCCTATTTCTAGGGGCGGGGGTGGCTCAGTCGGTAGCGCGCCAGGCTCGTAATCTGTAGTTCCCAGGTTCGAGTCCCAGCTGGGTCAGCGTTGAGATTTATCTCCGCAAAATTCCCCGCCCTGCCCACGGTCAGTAGGGGACACCGATGGGCTTGGAGCCATCCGTCGGATGGGACGTTGCCGTCGGATTGGACCATCCCATCCGTCGGATGGGATGGCTTCTTCAGCCATCCGTCGGATGGGACGTTAAGCCGTGGCCCCGAGTGTGGGAGAGCCATACCCTGTGCACGTTAGAGAACACGCTGGATGGCCTTGACGGGAGGCTACCATCTGTCTCCCAACAGCTGTTCCAGTGGGTCCCCTCCCCCAACCTTCTCTGAGCCTTCGGGGTCCATGTGACCTGGCCATTTAGCCCATGGTGTGCAAAAAAGTGCCGCTCAGAGGTAAAACAACCCAACCCAACCCTATTTCTTGTTCGATATGATATAGAATGAATGAGAGGCATGCATGAGATTCAGAGATAAATGACGATTGTTCTTAATCCGATCTTCCAATTTCTCTTCGTTTAGCAATCTGGGCGCCAACATCTTCCCTTCTCTACCTACCAAAGGCCTTCAGAACATTCGACAGCTGAAAACTTTCAACAACCGGCAATTGAAGGAGTTCCCGCCGCCACACACATTCCCTCGGGTGCACACTTTAGCTTTATCTTACGCTTACCACTGCTGTGCTTTCTTGCCTCTGCTCCACAGGACTCCTTCCAGACCAACATCCTTGCAGGAAACCATCGTGTGGCTTGCCAAGGAAGATGTCGACATGGCTAGTTGGAGTGCCAACATCACTGACGTCTGGCCTGGCTATGGTAGGTTATAAACTCCTAATGGAGAGCCTATTGGAACATAAAAATAACTATTATATATTTAAATGCAAATGAATAAATTTCTTGTGATTTGATTGTTATTATAAGCGAAAAGTTAAAAAATGGAGATCGCTTATAGTACGTTTACCTTATTGAATTTTGGAAAATGAAATGAAATTTTCAAAACAAAAAGAATTTCCATAGTAAATTCACAGATATATATTTATAGACTTCAACAATTGTTAAAAACATCTGAAAAAAATTATCGCTGCTTATTTTTTTTCAGATGTCTTTTAACAAAAAGAACTTGTTTTATGCTATCAAACATCACCCGAAGAAAACATACAGCTTGCATTATTACAAAGTCACTTCATGTTATGTGTGATGCTTGAGTTAATGAATCCAGTCTGCTGTTTCGTTCATCCAAAGATCAGATAGCATGAGACTTTATGTAATCAGCTATCAGTGCAGGAAAACGTCTAGATTCTTTAAGGAAAGTTTCAGAAAGAGTAAATCACGGAAAGAGAAGATTAAAACCGCTTAAATCACAACAAAAAAGTATAAGCTAGTGAAGGAAGCGAAATAAAAATATCCAAAGTAAGAAAAAAAAAGGCGCGGAAGTGAATCTTATACTAACAAATGTGACAAGAGAATACCAGCCAAAATTTATTATTATCAGCTATTATAGCGGATTTATAGCTACTAATATCAGCTATTACAGCGGATTTATAGCTACTCACAGTATACACAGACGTAGGGTCCCGCGGGGTTGAGGGGCCCCCAAATCTCAATTTTCAGGCACGGTCATGTTTATTTAGGTGAAAGAACAATCCACCTCAGGCTACGATCGATTGCAAATGTGATCGGGAATCAACAGAATTTTAATCATTCTTCAGAAAATGATTTTCCAATCTCTTCCTGTATTGAGTAATGAGGAAAACAAACCATCCACATTCAGGGTCTCATTGAAGAAAGCCCTGAAATGAAACATCGCAGTCTAGTTCATCGAAAGGTTTGAAAAGTACGACATTTAAATATATCATAGGTAACATTGAGACGATCCAGATGATCATTAAAATAAGAATGACCTAAAGAAAATGTTTATTTCTTCGTTTTATTCCCATTTATTTGAATGCAACTTACCTACAAGTTCACACTTATTATTTTCAAAAATCTTTTCGTCAGGTATTTCCCATTCTGATTTCGACACTCACATCATCGTCTAATAAATTATTCCACTGTTGTGTTTCACAGCACTGTTTGATACACTCATGTGCATGTCACATGTTAAATTTTTGATCACTGCCATGTCAGCATTATTAAAAACTTCTTTATTGAAACACTATATAAAAGATACCTTAAAAAGATCATCTCACATCGAGCTGACAAAATATTTCACTGTAATAATTTATTTTAAAGACTGCCACCTTGGGTCATGAGTAAATTATCTCAATCGCGTGCATTATCTGAATCGGAACCCACTTAAACTGAGGTTGATTCCGTTACATGGCGCTGTTTTGAGAGGCCTACAGAATATCCCATACTTTTATGCCACCATCGATCGGGTTGGATCTGGTGTCCTTGCGGTGTAACAGTTAACCTTCAGCGTATCTTCCACGTCTTAGGATTTTTCAAAGCAAATTTTGTGTCATATAGATCATTTCTAAGCGGTCCCTTTCTTCTTTACAAGCTTTCCATAATCCATCAACAGTCCACAAGCGACGTTTTGTCGAGAGCTCGATCCAAGAGTCCAGATATGCAAACATCCATGGCTGAATCATCCACTGTCTTCACAAGAATGCCTTCGAATTGTATAACGCGGATTTCAGTTTCCTATGCTATCGGTTCAAGATACGTGCTTCTAGATACTGAGGTATGACTCGAAGTTTGTGTTGATGCAATACAAACATGCGCGGTTGACGTCTGTACCATGCATGACAGACAATTCATACCGGTATATTGGCTCCAAGACATTTGTCTGAAAGTAGAGGTAATTCATTTTGGTGGGGTTTTTTCCATCCTATGAATTTACAACTTCCAGTCATAGATGTACCCAGCAATGACTTGAAATCTTAGAGAAAACTTTCAGCAGTTCTGTTTTATTCAGTAACATATTAATAGGGACTTGTTCCAGTTGTCTAGGTAGATATATCACTCATCGAATGAGGCCACATTTTTCCACTTAATGCCAGACAGTTAACGACAATTGGTACACCATTCCTTACGTGGCAACTTTTCAACATGACTTTACGTGATTTGTAAGCAAAGGTTGTCTTGGATGATATTATGCAGAGTCGACTTGCACACCTTTATGGCTTCGGCGTCTGTTCTCTGGGTTACAGGATTTTGTCCACCTACCATTGTTCTGGCTGTCTTTTTAACATCTGGTCTGCAACTGAACACTCTATGCCATTTTGACATACATGCAGCCACTTCAGGGAGGGTCCATCTCCTACGTACATGCCCTTTTAAGAAATGCTGAATCCTCTGGCTTTACTCATCTTTATAGTTTGTGACATGGAATACTGAAAGTCGGAAAGGACAAAGATGTACCTTCCCAAAACCTGCCGATCCCCGTTGACATGTGTAATGGTTCGTGCTCACGAAACGGTGCACATATAGCTATTGAACAACATCACCATTGCCACGTTTTATTCCTGTGGGTTGCACTTCAGCAAGGTACATTTTAGTATGAAATCATGCCATGTGATATAATCAACCTCAGCACGTGTGCGTTCGTACTACTGCGAAGTATGAATTTCCTGTGAGTTGTTACTAACGTAAGCTTTAAATAGCTAACGTCAGTGGTGTTCACTATAACATAAATACCGATAAAATAACGTCCTATACAAAACGTAAAATCCTTACCAAATTAGTTACATCTTCCACTGCGGTTTTTTGAAATGATTCAAACGAAGTAAAATGGCTCCATTATTCTGGGTTTGGTAAAACTGCACCCATACGATGTCTGTGGCACATATGAAGCAACGGCAATTGACTGCCGGCCTGTAAAAAATATAGCAAAGGTGTTGTCGCTTGCGCCCTCTCTTTTATCCCATATAGAAAAAATCGCATCAAGGTTTCTGTTATTTTACTTGGAAAAGGTCCAAGCTGTACTACAGTAGCAAATTTAGAAATTGCCGTATTATATCGCCTTATTTTAGCCTTTAGACGTATCTGCTTATTTTTCCCAATCTCCAGATATTCTTAAGAGTCTCAGCAGCCATCACTATTCTCGTGTTCATCTAGTGTCCCATTTCACCACTCTATGTTACGTACATAACTCCAGATAAAATTAAACTCGATAACTTGTAAAGGGCGCAGGCATTCATAAAAACTGCAGCATCATCTGCCTCACTAATTTTGATCACTTTAGTTTTCTCTCTGTTTATCACCAATCTAGTCATTGTCTCGCATACATACATACATACATACATACATATCACACATCAACAATTGAATTTTCCTTCAAGGACAACTCTCGTTTCCCCGAAGACTCATTCAAGCACTTTTGATAGTTTTCATTTCTTATTTTTTATACTAATATTTATATTAATTTTTTTTAATTTCTATAAGGAATTTGAACAATCTATGTTATTTAGAAAATTAATTAGTAGATTATAGTATATGGGTTTAAGTGCTTTTTCTTTTGGTTCAAGGATTGATTGAAAGTTAAATTGATTACTTTTAGGTTTTCTGAGTTTTTGGAAGTTTTTGTTTCTTTTGTCTGCAAATTCTTTACATTGAAAAATTATGTGTTCTATTGTTTGTGGTTCATTACATTTTAGACAATTTAGCGAATTTATTTTATTCATTTTAAAGAGCATGTTTTTTGTTAGTGCTAGGTTGGCTTTGATTCTTAATATTATGCTAATTTCCTTTTTTGTAATCCATAATTGTTGAATTTATTAATTTTATGAGAAATTAAGTATCTGTGTGTGTGACTTGCATATGTGGAATACCAATTTTAAAGTATACTGTTCATGTGTTTTTTAATTTAAGTTTTTATGTAGGAAAAATGATATGGGAAATTCATAGAATGGTTCAGAGTTTTTGCTAAAGTGTCTGCAATGTCATTGTATTTTAGATTAATGTGTGAGGATATCCATTGTATATGTAATATGTTGTGTTGTTGTATATGGTTGTATATTAATGTGTAAGTGTCATTTATGAAAATATTATCATTACTTTTAAATGGATTATCTTGTAAAAATGTCTAAAGAGGTCTTTCTATCAGTCACGATTACAATATGTTTTTTGGAGAATTAGAGAGCCCAATTTATTGCTAGTATGATAGCTGTCAATTCAGCAATCAGGACAGGAGTAGGATAATCAAATTTAAATTGATATTCAAAGTTGTTTTTGGGAGAGTAAAACGCCCCAGATGTTATTGTTTTTTCAAAATTCTGAGATCCATCAGAATAGCAGCAAAAATGAAATTTCATCTCATTAACTTCACTTGACAAAGGGCCAAATCATCAACATAAACCAAATCATTTTCAGATCTCTCAACCATCTAAGGCCCCAATCTTACCCTTGTGAAAGTTTACCTCATTACAGAATCTATAAACGAAGACAAGAGAAAACAAATTGCGATCACTTTACAGGTTTTAACATGCAAAGGAAAAAACACGGTCAACTATTTTATCCTTTAATTTTAATAAGCCCTAGGCGCGTACAGTTCCTATAAGATAATGCAGTCCTGAAATATTCGTATTAGCTTTCAACTGATATCTTATAGGTTTATTAAGATGTGTGTTAATACTAACTATTAAGAACAGAAGGATATTGATTCAATTCATCCCTGCGTTCCCTATTTTCAGAAATAAGTTGTATAATCTTCTCACTCAAATGACTCTGTTCCTTTTTACACAGGAAAGTACTGTTGTTGTCAAGAATAGCCAACTTCCAATGGTCCCATTTTTCCTCAAACTCAGTTGTAAGCCAAACATAATTGACCTAAAGATTAAGTAACCTTCCTTAGGGTTGTTATACTGTGTCGTCCACTACTGAGTCACATGAATATATTCTGCCCTTGTTGGAACCTCTGCCAAAACCTAAGCGTAACTGAACGATAACATTAAGTCATTTTGAGTCCCACCATGCTTGACTTTGGCCTGCCTCAAGACAACTTATAGCACACCACTGCACCTCTTATGATAAATGATGTCTGATAGACATAAGCCAATAAATCTACTATATTGTTACGACAGATGAACGTGCTACAATCAGTTTGTGATGGGCGTGTCATGAACGCTCGTGTGTGCTTCTGCGTGAGAATTAATTAACCAACGAATTAAAACATAGAACCGATATGAAATTTAAGAAAGATAGAAGTGTGTTGTTGAAGTTATGAGATGCAAAAGAAGGCATAATTAAGAGTCTGTGCACGATAGTTTAACGAATAAATGTTTTTATTTAGTGTGTGCGCCGGGTTCACTACTTTATTGGTATGGATTATATTGGTAAGATGGTGTATATAAAGGAAAATATTGTCGTCTTGTGCATGGTGATCAATGTATGAAAAGAATTAATTCTGAAAAACCAGTACATTTAGTCACAGTTTTGTGTATAGTTATTTAGGAATTTAATAGATTCTTCTGAAAGCTTATCTTTGTATTATTATAGATTTTCGTGTCTGTTGACCTATCTCGTTTATAAATGATTTTATCCATACTTTTGTAATAAATTGCATTGTATTGTAATTTTCATTGACCAATTTTTACTTGAACTCACGCTAAGTGTCATCCATTTTAAATTGCAACAATGTCAACAACAGTACCTCGCATTTCACAGAAGAACCAGAGAACAGCTTCAAAAACATCCGCTTTCAATGCTCGATGCAATGGCATATGTACCCCTGTTAGCTCCATATATTTGCATACCATACTGAAATCCTAGGTCACCTTTTACATACTATGCATCTCTTTCGTGCATTACTATTTTCGGAATTTTATTTCGTTTTTTTTATTTGGGAGCATCCCATGCACGTCCTACCTAATTTAGATCTGTAGACGAGTCTGGCCATTCCACATGGTTAATTAGTACTATTGTCCTGAAAGAGAACGGCAATGGTGCGGGCGGGTGTTATTGTCTTGTAGAAGGAAGATACCACTTATTGCACTCATGTGGTGGTACGAAGAGGTCCAAGATGCCATCCCTGTACTTGCGACTGGTGACTTAACCTGTTGCAAGCAGATACAGATCTGTGCAGCCACCCAAAGATATCACTTCACAAACCATGATGCTACAACCACAGTAGGTATCCATTCATCTATATTTGTGGCATGATTCCAGGTTCCCTCCACAACAACGGATGTCGCGAAACACTATGGAGGGCAAATTACGATTCATCCAAAAAAGAGCATGGACCACTATTGCTCCTGGGTATCCCTTCTGCGGTGTCTGGTCAGAGGCATACACACCACTGGCCACCAAGCATAGAGGTATACTTCATGAGGTGTCAACAGATATCACAGATACACTCTCTGTTGCGGGATTCCATCCTAGTTGGCATAGTGTTGTCATCCTGCTCCCTCTGGGTGCAAGGGTGGATCGGTCAGTAAGTGAGCAAGCAATTAGTCAGTAGTGGAGAGTAGGCTACTTGAATATATATAGTATATGTATGTATTGAAGAAGAAATTTTTAGTTTGGTGCATAGTAAGTCAATGGTAATGTTGGAACAATTGGCTTAATTATTCGACAGAAACACGTAATTGCTTAAAGATCATCATGAAAATCCCATTAGGTGCAACTAACCAAAAATTGAATGGCATATCTTTTTACTCTAAAAAAAACAACACAGGGCAGTTTTAAAGTAGCTTTCATCTTCCAACATTTATAACTACTTTATTTGCCACACGAAAGAAAAATAAATGGCATTGTAATGAATTGAAATGCATTAAGTTCCCAAGTATCGAAGTGAATTTCGAAAGTTACCACTTTAGGCATCCATTTTGGCACCCTTTAAAACAACAAGCATCGCTGGAAAATACAATTTCCTGCCAACACTCTGTGTCGCACATCAGGAGTTACTGAGGCGACAGAGATAGTAATCCTATCCTTCAATTCATGGATGAATTAGGATAATGTCAGCATGCTTGATGAAATACCTCACTTTGAAATCGAAACGAGCTAGGTCCTGTGAAAGAGGCCTCAGGACCGATCTGGCAGCATGGATTTATTAATTTTGTCAGGTGATGGGGAGGATCACTGCACTTGTCTGACTCAGTTTCTTCAAGTCAGAATATATTTTACGTGTTACATTTTCTCTGCTTATGTGAAATTCGTGATGTCTGTTTTCCATAGAGCAGCGGGGCGGGGATGGCTCAGTCGGTAGCGCGCCAGGTTCGTAATCTGTAGTTCCCAGGTTCGAGTCCCAGCTGGGTCAGGGTTGAGATTTATCTCCGCAAAATTCCCCGCCCTCCCCACGGTCAGTAGGGGACACCGATGGGCTTGGAAAGGCCGCCGTCCGTCGGATGGGACGTTAAGCCGTGGCCCCGTGTGCGGGAGAGCCATACCCTGTGCACGTTAAAGAACACGCTGGATGGCCTTGACGGGAGGCTACCATCTGTCTCCCAACAGCTGTTCCAGTGGGTCCCCTCCCCCAACCTTCTCTGAGCCTTCGGGGTCCATGTGACCTGGCCATTTAGCCCATGGTGTGCAAAAACGTGCCGCTCAGAGGTAAAACAACCCAACCCATAGAGCAGCGCTTCCCGTGGCCACGAACCGACAAGAAACAAATTGGATGTATTTCTTTTCGTTGCGATGTCACTTTTTTCATTTCATGTCACAAATGAAGTAGTTGTGTTTGGAATTGTAAAGATAGTTTATAATTCTCTTGTGCAAATGAAAATCATTTTAATCTTATTAATCTGTTAACACTTTTATGAGATCGATTTGAAAATTTTATAATTTTTAATAGATTTCTAATAATTTTTTCAGAAAATTTCTCCAACAAATTCGAAGAGTTCGCCACTCAGTTATGGAAAGCCTTTGGTAGAGATTATGCGATACCTGACAACTTGGCCCAATATGCAGAAGAGTATTTTGAAGATTACAAATCCTCTTATACCAATGAAGAAAGTATCATAGCCAAATTCTCTATACAATGTCTACCTGAGCCTGGTGAGTTGTGGGGTGTATAAAAATTCTCTTCCAACTAAAGAAATATGTGCTACAATGAATATCGAAATTTTGTACCTTCAATTTCCTAAATGCACTTAGGTGAGCCAAGGCAGCTTTGTTAGACAGGTGATGTCACAATCTTAAGCACATGTGTATGTTTGATAATATTTTCTTAAAAATCAAAAGAAGCTGAAGTATAAAATATTAGTGAATTATAACACGTGGAGCATTAGCTACAGAGTACGGTGATATTAAATTTTTCGCATGGATTTTATATGACTCACTACATTGAATTTAGAGCATATTGCACTAATTTCCATAAATTAGAGAGCAGCGAAAAAACACGTTTTTTTCTCGGTGATCCTTTGGATCTGCTGATTGTGAATCAGAAGATAGGTGTACATAAACACTCTGTGTAAGGATTAATATAACAGTTTAAAAATAGAATAACACGTTTAATTTTTAAAATTATATGATATATGAATACAGACTGATGGCAAAAAGGTGAAGACCAATTCAGATAGCACACGTGGTTGAATATGGAGTGTGATCACCTCTCACTGTTATGCAGGATTCGCAGCATTCTTTCATGCTGTCGATAAGAATGTCCAGTAGGACTGTGGGTAGTAATCTCCATTGTTGCTCTGCAAAAATACGTCGAGGCTTATAAGAATGGGATTAAGAGGAGCAACTGTATATGGTTAATAGAACTGTTCTCTAGATAACGATCGACAAGGCAGCAATGGTGCAGGCAGACGTTATCGCCCTGCAGGTAGAAGGTATCACCTATTGCAGCAACATGTGATCGTATGAAGGGATCCAGAATTTCATCGCTATACCTGCGACCAGTGGTGTAGACTGTTGGAAGCACATATCTATGGAGCAACCCAAAGGTATCCTTTCCAAATCATAACACTACCTTGCCATAGGTGTTCATGGATATTTGAGGCATAGATAGCATGTTCCTGATTCCCTTCATATCAACAATGATGTGCAAATGGCTGATGTCGCACCAGTTTCAATCATCCCTTCTGGAGCAATGGCTCCCCAGAACAGCAGTCCGCCCTCTGGGTTAATACCTGTCGTAGTCAATTGCTGAATCATCTCAATGCACTTTATCTTTGTTGAAATTTCTGCCAGATGAAATGAAGAAGAGTTAGGATTTTATAAGTTATAAAGAAATAATGTAACAAACGCAATTATGAAAACTAAAAATGATTACTATCAGAATATATTCCTTAAAAATGGAAATATAGCAAAAAAATTAGGACACAATAAAGAAAATGTGTGGAAAACATAAAAGTTTCGCAACCTACCCTAATATTATAAGTGATGATATATCTAACACTGCGCATCAAGATAACCTTCACACTTGAATAAATATTTCGTGGAAGTTGTGAAAACTTTACATTTGCACTTTACAGAACAAGAAGCATTAATAGACGATGGTCGAAACTGTTCATAAAGTATTCTTCTGACTCTCTTATTATGCCTCAAGTTTCTGAAATTGAAATCTTTAATGTAAAATTAGACAATTCGATATGATTAAATCTGCTGGATATGATGGGAGAACAGAGAGATGCAGGTTCAAGTCCCGTTGGTCGGCGAAATTTTTTCCACAAAATATTTATTGATATATTGGCATTTGAGTCTGTCCCACATGACATGCTATTACAAAAAATATACATGGATAAAGCATTTTTTATGAAACTGTAAAAAAATAAGAAGAAACACATTGAGTAATGAATTATTTATTGATATTTGAGTACCACAAGGCTCAGTATTGGGCCCTTTGTCATTTCTAGTATTTGTAAGTACTGCTAGTAAAATATTGCTGCTAGTAAAAGTGTATGTGTAAGTGTATGTGTAAAGGTTTAATATTTGTTAGGGAAGTGAAAAAATGCATTAAACTAAAAGAACGTTGATTCACTGTTTATTTAATTGACTTGTATCTTCAAACTCTATTATGAAATTATTACTCAGATGTAAATATTGGAACACTTGAAATGTTGCCAAACGAGCTAGATTGAGCTTGAAAAAATAAGTTAAGTTGGCAAGCGTGCATCTTCACCATTTTTTGATTCCATCAATAATTGCATAATCAACTTGAAACATGATTTCAAATGAAGGAATTCGAAAGTTAGTTTCCCCCCCCCACCGCTATTGAGATATTTCTTTTAGAAATTAGCTTGTTTTACTGTTTTATGATTCCACGCTGATCCAAAACACAAATGCTTTCGTCGACTGCCTCTTTATCTACCACTCCATCAACATCCCTTGCTCCATATTTGCCTCTGATGTGAGGAGAATGATGATGAAGAACTTCCTTCATAAGACCATAACCTAGTCATTACCAGAAAAAGAAGAGATTGAGCACCTGTCATCCTTCTCCAGATGCAGACACTCTGTCTTTAAAGGAACCACGATTATTCCAATTGTAAAACTCTACTCTTGAAAGGAAGATATCACTTTGAAATTATTGTGTTCCATTAATAGAAAGTTCATAGCATCAATTAGAGGAGATCTTGATCGGCGGCCGGTAGCTCAATGGTCAGAGCACCTGATATGTTATCAAGAGGTCGGGGGTTCGTATCCCACCCGGCTCAAGATAAACTTTTCCTCTAAAGTTGATCGAATCTTTAACAGTTGAACAAATACGTCGAAAATAAATCTCTTCAATTTAATCTATTCTTTTACTCTATTTGTTTTTCTTTTAAATGCAGAAAAAATATGATCTTAATTTGTCAGGATATTTATTTCCGTTTTGATTGTTTAACTGTACTCTTGTCAATTTATGAATTTATGATTTCAAAACGAGCGTTCACAACTCGCATTTGCTATTGTCATAGATATAATAATTCGCATCCAGTTTCAGCTTTTGGAAAAACTGGAAAATTTTTACTTTTAATATTAAGAAAACACCTTATATTGCTGTTATGCTCCACATCAGTGGCTTTCAACTTTTTTGGGGGGGGAGAAAAATTATCAAACGAGATCTTAGGGCCAATTTTAAGGGTACCTGAGCTCTTATTCGTAGGAATAGAAAGCTAAGAAAGGACCCTTTTCCAGTTTTGTTTTGCATGCATGTACTGTATTATAGTGCGCAACCAAGAAATAAATGCTTCGCTTAAAAGTTTTATCTAAAAAAGATGTAAGTATTATTGACTAGAAATCAATAAAATGAAAAAGAGACCTACTCACGGAATCTAATTAGAGACCTGCTGAGACAGATTTTCGGCGATTTTGCTGAAATTCGGTGTGAAAGCTGATAATTGACAGCGAATATCTGCTAAAGCCAATTTGAATGCAGCGCTCAAGGAACCACCAAGGATATGCTTACTCTCATTTGAGAAGCCCGCTCGACACTGGGGCGGGGGTGGCTCAGTCGGTAGCGCGCCAGGCTCGTAATCTGTAGTTCCCAGGTTCGAGTCCCAGCTGGGTCAGCGTTGAGATTTATCTCCGCAAAATTCCCCGCCCTGTCCACGGTCAGTAGGGGACACAAATGGGCTTCGAAAGGCCGCCGTCCGTCGGATGGGACGTTAAGCCGTGGCCCCGTGTGCGGGAGAGCCATACCCTGTGCAAGTTAAAGAACACGCTGGATGGCCTTGACGGGAGGCTACCATCTGTCTCTCAACAGCTGTTCCAGTGGGTCCCCTCTCCCAACCTTCTCTGAGCCTTCGGGGGCCATGTGACCTGGCCATTTAGCCCATGGTGTGCAAAAAAGTGCCGCTCAGAGATAAAACAACCCAACTGCTCGACACTGAAATGTGTACATTTCAAAGAGATCTCCTTTGGCTCGTTTTCCATTTACGGCGCCGTTTCCAGGAATCACTTATCGCGTAACTACGAGAATTAGATGTACTTGAAAATGTCAATGCATTCATATAATTACCAGTACACAACATTTTTGCATTTGAATTAAATTTCTAAACGCAATTGCAGTAATTTCTAATAAATGTAAGTCTTAATGAAGGCATGATTAGTTAATAGTAATGTAAAATTCCTCAAACTTTGTATTCTCCTACATTCATTAATTTCGAGAAGACAGAACAGAAAAATATTGTTGGCATGAAGCTGCTTTCATTTCTTATTCTTTCTTAATATTTACAATTTTCTTGATACAAATGAAATGAAAATATTTTATAATATAGTTTCTCAACCCAGAAAATGCATAACCAAAAAATACATTTTAATAATTTTAAAACAGTGTTTTATTAATATGTTAATTTCGAAAGGAAACCTGCGCCCTGTGTTTTGCGTATGTTCACCCAGATTATTAAATTAGTGATTAGTCTAAATCAGTTAATAAATGACGAGTATAGGTCATTCAGCGAAAGGTTGTTGTGGCTTTCTTCAAATCACGCTCCAACCAGCAATACTACAGTGACAGAAAAGAAGCGCTAAATAGAAGAATAACCTTGACTTCTGTTTCAACATGGCTAATGATAGAGTTCGGAACATATTCTCAGCAGTCCCGTTCAGATTCCTGAAGACAACGCACAGAGTTTTCAGTTTATTGCTTCAATGAATTCCTATTGAATGGAAATGAAACGGGCAAAATGCTTCAGAGTACAAATATTCATCTGAATTACAGTTTTTATTATTCAATCTGATTCGACGTTTAAAGTAGTACTTTAGCTTACATTGCAGAAATGTTGCGGACCTACATCCCTGTGGCTCCTAAAGAGGAGTCGGCCCTGCTCAAGATCATGGTTCAACGTGTGCTGAGTGACTTAAAAATTACGTGGTATGAACTGTGCCCGAACAACTGGCACATCGAAAAACTAAGCACTTAACCTTGTTTATTTGTAGTACGGGAGCGACGAATACCGTACCTCATTCCTGTGTTCATCCCTCACTCCTGTTCGTGACTACTTTGGCGTCATGGGCGCCGAACGCAACTTGGGGCTTTACAGCCTAGTTTGTGGCGTCCCAGGACGAAGATTACAGTTAGGTTTTGGTGAGTGCTGGACTTTATAGTACTGTTCAGCCCCAACGGTGGATAGTGGTAAACGTAGTGGTAACCTAAAGATGTACTGCAACCTCGAGTTGCGGAGCATCGGGTTTTGTCATAAATTACATTACCTGTTCGTGTCTACTGATTACATTCATTAGCAGCAACCGAAGATCTTCGTCGTCGACTACCCAACTGACGTGAGCAGCCGCTACCCCTAGTCTCGATGACGGAGGGAAATGTCGAACATCTTAAAAATTTAATGAAGACAAGTAGAATTTAGGTATTTCCACCAAAAACGGTAGAAGGAAAAATGAGAAGAAAACAAATGTCGTTTATGGATATTTCTTTTGCATGAGATGCTCGAGGGGTCGACGGCGGCAGCAGGTGATCCCTGATCCGTACTGAAAGAGAGCACTGATTCATTATTTAACAGCGGCTGTTGGGTTGGGTTGTTTTACCTCTGAGCGGCACTTTTTTGCACACCATGGGCTAAATGGCCAGGTCGCATTGACCCCGAAGGCTCAGAGAAGGTTGGGTGAGGGGACCCACTGGAACAGCTGTTGGGAGACAGATGGTAGCCTCCCGTCAAGGCCATCCAGCGTGTTCTTTAACGTGCACAGGGTATGGCACTCCCGCACACGGGACCACGGCTTAACATCCCATCCGACGGACGGCGGCCTTTCCAAACCCATCGGTGTCCCCTACTGACCGTGGGCAGGGCGGGGAATTTTTGCGGAGATAAATCTCAACGCTGACCCAGCTGGGACTCGAACCTGGGAACTACAGATTACGAGCCTGGCGCGCAACCGACTGAGCCACCCCCGCCCCAACAGCGGCTGTAAATAAACTAGTGCAGGCCCGTCCAAGCGGAGGCTAATAAAATAAATAATCAATATATTGAAACTGGCTCATTCCAGTTTTTTGACCAATCAATTTTAGGTACATAACTAAATGATTTCAGTAATAATTGCATTTATGTCTGTCTTAGAATAGGTAGATTAATATCGATATCTCTTGAACTTATGACAAAGAGATTCATTTGCCTTTGAATAAATAAACCGAAGAGGTTGCAATTCTGCTGGAACTTTCCGAGTAGTTATTAATTACTGTAGGCTTAGCAAAGAAGGGTGCTGATTTATCCGTTTAAAAAAATCACATATTTGTCAGAATTACCAATGTTTATGCATTCTTATCATTTCTGCATAACAATGAGCTTATTAACCCATTTCTAAAGCTATTGGAATTATTCAGAATTTTTTTGGTCCCGTAGCTGAGTGGTTAGTGTGCTTGGCTACTGATCACAGAGACTGGGTTCGAGCCCCGGATAAGGTATCCATGTTTCTGAATTATTTTTCTTCTGAGGTCTTGCCTTCCTCACATATCTTATCCATGGCGTATTAAACTAACACTTCCTAAAACAGAAAGCCAATGGACCAAATTTATGACGTCAGTTTAAGTAGTCCTACCATATAGACACTTCTTATATTTTTTTTGTTTCTAATATTACTGTTGGTGGATTCTGTGATAATCTTTATACTATTATATGCATTATCTGTCTTATGCATTTATTTCTGTCTTAGAATAGGTAGATTAATATCAATATCTGTTGAACTTATGACAAAGAGATTCATTTACTTTTGAATAAATAATCCGAAGAGGTTGCAACTATTATCATCTCTTTAGAAGCTCACGAGCATCCCTGGTGTTAAAGAATTCGGAGTAGGTGTTCATCCCCCTCCCCCTCTGACTTCGTGTTGTAAGAAACCGTCTGCTCCACGTTTCTCTGCTGATTTACGTTAAAAGAATCGTTTCGTATACCCATGGCTCTGAAAAGAAAGGATTTGATTGAATTAAGAGATGAAAAAGTAAAAAAATGGTTAATTCTCCCACTTAAACTTATCCGAAGAGTTCACAAAAAGTTTCGATATGTAATCAATGATCACATCTCCTTCCCCAGCACCACCACTACAGGAATATTTGTAAAATAACAGAAGAATAATAAAAATAGGAGTTAAACGCTCTTTTGGCATTTAAAAATAACGATACCTTTTCAAGCATGAGCGAAATGCCCAAAACTTTTCTTTGTATTTTGCAGGTCCATTTATGCCCTGCGAAGATCTGTTTGGCTGGTGGAGCCTCCGCTGCGGCGTGTGGGTGGTGTTTTTATTGGCATTGCTTGGCAACGGAGTAGTGGTGATAGTCCTCCTCGTAGGACGAAGTAAAATGGATGTCCCACGATTCTTGGTTTGCAATCTAGCTGGAGCTGACTTCTTCATGGGGGTCTACTTGGGGATCTTAGCTGTCGTAGATGCCTCCACCCTGGGAGAATTCAAGGTTAGCAATTATCAATATTTCTTCAAGACATTAATTCAAAAATAAGCTAGGTAATCACAATTCAAAGACAATGTTAACAGTATTGAATATATGTATATTTTTTTTTCATTATATAATACAAAATGTTTTAAACTTATATTGCGAAATATAAAAATCACTGTAAACCATCAGTTACCAAAAATGCATTGTGTAATATCCATTGTCGGAACAGAGATTTGAATTGTTCATAGAGTCATTGGCTAATTCTATTTGCTAAGTGTTTAACCACTATCGAGCTATTTATAGTCAATAGGATAAAGTTGGATGAAGAGGGAAAATTATCTTTGGCGGGATGGTATCTGAATCCACGTCCTCCTGATGCTCCATGGGTTCATATCCCACCCACCCCAAGACAATTTTCCCTCTATATCCATCTATACCCTGTTGACTATAAACAGCTCGATAATAGTTAAACACTTAGTGAAATCAAAATGATGTGCTGTGAATTTCCTTATTCTCATTCGATTTAATTTTTAACTTCGTTCTTATCAAGTTTATTGAAATTCTAAGTTCTGAAGTTTTGTTAATAGTAGCATAAATGAGAGTTCTAGCACAGTAAAAGGGGCTCGAGAATTCTATGAAAATCCATGGGAAAAGTTATGGGCGGGGGGGGCGGTGAGGGAAAAAGTATGTTTCTTTTGGTTTTTTGTGAAAATATGTGTGAAAATTAGAAAAAACTGGGGTGTTTTTTAGCATGTGAAAAACTAATTTAAGTTTTTTTTAAAGATGAGGTTTAAATTAATTTGTGAATTAGTTTAAATGAATTAGGTTGAAATAAGGTGAGATAAAAAATGATGTGTTTTGTTAAGTTATCATACACTTCACTGGATACACCAGATTCAAAACTTTTATCGAAGCAAAGTCCAAAGTATTAATTCTGTTATCAAAAAAGAATATTAAATGTTTTATCCAAAAGTGAATAAATTTCTTATCATAGAAAAATATTAAAACTTTTAATCAAAACTGAATAATTATTTTGTGACAAGAATATTAAAATTTTATCTAAGCAACGTTCAAGTAATAATTTTGCTATTAAACAATAATATTAAAACTTTATCTAATCAAAGTCCAAAGTAATAACTCTGTTATCAAATCGAAACTTTGTGAAGTGTATGATAATTTAACGTAGAAGAATATTAAATTTTTTTTTATCTAAAACCAAACTTGATTAAATTTCTTATCATAGAAGAATATTAAAACTTTTATCTAACCAAATTCCAAGTAATAATTTTCCTATCAAACAAGAATATTAAAACTTTTATTTAACCAAATTCCAAATAATAATTTTGCTATCAAACCGAAACTTTTATCCGAAACCAAAACTGAATAAATTTCTTATCAAACAATAATATTAAAACTTTTATCTAACAAAGTCCAAGTAATAATTTTTGCTATCAAACCGAAACTTTTATCTGAAACCAAAGTCCAAGTAATAATTCTGTTATCAAACCGAATCTTAAAACCAAAACTGAATAAATTTTTTATCACAGAAGAAGAATATAAATCTCAATCAGATCGTGGATGAAAAGTCAAACTTTTATTTGTTAATGAAAACCAAAGCTGAATATTTTATCTTTCTCGCTTTACAATTAAAATCTATCATAAAGCATATTTACCTTTCAGGAGAGAAACCTTACCCTTCAGGAGAGAAACACAAACTGATTTTTCTTCCAGCTGAGAGCGTTTCAATACTCAACAGAACAGAAACTTAAAACCAAAACTGAATAAATTTCTTATCATAGAAGAACTTTTTTCAATATATATCTCAATCAGATTGGGGATGAAAAATCAAACTTTTAATTGCTAACGAAAACCAAAGCTGAATATTTTATCTTTCCGTTCCAGCTTTACAATGAAATCTATCTAAATAAAAACGTACTTACCCTTCTCTCTTCTTTTTGTCTGAATATTTGCGCTGGTATTGTATTCAAAATTGGTCATATATGTGTTTAAAAATTTTTTTGGAGTGTCATATGTGAGTGTACCATTTAATTCCATTGTAGTAATACTCTCTTTTCTATTTCTTTTCCTAATTTTTACTGATGAGGTTGCAATTTTCTTCTGCAATTTTGTCGACTTCTATGTTTACGGGCTTAGAT
Organism: Ryuthela nishihirai; assembly: GCA_038380435.1. Classification (NCBI taxonomy): domain Eukaryota; kingdom Metazoa; phylum Arthropoda; class Arachnida; order Araneae; family Heptathelidae; genus Ryuthela; species Ryuthela nishihirai. The sequence continues at coordinate 31,100,087 of JAWZYU010000022.1, forward strand.
AAAATTTTAACATTCTTGTAACAAAAAAAATATTCAGTTTTGATTAAAAGTTTTAATATTTTTCTATGATAAGAAATTTATTTGCTTTCGGATAAACCTTTTAACATTCTTCTTTAATAACAGAATTAATACTTTGGACTTTGCTTTGATAAAAGTTTTGAATCTGGTGTATCCACTGAAGTGTATGATAACTTAACAAAACACATCATTTTTTATTTCATATACACACACACCTCATTTCAACCTAATTCATTTAAACTAATTCACAAATTAATTTAAACCCCATCTTTAAAAAAAAACTTAAATTAGTTTTGACATGCTAAAAAACATTTTTCGTTTTTCTAACGTTTTTTCTAATTTTCACACATTTTTACAAAAAACCACGCGAAACATACTTTTTCCCTCATCCCCCCCCCATAACTTTTCCCATGGATTTTCATAGAAGAATTCTCGAGCCCCTTTTGCTGTGCCTGAACTCTCATTCATGCTACTCCTTTGTATATTGCAGGAAACTAAATTAAATGATTAAATTTACAATTTGTTTTTTCCAAAAAAGAAATTTTGAATTTCTAAAAATAATATTTTCTTATTTAAAATTTTCATATGAGTAGTGAAGTTTGTAATGTATAATAGTCTGTTTTCTCAAAGTGCAATTTTGCAAAAATATTTACGATTTCGTTATAATTTATATTGCAGTGTCCATTGTATATTTAGAATATTGTTTTGAGTGATGTATTCAGATTTATATATGTATTCAGATGCATATACAGTATATATGTGTATATTCAGATGTAGATATATATATATGAAGCATACAGTGGCGGTTGGTGACTAAAATATTTAGTGGGACACTTTGATTGCTAGAGTCAGCGCCCGGATGTAGAAAAAGAAAATTGGTAGATCGTCTGATATTGAAGCGAATAAGACTAGGATTCCCGCAATGCATGTATTCCTTTCTTTTTCAGTTATTCTCAAAAGGCATTATTCAATAAAAATGTTGTGAATTGAAAAACAACTCGAAAAGGTGTTTTCGTCTAATTTACTTCAATCCAGCATTTTACCTCTCCACTCTAATAACCACCCATGTATATAAATCCTCCCTGCTCTAGTGGTATTTAAAAAAAACTATTTGTGAAAATTATGTCTAATATGAGGTGTACTGCTTTTTTTACTCTATTTCGATCATAAATGTATATTTCTCATTTTAAATTGAATTACTCGTCGTAAATTATCACTTGAAAAGTTATTTATTTTCGTTATATTTAATTTATTTTACTACGAACACTAAAAATATGATATGGTTAGAGAATAAAATATAAAAAAATGACTGCAATGACAGCGGCTGAAATCGAATCGGACACTTTCAAGTTACAAATCAAACAATGATCTTATGTTAAAATATAATTCTAGTATTCTCTTTTAGGAAAAATGTTCAACACATTTTATATTTTATTATTATGTATTGTTGTTCTTAAATTCTTCATTCTTCATACAAAAGTATCCTTCCTTGACAAAATAAAAACTTCGCAGCCCAGTTCAAACACATCTAGTTGGAAAAGTTTAGGCTTGTTGAGCCAATCACAGTTCAGCGCTACTGTTTTCAGTGCATGCGCATTCGTGTCATTGATATAATAGATAATGCTGAGATTCCGGACGGTCGCCGTAAGGTAAAATTTCGTCTTGGCAATACGAAGCAGCCGAAGCCCTGATTCCAAAGCAAATGCTGTGATTGTCTACGTAACACGGCAAACAATGATTGCAAAAGAATATAAAAACGATATTATGCTGATTTAGATATCACAAATGATGAATACTAAATTTGAAATTCGTTTATCGTTTTTAGTGGGGCAGTGCTCTAATAAGTCCCTGATAGTGTAACAGAAAATTGGGTAGTTGAATTTAGAGTGATATTTACAAATGATATTTATTGCCGATTTACAATCCTTGAGAATTACAATTTCTTTAGTTGAAAACTTTAGGCGCCATTGTAGAGCTAATATACGCTTCCGTTAGGGCAATAGGAGTGAATTTATTTAATTTTAATGAGTCTGAGAAATTTAAGTCTGGACTAGCTGATAACGTTTTATCTTTACTTATAGAACCGTCGGTATATACACTGCACGACATTGAAATTGTCCCACCCAGAAGGAGTGAGGGGATAGAGGTGAAATGTAGCACACACATAGCAATACATATTAGTATTCCACAATTTAATTTGCAGTCACTTACAGCAGTTAGAAGATGAGATAATGCAGCACAATGTGACTGCCTCAGTAGGTGGTTGCACCACAGTGAACGGCAATGCAGGCAGCAATACGGCGTGACATGGAGTCATACAGTCGACGGATATGGTTCTGAGGAATTGTACACCAAGCAACGTTGACCCAGCACCAAGCACCAAGCCGCGCCAGCCGGTGAGAGGATTGCAGACGTCGTCCAATGTGGTCCCACAGATTTTCTATTGGAGATAAATCTGGAGATCGGGCTGGCCATGGCAATACTTGAACATGTTGCAAGTATTGTCTGGAGACCCTAGCAGTATGAGCATTGTCATGCTGGAAAATGGGCTGTTTCATGGCTCTCAGGAATGGTAACAAAACGGTCTGCATAACCGTGCTAACATATCGTGAAGCTGTCAGTGTTCTCATGATGTGGACAAGAGATGACCTGCTGTCATATCCAATAACAACCCATACCATTACGACTGACTGACGGGCGGTGTGCCGGTCATGAACAAAAGCTGGATCCATCCTCTCACTAGATTGTCGCCATACACGGACCCATCGATCATCAGCACCCAGTCAGAAACGGACTTCATCATTAAGACAACAGTGTTCCCATCGTGACCCCAGTTCGCACGACTTCGGCACCAAGCCAGACGAGCACTGCGATGGTTTGCAGTCAATGGCAGTCGACGTAATGGTTGCCTAAAGCCCAGGTGTGCCTCATGCAACCTTCGGTTTACCATTTTGGGTCATTATGGGGATATCCATGGCTGCTGACACAGCGCGTCGAATATTGCCTGCAGTGCTCTGTGGTGACGAACGAACAATACGCCTATCAAGCCATGCTGATGTCTGTAGAACGGCAACACTCACTCTGCAATGCACGCTAGAATCTTCATCTCGCCACTGTTGCCAACAGCGTCCAACAGTTCGTGCATTCCGATGAACATGGGCAACGACACGATGTGTAGTCTATTCAGCTTCACATAGGCCTATAATTCTTCCTCCCTCAAAAGCATCCAAATGGCGATAAACCTGCCGACAGCGTGTACCAGGCATTTTCTGCTTTCACTGAACAATTTCCAAGTGAAACCACCTAATCTCAACCGTTCGCACGACTTCCACCTGCATAAACACAATACCATCCCTGTTCCTTCTTGCACCTTTTATCTCTTGAGCCACACACGTCATTGGCTGCGGATTATCATTATTTGCATATCTCAACTGCGCACAGCCATCCTTCCATTTGCATGTTTGTACGACATGTCGTTCTGGGTGGGGGTACTTTCAATGTCGAGCAGTGTATTTTAATGAAATTATTATATTTTTATTGAATGACAGATTCAGAGAGTATTTTTTAAGCAGCTTGAGTGCACATAGATATTTCCTGTGAATTTCCGAGATAGTGTTATTTACAAAAGGAATGTAAAATGTCCAGGAAATTATGAAAGATGATCACCACTAAAGTTACATTTTAATAATTCCTGAATTTCAGGAAAGTATTTTGGCTTTTGAGATTGTTATATCTGGGAAATCATACTTTAGCCTATCTAATACTGGATGCGGTTTATTTTTAAGGATAATTCTTGCAATAAATTTAGATAACAAATATTTTTGTTTTAGCGAAAATGAAGGTAATGCGGTTTCTGCTTAAAGATTAATGTCAGCAGATGGCCTATGCAAAAACGGATGAATTTGATTTGGATAATTTATAGGGATCTTAAGGTAGATGACATACATTGTTCATTAATTCAATGCGATATTTAAGTTTCGGTTTAACTATTGAGTTGTATAACAAAAGTAGGTTTTTTTGGGGTGACATTCCCATTTCGTATGGTTAAGACATCTTATGAAGTTAAATTATTCCCATTACTGATTTGATTTTGATGTGAATATTCCAATTTAGTCTTTCATCAAGAATAATTCTCAAAAATTTAGGGTTATTTACAATTTTAATATTTGATTAAATAATTTAATGTTAATTCAATGATTAAACTCGTTATATTTTTTAAATATAATGTTACTATAGTTTTATGATATGCCAGTTTTAAAGACTATATAGTAAGTAGTGTTCCAAATGATAAATATTTTCCTGTAAACAAGACTGACTAAGAGAAATGTCTTCATCTTAGTGCCATATAATTAAATCGTCAGCATATAAAATTATTGTAATCTTCCACATATTATTATTATTACACATAATCTTTTAATCTCTCAAAAATGTCATGCCGAAGGAATTAGGTGTTTCAATCGCTAAACAATGCAACATATCAGAATTTGTTCTTAGCAATCTATTAGACCCCCTCCCAATCTGATAAATTAAAAAAAATTCTTTCTTAATAAAAATATATCAAACTACTTAAACTATATGATAAACTATAACTTCCTGTAAGAAGACCACATCGAACACTTGAAATGAAACTACATCTGAGAAAGCTTCAAAGCGCTACTCTACTTAATAATGTCATGACGTCATTTCTTTAATCTTGAAAATAGCCATTTCTACCAGAAATATAGAATCATATACACTGTCCTACCTTTTATTACTATAACTTTGTTTTAATTAATTTTGATTTAATGAAACTTAATAAAACTTAAATCATTATCCGTATCAGCTATTTCTTCATTACGTCCAAAATTGACTATTAAATGAATATAAAGCTATCATCTCATTAGCTTTTGATAATGATACCTTTATCCTTCTTTTGTCTTTAAAATTAAACACATTTCAAAATTTAACTTTTGTAAACAAAATTTATTTTTTATCTAATTTAAATTTTTATAAATCTGTTAGCAATTTCTCTAAGTTTTACTAAGTTTTATGAACAGAAGAGAAGAAATACATTGAATGAGTCAGGTTAAAGCAAGTTAATTAACCTGGATAAATTAATGAAAGGATATGTTGAGAGAAAGAGAGTTCTTATCAAGTTCATTAAAGCAGGACATTTGAATTTCTTAATATATTTTTGAGTTGAGTTGGGTTGGGTTGTTTTACCTCTGAGCGGCACTTTTTTGCACACCATGGACACCGAAGGCTCAGAGAAGGTTGGGGAAGGGGACCCACTGGAACAGTTGTTGGGAGACAGATGGTAGCCTCCCGTCAAGGCCATCCAGCGTGTTCTTTAACGTGCACAGCGGTATGGCTCTCCCGCACACGGAGCCACGGCTTAACGTCCCATCCGACGGACGGTGGCCTTTCTAAGACCATCGGTGTTCCCTACTGACCGTGGGCAGGGCGGGGAATTTTGCGGAGATAAATCTCAACGCTGACCCAGCTGGGACTCGAACCTGGGAACTACAGATTACGAGACTGGCGCGCTACCGACTGAGCCACCCCCGCCCCAATATATTTTTGAATCCGTTGCTCTGTTTTCAAATGAAATGTTTTCCTACACAGGCAATGACCCAGGACTTAGTTTCGGGGGGGGGGGGGGGGGTGAGTGAGAATAATACTAAAAGAAGTCGAGTTTCCCAGTACTAAAATATTCCACTGAACACGAAAGGTTGAAGTGATATTCTATATGGAATAAGAATTCATAGGTTTTTTTTGTAATCTATTTTAGTGTCAGACATAAAATATGGGCTGAAATGGATATGTACAGAGACAACTGTTTTGGATTTCAAAGCAGGTAGACAAACTTCAGATTTCGTATAAGATTTCGTATAAGTATATATTCATCCCTATTCGAACGTATTTTCCTTTGATGAATAGAATACAAGGTAAAAAAAAAAGTTGTACAGAATAAGAGAGTTGAACTTTGGGAATTAAATGATAAACAAACTCTTTAAATGTACCTGTTTGGAACAGAGGGAATGATTTTTCAACTTTTCAAATTTGTCAGATTGGCAAACGAGAAGATACGTTGCTCTTTTGGAAATGGTATGCCATTCATATCTGGTTAGTTCTTTCTCTCCTCTTATAATCCCAACGCTTTATTTATGAACACTATAACTGCTAGCTAGAAAAAGTTCTCACTGAAACAACCGAGCATAACAACATAGGCTGAAAAAAGAAGAATAGGTGAGATGAAACCCTTCGAAGTGGAAAGTTCAATTCTCTTCAGCTACTATTGAAAGTGCTTCTTTTCAGCGTACTTATATGAACAGAATTAAACAATAAAGCGAAGCATGAACAGATGGAAAACTGTCAATTCTAATATCGATATTACTAAATACTGTTTACCAATTACACCATATTATCTTTATTTCGAATTTCTGTTATCCTAAATGTGAACAAAATAGTCCGTTAGAGCTTCCGTTTTGTGAACTGAGAATGTCCAGATACGCCGAGGGAGACTTTTCATTTCTAAACTGTCTCGCTGCCCTTACAAAGCCCATGGGAGCTCGTGTGCTGCCATGCAATCGGAAAAACAGATGTTCATATTGAACTATCGAACTATTGACAACACATGGGGTAACGTAAACTGTAAACGTTATTTAACGTAATCCATGAATGCGCGAAGGGGGAAACTGAACAGATCATTTCCAACTTTCAGAGTCCTTTTCTTAACTGAATATTAGAATGCATTTGATTTTATAGACTTTACTAGATGCTTTTGATTCTAGATGCTTACGCAGTATATTGGGTATTAGGTGGTTTAACTTTGTAACTAATGATGAGGTTAGGCAAAGGAGTCTGCAACCTCCTTTAAGCAGCATATTGTGAAGAGAGACTCCGCTGGTTTGGCCATGTTGCCCGTATGGATAATTATAGATTGGCGAATAGAGTTATGAACAGTGTGCCTAGAGGCCTCAGAAAGAGGGGGAGACCTAGGATGCGGTGGGCAGACAATGTCAAACAGGACCTTGTTAGAATTGGTGTGCAGTGGCCGGATGCAGCAGATGTAGCTTAGGACAGATATGCTTGGAGAATTAAACTGCGCGGTCTGGTTGGACCTCCGTAGCCCATGGCTGCTTGAGGATGATGATGATGATGATGTATGTATGTCATTAGTTCCAGTAAATTGAAAATATGGTGCATATTTTATCTCTTTGTGTATTTTCAATGTACTACGTAATAGACAGTGATGGAAAAAAGTCCTGAACACACCTCTGTTTTTGAAACATTCCTTTTGTTCATACTGATTTCTAAGCAAGGAATTATTATATACATTCACTCTAAAGTATTTTTATGCTGATTTCAAACCGTGTCTAGTAATTCAGTCGTAAAGTATCATAAGAGATGTCCTGTGCTAGTAATATATTTAACTGAAAAAAATTAATTTCGCCGTGAGTGGGACTCACGGCAAAACAAAATTGTTTTCTGCTAAATGCAGTAATTTTATATCTAAAGCGGTTTTAGAAAGTTTCCAATGTGTAGTGTTCTCCCCGTTGCTGTGAATTCCGCATAACATAATCAACAACCAAAAAGAAAAAGAAAAATCAATATCATTGATACGAGCCTTATCAGCTCTCACTCAATATTATTATAGAAGCCATCATAATGCTAATTTCCCAAGTATTCCATACGATCTCACAATTAACCACAAATTATGATGATCAACAATTAAAAGCCTTTTTGAAATCTACAAAGTGAGCAACCACAAGGTTCTGCAACTATAAATCTGATCTACAGATCAAACTGGTAACTGCTCCTACTACTTCGGAATCCACACTGTTGTCCCTCAACCAAAATCTTAATTCTATTAAGCACAATCATGCAAAGAACTTTACATGGAACAGAAAGTAGTCTGATACACCCTATAGTTATCACAAGAACTGCGATCACCATTTCTAAAAATAGGGATGATAATAGCTCTGGTAAAATCTTTAGGAACAATGCCTTTGTCATAAAAGATATTAAAAAATCAATCGTCCATGTAGTTAATAGAAACATTTACAGTTCTAAGCATATTTTTTAAACAACAATAATAATTTTATTCATTCACATTTATATTTTTGTTTTGTTGTTTGTTTGTTTGTTTGTTTAAATTGACTTGTATCTTTACATATAAAAATTTCATATACATATGTTTACATTTCTGAATACATTATCAGTCTCATACAAAATTAAAAGCAGTAATCAATAACAATTCTAAAATCAAAACTGAAATTGAGGTTCGATTCTAAATTGAAACGAAAAAGTTAAATAAAGAAAAAATTGTGTTCATTGTATATCTGATTGCATATTTCAGCAGTAATTTCATCTATCCCTGGGGATTTACGTAGTTTAAGCTCAGGAACAGCCAAAATAACTTCTGACTGTTGTAGGGCCAACATAAAGCCACCAATGCATCTATCATCATTACAAGCAATGGGAGTAGAACTTGCCACATTGTTTAGAACACCACTGAAGTGCTCAGTCCATCAAACCATAGCAGAATCCTCCCTATCAGCAACATTACCATATTTATCCTTCAATCCATGTACACCTCTCTGTTTCTTCCCAAACAAAACATTAATTTTTTGGATTTATTAACTAAAACATTCTCCAATTATTAACTACGGTAAAACTCTTTGCTGTTACGCTGTCTAGTTGCATCCTGACTTTATCAGCCAAGTTATCATGACAAAGATTTTCATCAGCTGCGAACTGATCCTTTGCACGTTTATTAAAGCTCTTTTTAATGCTTGGTGTTAGGAGTAATAGGGTGTTAAGGATATTCCTACAGTTCTTTCTCACAAAAATAAACTGCAATAACTTATTATTCAAATACCTTTGTCAACTCTGCTCCTTTTTTACTAAAAGAGTAGTTTTCAGAAACGCTTGTTTTAAATGGTCCCATTTTCCCCCAACTCAGTAATGAGTTACCCACGTTTCTCATAATAAGTAGGTAACCTAGCAGGTAATCTTTGGTATTAACTGTATCTTTCAGAGCTTCAGTGTTAAAGGTATTTTTTTAACTATAGCACTACACTCCTTAAGTGTAAGTTGCACGATAATTTAACAAGGTACGTTCAGGTCCTATTTCAGTTCCCCTATGTGAACTGGTGTTAGTTACAGAACTAACCCATTTGCTGTTAATTAATATATAATCAATCATGTTCTTATGCAACCCAAGATAATATCTCCTTTTTGGCAGAATTTAAATTATCCTGACTTACAGCTCCCCACCGTGGTACAATGATATGGGGTGGCATCATATATGGCAGTCAAACCTTTTCTCCTTGTTTCTGACATGCTAATGGCGAGACGTTACATCGATGACATCGCTAATCCTGTGGCATGACCTTTCCTTATCAGCATGTTTGGACTGATTCTGCAGCAGGACAAAGCCACCCCACACACTGCATCTGAAACAATGGACAGTCTCTAAGGTGTGGACATTCCCCCATGGCTGCCATACTCCCCAGAGTTGACGCCCATTGAGCATGTGTGGGACCTTATGGGTCGCTGCCTTCTCCAGCTCCATCCGGCAGTAAACCTGGTATAGTTACATGCTCAGTTGGATGCTGTTAGGAACACCATACCTGAGGACACCATTAACATCTGATTGATGGAATGCCGAGACATATACAGGCTTATATCATAGTGCTATGCACTGATGAATCTGCAATAAACGAATGTACCTTGCGTTCTCATCTTTTTTTTTTATCATTTGCACATCTACCATCAATAACTTCCATCCTGTCAGTTTCGGACATGTACATCACTTCCTTCGCAATCTTGCGATTTCCACTTTGAGCAGTGTAATACACTCCTTGCTCGAAGGGGCGGAGTGGCTCAGTCGGTAGCGCACCAGGCTCGTAATCTGTAGTTCCCAGGTTCGAGTCCCAGCTGGGTCAGCGTTGAGATTTATCTCCGCAAGAAATTCCCCGCCCTGCCCACGGTCAGTAGGGGACACCGATTGTCTTAGAAAGGCCGCCGCCCGTCGGATGGGACGTTAAGCCGTGGTCCCGTGTGCGGGAGAGCCATACCCTGTGCACGTTAAAGAACACGCTGGATGGCCTTGATGGGAGGCTACCATCTGTCTCCCAACAGCTGTTCCAGTGGGTCCCCTCCCCCAACCTTCTCTGAACCTTCGGGGTCCCTGTGACCTGGCCATTTAGCCCATGGTGTGCAAAAAAGTGCAGCTCAGAGGTAAAACAACCCAACCCTTGCTCGAATAGCCGGACGCTTCAGTTTATTACTCAGTACAATATGACAGGAAAGTTAGAAAAATAGTATGGAAAATTTAAATATTTGTTAGAATGAAGCAATTAAAGTTAAGAAACTGCTTTTACTTTTTCTTACAATGTTTATAACTTAAGAAAATATTTAAAATATATATTATTTTTCCTTTTTGATCAGTAAGAATTTTAAGGAAACTTTTCTTTCCTGGACGCTTCGCCAGTGGAAAGATTCAATTCGTCTGGTTCAGTTTCTGTATATGTCAAAAATATACTGGTGCTGAAGTGATTTGGCAGTAATTATCCATCCTTGATAAACTTAGAATAATTCAACTTTCTACATTACCAAATTAGAATCCTTTCGAATCACTCAATAATAATGCAATTCTGGTGCGTATTTTTATTCTTTTCCTCCCACTTGCCTGCAGACTTGAACTTCTATGTACACCTTGTAAATAACTTCCATGTACACCTTGTAAAGTAGTAGATATTCTAAATTGTGTGCTCTTTTTAGCGAAACATACCTTACTCTTTTTCGTCTAAATCTCTTTTATTTTCTAGGTGTTTGCAATCAAGTGGCAGACATCAGCAGGATGCCAGGTTGCAGGGTTCCTGGGAGTACTGAGCAGCGAACTCTCTGTTTACACCTTATCAGTAATCACTTTAGAGAGGAACTATGCCATAACACATGCCATGCACCTGAATAAAAGACTCTCGTTACGACACGCAGGATACATTATGCTGGCAGGCTGGTGTTTTGCCCTGGTCATGGCCATATTGCCTTTGTTTGGTGTCAGCGATTACCGCAAATTCGCCATTTGCCTGCCCTTTGAAACAGAAGATCCTCTCTCGCTGGGATATGTTGTGTTCCTCATCCTCATCAATGGCGTCGCTTTCCTTATCCTTATGGGTTGCTATTTGAAGATGTACTGCGCCATCCGAGGCTCTCAGGCTTGGAATTCCAATGACTCCCGAATCGCTCGCCGCATGGCTCTGTTAGTGTTTACAGACTTTATCTGCTGGGCACCCATCGCTTTCTTCTCCCTGACAGCAGTGTTTGGACTTCAACTGATCTCCCTAGAAGAAGCGAAAGTGTTCACCATCTTCGTTTTGCCACTCAACAGCTGTGCTAATCCCTTTCTCTACGCCATCTTTACTAAGCAGTTCAAGAAAGACTGCATTCACATCTGCAAGAGAATCGAGGAATCTCGTGTGACGCGAGGCATTGGACGTGGAAGACACAGTTCCAATTTCTCCAACAGACATACTCCAGTCAACACGAACTCAGCAACTGAGCAAAAGAGTGGCAGTGATCAGGTTGTGTGTCAGTGTAGATCTTGGAAGGCCCAGTCTGAAACCCAGAGGGACTGGAAGGCTTGGGCTAGGCGTTATTTGCTGTGTCAGAAGCACAGACCTGGAGAAGAAGACACTGGAGGCTATACCTATGCTATAGCTCAGATCCAACGAAATGTTGAGAGACGACATAAACATACGTCCAGTATCTCTAGCGAAAACTTTTCTTCGCGATCTGACAGCTGGAGACAGGGTAACATTCCATTGCGCCTTCTCGACCAGGGAGCCCGAAGGGGGTCATGGACATTGCAGAGAAAGTCTTCACAAGACTCTAATATGTCCTGCAGTAGGCAAGATTCTTCTACTTCTACTTTTCGGATGTCTCGCTCGAGTTTCAGTAGTGATAGCTCTAATCCAGCTAGAGCTCCTTATTCTCGACCGTCAGCATCTCTGCCTACGAATGGCGATGCTCATAACAGAGCTTCTGTAGATAAAGCAGGTGCTTCGAACGAGACGTCTCAACCTCGTTTGCTTCGTGCAATGATCAGCAAAGAGAAGCCAAAATTATGTCGACAGGGCGCAGTGGCAGATGACTGTGTTTCCACGCGGCCTGGTATGAGAGGCGAGCCAAGGAGTTATCCGAAATCCCCCCCACAAGGAGGATCAAAGGGCGATCGTCTGTGTGCTGTGTGTGCAAGGAAAGAAGCCAGCCCTCCACTTGTGTTTAAGAGTAAAGAACTGGAAGAAAAGTTCACATGCTTCTATAACCGTCTCGCAGAGAGCAGTCATGAAGATAGCAGCGAGGTCTCCACCTCCAAGGAAGAACAGGTGATTTTGTCTAGTGAACAATCGACAGGAGACAACAGGAGATTTTCCATAAAGGAGGATACGAATGACACATACCTCACTGATCGTGATACTACTGATGTGGTCAGACCCCACATTGAAGTCAATCCTATGTCAGATAATGTTAACGAGGAAGTGTTTATTTGCCGCGGTGAGATTCAGTGTTCCTCCAATTATTCGGTTTCTCGAATAGGACTACAACAGTCCAGCTGCGAAAGCATTGACGATTACCACCACCTCCACGTGACCAATATTGATCACAATGAAGAAAAATGCAAAAGTTTAACTAATATCGATAAACAAAATGCATTCGACAGCGGACGGAAATCCTCATCCGACAATTCGTTAACGAAAATTACATTAAAAAATCTACCTACGATTTTCAGGTCTTTTTCTAGTCAAGGATCAAATTCCAAAGACACAAAATCGAAACTCAAAAGTCAGATCCACTTAGGACAGAACTCCGTGCGTTCCATACCAACATCAAAGAGTGAAAACATCATGCACAAGGTTTTCGAGGAGAATCTCTTTCAGGCGAGTAAACCACGTTTCGTGCAAAATGATTCAGATGTAGAAGGCATTTGTCATCACAACATTCCAGAGGAGTCATTTAAAAATAACCCAGAACAATTGAAATTGCTAGCTATGGCTGCAAGCCCGAAACTAGCCGTGAAAAGGAATGAAAAATTTCCCTTAATAGACGAAGACGGTTAGATTCAATTCTTCGTTTGAAGAGAGAATTCTTTCATTTGCTGTAAGCAAGGCCGAATTTGTAGAAAATGCGATGTGCTAAAGAGACCACACACTTGTGTCGGTTGCATAAATTTTTTCATTAATTGACAGTAAAGAATGAAAGATCCTGATAACGAAAGGACATTCAAGAAAGCCTTGCCGATCGAGAATTTTATACGTTTAAATACAGTGCCCTATGGAGAAATATTTAATAATGGGGACAGCTGCAGTCTCCTTAATCTCCACCAGTCTCCTTTTAATAATGGGGACAGCTCCAGTCTCCTTTAATAATGGGAACAGCTGCAGTCTCCTTAATCTCCACCAGTCTCCTTTAATAATGGGGACAGCTGCAGTCTCCTTAATCTCCATCAGTCTACATTAATAATGGGGACAGCTGTAGTCTCCTTAATCTCCACCAGTCTCCTTTAATAATGGGGACAGCTCCAGTCTCCTTAATCTCCACCAGTCTCCTTTAATAATGGGGAAATGCTGCAGTCTCCTTAATCTCCACCAGTCTACTTTAATAATGGTGACAGCTGCAGTCTCCTTAATCTCCACTAGTCTCCTTTAATAATGGGACAGTTGCAGTCTCCTAATCTCCACCAGTCTCCTTTAATAATGGGTACAGCTCCAGTCAAGTATAGGGATTTTTGGCATACGTGAATTCCTGCTTTTCAAAAATGGTGTAAGAAACATATGCTCACCAGGCGACATTATGGGAGATTATAAATCTCCCAAGTAGTGGTGTACCCACACCACTACTTCAATAAATGTTAGATTTGTTTGCACAGTTAAAAAAAAAATATCGTACCCTGTTGTATCCCACATCCAATACAGGCCAGACCAAGGAATACTTTACGGTCAAACATTCATAACATGATAAAAAGCCAACCTACGTTCACAGCACGTGTCTATAAAATCTAGTGCAAAAATCACATGAATAGGTTCCGAGGTCTTACGCGATTGACACGTGCATATCATGTGTTTTGCAACATCAGAGGGACGTATGTATTAATAGAGCACCCAATAATAACGTCATTTTGGAAAATTCATCGCGACAAGCAATTTCGTACTGTAAGCGAAGCTCAGCTATCGCACGGTTAATTTCATTATTTTTTATTTCATTGAAATTGTTGTCCCTGTGGATTTCGATTTTGCTTTAATTTCTATTTTGTCTTTTACATTGAACCTTCATTTAACTAATAGATGAACCCGAAACATAAAACCTCTTCACGTATAGTGAGTAAAAAATCACACATGATTATGACTTTGACCCGAAAAACTGTCATTTTAAACAAATTTCGTGGCAGATGGGTAGACGTGGTCGAGAATATCAAGTGGCAAATCGACCATATATAGTATTCGTGTAAGTGAAAAACAAATCACTGCTTTCATACAGGTTTCTGTGCCTATAGGTGCCAAAATATTAAGGTATCCGTTGGTGAGTAAAGTATATAATAAAGCATCATTACCTTTTATTTTTACTGTTTTATTGAAGAATTTACTCTCTGGAACATAAATATCCATTGGTGCTTCTTTCATAGGTAGTTACAAACATTTACTCTCAAGCTTTTGGAGCATGTTATATTCTGGGGTCATATATCCTCATTGTTATAAATAAGATTGAATTTGTGGATTATAGTTTCGTCGAACGCAGCTTTTTCAAAGAACACAACTGGGAGTCGTCAAGGGGTTTCCTGTATTTTGAAAACAAAAAAAAAAGCTTGAGGTGATATAAGATATAAAACTACTTACAAATTCCGGGAGAATGAACAGATTGGCGTTCATGTGTGACGTCATCGTCGGCAGAAATTTGGGGCACAGCAGTGATCTGTCACAAATTTAGTAGGGTGGTGCCACTTAGTTGTAGCCCTCGTGGGTTAACGTATCGGGTTCCTAGCTGCCATGGAGGCGCTGCCGTCGCCTACCTTGGAATGGGGTAATACGTTCTATAGTACAGTTGTGACTGGAGCAGTACGTTAACGGTGGAACGCTCTGAATGAAGTTATCGGTGGGAAAAGGAGCAATGGACATACCTTTAGTGCTAAATGTCTGGCGTGAGTTTAACTAGTATACTAAAATTTACTGTGGCCAGGTTATGTTATCACCAAATAATTTTTTACTTCCATATCGGTTGCAAAAATCTGATTCAATCCACACTGTAACGGAATTCTATCTTCATTGAACTAAATAAGAATATTTCAATCTGCGTTTAGACATAAAATACTGTGGAACCAATATGATACAGCAACTTGAGTAAAGATCCAGCTAAAAAGATACAACTCTTTTGATACCTGGGGCAGCTCTAATATAACTTGGTTTTAACTTCCATACAAAGAATAACTAGTGCCATGAGACATTTTCCTATCTCGTACGTACCTTCCACATAGCAGAACTGAAGAGACTAATTTCTGCGGCATCAGATGTAATTCGATGATAAATGAAGGACGGAATTTCTAGCCAAACTACCTGTGATATGTAACTATCTGTGTTTCCTTTGTATCGTCTGTGGTTGTCTTGTAAAAGGTAAAGAAGTGATCATGCACGTTTCTTTCACAGATCATAAAAAGTGACAATAAATTCTGTTCTCCATGTTTCCTCATTTTTGAACTTTCGTGCTTTACGTTTTCTCATTTTAGGAATTTTTGTTATTTTTTTCCTCAGTTTTTAATAAAAATTACATTTAGTTATATTTTGTATTATATTATTATGATACCTATGCATAGTAACAAAAATTTTAATATGATATATCCTAGTTTTCAGAAACATCAGGATATATGCTGTTTTGTTTCCTATTTTCGCATTTTGTTGTGTTTTGTGTATTAAATTAATTTTGTGTAATTGTAAGTTTTTGCTTTAATTTTGAACGCCAGTGCGAATTATTCTTACGCATCTGTCACGTGATGTCCCATGAAGTAATGGCTGACGCATTCCCTCATTTAAAGAAAAGCAAGTGGAATTCAACAGCATCAGCAGGGGTCATAACGAAGGTCAATTCCTGCCTCACGATTCAATATTCTAATTACATCTGTTAGAAAGTGTGACGTTGAAAAAATGGGAAATTCTTGAATTCATGGCACCAAAATTTAAATAGATTCTTTACTTCTTCAAAACAACTTTTCGAAAATTTTCCTCCAATTACAAATAATGACATTTAGTCGAGTCACAAGACGGAAGCATCTGTCACATTCGATTAGAAGCTACGTAAACTTAGATAGCAACACTCTCTTTACATGAAAACATTCTTAACACAGGGTGTAGGATCGTATCAGTGAAAGCACCGCACTTGTGCAGTAAACCAAACCGGCTATTTGAAGAAGTAATTAATCAGGAATGTTTCTTCTCAATAAATTCTCTGGTAGATTATAGTTTTAATATAATAAAAATTATTTTAAAATATCATGTATCAGCATACATGCCATTAATTTATGACAAGTTCTAGACTAGCAAGCGCTGTCAGGGAGAGGAATGAAATGTTGATGAGGAAAAACCTTAAACCAATGAAAGTATTTTTTTAATATGATGCTTTGCAAAAACAGGGCTCTATTTTAAATAAACAAAATTTAGTGTAAATTAAAAATTATAGATTCAAATGAAGAACTGAATTATTAGTTTCGCTCATAAAGGTTTTTGATTAATTCAAATTGTTTACAAGAGAAAACAACACAACGATGATTTCGTTCATGTGAACTAAAAGTGAAATGATAAAATTTGCAGAATCAATTAAAGAAAGGAATTTTAAAGAATCCAGCAAACTAGTGCACGAGAAGAATGCGAACATTATAGTAAAGATGGGCACCGAAACAGATGCGAAACTAAGTGTAAAAAACTAGAAAAGGCTAATACATACGTCGTAAAAACCATGTTCCATTGTCTTTCGTATAAAGCAACACCCAGAGTTAGAGCCAGAAAAGTTTCTCAGAGGACACTGATTGTTGCCATAGAGTGTAACTTTGATTAACAGATCCCCTTCGTTTATCCCTTTACTAGAACTAAATTGCACGGTCTGGTTGGACCTCCGTAGTCCATGGCTGCTTGAGGATGATGATGATGGTTCTGAAAAGTGCCTTTAAAGTTTTCGCGTCTTCGGCATGTGAAACGTCGGTTTCTCCAAAACCTTTTCTTGATAGGGATGCACAGTTTCATTATATTCAACAAAAAATATCATCAACAATGACTCGAGGTATTTTGACGCTTTGAAAATCCCTCGAAGTCAACTTCTCTTCCTTGAGAGCATTCAGAGGAGATTGCTTTTAATCCTTCAGAGAGAAAAAAGTTTCTCGCAGCCCGAACAGTTGTCCTGTTCAAGGCAGTCTAGTGCGACCCTATGCATTATATATCCAAAAATATTTGTAAAAGTTTTTAAAAAAATGCAAAAATATTTAATTTTTTTAAAAAACACCTCGCAACAAGACATTTCTTATTCAGTTGTGCACCAGTGTTGTCAGTTGTTTAGCAGTTGTTGTTCCTTGTACTAGATTAAGAACTCTCTGCATGCGACTTCAGGAAGCGCAAAAAACATATCTTGTTTTTAGGTTACATTGCCATCCAGAAATAGAAGCGCGTTATCAATATGACATCAAACGAACAGTGTTGCCCATTCACACGTAATAAGTAGAAAAAGCTCTAAAAATAGCGTTTTAGAATGAAAGAAAGCTTTTTTCTAATGTTTGAGAAACAATATGTTTTAGATCCCATTTTTCTTCGTCCAATGAAGCCTATATTAGAGTTTTGGACCAATGAAATATATTTTGTAAAAGCTGAAGCATGATTAAAAAATTAAATACGATAAAAAAAGACTAATAATCTTCCCAGAACAAGCTATATTGCAGAAGGCTATTTCAAACACCTTTACCTGATGTTTGTTTGCTCCTTACTGTAGAGAGAGAATTTTGCGTTCCTTTATATTTTTACCAAGTGCGACTAAAGGAACGCGGCTCGTTTCACTTAGAAAGGACGAATAGCACAGGCAGGTGAGTGCCCAAGACATGCCCGGGCCCCACTCAAGAATCTGTTAATGCAAATGCATTTGCATTTTTTTGCGTAGATAAATGCAATTGCTTGAAAGTAATCCGAAATGTAACAAAAAAGTAACAGGACTGTGTTACAAATGTGCTGCCACATTAGGGGTTTAGCTGTAAAACAGTATTTTTTTTTCATGTTCGTGGGATAAATCTAAAGGACATTTTGTTTATAGAGTGTTTTGTGCAGTTCTCGCAATAACGTAAAATAAGACTGTGTCGAACAACTGGATCACTAAACTAATTAGATTATAAACAGTATCTAATTGCAACTGCCTTTCGATTCGATCAAAACCGAATCAATATCAAATAATATGATGCCATTTCCTGTCGGTGGTATTATAGGAATCGGATGTGCGGCTGAAACTGCTTTAGATTAAGAAGGTCTCCTCAGATATACACTATATAAAAGAACGGACGAACAAAAATCCCCCCCCCCAACTTTACTCTAATTCCGGGCCCATCTGATTGTTATCGATTCTGCCAACGAAGCCAGTGAAATATTTTTTGGGACCACGAACTAAATTTGCAACGATTTGGGAAAAAATTAATAGGAATTGACCAGGTAGCTTTTGTAGGTCTTGAAATATAGTAGTCTTTTCCATCAAGTGAATTTTCGAGTGGTGCATCTCTACAAGAATAGGAGTGTACAAGGTTGAGGCCATCTTGTTTTTTTTGACTTAATATTTTTGTTGACATTCTCAGTTATTTTTGTTCATAGGTCTTAAAAACTTGATTTCGATGCCCATGCAAAGCAACAAGAGTATATCACAAATATGGGTCCATCCGGACAGGGCTCCTCAAGAAACCTAGAGTGCAAATGCATAATTTTTGTTTCAAGTAGGTAACTGCAAATGTATAATAAGCGGATAGATACTTCGGAATATCACAGAAGAGTAACAGGATTTGTTATAAAAGTGTGGTCAGATAATGACTAATGGTGTTACCATTAATCTGGGTTTTTCACCCTCGTGGAGTTTAAGCAATGTGGCTTCGTGGAATTTCTTGCAACAAAGGGAAATAAAATAAAGTGTGGTGTCAAAATTAGCTAACAACTAAAAACCAGTTGTGATTCCAAAACACTACACAACTTCAACTGTCTTTTGATTAATAAGTTGGAAATTAAGTCATTTTGTATCTGTGATTCTCGGAAATCGGACGTAAGGTTGAATTTGCTCAATGCTACGAAGATCTCATCAGAAACATAAGAAAGAATGGGAGAACGATTTTTTCTCGTGACACTCGTTCCGTGTTCCACTGACACCTCCCCGTCAAAACCATCAAGCATATTCTTCAACGTGCACAGGGTTAAGCTCTCCTGCTTTCAGGACCACGGTTTTATGGCCCATCCGACAAATGGTGCCTTTCAGAGTCCATCGGCGTTCCCTTTCCAATCGAGAGCAGTGTGGAGATTTAGAGGAGATAAATCTCAACTCTGGCCCAGGTAACACTCGAACCTGGGAACTACAGATGATGAGCCTGTCGCACTACCGACTGAGTCAATCCCCTCTTTATTAATATTTGATTGAGTAGTAAAAGATATAATTTTTAACTGAAGAGCATTAAATAAGGGATAGATGTTTCTTTTCTGGTGTTGGCTTTCTACTGAGGTATCGTATTACTCACAGGCCTTCTCAATGGCGTATTAAACTAACAAACTACTATGGTAGCTCTGCTTATCTAAGAGGTAAATTTTTATATAGATTTTGTGAAATTAGAAAAAAAACTTTGATAAGTATTAACGACAATCAGTTTTTACTTTACCTAGGTAGGGGCTTCAAAATTTGGAAATGTCCCGGCATCTCTGGGCAAGTGAGAGGGCTTGAAGGAAGTTAACGTTTCTGCAAAGAAACAGAGTGAAAAGTTTTTGGGACCACGAACTGAATTTGGAAAGATT
Organism: Ryuthela nishihirai; assembly: GCA_038380435.1. Lineage (NCBI taxonomy): Eukaryota > Metazoa > Arthropoda > Arachnida > Araneae > Heptathelidae > Ryuthela > Ryuthela nishihirai. The sequence continues at coordinate 31,120,150 of JAWZYU010000022.1, forward strand.
TCGGAGTAAAATATTAGAAGAAAAGTGAAACGGAGGTAACCAGGAGGCCCTTGTAAGTCTTGGGGTAGTAGTATTCTTTCCTAGCAGGTGGATTTTCCAGTGGTACATTGTATAAAAGATATAACTTTATAGCCCTAAGCTATGAAAGACTGAACCAAACACTACACTACTATTCTCCCTAAAATTCCTTTAGTGGATGATTTTAGTGTTGGCCTAGTGGCGAAAGTTTAACCGCTGGCCAAGTAGCTAGCTTGCTTGGTTGCAGATCAAAGGGACTTGTATTCGAGTCCCCAAATAAGAAATGGATATGTTGTCTTTCTGTTCAGGTCTTGCTTTCTTCCCAGAGAAGGTGTGTGCCGTATTACACTGACTGCTACTTGTGACTCCAACGGTTTAATTCAGAATATGTAACTTAGCTTCGAAACAAGTTGCTTACTATATTAATTATTTTCATTTAAAGACAGGAAGAAAAACGTTTCTATTGGAAAATTGGTAAATCTGAAGATTTGATTAAATTTAGGAAGATTTCATTCTTTATCATAGTGTCTCGCAAACTTTTTTACTCTGCGGCACACTGAATCTAATTTTTTTTCAGCGGCACACTGAATCAAATTGTTTTTTTCCGCGGCACACCTAAAAGGATTTTTGATGGTTACGTAAAAAGAGGAAAATTGAAGTTTCGTTAAATGCATTTTATTTAAAATAAATATAATAATAAATATAATTAATCATAACTCGGTGTTTGTTTTAAATATTTGTCCATTCTATGGCTTGAAATAATCAAAAATTAATACCAAAATTTGGAAAAAGCTTGATAAATACTTACAAGATCCCAGTTGATAAAATCTGAAAGATTTTTATTAAAGCACGTCGATAACACAAGTCAAGTCAAAATGAAATCTTTGGAATATCTAGTGTCAATTTGAAAATCTCTCGCGGCACACAGTTTGCGAGACATTGCTTTATCATATTGTTAACGTGATTTTATTTCTGGATGGTTATGTAACATAAAATAGGACAGGATATTTGCTTTTCCTGAAATCAGATGCGTTTAGTTTTTAATCTAGTGCTAGGAAAACGAGGTACACATCTGACAACACCAAAGGAAATATCTTGGGAAAACGATGTTACACAATATGCCTAAGGCGGGAAATTGTTAAAGCTGCTTTTGAGACGTTCTTATATCTAAAGGTTAAAAATGCTCGTCACTGAATGCCCATTTAGGAAATTGCTCGACTAAGGGTTAGGGATTAGATCTGACTATTGAACCAACTGGCATGTCCCTATATATGTGCTTGAATGCTTTATGAGAAACCAGGACAATCCCAACAGAGCTTTTAGGTTGGCCTCGTCCTTTTTCGGGAGAGTAACTTCTTCCCTTTTAAAAACGATGGAAAAAAAGGATATCTAGATGTACCTAGTGGCAAAGAAAAGAAATATTAATTTTAATAATATCTATTTTCCCATATGCGATGCAAAAAGTAGAAAATAAACCTAAAGCATATCTATGGTGCAATCAGTCACTGGGCTCGTATTCACTTCAAAGGAAGATAGGGCGCCGATATACCTACTTGACATGATTCCCGGCGTCTTATCTTCCTTTGAAGTGAATAGTAACTCAGTGACTGATTGCACCGTAGATATGCTTTAGGTTTATTTTCTACTTTTAGGGCCCTATAGGAAGATAGATATTTTTTAAATTTTTTAAATCAATTTATATTATTTTCTTACCACTAAAAACACCTACCTTCAAAAACTTCCATGTCATATATAAAAAATAAATAAATACCCTCTCAAGCAGCTGCGTGCCACAGAAGTCTGTCAAGAGCCTGTCAATTTATATGTCATAATAGAAGGTCTGTGAGGATGGCAGGATCTCAGCAGAAAAACATCACAAATATCCATGCCTTACCAGGGGCCCGAACCTAGGTTACTTAGATCAGTAGTCAAGAGTGCTAACCACTAAGCCACGGAACATGACTCATAAATATAGATCGCGGTTTCCTCCCCCTGTTTTAGGAGTCGTTTATCTGGTAAACCATGACATTGGAAACGTCACGAGCTATAATTTGAATGCAACTCCTAAGGTCCACCCCAGCGGAAATCCGCCACTTTTATTTGGTCAGGGGGGAGAATGGTGTGGGGGAGGAAATTAGAAAGAGTTTATGAAGGAGACGATGAGGTACTCATATGAACTTTCGTTTGATACCTAACACCCAATTGTAGGAAAGTTCGCAATTGTAGGAAAGCATCTCACGCAATGTTCTGAAAGAAGGAATTGCAAGGTTAATATCATACACTTGTCCTAACAGACGGCATTACACCAAGATTAATAAACGTATAAAAGATCAGTTAAAAGCTGGTAATAATCTTTAACATGATAGTTTGGCTGACAAAGCAGAAGAAGCAGTTAGACAATACAAAACAGGAGGTTGTACCAGATAGTTAATGTTTTGTGTGGGAAGAAACAGACAGGTACACAGGAATTGAAGGATAAACATGATAAGGTGGTTGAAAGTGAGGATTCTGTCATGGCTAGGCGCCATGAGCAGTTCAGTTATGTTCTAAACATTGTGATTAATTTTACTCACATTGTTTCTAATGAAGATAGATGAATTACTGGCTTTAATATTGCTTTTTCTGAAGTCTGAAATTATTTTCGCTATTTTGAAACAAAGTACATAAATCCCCAGTGATGGATGAAATCACGAATGAAATGCTTAGAGCTGGGAACATTTGCCCTGATTGAAACTTTGAACTTTTTTTATGATAAAGGTGTTCCTAAGGACTTTACTAGAAATATTATTATCCCTATCTTTGAAAAAGGCGATCATGGTTCTTGTGATAATTAATAGGGGATTTAGTTTACTTTCTGTTCCAGGTGAAGTTCTTTGCATGATTATACTTAACAGAATTAAAAATTGGGATCAGAGACAACTGCGTGATGAACAGTGTGGATTCAGAAGTGGTAGGGGATGTATTGATCAAATATTTTCACTTAGGCAGATTCTTGAGAAATGTTTAGATTTTCAAAAACCTGTGGTTACTAGCTTTATCGATTTCAAAAAGGCTTTTGACACTGTTGATCGGCATAATTTGCGGTTGATTGTTAGATCGTACGGAATACCTGACAAGTTAGTTAGTGTAATGAAAGCTTTCTGTAATAACACTGAGTCGTGTGTGAGAGTTGGTATGTCTTGCAGCGATTGGTTTAGCATTGCTAGTGGAGTTAGACAAGGGCGCATTTTGTCTCCTTTTACTATTCCATTTGGTTATTGACTTTGCTTTGCGAAATTCTATGAAATAGTAAGATTTTGGTCCGAACAATATACATGTCTGAAAATTTCTGATTTAGATTACGCAGATGATTTGGCCCTGTTGGCTAATGATGTTGATGAGATGAATTGTTTCATTAGGTCTGTTGACGAGATGAATTGTTTCATTAGGTCTGTTGATGAGACTGGTAATAAAGTAGGTTTGGTAATAAACATAAATAAAACAAAAGCGATGAAAATTAGTTCAGCTGCTTTGAATGGCTGAATTCTTGAGCAAGTGTCTCAGTTTAATTGTCTTGGGAGCTATGTAACAGATACTCGTGATATGCGGCATGAGATAAGTAGAAGAATGGGGATTGGTATGACTTTTAGGAGCCTGTGGAGAATGTGGAAAATAGGTGCATACATCTAAACACTAAAATTAGGCTACATAATAGTTTCGTTCTTTCTAAGGTTACATATGGTAGCAAAACATGGATCTTTTGTAAGCAGGGCAATAGGATATTTGTTGCTTTTGATTCTAGGTGTTTTAAGCAGTATCTTGGGCATTAGGTGGTTTGACTGTGTAGGTAATGATGAGGTTAGAAGAAGAAGTTTAGCAACCTCTTTTGCGCAGCATTTTGTGCAGACAGAGACTGCTTTGGTTTGGCCATGTTGCTCATATGCATAGCTGCAAATTGGCAAACAGGATTATGAACATTGCGCCCAAAGGCTTGAGGAAAAAGGAGACACCTAGGATGGGACGGGAGACAACGTCAAACAGAACCTTGATAGAATTGGCCTACAGTGGCCAAGTTCAGTGGCTGTATCTCAGGACGGACAGGTGTGAAGAGTAAAATTACAGAATCTGGTAGGATATCCGTAACCCGTGGTTACATGAAGATTTTGTAAGTATTTATGCGCCTTCGTATATTTGCCCTAAATACTAGAAAATAAATCTAAAGCTTATCGATGGTACAATCAGTCAGTGAATTCGTATTCACTTCAAAGGAAGAAGAGCACCGGCAAACTTGTTGAGTAGGTAAATTGGTGCTCTATCTTCCTTTGAAGTGAATACGAATTCAGTGACTGATTGCACCATCGATATGCTTTAGGTTTATTTTCTACCCTTTAGGGCGTATATATGAAGATAATCATTGTTTCGTATTTTTTAATTTATTTTTTCATTTGATATATGATTTAAAAACATCAACCACAGTTTTCCTCCCTTTTGGAATCATGTTTGAGCTAGCCCGTGACAAGCTATAATTTGAGATATGACTCGTTACGGTCGACCAGCGCGAAAATCCCTCCCCCTGATGAAGAGGGGGGGGGAGAGAATGATGGTGGTAAATTTCGAAATAGGTCACGTCGGTCATTGTATGAGCTTTCATTTGACACCTAACTCGTAACTGTAGGTCTTCGCGTTTGGAAGATATCGTAGAAGAATAACTTTAATATTTCTCGTTTTCAGGGGGGAAGAAAGAAAGGGGGTATATGCCTATTCCCCTCAACCCTCTCTACGCTACAAGTTTTCATTTAATGTACAACATGTTGCTTTCGGCACTTGCGTTCTGAAGATATAGCGGAACAATCGTTTTCAAATTTCTCCTTTTTTTAGGAGGGGAAGAAAGCATGGGGAAATCAATTTTCTTATAGCCTATGACACTCCCCGCGTCACAATCCTTTCTTTTGACGTATAGCTTGACATTTTCGGCATTCGTGTTCTGGAGAAATTACGGAACAATAGTTCTCATTTATCTCCTTTTTTAGGGGAAACGATGCATGGGAGGGAAGTTTTTTAAAGCCTAGGACACTCCCCGAGTTGGAAACTTTCATTTGAGGCATAAATTATTAAATTTCTACATTGCGTTCGAACGTTATGGCGGAACAAATGTTTTTAAAACACACAAACCAACAAACTGACAAATGTCTAGAGAAAAGCAATACGAAGATAGGTAATAGTCAGGACCGCATTTGGACATTTTCGGGCCCTAGGCAGAAAGTTATATGCGCGCCGTCTATGCTTTAAATTATGTGTAGATGTAAAAGAAATATATATAATTTAGAATCCATAATGGCGTAAAACTGCGAAAATAATTTAAATAAAAAAGGTATTTGATATTTTATATGTCAAAGTACTTCAATTAAAATTAAAACTTTTTCTGTATACAAAACTGCGAGAGCATTCAATTTTCTGCTCTACGAGTACACGTCGTGAAAAATGTTTAGCAATTTTCGGTACGGAAAATGAACGCTCTCGTTCGACGTTACTCGTTGGTAAAACTAAAACTAAATTTCATTTCAACATTTGAGGAGGAAGAAATAATTTTTATATCGTGAATAAATTCTATAAGACAGTGTTTAGAACTGATTTGAACAAAATGCCAAATAGCTCAATTTCTGCTTCCATTTCGTCAACACTCAAAACTGAATCGCTATTAAAAGATTCTGAAATTTTTAAAACATATTTGTTGCAATTTTCTTTATTTTAATAAAGCAGCTCATCAGATTGGCTTGGCTTCTGCTGATATCAAAAAATATTTTATCACCACAACAGAAGAACGTTTACTTTGAAATCTCCTTTTTGTTTTCATTCTACATCATTTGATTTATCTGCATAGGTTTTATTGGATACAAACATTAATCTTCTAATCCCACATTTAAGGACATGTTTATCTAAGAAATATCCACAAAAAATTTCAAGAAAACACCCCCGTTGGAATCACTGCTGTAGATGATTGCGAAGATTTATTGGCAAAATGTTTTACTTAACATTTTATTCCAAGTCCATATTAATTAAAGAAACTCAAATTCATCTATTCTTTTATATAGTCATGCAGTTCCTACTCGAATTACAGGCCTCCAAGTGATTTAATGGGAGTGACATTAGAACTTCTGTAATCTCACCGTAATTTTCGTTTGATGCCTGTACTGCATTAAGTGTATGGATGCCACTAATATTTGATAGTGTTATATTTTTTTGTAAAATTATGACGAGTTTGCAAAATCTAGGGCAATTTGCAAAATTCGAATCCACTTGGTAAAATACAGTTGACTTGTGAAAAATTGGAATTGATTTTGTGAAATAAAGGATAGTTGACAAGATACAGGTGAGTTGTGAAAATTGGGATTACTTTTGTGAAATTATGACTAGTTGTCGAAATCGAGGCAACTTGTCAATAATCTGGGAGAGCTAGCAAAATTTGCAGTCACTTGGTAAAATTCAAGTGAGATGTAAAAATTGGCATTTTTTTTTTGGAAAGTTATGACGCGTTGGCCAAATCGATGCAACTTGGCAAAATCTAGAGTAGTTGGCAAAATTCAAAAAGCCACTTGGTGAAATTCAAATGAAATGTAAAAATTGGGATTTTTTTTGTAAAATTATGGCGGGTTGGCAAAATCGATGACCTTTGGAGAAATCTAGGGGAGTTGATATAAAAATTCAGGTGAGATGCAAAAATTGGGATTTTTGGTAAAATTATGGCGAGTTGGAAAAATCGAGGCAACTTGGCAAAATTCGCAGCCACTTGGAAAAATTCAGATGAGATGTAAAAAATGGGGATTTTTTTTGTAAAATTATAACGAGTTGGCAAAATCTAAGAGAGTTGGTATAATTCGCAGCTCTTGGTAAAACTCAAGAGAGATGTAAAAATTGGGATTTTTTTTGCAAACTTATGACGAGTTGACAAAATCGAGAAAACGTGGCAAAATCTTGGGGAGTTGGCAAAATTCGAAGTGACTTGTTAAAATTCAATAAAATGTAAAAAATTGGAATGTTTTGTTTTCTAAAATTCTGGCTAGTTGACAAAATCTTCGAGAGCTGCCCATCCTCCCCCCACGGAAATAAAACATGGGTACGACCCTGACAGAAAACATAACTAAATTCATGTAAAATGCTTATTTTCTCAGTTGGCAAAATTTGATTTCCGAGTTGGAAAATTTTCGCTCTCGGGCCCCCCTCCCCCCAAACCTTCGTCCCTTCGCTAAGCCCTCTGGTAATGGCTCTTAAAAATTCTGTCGATGAGCTACGTTAACATGAATGAATGCGGTTTGATATAGGGGGAAGGGTGTCATGCCCTCCCTCTTTTCAGAATGCTAATAATGGTAACAGAGGCAAAAAATTAGGAAACTTATTTAGATTTCATGCATTTTTCAAGAAATGGTTTAAATATCTATTAAATGGAAGTGGAAATGTTATACTGTATTGGAATTCCAGTCTCTTGCCCCCCCCCCCCCCCCCGACCTTTTTCTAGATCCGGGCCTGAATGAATGGGATGCGAATCTACGTATTTCCGCATCATCAGGTTTGCGACCGAAATGAGGAATTTGCCTTTATAAGCAATGGGTATTTTCGACACATTGTAATAATTTTGACTCCTACAGTTTTGTTTGGATTTATTTTGAACATATTCCAGTATAACGGTTTTAAAAATTTCCCATTATGCGAAGTTATGGGTAAAATGAATAGAAATCTTTCTTATGCTTTACTCGATCTATTACGATCAAAATAACTGACACTGGATATAGTATCTACAATTATTGAGAAAAGTTTGATTTTTTTTTTCAATTCTATTACGAAATTATTTCCTATTTTTGTTACAAATTAAAGTAATTTGTTTCAAATAAAGACAAATGAAAAATCTTTCCTTTCCCTAAGTTAGCATTATTATTTTATTGTGTTCGCATAAGTAGGTTAAATTCTGTCACATACTCCAAAAAGCTGATAAAATTTCCTCTAGGTTCCTTAAGGAAGTGTTTTTTTTTTCACGAAAAGATAACACATAACAAGCTAAACATACAAAGGCACCCAATAAAATATATACACTTTTCAGATGTTAATAACACATCTACAAAATGAGACAGAGCTCGCACAGAATATTTGAGTTGCTACTCATGTGATTGAATTTTATTCGGCGAAGCGAAAGAATACGAAGACTTACAACTGAAAAAAATTAATATGTAATACAAAATTTTTAAATTTGTAAAAAAATAATTAAAATCTTTAAAAACCAATAATAGACTGAATTATACAATATGCAGAAATAATAGTGAACAATTAAAAATGCAAATATAATTTCTAGAACTCTAAAATGCTTTTCGTTAAAATGATAAATTATCTGTGTCTCCAACATCACTCTTCGTGTCATGCACTGACTCATCAACGTGTGAAGCATTCTCTTCGCAAATAGATAAGGATATTTTTTTTAAATAGGTATTTTAAACGTCTGTTTCGCAGGACTTTTCAGATTGTAAATTCTTTTCCCGTCAGTAAAACGTGATCCACAGAAAGGGGAGTGTATGAACTTATAAATTTATTTCTAAGTGCCATTTACAAGGAATAAAAAAAATTAATTCCCAATGTGGTTTAGAAGGAATAAAAAGATAATTTATTCGTAGGTTAATTTATAAAAAATAATGAGCGGCTATTTCTTCTACACTGAGATCCTTTAAGCATTGCCATTGGTGTAATGGATAAAACGCGCTGATAAACATGAGGATTCAAGTTAAGAGTTTTTTTGAAATATAATACCTAAACATCACATTGCGCTTAATCAAATAATTTCAGAACCTTTAACGTTGTTTACTTCGTAGGAACGTTTTGAGAAGGGGGCGTGGTCGGAGGAGCGAGGGACTTTTCGCGCCTCAAGGTTCAACTTTCTGCGGCGGAAAGGTCAACTTTCTGTGGCTCAAGGGTTAACTTCCTTCGTCATTTATGCTTAAGTGCCTCCCCTACTACTACTTTTTTGTCATTTTATGCTTAAGTGCATCCCCTACTATTTATAAGATAGTGACAATAAGTAAAAATATTGTTATAAATTTAAATGGATAAGTACTGAGCGTGGGTATAAGTAAGTATATTTTACAATACAAATTACAAAACAATGCAATTTATTACAAAAGCATGGATGAAATTACTTATAAACAAACTAAGTATTATCGTACATAAAGTAATAATCTTTTCTTACAGAACAGTTAAAACTAGCTCTGTCTACTCAATTGATCAACGTTTACCTCTTAATTTTAATAATCATTGTCCATCTTTTCATCTCTCAATTCAGGCGAAAATCATTCTAATTTTCTTCGTTAGGTTTTACACTAATAGAACTAATCAACCTCCCGTGCACTCACCATATATAATATTTCTTCTTTTCAAACAGTTATCGCGTATGTACTGAAACTAACTGCGTCCTCTTTCACATATCCACAACTCCAACATTGCAATCCTATCTTTCTATTTTTCCGATCTGTTCTATTTTCTAATTCTTTGGCTAAAATAAATCTCTCGCAGAAGCATACACGAGCGTTCATGTCAGGTTTATCATAAACTCACTACAGCAGGTTCATCTGTCATAACACTGCCCCCTCCTTAGGTCTTGTTCTTCCCGAACAACTCTGGATTCTGAAGCTTCTTCAGTTCTTCGATGAAACGGGACCAAGCGATCCACATGAACCACCTTGCACTTTGTAGTTGGACGTCGACGAATGCGATACACCACGTCGTTAAACCTGTTAACTACTTTATATGGACCTTCCCAAGGTTTCTGAAGTTTTGGAGAAAGTCTCTTCATTCTATGTGTATTACACAGCCATACAACATCATCTTGATTGAAAACAATTCCATTTGTTTTACAGTTGTATTTCATTTTGGTTCTCCCGCTTGCTAAGTTGATATTATGTCTAACGGAGTGATGGATTTCTTCTAGTCGTTGTTGTAATTCTTTTAGGTATTGTGGAGTAGATTCAGGCATTGCTTCGGGCCGACCATATAAAAGGTCACAGGGAAGACGTAACTCTCTTCCAAAGAGCATCATGAAAGGTGTCTCGTGCACTGCTGTTCTGTATGCCAACAAAAGGAGTGGTATATGGTAATTCCAGTCACGTTGTGATCGGTGACAAACAATGCTAGATGTTGTGCAATTGTCCTATTAAATCTCTCAAAAATACCATGCGACTGAGGGTGCAGAGGAGTTGTTCTAATTTTCTAGATGCCTAAAATAGTTGACAGATGCCTTTAAACACATTGGATTCAAAATTCCGTCCTTGGTCAGAGTGACTCACATACCTACTAATCAAGTTATTTACTATCATCTCTGCAACTGTTGTTGCTTCTTGGTCTTGAATGGGATAGACTTAAGGCCACTTCGTGAAATAATCCATTACTACTAATAAATAGCGATTTCCATCATCAGTCCTGGAAAACGTTCCCATTATATCAATGGCTATTCTCTCAAAAGGAGCACCAACGTTATACATTTGCAGCTTACCCCGACTCCTAGTCTTATGGCCTTTCTTTGCTGCACAGGCCTCACATTGCCTACGCCATCTTTCAACGTCTGCACTGCTTTTTAGCTAATGAAATCGTTCCCTGCCTTTAGCTAATGTCTTACACCGAAGTGTCCTCCAAGTGGCACTATCATACACATCTTTCATCACTTGTTCACTTGAAGCGAGGAAGGATTATCTGCCAACGGATCAGCTGTCCAGTGGGATCTCCCATCTTCTGTATAATACACCGTCGTTTACTTCTAAGGAGTCTCACCATACCAAAGGGCGGGGGTGGCTCAGTCGGTAGCGCGCCAGGCTCGTAATCTGTAGTTCCCAGGTTCGAGTCCCAGCTGGGTCAGCGTTGAGAATTATCTCCGCAAAATTCCCCCCCACCCTGCCCACGGTCAGTAGGGGACACCGATGGGCTTGGAAAGGCCGCCGTCCGTCGGATGGGACGTTAAGCCGTGGACCAGTGTACGGGAGAGCCATACCCTGTGCACGTTAAAGAACACCCTTCCCCAACCTTCTCTGAGCCTTCGGGGTCCATGTGACCTGGCCATTTAGCCTATGGTGTGCAAAAAAGTGCCACTCAGAGGTAAAACAACCCAACCCACCATACCAAGCAACTTTTGGTAATTGAATATACCTCGAAATTTGCTGCCAATTAGGTCTTACATCAGATATTTCAATCAAATCCATTATTGGCCTTATATCTTCATCGTCTAGTTGGGCCTTTCTAATTTCAATTGGACTCCAGATGTTAGTAGTATCACTGTTTGCTTGTGTCGATACTATTTGTCTTATGGGCATTATCTCTTTAGTTCCAAATTTCAGTTCTGCATTATAGCAATGCTTACTGTTGTCAATACATGGACATCTGGAAAGGGCATCTGCATTCCTATGCATTTTGCCACTTCGATGCTCGATGGAGAAATCGTATTCTTGCAACCGCTGTATCCACCTAGCGATTTGTCCTTCAGGGTTTTCAAAGTTTAGTAACCACCTGAGTGCAGCATGATCAGTGCGTATAAGAAATTTCTGCCCATAGAGACAATGATGAAAATGTTCTATTGCTTCTACTATTGCTAACAGTTCTTTTCGTGTGACACAATAATTTCATTCTGGTTTGGATAGAGTTTTGCTAAAGTGTGCAATAACTTTTTCTTCTCCGTCTTGTTATTGTGAAAGTACAGCACCAACTCCTGTGTTACCTGCGTCAGTATCTATTATAAGCTGCTTTCCAGTTTGTAGGTATGCTAACACTGATGCTGTGGAAAGAGTCTGCTTCAACTGTTGGAAGGCTACGTCACATTCGGTGGTCCACATGAACCGCTGACCGTCCTCTGCCAGATGATGTAATGGCCTTGCGATGTTGGAGAAACCGTTGACAAATCTTCTATAGTAGGTGCAAAGTCCAATAAAACTACGAAGTTGAACATCTTGTGGTGGAGGCGTATCTTACAGCTTCTATCCCCACCACCTTTTGCAGTTGGCTCGAATGTGTCCAGTCTTACCACAATTCCAACACTGTATGTTTGTAGAAGTCCTTGGAGTGGAACATTTAACCTCTTTCCAAAGGGATAATATTGTTTTGGTTAATTCTTTCATTTCATTATCCTTTTGTACAGTTTCTTCTGCACTCACAAATCTCACTGTGCGTTTGTTTGTTCGGGAGGAAAGCCTGGAGCACTCGTACTTCATAGCATGTACCACAGCTGACTTTAAAGTTTCACCTTCCAACATCCTCAGAGATTGTTGAGTGTCACGGTCAGCAATAGCATCAATAAATTGTAATTGAATTAAGTTATCTTGGATTTCTGGTGGACAGTTACTATAAGCCAATCTAGCTATGCGCTCAATATCACTAGCAAATTCTTGCAAAGTTTCGCCACTCTTCTGCTTACGGTGTTTAAATTGAGTCATATAGTATTGTTGTAAATAGCTATCGTAAAAACCTGAGTTCTAATGCAGAATCCACACTTTGATAATCAAGTCATTTTTCTTTTGGAACAGACTGTAAAACTTCCGCAGCAGAATTTCTTAAGGAAGCTGCAAGAAAACTGGTCTTTTGGAATTCATTCCATTCGTTAGCTCTAGCGATGACTTCCAACTGTGTTTTGAAGACTGTCCAAGATGATTGACCATCATATGTGGATGGTTTAGTTGTATTTCTAGCGATATGTGTAAAAACATTATGGTCGCTAAAATTACTATTATCACAAGAAGAAGGCAACATTCATTTCTAAAAAACTGAAACTAGTGTTCAGAATCAGTTATTACAGTTTCAATTTGATGTTTATAATCTAACTTAAGACTATCAAGATCATCTTACGCTGTCAATTTCAACCTTTAAACTATCACACTGTCTTTTGATTTCGGTTTTCATGTCCTTAAAACCGAACTCAACAGACAGTGTGATAGTTTAAAGGTTGAAATTGACAGTGTAAAAGATGATCTTGATAGTGTTAAGCTAAATTATACTGATCAGTAATTTTACTAATTTGATAAGCCACTTCAGGTCTCAACTCATTATTTTGTGTAGCAATATCACTAATTTTGCTGCTTTGGGCAGCTATTTCACCTTTTATGCCATTATTTTGACTAGCAAGTTCACCAATTTCACCTCTTATATCAGTAATCAGCTATACTAACTCATCCATATTTCTAGTAAAAGACATTCAATTAATTATCCACATTCCTGACACCAATTGTTATAAATTTAAATGGATAAGTACTGAGCGTGGGTATAAGTAAGTATGTTTTACAATACAAATTACAAAACAATGCAATTTATTACAAAAGCATGGATGAAATTACTTATACACAAACTAAGTATTATCGTACATAAAGTAATAATCTTTTCTTACAGAACAGTTAAAACTAGCTCTGTCTACTCAATTGATCAACGTTTACCTCTTAATTTTAATAATCATTGTCCATCTTTTCATCTCTCACTTCAGGCAAAATCATTCTAATTTTCTTCGTTAGGTTTTACACTAATAGAACTAATCAACCTCCCGTGCACTCACCATATATAATATTTCTTCTTTTCAAACAGTTATCGCGTATATACTGAGACTAACTGCGTCCTCTTTCACATATCCACAACTCCAACATTGCAATTCTCTCTTTCTATTTATTTGTATCGGTTTTATGTTCCAATTCGTTGTCTAAAATATATCTCTCGCAGAAGCATACACGAGCGTTCATGTCTCGTTTATTAAAAACTCACTGCAGCACGTTCAGCTGTCGTAATACTATTGTAGTTGATAAAATGATCGAGAAGAAAGATTCGATTACATAAATTTGCAAAATTATTTTCAGAATGTCACTTTACTTCGCCTCGTTACAGTGGGGTTATTAATTCACAAAAATATTAGGATTGATAGGAGATGTCGAACAAAAATATGCGATTGTCATTTTTTCCGTAGTAGATACGAAAGATTCTTATAAAACAATGCATTACGAGTTCCTAGTGAGATCTCCTCGATGCAGTGAAATAATTTTTTCATTTGTTCTCATGTCTGATACTTAAAGAGTACAAAAAGACATGATAAATGTTTTGCTATAATAAGGGATTTGGAGCCATTCGTTTCTCTCATGTGCAATTTTAAATATCACATATCCCAATTGGGGCGGGGGTGACACAGTCGGTAGCGCGCCAGGCTCGTAATCTGTAGTTCCCAGGTTCGAGTCCCAGCTGGGTCAGCGTTGAGATTTATCCCCGCCCTGCCCACGGTCAGTAGGGGACACCGATGGGCTTGGAAAAGCCGCCGTCCGTCGGGCCCCGTGTGCGGGAGAGCCATACCCTGTGCACGTTAAAGAACATGCTGGATGGCCTTGACGGGAGGCTACCATCTGTCTCCCAACAGCTTGTTCCAGTGAGTCCCCTCCCCCAACCTTCTCTGAGCCTTCGGGGTCCATGTGACCTGGATATTTAGCCCATGGTGTGCAAAAAAGTGCCACTCAGAGGTAAAACAACCCAACCCAACAGACCCCAATTCACTTGTCTTAAAAAAATCGACTCCTATTCTTCGAGGAGCTCCAAGCCCATTCCAGGGTCCTCAGATTTAAGGACCTAGACATGTGCCTAGGTCCCATAAATAATAGGGGAAGACGCGACCCTGGTAATAATAATCAAAAGCCGCCTGGTACTTTATTCACAATTACAAGAACTACCAATTACTAATTTTACCCACGCCAAACGTTTGGCGCGAAACGGATGGATAACTGTTTCCATCGATAAATTTACTCACAGGTTTCCACCACTCCAATCACAATCTCGCCAAGCGTATGTCCACTGAAAACTTCATTCCCAGCTTTCCCCACATATGTACTACTCCATTCCCAAGGTAGGCGACGGTAGCGACCAGAAATCTCGGATGCTTATCGAGTCATTACCCACGGCAGCTAGGAACCCCATCTGTTACCTTAAGTGTGACCATTCCACCAAATTGGGACCGATCGCTCAGGTAGCTGCGGAAGCACGGGGAATTTCTGCCACCGATGCGGTCACACGTGCCCGGAATTAAGCCTATTATATAATATCAGTGCTCTTTTTCTGGAAAAAAAGGTGCCAGTATTCACCATGAAGATGTTATTACAGCAACTTACACATTTTTGACATATCCTCCGATATACTCTCGTCTTCTCTAGATCGTTTCTTGCTTTTGGTATCAACTGCAGAATGACGACCTCGGAGCAGCCATGAGTCAACATATTTGCAAGGGTTGAACTGAGTCAGAGGAGATCCTACTATCCTGATGAACATCAATGCAGAAGTCCGTACAAGCAGAGATGACCTAGATGAAGTTCCTATAAGATTAATCTGAGAGAAACCCCTTTCACATTCACTGGAAGATATTGCAATTGTGCCCAAAGTGTGCTTTAGAGGAAGTAGTATGTCTGGGACTTTATTTTCTTGAAGATATTCACGGAAACCACGAACTGCTTCTTTTTCATTTAAGCGAAATTTGCGTGCTAACTTTTTAATTTCAGCTTCACCAAATGTCAGATGCTTCCCAGGATTTACTGGCCAATACTTGGAATCTAAAATCTCGGCACATTCAGGCAAATCAGCACCATATCCTTCAAGCAGACGCTTTCCAACAGCTTCTTTCAGACTTTTATAGAAAGCAGATGAACTTATTGCAGGGATGTGTCTTTCATTTTTGCGGAGCTCAATCCCTTTGAACTTTATGTTCTTCTGACTTTGAAGAGAAATACTGCAGTACGGACCAGGATTTTCAATTCTTTCTTCAAAATGTTGAACTGTATTCTTTATCTTCCTGTCTGCTTTGTACAAGTCAATATTTCTCTCTTGTAAATCTAGACTTAACTCACTAAGTTCTTGGAGAGCATCACACATAAGGCCCAAATCAAGAACAAACTCGCATGTTGTTATTTTTCTTAAAAGGCCCTCATAAAGACAGCGATCTGTTTTGCTTCTTCTGCTGTCTTCTTTTGCCTCCTGAAAGTGATGGACGAGGGCTGCAAAGTTTTGCCACACTGCAGAAACTGTGCGAAAGCTAGATGCAACCCAGCGAGGGCTTAAAATTCTGCCAATTTTAAGAAGTTGAAGTTCTAGAGTCGCTGCACATTCCTGTAGTCCCCTAGCATTCTTAGGAGAAGCATGATAAGTCACATAATGTTTGTCCATGAAACTCTTAAAGCGATTCACTCCTGCCACATTGTTCACTGTGTCACTAACAGACAGTTCAAGGCAATGGCTAGCACAATGCCCGAAAATAACCTTCCTTTTTTTACTTATTGGCATAAAAACTTCTCTTGCATTATCCCCCATATTTTACAGGAACTCTCTTGCAAAACTTCTCTTGCATTATCCCCCATATTTTACAGGATCATAAGTAGATTACACCATTACGCACGCCAAACAACACGGCTGCACCATCACAAGTTACAGACAAGAAATACTCCTTTAAGTAATCTTCAGATAATCCTAAACACTCCAGATGACTAATTAAAGAGTTTCGAATTCCTCTAGCAGTTACATCTGATAATTCGATCAAATCTAGGAAAAGACTTACAGGAGCCGAAAGTTCAGGAAGAACTACACGAACAATAACAATCAACGTTGTTTTGTTACTCACAGTTGTCGATTCATCAATAAGTAACGATATTTTGTTCTTGGAGTTCACTATATTGTCTATTGATGTTTTTCTCATTTGCGATATGGCTCACAATGTTAATGCAGGCATTTTCAGAATGAAGAATATAACCCATGTCTAGGTCATTAAGTTCCCATAAATTTATTTCGTCTTCAAAGTTGTTAAATGACTGATTTCTCCTCGCAACTCTGTAAGCAGTTCGAAACACTTTTCCTGTTATGTCTTTATTATGAGACAAAGTATTTAGGAAAACTTTCTCTAATGTTTCTTTTTTGCTTCAGATTTTAATTTTTGGCACGCTTTTTGCGCTGCACTCTCCTTATGATCGTAAATCTTTTTTTCTTAATGACATCAACTGTTGTTTGCGAGATTCTCCAAAATGACTAATTTTACCATTTGCCCACTCCGCTGAAATTTTCGTTTCCATCTGTTTATCGACGGCTAGACTTCCGACATCACGACACACTTTACAGCCCAACATTTTATTCTTAACATAGAGTCACACGTTTCTCTCGCAGAAGTAATTTTTCTGCAAAAGTGTCCAACATTTGGGCCAATCATTATCTGAATCTGCTTCCTTTTGACCACGTGTATTTTCGGTCTTGGTTTAGTGATCCTCTTCACCAAGTGTATTTTCGGTGCTAGTTTTCTGTTTTACAGGATCATAAGTAGATTCAACAATTTCTGCTTTTTCAGCCTTCCTTTTTTTACTTATTGGCATAAAGTAACTACTTATTTTACTCATTTTGAACAATGATTGCACTGATTAAACTTAGATTAATTCAAAACTCACGTTAACACCTGCGAATACCTGCCTGTTGCAGAATGGATATAGAACTGATAAACTGATATTGGAAGCAATCGGAAGTGAACACAACTTCCTCTTTTCGGTTGCGTACCAACCTATGAAACAGGAAAGCAGGGTACCAACTTATGAGTAATCAAAACTGCAAAATTCAATTCGTGAACACAGTGCCATCTTCCGGAATATTTATAATACATTTTGCTCTCAATAAATCGTAAATTTTTAAATGTCATCAGCAAAGGCTACTAATGCACCATTATACTCGTAATTACTAAAGTCATTATATATACTAAGAACAATAGTGGTCCTAAGACAGATCCCTGTGATACTCCATATTTAAGGTAACTTACTACTAATAATATTGTCTACTTTAACGATTTGCTTCCTATCTTCTACAGGGTGATTCAAAACTTATCGTTCAAATTTCATGGGGAGGTAGGGAATACGTCAGGAAACCGATTTCACATAGGAAAGTATGTCCGCAAACGTCATCTACATGAACAAAATGGACAAGTAAAGTGAACACAAGGAAACAGTACAGTTAAGTGGTAACGAATGTGACTTTTATTCCAACAAGGTAAAGTACAGGTTCACAGTAGGTGCTCAAAATTGGGACCATTTACATACATGGACACAGGATTCACAGCGCCGTTGCATTGACCGCCGAACATTTTCAAAAACGCCTGGCATATCACGGACAATGCCTGCGGCGGCCACTATTCGTGCAACAAGGTCCATTTCGCTGTCGACGGGGGGTCTCGTACACATGGTATTTCATGGCCCCCCACAAAAAGAAATCCATGGGCGATAAATCAGGTGACCTGGGTGGCCAAGCGATCGCTGATGACAGCGGGAGTGGTCGGGCGAGCTGTACACTGGTTGGGTACACACAGCGCCCTCTACATACGCATGCGTACATTTGCGGACATACTTTCCTATGTGAAATCGGTTTCCTGACGTATTCCCTACCTCCCCACGAAATTTGAACGATAAGTTTTGAATCACCCTGTATATAGCTTTTTAACCAAGAAAACATCTTGCCTCTTATCACCGATCTGTTTATATTTTTCAACAAGTGGTGTGAAAATTAATCAAAAGCTTTTCGTACGTCTAAAAACAGCGCAGCTCTTTTCTGATCTGTGTCCATATTTTTATAGATTTCTAAAGTTATTTTCAAAAGAGGCGTCTTACATTCTCTTCCCCTTCCTGAAGCCGAATTGATTGGAGGAAAAATAATCGATAGAATCCCAAAAATGCATCAATTTTTCCATCGCAATCTTTTCAATAAATTTTGATAAGACTGTCAACAATGAAATAGGACGATAATTTTCTAACATATTTTGATTTCCTTTCTTGTAAAACTGGGACAACAATGGAACTGGACAACTTCAGAACCTCAGGAAAAACACCATCTTGAAAAGATTTATTTACGAGGTAACACATAAATGTCTTTATTTCCTCATACACATTCTTAATAACATAAGCTGATATGTCATCTGTACTAGCAGCTTTACTAAGATCAATTACTTTGTCATGAATTTCATACTCATGATCATAAGGCTTTAAAAAGGAAATTATTTTATTGTTTTTATTTCGTTAAATAGGATTTATGTCATTTGACTGATGCGACTCTTCTGATCTCTCCACTATTTTTGTAAAATATTCGTTTAGTTTCTTAGCATATGCACATGCATTCTCCTCCATGGTAACCGTACCCCTGTCATTCCGTTATACTTTTCGGAATAAATAAGAATTTTAAATAGGAATTTTTGGAATAATTGAAGTATTTGTTTCATATTTTGATAAGTTTCCTTCATATTAATTAATACACTGGTTTCCATAAATTAAAGAAAATCCCTATGTTACGTCAATGGGAAGCTAACATCAAAGCTCTATAACTTCTGAAATAAGTTTTTTTGCTTTGAAAAATGTCACTGCAGATAAAACTCTCAGTAAAATAAATGAATATCTCGATTTTCAACAATGTTCGTTCAGTATTTAACGAGTTATGGAAGTTTGAATATTTAACAATAGCAAAGCCAGTCTTAAGGAACTTATACAAAACTTCCGAACAGTGAAAGAATTCTTTACACAAAGTTCTAAAATGCAAACTTATTTTATTAAACATTTTGATACAATATTATTACTAAGTTTTAATTAACTTCTGAAGTGAATTTTTTTAACTGGCATTGTTATCGCTAAATATTCAAACCTTCATAAATCATTAAATACTGAACGAATATTGTTGAAAATCAAGATATTGATTAATATAATTGAGATCTTTATTTGCTATAACATTTCTCAAAACAATAAAACTTATTTTAGAAGTTATAGAACTTTGACTTTAGCTTTCCATTAATTTAACACAGGGATTTTCCTTAATTTATGGAAACCACTATATGCGAAAAAGTGATCCACGTTTTTCCTGAGACTTCTTACGTTCATCATCATCATCATCATCATCATCATCATCATCATCAACATCAACATCATCATCATCAGCAGCAGCAGCAGCAGCATCCTCAAGCAGCCATGGGCTATTATGTTAACTAACTTGTCTGGTATACCATATGATTTCACAATCAACCACAAATTATGACGATCAACAGAGTCGAAAGCCTTTTTGAAATCAACAAAGCTAGAAACCAAAGGTTTCTGAAACTCTAAACATTTCTCAAGAATCTGCCTAAGTGAAAATATCTGATCCACACATCCCCTACCACTTCTGAATCCACATTGCTCATCACGCAATTGCCTGTCAACCAGATTCTTAATTCTATTAAGCACAATCATGGAAAGAACTTTACCTGGAACGGAGAGTAGGCTGATACCCCTATAGTTATCACAAGAACTGCGATCACATTTTTTGAAAATAGGGATAATAATAGCTCTGGTAAAATCTTTAGGAACCATGCCTTTATCATAAAAGTTATTCAAAATTTCAGTCATCCAAATGGTAACTGAAACATTCCCAGCTCTAAGCATTTCCGTAGTAATTTCATCCACCCCTGGGGATTTATGAAGTTTAAGTTTAGAAATAGCCAAACTAACTTCCGCTTGTGTTACAGGGCAAACATTAAAGCCAACAATGCATCTATCATCATTGCAAACAATGGGAGTAGAACTAACCACATTGTTTAGAACATCACTGAAATGCTCAGCCCACCTAGCCATGACAGAATCCTCACCTTCTATAACCTTGCCTTGTTTATCTTTCAATCCCTGTATACCAGTTCGTTTTCTACCACACAAAACATTAACTATCTGGTACAGCTCTCTGCTGTTGTGCTGTCTAACTTCTTCCTCAGCTTTGTCAGCAAGGCCATCAAGCCAAAGATTCTTATCAGTAGCTAACTGATCCTTTACACGTTTATTAAGTTCTTTGTAATGCTTTCTATTAGGACTAGTAGGGTACTGATTAAGGACATTCCTGCAGTTCCTTCTTTCTGAAATAAGCTCCAGTGCCTTATCACTTAAATAATTCTGCCTCCTCTGCTCCTTTTTCCCTAAAAGAGTACTGTTAGTTTCCAAAAAAGCCTGTTTAAAATGGCCCCATTCTTCCTCAACTTCAGTATTAGCAAACCATGACTGTCATAATGATTAAGTAACCTATCATGGTAAGCTTTAGCTATAACTGGGTCTTTCAGAGCTTCAGTATTAAAGGTAAATTTTTTAACCCTAGCACAACACTTTTTAAGTTTAAGTTGCAAGACACTTTTAACAAGGTAATGGTCAGATCCCATTTCAGCTCCCCTATATGCCCTGGTATTTCTAACAGAACTAGCCCATTTGCTGTTAATTAATATATAATCAATCATATTCTTATGCAGCCCATCAGGTGAAACCCATGTGTATTTATGTATGTCGCGGTGTTTGTAATATGTGTTAGTTATTCTGAAACCATTTAGTTTACTTACCTGTAGGAGACGTTGCCCATTGCCATTGCAGCTACCAATACCAAAAGGACCTATTACTCCTCCCCCAAAGGTCAGAGTCGGTAACAACTTTGGCATTGAAGTCACCAAGAACAAGGGTAATATCTCCTTTCTTGACAGAATTCAAAATATCCTGAAGTTGTCTGTAAAACCTATCCTTCTCATCCTCATCAGAATCCTCAGTGGGGGCATAACAGAAGATAACATTCAAGTCTTTAATGCTTGTCTGAAATTTTGCTGTAAGAAACCTTTCATTAATGCACTCATATCCTAGAAGAGCATCACTAGCATGTCTGCTGAGCAGCAGACCCACGCCTTGGTGATGCTTTCCATCCTCCCTCCCTGTAAAGAGAAATTTAAAGTTATTTTTAAGTATCTCACCTTTACCTGTCCATCTGGTCTCTTGCAAGCCTAGAATATCTAGGTTATAGCGCTGGAATTCCTGCATGAGGACATCAAGAGAATAATCTCTATGTAATGTCCTCACGTTCCACGTTCCTGCAGAGAGAAAATGATTAGTAGGATTTTTAAAGAAATTAGGTTTATTGAGATTGGTAGGGCCAACAATATCAAACAGCCCCCTGATCGCAGGCATGGGGCAAAGACCTGTTCCTCCTCCGCTAAAGGCTGAAGTCACCGATGCTGGTAGGAACTTCAGGCACCACCTTTTCAAGTGGACTTTTTCAAGAACCATATGGCCTGCCTGAGACACATTACTCCAGTTTAGGCTTGACGATGCCCAACTAGCTAAATAAGGTTCAGGTACCTGCGATGGCCTCTGATTAGGATTATCCACCAGCTGATATAAGGTATCCCATGCCTCTGTTCACTTAGAGCTGGCAACCCAGAAGCAAACAGAAAACACAGCGGCAGACTCTCCCTCAACAGAGGCCCACCAGTGCAGCAAGTCCAGGATCCATAATCAAGCTCAAATCCATAAACAAGTCCAGTCTAGTAGGTATAAATGGTCAGCACCAGGACCCTGTGAAGTTGACCACTCCTCAGCAGGGTTGAAAAAAAAGGAAAAAGTGGCCATAAATGACCAGATCAGTAGGCCATACTGAACTGGCAGCCCTCCCCTTCCGTTCCCTTCCAAAAGAGAATATCTCTTTTGAAAGGTACTAACGGCCTGCACCACGAGAAGGCGGGGTCGGACATTAGGTGCTAGACCTGGCCGGTTCTGTGCATCATCACTGGGGATTGGTACACAGCTCTCCTTCCAGTTTACGCCTAGCTACCATTTACAAGCCCTTCTTACGTTACCCGGTATTAATTTTATGCTTTTAACTCATGTGTAGTACGTCCTGTCATAAACATTTTCCTTTTCAATAATGTTAATATTGTAGTAATGAATATTTGCTCATTAATGGCCTTGAGCAGAGGATTCCATCTGTCTCCTAACAGGTGTTCAGTGAATCCCCTTCTAGAACCTTCTTTGAGCCTTTATGACCTGGTCACTTAAACCGTTGCGTCCCAAACAGTACTGCTGATAAGTATGGAAAATTGTTCATGTTTGTGTAATATACGCTATTAAAAAATATAGTTATAGTATAACAATGGGAATAAAATAAAACACACATATATATGTAACATACATTTAGCGACCTTTGAGCTCTCACGGCGTACACGAAAAAATTTTACCGCGTACCCCATTTTGAGAACCCCTAATTTAGATTATAAAATATAGTCGTACAGATAGGAGACTTCTCAACAGTAAGTCTATGACAGTCACTATTTAGAAAGGCACTATATAGAAACCAAAATATTTATTTATGTTGTGATATTTATATTGTGGCTCATAGGGTTGTCAGGATGAGACAATATTTTTACCTTCTAAATATTTAATCCCTTTAAGTTCTTGAAGACACTTTCAAAAACGTGCAGAGCGAAATTCATTATCTTCGAAAACGAGATATTTCCCCCAGATGTAAACCGTTTTAAATCAAAAACATATAAAACAGAGACGTCCAACCCAAACTTATCGAAGATTCCTGTCACTATATTCTTAAAGACCAGCAAGCAAAATTCTCTACCTAAAGCAGAAAAAACACAGTTCTAATGAGTGAAAACAGGAAAAAAAAACACACATTTTTAGCAATCAAATATCTTGATTACAAAACAAAAATATACATTTTTAATGAGTATCTTGAATTGGAAAAAATAATTTACTTATTCACATAAAAATATTTGGTTAATAATAAAATATTTGGTTAATAATTGAAAAGAACTGAGCGAGATTTTGTAAATTACTCGTTTTATGAGCCGCTGTTTCAACGGACAGGTATAAATAAGCCCAATAGCTATTATTTTTTTGGGTGTTTAGTGGCATCTACTAGTAACCACGGACTGGAATTCTATGACAGAATAGCAAGTGTTGTTGGAGTAAACGAAAGCAAATTCTTTAATTAAATTATTTTATATTCGTAGTGGTAGTTGGTCTACGACAATTCCTGTGGACTGTAACAGAAGAGTACAATTCGTTAGCTGAGAATTCGGGGAAAACGACTATTTTGTGAATACGACAATTCGGTGGGTGACAAATCGGTGGAAATAGAAAAACTGTTAGAAATAATTTTAAATTACTAAGCCTAATTAAAATACATTTTCGACTAGCGAACAAAACCAATCCTTCTGGGAAGTCTCTGAAATCCGGCACTCCGTAAAACGAAGTTATTTATAACTCAACGTAATCGATAATTTCATCTATTCTCTGTAATCCGACCTTGAATAAAAGGTAAATATATATTCTCTATAATCCGATTTTCCACTACAGCGGATTTTTTAAAGTATGTTGCTTCTAATTGAAGAAGTTAGAAGCCAAAAGAACATAATATAATCTGCAGAGGATTGCAAATATGCTCCTTAATCCGATCCTCAATAAAACAAAATTTGTAAATGTTTTTTTTTTCTTCCTGAAAACGAAAAAAAAAACGAACCAAAGTACCAGTAGAGTAAATCAAAGCAGCCGATGTTTGGTAAATCTATTCCCTCTTATTCGACGCTTCTTAAACACTTTTGCATATTTTTATCACTTCCTGTTCCTTCTACATGAAACAATTGGAATTCAAAAGAATACACTTCAGGGAAGTAGACTCCTTTGGGCTATTGTCATTCTCACTAATCCGATACTCAATAAAAAGAATAACTTTAGTCATTTGTATCCGAAAAAGCAATATGATATTAACAGAATGCATTAGAGGAAAGGGCCGATATTTGCAACTCTACTCCCTAATCTGAATTCTGTTAAACCGGAATTTCATACTTCTCTCTACCTTTCTGTTCCTACTAAACGGAACGATTGGAATTCAAAGGAATACATTTCAAGGAATTAAATCGCACAACACTATCGTCAGTCTCACTAATCCGATACTCGATAACACGAATAATTTCAGTATCTTTTATCCGAACAAAACAATAGGAAATTAACGGGAATCCATTTGTAAGAAAGATGCGACAATTTCCTCTGGACTTTAAAACCGACATTAGTTAAACTGGATTTTGATATTTTTCTCCCTTTCTATTCGTAGATTTAAAGTAATTGGAAATCAATCGAACCCATGTCAAGGACCCAAACCTCACAGAACTCTAAATCAACACTGAATAAAATTAAATATTTTGGACATTTTGTTTCTCTTGAACGAAATAATTTAAAGTGACAGAGTTTCAATTGGTGAAATGAACATTAAAATGGAATATGTATAATTAGAACGTTCATAATTTTATGAACGTTCTAATTATACATATTCCATTTTATGCGGAATTTCATATTCATTTTATGAGGAAGACAATTTCTTTTAAATCACTGTTTTGGGATGGATGGGTGGAGGAAGTTATTCCGCGTTCCAATAAAGGAAATGTTTTTCTTTTCGTATGATCATAATTATTGCAAAACTTTGTTTCCATCCTGCGTAATAAAAAGTGAAATTGATATTCTCAATAAAAATACGATGAAAACATCGAAGATCGAAGATGTGCAATTATACTTTATATAGATTGATACCAATTTCCCAGATTAGGGGCGGGGGTGGCTCAGTCGGTAGCGCGCCAGGCTCGTAATCTGTAGTTCCCAGGTTCGAGTCCGAGCTGAGTCAGCGTTGAGATTTATCTCCGCAAAATTCCCCGCCCTGCCCACGGTCAGTAGGGGACACCGATGGGCTTGGAAAGGCCGCCGTCCGTCGGATGGGACGTTAAGCCGTGGCCCCGTGTGCGGGAAAGCCATACCCTGTGCACGTTAAAGAACACGCTGGATGGCCTTGACGGGAGGCTACCATCTGTCTCCCAACAGCTGTTCCAGTGGGTCCCTTCCCCCAACCTTCTCTGAGCCTTCGTGGTCCATGTGACCTAGCCATTTAGCCCATGGTGTGCAAAAAAGTGCCGCTCAGAGGTAAAACAATCCAACCCAACCTTTCCCAGATTAATTTGCAAATGGTTGTTAATTGAGAATTCGAATGGAGAACTGTCTATTTAATAACTAAGAGTAATTGATAATTTATCTACTAATTGATATATTAATTAATTTGATAGTAGAGAAAATTATAGGTTATTGTCTTGTGAACGTTTCCATGATAGAATGCCGAATTCAAAGGTGTCGAGGACAAAAACAAGGAGAAGAAAACGCCGTCTGTGTACATCAACGAGAACAAAAGTGCCGACTGCATATAACGCCCCCTAAGAAAAAAATTAATAATAATTACCCCCTCAAGCAGCTGCTTGCCACAGAGGTCTGACAGGAGCCTGTCAGTTTATATGCCAAAGTAGAAGGTCTGAGAGGATGGCAAAACCTCAGCAGAAAAACGACACACATTCATGCCTTACCCGGGGCTCGAACCCAGGTCCCTTAGATCAGTAGCCAAGCGCGCTAACCACTCGGCCATGGGACGGCCCCTAAGAAAAAGAGGCGCAGTAATTTGCTTCGAACAGCTTCTTTAATAATAACGAGCTATTGCTACCGATCTTCCTATTGCTTTTCACTAGTGTGTGGATTTATTAAAACAACTATTCCGTCATATTTTCGGGGTGGTTTTTGGCTGAGTCTGTAACGCGCATCTCTTAATCTATTGTTTCCAGTTTCGTTTCCTAATTGTGCCAGCGGTGAGATTTATTTGCACGTTTTAACCGAAGTCTCTCCCTCTCCTTGTTTAGAAAAGGGTTAAAAAATGGTAAAAAAGTTCATCTGAGCTTGATCAACACTTGTCAAAAGTCAGTGTAATGCCGAAATAACCAAAATCGAAATTCATTTAGAAGCGTATTTCCTGTGAACAGAACAATAAAAAATAAAACGGACGAAGTGTAGAAACTCTAGTCACCACATTTATGGATCCCGTCTCTAATCCAGTTTTCAGTATAGCGATCATTTTTTCCTTATTGAATATTTCTCACAGAATCGAAAATCAAGCCAATTCACTGAATGGGAAAGAAAAGGGTCAACACACTTAATATGCATTTTCTCTAATCCGGGTCTCAATGCATCGCAGCTTTTTAAATTTGAATTCTCCGAAACGAATAAGTCGGAAATCAAACGAATGATCTCCAGAGACAAAGCCACCAAGAAATATATCTGATCTCTCAAATACGGACTTCGCAAATAGAGAACTTTGCTGTTGTTTTGATTTTTAATTCCATTTTTCCCAAATGAATCAACTGGAAGACTTCCTCCAATATAGCATCTGCCTCCCAACAGCTATTCCAGTGGGTCCTCTACCCCAACCTTCTCTGAGCCTTCGGGGTCCATGTGAACTGGCCATTTAGCCCATGGTGTGCAAAAAAGTGCCGCTCAGAGGTAAAACAATCCAACGTTAAAGAACACACTGGATGGCATTGACGGGAGGCTACCATCTGTCTCCCAACAGCTGTTCGAGTGGGTCCCCTCCCCAAACCTTCTCTGAGCCTTCGGGGTCCCTGTGACCTGGCCATTTAGCACATGGTGTGCAAAAAAGTGCCGCTCAGAGGTAAAACAACCCAACCCAATCCTCCAATATAGGTTGGACATTGCCCATAGAAGAAATAGATATGTATATTACCTGTAAATATGGAGCTTGAACTCTGTCTTGGTGTTTATTTTTTTTTTCTAGATCCGGGCCTTCAATTACATATGACTTCGTTTGTGCACGATTAATTCAAAAGTCGTAACCAAAAATGGAATGGAAATGTTTGTTTCTTCCCTATTTGTGGAGAGCGAATTTTGCATCTCCTTACATTTATGTCGTGACTACACTCTGTGTGTTTTGAGGGTAACTTTACTTTAGGGACGAACCTAAAAAAAATGAGGGGACGAAGATAAGGCGCTGTGTTTCAACCAGGTCAGCATTTCGAGGAAAGTAGGCCTGACACTGCAATTTTATAATCGTAAAAATGATGGGGTCTACCAATCTCAGGCCTAGGCTGTCCGCCTATCTCGGTGTACACGAACTAGACCAACAGACAAAACAAATAAGCAGATCGATGTGAGATCATTTTCAGGGATCATTTATTTAATTTTACTCTTATTCTCAGCTATAATCAACTTATTCTAATTGAAGTGGATTTCACACAAATGCCAAAAAAATTCCTCTTTCCCACGCTGCACCGTTGTTAGGGAGCATCACAATTTACGGCTCAAATAAATGTGGTCGAGAGCAGAGTGGCGGCTATAAATTGTCACTTAACATGGGGGAGACCAGATCAGGAAAGAATGACCCTCCCTCATTCCTTTGCCGAGTGTGGACGGAAGAAAATGTGTCTCCTTGTGCGTATCAAGCTGTCGTCCTTTAGATCGATGTCGGAAACCTACTGCTCATCAGCAGAATTGCCTCTTGTTAGTGTCCAAAGTTGCGCACCTCGATGCTGGGGAAGAACATGTCAGGACCGTTTTCGTGAATAAGGTAGAAGCAAGCACCGTCACCAAAAATCAACTTCTCACACCGAAAGTTCAGAGAAGAGTGTCCAAAAGCGCGCTCCTTTCCTTGCTATCCAGCTTTGCCACAGGTTGGGAAAAAACCACCTCGGTTGCCATGTCAGGTGGCGATTGGTGCATGCTGAACCGAACCGGGCGTCACGCCATCCATATGGCACTTATTTTCCTTTTCGGTCGAGTGGTTGCTGCCAGATGGGACCGCTTTTTGGCGAGTATCCTTTCCTAGACATGCGAGCGACCTTCTTCTTCGACAAGAAAATTCCGAGAGCCAAGATGAAGGAAGGTGGAAAGCTAAGACCTAAACAGCAACAACATGACGGATGGGGCTTACTTAGCCCATATAGATACATCCTGTCCAAATTTTGAAACAAATGTGAACATTTATACCAAGGTAATATGTAAGGATGTAAGGTGCCTCCCCAATAATCCCAGCTTTGCCACAGACTAGAAAAAACCACCTCGTTACTGAAGAAACGCAGCTCATTTAATGTAGAGTTTACAGCTACGATTTTTTTTTACTTTATTTTTAGAGAACAATATTAGAATATAAGAATCTTAAATTTATTAATTGTGCGAAATTCGAAAATAAATCAAACGCTAAGGATCCGATAAATTCTTATTGGTACATTTGTATTTCAAAGTAAATCGTTAACGGATCGTATCCGGACCTCCCAGAATCAGAGCTCTCTGGGCGGTCCGGATTGCGAATAATAGCTTCGGATGCCTCTGAGCGGACCGGAAGACCGGAGCAGTTGCAGTGTTCGAATTTTCGAATTCTAATATCTCTGGGCGGTCTGATTCGGAACTTTCGAATTGTGGTGCCTCTGAGTGGGTGATGTGTTTTTTGACATTTTACCAGTAGCTGACCTTTCGAAATTTCATGTGATTTTCACAAACCAAAATAATCCAAATTTAGATTACCATTTATTTATGTCATAAATATAAATGTTTGTAAAAACTTTTACAAGTTATATTCATAATAATTTATATCAGTTGTCGAAACAGGTTACAGATATTTGAAAAACGGTTGCAATGCAGTTCAAGACACAGTAAAATACAAACTAGTATTTACTGAAAGTAACGATCAGAGAATTTATCTACTGACTTGTAGATAAATATTATAGAAATAAATGTA
Organism: Ryuthela nishihirai; assembly: GCA_038380435.1. Lineage (NCBI taxonomy): Eukaryota > Metazoa > Arthropoda > Arachnida > Araneae > Heptathelidae > Ryuthela > Ryuthela nishihirai. The sequence continues at coordinate 31,149,568 of JAWZYU010000022.1, forward strand.
ACAACAATGTGCACTATATAATACAATGTATTAGACGCAGTAAATGCAAACTTACATTAATTAAAGAAGATTCCTAATAGGAATTGTATAACCTGTAATAAAATTCCAACGGAAGTTTAAATGGTTCCAAATCTCTCAATTGTAAAAATGTCAGTTAGAAACAGAAAATATAATAATCTGCAAGAGAGATTAAAAGAGATTAGTGAAATAAGCAGTCAAAAGACGGCAATTCACAGAAAATATAGATACCCGATCTCGCCCAAGGCTATTAGGCAACTTAAGTAAAGCTTTAGGTAACTAAATTTCACTTCTTGGAGCTAAGCAAAAACACGTCCGCTTCTTCAAGGTCTGAGCTCCAAGTCCCTCGAGCTCCACTTAAAGCGAAATATCTAATTAATTACTTTGGTCTATACTGTAATTACAGTGGTAGATAAAATTTGATTCTGTGATGTCAAAAATAAAGATCAAATTTCAAGCTCCTTGTAAAATGAGACTAAAATAAAACTTCAAATCCGAATCTTCAAAAGATTCTTTCAGTGTTTGAAATACAGTGGACACCCCGACATAACGCGCATGTCGGGCGGGAAACAACACCCGCGTTATAAGGTGAACCGCGTTATACCGAGCGGCGTGGTGACGACACAATAAATTTCACACTGTAAGCTTTTCTTTTACTCATCACGCATACAATAATTAAACACTATTCAAAATACATGCAGGAACTCAATACATACACAATTACTCAATACGCAGTAACAATAAAATGCGATACTCACTAACGCCGCACGGACCTGTATAAACATGTTTGAACTTATCGCGAACATCGCCCGCGCTATAACCGAGTGCGCGGTATAGCGAGCAGCGCTATATCGAAGGTCCACTGTATATGAATAGTAATTTCCAAAGTCCGACTGACCCTTATTTTTTTGCAAACGATCAAAACTAAACGAATCGTTACAGAAGCTTCAAACAATCTGCTTCGTTCCATAATCAATTTTGATATAAAAGTTTTGCTTTCGCTTGTGATTTTCCAGAATTTTTAGGACTGCCAATGTACACATCTAACCAGTGGCGCACTCAGGATTTAATCTTGGGGGAGGGGGGGGCGAGAGGCCCGCCCGATTCGTTCGCCTTGTGTTCACAGCGGCCGTGATTCCCGAGAACTATATCCCACCTTATGTGACCGTTATTCATAAGTAGTATAGAAATAGAAGACACGACACAACATAAATATAAAAAATAAATTTTAAATTAGGAAAAGATTTTTGGAAAATTTTCTAGTGTTTTTTTCTTTTTTCTTCCTATTTCTTTGGGGGGTGCCAGGGTCCCTTGCCAGCCCCCTCTGGGTGCGCCACTACATCTAACTGGATAAGAAGGAATGAGCTGTCGAAAGAAAAAAAAAATGGTTTGGTTATTTAACCTCTGAGAGGCACTTTTTGCCTACAATATCTAAAGGCCAGGTCACAAGGACCCCGAGTGCTCAGAAGGTTGTGAGAAGAGGGTCCCATTGCATAGATGTTACGATAGAGTGATCGTAGACTTCCATCAACTCCAGCGCTGTCTTTAATGTTCCCAGGGCAGGGTTCTCCTGCACAGAGGAGGTACATCCCATCCAACGGACATCGGCCTTTCCAAGCTCATCGGTGTTGTCTACTGACAGAGAGGAGGATGGAGATTTAGTGGAGATAAATCTCAACGGTTTCACAGTTGGGACTGGGAACTGCAAGATTACAAGTCTGGCGTTAGAACTGTGGTCATAAGTCAGGAGTTTCAAAATCAAATCATACGAGAAGGTGTATCAATCACTTTTCGTTATATGGCAGGTCGGATTTCATTTTAATAATAAGTAGAAAATGGTTACTTCCTTTTTTTATGTTACATAATTTTAATACCAAAGCATGAAACTAACTATACACCGCAGAGGCGTGTAATGTTAAATAAATAAGAAAGCCAAAAGTGCTGTGTGGATTTGCCGGATTATTACAGTTTAAGTGAATCAACGGTGCACGCTATTAAAGAATGATGTGGAAAATATTAGAGACTAAGTTATAGCAATGAGCAGTATGAGCATCAGTAATGAGCAGTATGAAAAATACATAACAATGTGTAGTTTTTTGGAATATTATGGGAAATATTTTTCCCAATGGACTATAAAGGTAACACAAATTATAGTTAGGCTTATTATGCAATGTCTTTTATTTATTGGTTTATTAGAACAAAATGTTAACTAAAATAATACAAAATTATGAAATAAAATTACTATACAAAATGATGTGCTAATTATGATATTCTGCGAAGCAATTTCTTTTGGTAGTGAGGCAAAGATGGACATTGCACATAGTACATATATTATGCGTCCTGACAGTTCTGTTTTTGTTTTCTAAACGTTCCCGTTTACGTAATTGCGTTCGGCATACGTTCTATTTTGACATTCTGTATAAAAAATGCAGATAAGGTTATAATTAAATACGACAATCACCAATTTTAAAATGGGAAAAATGTTTCCCTTAGTCGTGAAAGGGTTAATTAGAGTGAAGAAGAGACATAGCCTCTTAATCTTCCCTTCAGTGCTGTATATGTTCAGGAGTTCCGATACAAGTCTCAAAACTTCACTAAAGAAATTGATCTTGACTCCTTCATGGGGTGAAGGTTTGACTTTAAGATTAATTTCGAATAGCTCCATTCACGTTACAATGAAATGATCGGAATGATCAGAAGGAGACTACTTCCGTTTTGAAACCTTAGCTAGCGTCTTCAGGGCTGGATTGGTTTATCTCCGAACATCACGGTTTTGTCCACAATGGGCTGAATAGAGAGTTTACAAATAACTCGAGGGCGCAGAGAAGGTTGGGCGGAGGAGATCCACCAGACAGCTGCTAGGAGGAAGATGGAAACTCCTGTCAAGGCCATCCAGAGTGTTCTTTAATGTGTAAAGTGTGTGGTTTTCTCCTGCAAACGGAACCAAGATTTAATGCTCCAACAGATGGATGACGACCTTCCCAAACCCATCGGTACGTGCTTTCAGCGCAAGAAACATCCATACGTTACCTGGGGCTCGAACCCATATCTTTCTTTTATCAGTCGCCAATTGCGCTATTTATTAAATTTTAATAACCTTTGAGCAGTTCTTTTATATCTGTTACTGATGCTGCTGTTCAAATTTCGAACTTCAATAATCCTTCAAATATTGATATAATATTGTCGAAAATTAAAATATACACCAAAGACCCAAAACATTATGACCACCGTGTCTTTATGCAAATCGAAGCAACTGTAGGTAAACGACGGGGCGTGTGAAGGTCATGAAACTGTATAAATAACACCTGATACTGAGCTCTGTTAATCAGTGTTATTCTTGTTCTACAGATGGGAAAAACAGCGGACGTAAGTGATTTTGACAAAGGCCAAATTGTAATGGGTAGACGACTGAGTCAGAACATTTCTGAGATGGCAAAGCTTGTTGGGTGTTCATGGTCAGCGGTGGTTAGTATTTTAAAAAAGTTGCCCGAGGAGGGAAAAACCACGAACCGTCAGCAAGGTGTGGGTCGACCACAGCTCATCGATGCTAGAGCTCAGCGAAGGTAATCCCATATGGTACGACCCAACAGAAGATATACTGTGGCGCAACTCGCCCGTAATTCTAATTCTGCTGCCAGAGTAATGTGTCATAACACACAGTACATCGAACCCTGCTGAAAATGGGGTTGCGTAGCCGCTGACAACTCCGAGTGCCCATGCTAACTTCAGTTCACCATGGAAAGCGCCTACAGATTTCCTTGTTGCGATCTTGTGCAACCACGGCAATTCCCGGTTCCGCCTCACAGCACTACCTGGTTATGAAAAGCCATGACTATCTAGAGCCGGGGGCAAGGAATACGCCCTGTAGGCGCACCTCAACCCCAGCCTCACATGGCAGCAGTCCTATAGAAGGAAAGCTGACCACCGGAAGAAACCTTACTTTAATCTATTCCCCGGTTTGCAAATGTGCAAGGATATAAAGATCCAGGCTCGATCGGCATCCGGGGTGGAGACTCTTAGTAAGACCCGGACATTTTGGACAGCTCGTGCCTACGAGGCGGGGTTCAAACCTTTTCGGCAGAGCCGTCGAACAGACCACACAGGTCTCCTGAGAAGTGAGGTCTCCAACGCCGTCACCATCCGACCGGCAATCAAGCCGGCCAGCAGCGTCTTCAACCTCGGTTGGCCTTGGCCATGTCCAACCGGTGAACCAATCCGGTCGGCACAGCCTTCAGCCGGGTTGCCGGGCCCTAGGCCCCCCCACCACGACAAGGTGGTCCCCTATCGGGGGGGGGGGGGAGCGCCTACAATGGGTACACGCTCATCAAAATTGGACCTTGAATGATTGGAAGAATGGTCCGATGAATCTCGTTTCCTATTGCACCATATGGACGGCCGTGAACGTGTACATCGTTTACCTGGAGAAGTGTTGCCATCATGATGCATTGTTGGACGAAAACAAGCCGGTGGAGGAAGTGTAATGCTTTGGGCAATGTTCTGTTGGGAAATCATGGATCCGGTCATTCATATGCAGGAAACTATGACGTCTATCACCTACCTACACATCATTGCAGAGCAGGTACATGCTTTCGTAGCAACAGTATACCCGTCTAGTAGTGCTTTCTTTCATCAGGATAATGCACCATGTCGCACTGGCCGGATTGTTCAAGAATGGTTCGCGGAAATGAAGAAAACTTTCAGGTATTGCCCTGACCTCTAAATTCCCCAGACAGCAATCCAATAGAACATATTTGGTTTGAATTGGAACAGCATATCCGATCTGCGGCAGCTAAGCCACGTAACTTACAGGAGTTAAAGAATCTGCTGGTAACGTGTTGGTACCAGATACCACAAGACACCATTAGAAATCTTGTAGCGTCCATGCCTCGCCGGGTAATAGCTGTTTTAGCCGCACGTGGAGGACCAACATCATATTAGGCACCTGGTCATAATGATTTGGCTCTTCAGTGTAAATATATTAGACAGATAACTTTATATTCCGTCAAAATGTACCATAAAAATCATATTTTAGAAGCTGCGGAGCATCGAATTTGGCTTTCTTCTGATACGACAAAAATTCGGTACTTTTGTTATCTAGGCAATATATATATCAATTGAAACGTTTAAACTTTCAGATGCTAGAGCTATGGGTCAGGAGGACCTCTTTGGTAATGCAACAAGTTGCTTATTGATAAAAAAAGTTTAAAATGCCTTCCTTGTCTCATAACCACAAAGATAAAAAAGACCTGATTTCATTGAGAGTGGTTTCATTTTCGGCTGAAGTGAACATGTTCGCATGAGATCATTACAGTCGCTACCTTGATTATCATGAAACGTATTGCTTGTGAACTACAAAAATGACTTCACGGGTCATATGTCCGAGAATCTCTACCCCACAGTATTTAAGGAGAATTAATGTTAAAGAATTTGAAATTCTGCCCCTTGGGGATCATCGTTTGGTGATTTTTGTCTTGTCCTTTGCGACTCATTCCACTTATTGGACACCCACAGATAGAGAAGGTTAGGGGATCTTTTATCCTGGTACTTCGAAAAATCATAACTATGCTACATGCTACATGCTAGAATTTGAAAAAAAGTGCTAAAAGGGAAAGATGTGGGAATTCCATCACTGCCAAATTAGAGGTCATGTTTAAGTTTCAATTTGATGCCAAAGCACTCGATTAATTACATGGTCTGAATGAGTGATTAGATATGATCTACTTAGGAATAGGCTAATGAGGAAACCACCTCAAACTCCAAACGTAGAAGGCTTCCTATACGGTTCTTTTTATTTACAATACACAAAATAGATTTAAACGATGTACATTTTGGAGAAGTATTTTAAAAAATCCGATAAATAGTGCATGAACGTATATTATTATTTAACTAAATGAAAAAAAAATCGTAAATAATAAGCAGAATGAACAATCCTAAGCATAGTGGAAATATTGACTTGATCCGGGTGAGTACGAACCTACGACCTTCTGATGGCATGTCAGATACTCTGATTCCTGAGCCACCAGCTGTCGACCGAGATATCTTCTATTGATGGCTTTATACCACGGAGTCAGTCATTGTAAGTTGCCTTAATTACAATTGAAGATGCTGGTCAACAAAACACCTCCCAGATATAACCCTGAGATAGTTGCGATGAGTCTCATGTTTACAGGTCATTTTCTGTGCTTCTAATATTGAAAATTACATTCCCTCCATTTGTAAAACATGAAACCTTAGGTTTTATATATTGCTTCAACAGTGATTTAAAATTGTAAATTTCATACATTTCTTATATCCACTAAGTTATTACTATAAGCTTACAGGAGTACTGTTAGTTTATTTTGGGTCACTTCATATATAAAGATAAAGGGACATAGTTTCCAAAAGATAATATTCTTTATTATATTCTGAAGGTGATCAATGTAATTAGAAAAACAATTTCATAACTTTTAACTTACCATAAAAATTTTAGATATTTCATTATATCATTAAACTTAATGTTAAAACTTCATATTATCTTATGTTTTCAGTTAAAGAAGGATCATTAGAAGAGGAGTAAAAATGGCTACCAGTACAAATCATAACCTTTTTTTGTGTAGTTTTATACCTTCGTTTCATCACAACTATCATTTTCTAAACTGAAACCGGATTCTAGTTCAGTGACTTTCAGTGTAAGTCGCTACAAATTAACAAGAAATATATCACTAATAATTTTCATAGCAAGTCTTCCGTAACTTAAATAATGTCGCATCAGACTAATTTAGCATCCCAATCAAAACCGGATCGTCACTCTCATTTATGTAACATATGTATTTTATGTAAGAATTATCCCTTTTGTACTGATGTAAGCATATCAAATCATTGTTAAGGTAGTAACAGTTAATTACAAGGGATGATATATGCAAAGAAACTGAATTTTGTAATCGGAGAATGCAAAAATATACTATTCGCAAAAATAAATATAGAATTTTAATATTATTTTAATTTATTTTTAATTAGCATTTTAACATTATTTTAATTAAAATTATTTTTATAAATGTAGCATTTTAATTATTTATTTTTATGTTAAAGACTTGTTCTATAACATTAAAAAAGTAATTTATTTATATTAAAAGTTAAGGAGTTTCACATTGAAACATATCCTCTCCCCTCAAATCGTTACGAACTTTACGGACGAGTCCCTAAACAGCGCATGTACATTAAATGATACATGCACTCTTTAGGAACTCGTTCATGAAAAGACTAAAAGCCATTTCATTTAGTATGTTAGGCCATGTTATGTCAATAGTAACTCAGATACAGAATTCATCATCATAATCAACCAGCCATGGTTTATGAAGGTTCAATCAGACTGTGCAATTTAGTTTTCCAAGCATTTCAGTCCTCAGCTACATATGCTGCATCTGGCCACTGCACACCAATTCTAACAAGGTACTGTCCGACATTGTGCGACAATGTCGGACAGTACCATTGTGCGACAATTTGCGACATTGTGCGACAATTTTGAGAAACATTCGAAATCTTCATATATTACGTAGGGATGTCTCAAACTATTCTTGTTTGGAAGGGATTTCATAGAATTTTGTGTCGGAAATTTATTATTTTGCAGCTTGTTCGATTTGCAATCATTGATGTGATTTTCTAAGAAATCTTTTCTGCAGAGATTGTGAAGACAGTATGGACAAGGGAAAGATTCACCATGGTGTTTGGAAAGATATGCTGTAACTCTGCTGAAATTTTTTATCCAACAGTAGTGGGAATCGATAACTTTCTTTAAAAGTAACAGTTGCATATGCGGATAAGAGGTGACCTGCTCTCATATCGAACAGCATCCCATGCCATTATGTTTGGCTGACGGGCGGTGTGCCAGTCACGAACAAAAGCTGGATCCATCCTCTTGCCATACATGGACCCATCGATAGTCAGCTCCCAGACAAAAATGGGATTCTTCACTAAACACAACTCAATTCATGACTCCAGTTCGCACGACTTCGACACCATGCCAGACGAGCGCTGCGATGGTTTACAGTCAATGACAGTGGACGTAATGGTTGCCCATAGCACAGGTGTGTCTCATGTAACCTTCGGTAACACAGGTGTGCCTCATGTAACCTCATGTAACCTCAGATGGTCCTCATGTAACCTCAGAAACTCCCTCTGTGACACATGCTAGAACCTTCATTTCGCCACTGTTGCCAACGGCATCCAACAGTTCGTGCATCCCGATGAACATGGACACAACGTGTAGTCCATCCAGCTTCACATAGGCTTATAATTCATCTCTCTCAAACGCATCTAAATGGTGATAAACATGCCGATGGCGTGTACCAGGCATTTTCGGCCTTCACTGAACAATTTCTAAGTAGAATTCTAATCTCAACCGTTCCAGCACCGAATCTCAACCTTTCGCACAACTTCCACCTGCATAAACACAATACCATCCCTGTTTCTTCTTGCACCTTTTCTCTTGAGCCCCACACGCCATTGGCTCCGGATTATCACCATTTGCACCTCTCAACTGCGCATACCCACCCTTCTCTTTGCATGTTTGTACATGTCCTTCTGGGTGGGGCACTTTCAATGTCGAGCAGTGTATATGCATACGCATATCTAGAAATTAAATCTAAAATGAATGAATTATGAATTATGTTATGTATGATATTTTTATGTTATTAACAATATTTATTTTCCCAATCCCAATCGATGTATGCGATATTACAAAACGTTCTCCGACATTTGCATGTTATACGAATGGAGAGTCATATTCAGAGATCCCTATATGTGAAAATAATATTTTTTCTGGAAAATGTCACTGAGTATAAATTAAGGATCTCATTCAAATCTCTCTAAAGCTCAATTTTCAGCAATATTCTTTTGATATTTAAAGAGTTTTGGAGCCCAAAGCATTTAAAATCAGCGTCACCGAACATAACAATTTACTTCCAAAAGCCCATTAAAACACAAAATATATTTGTTAGAACAAGCCGCTTGCTGAAATAAATGCAAATTTAGATGTTGGTGTAATGATTCTTGCAGTTAATTAATTATTAGTCCACTAATTAATATTCAGCGGATCCCCTTCCCTTGCCCCGAGAAGGTTAGAGGAGGGGACCCACCGGACACTTAGGGGATAAGAGGTAGTCTCCCGTCAAGGCCATCCGGCGTGTTCTTTAACGTTCAGAGGGTATGATTACCTTCATACGAAAAATTTTAGAACGAATAAAAGAGCAGGGTTTGCTGTTACACGTATCCAACTTAATAACTGTAAAAATTTGAGGAAAATTGTTGAAAATCGAGAATTAGAAAGATTTGAAGGAATCTTCAATTTAGCTCGAGTGTCGTTTTCCCGAAAAAAAAAATTATTTTCAAATTTAAGGAGCTCTGAATGTTCCTTTCTATTCACCTCATATGGAAGTGTCAGGAAAACGTTTTGGAACAATAGAATACTTTTATTTCAGTTATGAAGGTCGGGAGGAGGGGAGGACCTGAGTCGGTAGCGCACCAAGCTCCTAATCGTCAGTTCCCGGTTCGAGCTCTACCTTGGTCAAGCGTTGAGATTTACAGCCTCGAAACTCCCAGCCCTCTCCTGGTCAGTAGCGGACACCGATGGCCTAAGAAAGACAGCCGTCCGTCGGATGGGACGTTAAGCCGTGGCATCGTATGCAGGAGATCCATACCTTGTGCACGTTAAACAACACACTGGATGGTCATGACGGGAGGCTTCCATCTACCTCCTAACGGCTGTTTAGTGCAGGCCCTTGCCCCAACCTTCTCTGAACCTTTAGGGTCCTTGTGACCTGGCTATTTAGCTCATTTGTGTGCAAAAACGTGTCGATCAGAGATGGGTGCTCCCTAATATGTGAGTTGAGTCTCGTGATTCCAGCGACAGACATTGCCTTTCTGACATTAGTTAGTAAAACCCAGAGGCTAAAAGCTCTCACTAGTTAGAAGAAACGGTTGATTTGATCTTATTACAACTGAGCGCCACTTTTTTTTTGCACGCGGTGGGCTAAATGGCCAGGTCATAAGGACCCCGGAGGCTCAGAAAATGTTAGGGGAAGGGACCCATTGGAATAGTTGTTTCGGGAGACAGATGGTAGCCCCCGTCATGGCCAGCCACAGTGTTCTTTAACCTGCACAGGGTAGGGCTCTCCCGCAGATGGGGCCACGGCTTAACGTCCCATCCGACGGATAGCTGAATTCCTTTCCAAGGCCATCGGTGTTCCCTACTGACCTTGGGCAGAGCGGGTGAATTTTGCGGAGATAAATCTCAATGCTGACCCAGGTGGGAGTGGAACCTGCGAACTGCCGATTACGGCTCTCTACCTACTGAGCCAATCCCTCCCTCACATTAGTCGGAATGTACATTCGCTTTTGAAGAAAACTTAAATCGAACAATTACGAACTGCATTCTCTTTGAAAACTATAGAAGGATAAAATATCGCCTGCGGAAATATTTTTCCAGTTGCTTCTTTTCCAATTATCATATCCATATTTTTCCTTGTGCATTCTTATTTGCGCTCCTATTGTGGCATTACATTAAACCATTTCTACTGCTTGTTTGCAGTCTCAAGTCATTGGAACACTGAAAAATCCCGGTAGGAATTGATTTACAAATAGACTGCACCAGAAGCGGAAATAACGCAGGTCACTATTACGAAAAAGAAAATGAGATTGCACTGCCCGAACTCGGGCAGCTATGGAGAAGACGGCCAGACGCAATGCGGCCGAAAGTGAACCAGAGGACCAACTTATTATTGGGTGTCATCTACTTCTGAAAGGATAGTGGGTTGGAAGATACGGTTGCGGTTTTATGGTTTATTACATATATAAACCAAAAAAGCATTTGCAGCACAAGTGCTGCATTTTTGAAAGCGAACATGTGCAAGAGTAAAACGGAAACTAGGTCTTAGGATAAGAAGGGGTTTGTTTTTATTTGGGAAGTCCAGAGAAAATGAAGCAACCAATTCGGTGCAGTTTAATAAGGATATTATACTGCCCTATAAAAATATTAAATATTAATTAAATCATTACGCAAACTTTTAAAAATGAAGATTTATTTTATTCCTTGGTTTGGAACAATATTTATTAGTTTAGTTTTTATTTAAGTAATGAACGAATAGTGTTGAAAATCGAGATTTAAATATGCAGATTAGATCATGTTCTTTATTTTATTCTCAGTCACATTTTTTCCATTAAATATAAATTTTAGAAGTTACAGAACTTCGCAGTTAGATTCCCATTGACATAACCTGGAAATTCTTTGATATACACTACCCTGCCAAAATAATATATATATGTAATAAAATATATTTTTGCACAATTTTATATAATATTATTTTACTATTTTAATATATCTATAATAGAAAAAAGGAGAAAATTGGGACTAGAATATTGCAATAAGAATGGGAACTTATTTTTGTTGGGGGAGGGTGGGTTAATAAAAACTGAGATAATGAAATAGAAAATTCTACAATTCAGTAAAAATATTATTTAAAAAATATATTTCACAAATTTGTTTGTAGTTTTTTTTAAAAAAACGAGCTCATGTCATCGTTTTGTTGTTTTGTTGTTCGTGTTGTTTTGTTTTTGAGAGAAATTTAAAATTATTTTTGAATTGGATAGGTAAATCATTCGATTCGCCTTTCCGAATCTTCCAAAGGTGTTAATAGTGCCCGCGAAAAGTGGAAAGTTTTCGAAAGAGCAAAACTTTCAACAAATATTGCAAACGATCCATTTACACCAGAAATTTGAAATTTTAGTTGTGGAATGTTTAGGTTATAGGAGACAAAAACACTGACAACATTATATCAGATCCTTCTACGGCAAGCAGCTGCTTGAAAGGTAATTTATTTTATTTTTATTTTCATATATCTCCGGAAACGTCCCGTGGCCGAGTGGTTTGCGCTCTTCGCTACTGATCTAAAGGACCTTGGTTTGAGCCCTGGATAAGGCATGGGTGTTCGTGTCCTTTTTCTACTGAGGTCCTGCCATCCTCGCAGACCTTCTAATATAGCATAGAAACTGACAGACTCCTGTCAGACCTCTGTGGCAAGCAGCTGCTTGAGAGGGTATTTATTTGTTTTATCTCAGGAGGGGGACGCAATTTTTTGTTTTAACAGATGGAAAAAATTAATTTTTTTAGTTTATAGTTAATAATGAAATGCTACGATTCTTTTTTTTTAAATTCTCAGATAGTCTGAATTTCTATCGTTAGAGGCCGTTAAATAGGACGCGCAAAAGTTCCGATCATAGGTAAAACAACCCAATCGACCCTTATGTGACCTTGAACACAAAACCGTAACGGAAATTTTTTAACCGTCCTGAGTTCTACGACCATAAATAACTCGACACACCAATTCTCCACTTACAACCAGATAGATACATAGACAAACTCGAGGGATTCGAAGGATCAGAAATACAGTGCCGTTTCCAAGATGTAGAAACCAGCAGACATCATTTGGAATGTCAAACTCCCACGTGGATCGAAATTCGATCTCTGGTCGACTTCAACGGATTGGTGTATCCAGAATTTCGCAACTCTTCAGAGATGCAAGACTCGAATACCCCTGTACATGATGTTCCACGTTTCTGTTAGGTGTAGTTATTATTATTATTACAGTTTGACTGAAATATGACCTCTAAATGGAGACGTCGGATCCAAGTTTTCATAAGCTTTCTAAGATCTACGACAAGAAATATCCTCGTAGGCAGGGGAGGTACAGTCGCTCAAAAAAATATCCGAACACTCTGTTTCATTACAAAATTCAGAAAAAATATCTGGCAACGATTTTTTTCGAAATTAAAAGTCCTTTTGGCAACCTTCGTGTACGTAAACGAAGGTCGCCAGACCACTAATTTCTAAAAAAATGTTGCCATATATTTTTTCTGAATTCTGTAATCAATCATAGCGTCGGACACTTTTTTGAGCGACTGTACGTCCCTGCCTACGGGTGTCATCAATACCCATCCAATTCAACAGGAATTTTATATTAATCTGTTAAAACAAAAAAGATGAAAGTGTACAGATAGATAAAACAAACAAAATGATGACATTAGTTCGTTTACAAAACGAACTACAAAAAAAATTGCAAAAATATTTGTGAAATATTATTAATGAATCGTGTAGAATTTCCTTTTCCATTGTCTCTGGGTTTTCATTAACCCACCCTCCCTCAATAAAAATAAGCCCGCTGAGAACCCTGTCGTCTTCTACTAAATATCGAACTCGTCTATCTGCTTTGAACTCCAAAACAATTGTCTTTGTTTCGTTCAGTTTAAAAAAATTAAAAAGAAATTGGACAGTAACAGTTGGAAGTTTTATACAACTTTATCTTAGCCCCATATGTTATTTTTGACACTAAAAATACATTAAAACAACAATTATAAAATCTCATATAGAATATCATTTTAATCTTTCCTGTTCGGTGGAATGTTTTAGTAACTAGGAAACCCTACTCAAGGCTTATTCTCAGACCGCCCCGAACTAAATTCTAGGTACGTCCCTGCCCGTAGGCATCAAATTTAGCTCTCTAAAAGTGGTAAATTAAAATTAAATTTTTGATCTCGAAGCCCCAACACACAAAGAATCCGAGATTTTTAAAACTTCTGTGATCTGTGATCCGAAGTACTCCTATATACCAATATTCACATTTCTAGCACTTTTACGTCAAGCTTTGATCTCTGCTTCACCTCTCTCTAACCTTGAAGGACAGGTCGAAGATCGAATTTCGAATTTTTTCACTCCTAAGTGCAGATTTTCAGAACTTTACAACTTCTGCATGATGGTCGTAATTAGCGTCATCCTTTCTCACGCACTAACTCACAATCAGCTAATTTTTAATTGTCAACTGAAATTCACGAAATAGATGTCTATAAGAAAATATATATATCCTATTAAAGTATTCCGATCGAGAATGATCGCTGAAAACAAGGCAAAATCTAGTGAATTTCTGCAATCCTTTTCTTATTTGGAAAGAAATTCCTGTGATCCTAATAAAACCAAAAAGAAAAATCCTTTTTAATGTCCCCTAAACAGCGTCATGGGCCTACTTTTCCACTGTTCAATTCTAAAAAATTGGTTTTTTGGGACCTAGAATTTCAGCTGTGAGCCAAAAAAAAATAGTGCCACTCGGAGGTGGTGTTCATGGTGGATATCGCGCCTGGATCGTAATCTGCAGTTCCCAAATTGGAGTCCCAGCTGGGCGAATGTTGAGACTTATGTCCGCAAAACTCCCCGCACTTCCCTCGGTCAGGAGGGGACACTGATGGACTTCGAAAGGCAACTGTCCGTCGGCCGTTAAGCCGTAGCCAAGCGAAACCTGAGAGCCATAACCTGTGCACGTTAAAGAGCACGTTAGGTGAACTTACGAGAAACGACCATCTGTCTCGTAACAACTGTCCAATGATTCTCCTCCCTCCAAACCTGCTCTGAACCTTCGGAGTCCGTGCGGCCTGACCATTTGGACCATTGTGTACAAAAACAAGTGCGCTCAGAGATAAAACAATTCAACCCTTTTCTTTTATCTGCATCTGAGCCATTAAGTCCTAGTGACTTCATTTGGCCAGTGAAGGTTAAAAAAATCATGCTGTCAATTAAAACAACCCAACCAAAAAATAATAATTAAGACCTTTCGTTTTGAAATCAATAAGATATGAATGATATAATAATGCTTTAACGATTTGTTTCCATTTTGAAAGTTTTCAAAAAAATTTGGAAAAAATGTTTTTTTTTTATTTATTATTTTTATTCCAACGTTGATCTAAATATTTCAATTGATTTCTTCAAATCATACGGAAGCCCGAATAATTCAAAAACACGAATATTCTAATTCACGCAATTGACCAACAATATCTGTGTAGAACAATGTTACGTAACAGCCAACAGACCCATTATTAGAATGCGATCACACTGTGTCGTAACGCAAGAATTACAATCACACAATATCCGTTTTCAGAGCGGCCGCAATCATTCAGCCTAAGATGAGACTGCGCAGTTGACGCTTTCGAAAATTCTCGTATATCATTGGTTCACTAACAGGAAAAGCGATCGTGTCGACCTATATGACCTATGAGAATTTTCAAGACGTTAACTGAGCAATCTTCGCCCCCCCCCCTCCCACCCTAACGTGACCCGAGCCGTTGGTCTACTTTGGTTGTTTTACCTGTCAACGGCACTTTAGTTCGCGTAATGAGCTAAATGATCAGGTCAGAAGACCCAGGGCTGGATCTGGGGGGACCGTGCCTTGACGTGTCCTCTGACGTGGGACCGTGACTTGATGTGTCCTCTGACGTGCGACCGTGGCTTGACGTGTCCTCTGACGTGCGACCGTGGCTTGACGTGTCCTCTGACGTGCGACCATGGCTTGACGTGTCCTCTGACGTGTGACCGTGGCATCACACGGACCATGACCTGAAGTTCCTTCCGATGCTTATTACAGGTATGTAAATAAGTACAAACAGTTTTACCTAGGAGCTGCAACTTTTTTACATACAATGTACTTAGTAATCAGATCATAACGACAGCAAAGGTTCAAAGAAGGTTGTATGAAGGGAAACCACTGGGTAGCTGTTAGGATACAGATGGTAGCTCCCGTCAAGGCCATCCAACATGGTCTATAACATTTGTTATGTCATTTGACGGACGGCGGCCTTTCCAAGCCAATCGGTGTCCCCCTGTTGACAGAGGGCAGGGCGGGGAGTTTTGCGGAGAAAAATTTCAATGCTGACCCAGGTACGACTCGAACCTGGGACCTTCAGATTATGAGCCTGACACTTCACCGACTGAGCCACCACCAACCCAATACCTTTAACAACAAAACTCAGGTTGGTGCCCTCATAGCAGTGATGGCGATTTTATGACACGCTTGCCAAAGGTAGGTAACATGCACGATGATTTTGGTTGGCACTCCCTTGAGAGGTGAAGAGAAATAGTGACTACGGCTAGTATAGAGAATTAGAAACAATGACCACAGCAATTCAATTCATGTTTATAGATGAATCATTGGTAGCAAGATGACGACTAGGATGTTATAATTAGTTACTTATTCATTGCAAATTTCAATACTGCATCCATATGTTTAAAATATCTCTCCAAATAACTGATTACACATTTCTCAAAAAAATGCATCAAAAACAGACGTATTAAAGCTATCAACTGTTCATTGATTTCCTTTAAAGCACTTCTGTAGAACTTAAAATTTAGTTAAGGTTTCTGTTTTTGCTTGAGAGAGATACTTTGTCACATAAAAATTCACTTCATCCTAATAAAAGTATCGAAATGTCAGTGATGCGTTGAGCACAGTAGGTGAAAGTAGTATTGTGAGTTTGTGCGTGTGAAGGAATGATTTTGATTTTCACTTGTGTAATGGCGAGCCTAAAACTTAGTGTTCCGTATCCTTATATTTGAACCGTTAATATTTTGTACATTTGATTTGCAAATTTCAGTTTCCTTCAAATTATTTAGATTTGAAGATCTAATGATCTAATTGAAATCAATTAGATTTCAATTAGATCATTAGATTTGAAGGAAAGTGATCAACTCCTTGATCACTTTCCTTCAAATCTAATGGAGGAAACTGATAGGTTTCCTCCATTATATTTTGAAATAATAAAGGTTTCTATTTATTATAATGTTCAATCGTTCAATAAATTATTCTTGTAATTGATTTTGTTTTTCGGAATGAATATATATTATTATACAGTATGGTGGCCAGAGTTTGAAATTTTGTCATACCCTTGTTCTGGGTGACTTCAATGCCAAAGTTGGTACTGACTCTGATCTTTGGGGAGGGGTGATAGGCCCTTTTGGTATTGGTAGCTGCAATGGCAATGGACAACGTCTCCTACAGGTAAGTAAACTCAATGGTTTCAGAATAACTAACACATATTACAAACACCGCGACATACATAAATACACGTGGGTTTCACCTGATGGGCTGCATAGGAATATGATTGATTAGATATTAATTAACAGCAAATGGGCTAGTTCTGTTAGAAATACCAGGTCATATAGGGGAGCTGAAATTGGATCTGACCATTACCTTGTTAAAAGTGTCTTGCAACTTAAACTTAAAAAGTGTTGTGCTAGGGTTAAAAAATTTATCTTTAATACTGATGCTCTGAAAGACCCAGTTATAGCTAGAGCTTACCATGATAGGTTACTTAGTCATTATGACAATCATGGTATGCTTACTACTGATGTTGAGGAAGAATGGGATCATTTTAAACAGGCTTTTTTGGACACTAACAGTACTCTTTTAGGAAAAAAGGAGCAGAAGAGACAGAATTATCTGAGTGATAAGGCACTTGAGCTTATCTCGGAACGAAAGAACTGCAGGAATGTCCTTAATCAATACCCTACTAGTCCTAATAGAAAGCATTACAGAGAGCTTAATAAACGCGTAAACGATCGGTTAGCTGCTGATAAGAATCTTTGTCTTGATGGTTTGGCTGACAAAGCCGAGGAAGCTGTTAGACAGCACAACAGCAGAGAGCTGTACCAGATAGTTAATGTTTTGTGTGGTAGAAAACAGACAGGCATACAGGGATTGAAGGATAAACAAGGTAAGGTTATAGAAGGTGAGGATTCTGTCATGGCTAGGTGGGCTGAGCATTTCAGTGATGTTCTAAACAATGTGGTTAGTTCTACTCCCATTGTTTGTAATGATGATAGATGCATTGGCAGCTTTAATGTTGGCCCTATAACACAATCTGAAGTTATTTTGGTTATTTCTAAACTTAAACTTCATAAATCCCCAGGTGTAGATGAAATTACTACGGAAATGCTCAGAGCTGGGAATGTTTCAGTTGCCACTTGGATGACTGAAATTTTGAATAACTTTTATGATAAAGGCATGGTTCCTAAAGATTTTACCAGAGCTATTATTATCCCTATTTTCAAAAAAGGTGATCGCAGTTCTTGTGATAACTATAGGGGTATCAGCCTATTCTCTGTTCCTGGTAAAGTTCTTTCCATGATTGTGCTTAATAGAATTAAGAATCTGGTTGACAGGCAATTGCGTGATGAGCATTGTGGATTCAGAAGTGGTAGGGGATGTGTGGATCAGATATTTTCACTTAGGCAGATTGTTGAGAAATGTTTAGAGTTTCAGAAACCTGTGGTTGCTAGCTTTGTTGATTTCAAAAAGGCTTTCGACTCTGTTGATCGTCATAATTTGTGATTGATTGTGAGATCATATGGTATACCTGACAAGTTAGTTAACATAATGAAAGCTCTCTATAATAACACTGAGTCATGTGTGAGAGTTGGTAAGTCTTGTAGCAATTGGTTTAGCATTACTTCTGGTGTTCGACAAGGGTGCATTTTGTCTCCTTTTCTCTTTAGTGTGGTTGTTGATTATGTTATGCGAAATTCACTTCAAGGGAAAGATTTTGGCCTTAAATGGGCTGGAGATACAAAAATTTCTGATTTAGATTATGCTGATGATTTAGCCCTTTTGGCAAATGATGTTGATAAGATGAACTCTTTCATTCAAGCTGTTGATGAGACTGGTAGTAGAGTAGGTTTGGTTATAAACAGAGAGAAAACTAAAGTGATGAAAATTGGTCAGGCAGGCTGTGATTCAGTTAATCTGAATGGTTGCAGTCTTGAGCAGGTGTCACAGTTTAATTACCTTGGGAGCTATGTAACAGATACTGGTGATATGAGGCATGAGATTAACAGACGAATAGGTATTGCTGCCGGGACTTTTAAGAATCTATGGAGAGTGTGGAGAAATAGGCGTATACACCTAAAGACTAAAATTAGACTGTATAATTGTTTGGTTCTTTCTAGGGTTAGTTATGGTAGTGAAACTTGGACGCTGTGTAAACAAGATAACAGGAAACTAGATGCTTTTGATTCTAGATGCTTACGCAGTATCTTGGGTAATAGGTGGTTTAACTTTGTAACTAATGATGAGGTTAGGCAAAGGAGTCTGCAACCTCCTTTAAGCAGCATATTGTGCAGAGAGAGACTCCGCTGGTTTGGCCATGTTGCCCGTATGGATAATTATAGATTGGCGAATAGGGTTATGAACAATGTGCCTAGAGGCCTCAGAAGGAGGGGGAGACCTAGGATGCGGTGGGCAGACAATGTCAAACAGGACCTTGTTAGAATTGGTGTGCAGTGGCCAGATGCAGCAGATGTAGCTCAGGACAGATATGCTTGGAGAATTAAACTGCGTGGTCTGGTTGGACCTCCGTAGCCCATGGCTGCTTGAGGATGATGATGATGATGATGATAAAAGAAATGTTACTTGATTCAAAATGATAGTAAATCGCGGGTTTATAATGAAAAATCTATCTCGACTTTATAAAAAAGGTTGAGCAGTGCTCTATGCATTAGCATTATACACTGAACGGCATGTCAAGAGTAACTCATATACACAGTTAAGTAATTTCTTAAATAAGATTTGTATGAAAGAATTTAACAAGACAAAGGCGAAAATATATATATATAATGAGATAGCAATCAAATCCCGGTTTTCAACAGCATTCTTTTGGTAGTGAAGGAAATTCCAATTTTTAAGAGCAACAATGTCAATATACGAAAAAAAAATTGATTTGAATGAGAATTTAAACGAAAGCAATAACCGATATGGACTCTTAAACAAGATCACTTATTCAACCAATGACCCCCAGACACATATTAACAGATTAAAATATGTATCTCTCTGATTTCACACTTTGATTACCTGCTTTAACCCTTTCCACTAGATACACAACAACATACTTAAACGGCAATGGATAGGTATAATTTAATTATTCCGCTGTAAGCTATAATGGCTGCACGGGTTCTATATCATCTGTTGAGGATGATTACTCTTCGTCCAAAGGACTGAAAGCAGTCACGTTTTCAACCAGTGACCCACAGATACATATTAACAGAATAAAACGTGTATTTGTCTGATATTATATTTTGATTAACAGCTTTAACCCTTTCCACTAGGCACACAACAACACACTCAAACGCCAACCAATAGGGATAAATTAATTATTCCGCTGTGCGCTATAACGGATGCAAGCATTCTATATCTTCTGTTGAGGGTGATTGCTGTTCGTCCAAAGGGCTGAACGCAGACACCTATTCAACCAGTGAACCTCAGATACATATTAACAGATTAAAATACCTATCTTTCTGATTTCACACTTTGATTAACTGCTTTAACCCTTTCCACTAGGTACACAACAACACACTTAAACGCCAATGAATAGGGATATATTAATTATTCCGCTGTGCGCTATAATGGCTGCAAGCATTCTATATCTTCTGTTCAGGGTGATTGTTGTTCGTCCAAACGGCTGAACGCAGCGACCTATTCAACCAGTGACTCTCAGATACACATTAACAGATTAAAATACGTATTTGTCTGATTTCACACTTTGATTACCTGCTATAACATTTTTCCACTAGGTACATAACAACACACTTAAACGTCAATGAATAGGGATATATTAATTATTCCGCTGTGCCCTATAATGGCTGCAAGCGTTCTATATCTTCTGTTCAGGGTGATTGTTGTTCGTCCAAAGGGCTGAACGCAGCGACCTATTCAAGCAGTGACCCTCAGATACACATTAACAGAATAAAATACGTATTTGTCTGATTTCACACTTTGATTACCTGCTATAACATTTTTCCACTAGGTACATAACAACACACTTAAACGTCAATGAATAGGGATATATTACTTATTCCGCTGTGCGCTATAATGGTTGCATGCCTTATATATCTTCTGTTGAGGGTGATTAATCTTCGTCCAAAGGACTGAACGCAGTCACCTTTTCAACCAGTGACTCTCAGATACACATTAACAGATTAAAATACGTATTTTTCTGATTTCACACTTTGATTAACTGCTTTAACCCTTTCCACTAGGTACACAACAACACACTTAAACGCCATTGAATAGGGATATATTAATTATTCCGCTGTGCGCTATAACGGATGCACGCGTCCTATATCATCTGTTGAGGGTGATTGCTGTTCGTCCAAAGGGCTGAACGCAGTCGCCTATTCATCCAGTGACCCTCAGATACACATTAACAGATTAAGATACGTATTTGTCTGATTTCACACTTTCATTACCAGCTATAACATTTTTCCACTAGGTACAAACAACACACTAAAACGCCAATGAATAGGGATAAATTAATTATTCCGCTGTGCGCTATATCGGATGCACGCGTTCTCTATCTTCTGTTGTGGCTGATTGCTGTTGGTCCAAAGAGCTGAACACAGTCACCTATTCAACCAGTTACCCTCAGATACACATTAACAGATTAAAATACGTATTTGTCTCATTTCACACTTTGATTACCTGCTATAACATTTTTCCACTAGGTACACAAAAGCACACTTAAACGCCAATGAATAGGGATAAATTAAATATTCCGCTGTGCGCTATAAGGGATACACGCGTTCTATATCTTCTGTTGGGGGTGATTGCTGTTCGTCCAAATGACTGAACGCAGTCACCTATTCAACCAGTGACCATCAGATAGAAATTAACAGATGGAAATTAACAGATCGAAATACGTATTTGCTGATTTCACACTTTGATTACCTGCTATAACATATTTCCACTTGGTACACATCAACACACTGAAACGCCAATGAATAGGGATAAATTAATTATTCCGCTGTGGGCTATAATCGCTGCACGCGTTCTATATCTTCTGTTGAGGGTGATTGCTGTTCGTCCAAAAGGCTGAACGCAGTAACCTATTCAACCAGTGACCCTCAGATACACATTAACAGATTAAAAAACGTATTTTTCTGATTTCACACTTTTATTACCTCCTTTAACCCTTTCCACTACATACACAACAACAGACTTAAACGCCAATGAATACGGATAAATTAATTATTCCGCTGTGCACTATAAGGGATACACGCATTCT
Organism: Ryuthela nishihirai; assembly: GCA_038380435.1. Classification (NCBI taxonomy): domain Eukaryota; kingdom Metazoa; phylum Arthropoda; class Arachnida; order Araneae; family Heptathelidae; genus Ryuthela; species Ryuthela nishihirai. The sequence goes on from JAWZYU010000022.1 coordinate 31,171,489, forward strand.
ATATCTTGTGTTGAGGGTGATTGCTATTCGTCCAAAGGGCGGAACGCAGTCACCTATTCAACCAGTGACCTTCAGATACAAATTAACAGATTGAAATAACTATTTGTCTGATTTCACACTTTGATTACCTGCTATAACATTTTTCCACTAGGTACACAACAACACACTTAAACGCCAATGAATAGGGATAAATTAATTATTCCGCTCTGCGCTATAATGACTGCACGCGTTCTATATCTTCTGTTGAGGGTGATTGCTGTTCGTCAAAAGGGCTGAACGCAGTCACCTAATCAACCAGTGACCCTCAGGTACAGTCCCTCAAAAAACTATCCGAACGCTTTGATTGTGTGCCGAAGGAGTAATTCACTCTTCCGTTGAAAATCGCCATTTAATACGGCTAACGGAGCAAATTTTTTTAACACGGCCAATATTGTCTCAGATAATATTGTCTCGGCCAATATTGTCTCGGCCAATGTCAGACCTCTGTGGCAAGCAGCTGCTTGAGGGGGTATTTTTTTTGTCTCGGCTAATATGGACTGCTCGAGCAAAATGCCACTTCTCGGCTAATATAGACTGCTCGAGCAAAATGCCACTTCTCGGCTAATACTAAGTTGTTGAGACTGCTTGAGCAATCTGTCATCTTTTTTAACACGGCTAATATTCGGCTAATATTAGCCGTACGTTGTTGAGCCTTTTAACACGGTTGCACAAAACTCGGTAAAAAAGGATGGGCCGTCCTGCGGTAATCTCTGAAATAATGCCAGCCATAGTAGCATGACCTCTAAGCACTTTAAAGTCGGGTCAAACGAAAGAGTCAGAGCTCGAAAGAAGGTGCTGTTTTGCCTCCTTCAGCTCCTCAAAGTACAGTCCCTCAAAAAAACTATCCGCTCTGATTGTGTGTCAGAGGAATTTTTTTCCGTTGAAAACGCCCCTTTTAAAAACGCCTCCTAAAAACGCCTCCAACGTGGCCTCCATTTCTCGGCAGGGGGGACGAGGCATAGTAGCCTCGGCAGGTCTGCACAGGGTCTCCGACTTGGCACCCACCAGCACATGGTCTTGCGGCACAAGCAGCTGCAAACGGCACTAGTGGAAGCATCCTGCGGTTCTCGCACCCCAGCCAGCTTAAGCCTCCCGTCAAGGTCATCCGTGCCCACGAAGTCGCGCCAGGCCCGTGTGCACTTTCCCGTGCAGTGGTAAAATTGGCAGTCGATCCATCAAAAGGAGGTGAACCGTGGAAGAATGTGCTGGATGGCCTTGAGGGAAGCTACTGGACATTTAGCCCACCAAGTAACCCAGACAAGTAATATTTACTCTCAGACTTGTTATTAATCGCTTATGCAGTCAGTGGGCATTAGGTGGTTTTAGCTTTGAACAGCATATTGTGCAGAGAGACACCCATTTGGTATCGAATTATATCTCGAATTATATCTCGAATTATATCTCGAATTATATCTCGAATATGTCAACACTTTCGAAAGCCGTCTGCCATCGAACCATTAAGCTACAATTGCCTACAGGAATTTTCAGTAAGAACCCGGGACTCAATTAAGAGCATCTACTGTTTACCATTGCTTGTTGATGCCTGTCGTAACTCATGTGCTTTCTATAGGAGCAGTTTTTTTACCACTTCGACTAAGACAGGAGTTCCCCCCCCCAACACTTCCTAGGGTGAACAAACTCTTTTAGTGTGCAGCAGTTTGGAGAACTACACGGTTGGTAGCCCATGGCTGCTTGACATACCTGGTCAAAGTATTCACACAGTCCCTACCTACAACCACATGACAGTCCCTCAAGCTGCGTGATTCACGGGTGTCTTATAACATGGACGAGAGCTGTGACGGTGGTGTGCACCTGACTTCAACCGTGACCGTTTGGTGCCGGGCGAGCCTCAGAGGAGATACCGCAGGACGCTCGAGTATTAGCGGTTCGTCGCCCTGAGACTCTCAAAGATGGCCTTACTCGGCAACTGGTGCCCGCACGTTCAGGCCGTGACACACAGTCCCCCCCAACTTGGACAGCCAACTCCCAAACTGTGAGGGCAGGAAGGGCTATCCGTTGTGTGTCTTCCACCTAGTAATTCCACTGATCTGTCGAGTGGCCTCGAGCCGTATTAGCACCGCCACTAGGCGCTAACTCACCAACCCTTAAAAAAAGACTGGTGGCCCCCCCGTCCATGTGATACGTCCCGCCAGACAGCCCGCTGACCCACACTCTAGGAGCTCGCCAAATTTTTTTATACAGGTCCAATAATGGTCCCGATGGTTGTACTCATTCGGTATAAATACGAATGTATAATAAAGAAATAAAAAATGAGTCCCGTTTTAAAATTAGTAAATACAGGAGTGATCTTTAGGGAATGGTGGAAGGGCTGCTTATAGAGTTCACTAGTGCATTAACTGAAAATTATTCGTTCAGCATTGCTAATTCTTTTAGGAAAGGTTATATCGATTGATTTAATTAAAGCTCACGAATCGTCTTTTTACTTTAACTGAGTCTATGATCAAGAGGTCTCTTGTTTTAAAACGGGGTTTATCACTAATAACGTGTTTGATTCTTGGAGCGTTTTACTGTTATAACTTTAGGTAATGGGCTGAGTGTGTTTAGACAGCCTTCAAAGAGTTTAACCTTCAGGGGGTAGTTGTGTATGGAGAAGCAGCAGGCTTAGTTAAAATATTTGTTATTTTCCTTTTTACACTAAAGTATATTCCATTTCTCATTAATATTACGGCTGTGTAGAGGTAAAAATTGAAAATACGTCTCTTCTTGGTAATCGTAATATACATGTTTAAAACATATATTTAAATTGTAATATTTAATATACTTTTTCGCATATTTTTTTAAAACACGCTTATTAAAACCAATAATTTGGAGATGTGTTAAATGCGGCAAGTTTAATATGTCCACTAGACATTTCTTTTTAATATTACATAGTAATGTTATATTTTTTAATGTGGAAAATATTTCTGTTATTTTAGTAATTTCATAACCAACATACTTTAACGTATGAGTGTTTTTCGTTATACTCTGTAACTGATTTAAATGATACTCTGAATCTTTATTTAAATTATAGTACACTAAAGATTCTAAATTATATGATTTTTTAGATTCACCATAAAATGCAATATTTTCAATGCATAATTTTTTTTATTGCCGGACAACATTTTAATATGTCTAATAATGTAATTAGCGAAATATTAATGATATTGCTACAATCATTACAGAATTGTAACACTTTAAGATTATGCTTTTTTCGCGATAAATATTGTAAATAAAAGTTTTTTAAATTATTTTCGGTATAAATTAATAATTGTAATTCTTCTAGATTTTCTGGTAATAAATAGTAAACATCAATTTCTAAACTAAATTTTAATATTTTTAAATCTGGTAAGTAATTATTTATTTGAGAAAATATATGAATATCAAAAAATGAAAGTTCTAAATTTTTCAAAGCTACACTTTGATTCAATAACTTGATAAAGTAATACATTCCATTATGTTTAATATAGATAGGTTTGCTGTTTAAATTTTTCAATAAAGAAAAAATTCCTTGACTAGATATTTTTGTATTACTCAGATCTATATACAACAAGTTTTTAGGTAAATATAAAATTATATCGTCATTGATGAACCAATTATTAGAAAGAATTAAAACTTTTAAATTAGGACAATTAAAATGTGTTAAATCACTCACGTTCGTACGACTAAGATCTACAAAGATTAAATTATTATGATTGAGTTGAATTTTACCATAAGGAATATAACAATTAAATTGTAGACCTCGTAAATTCTGTAAAAAGAAAAATTATAAGGGAAAAAAATAAATTTAGAAATTTAAAAAATTATAAAAATTAAGAACTTACTCGACACGTTTCCAAGTTTTTGATATGTGTTTGGTAATTCTCTAAACATTTCAAACATTTATTAAAACACCTGCAAAGTTTATCTTCGATTATGAAATGTGTTAAATAATTATTGAAAATTAAATCGGGAGCACAATCTCTTTGATCTAACAGTTGAAAATAAATTTCATCGCTATATAATTCTGTAAAAAAATATAACTGTTACAAAAAGTCCAACGTACCTCAAAAAACTTTAAACCCATTTTATAACCTACTACCATCAACACCTAAAAGAGAAATTTTCCCAATTAAAGCCCCTTTCGCAAGCTAAAAGAAGAGACAAAATGCACCCTTGTCCAACACTAGAACACGCCTTACCACACATAGTGTTAGATTACTTGCCGAGGTGCGTATGACACAGAATCGAAAGCTGTCATCTGCGTAAGTGAAAAAATTCACACATTAGTTCAATCCCATTAGGTATTGAAAAAGTTTCTTACGTAATATTGAATAATCAGTTGGGTTCTTTTTATAATTTTCATTATGAAAATTTATATTTTGTATGATATTAACAAGACAAGTATTTACTAATTTTAAAACGGGACTCATTTTTTATTTCTTTATTATACATTCGTATTTATACCGAATGAGTACAACCATCGGGACCATTATTGGACCTGTATAAAAAAATTTGGCGAGCTCCTAGAGTGTGGGTCAGCGGGCTGTCTGGCGGGACGTATCACATGGACGGGGGGGGGGGGGGGGGGCCACCAGTCTTTTTTTAAGAGTTGGTGAGTTAGCGCCTAGTGGCGGTGGTAATACGGCTCGAGGCCACTCGACAGATCAGTGGAATTACTAGGTGGAAGACACACAACGGATAGCCCTTCCTGCCCTCACAGTTTGGGAGTTGGCTGTCCAAGTTGGGGGGGGACTGTGTGTCACGGCCTGAACGTGCGGGCACCAGTTGCCGAGTAAGGCCATCTTTGAGAGTCTCAGGGCGACGAACCGCTAATACTCGAGCGTCCTGCGGTATCTCCTCTGAGGCTCGCCCGGCACCAAACGGTCACGGTTGAAGTCAGGTGCGCACCATCGTCACAGCTCTCGTCCATGTTATAAGACACCCGTGAATCACGCAGCTTGAAGGACTGTCATGTGGTTGTAGGTCAGGGACTGTGTGAATACTTTGACCAGGTATGTCAAGCAGCCATGGGCTACCAACCGTGTAGTTCTCCAAACTGCTGCACACTAACAGAGTTTGTTCACCCTAGGAAGTGTTGGGGGGGGGAACTCCTGTCTTAGTCGAAGTGGTAAAAAAACTGCTCCTATAGAAAGCACATGAGTTACGACAGGCATCAACAAGCAATGGTAAACAGTAGATGCTCTTAATTGAGTCCCGGGTTCTTACTGAAAATTCCTGTAGGCAATTGTAGCTTAATGGTTCGAAGGCAGACGGCTTTCGAAAGTGTTGACATATTCGAGATATAATTCGAGATATAATTCGAGATATAATTCGATACCAAATGGGTGTCTCTCTGCACAATATGCTGTTCAAAGCTAAAACCACCTAATGCCCACTGACTGCATAAGCGATTAATAACAAGTCTGAGAGTAAATATTACTTGTCTGGGTTACTTGGTGGGCTAAATGTCCAGTAGCTCCCGTCAAGGCCATCCAGCACATTCTTCCACGGTTCACCTCCTTTTGATGGATCGACTGCCAATTTTACCACTGCACGGGAAAGTGCACACGGGCCTGGCGCGACTTCGTGGGCACGGATGACCTTGACGGGAGGCTTAAGCTGGCTGGGGTGCGAGAACCGCAGGATGCTTCCACTAGTGCCGTTTGCAGCTGCTTGTGCTGCAAGACCATGTGCTGGTGGGTGCCAAGTCGGAGACCCTGTGCAGACCTGCCGAGGCTACTATGCCTCGTCCCCCCTGCCGAGAAATGGAGGCCACGTTGGAGGCGTTTTTAGGAGGCGTTTTTAAAAGGGGCGTTTTCAACGGAAAAAAATTCCTCTGACACACAATCAAAGCGGATAGGTTTTTTGAGGGACTGTACTTTGAGGGGCTGAAGGAGGCAAAACAGCACCTTCTTTCGAGCTCTGACTCTTTCGTTTGACCCGACTTTAAAGTGCTTAGAGGTCAAGCTACTATGGCTGGCATTATTTCAGAGATTACCGCAGGACGGCCCATCCTTTTTTACCGAGTTTTGTGCAACCGTGTTAAAAGGCTCAACAACGTACGGCTAATATTAGCCGAATATTAGCCGTGTTAAAAAAGATGACAGATTGCTCAAGCAGTCTCAACAACTTAGTATTAGCCGAGAAGTGGCATTTTGCTCGAGCAGTCTATATTAGCCGAGAAGTGGCATTTTACTCGAGCAGTCCATATTAGCCGAGACAAAAAAAATACCCCCTCAAGCAGCTGCTTGCCACAGAGGTCTGACATTGGCCGAGACAATATTGGCCAAGACAATATTATCCGAGACAATATTGGCTGTGTTAAAAAAATTTGCTCCATTAGCCGTATTAAATGGCGATTTTCAACGGAAGACTGAATTACTCCTTCGGCACACAATCAAAGCGTTCGGATAGTTTTTTGAGGGACTGTACTTTTGGTTGTTTTTTAAATAAATAAACAGTTGTGTCAACTGAGGTCAAGTGTGCTTGTGATTAAGAAACTTTTGACACAAAGCGTTCGGATAATTTTTTTGAGGGACTGTACTTTTATAGATGACTGGTTGTTTTTTTTAGCAAGCTCTACTCTTTAACTCGGAACTAAAAAATTATTCCTCTAAAGTGTTCGGATTTTTTTGAAGAATTGTAGATGACGGGAAGCAATTGGAGCTAAAAATTATTCCTTTAAAGTGTTCGAATAATGGGACTGGAAACAAGCTCTTTCCCTAACACCCATCAGGCCTTCTCCCCCATTCGAGTGAGTCAGGATTCTTAGAAAGAGAGACGGGAGAAAGTGGCGCGCACGGCCCCCGGGGCAGTCTAGAGAAGGGAGGAGGAAACTCGTGGCCTGGTGTCTGGTGAGTCTCCCAAACTGGTTTTTTGAAATGGAGCAAGTTCGTTACAAGTTCAATGTTTCAAATTCAACGGATGCTAAAAATTCCTTCCCCGGGGAACACACAACGAATAATTTTTCGAGAGACTGTATTCAAAGTGTTCGGATATTTTTTTTGTTTTAAACTTTGAGGGAACCAACGTTTTTCGAGACACGAGAGAGTCACGTGACCGCATTCCTGAGAAGGAGGGGTGGGAGGGGGATTGAAAGTGCGGGAAGAACCGTTGGTGAGGGAGCAGTAAGCGTTGGAAGGCGGTTGTGAACAGTTGAGTTTTTGAACAGCGGCAACGAATGTGTCCTTTGTGATAGCAACGAATGGTCAAAACTTTTATAGTATCAACGAATATATGGAAAAGCTGATACAAGTGGAAACGAACTTTGGGACAACGGCAGCAGTTGAAAAGCTGAGTGGAAACGAATTTTGGGACAACGAATATATAGAAAAGCTGATACAAGTGGAAACGAACTTTGGGACAACGGCAGCAGTGGAAAAGTTGATACAAAAGGAAAACCGGCAGCAGTGGAAAAGCTGATACAAGTGGAAACGAACTTTGGGACAACGGCAGCAGTGGAAAACCAGCAGCAGAGGAAAACGGCAGCAGTGGAAAAGCTGATACAAGTGGAAACGAACTTTGGGACGACGGCAGCAGAGGAAAACGGCAGCAGTGGAAACGAACTTTGGGATGACGGCAGCAGAGGAAAACGGCAGCAGAGGAAAACCAGCAGCAGAGGAAAACCAGCAGCAGAGGACGACGGCAGCAGAGGACGACGGCAGCAGAGGAAAACGGCAGCAGAGGAAAACGGCAGCAGAGGACGACGGCAGCAGAGGACGATGGCAGCAGAGGACGACGGCAGCAGAGGACGATGGCAGCAGAGGACGACGGCAGCAGAGGAAAACGGCAGCAGAGGAAAACGGCAGCAGAGGACGACGGCAGCAGAGGAAAACGGTGGACGACGGCAGCAGAGGAAAACGGCAGCAGAGGACGACGGCAGCAGAGGAAAACGGCAGCAGAGGACGACGGCATTTTGTGAAGAATGGGTAAGTTTTTTTCCTAGTTGCTTTTAAATAGTTGATGCTTGAAAAAAATTTCCATAGTATGTGCCTTCTAAAAAAGTGCGAAAAGGCCTTGCTGTGAACACGAGCGGACCCAATAAGATGGGGGGGATGCTGTGTGTTCCAAACGGTTCCAACCGGCCATATTTAATGTTAGGAGGCCTTGAGATACCACTTTGGTCCTCAATTGGTAAAAAAGACCACGGTAGTAGCGCGTTTTTTTTATAAGGACCAACAAGTTAATTGACCCATGTGAAGCTCGAACCGTTACTGAAAACGTTACTGAAAACTAAAAAACCATTCTTTTGCGCACGCGTTATAATTACAAAGGAATGTAGCCGGTGAAGGCACACATTCCAAAGGTGTGGGTTCTTCCATTCTACCTTTGAAGGGAGGGCCACACGTGCAATATCCGGTCCTACCATTTTACTCTGAAAGCCTTAGTCCACGTCCTAAGGATATACCACCCAAGCCTATATATATACCAACTTACTTAAAAACCTCTCACTAGGAATAAAAGCTACCGAGTGGTTAGTGCGCTTGGCTACTGATTTACGGGACCTGGGTTCGAGCCCCCGGTAAGGCATGGATGTCGTTTTTCTGCTGAGGTCCTGCCATCCTCTCAGATCTTTTACTGTGGCATATAAACCGACAGGCTCCTGTCAGATCTCTGTGGCAAGCAGCTGCTTGAGGGATATTTATTAGCACTAGCGTCACGGTCAAGCGCGCCCCTATAGAGTTATAAATGAGCCATTGGGAATAAAAAGAATCCCCCCCCCTTCTTTTTTGTAAAAAAAGGAAAGACGTTAAAAAGTAGGAGGAGACACTCACGGGTTAAAAATTGATGGCCCAACAACAATCTGTGATAGGATAAAAATTCTAGTTCATTTTTCTGTGATTGGTTTTAAAATGTTTTCTTGTCTAAGATTTTAAAATGATTTATTTTTCTGTGATTTTTAAAATGTACTGGTTTATTTTTCTGTGATTTTAAAATGTACTGGTTTATTTTTCTGTGATTTTAAAATGTAATGGTTTATTTTTCTGTGATTTTAAAATGTACTGGTTCATTTTTGTGATTTTAAAATGTACTTTTGGTCAGTTAGAAGCTCTGTGAAAATCTGATTTGAAAGAAAAAAATAATTATAACTATATACTATATAACTATAAAATTAATTAGCATAGCCCCCAGAAAAATTAGAACCGATCGGGGAAGCGGTTCATCTCATAATGAGCAAATTTTAAAGAGTGTATATATTTAAGGGGGCTAAATGATTACGTCACAAGCACTTTGCAATTTAATTGGTCGAAAATGTAAAATTTTACATTTATCAATTTAATTAAGTATTATTAAGTATTATTAAGTATTAATAAGTATTTTAGTTATTAATAAGTATTAATAAGCATTTTAGTTATTAATAAGTATTATTAAGTTATTATTAAGTTATTATTAAGTATTATTAAGTTATTAATAAGTATTAAGAGTTTCCTTAATACTTTATTAAGGCTACCAATAAGTTATTAAGGCTACCAATGCATTAAAATCACTTAGAACAAAGGTTTCATTAACAGAAATGTCCGTAAAACCTTTTCAGTAAGGAGAGTCTAACATCCTTCTTTAAAAACTGGACCATTTTGTAAAAGGGACCTTGGCCCCTTTATCATCTGGTCCACGAGAAAAAGTTTTTTTTGTATGCGTCAAAAAGTAGGGATCAGTACAATGAAGTGCTATGACCCTACATGTTGGCGATAGGCTTTTGGCCGCCTAATAATGAAGGAGGTGGTTGAAGTTTGGTGCCAAGGAAGTGCTGCGTCGTAGTGGCAAGGGGGTAGAGAGGGGAGAGATTTGGAGTAAAATTCTTCTGGGAGTGAAAATTGTAGCGTGTGTGATCACTGTGTGGCCCATGTTGGCCGGGAGTTGATAAGAAGGGTACAAGGAAAATAATCAAAAACGCCCCAAATCTCTTGCAATTAAGGCAGGCCTAAAATGGTCTGCAGATCTTAAAATTTTTGATTTACAATATGCTGATGATTTAGCTCTTTTAGCAAATGATGTTCATGAGATGAACTCTTTCATTCGAGCTGTTGATGAAACTGGTAGTAGGTTTGGTTATAAACAGAAACTAAAGTGATGAAAATTGGTCAGGCAGATGGTTTGCCACCACTAGTAATTATTTTTGAAAAAGGGTACTTTGGGAGTTCTAGTCTATTGTTACAGAGTATAATTATATATATATTTTTTGAAAACATCAATACAATTGCACTAGGGAAATAAGGTGGTGCAATAATGTGTCCAAAATGCTTCTTTTTTGTCCCTGTACTGGATCTTTTTTGCATCTGGATCTTTTGATGTCCAATGGATCTTTTGAGTAGGAGGGGTCAGCAGGGAGGAGAGTCGTATTTCACATATTGAGATGGAGAGTCTGCAGGAAGTTGGAAGGTTAAAGGATTTTGCCAGTACTTTGTATGAAATGGGCCCTGAAATGTGATTTTGCCTTTGTATGGGTGGGGTTTAGGATGTAAGGTGAATGTGGGGACTCCAAGTGTGTTTGTGATAGAGGGTGTGTCTTGTTGTATATTTGACAGTGTAGTAGGTAGTGGGGGATATCCTCTATCACTTGGCAGTTTGGGCAGAGTGCAGAATGTATTTTTCTAATCATAAATAAGTCTTTGTTGATGTTCGCTCTGCCAGTTCGGAGTCTGTGTATTGCTGTTTGGGCCCTTCAGGATAGGTAGTTAAGATGTGTTTGGAGAGGGTGCTGTTGTGGCTCTGAATGTGTTTTTATCTGTAGTGTGTTGTACCCAATTCTGGGTCCATGTGTGATAAAAAATTTTGTGTATTCACTTATGTGATGTTTAGTGACAGTGTGGTAATTTGGGGTTGTGAGGCCTTGTTTAGCAAGTGAGTCAACCGTCTCATTATGGATAATGTTGCAATGGGGGAGGGGAATCCAGTAAAACGATAGGGTATTTCCCTTGTCTATAATGTTGTGTGCTATGCTTTGTATGTGGAAAATGGTTCTGTGATGGATCTACTGTTAATGAGTTGTAATGCAGGCCTTGAGTCTGTGATTAGTGTTGTTGAGGTGGGTGGCCCAGCCTAATGCCATATGTATTGCTGCTAGCTCTGAAGAGGTGCTATTTTCAGTATGATTTAATTTTATAAGAGAATTTGGTGGAAGGGGTGCAGCAGAGCCAGAGGTGGTGTGTGGAATATGAGATCCATCAGTGTAAATTGTATGGTCAGTGTCTGATAGTTGTGTGATTGTCTGCAGCAATTTTTAGTTCAATCGGGAGGTGAGCTTTTTTGGTGATGTGTGGTAGAATGAGGTGAATGTTTGGTTTTTTAAGTAACCAATAGGGAAGTGTTTGTGTGGGTTTATAGGGTTTAATTTGTTGCCAAGTGGGGTAAAGTGTGTTTTTTATTATTTGTGCTGTGGTAGTAGAGTTAGTGGTGGATTCAATTCTAAGTATGGCTGGGTGAGTGGGATTGTAGTGTTTGATGTAGTGTTTGCATGTGAGGAGGTGTCTTTTGATTGTTAGAGGTGGCATGTTAGCTTCTGCCCAAGTGGCGAGGTTTGGGCAGCCAGCTTTAAGACCCAGGGCAAGTCTGATGGCACATGTTTGCAGAGTTTTATTGTGTGTTTGAAGCAGTGCTGGGAGGCCATAGTCTAGAGTTGATAAATTCTTTGAGTAAGCATTACTTTATCGCTGGCCCCCCATGACAGTGATGGAATGTTGTATGCTCCAATGCATGAGGATTTAATAATGTGTTGTTTCCAGGTAAGCTTACGGTCTATAGTTAGCCCTAAATATTTGTAATGGGTGACAGTGGGAATGGTGCAATTGTTTGGTGAATTGGTAGGTAAGTGTTGTAATGGGTAAGACCGCAGATTTAGGTGCTGGCCCCATTTTGTAGTCAAGAACCTGGTTGACTGCATTTTGTAATGTGTATGCTGTTGATGTTAGTTCCAAAGGCCCAGAGCACTATATCATCTGCAAAGATGGAGCATGTTGAAAATGGTTGGGAGGTCATGTAGTAAGATGTTGAATAATGTGGGGGAAACCACACTGCCCTGTGGTAATCCTCTGTTGAGTTTATATGGGGTAGTCCCCAACTTGACTTTTTCTGTGTGTGAGGAAATTTTTAAAAAATTCAAAAATGTTTCCTGTGATGTCTAGTTGATGTAATTTGTAGAGTATGCTGGTGTGTGAGGCAGTATCAAAAGCAGAGGTCTAGAAAGACAAAGAATTCCTTTTTTATTTAAGGCAAGTTTAGCAGATGTGTCAAAGAAATTATCTGTGGTTGACCTGTGCTCTCTAAAGCCCGTTTGGCAAGTGTGTATTTGTTTGTTGGAGGAAGAATTTTAGTCTGGAGAGCACCATTCCTAGAACTTTGAGTATACATGATGTTAATGCAATTGGTCGATAAGAAGAAATTTCTGGTTTTTGTGGTTTCAAAATTGGGTGTATATCTTCCCATTCAGTGGGGAAGGTGTGAGAGTTCCAACATTCATTGTATATGTTAAGCAATGTGCTTAGTGTTTTTGTGCCAAAATTTTTTATAGTGTTATAGGTGATGTTGTCAGGGCCAGGTGTGCTTTTTGGCCTGGTGTATGGCTGTGATAAATTCGTTGGGTGTGTTGAGTGCTGGTAGTTTGCATGGTATCATTTGTTGTCATGTGGGTGCAATGGTAGGTAGGTGTGTTGGCATGGACGGGGGTGGTGGTTAGCTGCAATGTTGTTAGCCCCTTGTTTAGCAGTGAATATTTCCATAAATATGAGTGCCAAGGGGCTAAAGGTTGAGCCTGGGTCCTGAGTGTTCTTATTATTGACCAAATTAGGAGAGAGTCTGTTCTGGGGCTGATGTTGTTACAGAAGTTTCTCCACTCCTTTCTTTTGACATCTTGTTCTTCTTAGCATTGGCTTTGTTGAATGTGTTGAGGGACTGTACAGTGGGGTGTCTCCTGGCTGTGTCCTCTGTTTTTCTCCTTATTTGCAGTTGGGTGATGATTTCGGGGTGATGTTTGATGTATCCAGTCATGTGTTTGGTTGTAAATGTGTTTGCTTGTAAGCTTTGTTTAATACATGTATAAAGGGAGGTGGTATTGTGTGGTGTTTGAGTATTAATGAAGGTTTCACAAGTGAATTTGTGCCAGTTGTTTTGTATGCTGAGGATTCCTTGTGATGAATATGGGGTAATGGTCACTATTCCATGATGTACCTGCCATGTGATGATGGAGGATATATCAGGAGTGTGAGGTCAAGAACAGACTCATAGGGGATTCTGGTGAAGGTGGGTGAACCATCATTATGTATAGCCAAGTTGAAATATTGTGGTTTCAATGATTGTGCCCCTGAGGTTGGTATGTTTGCTACCCCAGAGGATGTTGTGGGCATTAAAATCTCCCAGAACAAGGTCCTGGGGAGAGGGTTAGGTCCTGGGGAGAGGGAAAAAATATGTGTGAAGTCATCAATTAGTTGGAGTTTATGTTTTTATGTGGGTAAAAGTATTATATGTTAAAGATAGTGTTTGGGATTTTAATATTAACTCCAACTATGTTGTGTGGGAATTTTTTGTGTACTAGTGTGGTAGAGTTTGAATAGGTTTTGTCTGTAATGGCTTTGTGTATTATGTAAGGTCTAAATTGAAAGTTATCCGGCAATTTGGCCTCATTAATTGCCAGAATGGGAACAATGTGTTGGTCAGTGATTGATTTACAGTAAGGAGAGGCTCATGATCTTTTAAAATGACGTCATTTTCGCCCCTATCAAAAGGGTCTGTAATTGGCTAGAATCTTTCATATGATTAGTCAGATTCTTGCCTGTGATTGGACAAATTTTAAAATGTATTTTTGATCAGTGTTAGAAGGTCTATGAGAATCTGACTTGAGAGAAAAAAAATATATACTTTATACTTATAAATAATTAATTAATTAGCATAGCCCCCTAAGAAAAATTGAACCGACTCGGAAAGCGGTTCGCCCCACAATGAGCCAACTGTAAAAAATAAGCTCTTTTTATAGTTGGCTAAATGATGACGTAATTCGCAATTTGATTGGTCAATTAAATTAGCAAATCAAAATCTGATTGGTTGAAAATTTAAGTAAAATTTTAGCATTAAAAATTATCATTAAGTTAAATTTAACAAGAAATTAGTATTAAGACTCTTCAATAAATTATTAAGGCTCTCAATAAATTATTAAGAGTTCCCTTATTAAGTCTCTCAATAAGTTATTAAGTCTCTCAATAAGTTATTAAGGCTCTCAATAAGTTATTAAGTCTCTCAATAAGTTATTAAGGCTCTCAATAAGTTATTAAGTCTCTCAATAAGAAGGCTCTCAATAAATTATTAAGGCTCCCAATAAGTTATTAAGGCTTCCAATAAGTTATTAAGGCTTCCAATAAGTTATTAAGGCTTCCAATAAGGTATTAAGGCTTCCAATAAGTTATTAAGGCTTCCAATAAGTTATTAAGGCTCCCAATAAATTATTAAGAGTTCCCTAATTAAGGCTCTCAATAAATTATTAAGAATTCCCTTATTAAGGCTCTCAATAAATTATTAAGGCTCTCAATAAGTTATTAAGGCTCTCAATAAGTTATTAAGAGTTCCCTTATTAAGGCTCTCAATAAATTATTAAGGCTCTTAATAAATTATTAAGAGTTCCCAATAAGTTATTAAGGCTCTCAATAAATTATTAAGAGTTCCCTTATTAAGGCTCTCAATAAATTATTAAGGCTCTCAATAAATTATTAAGGCTCTCAATAAATTATTAAGAGTTCCCTTATTAAGGCTCTCAATAAATTATTAAGAGTTCCCTTATTAAGGCTTCCAATACGTTATTAAGGCTTCCAATAAGTTATTAAGGCTTCCAATAAGTTATTAAGGCTTCCAATAAGTTATTAAGGCTTCCAATAAGTTATTAAGGCTTCCAATAAGTTATTAAGGCTTCCAATAAGTTATTAAGAGTTCCCAATAAGTTATTAAGGCTTCCAATAAGTTATTAAGGCTTCCAATAAGTTATTAAGAGTTCCCAATAAGTTATTAAGAGTTCCCAATAAGTTATTAAGAGTTCCCAATAAGTTATTAAGGCTCTCAATAAATTATTAAGAGTTCCCTTATTAAGAGTTCCCTTATTAAGAGTTCCCAATAAGTTATTAAGGCTCTCAATAAATTATTAAGAGTTCCCTTATTAAGAGTTCCCTTATTAAGGCTTCCAATAAGTTATTAAGGCTTCCAATAAGTTAGTAAGGCTTCCAATAAATTATTAAGAGTTCCCTTATTAAGGCTCTCAATAAATTATTAAGAGTTCCCTTATTAAGGCTCTCAATAAATTATTAAGAGTTCCCTTATTAAGGCTTCCAATAAGTTATTAAGGCTTCCAATAAGTTATTAAGGCTTCCAATAAATTATTAAGGCTTCCAATAAGTTATTAAGGCTTCCAATAAGTTATTAAGGCTTCCAATAAGTTATTAAGGCTTCCAATAAGTTATTAAGGCTTCCAATAAGTTATTAAGGCTTCCAATAAGTTATTAAGGCTTCCAATAAGTTATTAAAGCTTCCAATAAATTATTAAAACTCCTCAATAAATTATTAAGTCAATAAATTATTAAGACTCCTCAATAAATTATTAAGACTCCTCAATAAGTTATTAAGTCAATAAGTTATTAAGTCAATAAATTATTAAGTCAATAAATTATTAAGACAATAAATTATTAAGACAATAAATTATTAAGTCAATAAGTTATTAAGACTTCTCAATAGGGGCGGGAGTGACTCAGCCGGTAACGCGCCAGACTCGTAACAGCTGGATCAGTATTGAGATTTATCTCCACAAAAATTCCCCCGCCCATGGTCAGTAGGGGACACTGATGGGATTTGAAAGGCCGCCGTCCGTCGGATGGGACATTAAGCCGTGGTCCCGTGTGCTGGGAGAGAGCCATACTCTGTGCACGTTAAAGAACACGCTGAATGGTCTTGACGGGACCATCTGTCTCCCAATAACTGTTCCAGTTTGGTTCCCCGACCTTCGGAGTCCATGTGGCCATTTAGCCCATGGTGTGTAAAGTGCCGCTCAGAGGTAAAACAACCTAACAATAACCCTTCCCAATAAGTTTCCAATAAGTTAAGAGTTCCCCATAAGTTCCCAATAAGTTCCCAATAAGTTCCCAATAAGTTAAGAGTTCCCAATGGCTTAAATTTTTATATGGGAGCTGATTAATAAGAATCACTCTGTTAAAACCTATAGATTGAGGAGTTCTTATACAAGGATTAAAACTATAGCAACTCAAGCCCTTCCCCCCAACATTTCACTTTGCTCCAAGCATTGGAAAGAAGCTCCCATAGATAAAAAATAGTTCTTAGGTCGTGTTTCCCTCCAACTCTCATTTACCACTGAGAGGAGATTTATTGTCAAAGTTTAATATTTTCTATCAGTCATCAAGGTTGCTCCACGCTTAAAACGCTTCTTGGCTCTTTACAGTAAAAAAAAGGCGGTCCCCACTTTAAGCTCCGTCTACTTGTTATAGAGAGCACCGTCATCCTCCCCCAGCAAGCGTGTTCCGCAGACACACCGGTGACTAAGCAAGCCTCGGGGCCAACGGAAAGTATGACCTTAAACTACAAAGGTTGTTGGGGTTATAAGAAGTCGTAAATCTCGACACGCGCGCCATGAGTCCCCCATATACTTGGGAAGTGGCTACTTGAGCCTCAAGTCATCCGACAAGTTTCTCCGGAGCAGCGTCTACCTCCCTCCCCTCTTTTTGTGTGGGGGAAAACCACTCGTCACCACGTCGCCCGCTTGTATCATCTGAGATCAGTGCTTTGAACTGGTTTCAACCCCGGCCAGACTTTGCTAAAAGCTTGATAAAAAATGCCAAATTAAAACTTAGTAATAATATTTTACAATAGTAATTAAATTTAGTGATAATATTTTAGCAATAGTAATTAAAATTAGTGATAATATTTTAGCAATAGTAATTAAAATATAAGGTATTTTTAGCAACAGTAATTAAAATATAAGGTATTTTTTGCAATAGTGATTAAAATATAGGGTATTTTTTGCAATAGTGATTAAAGTATAGGGTATTTTTTTGCAAAGTGTTTGGTAGATATTTTTGCAGGAATTTCAAATAGGTGAAGAACTTCTGGAACTGGTCTTTTAGAACCAGCAACACATGAATTTTATGAGTTAGGGTAGTTAATTTTTTCTAACAAGTGTCACTAAGAGGCCATTGTTGGTTAAAAAAACTAGGAGAATTTAAACTGTCAGCATTATCACTAAGAAGTGCTGTGCGGCAAAATTTTATAAACGAATCAAGTAATGCAAATTGTATTTTTCAAGAGGCCTTAATCCGTACAAGTTTATTAGTGTGTATGGCACGAAAACCTGATGTCAGTGGGGGTAGATGAAGTATGCTTTTCTAAGATTTTTTGAGTTACAAATATGGCCAATAAGATTTCAGTGAAGCTGTTAGTAAGTGATCGACCTTTCCTCATAAATGTAATGTTTGAATTCTTAATAGCAAGGAAAAAAATTATGGTTTATTTCAAGGAGGCTTACAAAAGTTACACATTTATCTTTACTAATGCTAAATTCCCCCCCAAAACGTTTCCCTGAACAGAGTTGGGTTTTACCACTGAGCAGCACTTTTTTGCACACCATAGGCTAAATGACCACATGGACCCTGAAGCTCAGAGAAGGTTGGGGGGGAGAACCACTATAACAGCTATTGGTAGTCTCCCATCAAGGCCATCCAGCATGTTCTTTAACATGCACAGGGTATGGCTCTCCCGCACACAGGGCTGCCCTTCGGTGTCCCCTACTGACCATGATCGGTGTCCCCTACTGACCAGCTGGGACTCGAACCTGTAAACTACAGAGCCTGGCAACCCCCCCCTGAATAGAGTCACAAATATACTGATGCTAAATATTAAAGGATAATGGGTAAAAATGTACATAACTCAAAATAGTTTTCAGTAAATAGAATGTCATATGGAAAGTGATTGAATAATAGCAAATGATGATGTGTAATATGTATGAGAGCTGCTGCATACTGAGCATGAGTTCTCATAATGGAGTTGCAGGAATTCAAGGGCAGGAGGTGTTAAAAGGCTTATGATCACCCCTGAAAACCATATCATGCAACATATTCTCATACTATTGATGAGGTTTTGAGGTAATGAAACCCACTTTTCCATAAGAAGTAGGTTGCAATTTGTCTGTGCCTTACTATTTCCTGTTGTTTACACAGAGTCCCCAAGTTTAACTACCATAACTAACCCTAGAAAGAACTATAATTTTAGTTTTTAGGTACGCCTATTTCTCCACACTCTCCATAGATTCAGTCCCAGCAGCCTATTCGTCTGTTAATCTCATGCCACACCAATAATCTGTAGCTCCCAAGCTAATTAAACTGTGACACCTGCTCAAAACTGCCAACCATTCAGATTAACTGAATCACAGCCTGCCTGACCAATTTTTCATCACTTTTCTCTCTGTTTATAACCAAAACTACTACCAGTCTCATCATTTGCCAAAAGGGCTAAATCATCAGCAGCACAATCTAAATCAGAACGTAACTCCAGGCCAAAATCTTTCCCTTGAAGTGAATTTCGCATAATCAATAACTAAATAGAAAAGGAGACAAAAATGCACCCTTGTCGAACACCAGAAGTAACGCTAAACCAATTGCTACAAGCCAACTCTCACACACGACTCAGTGTTATTATAGAGAGCTTTCATTACTTGTCTGATATACCAATGATCAACAGAGTCGAAAGCCTTTCTGAACAAAGCTAGCTAAAACTCTAAACGTGTCCATTGTGTGCAAAATAAAGCTCAGAGGTAAAACCCAACTGCAAAATTCATGGGTATAAATGGGAACAAATGACTGCCAATTTTTGCTTTATATATTTTATTATTGGGCATTTTAGAAACAGTCCAAAGGTTTCCAACAGGTGTGACACAGAATACTGTTGTTCAGTGAATGAGAATTGCCTGCAATTTTTAGCATTTTTTGGACATGTAGACTTGTCAGTTAAGGAAATAATCTGAACATCTTTTTTAATGAATAGAAGTGTATTGTGAAGTGTAGAGTGAGTTAGAGAATCTCACTTACCCCTTTATTCCCTTGACTTTAGCAGACTTTGTTTCCCTAGTTGAAACTGTCACTGATTTAATACAATCAGTAACATTCAAAAGAATGCGATGGCAGAACTGAATACCACCATGGCAAACTTGGCTGCAAAGTCATTCCAAAGTTTACATGAGCACTGTGTGTATTTAGTCCCTTGGGG
Organism: Ryuthela nishihirai; assembly: GCA_038380435.1. NCBI lineage: Eukaryota > Metazoa > Arthropoda > Arachnida > Araneae > Heptathelidae > Ryuthela > Ryuthela nishihirai. The sequence goes on from JAWZYU010000022.1 coordinate 31,190,746, forward strand.
ATTATTTTGAAGGGTTAAAAACAACAGTGCTCAGAGCAACATTATTTCATTATGTTCTTGCCACATGCCTATTATTAGTGTGTGTGCAGCAGTTATTTGCAAATTAGCTATATGATCCTTAATAGAATTGAGACATGCTGTAAAATAGGCACTCGATGACTTACTATGGCTTTTGAAAATGAGAAGGCAATTATTATTCACAAGTAAGAAAAAAGCTCTTTGGTGATATTTGTCTCCCCCCCCACAAATATAATGCATGCCTGTCAGATAATCCTATTAGACTGGTACATATAGATATAATAGCCCTTCAATTAACTATTGGAAAATCCTGTGAATATTGAAACTAAAGGAATATGGTGAAAAAACATTCCTAGTTCATTTATGATAAAATTAGTGGCTCCCAAGATAAAGCTAATATAAATTTACTAACATTACTAAAGAATTGACCTTGATATTTATACTTGGGGGGAGGTTTCTTTTGTTATTAGACATTACCAAGGCTGGGGAAGCTCACTTGGCAATGATGAATTCCTGGTGTAGCCCTTTCAAAACTAATTACAGAGAACATCGTCAACTTTCACTTCTGAATGCATTATCAATAATTTTGTTGCATGCCTCTCAGCCAATCTGATTAGTTGATTAATATTGTCTTTTTAAAATCAATGAACTAATTTTTCTAATGCATATAAAGGCAGGAATTTCGCCTCCTCCTCACATGAAGGTGATAGATGCCTTTGCACATGCTTTTGATAAAAAGCTGGTAGGATTTTTTTAATTTCTCAACCCCTTCCCTGGACATTGTACATTTCCCGCTTTAAACATTAGTAAAAAAACATGAAAAAAGAAGAATGCTTACAGAAAGATATAACGAATTAAGCAGAACCTTTAAAGGGTGTGTAACAAAGTGTGTGCATGATTTTTAAAAGCTAAAAGTGTCAGGTATTTTTTACTTTTAAAAGGCTAAAAGTGTCAGGTATTTTTGCAGGATTTAAAAGGCTAAAAGTGTCAGGTATTTTTTGCAGGATTGGCTAAAAGTGTAAGGTATTTTTTGCAGGATTTGCTAAAAGTGTCAGGTATTTTTTGCAGGATTTGCTAAAAGTGTAAGGTATTTTTTGCAGGCTAAAAGTGTAAGGTATTTTTTTGCTTTGTTAAAAAAAGGGGGGGGGGTAGATGAAAGACTGTCCGTGTCCTTAAGGGGGGAAGTGTTTTATGTTCGAGTTATCAACTTTGAGAGGACTTTAACCCATTGAGGTATTTTAAAACACGAAAATGAGACACACAAAGAGGCCCAAAAAATAAACTAGGATGTTGAAAGGGTTTAAACGGGAGGGAGGCTCTGAAGAGTCGGTCGTTTAAGAATAGTCGACTTATGGCAGTAGGTAAGTTTTTGCCATAGTGGAGAAGCGGCGGAGAAGCAATGGAGAAGCAATGGAGAATCAGTGGGTGAGAATCAGTGGGTAAGTAGCAGTGGGTAAGTAGCAGTGGGTAAGTTTATGCTTAGTTGCCTAAAGAACTGGCCCTTAATCTTCATGTGTCTTTATTCCTAAAATATTTGTCTTAAACTGAAAGAATTTAAGTGACCTTATGTTTTATGACAAAGGGCCTTAGTTAATATTATAGTAGGTGCAAAAAAAGTGTAGCTGCAAAAAAAGTATAGCTGCAAATAGTGTAGCTGCAAAAAAGTGTAGCTGCAGTAGCGGCAAAAAAGTGTAGCTGCAGTAGCAGCAAAAGTGTAGCAGCAGTAGCAGCAAAAAAGTGTAGCAGCAGTAGCTGCAGTAGCAGCAAAAAAAGTGTAGCTGCAGTAGCAGCAAAAAAAGTGTAGCTGCAGTAGCAGCAAAAAAGTGTAGCTGCAGTAGCAGCAAAAAAGTGTAGCAGCAAAAAAGTGTAGCAGCAGTAGCTGCAAAAAAGTGTAGCTGCAAAAAGTCATTGGGCTCCCCATAATGAAGTTTTTGCATAAATAATATAGCACGACTTTTTGTCATAGTTTTAAATTAATAACGTATTGACTTCAGGGGACTATAAAGAACACCGTTTTAGGTGCCTCTGGAGGATTATTCGAGAGCTCCTATGGATTACGTAAAACAATTTCGACATTTTTTCTGGAAACATTACTGGGAACACTATCAAGAAACTAAAGGCATTAACCACACTTGGTCTTGGCATAAAATCAAGAACGAACAATTTAAAAAAATTAGAAGAGAAAAGAAATTTAAAGATAAGCAATTTAAACGCGAGTATCTTGGGGAATTATTCTACTATCTCAAAGAATTGGGTAAACTAGCGAGTGTATTGAGTGACAATATCGATAGAAGTTATTATGTAATGAGGAAAATTTATTGTAATAGGTCCAGAGAAAGTATAATTCGAGACCTGATTGTAAAATTCTATCGCGACTACACGAATCGATCCTCAGAGTTTTTCGCTTTTGCAATAAGAGACGTTTACCTGTTTGAATTCGGAAGAGATCAGGAAATCATATTAGATTTTCTAAAAAGTGGGAGGGGAGACGAGATTTCCAAATACGTGTGTCTATATTTGGATAAATGGACAATATACGATAAAAAATGGAAAATATGGAGTGTATTGGAAACACTGGCGAGCAATTTTCGAGTGCATAAAATCGATATTCTTTTAAAAATTATGAGAGACACGGTGTTTCACAACTGCCACACCGAGAAGTGTATTCGAATAATTTCTATCTTAATGCATAAATGTATACTTATATTACCGAAAAAGAGAAATAAAAAGATTACGGGTTACATAGATATCATACTCGAAGAATTAAACGGTGTTTACTGTTTGAGGGAATTTAATAAGAATGTAAATTTACAGTGTATGGCAGCACTAAGAGTGAATAACAATTGTCAAAATTTACCAAACACTATTCGAAAATTTATATCCTTTCACACTATATTGTAATAAACTAGGAATTTTTAAGAGCTGGGCCGCGCGAGAACCCTTGTGGAAACACCGACAAAAAGAGTCCTCGGGTGCACGCAATTAGCAGCGTAGGCACATTTGAAGGGACATAAGGGGAGGCTGAGCCATGGAAGCTTCTTAGAGGAGACGCTCATGGGGGGAAGGTCAAAGTGTTTGTCGTCAAGCGACGTGGGAACACGTTTTTCGAGACCCGTTGGGAGAGAAGGGGGGGAGGAAAAGACGACCGTTGGAAGAGTCCCGGCCTGAAGAAGCGGGGCGGCCTGAAGAAGCGGGGTCATCTCTTTCCCCCCCCTTCATAGTATGTGCCTCTCCTTTTTGTGCTTAGAATTTTAAGTGACGAGGAGACTCAAGCAAAGGCCGTTTAATTTTCTAGCTGTGGCACCTATATCTATTTAATTAGGTAGGGAAAAATTTACCGGTGGACCAACGACTAGCGCCACCGAACCTCGTATGGATTTAGCGCCACCGAACCTCGTATGGATCACCGGCAGCGCCTGTGAGCACGTGTCTATCGACACTCCCCCCTTTTAGTGGAGGGGGAGGTGGGAGAACTAGTTGCAACGGAGGTTGTAACGGAAAGAAGGTCTCATTCTCGAGGTTTTGAAGGAGGTTTTAACTTCGTACGACCGGAGTGTTTGGAAGCACTGTTATTATGAGTGACGTCCCCTCAAAGTGGTAGATCCCGAATTTAGAACTAATTACGTATTCGATTTAAGAGTGCCGCAAAAAAACTTACCCAACACTAATTCGGTGATAATTAGAAGCCCAAGAGCCTAATGGAGGCTATTTTTAGCGTCCACACGGGTACATTTATAAGCTAAACGAAGAATCCTAAATTGTATACCCACTTTAAAACCAGAGTTATTGTGACCAATAGTGCGACCGCCCGCTTAAGCGAATGGGCCGCTGCGTGCCTAGGACGCACATTGGTCAGTTGAGGCGTGCTCTCAAGATCGCTTATAACCCTTTATGGGAGGTAAAGGCATCACTGACTCTCGGCTCGTTGATTGGTCATCCTGGTTTCTAAAAAAAAGAGTCTCTGATGACTTGACACTCTTCCTTCTAAGTCGGCCAGCGGTGGAGTCACACCTCCTTAGGGAGACCAATCACGAGGCTTTCGTGGATCTCACATGTTCGGGTAAAAAAAGAGGTGACTCCATTTATCAAACAAGTGGAGCACGGCCAAAGGGCCTGCCTCTATACTCTTTTTTTAGATGTCGAGACACAATGGTGGTCTCGCCCTCCTACGGGGCTCTTAGCCCTTATGAATGGTGCTGTAATATTAGCGTCCACACGGGTTAGAATTTATGTAATTTAATAAAATCTCGAATGATACACGGTAAATTATCATCACAATTTACTATTTTAAAAGCCGCCAGACACTGTAATTTTAACACAACTCCCGTTATACATTTATTCAAAAAGTCATTTTTCTTGAGTTTGTATTTTAAGTCAATGTCCTTTACGGGGGAGTGCCTCTTCATGTTTCTCAATGCTTGCATGCATCTGTGAATTATAATACATAACGTGGTTTTATTACGATCGTCAGTGGGACGCACTATATTCAAAATATGCAAGAGCATAGGCATCTTTGATTCGGGTACACTGTCGCTCAAATTACGAGCCAGCACGTCCAACACTTTCCATATTCTCCACTTGTAGCGACACAATTCTTCGTATATCGACCATTTCTCCAGATATAACCAAACGTATGCTAAAATGTCTTCTTTATCACCTTCTCCCGTCTTCAAAAAGTCCATAATGAGTTTCTGATCTCTGCTCCTCCGATGCCGCGGCCGTTCTTGAAACAGATAAAGATCTCTAATCGCAAAAACGAAAAAACTCAGCGATCTGTTTGTGTGCACAACGTAATACTGTTGAATCAGATTGCGAATTTGTCGTTCGGCAAATTTATTACTGCATAGTTCATACAGCACGTAGTCACATTTTTCGTCGAAAAGATCGCACAAGATAATATTGAGTTTCAATTCGTCTTCCAAATTATTCCAAACAAAACTTTCTTTTTCCACGTCGAGTTTGAAATTTTCCCAGAAAAATGTTCGAAAATGCTTTACGGTCCACATCTATAAAAAAAGCTACTGGGTTTAAAAAAAGCTACTGGGTTTAAAAAAAGCTACTGGGTTTAAAAAAAGCTACTGGGTTTAAAAAAAGCTACTGGGTTTTAAAAAAAGCTACTGGGTTTAAAAAAAGCTACTGGGTTTAAAAAAAAGCTACTGGGTTTAAAAAAAACTACTGGGTTTAAAAAAGCTACTGGGTTTAAAAAAAAGTTACTGGGTTTAAAAAAAGCTACTGGGTTTAAAAAAAGCTACTGGGTTTAAAAAAAGCAGCGGCGGAGAGACTTGGTAGTCACTCGTTCTAACGTCACTTGTCTGCAGTGGAATTTTCTCTAGGCTATAAACTTTTTCTCTAGGTAGTCACTGGAAGGAGAGCTATGCACTAATCCCCCCCGTGATGATACACAGAACCGGCCTAGCATGTTTCGCCTTCTCGTGGACCGTTAGTACCGTGGAACGGTGGGGGGCTGCCAGATTTAGTGTGGCCTACTGGACAACTATGGCTACTTTGCTACAACGCTGACGAGTGGTCAATCACACAAGGTCCTGGTGCTAACCACTGGACGCTCCCCGACAAGTGACCTCAAAAAATGCGTATTTTTTGAGGTCAGTGATAAATAGGTTCTACGTGAACGATCTCTAACGCGCAAATTAACCGCCAGGGAGCAGTTGTGTCAGTTTTACTTTTAGGCCACAGTTTTATTGATTGTCTCATGCGTATTTTATGAGGTCAGTGATAAATAGGTGTTCCTCTACGTGAACGATCTCTAACGCGCAAACCGCCAGGGAGCAGTTGTGCGCAAACTGCCAGGGAGCAGTTGTGTCCGTTTTACTTTTAGGCCACAGTTTTATTCTTTAATTATTGCGTATTTTTTGAGGTCACTTGCCAGGGTGCGCTCTGAGCTTGATTGTGGATCCTTGCTGGGCTTCTGTGGAGGGCTTCCGCTGTGTTTTTTATGGGTTGACAGTTCCCCAAGTGATTCACATGTTTTAACAGCTGGTGGATAATCCTGAGCAGGCACCTGTTTGCTTTTTACTGGCATCGTCAAACATTGGAGATCCAAATGGCTTCAGCCCTTTTAGTAGTGGGAGAACGGTACTTCATGTCTGTGATTAGGGGGAGGACTGTTTGTCGCCCTCTCAATAAACGACATCCAAGTAACCATTTTCTCATCATGGATAGTTGTGACTCTTTTTTCTCTCCTCACACGAATTCCACCGTTAAAATTTATCCCCGCTTGCAAGAGACCAGATGAACGGGGTGTTTAAAAATTTCTTCGGGGAGACAATCACCAAGGCTTCTTCTAGGATACGAGTGATGCTCTTCTAGGATACGAGTGATGCTCTTCTAGGATGCATTAAGGTTTCTTACAGCAAAATTTCAGACAAGCAGACCTAAATGTCTGTTATGCTCCCCCCCCCCCCCCACTGAGGATGCAAATGAGAAGGGTTTTAAGGACAACTTCGGGATAAGAAAGTAGATATTACCCCTTTGTGACTGCCAAAGTCCTGATCTTTTGGGGGGGGCCTCTTTTGCTATTGGTAGCTGGGCAACGTCTCCAACTCAGAATATTGGTAGCTGGGCAACGTCTCCAACTCAGAATATTACAAACACCGCAACATACATAAGTACACTTAATGGGTTTCACCTGATGGGCTGCATAGGATATTAACAGCAAATGTTAGGAATACCAGGCAGGGGAGCTGATATTGAACCCTTGTTGTCTTGCAACGTGGTTAAAAAATTTACCTACTGAAGCTCTGAAAGATCCAGTTATAGCCAAAGCTTACCACGATAGGTTACTTAGATGACAGTCATGCTTACTACTAAAGTTGAGATCAGCTTTTGGGGACTCTTTTAGGAAAAAAGGAGGCAAAATTATCTGAGTGGCACTTGAGCCAGAAAGAACTGCAGTCCTTAATACCCTAACTAGTCCTAATTAGAAAGTATTACAGAGAGCTTAATAAATGTGTGTAAAGTTATCTGCTGATGAGAATCTTTGGCTGACCGCAGTTAGACAACAGCAGAGAGCCGGTACGGGCAGGCATACAGGGATTGAATGATAAACAAGTTATAGAAGGGGAGGTCATGACTAGGTGGGCTGAGCATGCGGCCCATTGTTTGCAGCTTTGGCCCCAACAATCCGGCTGTTTCTAACACCCCAGGAGTAGATTACGCAAATATTTAGAGCTTGGTTATCACTTGGATGATTGAAATTCTGAATATCTTTTAGGCACCTAAAGATTTTACCAGAGTCTATTTTCAAGCTTGTGATGAGGGCCTCCAGGTTCTTTCCATGATCGTGCTTAATAGAGGTGAATTCAGAAGTGGTGGATCACTTAAGCAGATTCTTGAGAATTTCAGAAACCTTTGGTTGATTTCAAAAGTGGCTTTCGGATGGTTCAAAAGTGGCTTTCGGACTCTGTCATAATTTGTGGTTGATTGTGCGCCAGACACGTAATGAAAGCTCTCTATAATAACACTGAGTCGTGTGTGAGAGTTGGTAAGGAGCAATTAGCTTCTGCAATAAAGGGTGCGTCTCCTTTTTAGCGCGCACGGGAAAGATTTTGGCCTTAAATGGACGTTTTATGCTCATAGCCCACTTTTGAGCAAATTGCTCATTCGAGCTGTTGATGAAACTGGTAGTAGGTTTAGTTATAAACAGAGATGAAAAATTGGTCAGACAGGCTGTGATTCAGTGAATGGTTGGCAGTCTTGAGCGGGTGTCACAGTTTATCTTAACTGATACGGCATTAACAAAAGGCTGCCGGGACTTTTAAGAACCTATGGAAAGTGTGGTAGGCGTATACAACTAAAGGCTAAAAATTAGACTTTGGTTCTAGGGTTAGTTATGGTGGTGAGGCTTGGACGCTGTGTAAGTGAGAGCTAGATGCTTTTAGATGCTTACGCAGGGCATTAGGTGGTTGTAACTAATGATGAGGCAAAGGAGTTTGCAACTTAAGCATTGTTCAGAGAACTGTTGGCCATGTTGCCCGTATGAATAATTATAGATAGGCGGGTGTGCCTAAAGACCTCAAAAAGAAGTGGGGACCTAGGATGCTGGTGGGCAGACAAACGGGACCTTGTTAGAATTGCTCAGGATAGACTTGCTTGGAGAATTGCATGGTTGGACCCCCCATGGCTGCTTGAGGATGATAGACTTCTCTCTAAGGCTTTTTCTAAGGCTTTTTCTAAGGCTTTTTCTAAGGCCATAGACTTGAAGAGAATTCTTTCTAGCTAAATAAATCTCGAGGCTTCTCTAAGCTTTAAAGCTGTCGAAAGTTACCTTGGGATGTTGGCCTTATTTTCTGTGGCAGCTGTGGTTCGAAGGACGCTCTATCTTTTTTTTAAGAAAGGAGGAGCTCTGTTGGGCCTCTTAAAATATGGAGGAAAAACTCATATTTTTATCCTCTAAGCGGTGAGGAGCTCGCACCAGTGGTGCAGAATGTCAAAGTGCCTCCCATTGTCTACCAATAACATTGCACGAGAATAAATCTCAAAGAAGGAGTTAATGTGACAGCTAGTTTTACGTCGAGTGCGGGGTTAAACAGGGGGGAGGGCTACAAAAGGGGAGCCCCCAATAAATACTGGCTTGGGGGGGGGGGGTGGTTAGCACTTTGCATCATCCTCAAGCAGCCATGAGCTACGAGGGCCAGTACAATTTCCCCAGCCACCAGTTTGACCATTCTTAGACACACACCTATTCGCTACGAGCGGCCAACTGCCTAATGCCCCTCTATTAGTTACAGCCATGTCCAAGCATTCAAATTGTACCCCAATAACTCTAATTTTTTTAGATGTTCCACACTTACTGGCAGCCGTCTGCTGCACCCAGTTACACCCAAGATAAACAGTGTGACACCTGCTCAAAACTGCTTCATCACAACCTGCCTGACCAATTTTTATCAAACCTAGTCTCATCAACAGTGAATGCCAAAGGGCTTTCTCCAGGCCCCAATTTTTCAAATAGACAAAATGCACCCAAACACCAGACGTGCAATCACACACGGTGTTGTATAACAGCACCAAAGGTTTCTGACATTCACATATCCCCTACCATTTCTGCTCATCACACAATCACAGCATTACCAGGAACAAAAAGTAGGAATAAGATCAAATACCACCTGACTCGGCTCGAGATTAAATACCACCTGACTCTTCTGCTCTTTTCCGAGTACTATTCCCCCCCCAAAAAGCCTATTTAACCCCCCCCCCTAACCTATTTAAAAATTCTACAACTCATGTCTAAGTATCACGATAAGGCTGGGTCTTTCAGAGCCTCAGTAGCTGTGACACTTTTAGGTCAAATCCAAGGTCCCCTATATGCCCCCTTTTTATGTCCCCGGTTAACAAGCCTCGCATCGTGCAGCTCATCAGGTGAAAGCCCACCCCATCAGGTGCCCCCATCAGGTGCCCCCATCAGGTGCACTTATGTATGTCGCGGTGTTAGTTGTGGCCATTGCAGCTACCAAAAGGGGGATCTCCTCCCCAAAGTAACCAACTTTGGCAGTCACCAAAGGGATCTCCTGACAGAAAAATATCCACCTATTCTTTGGCATCCTCAGTGGAAGGCAGCAGGTCTTTAACACAGCTCGTGTAAGAAGCCACGTCTTGGTTTATCCCCTGAAAAAGAGACCCGTCTTGGCCCCCCCTGAAAAAGAGACCCAATGGTCTCTTGCTATTATATGTGAGCTCAGGCTTATGTACCTCACAACTACGTATAGAGAGGGGTTAGTGCCTACAGCACCCTCCAATGTCAATAGAAGCAAACAGGATATCAAGCTGATATCCCGTGAATCACTTGGGAACAGCGGAAGATTTTTTCCCTCCACCCACCAGCAGGATTCAAGCTCAGAGCCATGTCTAGTGGTTAGCAACCAGCACTCCTTAACAGTGTATTAGCCGTTCAAATCAGTAGGTCACACTAGCAGCTGTTTACGGTCTGCACCACGAGAAAGCGGGACATTATGTGTTGGGCCGGTTCTATGCATCAATTCCTCCCCCCCGTGATGCTCTTTTTCCAAGACTTAGCTACCCTTAAGTACAATCATCAAGTGAACTTTTAACGTTCTAAGCAACAAAAAGGTGAGGGAAGGAGAACTTGCAAGTTCATTCTTACCTGTAATTGGTTAAAATTATACACTTTCTGTCTATTTCTTACTCGTGATTGGATAAAATTTTGAAACTCACTTTCGGTCTATTTCCTGGCCTGTGATTGGTTAGCTGGAAATGTACTTTGGGTCAGTGTTGAAAGCTCTGTGAGAATCTGAGTTGAGAGAAAAAATTGTTGATACTTATAAATAAATAAATAAAAAAATAATAATAATATCCACCCTAATTAAAGAGAACCGATTGGGGCGGTTGATCCACACTGAATGAGAAATAGCAAAAATAACGGCTTTATATACTCAGCCAAATGATGACGTCACAAGAAACTCGCAATCTCATTGGCTGATTAATTAATTAAAATTTAACATTAATTTAAATTTAACAAGAAATTAGTATTAAGTATTAATTTAACAAGAAATTAGTGTTAAGTATTTCTTTTCTCTTTCTGATAAGTAATTAGACTCTAATTTCTGATAAGTAATTAGACTAATTTCTTTTCTCTCTCTGATAAGTAATTAGACTAATTTCTTTTCTCTCTCTGATAAGTAATTAGACTAATTTCTTTTCTCTCTCTGATAAGTAATTAGACTAATTTCTTTTCTGATAAGTAATTAGACTAATTTCTTTTCTGATAAGTAATTAGACTCTAAGTAATTTCTTTTCTGATAAGTAATTAGACTCTAAGTAATTTCTTTTCTGATAAGTAATTAGACTCTAAGTAATTTCTTTTCTGATAAGTAATTAGACTCTAAGTAATTTCTTTTCTGATAAGTAATTAGACTCTAAGTAATTTCTTTTCTCTCTCTGATAAGTAATTAGACTCTAAGTAATTTCTTTTCTCTCTCTGATAAGTAATTAGACTCTAAGTAATTTCTTTTCTGATAAGTAATTAGACTCTAAGTAATTAGACTCTAAGTAATTTCTCTTTCTGATAAGTAATTAGACTCTAATTAATTTCTTTTCTCTTTCTGATAAGTAATTAGACTCTAATTAATTTCTTTTCTCTCTGATAAGTAATTAGATTCTAAGTAATTTCTTTTCTCTTTCTGATAAGTAATTAGACTCTAAGTAATTTCTTTTCTGATAAGTAATTAGACTCTAAGTAATTTCTTTTCTCTCTTTGATAAGTAATTAGACTCTAAGTAATTAGACTCTCTTAAATGATGAAAAGATTCTACTAGCCTTTAGATTGATTTCTTAAATGATGGAAAAATTCTTCTAGATGAATTTTCTAATAGCTTTTAGATTGATTTCTTAAATGATGAAAAGATTCTCCTAGATGAATTTTCTCCTAGCCCTTAGATTGATTTTTTAAATGATGGAAAAATTTTCCTAGATGAATTTTCTTCTAGCCTTTAGATTGATTTCTTAAATGATGAAAAGATTCTCCTAGATGAATTTTCTAATAGCTTTTAGATTGATTTTTAAATGAATAGTTAAAAAGAATGTTCCTCATAGCCCTTAGATGGATCTTCTTAAAGTTTCCAATAGCCTTTAGATTGATTTCTTAAATGAATAGTTTCTAATAGCTTTTAGAATGATTTCTTAAATGAATAGTTTCTAATATCTTTTAGATGGATCTCTTAAAAGTTTTCAATAGCCTTCAGATGAGTAAATTTCTTTTACATGAATAGTTAAAAAAGTTTCCAATAGCCTTTAGATTTATTTTTCTAGTTTAATATTTCCAATAACTCTTAAAGAATATTTCCAATAACTCTTAAAGAACCAATAACTCTTAAAGAACCAATAACTCTTAAAGAACCAATAACTCTTAAAGAACCAATAACTCTTAAAGAATATTTCCAATAACTCTTAAAGAACCAATAACTCTTAAAGAATATTTCCAATAGCCCCTCTAGATATTATCTTTAATAGCCCTGTCACTGCAAATGTTGGGACTGATTACTATAGCACGTTTCACTTGTGGAGCACCATAATTAGTTAATGTGTGGAGCTAACTGTGTTGCTGAGGGTTTTTTACTGAAACCTTGGAAAGAGTGGATTTGAACAAGGCCGCTAAAACCTTGAGTGTTTTTGAGAATGGGGCGGGACCTTTAACGTAGGCCTTGAAAGATAGGGCCTTGAGAACTTGTGACCTTCAGAGTCTTTAGAGAAAAATTTACTGTGCGATGACAGACATAGATGAATAACCAATAGGGATCTTTTAAATGATAAAAAATTCAAATAGCCCTTTTAGATGGTTGGAACGTGCGTTTCACTCGGTGACAATGAATGTCTAAAATTTTCTTGAGACTGGGGGCGAAACCTATAAGGGGGTGTGAAACTGGTAATGACGGTGGGGGGGGGGCTATTCTTGTAAGAATTTGAACAAGGCCGACACTCTAAAACCTTGAGTTTTAAAGGTGGAGACCTTCAACGTGGACCTTGAGAGACATCTCTGGAAGGGCTTTGAGAGACGGGCCTTGAAAGACTGGCCTTCAGAGTCTCTTGCGACCGAGAACTTGGGTGGTGCCTCACAATTTTGTAATAAGTAAAGAAATGAACGATACATACGAAAAAATATTAGTTAGTGATCCTTGGATTAAATATAAAATAAAATTTATAAATCAATACATCATATTGGAATATCCCGATTGTTTAATATTTACTATTCAATTAATAACTTTACGTTTAAAACAATTAAATAAAATTTATAAGAAATATCCATATGCTAAAACTTATGATTTCCAGGAACTGAATACCGTAGACTGGGAAAATACCATTATGGGGTTTGATTCTAATTATGATTTTATAAAAATACCCGAACCATTAAAAAAATTTGAAAAACTATATAAAGTATTCGATCACGAGAAATCTTTTAATTATATATTTGGAATACATCCGTTTCCCTACATAAAAATAAATAGCTTTCTGGTCATTTTATTAATACTGGCGAGTTTTTTTGCGATATGGAACGGGAAGCTCAACTCGAAGTAATTAATTTTTTTGTTAGGATTTTATTCGAATTTAAAAATCACAAGGACTTTATATTACAGTGGTTGGTCATCTTAAATGATTACGCAAAACTGCCTCATTTTAGGGGATTCATTCCCAAAGTGCCCGTCGTAGAATTAATGAGAAGAGGAGCCAAGTCCGTACGAATAGTCAACATAGTAGATAAAAAATTAAATGTCGGAAATAAAAAAATTACGGTTTTTCCGCTCTGCCCTTTTAGAATATACGTTTCGGATAGGATGATAAAAGTACCGCAAGAGAAAATTATAGACATTTTATTCAAGTATCTAGAACTCACGGGTATAAGAATTGTGGGCTTTTATGGTATAACGAAGTATAAGGAACTACAGAGCGCCTTAAAGTCAAAGAATATAATCTGCTACCCCCCTAGGCTTTACTCTTTTTTCTTAAAAATGTCCCAGTGAGCCCGGCAGTTCTAAAAGGCAGTTCTAAAAGGCAAAGCTGTCCCCGGCAGTTCTAAAAAGCAGTGTTGTTCCCGGCAGTTCACCGTCCCCGGCAGGTTTAAAAAGCAGGTCCCCGGCAGTTCTAAAAAGCAGGTCCCCGGCAGTTCTAAAAAGTTGTCCCCGGCAGTTCTAAAAAGCTGTCCCCGGCAGTTCTAAAAAGCTGTGAAAAAAAGCGCTTTGGAGTAGGTCTAAAGGGGCGCTTTGGAGTAGGTCTCTTTTGAATGTCTCCAAACTATTGTTTCTTAAGCTATTTCTAAAGCCAGTGAAAGTGCTTCCAGTGAATTTTTCTAAAGCCACTGAATTTTTCTAAACGAAAGTTTCAGTGAAAGTGCTTCTTGTGAATTTTTCTAAAGACAGTGAATTTTTCTAAAGCCAGTGAATTTTTCTAAAGCCAGTGAATTTTTCTAAAGCCAGTGAATTTTTCTAAACAAAAGTTTCAGTGAATTTTTCTAAACAAAAGTTTCAGTGAAAGTGTTTCTTGTGCATTTTTAAAGCCAGTGTTTCTTGTGGATTTTTTAAAGCCAGTGCTTCTTGTGCTTTAAAGCCAGTGCTTCTTGTGCTTTAAAACCAGTGCTTCTTGTGCTTTAAAGCCAGTGCTTCTAAAGCCAGTGCTTCTTGTGCTTTTTTTTCTAAAGCCAGTGCTTCTTGTACTTTTTTTTAAAGCCAGTGAATTTTCTAAAGCCAGTGCTTCTTGTGCCTTTTTTCTAAAGCCAGTGCTTTTTGTGAAAGTGCTTCTTGTGCTTTTTTTCTAAAGCCAGTGCTTCTTGTGCTTTTTTTCTAAAGCTAGTGCTTCTTGTACTTTTTTTCTAAAGCCAGTGAATTTTCTAAAGCCAGTGCTTCTTGTGAATTTTCTAAAGCCAGTGCTTCTTGTGAATTTTCTAAAGCCAGTGCTTTTTGTGAATTTTAAAGCCAGTGCTTCTTGTGCTTCTTGTGCTTTTTTTCTAAAGCCAGTGCTTCTTGTGCTTTTTTTCTAAAGCCAGTGAATTTTCCAAAGCCAGTGCTTCTTGTGAATTTTCTAAAGTCAGTGCTTCTTGTGAATTTTTTCTAAACGAAAGTTCCAGTGTTTCTTGTAAATTTTTTCTAAAGCTAGTGCTTCTTGTGAATTTTTTCTAAACGAAAGTTCCAGTGTTTTTCTAAAGCCAGTGCTTCTTGTGAATTTTTTCTAAAGCTAGTGCTTCTTGTGAATTTTTTCTAAACGAAAGTTCCAGTGTTTTTTTAAAGCCAGTGAATAAGGTTTTTTCTAAACGAAAGTTCTAGTGCTTTTTCTAAACGAAAGTTCCAGTGAATTTCTAAACGAAAGTTTCGGTGAATTTCTAAACGAAAGTTCTAGTGCTTTTTCTAAACGAAAGTTTCGGTGAATTTCTAAACGAAAGTTTCGGTGAATTTCTAAACGAAAGTTTCGGTGAATAAGTTTTTTTCTAAACGAAAGTTTCGGTGCTTTTTCTAAACGAAAGTTCCAGTGCTTTTTCTAAAGCTAGTGAATAAGTTTTTTTCTAAACGAAAGTTCCAGTGGATTTCTAAAGCTAGTGAATAAGTTTTTCTAAATGAAAGTTCCAGTGGATTTCTAAAGCTAATGCTTTTTTCTAAAGCTGGTGTTTTTTTCTAAAGCTAGTGAATAAGTTTTTCTAAATGAAAGTTCCAGTGGATTTCTAAAGCAAGTGTTTTTTCTAAAAGAAAGTTCCAGTGGATTTCTAAAGCAAGTGTTTTTTCTAAAAGAAAGTTCCAGTGTTTTTTTCTAAAGCCAGTGCCTTTTCTAAACGAAAGTTCCAGTGGATTTCTAAAGCCAGTGGATTTCTAAAGCCAGTGCTTCTTTTAAAGCCAGTGGATTTCTAAAGCCAGTGGATTTCTAAAGCCAGTGCCTTTTCTAAAGCTAGTGCTTCTTCTAAAGCTAGTGCTTCTTCTAAAGCCAGTGCCTTTTCTAAAGCCAGTGCTTCTTCTAAAGCCAGTGCCTCTTCTAAAGCCAATGAAATTTTCTAAAGCCAGTGAAATTTTCTAAAGCCAGTGCTTCTTCTAAAGCCAGTGAAATTTTCTAAAGCTAGTGCTTCTTCTAAAGCCAGTGCTTCTTCTAAAGCCAGTGAAATTTTCTAAAGCCAGTGAAATTTTCTAAAGCTAGTGCTTCTTCTAAAGCCAGTGGATTTCTAAACGAAAGTTCTAGTGGATTTCTAAAGCCAGTGCTTCTTCTAAAGCCAGTGCCTTTTCTAAAGCCAGTGCCCTTTCTAAACGAAAGTTCTAAAGCCAGTGAATAAGTTTTTTCTAAAGTCAGTGCTTCTTTTAAACGAAAGTTCCAGTGGATTTCTAAAGCCAGTGCTTCTTTTAAAGCCAGTGCTTTTTCTAAAGCCAGTGCTTCCTCTAAAGCCAGTGCTTCTTCTAAAGCTAGTGAATAAGTTTTTCTAAAGCTAGTGCTTCTTCTAAAGCCAGTGAATAAATTTTTTAAACGAAAGTTCCGGTGCTTTTTCTAAAGCTAGTGAATAAGTTTTTTAAATGAAAGTTCTAGTGCTTTTTCTAAAGCCAGTGCTTCTTCTAAAGCTAGTGAATAAGTTTTTTTAAACAAAAGTTCCAGTTTTTTTAAACAAAAGTTCCAGTGCTTTTTCTAAAGCCAGTGCTTCTTCTAAACGAAAGTTCTAGTGAAATTTTCTAAAGCTAGTGCTTCTTCTAAACGAAAGTTCTAGTGGATTTCTAAAGCCAGTGCTTCTTCTAAAGCCAGTGCTTCTTCTAAAGCCGATTAATCTCTTGGGATTAAATGCTACATTGATGAAAGAATATATTCAATTCATTGCAGACGTCCTGTTGACTCAATTAAAATGTTCCAAAATGTACAATACAAAAAATCCACTGGATTTCATGGAAAATGTTTCTTTAGAATCCGTCTCCAATTTCTTTGAACGTCCAGTGAGTGAATATCACAGAGCTGGATTTAAAAGTAAAACATTCACTTTAGATGCAGACTTCTAATTTTTTCTTGTAAGCTTGAAACACTTTCATTTTTTCTCGATCCTCTTCACTGTAACCCAAGTTTTTCCTATTAAAATATTCATCATCCATACTTATTCCGTTGTTAATCAGTGATAGGAGCAGCAAATGAACACAATCTTGATATTTTTGATATTTTATGTGGTAATAACCCAGCAAAGTGCGATGAAAAGTGGCAGTGATCTTATGATCGGGAAATTGCTCCATGACGTAGCTGATGGTGTCTGGATTTGCTGACATGAGACCGAGGTCATACGTGTCCACAATGACGCTAAATGTTTTTTCTGCATCGTGTTCCTTAGTTTGCCGGTTATTTTTGCGAATTAGTCGGGCCACGTGAAACTTTCCAAAATTATACTGGCACATCAACACTATGGTTTGCTTTGAAGGCAAGTTTCCCTTGATCTTCTCATGCTTGCCTTCAAGTAAACACTTGCTATTAAAATTTAAATGCAGTTCACAACTGGTTAATTTTAAATCGTCGATATTCAGATAGGTCCAAGCATTTATCTTATTTAACCAATAAAATTTCCAGTAATCCATTGCTTGTATGAAGAGATGTGCGTGTGTGCGAACTTGTTTATATAATACAGTTGAGGTGGGGGGAAGAGGAAATAAGGATGTTCTCCCCCCCCTCTAAGCAGGACTTTCAAAAGGATTTCCTCCAAGCATGAGTTCTCAAAAGGATGTGAGTTCATTTCCTCTAAGCAATGGACATCCTCCCCAATGAGCTCTCAAAAGGATGTGGGTTTATTTCCTCTAAGCTTTGGACCCCAAATGAGCTCTCAAAAGGATGTGGGTTTATTTTCTCCAAGCAAAAATGAACTTAGAGGGGAAACTATTGTGTTAGAATTTACAAAAGTTATATATAAGCGGTACAAGACATAGCACCAAAATATAGCTGGTAATAAAATTATAAGACCCGTACAAAAACTGAATATTAATAATGTATCTATATATTTTTTATACGTTTGTGGTTTGAGGACATTTTCGTGCTTTTTAATTAATAAATCGAACCCTTTATGTTCTAAAATCCACTTTTCTAATTTATCCTTATAATATAAATGAATCATTAACAGAATGGCATTTTCATGTGTAGTACATCTTTTAGCTAAATCAATGGAAAATATTAAAAAATAAGCTATTGAATCACAGTTTATTCCCCAATATTGAAACATGTCATTCAAGACATTATTAAATGGAAAATTTAATTTTATTATGTCACAATTCGTTTGCTTTACAATAATTATACCTCGTTCTATATAAAATTTAGCATCTTTACTCGTTTTCTTAGTTTCAATTAAGTTTTTCAGTATTTCAAATATTTGAATGTCTTGGTAATTTTTAAGGTTATGCTTTAAACCTTTCAAATGATAATTATATATTGCATCTATTATTTCTTCTTTCATTACTTATTTACTGGTAATAGATAAAGGTTGAGGGAAGAGGCAAAAGAGCATTGTGCTGTGAACTAGAAAGAAAGGACCCGTAGATAGGATCCCCTGTGCACGTGGTTGTGGCGGGTATAAAGGGAACACTACAGACGTAATGCATTATCTTAAAAATGCCCATTTTTAAAACAAATATTTATCATGATGGAATATATTTGTTAAGAGATGTTGGCAAGAATATTACAAGACTATCGGATGAAACTGATTGAGATGATATTAATCAAGCCATAAAAGGTTTACAAAATGTAATAAAAATTACAGAATTGGCATTTGAATTTTCAAGAGTGTGTCATGCTCAGCTTGAACAAGAAAATGCCATTATGGATGATACGGTAAATGCCATTATGGATGATACAGTAAATGCCATTATGGATGTTACAGTAAATGCCATTATGGATGAACTAACAGAAAATGCCACTATGAATGATACAGTAAATGCCATTATGGATGAACCAATAGTCACTATGGATGAACCAATAGCCATTATGGATGAACCAATAGCCACTATGAATGATAAACAATTGATACAAACTACAGAAGTTATAGGTAATTTGGCAAAAGTTACTGAAAATTTAAAAAATGAATTAATAGAAAAAATAACCACTGATGAGGAAATTTTGCACATGAATATTTAACATAATGGTTGTATATATAATTGATTGTATAATTGATTGTATAATTGACTAATAAATTTTTTAAAAATGAATGTTGTTTATGAGAATGTTAGTACAGACGAATTGACCAGTTCAGACGAAGGCGACGAATGGGAAACTTTTAGTTCTGTTTACCAAAGTAGATATAAAAATTACATTTTAAATAAATATTTAAAACCTCATTCGTATGGTAAAAATTTAATTTCTCAATACGAAGTAGATTTAGAATGTCAAAATTATTTTAAAGACATTATGGTATCAACTTCAGTTTCATATAGGGGGTTAATTATTCAAAGAAAATTCTTTTCGGCAAACAATAAAAATTTATTCATGTACAAGTGCATAATTGAAGAACACGAAAATTGGACTGAATCACTAAAACTACTAGCTGGTTTACCCGAATATTTTAAAGAAAAAACTCTTTCTGTTAACATCTGTGCTGTTATTTTTAACCAAGTCTTGAAATGATCTAATAACGTACTGGAATTGGTTTACATGGACGATTTAATTTCGGTGTTTATTAGATTCGTTGGACTAATGGCTCTAAGACCAGATGCTTTTAGATTAAAAGATGTTTTTAATAAATTTATAATTTACAAGCGAAAAACCTTTTTACATATTCTCTGCGATTTAATCGCTTCTAAAAAGGGTGAAAAGAAAATGCTGCATTTTGCATTGCTTCAAACACTTTGTTGCCTTCGTGAATTTATTATTCCACTACAAGCCAACATGCAAGACTTGGATGGAAATATTCCCATTCAATCTTTTGTTCGGGATACAAACGAAGAATTTTATTTTTTGTTACATTTAATGGGCGGCTCGGATCGAGTTTTTAAAAATGTGCTCGACAGACAATTGACAGAGAAAAAATTTTATTGTACTTTAAAATACAAGGAATAACAATGCGCTCGACAAACAATGCGCTCGACAAACAATACGCTCGACAAACAATACGCTCGACAGACAATTGATGAAGTTATTGTACTTCAAAATACAAGGAATAACAATCTATAGACAGTTTTTTCAACATTCTGTCTAGTGCTCTTTTAAAGTTTTTGCGTGAATATATTGAACTACAGAGAATTAATTTTCGGGCATTTTCATCCTCGTAATTGGCAGTCAGCTGAAAACTTTCCTTCACCTGGAGTTGGTTGATGATTAATTCTATGTAATTATCCAGATTTGGTTCCCAGCAATGTTCGATAAAATGCGTGTAAGGGTCGTATTTCGTATCTTCTTGGCACATCACACACAATTGAGGCATTAAAAACTTTTCGTATCTATATTGTATCAACATTGCATCGTAAACGTTGCCTTTAAAGTTCTTTAAAGCATATAAAGCATTGTTTTTTTCTTCTTCGCTCGGAGAAGCCACTCGACGGCGATGATGTGGAGGCTTATTTGAGGGCAGATAGTTGTTAGATAAAGTCATGCATATAATTTTCATTTCCTTGGACAATAGCGAAAGTCTTTTAGCAGTTAATTCCAAAATTTTAGGCATCTCCTTAAATGATCCAATTATTACTAATTTTAAATAATACTTATTACCGATTTTTTCAATGCTAATATTATCAAAAGAATTATACTTTATGAGCAAATCTTTGCTTTCTGGGAAAGTGGCCCAGATACTTATTTCATTTTTTAAATCAGTCCCCAAATCATTCATTAATTGTCTCATTTTAAGATTTACAAATTTGCTAAAGTCAAAAATCACAGAATGTTGGCTGAGATGAACTGAATCTTCCATGTATTCATTGCAGAGATGACAGTTCCCTTCAATCCTAAAGCAACGACACAATTCCAGCATTTTGTTTTAAAATATGATGCAACTAGTTTTCTTTTTCTTCTTGAGTAACTCACTCGAATGATCTAAAACCCACTGTTCCAAATATTTATCATAAAATGCATAAAAATGTTCAAGAACTTTTACAGTTTCACCGGTAGTTTTGGCCAATTTTTCTACAAAAAGAAATATAGTAGAAATCTTACTCCAATTAATGCCACCGTCAACAATGATTTCGTTTGTTATACGCTTGAAAAACTCTTCTAAATGGTCCCCCTTCTCTTTAATGTAGGCGTCACAAACCAGAGTAATAACGTGCGTTTCTTCTTTCTCTTGAAGAAAAATTTCCAATCGTTCAATATCTCGTATTATTTCAAGACAGTTTATATTCTTTATAGGTTAATGCAACTCTCTGATCTCTTCCAGTTAATCTATAATAATAAATATATTCAACTACTTTTGACATTTGGGAATGCAGTCATACTCGTTCCTTTATATAGAGATTGTGATGTTGCAATATGGCCCTGAACAATGCAAACGGCAATGAGTCATAACCTTGAACATTCATTAAACGGTAATGAGTCATAACCTTGAGTTTTATTTGCATGTGTCATTTCCTTATTGCGTGGGATGTATTTCCACACAGGATGTTCTTAGAATTTTGCTTAAATTTTACTATATAAGCAGCAACCATTTGACTTGCTGCTTATGTTCTCCTGAAAAGTTTTGAAAAGTTTGAACATTTCAGCAACAGTTATGTGTAGAATTATTGAAGAACCTATAACTTCAGTGGATGGAGATGAGTGGCTGCCCGGAGTTGATGAGGATTTTTTTGATGGGGATTTGTTTGAATAGGATTTGTTTGTAGAAGATTATTTACAAATGGAAGAGCCAGAATGGAAATTGTCATATCTATCAACTCATCCAAATTGGTGGCTGTCTCCCCTTCCAATTGATAAAAATTGGTTTATTAGTTTAAAAAATGACATTGAAAAACTTTCTCAAATAGATGAAGAACTAGATTTGGTACAATTAGAAGAAGAACTTGATAAAATCATTTATCAATTGGGAGTAATAGATATACCCTCTTTAGATATAGAGGAAAAATTAAATATGGTATATCTATTAGTGGAAACAGCCATCGAAAATTTTGATTAATTTTTTATCAACCACAAGAGATGCCATTAGCCATGAGAGGTGCCATTTGTCATGAGGTGCCATTTGCCACGAGAGGTGCCATTTGCCACGAGAGGTGCCATTTGCCACGAGAGGTGCCATTTGCCACGAGAGATGCTATTTGCCACGAGAGGTGCCATTTGCCACGAGAGGTGCCATTTGCCACGAGAGGTGCCATTTGCCACGAGAGGTGCCATTTGCCATGAGAGGTGCCATTTGCCACGAGAGGTGCCATCAGTCATGTGATGAAGTGTCCATTTGCCACGAGAGGTGCCATTTGCCATGAGATGAAGTGTCCATTTGCCACGAGAGGTGCCATTTGCCATAAGAGGTGCCATCAGTCATGTGATGATGTGTCCATTTGCCACGAGAGGTGCCATTTGCCACGAGAGGTGCCATTTGCCACGAGAGGTGCCATTTGCCATGAGAAGTGCCATTTGCCATGAGAGGTGCCATCAGTCATGTGATGAAGTGTCCATTTGCCACGAGAGGTGCCATTTGCCACGAGGTGCCATCAGTCATGTGATGAAGTGTCCATTTGCCACGAGGTGCCATTTGCCACGAGAGGTACCATTTGTCACGAGAGGTACCATTTGCCACAAGAGGTGCCATTTGCCACGAGAGGTGCCATTTGCCACGAGAAGTGCCATTTGCCACGAGTGGTGCCATCAGTCATGTGATGAAGTGTCCATTAGCCATGAGAAGTGCCATTTGCCACGAGAGGTGCCATCAGTCATGTGATGAAGTGTCCATTTGCCATGAGAGGTGCCATTTTCCACGAGAGGTGCTATTTGCCACGAAAGGTGCCATTTTCCATGAGAGGTGCCATCAGTCATGTGATGAAGTGGCCATTTGCCACGAGAGGTTCCATTTGCCACGAGAGGTGCCATTTGCCACGAGAGGTGCCATTTGACACGAGAAGTACCATTTGCCACGAGAAGTACCATTTGCCACGAGAGGTGCCATTTGCCACGAGAGGTGCCATCAGTCATGTGATGAAATGTTCATCAGCCACAAGAGGTGCCATTTGCCACGAGAGGTGCCATTTGCCACAAGAGGTGCCATTTGCCATCAGTCATGTGATAAAGTGTCCATCAGCCATGTTATGTTTATCGGCCATGTGATAAAGTATCCATTAGCCATGTTATGTTTATCGGCCATGTGATGAAGTGTCCATTAGCCATGTGATGTCTTTTAACTTAAAATAAATATATTTTCTTTTACTAAATTGTTTTTTAATTATTTTTACATAGCCAATTAATGTTCAATTAATGTAATGTTTAATTAATGTAATGTTTAATTAATGTAATGTTTAATTAATGTAATGTTTAATTAATGTTTAAAAAAAGAGAGAATTTAAAATGGTTAGATATGCTAAATTTAGGTTAGAACTTATTAATGACATGAGACAAGATATTTGGCATTTAAAAACGCGAGTTTTAAAGAATTTTATTTTTAATCTAAGAAGACTTCAGCGAGAGGGAAGATTAAATCCATTAATAAATCCATTAATGCGTAATTTATTAACTCTTAACTTGGGCCTAAAGAGAATTAAAACAAATCTGTCAAGGTTTTTAGTAGTAAATGAAGAAAATGACGAGGGGGATGACGGATATGCAGATGAGGAAATTGAAATCTCTGACGTCTCTGACGTCTCAGAAGAAGAAAATGATTTTGAAGAACCCGATGAGGAAGCCGATGACGATGAAATTGAAAATTTTATCTTGAATAGGGATTGCATCCAAGATCAAAATGTTTCCACTACTTTTCCTTAAGGGTATTCTCTTAAGACGGTTTTACGGTAATTACTCTAGAAATTTTGTAAGTGTAAAAGAGAATTACAAGAAGAACAAGTTAGAGTTTTAAGGATGGATGGTCTACTCAAACCATAGTTATAGTTTTAAATAAATTAGTAGCGGCTGGATTTTTTAATTTAAAGGATAAAGATGGGGTTAAATGTGCCTTTTGTAGCGGAGTACTTGGACAATGATCCGGGAAAAGAACAAGCCAAGTATTTCCCACACTGTCCTCTCTTATCGAACCGAGGAGGTAATATCCCAATGTATCCCCCTCAAAGATTGGAAAAGTTAGTTTTCTTAAAAAGTAAAGAATTACTGAGTACAGACATGAATTGCGAAAAGAACCGATTAGATAGTTTTAAGAATGGGTGGTCTTCCCAATTTATAGCTCCAAATAAATTAGCAGCGGCTGGATTTTTTAATTTAGGGGATAAAGATAGGGTTAAATGTGCCTTTTGTTGGGGAGTACTTAGCCATTGGACTATGGAAAATGATCCGTGGAAAAAACACGCCAAGCATTTCCCACACTGTCCTTTCTTATCAAACCGGGGAGGTAATATCCCAATGGGTCCCCTCAAAGTTTGGAGTCTTCCTCCGAATAATCTGTCCCAAAGTAATTATTTATTGGAAAGATTGTGTGAGATTTGCAAAAATTATGAGAGTGAAAGTATTTCGTGTAAACACATAACCATTTGTTATAAATGTGTCATCAAAAAATGTTGTCCTCAATGTTATAATAAATGTGAGTGACTTTCAAGATCTGCACTTGGTAAACCATGTTGCTCGCCCCAAGTGAGTCTAAAAGATTGTTACGTGGGCCTTTCAAAAATAACCGTGACACATTTTGTATGCCTGTTTATTATAAATGCATGTCTCCAATGTGCAAAGTGAAATTAAAAACAAGATGAAAACTTTGCATTCATTAGCTTGGAAAAATATATATTCTAATTTACTAAGATATGCGATAAGGGATGAAGAATCTTATCTCGCTTTTAGTAAGTTATTTTTAATATTTATATAAGGAAAAAGGGGGGTGATATTTTAAATTCTCATGTTTTTTCTTTTTTTACAGAAAAGAGGTATTCGAATAAAATAATGAAAAAAATAATAATGGGAAACTTAAATATTAATGTCATTTTGGGGAAATTCTTATTAAGTCCATATTTAAAAATTATGGTTATTACAGAAAATTTTGCTCGAGTCATAAATGAATATGGGAGGGATGATTTATCACCGACACAAATTCTTTCTCACATGTCGCAACCAGCAATAGACGTTTGCACTTATTATAAAATTATTACAAAATGTGTTACTGTTTTAGATTTGAAATATTCAAATGCGGATAATAACCTCTTGAGTTACATATTAGAAAAATGTCCTCTTCTGATAGAACTAGACGTATGCAATACACGTATCAACTTAAAAATGTTTAAACAGATTCTATGTGATAAAAAACAATGCAAAGGAATTTTCCTTGCAAAGAACCCAGCAAGTTGCTCTTTCTGAAAAAGTTAACCATTAATCGTTATAGGAATGCGGATAGTAGTGATTTTATTGTTTGTATATTAAGGCATATACCCTCTTTAGAATATTTTTCTATATACAAACACGATGATTTATTATATAAAGCTATTTTTTATCACTTGAAGGATATTAAATCTTTAAATCTAACAAAACTAATTATAAGAAAAAAATTAACAGATGATACTTCTCAAATAAAATTATTAATAAAAGCATTTCCTAATTTGAAATGTTTACACATCGACCCGTTTTTTGATGGATGGCAATATTTAAATTGTCCCCTAGAAGAAATGGTATTAGATTGTTATGATATACTGACATATTGGTTTTTAAGAGATAATGCTAAAAATTATTTTTTCAATGGAGGAGGTGAAAAAGTTACCTCTTTAACTGTAATAAATGGTTTCGATTTACATAGGCTTTTAAATGATGTTCTATTAACGTTTAATAATTTAAAAAGTTTAAAAGTAATTATAAACCTTAATTTTCTTAGAAAAAATATTAATTTATATTACTCCTTATATTACTATAATGATTTAGTTAATATTGATAAGTTATGCACTTATATGGATCGAACTAAGCAATATTACCTCATATTACAGATTTAAACTTAAATATATGTGAATATGGCGATAATTGTATTGATAATCATAGTAATTGGCTATTGATTAAAATATTGTTAGGCATTCCCAATGTAATTCGATTGGAAATTGATTATGGTGATAGGGTTTTCCCTAAATTAGAATGTGAGTTTAAAATGATATTGGGTTATGTTTGGAAACAACACGGTTTTAAAAAATTAAAATATTTAAAAATTAAATATTTAATAGCTTCTAAAGGGAAAAATTTTCAAACATTTTTTAATAAAGTGATTACACTCAAACAATTTACTATATTTTATTACCGAGAAGACGACCAATATGATACAGTTACTTATGAACGCTAGTTTTTTACAAGGAAGGTAGCGTGTTCGAGCAAAATTCTCTGCAACAGTTAGAGGGAGGCATTTTAACTCATAACCGATATGGCGGGAACAGAGCTTTTTGTTGATAGTTTATCGGGGTTTATTGGGGTTAATGAGACAGTAGATCTTCTAAGCCTTTGGGAGGGGATTCCTGTGACCTGCTAAAACAAGCCGTCGTAAAAAAACTATATAAAGAGAAATGACAAATCGATACGAGATATTTTTAAAATCTCTCTGGGGTCCTAATTATAAACATTACATAAAAATATTAAATAATATTCATATTTATTGCGTTTTTGTGATAATTATTGTCATTGTTTTGTGCACACAGTTCGTTTATCAATTCGATTTAGATTGCGAAAACTCGTTTGCGGAAAAAGTTAGATTATTGAGATTAAAAACTTAGATGGATATTAAAAAAATTACAGAAAATATAATTAGTAATTACGATCATTATACGGAACAATTGATTCGTATTCTAAATTCTTTAAACTGTCAATTGACCATTACTCTAAAAAGTTTTGAAGAGTGTCTCTTACATAAAAAAACTTACTCATGCAATGTAGTTTTGCAAATGAAAAAGAAACATTCTTTAAGTGATATTTGGCCCATAATGATCGGTTCAAAATTAGATATGGGGTTTAGGAAGTACGGCATGAGATCCTTTTTAACTCTGGGTGGAATCGAGAATATATTACATCACGAATATGAATGGTCTACGGCGGACATTGCAATTACCTGTTTTGTAATCACCGGCTCAGTTAAACAAATTCCCTGCTTTGTTCTTAACGATGTCAGTAACATTCACGTGGTTAAAAATTCAATCATAAGAGTCTATAGTTACGATGGTGAAGAAAGAGGTACAGAACTCAATTTTTACAGGGAGCCAGACGAAACTTATAGACGTGGAACTATGGTTTTGCGTGAGTCCGATGGAAACAATATAGTTAATCCAGATTTGCAAGCCTTGCAAAAATTCTTGGACTCCACTTATCCATTATCTATGGAACCTCTGTTTAATTTCATATATGATCGCTTTCAAATAGATCATTTAGGAAACAAGATTGCAGTAACTCCCGCTTACCTCTTTTTTAAATTATTTCGCAAAAATCTTTATATTATTTTTAAAAAAATGAACGGCGATTTAAAAGAATTGTTGAAGCTAATTAAAAAGAAACACAAAATCATCTCCAAGTCCGTTGAAACTGGTGATTTGCTTCACGTCTTGTCTAAAAAGACCTTGTTTTACAAGGAGATATACGATAAATACAAAATGGTTTCCTCTACTCAGGAATTGAGTAGGGAAATTGGAATTAATAACCAGGTTTTCACAGAAAAGAAAACTACTTGTTACAGAGATGTCAAATTTCAGAATTATCAATTAATTCCGTACCTAAGTCAAATGGTCTATTTACAAATTTCGTCTAAAGTTAAAAGTTTTAATGTGTTGACTTATAAGGAAGCTTATCCAGGATTCTTTTGCTTATTTGGGACGTCAGAGTCTAAAAATGTGGGAAGACAAATGATGTTGGCTAGAGAGGTTCATATTTCAAATTCCGATGATACAAAGTTAATATACGAAGCGCTAGATATAGAATGTGATCCCACCTCTGTATATTATGTCGTAATCAACAATGCTTGTATCCCCGTGACTAAAAAATATTGGTGTGATCTCGACGTGATGGCCCTAAAGCAGAAATTCGTGTTCATAGAATGTTTCCGTCTAGAAAGCTTTTTATTCATTAACTTTAAGATAGGAATATTGTACAAATATTTAAACCACGGAGTATGGGTCACACCAAATGATATAAATTTTTGGACAGAAATCTTGGGTCATTGGAATACAAACTTAAAGGTTGGATTTGCCTTCGTTACGAGCCACTACATAGACTTAATTCCTTATTTTAATCATAATGCTTTTCCCAAGAATGTTTTAGCTTTGAATGCATTAAAAAACGCCATACTATCAAATACTAACGAATACAGCCATTATTTTAGAGAGACGGTTTCCGCCTACACGCCCCTTTCTTCCCATCACGAGACGCTCTCATCACCAACGAATAAATTTTCGGAGAAATGGGTTATAAAGCTCCCCAAACTAAAAGTGTGGTTCACGTCTTTTCGAGGTTTAACCCAAGAAGACTGCATAGTTTGTAATGCGCAGACTCTGTCTACATTCGACTGTCACAAGATTTACACCATCAAGTTTAAGTTGGAAAACAAATTTCCCAAATATTTCACTCCATTTTATTGCGACAATCGTATTGACGAAGACAGTTTCTTAGGGACGTTAGTCTGTCCAGAAGCCCCCTTAATCGTATTACTTCAGACCATGCATTCTCGCGTGGAAAAAATCAATAATTTTGTTTGCAAATTATATAGTACGAAATCCAATTTTAAAGTGGTGAGATACGATTTATCGTACGATTATTTATTTATAATTATGGAAAGTTTTCATCCCTGTTGTAATGGAGATAAATTGTGTTCCCTACACGGTCAAAAGGGCGTAGTTTACGTTAGTAACGAAATGCCATACGTTTTAAGCGAAAATGGAGAAAAGATCGTGCCAGATTTATTGTTAAATCCAGTGAGTATCACTTCGAGACAGACTATGGGTCAAATCTTTGAAATGTGGGAATCTGGTTCGGATTACATCAACATTTACAACCCCAATGATGTTGCTCTTCGGGGAAGAGCCCTAGTGGGTTCTGCATTCTATTTCCTGATCAATTATTTGAGCAGCGAACACATTTATGTCGCTGTGAATTGCATCAAAGATAAAATAACTGGACAACCCGTGAAAGGACGTTCTAGGAAGGGAGGGATGCGGGCGGGAAATATGGAAGTAATAAACGGATATCAAGGAAATGGAAATTCAGAATGTTACGAAAATCAATTACTGGATAATAGTGACCGATTAGTTCAAGCGGGGAGAATCAAGCAAAAATCTGAAATTTTGTGTTTCGAAGATGCTAAAATATTTAAGTGTAATTATGTCATAGAGACTGAGAAATTAATAACCCGTTTGAAACGTCCTCTTGAAACCTTAAATGTAGTTCTCAATGTAGCGTCCACTTCAAATGAGGCATTCCCCCTTGAAGCCTCTAATGTAGCGTCTACTTCAAATGAGGCATTCCCCCTTGAAGCCTCTAAAGAAGTCCCCAATGTAGCGTCCCCTTCAAATGAGGCATTCTCCTCAAATGAACCTCTCTCCAAAACACGCAAAGAATAAAACAAGTCAATTTTCAAGTCAATGTTTATAATGTTTATTTTTTCAAAAATAATTTATAATCTATATGCGATGGTAAACTCTTTGTACAATAAGCATTTTTCAATGTTTGAAGCAGACTTTTTTCGTGTTGAATTATGGCATTTGCATATGGATGTTTTATGATCCATTCGTGCAACTCTTCTTTAGAACTAAAAGGGAGAGATTGAGGGGATGGGGTGTATTGGGAAGTGTTTATCGGAGGAAAGGAGGAGGTGTCTAGGGGAGAATTGTCGCTTAATGGAGGAGTGCTCTCACAAATACATCCGAACAATAGTTTTTCGATGATATCATTTTTCACACAACGTATACATTTGTAAATTATCAGCAATTCACATAAAATGCACACCATTTTTTCGCATAAAGTACTAGAATTCAATAAATGCAATAATATTTTAACTAAAATCCTTTGACTGTTTATAAAGTCTAGAAATAACAAGTAACGTACATTTTTTAACCAAATGTCCATATTTGTATATAGAGGAAACCATACATTACATATTTTCTTACTATAGTCTGTAAATTCAAAAATGCTGCCAGTTTTTTTTGCGTTTACAATATCCTTGTAAAACTCGAATGAGATTATCATTGTTGACACATAAGTCACTTGATTATTTTCCATATTACACATGATACCGAAACAATCACTATTTCCCAGTTCTTCAATTTTTTTAAATGATAACTCGCACTGTAAATAATTTGATTCGTAATAAAAATACGAGTCATTGTTAATTGGGGGTTTACGAGACATGCATTCATAAATTTCAAACTCGTGATCTCGAACGTATAATTCCACGCTGTATTCAAATCTCCTCATTGTGTCAATCCGAATTGTTTTTTCCATTGTGTCCAAGATTAATTCGACAACATCGGTCCACATGTTACATCTGTTATGTTTCACCAAATGTTTATAATTTTTACAAATTCTTAAAAAGTTATCAAGATTTACATTTTTGTTATAAACGTCTGTGGCTATCTCTTCCCAAATGGTAGAAAATACCGCTTTTTTTTTATCTATCCACAAATGTCGTTTAAGTAAATTCTTTTTCCTTTGAATCAAAAATAACCAACGCCGATAGCTATAGTAGACGGGAACGCATGTAGTATTCTTTTTAATTTTGAATATAGATAGTAGAATGGCATCTTTTATGCATCTGTCAACGATATGTATATTAATTTCTTTAAAGATATACATTACAAATTTCATAAATATCGTGGGTCTATACTTGTTAAATTTGTTGCTGCACAATATTATGGGGACTGGTGAGGTCCATTTTTCATCTTCGCTCCCCTTGTCATAAAGCACAGTTTGTTCGGTTTCGTAAACGATGATCGTATCTTTACAAACTGGACTTATAAGATTTCTTAAACTTTTCACAATAGATTGACCATCGTCTCGAAGTCTGTTTACATAAGTAAACGTAACGTTAGGTTTAAAACGACAAGCGACAAAAGCAAAACTCTTAGATTCGTGTCCGTAAGCTTCGATATATGGAGTAAACATTATGGCTATACCTTCAATGCAAATTCTATCAGGCTATCATACCTTCAATGCAAATTCTATCAGGCTATCGTACCTTTTTATATGTACTCGAATGTCGTAACCGCGATAAATTTTTAACATCAAGTGTGGCAGATTACTAGAAATGCTTTTTATGCTGGTAGTGTCAACATCCTTAAATGAATCATAAAATTCTAGTGAAACAGTTAATTCTTTCGGTAATTCCTCATTATCAGCTACTTGAGTTATTGGAACCTGACAGGTGATTAGTTTTAATGACTTAATATCATTTTCTATTGCATAAATAAACTCGGGAAGTAATAAATTAATCTCTATATTTTTTAACTTATTAATTTCTAAAGTTCCTCTTAAATTTATCATTGTTCTTAATTTACGTTATAAAATTAGGTTTTGAAAAAGGGGGGTGTAAAAAAGTATATAAAGGCTTGCTTTTCAGTTAAAAAACTAAGAAACATGACAGAAGAAGAACCTCCCATATTAATTAATAGCGACGATGACGATTGGGTGCCCCCCTCACCTCCCCCCCATTTGAAACCGTATCATTCATCTTTTCCTTTGGAACATGAAGAAATTGAATATTTTAATCAATGGGGAGAAATTCCACAGGTGGGTGAAGAAATTCCACAGGTGGGTGAAGAAATTCCACAGATGAGTGGAGAAATTCCACAGGTGGGTGGAGAAATTCCACAGGGCAGTGTAGACCAACAGGGTAGCGGGGATCAGTGGGACAACGGTAATCAACAATGGGGAGATGATAATCAACAGTGGATCAGCAGCGAGGAGCCAGTGGTGAGAATCAGCTAGGAGTTAATGGTGGTGAGAATCAACAAGGAATCAGCAATCAGCAATGGGCAGAGAGTAAGTGGGAAGACAATATTGAATCTTATACTGAAAAAAAGGAAGATTTTGTCTGTCCCCCCGTTAGAAGGAAAAGAAAAACAGCCATTTGGGGAATTAAGTATACTCAAGAAACTCCCAATTATACCATATACAATATTACTTTTAATAATAGAGGTAATAATAGGAAGTTGAGAGGTAAATTTTATCTATATTCAAAAGACTGTACACCTTATTATGTAATTTACACTCTGAATGGTAAACGGGTAGAAGAAGAAAGCTATTTTACAAATGGGAAATTTCACAACGTTATAGAGTTGAGCGATGAATTTGCTCGTTATCTAAGTGAGAATCACTTTCATAATTCCAAGGACCCCTATACTTTGGCGCAGGAAATTATTACATATTGCTATAATAAAATGTTATTTAAAAGGAAGAGAGCGTTCGATTCGGCATTCAAATATCTGAATAAGTTGGTTCCGACCACCTTTTCGTCACTTATTCAAGATAATAATTCAAAGCTTATAGGAAAATTTCCGTTCAAGTCATATAGAGCATGATGATTAAACTGTTGTCTCCACGTTTCTTTCCCGGTAAAATGGAAATTGATTCTTTTACTTTTCCAATAATTATTCGTGTACCTGAACTTCTCGACTCTTTGGAGCAAGAAATGTTAAACCTTGATGCTGAACTGCCCCGTGTCATGGTTCCCATACAATCTAACATCATAGTGAAAGTACCTTCAGAAATTAAATTTCAAGTTAATTTCAAGATTAATGACGAGTCGTATCCCAAAATAATTTTGAATTTAATCATTCCCCAATCGATATCTATAAATACTGTACCAACACCTGACGGTACAATTTATCATTTATCAGTTAAATTAGCAATTGTTGTAGAAAGTGTTTTAACCTATACAGTTATAAATAATCTCCACATACCAACTTTTAATACGAAATATAAGTTTTGTAAGCAATGCAATCGGAAATGTTCGACCGTGTGTGAAAGTTGTATGTTACCCATGTGTTTTATCAGGAAAAGAAACTGTTTTTCATTATATCATAAAATAAACAAATAAATTAACTTGTTTTGTCATTATTTTTTGTAATTATCATTATTTTTAAGACACATTTGTAAGGAGATTCATTGTACACTTGTGTACACTGGAGCATTTTGTACATCTGGGTTGCTAGCTATTTAGAAAACCATATACTTTGCTATCATAGAGGTTTTAAAGCCGTTTAAAACTTAGTATGCAGAACGTTAAAAATCATGTTTTTTTACTGATAACTACCAGATAGTATCATTATTTAGGACAAAGTAAAATGATACAGCTTGGGAAGGAACTTGGTATATTGGGTACTACATTATTTAGACTCTTTAAAATTACGTGTAAAAAACATTATTCGGGCCCTTTAAATACGTGTAAAAAAGCTGTTTTTACTTGCTACCAGATGGCACTAATATTTAGGGCGCAGTGTTCCAGGAGAATCTTGGACAGCGCGGAGACCTTTGTTCCAGAAGGAGTTGCTTGAAGGTCTCCTCAGCTCATGATTGGTCCCCTTTGGTCACTCTGTCATTAGAGAGCCCGTCATTGCAGGGTAGTGGGGCCACTGACCTTCCGAGGGATGGCCCCTCCCCCTAGGAGCAATTAACTGGTGGGCCTGCTAATGTTAACCGAGCAGAACCCACGTCCGAGTTTGGTGGGCTTGCTAATGTTAACCGAGCGGAACCCACGTCCGAGCTTGGTGGGCTTGCTAATGTTAACCGAGCGGAACCCACGTCCGAGCTTGCACAAATTCCTTTGTGAGACCAGTTTGTTTATAGTTCTGACGTATAAAGTTCTGCACACTTTTTCCTATGTGAGTGCTTACTGTCTGTGGGTTGCTCGCATAGCCCCAGTGCCTGACTGTAGCGTTGTTGGGCTTCGTAAAGGGTGGAGAGCTGAACCACACATGAGAGTTGGGTTGTTTTACCTCTGAGCGGTACTTGCACACCATGGGCTAAATGGCCACATGAACCCCGAAGGCTCAGAGAAGATTGGAGGACCCAACTAGCTGTTGGGAGACAGATGGTCCCGTCAAGGCCATCCAGCGTGTTCTTTAACTTGCACAGGGTATGGCTCTCTCCCGCACACGGGCCCACGGCTTAACATCCGAGGCGGCCAAGCCCATCGGTGTTCCCTACTGACCCAGCTGGGAACTACAGATTACGAGCCTAGCGCGCTACCGACTGAGCCACACATGAGAGGCGATTAATGCAGAGGACTTGAACTCCCATCATCAGAGCGTAATTAATGGCACCACTATTCAGGACGTAGTTTATTAATATAAATAATGTTTAGAACCCAAGTAATTAACTATATCCAAAACTCTTACTAAATGATTAGGATAATATATAATTTGAGGAAACTGATTGCCCCAATTAATTAAATATTGATAATTAACGATTTCGTTTAAAACCTTTTGTCCATCTCTGTTAATTTTTAAACTTTGAAGGTAGTCGTTTGAAGAATTCTTTTCCAAGTAGATATTTATATTATTTTTATTAACCATGACGATCTCATTTTGGGGAAAAATATGAATGATATATTTTTTTCGTTTGTATTCCCAAATTAAAGCTAAATTATCATTACTGTAAAATAAGATATTTACCGAATAAAAATTGTATAGCAGTAATAAAAACACTAAAATTATAAATATTAATTTCATCCTTCATCAACAAAGATGAAAAAGGATACCTTCTTCTTAATTTTATTACTCATTTTTTTCG
The DNA here is from genome assembly GCA_038380435.1 of Ryuthela nishihirai. Classification (NCBI taxonomy): domain Eukaryota; kingdom Metazoa; phylum Arthropoda; class Arachnida; order Araneae; family Heptathelidae; genus Ryuthela; species Ryuthela nishihirai. Next base: position 31,225,006 of record JAWZYU010000022.1, read on the forward strand.
TTACATTAATAAATATTTATTACAAACCCGTAGTTAGAAAAATATTAATCGAATACGAAAAACGAAAACCTAAAGATGTAGAAAATTTATTTGCTCAAAATACATATTTCGATAGAATTCTATGCCCCGTCACAGGTTACAAATGTGAAGAGTTTAGCGACTGTCAGGAGATTTGCGGTTGAGATTTTGTAAAAATATTAGTGGGAGAAAATGAGTCTGTTTACGTTTCCACAGTTAAATTGAATCAAGGTTACTATTGCGTTCCCACGGGGATAGACAGATGCAATTTGAAAACCACCATTCCCGTGTACGGAATCAATGGTTGGTCTTGCGTTCTGCGGTTTCCGCAGATGTGGGGTGGGTTACGAGGTAACGATAAAGTCGGTCCTTGGACAAAGAATAACCATTTAAATTATCTTTGGGATAATAAACTAGAAGAACGGGTCGATTTTGTAGAGAACAACTTATTCGAGCAATACAATGGAAAGAGACGATACGTCTGCAAGTGCGATTCTCTAGATTACATGAATAATAAAATGTATGAACTGGAAGATCTTCCATTTGTCTGTCTAAGCGATTACTGTTTGAGAAATGTTTACAATGCGGATGCGAAGGGATACGAGAACGGGAAATGCGAATGCGGAGATCGTTTAGTTCACGAAATAGAGAATGATCCTCGTATGGCCTGTTCTCCTTACTCTAAACAATTTGTCAATAATCAAGTTTTGAGTTGGTTCGTCGACTGTGCAACTACACAGAGTCTTGTAGGTGACCGAACATTTCTGTGTCCCGACAATTTTAACAATTATTTAACTAATAAAATACATTTCCAAAAGGCCATGTCTTTCGATAACGATCCGGTGGAATTTGTAAAGAGAGCTTCGTACTTTCATAAAATAAGGATAGGATGAATGCTCAACTCTACGCCCATTTATACTCTAAATTTCACGGAGCTAATTATTTCGAAAACAAAGAGAATAACATATGTATTCCTCTTATTTGTTTGACTAATATGAAGTTAAGTGTCTTAAAAATGAAACAATTATCGGATAATGTGTGGACGGACTGCGATAGACCTCTGGCAAAAAGTTTAAAATGTTTTTACAAGACCCAAACCATTCTAACCGTGTTCCACAGACAAGACACCTGGGCGTTACTACTCGGTTCCAATAAATTAATTTATCCGCAGAGCGAGGGTACCGCCTTCTTGAATGCCACGACTTATTTTGTAAACAGAGATAATCTAGATAATTTTAAAAAATACATGATCTCGCTAGAGGCAGTTCCAACTTACGAAAACATTTACTATTACAAGAACAGCGTTCTATTTTTAGACCCTTATGACGTAATATATCCCGGCGGATATTACTTTTCAAATTCCAACGTGAAAAACGACTGGTTTCGAATCTGTTTCGTGGGGGGAGATCGCAATTTAATGCAACGAATTGTTCCCGAAAAGACTCTTATTTTGGATATTCCCTTTAAACACAGATCGGTGAGGACCGAGATAACTAGTCTGTTAAAACTTCACGACTGGGACGTACCTCTCCGTAACGAATACTACAGAAGTCAAAATTTTATACAAAAGAAAAAGTGTTTTGTTAATCCAGCCTACATCCTACAAGATATTTTGGATACCGCCGTCGAATTCGACAATGTGGGAATCTTGATCGAAGCCCCCTTAGAAATTTCGTACGAATCAGATAATTTCGTTTCTGAACAGCGAAAATTCAACTGTTTTGCAGTCAATTGTGTTAATCCCACTAAAATTTTATACGTTCCTAAACCCTATGACAGATATTACGAATACGATTATTCTCCCCTGAATATCAAGTGGATTCTCGTTTCGTACGACCAATCGAGTAACATTAATGACCAATTTAGCACCGTGGTGTGGGATGGTGTGATTATCGGATATACTTACAAAGAAACCTTTTTCAGTCTGTCCAACGTTAAACTAAATTACTGCGATGTCGTAAAATTTAAAAATACAGAAACCATGTTTAATAAACTCAAATTTAATTTACACCAGGATCCCGATATAGTGGTTTTACAAGTTTTTGCCTTTGATCACAGGCACATGTTATACAACGTAAAACACAAATTAATGAAAAACGATTTATGGTGCCTTAGCGAACAAGAAATTTATCCCAAAAAGCACCATGGATAAACAAATGATTCCACATTTACCCTATGACTTGGCAACACTAACCCTAAATATACGAGACTATAATCTCAAGAAATGTAACATTAACCTTTTAAAAATTATCTATATTTTTATAAAACATTCCGTGTGCTTTGGAATGAATAAGGCGAGTATAGAGGAGGAATACGTTGATTTCGAGGGTGAAAAAATAATGTTTTACATCTGTGACGTTATGAGAAAATATGTCAATAATTTACGCCTTCAATCGGTCCCCATAACCTACAAAGAAGAAAATGAAGAACATTGCATAATTCTTTAAAAAAATTAGTTTTAAATTTTAAAGCTTAATTAAGTATGCATTATCCAATTATCTGTATTGCCCTAACCTTAATTACGATTTTTATTACGTTCATATTAACAAGCATTGTAGCATATAAATCTGGAAATAATCTTTTATATGCAGATGTAGCAATTAAACTCATTCTTCTTATATCAATTTTGGCCTATACAAGTATCAATGGTTTTACTTATAAATACAAAGAAAAAAACATGTATTTTAAATGGCCAAACAGCAAATTGCATTGCACGTTTCGAAACACGTGAAAGATAATTATCCAGAAATATGGACCGAAATGAAAAATATAATCAGACCCCATAAAATGTCTTCGGTTTTAAAAATATTTAAAAATCATCTATTAAACGTAGATGATATAGGAATATTCTTAAAGAAACCGGATTTTATTCCTCATTTCCTATTGCATTTTTTTAAAACAATACGCAGGAATTTCTTGCAACCTGGTGACCCCCTGGGTATATTGTTAACTTGTAGAATCACCATGAAATTCACTCAGCAATCTTTAGACAGTAAGCATTTAAAGCAATTAAATAAAAATGCCAAGATAAGTAGCCAAAGAGCATTATATAATGAAATATACATTTTTACTAATCTCACTCAAATATCTGAAATATTACAAAGTAAAATATTTAATCAAATTTTAGTCCAAGGCTATTCTGTAAAACGATTGCTGAAAATCATAGAGAATGCATGCGTTCCCAAGATTTGCGATAATTATAAAGATTACAGAACCAATTATGCAGAAACTAGCACCGGTTCTCAAGTCTATTATAATTTAAAACCCTTTTTAATAATAAAATCTTTTGTAGAAGATACTTATCGTATCTTTTACAAGAAAAAAATTAATCTAAACTACTTATTTAAAATATTAAATTTACGCAAAATAGTTGCCATTTCTGATGTAAAGTACGTGTATAAAAAATGTGGAATCAGTTGTTATTTTTTTAATTTTATAAAAATGATAAAGTATCAATTTTTTTAAAGACCCAAAGGTAAATAGTATAACGTTTACCGATATTGTTGCTATCGTTAGGTATCAGTGTTGTAGCGGTGTTCCTTTGCCCCTAAATCGTAACGGATTAAAAAAGAATCCAAATAAATCGGGCTTACAGAGGATATGCTTCGAGGCAGTGAGACAAAATCTGACCGATGAAGTAATCTTGGGAAAAAAATATAAAGTTAAAGATTCTGTGAGCAAAATGTTTTTTGGAGAAAATTTTAATGAAGGAACGGGTTTTACATTTACTCCTATAATTAAACCCTTTGTACTTTAAGGTCAATAAGGGAAGAAGGGAATGAGGTAAACATCTATAGATACTCTCATTATAGACATTAGTTATAATGAGAGTACTTGTAGATGTTTACCTCATTCCCCTTTAGTTATTAGGCCTTACAAAATATTAGGCCTTACAAAAGGCATTTATTAATAATGTAATTAATATGGCTTATGTTATTGATGACGTAATCAAGCAGTGTCAAGTGGTCATTGATGGCGTAATCAAGTGGTCATTGATGGCGTAATCAAGTGGTCATTGATGACGTAATCAAATAGTGATGTCATTGATGACGTAATCAAGTAGTGATGCCATTGATGACGTAATCAAGTAGTGACGTAATCAAGTAGTGACGTCATTATTGGGGAAAAACCCAGGAACTGAATGAGAGAGTTCTTGATAAACAAAACTAATTGATTATGTATATATTAATAATAAAAATATATATAGTATAGTCCTCCCCATTTAAACCGAGCCTGGAGCGGCTATCCACTCGAATGACTTGATTTTTAAAATCATTCACTTATATAGTTTCAAATTTAAAAATTTTAAAATTTTGATTAATTCTTATTTAATTAAGTAATTATAAAAATGTATTTTAACACATTCTTATAACATATATCTTAAATTATTAAACTTATTTCTTATTTGATTAAGTATAAAATAAGAAATAAGAATCATTAACATATATCTTAAATTATTAACTTTATTGATTAAGTAATTATAAAATAAGAAAAATGAATTATTAACATATATCTTAATTTTATTTCTTATTTGGTTAATTATAAAAATAAGAAAATCAGAAAAATGAATCATTAACACATTCTTATAACATAATATAACTTAAATATATTTTAATTTAAGAGATATGTTATAAGAATGTATTTATAATTACTTAATCAATAAGAAATAAAATTAGATAAGAGTTAATTAAAATTTAATAAATTAAAATTTTACAATTTGAAACTATATAAATGAATAATAAATCATTGGGTAGCCGCACCAGGCCCGGTTTAAATGAAGGAGACTTTTATTAATATAACTATAATCATTTAGTTTATTAAGAATACTCTCGTTTAGTTCCTGGGTTTTTCCCCAATTATGACGTCACTGCTCATTTATTACCTAGGTTTTTCCTTCATTATTATGTCATAATTACCTATTAATAATTAATAACATTTAATCATTAATTTATTAATTAATACTTGAGTGTATCAATGTTTGAGTGTACACTCAGCTTCTTATAATCATCAAAGACCACGTATGTTGATTTTTTCCATATACGTTTTCTTAATGCGGGAAAGCTATAGTCTAGTAATAGAAACCACTGATTCTTAACTGATGGACTAAATCTTAACACTATGATTTCCAGTTAAAGAGTTAAAAGAAATAACACGTAAAACAAGAATGAATTTATTTGCTTACGAATCATTAAAGCTAGCTTTAGAGAATAAACATAATTTAAGCGATGATGTTAGGAATAATTTAAAAAGCATAATATCTACAAGTAATCCCATTATAGCTAATTACATTCAATCATTATTAGATGAACCAGAAAAGATATATAGTGACACTTACATTTGCGACAGATTTAAAGTGCTAGAAGACAGGGAGGATTATGTAAATGGGGTGGTGGTGACATTCTTTCAATTTATTGGTGAATACACGAATGGTTGGCTAAAACTTTTATCACGCCTTACAGCGAAAAGCTTTATTTCTTTAGAACTGTTTTCAAGTCTATAGTTTTATCTGTGGTTTCTTTAATTTACGGGAAACGAGAGTGGACACCGAATGATATTTTAAGCTTGGATCAGATGATTCACAGACTAACCGAGGGTCGCCCAGAGTCTGTCAGAATATTTTTGAAAGACGTTGGTGCAGTGACTCGAGTCCTTCCAGTGTTTATTTACGAACAAACTTTCTTTAATCCCATCGTTATAACTCCACAGAATTGGGGACCGTTGATTTGGAGAATGATTCACTTGGTTGCCTTGTGCGTGCAAGAGATGGGAAACGACAAACAGGTTATAGAAATGTGGCAAAATTTCACCATACATTCTCTCTACAGATTTTTATTCTGTTCCTTCTGTGCTCACCACTACAAAAATCTGATTCCCAAGTTTGAAGACGAAATGAAAACCGTTTCGAATTATTCAAAGTTGTGGTTCCAGATACACAATGAAGTAACCGCCAATGTGAACTCCAACAAGATGCTTTCGGAAAACGAATTCGAGAACGAACAGACACTAATGAGAAAAATGCTGGAAGAAATAAGATGACCGCCATTTCCATTGTTCATTTCTTAAAAACAATTAAAAATCTACAGACTGAACAAAAATTTATCGAGAGATTAAAAAAATTAAACCTGAATGGTAAAGAGATGGGATTAGTGTACTCTGAAACAAGACAAGTCTTTGAATTTAAATCAATCTGGTAAATTCCTTCTTTATTAGATCGTTGCACAGAGGCTTGAGAAAATGTTCTTCGGAAACACTACTCAATAGTTCGAAAAAGGTTTTTGTCTTACAGATAGTGGTGTGTGTAAAATCATCCGTATCGATACTCAATAAACATTTTTTCTTATCACTTCTCTTGTTAAAGTATTGGGGATAAATGTTGCGCATATAATTTACTATTAAAATCGTCTTTGTTCTGCGTAAGAAATTTGTCCACTTGGATTGCATGATTTTACTCTTTGAAGAACAATTTCTTTTACCTATGTCGGTCAGGATGGGGATTTGGTCGTCGTAAACAAATTTCATACTGTTTATCTGAGGTAATTTCCCTCCATAAGAAAAACTAATTTCGGAAACGTAAGCCACTAATGCTATGAAAGTGTCGGCCAATTGGCACGGGGATTGCATTCTATTGTAATAATTACGTTTCATTTCAAAAAGACAAAAAGTGCCGCCGTAAGGGTCGCGGAAATGAGTGGAGAACTGTAAAGTCAATTCTCTATACTTTTTTCCAAACTCGAATAACCGGTAGCAGTGGATGGGTATGTCACAAGACATGCTGTTATTGTAAGAACACCACAGGTCGGATCGGATCGTGTAGAGACAGTGATATTGAGCCTGTTCGTAATTTGAATACATGAGAAAACATAATTTGTGCCGGTGATAGGTGCATTTCGAAGCTCTAAAGTGGACCAATTTTTTGTTGATGTAATTTAAAACTATATCCAAGGACACTAATTTATTAGACATTAAAAAAGCTAATGAAATTTGTCGCGGTACTTGATTTAGATTCATCTCTGGGATTTAATAGCGATAAAAACGTGTTTATAATCAGACCCCATGCCTATTTGTTATTACGAGCTCTGTACTGTTCGCGAGTAGATCTTATCCTGTGGAGTCTGGGTTCGGATCGATACGTGAAACGAGTCATCAATAAAGATTTCCCTCTTTTGAAAAAGCTAGGAACTAAAATTTTTGCAAGGAGCGTTTGTCAACATTCTCTAGAGAAATACGGCAAGATCAAGCATTCAGAGATAATCAGACAGATTTACAATGAGGAAGAAATATTTTTAATAGCTCTAGATGACTCGGTTAATACAAATATGGACGATAACTATAATTTACGCATTAATTTAAAACCCTTTACCGTTTGGGATCCAGATGATGTCGAAATGGTAAAAGCTATAGAACACATATTTGAATACTAGTTGTCAGACCTATTGCGCGACTAATTTATCCTTACGGGCACATTCGAACCGAGTACTAGGTAACTCGAACCTAGTACTCGGTAAGAACATATTTGAATACTTGTTGTCAGACCTATTGCGCGACTAATTTATCCTTACGGGAAACTATTTCCACATTATTTTCAAACCTAGTTACATTACTCGGTAAGAGCATTATTTCCTCTTCGTCTTCCGTTACTTTGGGCTTTTTAATTTCCCTCTCCACCTCTTCATCTTCGATTTTGCGCTTGACTGCGGCTAAATCTATTATGTCATCTTCGGTAATGGTTTTAATGGTTTTGAACGAATATTCGGGTGCAAAGATAATGTGTTCGCACCTTCCACTAAATTTAAAAAAATTTCCAAAAGTTATAATTTTCCCTACTTTAATCACCATGACGCACGGTGTCATATTTCCGAAATCGGACAGTAGGCTGGAAGGTAAAAATTTAGCCTTAGTTCCGTCGTACATTTTAAGAGAAGTCATACAAAATTCGTTATTATCGTTAATGAATTTCTGCTTAACCAGCATCTTACATTGAATACACTTATTCATGCATTTCGCCAGATATAAGTTAGTCATTCCAAAATATTCTCCGTAATTCGAAGGCAATTGTTTACCTAGCAAGTCGAGTACTGGCGTGTCGAAACAGTGCAGTACGCTCTCCTTAAATCTTACAAAACCTACAAGTAAAATGTTAGTTTTAAAATTATTCGGAATAGTGTACACTTCGAATTGCTGTTTGTTTTCGGTTTTGTTTTTGATTAGTTTGGCATTTTTCAAATCTTTATAGGCATCGGTAATGATTTCTTTCCACTCTGGACAAACGGCATTCAGTAAATTAATATAAATTTGTTGTATGCTTTTTAACTCTTCGGAAAGAATATTATTGAATCTGTTTATCCAGTGTATATAGTCCATTTTTTATGTGTCCTTAATCTTTATGGTGTGTTATATATATACTAGAGGACGTTTAACTCTTGAGTCAAAATTTTGTAGGATCCATTTTATATATAAGAATACTTTTTCTTCTCAATAAAGATGGAACAATATTTTCATCGCACAAAAAGTCAGGACACCGCTCCTATCGACAGTTATTTTGTATGCGATATTACGGGAGGAATTTATTACGTCAATAAATTGGATTATGACAGTTTCAATTACGTTTATTTAAAACTAGCCCCTCATCCCAATTACTTTACACTGAATCTAAGTAGTGCCGCCAGTCACAATATCGTATTAGATGTGGATGTTAAAGAAAAACCTTACTCTCACGAAACTTTTCGAGATTACCTGTACACCTTTGTCATTCCCATATTTAGGGAGTATCTATTGTGCGAATTGGATTTTTTTACTCTCATAATTACCCATAGAGAAAATGGAGGTATTCATTTACATTTTCCAGAAATCGTGATAAATAACGAGGATTACATTTTGTTTTGTCAAAACATGCAGAGGCATTTGAATCAGAGAATGGAAGATGGCACGGTATACGTTTTAGACATTCCTATAAATTTTTCTTTAGCCAAATCTAATAAGGTACAAGAGTCACGTTACGAACCAATGACGATAATTTACGTGAATAGTAAATTACACGTTCATTTTGAATATGGAGAAAAATACAATTTTGCTACGGAGAAGAAGAGAGCCGAGAAACAATTCAGGAGAAACAAGAAAAATATGTGTTCCGCTTTCAATATTCTGTTGACGAAACCGCAATTGACTTTCTTGGAACAGGTTTATTTTTTCATGATGCCCATAGTTGCAACCTGTGGCTTGAAACCTCGCATGATTGGCTACAAGACGTCTTTCGTAGAGATTCCCACAGATAACGTAGAGATTGCTCGTTATCTGTGTTACAAGGGACGAAATTTCGTTCCCGAGTACATTTACAAAGATAAAACTTTATCTACTAAAATTAAGCAGAATGGCATCTACGATTACTTAAAATTAAATTGTTCTAGGATTACTGAATTTAAAACTAGCAGTAGTTGTCTCAAGTTTTGGTGGGATTTCTTAACTGCAAAAATTGCGTGTAGGGAAGAAGATGATTATTTTTTTTTCAACCGTAAACAGAGAATTGCTCATAAACAATACTACATTTACGAATTCAGAATGTCCCTTAAAGATAGTTATGGAATATAACGACTGCTATTATTTCTTGCCCGTGTTTTACGCTCTCTGTAATAGTTTACCTCACAGCATAGAAGAAATTATTACTAATCTCTTTGCTATTCTGGAAGCGCCGCTCTGTCACGAGTTATTGAAAAGGTTACAGTGTATCTCCACTAACCTAATCAGGGCCGTTTCGAGTACTTTTACCAAGGAAACCATAACTTATTGTGCTCTCAATATGAACATTGATATCACCGATCAGACGGATAAGTTTAATCACATTTTTAGACAGTCTCACCTACTCATAGCCAGTTGCAAGTCGAACGAAGAGGTTAAAGAATTATTAGTTAACTTGATATGTCTTTATTATCCGATAGTCAAACGTCACAAGAAGGAAGATTACGTGTGGAATTGTACCTATGGCTATTGGCATTTGGGCAGTGGTAACGTAAAAAGTTTACTGAGTTCTATATTTTTAGCTTACAAGGCCAACATCAAATCTCACTTATCCACCTCTAAATTCGACATCAAAGATACAGACTTAAATATCAGGCATCAAGCAATTCTGAACAAATCTCTCTTCAATAATAAAAATATATCGATGAACGATAATAAATGGTTGGTCAATACTAATTGCGGAGTATTAGATCTTTTAGTTCAACACATTAGTGGCCCGGTGCCTGAACATTACTTGTTTGGAACCAAGATAGGAGTGAATTTTTCGAGATCGGAATTTCATTCGGTGATTTGCGACCCTCAACTCTTAAATTTAAGCAATTTATTGTGGAATGAGGAATTTTTTAATCAGTACAAGAATAGACTTCAAACGTGCTCGATGAATCGCTACCTACAAGATTTAAATCTGACTCTGGAAGATTACGAGTGTTGTTGTATAGGTAGAAAGATTGGTGCTCTGGCCACCGAAATGAAAAAGTTTTACATCCACTTGTGCAAATTTCTCTCCTTTAACTTTAAAGAGATGGATTTTATGATGTTTGCAATAGCTAGCATTCTGATTGCCACAAATTATTGCAAATTCATATTCATATTGCAGGGGGAGAAGAACAATGGAAAAACGAAACTGGCCAAAATGCTTGAAAGGGTTATGGGGACTTATTATGCTCCCGTTTCTCCTAATGTTCTGATAGGTGCGGAGAGGAAAGATTGCATGCCCGAATTGGCAGATGCGATTTTTTGCAGGCGAATATTAGTCATTGAAGAGATGATCGGTCCCTTATCCGAAAATTTTATGAAACTGATATCGGGTAATAATATGATGCCTAGTCGTAATATTTTCCAGAAGAGTAAATACGGTATTCCCACCGCAAAGCTGTGGGCCACTACGAACAGGGCTCCCGGATGCGTCGCAACTACGGCTTTTGTGGAACGCATCATACCTTTTCACTTTAAGTCAAAGTTTGTGACAAATGCGCCCGAGGCCATCTGCGATCAGATTGCGCAAGGAACTTACAGGGCAAAGTCTGACGATAGCATCATATCTAATTGCATCAACGGTATATTTTATTTAATGATTTTCAGACTCATGCGATTTATTAACCTAAAAGACGGATACTTACACGTTCCTCCCATACCCCAAAGCATAATCGATTTTAAGATGGTTTATTTAGAAATTACGGACATTTACACTCAATTCAAATATTTTGCCGATGTCCAACTGGATCCAAACGATTTGACACTGGAAAGCGATTTAAAATCAGCAGTTAGAAATTTCTTAACGGTCAAGAGATTCTCTTCCACTTCTGAAAATGTACTAATCGACCGTTTTGACCAAGAGTTTCAAAACTATAAGGAACTAACAGAATATTTAAACTTGAACGATGACGAAGGGGAAACGATAGATAGTGATTTAGAAGGATTAATAGATATTAATAGGTTAAAATCCAAGAGAAGAAAATTGAATAATATCACCACAATAGGTTATCGCGGTGTTAGTATAAAAAACAAGAAGAAGTAAAAAAATGTGCAATTCAGCGTGTATGGTCACAGATTACGATTTAACTAAATTAAAAAATTCAAATATTCACGCGGACAAGTTAATTAAGGCTGCTAGAAATAATATTGGTGATGGTTTACTCTCTAGATTTTCAAAGAAAAAAATTCAGATATTACCTTTTAATGCAGTAACTAAAGATTTAGTGTTGAATTACACTATACAGAAATTTGCTATAGATTATATAAAAACAATATTGTCTAATGGTATTCTTTTTGATCTCATTAAAAGGTTTAAAATGTTTAACATTTACATTGATTTAGAATCTTTTCCTCTTTTTGATTACGAATATAGAGATGACATAATTAAAGCGATTAAAGATATAGCCAACCAATTTTTCAGAGAGGATAATATTCAATTCAGAGTTACATGTTTAGAACTCTATTATTTCTTTGCTCTCCTGATCAATCCCGAATATAATTGGATTACGTTAGACTATTTAAGTCAGGGTAATAAGAATCACCAGTATTTAGTGGCCACTAGAAAAAATTTTGATAAGAAATGCTCTTTGAATGGAGATGTCCCTCCCTTTTGAACACCTTCCCTTTTGAATGGAGATGCTCCACCCCCTTGAACATCCTTTGAATGGAGATGCTCTACCCTTTTTGAACATCTTCCTCTTTGAATTGAGATGCTCCACCCTTCTTGAACATCTTTCCCTTTGAATGGAGATGTTCCACCCTTCTTGAATGGAAATGCTCCTTTCCCCTGAAAGAAATTGTTCCTTCCCCTTTGAAAGGCTCCTTTCCCCTTTGAAAGGCTCCACCCCTTTGAAAGGCTTCACCCCTTTGAAAGGCTCCACCCCTTTAAAAGGCTCAACCCCTTTAAAAGGCTCAACCCCTTTGAAAGGCTCCTCCCCCTTTGAAAGGGGTTGCCTCACCCTCTTGAAAGGAGACGACCCACCCCTCTTGAAAGGGGATGCTTCCTTTTAAATGGAGCCATTTAATAGCAATAAAATAAAGCATGATTCAGTTTTCTAAGCCTACAGTAAAAAATCTTTTCTTTACAATTAAAATAGACTTGTCTTATTTTCACATAATTCCCGAAATAGATATAGCGATACACGTTTACGAACAGAGTTTAATAGTGCGCATACAAGATAAGCTTCACACTTATGAATTTCCCCAAGATGTAGATTTAAGTGTGGTATCTTATTCCTTTAGATCTAATACGTTATACATATCTAATTTATCGCTAAAAAAATACGTTTTAAGTACTTTATTTTTCATTTTGGTGGCTCTATTGATACAAATTTTTTACACCTAAATTAAAGACGCATGAATAAATACCTGCCTTATAAAACTCTTGTTTTGAACTTGTTGGAAAAAAATCAATGTTGTAAATTACAAGATCACGTGATTATTAGCATTCATTATAGGGAAATTGTTCCCCAAAATATTCATGGAAAGCCTTATTCTCGCGATCAAGAAGAAGAAATGTTTTCTGCCGAAAACGAACCTTTCAAGTATGTTTATTTAACGGAGGATACAAATTACGGTTACTTGTACAAAGTAGAGAAACTAGACTTAAAAAATATAGAAATCAAGTGTTTAAATTTAAAAATTGATAGAAATATTATTAATCAGTGCTTGAATATTAATTTATTCACTTTCGAAGAAGAGATTTATACTCTAATCACTAATCTCAATTTTGATATTCATAAAATACGTAGAATCTTAGGACTGTCTTTTGCAAAATGCACTAGATTCATACCTATTAATTTCGTTATGTACGTGAGATTACACTTGTGAATATTTACAGAAACAGTCTGCAATAAAGGCGTATTTCGGACCGAACGACAACGAATTATTATTTCAGCCTCGCTTGATAGAGGGTAAAATATCAGAAGCTAAGGAATGCAATACTATACTTTCTTTGCGAAATGCAAAAGCGTTTTTCTCGAGGGAAAAATTACCAGCTTACGTGTTAAAATACTTACCTTACACCATATATTTTGCTAATGATTCGTACATACATTTAGCTTATAACCCTTTAGAAAATCCCATAATTGTTTAAATAAAGAATGTCTGATAATAATGCGGATGAAGATACGAGCACGCAGTCTTTAGGGTGAAAAATAGATATTTTGCAATTATACGACGCGGACGATTTAAATGATATAGTTTATCCTAAATCATCAACAACGGGTGAATATTATTATAGACACGTGGTATATCCCAACGGTTCGACTAAACAAATTTATGCACAAAGAAGTGGGGGTGACGAATTTTATTTATACAAGGATGATAATCCAGTGTTTGCGTTAAACGAAAATGGGAAACCCTATTATGCCCAAAATTCTTTAGGAGATGATATTTTACCACGAGATGCTTCGGGAAACCAGCTGTACATTGTTGGAAATTACCCTAAACGCGGTGGAATAGAGTATTACCCCAAGAATTCGCAAGGTCGAGACGTGATATTGAACAACGTGTATGCTACTGAAGAAATAGTGGATATTTATCCCAAGGACGAGACGGGTAAAGAGTTTTATTTAATTGTTAACGATGTCGAAATTTACGGAACGCTCGCTGATGGAACCCCCTATTTTGTCACCCCACCCTGTTATGCAATAAACGTGGGAACTAAAAAAGAAATATATCCTCGAACGCGCGATGGTAATGAGTTTTACATGCAATCTACTAATGGAGTCGAAATTTACGCAAATAATTCTTATGCAAAGACTGCCCAGGGGTATCAATTTTATGCTAGAAAATATACCGTAAACAGGAGTGGATACGAAGTGTCCAAAGAATATTATTTACGGAATGGAGAAAGGGAAGAATACATCGTTAATGGTAATGGATCTTATCAATTTGCATTAGACGAGAATGGAAATGAATATTATGCTTTAGATTCTTTCGATAATGAATATGCAGATAAAATATACTGTAAAGATGAACATTCCAAAGAAATCTATCCTCGCAAGGAAACGGGTGCAGCATACTATCTAAAAAACAACTCTAATTTAGAATTTTATGCCCTACAAGATCAATACATGGAATATTACGCTAAGAATGTGGTAAAGTGCGAATTTCCAATCAATGTTTCTAATGAGGATGGGTTTTCTTATGCAAAGCATTACGGAATCTCTTATTATCCACGTGACATCATGGGAAACGATATTTATTTCAAAGACACTTATGTATCGATTAAGGGAGTCGAACGATACCCCAGAACTCTCGAAATGAAGGAAATTTACATCACGGACACCCAAACTGGCTCACAACGTTATGCGCGCGATGAATTTGGTGAATATTATGCAAAAACGCAATACTTGAACGAATACTATGCTATAAATGACGAGAGAAAAGAGTATTATTGCAGCAATAATTCCGGAGATCAACATTACGTAGTAGATACGAACAAGAACGAAAGAGCGGCTCAGATCGGAGATAAAGAATATATCTACGCCCAGATAAGTGTGCTCACATCCCCCAAGATATTAAAGAGAGAGATTTACCCATTAGCATATAAAAACGAATATTATCTCACAAATTCTAAAAAGTGTCAGATTTATTGCCTAGACGAATATAACAATCAATATTATGCTCACAAAAAGAATAAAGAGCCCATATTTGCTAAGGACTGTGTGGGAGAGACTTTTTACGCTTTAAATTCTAAAGGATTACCCCACTATCCCATTCACGAAATGGCAGAAATTTATAGGACCGATAAATACAAGATTGTGCAGATTTATGCAAAAAACCAGGCTGGAGATGATCTCTTGGCAATGCGCGGGAAAGTGCCCTATTACGCGATTAAATTTCCTAATACAATCGTGTCTCCTAAAAATCACAGGGGTGAAATTTGCTACAGTAAAATAGTAGAGAGTAGCAGTAGCAATTGGATTGTGATAATTTTTACCGTTCTTTTGTCTATGTTAATAACCAGATTTTTTATTAAAACTTAAAATTCTTTGGTCAGGTGTAATTCCATGATGTTGGGGAAAATTCTTTGGTCAGGTGTAATTCCATGATGTTGGGGAAAATTCTTTGGTCAGGTGTAATTCAATGATGTTGGGGAAAATTCTTTGGTCAGGTGTAATTCCATGATGTTGGGGAAAATTCTTTGGTCAGGTGTAATTCCATGATGTTGGGGAAAATTCTTTGGTCAGGTGTAATTCCATGATGTTGGGGAACTTAAAATTCTTTGGTCAGGTGTAATTCCATGATGTTGGGGGGAAAATCTCTGACTGAAACTAGCAGACGATTAGTTCTGTGAAATTGTATGTCCAATCCCTTTTCTGACACGTGTGCCTCTATACTGTTAACTACTCCATTGATATTTTCGTGTAATTTTAAAAAAACTGTAATTTCTGGCATGACACAATCTGGACGCCACCAAGAATTACGTGATTCAGATGGATATAATATTTTTAATCCCGAAGAGTTATCACAAATTAATAATTTCATTTGTCCTCGAACGCTAATTTTTTGCTTGGCGGGCCCCACTATGTATATTTTATCTGGAATTTCTATCTCTACTGGCCGACTTTCTTTATCGTGTTGTAACAAGTTTGCAGTTAAAGTAACCATCTTAATTTAACCTGTTTACAATATTTAACTGTTTTCATTAAACCGTTTTAAAACATCACCTTTATTGATTTTTCTAGTTTTTTTATTTTTTAAATTTAACTGTTTTAAAGTACCATCATCATTCTTAACTTTTCCATGGCCACCCTCTATTGTGTTATAAAAAAATATGTCTCCATCATACGTGTACACTGGTGGAATTTCCATCACAAAACCTTTATGTTCAAAGAAATAATCGTAAGGCGAAGTATCTCCGAAAGTAATGTGATATTTGTTATAGTTTATTAGTTTTAAAATAATTCCAGTACTCTTTTTTAAACCTAAAACGTTGGGAACATTGACGTTATTCGGATTTATAATGTACCTATCTTCGTAAGATTCGTCTCCTGGTTGAGGTTTTATGCCCCGTTTATACCAACACACTGGTGTAACAAAGCTTAAATTATATTCTCTGGGTTTTCGCCCACCCTCTCCCAATGCCATTTCGTCTAAATTAATGCTGCTGCAATTTCTAATTAAGAAAGGATCTACAAATAAATTTTCATCACAATTGTAAGTAAGGAAAAAGAAAGAAGAATTATAGTAACATTTTTTCGTGAGTGCAGAAAAAGTATTTTTCTCGTTTTCGAATATTTGTTGAAAGTAATTATGGGCCACGCCTCGTCTCCGATTATAATGTTTTTGTGCGTTCTTACCAGTTCTTCGAATTCTGGTAAGACTTGATCTGGATTCACATTGCTGTATTGTATAAAGCAAATTGGAAGGTAATCTTTGTAAAAAAAGTAGCAGTGTACCTTTAATGAGTCACAATATATTTCTTCTTTAAAAATATTACCGCAAGCATTGTAATATTTATTGTTTAGTAAATAATTTTGAGCTTTCAAATGTACTCCGAAATTTCCATATTTAGCATCGCAAAAACATTCGTTCTTTTTGAAGGAAACCCCAATTAATAGTCGTCCGTCATAAACGTTAAAGTGGCAGGGTTTTTGAAGGCATCTTCGCATTCCCGAGAATTGTGCCAGATACTCGCTAGAAAATGTACTCTTTGCTTCTTCAGAATAGCTGTCGATATGATAATCGGGGCACTTGCAATCATCATATTTCATCAGAAAACCCGGGTAACAGGGCCACACGTCTTTCTGAGTTTTCGGAGTACAGTAAGGACCTAAAATATCATCTTTGACTGGTGCGTGGTTGCTATGACAAATGCATTCCCCCTCTAATAATGGGTTGACATTAACGGAATCTTTTAGATGGCCGTATGGAGCACACGCAATATCTACGTCGCAATTTCCGCCCGTTACTCTTTGAGTGACTAAATTTGGATACTTGCATTTGCAAGACAAGTGAAAAGCATCGCCCTTGTGAACTAAAACCCATTCCCCCGTGTTTGGATTGCATTCGCCGTTTTGAGGCAAAGGCAAACATATGCCTTCTTTCAATTTATTATACTTGGGAAAATGATAAGCCCAAACGCACTTATAACCGGGCCACTCTTTGCAGCTTTGAGGGTCTCTAACATCGCATTCCTGAGGTAAATCAAAATCGTATTTTGTCATGGGGGTAGCCTTTAATTTAAAATCTATCCAATTCGAAGTGGCTGGTACAGTTAAAAAACTCAAGAGGACAATAAAATAAAACACTAGCTAAATATACAAGTAGAAAATTATCATATAAACTTTATTTAAATACTTCGTTATAGGAAATTTCTTCCGTTACGCCAGTCAACATATTTTTTTTATTTGTGAGAAACGTCCAAGTGTAATTATTACGTCTAACCTTATATTCTTTTCCGCAATTGTCTGTGTCTATTATCTGAAGAATGTATTTTTTTAATTTCTCGTTATATTCTTTCATGCCCACTAGGCAAACGTTTAAAAATTCGTAATCCTCTTCCACTTTGTTCGTGAATGAGTTAAATAAATATTTTATGCTGTACTTACAATTTGCGTGACACAATTTGCAAATAAAAGTGTGAAATTTCGAACCTAGTAGAACGTATAAATTACATGCATTACACGTTTTTTTCTTACACCACAAACAATTGGCAAAACCCTGAAAAGTTCGAAAATCTAGCCTTCCTATGTCCGTTTCCGTAAAACAATTAATGTCGGAAATTAACGCATCCACATTCAATAGATAAATTAAATTATTTTTGCAATTGTTAATTAGAGCTTTGGGATGCGAACACAATCTGACAGAACATCTCTTGCATTTATATTCGTGACGAATATTATTTTGCTTGTTGTTGTATCCGCATTCGGGACAGGGTAGAGACTTATTATTCATGCAACACTTGTCGCATTTAGGAAATTTTAAAGTGTTTAAGTAGACACAGATGTAATATTTGTAACCTCTCATGAATGCCAAACGTAGTTTTTCGTAATTGGTGTCGGATTTAATTACCGTAAACTTTTTACAAGATAAGCAATATTCTTGCCCCCATAAGGGTTTTTTAAAGTCACATTCTGTTATTATAGAGTCGTACTTTAATTTAGCTATAACTTCGACCATTGATGCTTATTGTGTAGCTTTGATCCTTGTCCCTTTAACGGTCTCCTTTTATAATGTTGGTTCTCCCCCAATGCGCGTATTACAGCTTAAGGGTAGTGCTGCATAGTGGTGCCATCTGGTGACAAAAGATTTCACTAATGTGTGTACTGTCGCATTTGGCAAAGAGGTTGCGAACATGTTAGGAACTTAAAAAGGAACTTAAAAATCGTTAGGAACTTAAAAATCATTAGGAACTTAAAAAGGAACTTAAAAATCATTAGGAACTTAAAAAATCATTAGGAACTTAAAAAATCATTAGGAACTTAAAAGTTGGACTATTGATTTTAAAAGCAAACGAGATTCATATATAAATGGGGGGGGGATTTCACTTAGATAATAAACTTTTGTAGTAAAAGGATACTTTTGACATGCCTAAATTTCAAAATCCTCAAAGCCTTAAGGATTTAACTTTAAGTATCATTAAAAAATATTTAAATACATTTGCCCATGTGGTTCCTCAAACTACTTATCAAAATAGCTGTGTATTATTATTTCGTAAGTTTTTTATTTATGGGGGGGATATAGTAAAAAAACACTTGATTCTTGGTGAATTTTTTGCTTGATTCTTGGTGAATTTTTGCTAATGAATTTTATTTTTTTCAGAAAAAAAATATGCAGTTGAATATTTACAATATTTAAGTGATAAATCCAATAAAGCTATACAATTTTTAATTACCAAGTATTTCACAAAATTTGACTATATGATTCTATCTATAAAAATTTTAAAAGCGATAGAATCAACTTGTAAGGTATGTTCTTTTAAAAGTTTTAAAGTTTAAAAGTTTTTTAAATTGTTATTTCTCTTTTTTAATGTCTCTTTTTTTCCAGAATATGACAAGTATCATGTGTTTTTTACGAAAAGAAAACGTAAAAATTTATAAATCTATAATTATAAATTCTAATTATTATACTTTAACTAAAATAACAATACATTGTCACGATAATTACAAAAATATATACAGTAATAATTTAATAATTGAGATATTGGAAAAATGTATCAATTTAAAAATATTAGATATAACGTATACAAATGTAAATGATTCAACATTTGCCCAAGTAAAGACTAATACATCTTTAAATGAACTTAAAATAGATGTTATAAAAGATAAAATAACAAATATAGGTTTGCAATATATCTTGTGTAAATTTAAGCATTTAAAAAAAATAGATGTGTGGTTTAATACGGTTTTTTATGAAAGCATTCCTTTGGTACAAATTGCGTTAAAACTTTATAGATGTAAACTTATAAATCAATTGGAACTAGAACATTTGAAATTAAGCGGAAATTATAATTTAAGTATTGAGGATTTAATTGATGTAACAAAAATTTTTAAAAATCTTAAAACAATTAAAATAATAGGTTACATACCCATTGTTCCTTCTAATTGTTCGATTGAAATAATTATTGATTTGGGAAAAAATTATAATATTGAAGAATGGAAAACTTTTTTTACTAATTATGGTTCACAAGTAAAAATAATGTATCTAAGTATAAAACGCAAATTTTCCCCATTAATATCCTACATATTTAAAAAAACTATTAATCTCGAAAATTTAACTTGCATTATAAATATAGATCATATTGTTTATTTAATATTTCACCTCAAATAATTAAACTTCGTATAGAATTATATGATTTATATAAATCCCAAGCTAGCGAAGTTTTATTAGACTTGTTGTTTCAAGCAAGAAATGTAAATGAATTACATATCAACTATAATAATTGCATGTTTATAGATACGATTTTAAAAGTTGTATCTGATAAATTGAATTGTTTAAAATTACTATATTTAGTAAAACATATAAAATTAACTGATAAATACATAAAATCAATAATTGATAATAATAATCAATATAAAAATTTGGAATATATATATTTTGATAAATTGGATAAGAATTCAATGATATTTAATTATGCGATTAGCAAAAATTTTATTTTGCGCACTTTTCCCTTGTATAAACTACTAGAGCAATAGTGAACAACGCTTGAAGATGAAAGTAGGGATACAAATATAACCAAGTCCTATGGATAAATAGCTTGTACAGTGTGGCTATAACTTTTAGGGGAAATTCCAAATCACTTAAAGGTAGAAGCTTATTGGTTCATTCTATGTTCCCCTTTTTAATTAACCCGTAACTGGTATGGTGTATCGGGTTAAAATATTTTAGGGAAACTCGTAACCAGTATGGTTTATCCCAGCGAACTCGTAACTAGTATGGTCTATCCCAGTGTTATTAATTAGTTCAAATGTACAAGTTACGGGTTAATAGATATTTTTTTCCCCGAAGGTCTTTTATTCTATGTGCTAAAGGCTCTATACTGAAAATTGTCTAAAATAGCGTGTGCTGGAGAGGCTAGCTGTAGCCCCTTTTCTAGCTTGTTAGGGAACCTAGATACATTTTTCAAAAGCTAGCACCCCCTTTTCTAGCTTGTTAGGGAACCTAGATACATTTTTTAAAAGCTAGCACCCCCTTTGTACCCGTCTAGAAAACATTTTCTTATCGTATAAATGCACCTGAGGCACAAAATATTCAATTCTTCAAATCCAGAATACTGAGAAAAGTGCCAAATTATGAATGGAAAGAAAACATTCTCAGGTGCAGTGTAAAGCTTTAACTGAAAGGTGGCATTTAAGCCTTAATTATCATGTTAAGGAGCTAGCTACTGTTCCAACGGGTATACTTCGTGTGTTAACTCTGAGGCAGTAATCAATCTGTCTTCGAGGGTCGGTAGCACACCAGGCTCGTAATCTGCAGTTCCCAGCTGTGTCAGCGTTGATATTTTTCTCCGCAAAACTGCCCACGGTCACTAGGGGACACCGATGGACTTGGAAAGTCCGTCAAACGCCTTGGCCCCGTGTGCGGAGAGAGCCATACCCTGTGCACGTTAAAGAACATGGTGGATGGCCTTGACGGGAGGCTACCATCTGTCTCAACAACTGTTCCAGTGGGTCCCCTTCCCCAATCTTCTCTGAGCCTTCAGGATCCTTGTGACCTGGCCATTTAGCCCATTGTGTACAAAAAAGTGCTGCTCAGAGGTAAAACAACCCAATTTGTCTTCGGCTTAGTGGGCTATGCTGTTGTATGAGCAATCCCTTATAAGTTATGAGTATGATGCCAATCAGTAATAAATACACAGATTACCTGTTGACAAAGAATTCAAGAAATACTTTTGCGGAAAAAATGAGTTTTGCCGTTTTCCGCAGAAAAAAAGTATTCCTTGAATTCTATGTCAACAGTTTATTATTATGTGCTATTGACTGATTCTTGCATTAACAATGCTTTAGCATAAATGACTTCCTAATTTACATCTTATTCAGATCAATATTGGATAAAGTTGCCTCTTCTAATCATAGATGGGCTATAAGCGACAATGTCTGGAAGATTTATGTATCACATTAACGGATAAATCGCTGGTGCTAGTTTAGTTAGAATACTCGTCATGTAACTGGGAGATGTAGGTTCGCGCCCCACGCTTCAGCAAAACTCATTTTTTCCTGCAAAAATATTTCGTAAGTGTAATTATTCTGAAGCCTTTATGGTTCTGATTACTCATTATTTGACCTTTCTAGTAGCCTCTTTTCTAGCTTGTTAGGGAATCTAGATGCATTTTTCAAAAGCTAGCACCCCTTTTTTTAATCTTCCACGTTCTATGATGAGTCAGGAAGGAAGACGATAAAATGAGCGCCGGGATATTGTAGCAACAGATTTCACCATCTGTTATTACTCAGCTTCCTTTTATTTTCCCTAACCTAGCTTTCATGAAATAACAGAGTCATTCGAACAGCAACAAAAGTTTCCCTTCTCCCCCCATAAAAGCAAGCAGCAACAAAAGTTTCCCTTCTCCCCCCAAAGCAAGTGTGTTGTAAAAATGTGCTGTTTGTAAAACTTATTGTGAACTTTCATAAGCATTAAATCGAAGAAATTTGTTAAACACCTAAGGGGAAATATTTCTACAATTGGTTAGTATTCTCTTAAAGCTTCAAGGTTATAAGGCTATATATACCAATCAAAAGCATCTAATGAAAAATGTCGGTAACGAGCTACAAATTAAAATTATTGACACTTAAAGACATAAAACGTGTATTTAATATACCAGATGCAATAATTTTAATAAAAATATGGCGTAATCATAATAGTGTGCAGAGAGAATGTATCACGTGTAAGGTTAAACTAAAATTCTCTAGAAATTTTGTAACTTGTTGTAATAAATTTTATTTTAAAAAATGTAAAAATTATTTGGTTGAATCTATAGCTGTAAAAACTGAAGGCATTCATTTTATTCCTCCCTATCTTCGGGCCAAGTTAAAGAGGTGTGGAATAATGAGCGATCAGTCCTTTTTAGTTTTACCAGATCCCATATATTGGCAGATACAATCTACTTTGATTTACGAACAGGTTTTAACTTTTTTCTTGACAAAGAGAACTGTGAATATTCACAGTATAATTCCTTCCGCGGCAAAGAAGGTTCGTAAACAGTTGGGTAGTTATTACGACTGTCCTTGGGAAAGCACAGAGAGATTGAATACAATCAATGATAAATTGTGCCAGTAGTATTTACAAGTGCAGAATGCGCCACTGAATCACTGCAGCGTGTTTCACCGGTCGCAGGGAAAACATTCGATGTATAGAATGTTCGCCATTGCTAAAAGAGCGGAACACACTGCTAGGGCAATGATAATTCCTGCCCCTCATTTAAAACCCAATGAAATATCCATCCCTGAAAAGATATGTAGCGAATTAAAGATTAAGATTGGAGACTGGGTCATCATCAGCAGAATGCCGTCACTTTTACCCGAAAATTTTAGCGCACATAGAGTGGCTGAAATTTGTAAAGGGGGGCACTGTATTGCCATCCCCCACGAAATTCTTTTTTCCTCGGGCGCGGACTTCGATGGAGATGAATATAACCTGTTTCCAGTGCGTTCTATACCCGAAACCGCTGAATGTCAAGTGCTCTTGAACAGTAAGTCCAATATGAAAAGTTTCGCGAATAAGTTGAAATTACACCCGAGTCAAGATATGCTCATAACCTTTTATTTAAAGCGTCAAGAATTAGATCACATATTCCCCATAGATATTAGAAACGATTCTACTCTCTGTGAACTTTTAATCACAGTGTATGAACTTTATGGATCCGAGAGATGCTTCGAGTGTTTTGATCAATTGAGAGAATACTATTTGCACGCGACCGAGAACCTCTTTTCCTATTCGATTAATTTTGAGGAATTTTTAAATTTAAAATCTATTAGCGACGTCTCTTTTGAAAACTTTGAAGCCAACTTGAATAAGATACCTCAAGATTGTCTTCAGATACAAGTAAAATCCGGAGCCAAGGGGACAAATTTTCACCTTTATCAGTTGGTGGGCTCGCTCGGAGAACAATACATGGAACACACTCAACCCGACGAAATCATTGGAGAAACGTACATCAAATCCTCCTTCTTTGACGGATTGAATGTGAAGGAATACATGGTTCACGCACAGAGCGGTTTCGATTGTCTCATTAATTCCAGTAAAGCCATTTTTTCTCCCGGTTATCGATTTTTCAAACTGGGCAGTAATTTACAAAGTTTGATTGTTGATTACCGGTCGAGGGTAATGGATAACGATCAGGTCATCTGTGACGATGTGTTAAACATGCTACATCACGAAGATTTAATCAGTAAGCATACATTTAAAGAATTATTGAATCAATATTTTACATAAATCTCCAAACAATGGATAGTTGTGGTTCAAACATGTGTGACAAAGGTTCTCCCTTTAAGCTATTGATGATGGACAATTGTTGTACAAGTGCCCAAAGGTACTCTTTTAAAAAAAGGGGCGGCAAGTAGGTGTGCAATAGTCCACTGTTGCTTGAGCTCAAATAACCGTGGGTTATGAAGGTTCAACTGTGTAGTTTCCCATTTGGCCACTGTTGGGGTCTTTTTGTGGCTACGGGCAACCTTTAACCCCCCTCCAATGCCCACTGCATCTACTGAAGACATTGTTTACAAATAATACAGTCGTATCTTTTTAAAAGTTACCCTCTATTGTCTAGCCTAACGTGTTACTCTTAAAATTTAAACACCCGCACAAAAACAATTAGAAATTACGCCGATCACTCTTATTTACACATTTCTAGGATACACATTTGACCCCAAATATTCCCCATCAAAGAATTTGAATAGGTCAAGGATAAAAAATATTTTAAAATATTCTTCAAAATGCCATAAAGTGTAATCTTTAAACATGAAAAAAATCAAAAGACAAATTATTTTATATAATTTTTATTATTAGAATAATATCTCATTAGTCATAATCAGGAGTAGTCAGGAAATAAGTCAACATCGGGAGTAGTCAAAAACTTGAATGTTCATTCTGGTGAGGAACTTTTTTCATTCTGGTCAAAACTTGAATGTTCATTCTGGTGAGTAATACCCCATAACCTAAAAAAATATATGTATTTCCTATTACTTGTAATACTCATAATTTACAATAATACTTGTATTTGCTAGCATATAAGACGTACCTTTTTCCCCTTCAAAATACGCTTATAGCGTACACCTTGGCAAGTGACTCAAAAAATGTAGTATTTAAGAATAAACCGTAAAAACTAATAAATCTGACAGTTAATTTTAGAATACTTCACATGGCCTTATACATTTTTTGAGGTACTTGCCAAACTTTATTTTGAAAAAAAAGTGCGTTTTGCACATCAGTTTGTCTCGCATCTTAGCAAGTTGCCAACCCGTAACTGGTATGGGGGGAGGATCTACCAGACCTCAGCACTATTTCTTGATAGTTCAAATGTACCAGTTACGAGTTGTTTGTCCTGTATTTTAACTTGTTACTGGTACATTTCAACTATAAAGAAATAATGCTAGGGTTTGGTATACCCCCGCCATACCAGTTACGGGTTAACCCCCTTTTAACTATCACTTTAAAATGTCTTACTGTCTAATTACTATTCTCTCTAAGATACTACGTTCTATTCCTTCTAAGGGTAGAAAGTATTTTAGGTCCTCAGAAACACTAGACAGTCCAGCCAAATTTTCATCTACACCTGAAAATGGGGAACTGGTTTTGTAGTACAGTGTCGAGGCAATACCCCTAATTTTAGTTAATTGAGTCTCTCCTTCATTCGATTAAGACTTTCATAGAACGGTTAGGTAGTACTTTAGGTGTATTTATCCGATGGGGTGGTCACTGGCCGCTAAATGTTATGGATGATGAAGTGGGTACTGCGGCTTTCCGACGAAGCTGCCACAATGGTCCCATGCTACAGGCCATGGGGGAAGGGACATCGTCATCACAGGTTGCAAAGACCTCTTGAATCTACTCCTCCCCCAGAACTACTGTGCAACCCTTGAAAAATGGTGCCAGTATGCTTGCGTGTTGTTACCGTGTAAACAATACAAAAGCTAGCTTTAATGATTCGTAAGCAAATAAATTCATTCTTGTTTTACATGTTATTTCTTTTAACTCGTAACTGGTATATGAAACAAGAAAAATCATAGAGATTTGGTAGACTCCATTAGTTATGAGGAGTTAAACTGGTTCTATTAGATATCATAATTTTTCCGCATTAAGGAAATGTATACGGAAAAACCAACATACATGGTATGATTATAAGAGGCTGAGCATTAAATATACTCAAACATTGATACATTCAAGTATTAATTAATAATAATGTCATTAAAATATAATTAAATTATTAATAAGTTATTAAGATGTGACGTTATAATTTGGAAAAATCCCAGGACTAAATGAGAGTGTTCTTAAAACTAAATGATATATGAATTGATTTAAAAATCATTCATATAGTTTTTAATTATTAAATTTTAATTAATTCTTATCATTAACTATTTTACTTCTTATTTAATTAAGCAATTATAATAAGAAAAATGAATCATTAACACATTCTTATAACATATATCTTAAATTAAAATATATTTAAGTTATATTTAAATGATTAATTAAAATTTTTAAAATTTTAAAATTTAATAATTGAAATTTTACAATTTGAAACTATATAAATGAATGATTTTTTAAAAATCATCATTCAGGTGGGTAGCCGCTCCAGGCTCAGTTTAAATGGGGGAAACTACTATATATTTTATTATTATTTATTATTAATATAACTATAATCATTTATCATTTAGTTTTCAAGAACACTCTCATTTAGTTTCTGGGTTTTTCCTAAATAATGACATCACTACTTGATTACGTCATCAATTACGTCACCACTTGATTACATTTTAATTATTAATATTCTTATTAATTAATGCTTAATAGTTTAAATGTATCATACCAGTTATGAGTTAAGGTTATAACTAAGAGGAGATAAGGGACTTGGTCAGTGACAGTTCCCAACTAGGTCAGTGTTATCTTTTAAAAGCACGATTACACGCCATCATAAGAGATAGGATAAATCTCATAAGGATGTTAATACAGCTCAAAGGTAACACTAAATGCCTGACCAATTACCCATTTCAAAAGAACACACAAAAGTCTTAAAGTAAATAATGATTAAAAAATTAAAACATACCCTTTTCCTTTTTTCTCCTCCCAAAGTTATTTGGAGATTTCCTTTAGCTTGTTTGATTAAACGATTTGGACTTGGGAAAGCTCTCAATGTACTCGGGGCCTCTGATATACTTGGTTGAGCCTCTGATGTACTTGGGGCCTCTGATATACTTGGTTGAACCTCTGATGTACTTGGTTGAGTCCCAGTTGTACAAGGAGATGAACGAACTTCCGAAAATCTGCGTGCTTGCTGGATTTGCTGAATTATGTGCGCTTCTGATGCACACCGTTGGTCAGTTATTGTAGGTTGCACTCTTTTCAGTTTTTCTATGAACTTACGTATTTCTCGTTCATTATAGTCGATAATATGCACGTCAGAGTAACATTTTAGCTCTTCATGGATTAAATTTAATCCAAATATTATCTCCATAACGGATTCATGATCCGTTTTGGGCGTTTTTAACGCATAATTTTTGAATACATTTTTAATATATTCAACGTTTTCCCTTATGCTAATAATTTTGTTGCAATAATGATTACAACGAATGCTGCGATCCATGTTTCTTAACTGCTGGTGAACTGCTGGTACATATTCACTTCAACTGTTCTCTTTTATAGTGACAGAAGAGGACACCATTTCTGCATGCGATTGCAACACCAGCCTACAAATTACCAGCAGTTTGCACTTGGCAATTTGCCATAACCTTTTGCCCTTGATAATTTACCATAACCTTCTGCACTTGGCAATTTGCCATAACCTTCTGCACTTGACAATTTGCCATAACCTTTTGCACATGACAATTTGCCATAACCTTTTGCACATGACAATTTGCCATAACCTTCAACAGATAACCTTCAACAGACAAACATTTGGCAAACAGCCCACAAATTACCCATCATGCATACACTTGACAACCTTCAACAACAATTTTCAATACTTGGCAAACTGCCACAAATTACCTATCACAAATTACACTTGGCAATCTTCCACAACAATATTTTACACTTGGCTACTAACCGTTAACATTGGGCACCAGACGCTTTGTTACTACATTCGATATAAAATGGGTAAGCTGGCCCGATAAGTGTGCGCCAATAATGTTTGATCCATATATTGAATCTTATGGGTATGAATCGAAAAGCTTTGCTTTTGTCACTTGTCGTTTTAAAACTAATGTTACGTTTACTTATGTAAAAAGATTGAATAGTTCCGAATCCATTGTGACAAGTCTAAAAAGTTTGATCAATCCGGCCTGTAGAGATGTCATCATTTACGAAACTGAACAAACAGTGCTTTACGACAAGGGAGAAGATTGGATTTCACCAGTGCCCATAATTGTGTGTAGCAACAAGCTTAACAGGTATAAACCCACAAAATTTTTGAAATTTGGAATGTGTGTTTTAAAAGAAACTTTTGTATATTTCGAGGATATAAAAGATGCTATTCTGCTATCTATATTTAATATTAAGAAAAATGCTATGCGCATTCCAATCTACTATAATCACCAAAGTTGGTTATTTTTAATTATAAAGAAAGCGAATTTTTCTAAACATCATTTGTTGATAAAACTAGAACCATTATTTATTATCTATTGGGAAGATATAGCTTTATCCATTTACGACGAGAATGTAAATCTGGATAATTTTTCAAATATTTGTGAACTTTATAGACTCTTGATTGAATATGAAAAAAGTTTAGTGAAATATAACAGAGGTATCGTGTGGAATGATATTGTTGAGTTAATCCTAGAAGCAATGGAAAAAGTAATTCATACGGATACAATGAAGAGATTTGAATTTAACAAATGTGTTTATAGTAACAGATTTTTTTTTCCTAGTGAGATCTCTATAATTTCAAAAAACTTGTTTTGTGATCAAGAAAATAATCCATCTTTTGATTATAAATCAAATTATTTACACTGCGAGTTGTCATTTAAAGGGTTGGAAGAACTAGGACGTGGTGATTGTTTCGGTATCATGTGCAATATGAAAAATAATCAAGTGACTTATGTATCTACAATGATAATCACGTTTGAATTTTACAAAGAAATTATAAAAGCAAGAAAATCTGGCAGCATTATTGAATTTATAGACTATAGTAAGAAAGCATGTAATGTTTGGCTTCCCATATATACAAATAAGGACATTTGGTTAAAAAACGGACGTTACTTGTTCTTTCTGGATTATATGACCAATCAAAATAATTTAGTTAAGATAATATTGTATTTATTGCATTCTAATACTTTATGCGAAAAAATGGTGTACATTTTATGTGAATTATTGTTAATTTACAAGTATACTGGATGTGTGAAACATAATGACATTGAAAAAATATTGTATGGATATAATTGGGAAGAAGCCCTCTCCTCTGAATCCTTACCTTATACTTTTAAAGAGAAACTACACAAATGGATCATCAATCATCCATATATAAATTTTTTAATACGCAATAAACCTCAGAATCATCAAGAAAAAAGTATTTTTGAAAAATTAAAAAATGCTTATTGTACAAAAAGTTTACCACCATATATAAATTATGATTTATTTTTGAAAAGTTCTTCTGAAGTGTAAACGGCTTTACGGAGAGGGGGCACTAATGGGTTTGGCAGGTCTGATGAGATGGGGCCCCCCGTGCAGAAAAGAGTTGTATGCTGGATGGCTCTTGTAGGTATTCCCTCCAACCCTCTTTTAAGTCTTTGGGAGTCCATTTGGTCATTTATGGTGTACAGAGGTAACCTAACATGTGTATTAGTTTTATGTGCACTAAAATTTAAAAAAGTTATAAGCCTGTATAAAAAACTGGATGTGCCTAATGTAAACGCTTGTGACAATTGTATATATTAAGTGATAATTGTATATATTAAAAATATATGTTTACAAAATATTATGTTTTACTCAAATGATATTTTAGTTGAGTCAATGAATAACAGAATGATTGGCTTTCGAAAGGTGTAACTCAGATGGTAAGTCCGGCTCTAGTAACTTTACTGAGGTCTGTAAATGGTAGCTAGGTAGTTACTAGAAGGAGAGCTATGCACCAATCCCCCGAGATGATACACAGAACCGGCCAGGCCTAGCACCTAATGTCCCGCCCTCTCGTGGTGCAGGCCGTTAGTACCTTTCGAAAGAGATACTCTCTTGTGAAAGTGAAGGGTTGCCAGTGTGGCCTACTAATCTGGACAACTATGGCCACTTTTACCCCGCTGAGGTCAACCACACAGGGTTCTGACTAACCCACTGGATGGCTCTGAGCTTGATTATGGCTGCATTGGTGGGCTTCTGTGGAGGGAAAATCTTCCGCTGTGTGACAGCCCCAAGTGAATAGATTCACAGGATATTTGAGCAGAGGTCATCGCAGGCATCTCTTTGCTTCTATTGGCATCGTCAAATTCTACATTTGGAGGAAGTCTTTCAGTGGCTTCAGCCTTTAGTAGTGGGGGGAACGGGGTCTGCAATTAGGGGGGGCTGTTTGATATTGTCGGCCTCTTTAAAAAACCATTTTCTCTCTATAGGTAGTTGGAATGTAAGGACACTGCACCGAGCTTTTTCTCTTGATGTCCTCACACAAGAATTCCACCGTTATAATTTAGATATTCTCGGTTTGCAAGAGACCAGATAAACAGATAAAGGTCAGATTCTTAAATCTTGAATTTCTCTATTCGGGGAGAGACGACAATAAGCATCACCAAGGCGTGCTTATAAGCAGCTAGCGATGCTCTTCTAGGATATGAGTGCATTAATGAAAGGTTTCTTACAGCAAAATTTCAGACAAGCGTTAAAGATTTGAATGTTATCTGCTGCCCCCATTGAGAATGAGAAGGATAGGTAAACAACTTTAGGATATTTTGAATTCTGTCAAGAAAGGAGATATTACCCTTGTTCTTGGTGATTGCCAAAGTTGGTACTGACCTTTGGGGAGAAGTGATTGCTAAAGAACTGCAGGAATACCCTACTAGTCCTAATAAAATGCATTACAGAGAACTTACTAAACGTGTAAAGGATCAGTTAACTGCTGAATCTTTGGAAAAGCCGAGAAAGCAGTTAGACAACAGCAGAGAGTTGTACCAGATAGTTTTGTGTGGTACGGACAAGTATACGGGGATTGAAGGATAAACTATAGAAGGTAAGAATTCTGTCATGACTGGGTGGCTGAGCAGTGATAAACAATGCGGTTAGTTCTATTCCCATTGTTTAATGCGGTTAGTTTTATTCCCATTGTTTGCATTGGTGGCTTTAACGTTGGGTCCCCATAACACAATCTGAAATTGGCTGTTTCTAAACTACATAAATCCCCAGGAGGTGGATGAAACTATAAAAATGCTTAAAGCTGGAAATGTTTCTATTACCACTTGGATGACTGAAATTCTGAATATCTTTTATGATAAAGGCACCTAAAGATTTTACCAGAGCTATTGTTATCCTTATTTTCAAAAAGGGTGATTGCAGTTCTTGTGATAAATGTATCAGCCTACTTTTTGTTCCAGGAAAAGTTCTTTCCATGATTATGCTTAATAGAATTAAGAATCTAGTTGACAGTCAATTAAGTGATGATCAAATGTGGATTCAGAAATGGTAGAGTGTGTGGATCAGATATTTTCACTTAGGCAGATTCTTGAGAAATGAGTTTCAGAAACCTTTGGTTTGTTGATTTAAAAGGGCTTTCAAATTTGTCGATTGATAATTTGTTATTGATTGTGAGATCGTATACCAGACAAGTTAGTTAATGAAAGCTCTCTATAATAACACTGAGTCGTGTGTGAGAGTTGATATGGCTTGTAGCAATTGGTTTAGCATTACTTCTGGTGTTCGATAAGGGTGTCTTCTCTTTAGTTTGGTTATTGATTATACAAAATTCACTTCAAGAGAAAACTTTTGGCCTTAAATCAGCTGGATATACGAAAATTTCTGATTTAGCTCCCTTTTAGTAAATGATATTGATGAGACTGATAGTAGGTTTGGTATAAACAGAGAGAAAACCTAAAGTGATTAAAATTGGTCAGGCAGGCTGTGATTCAGTTCATTGCAGGCGTCACAGTTTAATTGGGATCTATGTAATAGATAATGGTGATGTGCGGCATGAAATTAACAGACTATAATAGGCTGCCAAGACTTTTAAGAATCTAGAGTGTGGAGGACGTATATATCTAATGACTAAAATTAAACTGAGTTTGGTTCCTTTCTAGGGTTAGTTATGGTAGTGAAACTTGGACACTTTGTAAACAACACTAGATGCTTACGCAGTGGGCATTAGGTGGTTGCAAAAACAACTAAGACTCTTCCCCAAACAATATTAAGGTTATAAAATTACTATCTAAAATAGATTCCAACTTTTTTGAGTCTTTGGGAGTTCATGTAACCATTTAACCTCATGCAGTCCCACTCACTCTGAAACACAATAAAGAGAAATTACTTCCCGATGGCAATCAGGTTAGGAGCAATCTCCGCAGCATATCGTTTAGAAAGACTCTATTGGTCACTTGTGTGACAAATGAAGTACCTAAAAACCTTAAAAGATGGTGGGAAACCTAGTCAAATTTTAGTGGCTAAATGCAATGGAGCTTGGAAAAATGCTTGGTGGAGGATTAATTTTTACATTATTGTTTTTGAGTAAGTTCCTATAGACCTTCTACTCTGGCAGGCTCCCAATTTCAGACAAGCGGCTGCTTAGGGGGGGGATTGAAAAGTTGCACATTTATGGTATTAGCTATATTCGTAAGTTGTAATGAAGGGTAAACTTAAAAGTCCAAACGCCAACTGTCTATAAGACTTGTCCTACTTGTGTCAAGGACATGGGTCTTCAGCGACTGGTTGAAAGGAAACGAGCGGAGGGGGAGAGGAAAGAGTAGCATGTCCCCCCCCTCTAGCTACGACCATATAGAACCAGAATGTGCTAAGGCTTTTTCAAGTAACCCTCAAAAGTTTTTTCTGTAGTTGCAGAGTCATGTGTAAAAAAATTATACAGATATCAATGAATTTTTAGGCACGTTCTCCTTTAGTTGTATGTGAGTACATCAATAAACACTTTGTAGCACATTCTCTTTTTAGTCGCTAAGTCATGTGTGGGAGAGCATACATGTGAATCAATATGCCTAAAGGCTTAGAGAAGAAAACAGATGCTGCACATGTAGGATAGACTTAAATCGTCTCTCATAGCTGCTTTAAGAATAGCAATAAATACCCCGGGGAAAGAACACCTTTAAAATGAAATCATTACAAAAGCTTTGTCTTCACAATTTGCATTTCTTAGGCTGACAAGCTAGGCGAAATAACAGAGTGTAAGAGAAGTTACTTCTGGTGTGCATTTATGGTAACGAGGGATTCAGGCATTACTAGCAAGTGTTGATGCTATCGGTGTGGGTGAATTAGTAACTAAATGCGTAATGGGCTACCCTTGAACTGTACTTTGGGGACACGGGCGTCCCCGAAGGCTTAGGTTGTGGGGTTGGAAGCTTCCCGTCAAGGTCATGCGTTTGCACGGTTACTCCCATAATCAATTAGTGTCCCCTCACTGACCGTGAGCAGTGAACCGCTGAGAAGCTACACGAGCCTGGCTCCCAATATCATGGATATTAGGTGGTAATGAAGCAATTGATATTAGGTGGTAATGAACCTTTCCCCTATTGTAGCGAAGAGTGACTCCCGTAGTTCATAATTACATGTGTATCATCCTCAAGCAGCCATGGGCTACAAAAGTTCAACCAGTCGATTTAGTTCTCCAAGCAAGTCTGTCCTGAGCTACTGCACACCAATTCTAACAGGGTTTGTCTGCCCACCAACATTCCCCCTCTTTTTGAGGCCTTTCGGCACACTGTTCATAACCCGCTAATCTTATTCATACAGGCAACATGGTTAAACTAGCGGAGTCTCTCTCTGCACAATCTGCTATTTAAAAAGAGGTTGCAAACTGCCTCATTATTAGTTACAAAACCACCTAATGCCCACTGCGTAAGCATCTGGAATCAAAAGCATCTCCTGTTGTTTACAAAGTGTCCAAGTTTCACTACCATAACTAACCCTAGAAAGGAACCAAAGTGTAATTTCTCTTTCATGATAATATCTCTACTATTGTTTCACACTGTACACTACTAAAAAGTTTAGAAGTTCTAGACCTACAACCAGTGGTACATGAAACACAACTTACGATATCAGAAATTAGAGTATGTAAAGAAATGATGTACGTAGAATTAGTTGCAATGCCGGAGTGTGATGAAATGAGACAATCTCATTTCATTTATATTAATGTTTTCATTGTAACCCCGTTTACTGCTTTCAAAAGAATCTTCTTATTGCAAGAAGTTCTTTTTCATGTCAGCGAATGAGCATCTTATATTTTCCAGATTCGTAATTGCTTATTCGTCCAAGATATCAAATATTTTAAAGGTAGAGGACTTCTTCTGTAAGTTTTTAGTTCTTGGAAATATTGAAATCGAATCTCATTAACTTTAAATACATGCGTTGATTCCTTACTTTAAATACATGCGTTGGTTCCTTACCTTATGCGTTTTTTATAATATTCCTCTTAATATCTATTTATCAAGCAATACAGAGCTTTCTCCCAAAACTTCCTAACACTTTTAAAAAACAGGAAAATAATATAATTGTAGATATCGTATGACATACCAAACAAGTAACATAATGAAAGCTCTCTAACACTGAGTCGTGTGTGAATGAGCTGTTGATGAGACTGGTGAAAAAGGCAATTTGAGCTACGTAACAGATAATGGTAATGTGCGGCATTAACAGACGAACAGTCAGAATTATCTGTGTGATAAGGCACTTGGGCTTATTTCGGAAAGAACTACAGGAAATGTTCAATACCCTACTAATAGAAAATAGAGAACTTAATAAACGTGTAAAAGATCAGTGCTGAATCTTTGGTGTGATTGCTGACAAAGTCGAGGAAGTAGTTAGACAACAGCAGTGAGCTGTACCAGATAGTTTTGTGGGGTACGAACAGGTATATGAGGATTGAAGGATAAACGAGGTTATAGGAGAGGATTCTGTCAATGTGGGCTGAGCAGTGATAAACAATACGGTTAGTTCTACTCCCATTGTTTGCATTGGTGGCTTTAACGTTGGGCCCTATAACACAATCTGTTTGGCTGTTTCTAAACTACATAAATCCCCAGGGATAAATTAATACTGTTTAGAGTTGGGAATGTTTCGGTTACCACTTGGATGACTGAAATTTTGAATATCTTTTACGATAAAGGCACCTAAGGATTTTACCAGAACTATTGTTATCTCCATTTTCAAAAAAGGTGATCACAGTTCTTGTGGTGGGGGCCTACACTCTGTTCCAGGTTCTTTTCATGATTGGGCTTAATAGAATTGGGGGTTGACATTGCATGATGAGCAAATGTAGATTTAGAAGTGGTAGAGGATGTGTAGATATTTTCACTTAGGCAGATTCTTGAGAAATGAGTTTCAGAAACTTTTGGTTGCTTGTTGATTCGACTCTGTTGATTGTTATAATTTATAGTTGATTGTTTACAAGACAAGTTAGTTCTCTATAATAACATTGAATCGTGTGTGATAGTTGGTAAGTCTTGTAAGCAATTGGTTTACTTCTGGTGCTCGACAGGGGTGCATTTTGTCTCCCTTTTCTCTTTAGCTTGGTTATGTGAAATACACTTCAAGGGAAAGATTTTGGCCTTAAAGCTGGAGATACGTTCTGATTTAGATTATGCTGATGATTTAGCCCTTTGGGGCAAATGATGCTCTTTCATTCGAACTGTTGATGAGACTGGTAATAGGTTTAGTTGCAGAGAGAAAACTGATGAAAATTGGTCAGACAGATTGTGATTCAGTTAATCTAAATGGTTGCAGTCTTGAGCGGGTGTTACAGTTTAATTATCTTGAGAGTAACTGATACTAGTG
The DNA here is from genome assembly GCA_038380435.1 of Ryuthela nishihirai. Taxonomy (NCBI): domain Eukaryota; kingdom Metazoa; phylum Arthropoda; class Arachnida; order Araneae; family Heptathelidae; genus Ryuthela; species Ryuthela nishihirai. Next base: position 31,261,072 of record JAWZYU010000022.1, read on the forward strand.
ATATGCGGCATTAACAGACAAATAGGCTGCTGGGACTTTTAAGAATCTATGGTGATTGTGGAAGGCCTAAAAACTAAAATTAGACTGTATAATAACTTTAATTCTGCTAAATGACATTGGATATTTCTTGAAGCATCTAGCTTAAGATATGATTATTTGTTACATTTTTTCTCTAATCACCACCATCATCCTCAAGCAGCCATGGGCTACGGAGGTCCAACTAGACCGTGTAGTTTCTCCAAACACATCTGTCCTCAGCTGCCCATCGCATCTTAAGTCTCCCCTCTTTCTGAGACCTTTAGGCACACTGTTCATTCGACGGGGTATAACCCTAGGAAGTGTTGGGGGAAGTTATGTTTACTCCTAAGAATGTAGTTATGAAGTGAATTCATTTGGGGTTTAATGAAGAATAGTGGGAATCAGTGAATTATCCTTGCTAGCAAAAACTGCTCCTATAGAAAGCACATGGAAATGAGTTACGACATAATGGGCATCGTGTAGAATCAATTGATGAGTTTGCTAGAACTCCTGTTAGGCCATCAATAGTAAACAAAAAGATAAAACCAATTGGATCATATTAAAGATGCTCTTATAACTAATTGAGTCCAATGAAGGGTTCTTAATCATCTGAAAATTTTAATTCTTGTAGCAATAATTATTGTGGTGGTTCCATTCCGGACGGTGCTGAGTTCTCTCCTTTAAGGGAGGGTGATCAGCACTGCTGAGTTCTCTCCTTTAAGGGAGGTGATCAGCACTGCTGAGTTCTCTCCTTTAAGGGAGGGTGATCAGCACGGTGCTGAGTCACAATATTGGATTAAGGTCCAGAATTTAAAAGTCCCTGGTGGCGCGGAGGTGCAATGGGGCACATGGCAGGTCAATTAATGTCAGCTCAATGTGTGATATCCCATAAGAGTGGTAAGGAATCAACGCATGTATTTAAGGTTAGTGAGATTCAATATTTCCAAGAACTAGTTACAATACTTGATATCTTGGACGAATAAGCATTCTTATTACATATCGCATCTGGATAAGATGCTCAAAGAGAATCTATGCACCCCTCATAAGAATGGGTTACATCTGAGCGGCACTTTTTTGCACACCATGGGCGCCAAGTCACATGAACCTCGAAGACTTAGAGAAGGTTAGGGGACCCACTGGAACAGCTGTTGGGCCTTTCGTCAAGGCCATTCAGCGTTTAACGTGTACAGGGCTTAACGGCGGCCATCGGTGTCTCCTACTGACCGTGGGCGAGGAATTTTTGTGGAATCTCAACACTGACCCAGCTGAGAACTACAGATTTACGAGCCTGGCGAGATACTGACTGAGCCGCCCCCAAGAGTGGAAATTCTAACATATGGATGATTGATAAAATGCAAACAGTAATAATTTTTTAAAAATGTATAATTTACAACAGTATACCATTTTTAAATTGCAGTTGCTACAAAAGAAATTTTACTCTTTAAAAATGAAAAGTGCTTCCCACCCTTTCTTTATGCCATAAAAGGTTGGTCTGATGTTTAAGTATGTGGTCACGCATTCAGGTAAACTGCATTCAGGTAAACGACGCACACGTTTCCTACCACTTTTAAATACACATTGCTCATCACTTAATTAAATCAGGAACAGTGGCTCATACCCCTATTCACGAGAACTTTTTTCAAAAATAACTCTGGTCCTTAGGTGCCTTTCTCATAAAAGTTATTCAAAAGTTCAGTTATCCAAGTGGTAACTGAAACATTATCAGCTCTGAGTATTTCTGTAGTAAAGATTGTGTTATAGGGTCAATAGCCACCAATGCATCTATTTGCAAATAATGGGAGGGTCAATAACTATTAATGCATCTATCTGCAAGTAATAGGAGCTATTGTTTACCTAGTTATGATAGAATCCTCCCCTTCTATAATCCCGTTTGTCCTTGTGTACCTGTCCATTTTCTATCACACACTAACTGGTACAGCTGTTGTGCTGCTGGCAAAGACCCGTTCCACTAAAGTCACCGATGCTGGCAAAAACTTTAGGCGTGAACTTTTTTTCAAGAGCGGTTTGCCTGAGACGCATTACTCCAGGCGACCAGTTAAACTATGTCTCTGTTAATTTAGAGCTGGCAACCTCCCCTCAACAGAGGCCCACCAATGCAGCAAGTCCACGTTCCAAATCTAGTAGGTCTGTGAAATTTTCTGAAATTTTCTCAGCAGAATTGGCTAGTAGGCTAGCAACCAAAAGAGCACACTAGCTAAAAAAGTTGCTAAGTCATGTGTGAATACAATTCTGATACGTTTTTCCTTTAGTCGTATGTGTTATCAATTTGGCCCTCTTTAAGTCATGTGAGCAAAGTATACCTAAAGGCTAAGGGGGGAGAGATGATGAATATGTAACTCAGGATAGACACGTCACTCATAGCTGCTTGGGGAATTTTAATAAATACCCTCGGAAAGAACACTCTTTAAAAATGAAATCCCTGCAAAAGCTTTGTCTTAATAACATTGCATCGAATTTACCTAGACTTGTGAGGGGAGAAGAAACTAAGTGGTATTTTAGATTTAGTAAGTGTTTCTTGAGTTTTTTTACTTTTGCTATTGTATTTTTTTGCATTTCTTAAATAACTTATTTTTTACTCCTTAGAAATGACATTTTCGGATAAATTAATGAAACGAATAGCGAAAAGAAACATCGATCTAAGCGATATTAATGTAAGAAGATTTGTGTTGAACAAGTACCTGAAAAAATTAATAATTACAGAATCAATTGCTGAAAACTCGTGGCTACCCATTGAAGATTTTGCCTTGACTCACATTCTATCTGCAAATCACACAGTCCATATAGAACCAGATATTTATTATAAGATTATTACGAAAAACATTACTGTATTGAACTTACGAAATTCAAAATGCGATGGTGAAATTTTAAAATACATTATTTTAAATTGTGAATTTTTAATTGAGCTGGATGTAAGTGAAACTGATATAGGTTTTAAAGACTTTAAACAGTTGTGTAACGAAACAGAATGTATAGAACTTATTACAGACAGCAAAGTGAAGCTTCCTAATTTACAAACATTAATTTTAAACGCTTCGTACAATGAATTGGAAAACGATGGATATTCCATTATGCTTAAAATATTGCGTCATATACCTTCACTATTAACCCTTGTGGCATTAGAGGATAACTTATCACATTATCGTTATTTATACCGGGATATAATTAAAATGATATTATACGATGATATTAAAAATTTAAATCTTAACCTTTTAATGATAGCGGCATATTGGAATTTTAAACCTACACGAAAAACGGAAGCAAAAATTCTTTCTGCTTTTACACAATTGAAAGTTTTAGAAGTAAAAGAATATTTTAAAAGTTGGCAATATTTAAGCGACCATTGTCCTTTAACTTTACAAAAAATAGTATTTAAAAACGCCTTGTCTGCTTACAATATCGAAGAAGCAGAAAAATTCTTTATCAATAGAGGCTCACAGATTAATTTAGTCTTTATGCGTATCTGTGACGATTTTAAACTATTGTCTACAATCCTATCTAAATGCCATTTGACGCACCTATATTTAAATATAAATCTATACACATTTATTTAGACAGACACAATGCACAAGTTAAGGGCATTCGATAGTAATATAGTCACATTACCTCATGTCGTTAATCTTAAAATAGGTATATGCAGCGATTCTAGAATTAAAGACTATGATTTAAAAGTGTTGGAGAAAATACTGGTAGCCACTCCTAATGTGGTTAAAATAGAAGTAAATTATAAAAAATGGCATAGAACTTCTTTTATTAATCTATCTGATATGACGTTTCCTACATTAATTAAGGAAGCGTTAGACGCACCATTCAATTATGCCTTAAAAATACACGGTTTTAAAAAATTGCGTGAATTATATATTTTCAATACAGAGTTAAATGACCAATTTATGAATAAAGTGCCCAGTCTAAAAATATTTAAGTGCAACTATCAACTTGATTATTGTGGACTAGACTATTCAGATATTTCTCCAATATTTATTACTCGATGAGGAGTTTGTTCCAGCCGCTTAGTAAGTTTCAACTGTAGTTTTACACAGAAGCACTTGAAGGAAGCAGCATCTTCTCACATGTTGGTTTTTCCGTATACGTTTCCTTAATGCAGGAAAACTAGTATCTGTTTAACCTCATAACTGATGGAGTCTATCAGACTTTAGTACTATGATTTTTTTCTTGATAAGAGAAAAAGCTTGTTAATAATTCTTATGATATTGAGTAATTTTTATGACTATGTTTTCATCAATGACATACATTGTAATTGTGTTATTAAAAAAAGTACTTTTTATTGCATTTCTTAGACTGGTAAATTGTGTGTTCGATAAATTGTTGATGGGGGGATTTTAATCAGTGAAAGCGCTGACGAGGGAGAGTAGGTTATTAAATATGGTTGTTTTACCTTGACACACGGACTCTAAAGACTCAGTGGATCCACTGAGCCATCCAGCGTGTTCGGCCTGCACCTCAGGGTCAAAGTGCCCATCGGTGTACTGAGGGTAACTTAGTGCGCTACCGATACCCCCCCAGTGAGTATCGGATGATAGGGCGAACATTCTTAAGCTGGTGCTAAATTTGCGGTGCAATCTCCATAGTGACAGTATAAATACCTGTGGGTAAAAAACACTCAAGCTTTTGAAATGAAAACATTACAGAAACTTTGTCTCGACAACATTGCAACGAATTTATCTAGACACGTGACAGGAAAATCAAAATGGTATCTTAGATTCAGTAAGTATTTTCTCGTTTTAGGGTAAGAGGGTGCATTTCTATTTTCTCAAATAACCAATATTTTTTACTTCTTATAGAAATGACATTTTCGGATAAATTAATGAAACGAATAGCGAAAAGAAACATTGATCTATCTGATATTAATGTAAGGAAATTTGTGTTAAACAAGTACTTAAAAACAATAATAATTACAGAATCAATCGCTCAAAACTCGTGGCTACCCATTGAAGATTCCGCCTTAACACACATACTATCTGCAAATCACAAAGAATATATAGAACCAGATATTTATTATGAAATTATCACGAAAAACATTACAGTATTGGATTTAAGAAGATCGACATCCAATGGTAAAATTTTAAAACACATTGTTTTAAACTGTGAATTTTTAACTGTATTGGACGTAAGTTATACCTATATAAGTTTAAATAAATTTAAAAAATATTTATGTAATGAAACAGAATGTAGGGAAATTATTACTGCTAATAACGTAAAACTTCCCCACTTATTAAGATTGATTTTAAGAGCATCCTATATTGAGACATGGAGAGATGATTACGATGAATTGGAAGACGACGGACCCCGCGCAATACCTCCAATATTACGTCATTTGCCTTCACTTGAAACACTCGTAGTGATAAGAGTTGGAATACCAAACCATAGATTTTTATATTCTATTATAAAAGAATCGATATTAACCTACGATATTAAAAATTTAAATCTTAATTATTTAATAATATCATCAAAATTATCAAAAATACGAGATAAAGAAGAAAGGATCCTTTCTACTTTTACAAAATTAAAAATCTTAGAAGTAAGACACCATTTTCAAAGCTGGCAATATCTAAACGATCATTGTCCTTTAACCTTAGAAAAAATTATTTTTAAAAGGGCCCTGTCTCGTTACAATATAAAGGAGATAGAAAAATTCCTTAATGATAGAGGTTCACAAATACATTCAGTCTTTATAGATAATTGTGACGATTTTAAGAAATTGGCTATAATCCTATCTAAATGCCACTTGACACATTTATATTTAAATATAGATCTATACGAATTTGTTGAGAAAGTACACAAGGCAAAAGAAGCATTCGATGGAAATATAGCCACATTACCACACGTTATTAATCTTCAAATAGGTATACTCAGCGAATGGAATTTTGAAGACTATGATTTAAACATGTTGGAGAGAATACTAATAGCCATTCCTAATGTAATCACAATAAAATTAAAGTACAAAAAATGGCATAAAATTCCTGATGCTCGTATGGGGGGTCTAAGATTAATTAATGAAGAAATGGACGCTCCATTCTATAAGGCTTTAAAAATACACGGTTTTAAAAACTTGCGTGAATTATATATTTTCAATGCAGAAATGAATAATTCTAAGCAATTTAAGAATAAAGTACCAAGCCTACAAATATTTGAAAGCTACCCCTATGATGGAAGTTTTAGCTCCTATATTGACTCCGATATTCTTATTGAGTTTAAAATAATTTAAAAATTCTCTGTCATTGAGCAATAAAATTTCAGAGTTTATCCTTCAAACTATTTGGATGTTGAATGTTCTTAGGATAAAAACTCTCAGAAGCTTTTCGGAGCAAAGACAGCGCTCCGTCTTCAGTGAAGTGATGTTACGTACTGACGATTGGGTCCGTTCAGACAAAGAGCTTCTTTCCACATGTCGTGTAGGGTGATTCCAGTGTCTCGGTTGCAGGTGGGGACGGACGAGGTCATTATTTCAATAGCCTCGCGGACTATGGTTCCGTAGAAAGTGGATGCGCGCGCAAGAAGTGTGGCGTGCTCCCAGTCTATCGTTGCCGTGTGTTGCACTGCTAGCTCGGAGGCGGCCGTCGTTAGCTTCTTTTGGCTGACATCAGCTTTGTGCTCCGCGAACCTTTCTTGCAAAGAGCGAATGGTTTTGCCGATGTAGTACACCACGGAATTATCCGTCAACTGTAGGGGAAATCGGTATACGCCCGATTTTTGAAGAAGGCTATATTTATCCCTGTCCCTTTTGACTAATTTCTTCAAATTTGGAGCGGGGCTGAAGACAATTTTTATACTATGGGCTCTGAGTAATTTGTGGACCGATTCACATAGGACAGGGACGTAAGAAATGGGTCCGGCAAAAATAGTACGCTCGGGGTCGGTGATTGGGGTGAGGGCCGAATCTCTTCTGCTTTCGTTTCTATACTTGCTGATAATTTTGTCTATTGCTGTTGGGTTGTAGCCATGGGAAGCAGCGATGGAATGGATGTTTAAGATTTCTTTTTCAAGCAGTTGCTCATTCGAAGACACGGTGAATGCCCTATGTGTGAGGGAACGGAAGGCTGCAATTTTGTACGCCCACGGGGCACATGAGTCTGCACGTATGACAGAAGGGACGTAAGTAGGCTTCCGGTATACCGACGTCGTCAAGGCTCCTGCGTCATCTTTTTGGATGAAAACATCTAAATAGGGGATGGCATTTCTATTTTCCTCCTCCTTCGTAAAGCGTATCGTGGGATATATATTGTTGGCAGAGTCAATGAGGCTGTTTAATTGCTCATTGCTGCCATTCCAAATTAAAAATATATCGTCGACGTAGCGACACCAGAAGAAGGGTAAAATTGCAGCTGAGTTGAACAATTTTGTTTCAAGATCTTGAAGGACAATTTCGGATAGGATACCGGAAAGGGGTGAGCCCATGGGGGCCCCCGAGTCCTGCCTATAGATTTGGTTGCCGAACTGGAAATAGTTGTTTTCGGTGACGAGTTTTAGAGCGTCATGAATGGCGTTGATTTCGGGAAGGGAAAATTTTTGCGTTTCAATAATTTTTGTCCGAAACAACATGACTGCATCAAAAACTGGAGTGGATGGGAATAAAGAGACTATGTCAAGTGTGACAAATTTGCTGTCGGGAGGAATGGACAGATCCTTGAGTCTGTTGACAAATTCCGCTGTCGACTTTACAGAAAATGGGTGATCGGAAATGAAGTTGGATAGAAATTTCGACAAACTCTTTTCAAGAAAGAAAGTTGGAGAAGTTCTTTTGCACACGAGCGGCCGGATGGGATAATTTTCTTTGTGCACCTTGCACTGGGCAAACATTCGCGGTGCTTGGCAGTTGGATGGTACTGAGCTCTTCTTGAGGTCCTTGGGGAGCCACCTGTTGTTTTTTAGCCTGCAGACCTTGTTTTTGATGCTACTGGTGGGGTCAATATTTAAACCAGTGCAATGGGAGCTATTTATGAAGTCCAAAACTTTGCATCATAGTCATTCTTGTCCATTATGACAAACTGGCATGTTTTGTCGGCTAAAGTGACAACTATGTCAGGGGTGTTTTGAACGTTTTTTAATGCCTGAAAATATTCCGATGAAAAGTTCCTATCTGAGTAGGATGGAGAATTTTGTCGGGATTTTATGAATTTGAGGACTTTCTGTCTCATTGCATTAATTTTCTGCTCTTCCAAATGTTCACGCGCATTATTAATGACATTTTCAACTTCGGAGCTGCCCTCCCCTCGTGCTTACGGATCTACTAGAAAGGCTCCACTACACAGAAGAAAAACGCAAGAACGACACCAGACGAAAACATCTTAAAAAGATCCAGTGGCTCACTCAAACTTCAGATAAGCCTTTTTGCCCTATCTTTAAACCCCTTCCGGTTATTAATCTGTCCAATAAAATTTTTCCCCCTAACGAGCTGGCTGCTCTGGAACATGGCCCTAAATTTAGCCCTTTCCACAGAATTTTGGACAAAAAAGAAATAATATCCGATTTTTAAATTATTTTAAATTAACTTTTGAGCAAGAAGGTCTTTTATTTGTATATTCTTATTGAGTTTTAACATCATCAATGGCCCAATGTTATTCATCAATGTATGTTACTCGTGTAGAATTCACAATTAAAAAAGTTCGTGTATGCTCTAACTGAGAAGAATATTGTATGCTTTAATTGAGAAGTGCTGCACACCATGGGCTAAATGGCCAATGGATTCCCGAAAAGTTTGTGTATGCACTAACTGAGAAGCTCAGTGTATGCACTAACTGAGAAGCTCAGTGTATGCACTAACTGAGAAGCTCAGTGTATGCACTAACTGAGAAGCTCAGTGTATGCACTAACTGAGAAGTACTGCACTAACTGAGAAGTACTGCACTAATTGAGAAGCCCAGTGTATGCACTAACTGAGCAGCACTGGACACCATGAACTAAATAGCTAATGGACTCTCGAAAAAGTTTGTGTATGCACTAACTGAGAAGCTCAGTGTATGCTTTAACTGCCCAGTGTATGCTTTAACTGCCCAATGTATGCTTTAACTGCCCAGTGTATGCTTTAACAGAGAAGCTCAGTGTATGCTTTAACAGAGAAGCCCAGTGTATGCTTTAACTGCCCAGTGTACACCATAGGCTAAATGACTAATGGACTCCTGTTCGCGTTTAACAGCTCAGTGTATGCACTAACTGAGAAGCTCAGTGTATGCACTAACTGAGAACCTCAGTGTATGCACTAACTGAGAAGCCTAGAACTTCGTGTATGCCTGAGCAACACTGCACACCATAGGCTAAATGATCAATAGACTCTCGAAAGCTCAAGGTTGAGTGGGAAGAACTCACAACCTTCTCTCAAAACCATCCAGCGTGTAAACTCGCACACGGGGCCACGGTTTAATATCCAACGGACGACCATACTGTCCGTGAGCACAAACCTCGCTAGACGAGCCTGGTGTGCTCCCTATGCTCTGCTTCATTTTAGAATGCACTAACTACTCTATTACCTTCTTGTGCTCCGAGAACCCTTTAAAGGCAAAATAGTACTAAAAAAGAAATACTTATCTCCAGATTACTCATTCTTTAACAAGTTTTACAATGAAAAATGTCTTTTGTACTAGTTTAGTTGCTTTATTTCGCATAAATGTATTCTTTTACTACAAAATGCTTCATTTTAACTAAAACGTCCATTTTTCGTGATTTTTTAAACTAATTTCCCCCTAAATTCCACAATTAGTTTAATACTGATGAAATTAATTTAAAATTAATTTCATTTATTTTAAACTAATTAAGTTATTCTCAAAAACTTAAATTATTTAGCCCCTTTTTTGGACCAATTCAATTTTTTCAAATTCTTTCCACTAATGAGGAATATTAGTTTGTGTTCAGAAAAAAAGTGAAATTAGTCGGGGTTTTTCTCGAAAAAAGTGAAATTGTTTGGACTAGGAAAAATCTTATCCCAAACAATTTCACTTTTTTCGCGAAAAACCTCGACTAATTTCACTTTTTTTCCGAACACAAACTAATTAAGCGATTAGTGGAAAGAATTTGACCTTTTTAGTTACCGAACACCCAAATCTTTAAACTAATGACCTCAAAAATAGCCGAACAGACCTCAAAAAGAATCCGAAACGTTAAATTAGTCTCCTGTTCGGTTTCAGAGAGGCCAAATAATTTCACTTTTTGCCTCATTAATTTCTAGAAATCAATTAAAAAAAAAGTGAAATTATTTGCGTTCGGTATCTTTTAATTGCAAATAATTTAAGGTTTTGAGCACGCATTAGTTTAAGAAATTCGGGTGTTCGGTAAATGGAGGGCCCACTAATTTAAATATTTGAGAATTGGTTGTTGATATTTGGGATAAAAATTATCGAACACCTCAAATCCTTCCACTAATTAGGTTTCGATTTTCCACTAATGAGCTGAAAAAGTGAAATTTATTTTTCGTTCGGTATTCCGCACCATGAACCAATGAGGGTCAAAACCAAATTGATTTCACCCCCAAATTGGTGGAAACGACTTGAAACCGAACAACGGAAAACTTTCACCTAATTTCTCTAATTAATTTCAACTAATTTCACTTTTTTTCCTAAACATAAACTAATTGGGTGATTAGTGGAAAGAATTTGACCTTTTTAATTACCGAACACCCAAATCTTTCAACTAATTACCTCAAAAAGTATCCGAAACGTTAAATTAGTCTCCCGTTCGGTTTCAGAAAGGCCAAGTAATTTCACTTTTTGCTTCATTGTTTTCTAGAAATCAATTAAAAAAAAAATGAAATAATTCGCGTTCGGTATCTTTTAATTGCAAATAATTTAAGGTTTTGGGCACACATTAGTTTAAGAAATTCGGGTGTTCGGTAAATGGAAGGCCCACTAATTTAAGTATTTGAGAATTGGTTGTTGATATTTGGGATAAAAATTATCGAACACCTCAAATCCTTCCACTAATTAGGTTTCGATTTTCCACTAATGAGCTGAAAAAGTGAAATTTATTTTTCGTTCGGTATTCCGCACCATGAACCAATGAGGGTCAAAACCAAATTGATTTCAACCCCAAATTGGTGGAAACCACTCTAAACCGAACAGCGGAAAACTTTCACCTAATTGGATTTTAAAAAGTTAAATTAGTCGAGGTGTTTTAGCGTTCCGAACAAAAATACCCCACACCAATTTGTTACAATTAGTTGTAAAAAAATTAATATGTAAGATTTCGTTCAAATTAATGAGGTTTTAGAAACCAATGCGTTTTTTCCTAATAATGTTTCAACTAATTAATAATTAGTTAAAAAATTAATGTGAAAAATTTCGTTTAAACTAATTAAAGTTTTAGAAACCAATGTGTTTTTCCCTAAAAAATTGTTTTTTCCCTAAATTAATTTTAAATTAATTTGAATATGTAATTAGTTCATTTTAAATTGTTTTAAAAAAGTTGAAATTAATTTTTAATTTTAGAAATTAATTTTTAATTTTTAATAGTTAAACTCGACAAGTGTTTAAATAAGTAAAATTACAGTCAAGTTATTAATAAATGAGTAAAAATCATCTTGCAATAAGTTAAAAGTAAGGGTTTAAAAGGCATTTTTTACACGATAGGAGTCACGTGCCCCCTAATGGTTTAGTAGAAGGGGGGAGAGGAACACACGAGACTGTGGCCACCCATTATCTTCAAGCAGCCATGGGTTATGGACCGCGCAGTCTCCCAAGCATCCTGAGCTGCTGCATCCGGCAACAAGGTTTGACCCACCGAACCCCCTTTCCTTCTAAAGCCTCTAGGCACACGCTATATTCATAATGGGCTGTATTCATAATGGGCAACATGGTCAGCTCTTTCTATGTTTAAAGGATCCTCTACCTTTTTTAACCTAATGCCCAAGATACTGCCATCTAAAATCAGTCATCACTGTGGTGGGGGTTGCTCAGTCGGTAGCGCACTCGTAATCTATAGTTCCCAGGTTCGAGTCCCATGTGAGTCAGCGTCCGTAAAAATTCCCAGTACACCGATGGCCGCCATCCATCGGATGCCGTGGTCCCGTGTGCAGCTTAAACGCTGGATGGTCTTGATGGAAGGCTACCATCTGTCTCCCAACCTTCTCTGAGCCTTCGGAGGTCCGTGTGACCTGGCCATTTAGCCCATGATATGCAAAAAAGTGCCGCTCAAAGGTAAAACAACCTAAACAACAGCACTACCATAACTAACCTTAAAAAGAACCAGTCTAATTTTAGTTTTTAATTCCACACTTTCCATAGATAAAAGTCCCGGTAGCAATACCGTTTGTCTCGCCTTTATTAGTTACTCAAGACTACAACCATATTCAGATTAACCCCGCCTGACCACTCTCTGTTTTTATAACCTACTACCAGTCTCATCAACAGCTCGAATGTTCATGCCAAAAGGTCTAAAAACATAATTCGTCAACCCCAAACTTGAATAATTAAGCAGGAGACGCACAATTATCGAACACCAGAAGTAATTGCTACAAGCCTTAGCACGACTCAGTGATAGAGAGCGTCAACCACAAATTATTGATACAGAAAGCCAGCTAGCAACCCTTACCTCTTTCGACATTGCACAATGTCTAATTAAACATGGAAAGAACTAGGCTGATACCCTCTATAGTTATCACTGCCCGAAAATAGGGAAATTCAAATAGAACCCGATGCCTACTCAAAATTCACCCCCTTCAAAAAATTCACTCCCTTCAAAAACTCACTTCAATGTAAGGGGAGAAGAGTAGATCTTGTTAAACACTCGTTTAACATTAGTTGTGCGTAATTAAGTAAGAGACAATGTCAGACGAAAATATCGCAGAGGGTGTTTTATTATTATCTTCAATAACTACAAGTTTTATCATTATATTGGCAACATTAATCCTGGGAAAACCTTCGCTATTATTTCTTATATTAATAGTAATGTTGTGTACATTTGTACAGTTATACTTGGTAATGAAAGAATACACTATTTTAAATACTCTGGGTAAATTTACAAATGAAACTTTTCAAGGAATAATGGGTGGAAAATAATGGGTAATGGAATAATGGGTAGTGGAAAAATGAGTAATGGAAAAATTACCTTAGTCTTTTGAACGTATCGTAATAAGCTCCGTTTTGAATTAAAATCAACATATTTTTTCCATACTTTGATTTGAACCGAATTTCAGCATTCACCATTCGTTTCCAGCGTATGGTAAAAACAATCTTTGAATATTCTTTTATCAATTCTTTATAGGTTTCAAACTTAAAAAAGGCAATGTTCAAGAGTATTAAAATATTTTTTTTCTGATTAGTAATTAATTTCTCGAAATCTATACAATGATTCTCACAGTCCTCAACGAAAATGGGATTAATTTCTCTGCTGATTTTAGTGGAGACATCGGTCAAGACGTAAATAAAATGAATGACCTCGTTGGCATAAAACTTCCGATTAGATTTCTTCATGAGTTTAACGTGAGGACTAGTGCACTTTTCGGCATATTCGCTCAAATCTTTAATTTTTCTACTGATGCAATTTTCAGAAATCTTGCGGCTAGTCAAGAACGCTTCGACTAAAACGTCTACTAAAGTACACCAACCAGTGGAAACGTCCACGATTTGATTTTCCAAGTGGTGAAACACGATCTGTAGAACTCGAGCCAAGAGCGATTTAGTGAGAGGGTTAGATTTCACTTCGAAACCCTTTCGCTTGATGAAATTACCATCTCTGAAGCAATACTTTTTGCGAGTTAAATATAACATGTTCGCATAACTCTTTTCGAATTGGAGATTAATGTGCTGCAGATTTAACCAAAGGTTTATCTCTGAATTTGTAGTCTTACAACCAGAAACGAATAGGCTGTCTGTATCACAATAGGGGACGTTTTCGCCGCGAAACACTAAATAGTGATAGGAGCCCAGGAGAATGTAACGAGCAATGCAGGTCACAGACATACCCAACGCCAGACTCCCCAGTAGCGTGTCAGCGGATCCCAAGACCCCATAAAAACTATTGACTAGAATTTTCACATCCAATTGCTTGTTGTAGTGATAAATGCTACCTTTCATGAGTTTTTTGTACTTGCGACGTTTCTCTATGAAATTGTGTAAGATGGTGGGTACGAAACCTTTCTCCTCCCTAAAAGAAATCATGAGCAAATTATCTTTTTCATTAGGTTCTGGATATCGAAAGTGTTCTCCGACAACGATAGTAGAGTCTTGAAAATCAGAGTTATCGTGAACCCTGTAGGGGACGACACTGCATCGTCTAGTTATTGCCAGAGGCAGTGTGGCGTAATAACTCTCGTGTACGATGGCAAAAGTTTCGTAACTGAGGTTGGCGTTCATTATAACAGTGGGATACAGCGATTCGAAATCATAGCACGTCACATTTATGTGAAAACTCTTCTCGTGGCAATAATTCAATGCTCCTTGATAAATTTTTTTATTTTTACCTCCTCCTTCGCTGAGCAAAGAAATTGACCTACCGTCGCTAGTTTCGCAAGTGGTCCTGTTACAGAAATAGTTGGCATTCACGAAATAACCCAGCAGCGTTCCGTACGATTTCACCAATTGGAAAATGTACCTCGAATTGCCATAGTAGAGAGATTCTTCTATATCGAATGTGGTATTGTTGGATCGAGTCACTAAAAAGGGTACGACCGTTTCCACATCAATGAGTTTTAAGACGAGCAGTGAATCCACTACGCAGTAATGCATGCATTCTGGGAAAGTTCCAAATTCAGATACGGTCAAGTGACTCGGATTCAGAGTTTGATAACAACGTTCCCTATCGTTACATTTCATCAAGTCCAACAAGTGGGGGAAATCTCTCGCCTGATACCAAACGTGAATGGAGGTGGGTTTGAGTGGTACTTTAGCCTCCTTCAATTTCTTTTGAGCTACATCGTCCAGCTTAAAACTGGGGAGACCGCCGGGAGTGAAAGTCAAAGTAAAATTGTACATATCTAGAACGAATATATCTCCCAGGGTGGTCACGATGTGTTTTCCCACCATCTTAGATTCGAATGCACTGAATAACACTTTTTTCTTGTAAAAACAGCGAGCAAACAGGCAGGGAAAATCGAATCTGTTCACGTTATAACCAGTCAAAATCACTATAGAGCGATTAAATTTGACAGTTTTCAAGAAATCTAGGATAACTTCGATTTCTGTGAAATGCTCCCTATACTCCACATCGTCGTCCACTCCCATACTGATTAATAAACTAGTGGTTAGGGGATTTAGATAAAATAGGTATTTCTTGAAAATGTCTCCGATTTTCCCATTGGAAGCCAAACGACTCAAAACAAGACTAATCATAACAATTACATCGTGAGGGTCGTGTCCCGTGGGAATTCTGCTCCTGCCAATTTCCCAAGGCACAGTCTCCAAATCGAAAGAGGCCACTACAAAGGGTGGGAAATCTTTTCTCTTGCCGTGCTTCTCTTCCAATGCATCTAATAACACAGAATATTTATCATTAATTGTGTACCAGCCGTAGTAAAACTTTTTAGTATTAAACTTGGTGCACACATCGAGGTATAGACGAGTGATCCAGTCGCTCTCCTCGTAATAGGCAATGCACTTGTCACTTAAAAATTCACCCACCGCATAAGTGCAAGCGTTCTCCAGATATATCTTGTAAAAACTACATTCCGAAGGATCAATGTTTCCCTCCCTCAGTCTATCGTAAAAGAATGGAATCAGTTCTTTAAATTTTCGATCGGAGAGTTTTTCAAAAATGAAGGAAATATCCAACAGCAGTGTTTTCATACGTTTCAATACTCGATTCAAATCATTGGTGGCCACACCTATCCATTCTCGAAACTTTTTAGTAAAATAGCAAATTTCGCCATTTATATCGCAAGTCTTAATTGAAATATTTATTACATTATTTAATGTGGGTTTCTTGTTTAATTTAGTCCATTTCAATGTATAGACTTGCATTTGAAAAATAAGGAGATATGTTTTTTCTTATCACGTTACTTTTAATCTTTCTAAATTGGAACCATCACATTTATAGAACTTGGCGTAAATTAATATTAGTTAATTTATACCATCGCTTAAAACCTACAGAATGGAGAGATTACTTGATAAACGAAAATTTATTGAAAACACGACCAGAATTTTGATTTTTTCTTACGCAGATATATTTCGTTGTCAATATACTTTGTGTCTGATTTACAGGTAGAATAACAAGGACACAATAAATTCCTTTATTGTTCTAAATATTTATGCATCTTTATTAATATATTGCCAGAGTATGCATCCTTTACCCTTTAATTCCAGAGTATGCATCCTTTACTCTTTTAACTCCCAAATATGCATCCTTTACCCTTTTAACTTCAAAATATGCATCCTTTACCCTTTTAACTCCAAAATATACATTCTTTACTCTTTCAACTCCCAAGTATGCATCCTTTACTCTTTCAACTCCCAAGTATGCATCCTTTACCCCTTTTAACACTAAAGTATGCATTCTTTACCCCTTTTAACACTAAAGTATGCATTCTTTACCCTTTAACTCCAAATAATCCCTCACTCCTTTAACTCTAGAATATGCATCCCTTACCCCTTTAACTCTAGAATATGCATCCTTTAACCCTTTTAACTCGAGTATATATCCTTTAACTCGAGTATGCATCCTTTACCCCTTTAACACTACCTTTTAACTCTAGAATATGCATCCCTTACCCCTTTAACCCTAAAATATGCATTCCTCACCCCCTTTAACTCCAGAGTATGCATCCTTCACCCCTTTAACTTTTATTTTTAACCTTTATAATCAACATAATCAATAGTTTTTCGAGTGAAGGTCTTTTTCGCCAATTGTAATTTAAACAGAGCTTGAGTATTTTTGTGTAAGGATTATTATTTTTTAAATTTATAGGAGCACATCTTTGAACTTCGTATTCGTTTGCAAATGGACTAATACGAAAGAGTAATCTATACAGTAAAAGTCCTAAAGCCCACACACTAGCTGCCTCAGCTTGATAGAATCCATTTATTATGAATTCGGGCGGAGTATATTTCCTCGTACCTTCAAATTCGTAATACTGGTCTTGAACGAAACGAGCGGCGCCAAAATCTATCAGCGTAATGTCCAACGTTTTTATGTTTAATAAAATATTGGAGTCTTTAATGTCCCGATGAACGACATTCAAGTCGAAACAATTTTTTATAGTGTTAACTACTTGAGTGAATACGTGATGCACGTCCTGGGGTCGAACAGTTATCCAATCTAGTGGATAATTATCCTTATTAAATTCCATTATGATGACATAAGAGTCAGGCCATTCGTAATGTTTTAAAATTCGAACAACTTTGGGTACGTTTTCCAAGACTTTTAAAATATCAATTTCTATCGGTTTCCTGTCATAAACTTCCTTAATGACTACTGGAACTTCTCGTATATTATCATAGTCACTATACACGTACCCAAAACCACCCCGCGCTATCCTTTTGATTCTTTGGTAATTAATGTGATAATCTTTTATCTCGTCCGTGATTATTCGAGGGATAAAGTTAAAAAGCACATCCTCTGGATATAATTTTACGTGTTGCTTGATGTGTCTTTTAATTTCTTCGCGTGCTATATTAAATTTTTCATCTACAAAATAATTATCAGTAACCATTATTGTCTTTGTATAAAACCAATCTGTTGTAAATTTATAATCTAAACGAACAAATATTCTAAATCTAAAATAAGACATCTTAATTATGAAATGTAAAAATATATCCAAAGGTAAAAAGCTTACTAAGAAACAACGACAGCAACTCTTACAAGAAGGTAAAGAGGAATTAAGTGAAATTGTTGATTTCGTAATGAACAAAGACGATTTTAGCAATGATTTTAAGAATGAATTTACAACTGCTGCATCAAACGATGCATTCCCATTAATTACAGAAATACCCTATCCTTACTTTAAAGAAATTGTGAAAAAAGAAAATATCAAAGAACTCGATCATTTTGTGGAGCATATGACAAACAAAGATATGATCGGAATATCCATCTTTGAATATTTATACGACAACAGACAGAGGGATAAAATACATAGGGATTATTTAGAAACAGACAAGATTCCATTCAAATATTTAAAAGTATTATTTCCTGAAATTTATCTACCAGAAATAAGCATGACAACTGGTTCTAAACTCAACGACAGAGACGAAGCTATAATTGTAGGTGCTTCCAGAAAAATTCAAAGAAGAAGCCCTCAAAGAATAACGGAAAACAACCATACGTAGATGACAGTATTTACTGGCCAAACCAACAAGATTATTCTAATCAAATGTATTCTTCCCCCTCCTCATCTTCCTCCTCCACCAATTCTAGAGCAACACGGCGCACAAGGTCCTCCACACGTGCAAATGAACAAGCTGCCATATTAACGGCAGTTAATGCATTACTCGATTTATCGTCATCTTCATCGTCTAATGGCGGCGCTAGGCCCAAAAGAGGTCGACCCCCAGCAGTAACTACAGTAAAACCTCCACCACCACACCCACCTCGTAAAAGGGGAAGGCCGGTCAATCCCAATGCAAAGTGTCACAAGAATCCCAAAGTCAACGTAGAAACTTTTCTGAACGCAAAAATTCATAAAAAGGCATTGCTACCAAATCACGCAACCCTATCCATCAGAGATCTCCAGAAAAAAGATCTATTAAGAATACCAAATCAGGTTTGCAGGGTTTTACAAAATCATTGTCTGTATAGAACCGAAAAGGGAAAAATAATGAAAAAAATCCCCGACAATTCAGAAGGTATTCCATACAACATTGAGGTTATAATGAGAGAAGCCTAGCCTATTAATTGAAAGGAGCCTAAAGAAGCCTATTAATTGAAAGAAGCCTATTAATTGAAAGGAGCCTATTAATTGAAAGGAGCCTATTAATTGAAGGGAGCCTATTAATTGAAGGGAGCCTATTAATTGCTTATCAATGTTTTTGCCAATGTGTGCCAATGTGTTCCTCCATTAATATTTTATCCAATAACCATCAGAATCAATCACTTTAGTCAAGCGACCTGGAACAGACTCGATTAATTTATTTACATAATCCATATTTACTACATCGATCCACAGTCTCTGAACGAGCTGCCACAATTCCTCGGCGTTCTGTGGATTTCTGTTAGCGCTTTTCTTTTCCATTTCTGCCCACACATTTTCGATGGGATTAACATCGGGACTCTTGGGAAGCCACGATAAGACATTGATGTTTCGTTCGTTCAACCACTCATTAACTAGTCTACTGGTATGTACAGAGCTTCTATCGTGCATAAAAGTAACGTCATTCACATCGTAATATCTCGTGAATTCTGGTAAAATGACGTCGCAATAGTACTGAGAATTTAAATTTCCTAATATTCTGTGCAAGTGACAAGGACCGTCAGATTTTATGGACCCCCAAACACTGATGGAAAAACGACCCGAACGAGCCAAAGCGGAGACATATTTTGCTTCGTATCTCGTATTAATAGGTCTCCACACGTATATATTCCCATTTCCAACAGAAGTGAATATTTTTTCGTCGCTAAACACCACTTTCTTCCAATCTTGGATGGTCCAGTCATGGTGATTGATTGCAAATTCTAACCTTTCGTTTCTGTGTCTCTGTGTCAATGCTTCTTTCTTGGCGGGTCTTCTACCGTGTAAGCCAAAAGAATATAACCTATTTCTCACGGTCTGAGTGGTCACGTTCAGATTCAAATCCAGTTTAATCTGAGGAGGTAACTTGAAGGGATCGTTTACGGCAGACTCTAATATCTGAAGGTTAGAACATTCGTCAGTTGCTAGGGGTCTCCCAGACTTGGGCATATCTGTTAAGTCTAAATCTGCCTCTCCTCGTTTTACCCACATATTAACGGTAGCAAGACCCACTCCCAATCTTCTGGCAATTTCCCTCTGACTCAGCCCTTCATTATGTAATCGAACGATTTGCATTCGCGTTCTTAAATCTGTGTGTCACATTGCTTTATTAAGAATGTTCAAGCAACTGGTAGATACAATAATACAATACGAAAAAAATAAATCTTGTACTACCTTCACAGTAATAGAATCACTTTGTAATAATCTACAAAATGATTTATGTACGGCATACGAAAGTAGTCATCCACTAATCATTAATAATTGGGATGAATTTTACAATAGTAAATCATTTCTCGATTTCTTATTAAAAATTTGCAAAATTCCCGATAGACCATTAATAGAATGTCCCAAACTATCTAATGAGTTGATCAATGGAGACAATAGGGACAATAGGGACAATAGGGACAACAAAGATTTAGAAAAGTGTAAGAATGAATTATTTAGATGCAACAGAGATTTAGAAAAGTGTAAGAATGAATTATTTAGATGCAACAGAGATTTAGAAAGGTGTAAACACGATTTAACACAACGTGACAGGGACTGGGAACAATGCAAAGGGGAACTAGACACATGTCGCAGTACAGGAGATCAAAACGAATTAGAACAACAATTAACAGAAACAATTTGTCAGTTATCTCAATTAAAAGAGGAATTATTGCAAACAAGTAGCGAAATTACTCAAAAAGATGAAATAATCAAAGAAAAAAATTGTCGTTTAGCCCAAAAGGACGCAGAATTAGATCGAAAAAATGAAACAATTTCTATGATGAATAAAAATAATGTACTTATCGAAGAGCAAAAAAATAAATGGGAATATGAAGTTGATGCCAAGTTAAAAGAAAAAGATAACCGATTATTAGAATTTGAAACTAAACTAACAAGAATAAATGCCGAAATAACTCAGAAAGACATAGTGATTTTTCAAAAGGGGGAACTCATCAGGGAAAAAGACCGTCTTTTATCCGAAAAAAATGCAGAACTAACACTCAAAACAGATGAAATTTGTCAAAAAACAACCGAACTAGGCGAAATGCTTATTTCTTTATCGAAAAAAGATGCAGAATTGAACGATCTCATTTCTAAAAATAAACTATTCCTAAACGAAAAAGATGTCGAAGCTCTGAGTAGAGAAACCAAACAGAAAAATGAAATCGAAAAAGCAAATTCTCTCTTGACACAATTGCGTATCAATAATAAAAAATTAATAGAAATGTTGGAAAAATTGTTTTATGTATTTAGAGATGAAATGTTTTATAAGAGAAGAGATAATGATGATGACGATGATTCAGCCATAATTGCAATGAAACAGGCAGTTAATGATTATCAAGTTATAGTTGATGATTACGTGGATAAAAGAAAACAGAGTGAGACTAAAGAGAAATTTTCAGTAGAAAAAATAACTAATCTTTCTAATGAAATTGAAATTTTGGAAGGTACAGCAAAAAATTCCAAACGGGAAACTCAAAAATTAAAAGATTCCATCACTACTCTTAATGAAGAATATAAAAAAGAAATAAAGAAAATTAGTGACAATGACAAAGGTGAAGAAAACATTCTGACAATTAAAAGTCTCAAGAAAGATATCGATAAATGTAAAATGGAATTTATTAAAAAATGCGACGAAATCGAGGAAATAAATGAAAAGTACAGAAAACAGGAAGACACTTTCAATAAAAAAATAAAACTTCTAAATGAAGATATTGACAGTCTTAAAGCCCAAAATAAAAATATCGCTGAAAAAAATGAAAAAGAGATACGTCGCATAGAAAGAGAGCACGAGGACAATCTTAAAAATGAAAAGAAAAAACTAACACAGCATTATGATTTTCTGCTTAAAGATGTGCAAAATGAAAAAAACATCTTGGAAAAGCAACTCAAACACGCACAAAATACACACGAAGAAGTTAAAGAACGAGTAAATAAAAATTTGTTCGACACTGCCCACGAATTAAAAAATAGTAAGTTAGACATCAAAGACAAAACGGAAAAAATTGAAAGTTTAAACAAACAAATTAACAATCTGAATAACGAAATAGTAAATCTGTTGAAAAATACGGATGAAAGAGAAACTGTAAACCAGGTAATTGAAACTCTAAAGGAAAATTCGGCCCAAAAAGATAAGGAAATTGATTCATTAAAAACAGAGCTTAGGGAAAAGAGAAACGAGATATCTTCTCTAGGAAGAGAAATTACTTTAGAAAGAGATAGGAGTACCGCTAAACTAAAAGAAAAAGAAATAGCTTGGAATGCCGAAAATAAGCAATTGAAAAATGATGTTTCGAATTTAAATAAACTCTACCAACAATCTCAACAAGAATCAAATCAAACCAGAGAGAGTGTGACTAATTACGAAAAATTATACAATCAAGAGAAAGAAAAAGTCATTGATCTACAGAAGCAACTAGAAAGGGGAAAAACACATATCGAACAATATTTGCTAGATTCGAAAACAAACGACACCAAGTTTAAGATCGAACTTGGCCATTTTAAATCCCAAATATCGTTGTTAAACGAAACTGTTGAATTGGAGAAAAAACAAAAGACCGACATATTAATCAAATTAGAACAGAGTCAACGTGACATTGTCGCTCTAACTAAAAAATACGAAGACTCGTTTCAAAAACACGAGAAACAAAGAATCGAATGTACAAATCACACAAAAATTATAAATGCTCAACTATACGAAATTGAAAATTTAAAACAAAAAGCTCAAGAAGACAGTTTACAAATAAAATCTTTGATGGAAACAATTTCCGAGCTAAAATGTAAATTAAACGAGTCGCTTCAAACTCAACATCAGAGCGATGTAGTGATGCTGGGTGAAGAAACGGATTATAAACACTTGTTTAATGTGTTTAAAACCTACACGGAAATGCTAAGTTTAAAATACATGGAATTAAAATTTGAAATATTTGGGAAATCCATATTTCCCACAGAGCAATTAAATCGAACCGTTACTTCAATTAATCTATTGCACGACACTCTACTACAAAAAGTTGGTAGAACGAGTGAAATTACAACTTTTCTACAAAATTTTGTAATGGGAGAACTGAAACTAGTACGATCTCTATTAAGTCAAAACCAATACGTTTTTTTTGATTTAATTAAGCAATCGAAACAGGCATTAAAATCTCAAGTTACCGAAAAAGAATACGATTTTCTTAATAACATTATCGACAAAATTTTTAATCAGGTGATGCTTTTAGCACAGGACATACCTAATAACTTAAACAGCATGTGGGAGAAAAAAAATAAGATATTAACCAACGATTTGGTAAGGGCTCAGGGGGAATTAAAAGAAGCACACGACCAATACATCGAAAACATAAACTCTACGACAGAAGAATGTACCAAGATTACGGCCCAGCTCAAACAGAGTAACCTAGAAAAGGATGAAATTCACCGAAAATTTGAACAAGAACTCCTAAAAATTAACAATAGTAAGGCAGAAAGTGATATCGACTTGTCGCTGATGAAAGCGACAGAATCGCAACTTAAAGATCAAATAACCGCTTGCCATAAGGACAACGAAGAATTGAAAATTGATAATTTACAGTTGCAAGGTGAATTACAAAAGGAAATAGAGCAACGAAGAATTATAATCGAAAGAATATTTGCGATATTCAAGTCTCTCAGTATGCAATTCAAGTCTCTCAGTAAGCACTCCGAAGGTCAAGATATAGAAGATTTACTCAACCAACTAGACGAAATAAAAATATTTTACGAAAACTGCACCACCTATCTCTCAAAAAAACTATCGATAGAACCAACTGTAGCCAATTTAAAAACTTACGTTTCTGAAAGAGACAAGGTCATAAAAGTTTTATGGGAAGAAACACTCCCCCCTCTCAATCTAAAAGAAGTAAAAACTTTCTTTTCAGAAATAAAAGATGTTTATTCCTATCTAAAAACCGAATTACTTATAAAAAATTTGCCAGAATTAAAAACGTTTATTACTCAGAAAAGCTTAAAGAGGAAATGTGACGACGTAACGGTTTTAAATAGAGAAATTAAAAAATTGAAAGAGACGAATGTTACGCTCAAAAAATACAACAAAAGCTTGCTTCGAAAGGACCTTTCAGACTCGGACACCGAAACTGAAGAGAATATGGATATTTCTTACGAATTTATTGACGAACTCTCTGACAGGTTAAAAATGCCGAAATCAGACAATGCGGATATACAAAAAGTAAAAATACACACTTTTCAAATAATAGACATTTGTTATCACTTGAAACAAAAACTAAATACGTCACACATTAATTTAATAGTGCCCAGTATACAAGAAATAATCGATTTCGTATATAAATTAATAAAATACTTTCACGTGGAAGTTGAAGAGAAAAAAGAATTCACATTCAATGTCAGAAAGTTAAATGTGGAAATGTTTTAAATGAAAAAAATATCGTGAGGAATAAACTCGCGTTTGAATTTAATTAGTTTGTACACAAAGGCGTGTGTGACGACAGTTATGTGCCGAGGTGATTAAAATTCCTTTAATAAAATTGCACAGATATTTTGGGAAGTGTCTTTAGCTATGGGCCCCAATGCTACCAATTCATCATTGGTGAACACGGTGAAATAAAGAACACACATTTCCTTCTGTCTGCACAAGTGCTGAAAACTCGGCAGATTCGTTTTAGTATTGTCCACATAATATTTCAAATCTTGTAAGAGATCGAAACTCACGGTATTGGGAATCAAAACCACGTATTTAATATCCAGATGAGTTTTGAATATAGAACAATTAAAATTTATAACGTGTTTCCACTCTTTAACGGTCGTCAGTTTTTCAAACATTGGCAACCCCAGGGAGAGAAGCTAGTTCAAGAGTTAAATAAAGTAATTAATGGTCAAGGCAACTACGCAAAAGACTTATAACGATTATATCAATTGTTACGATAAATGGTGTCAGAGAAATCAGTTTCTCCCCAAAGACGTCTCCAGTCTAGTGACGTTTCGAAATTATTTAATAAATAACGACCGCGCAAAGTCTTATATAAAATATTGTATCAATATCGTAAGTAAACATTACTCTTTAGTCTTGCCCCCATTGGTCGAAGAAAAAAGGGAAAATGTTGATTCATTCACTAACGAGGAGATATTATTACTATTTGAAACTGCCAATGGTACTTATCAACACAATGACATATCTTTGATTATTTTAATTATTTTAGTGACGGGCCTAAATTTCAAATATGTTCAGAAACTGAGAAAGAATCACATACAAAGCATAATAAAAACTAAAAAAATAACCCCCACAGCTAAAAGGGTGATTCACATTCTAGATATTCACATGCCCATTTTTAATTACTTGAGTAGTACTCTCTTGAGCGACGACAGCATATTCCCCAAAACCTACCACACGTATTTAAACCACTTGAAAAAGAGATTATATCAGATATTACCTAACAATAAATGCAATAAATTTAATTCTCTCAGAAAATTTAACCGTGATATTTTAAAAGATAAAAAAATAAATGTTTAAGAAATTGCACACTGGCCCATTCAAGCCCCTGCTAACCCATTCAAGCCCCTGCTAACCCCGCTGACCCATACGAGCTCCTTTTAAGCTGGCCCCCTTTAAGCTGGCCCTGCTGGCCCCCTTTAAGCTGGCCCTGCTGGCCCCTGCGAACCCCGCTAACCCATGCGAACCCCACTAACCCATGCGAGCTCCACTGGCCCATGCGAGCCCCCTTTAAGCTGGCCCATGCGAGCCCCACTGGCCCATACGACTAAAAAGACTAAAAAAAAAGCTCCAGGTGTGCTCGTCGGATAACTAAAAAAACTAAAAAAGTTCCAGGTGTGCTCGTCGGATAACTAAAAAGAAATGAGGTAATATCTACAAGTACTCTCAGACAATTATTAGCAGAGAGTTTACTTGTAGATATTACCTCCTTTTTTTAATCAGTGGTCATGGGTTACCGTGCAGTTGGTCAAGCTACTGCAACCAGCCACTGCAACCTATTTGACATCCTCCCACTTTTATTTAAAACCCATTCATAACTCACCTATCCATACGGACCCTGCAAAATGTACAATATACTGCTTAATGTTCTCTTTATTAGTAACCACCCCCAAATATACAAGCAGCGTCCCATTTTTTACAAGCACTACTAACCCCCCCTCCTCCTAGAAAGAACTAGTTTAACTGTTACATTTGAACAATCAAGAAATAGTGCTGGAAGAAATAGTGCTGGGGTCTGGTATACCCCTCCCCTTCTAGAAAGAACTACAGTTTAAAATGTACACCCCCGCTTTACACGGTACTCACTAGCACGGTTAATGCAACCAATTGACTGAGATTCTTTCTATGTGCGTCTTCGAAAATTTTTGCATGACCGAACTAGAGAACCTCTACAATCTCCAATGTCCCCGGCACTGCCAGCAATCCATGGCTCTCACGCTCAAAAAACCCGCCTGACTTTTGTTTATAACTACCAGTCAACAGCTTATCGTTAAAGGACCCCCAAAATATTTTCGTATCTCCAGCTCTTCCCCCCCTAACCAAAGAGGAGACACACCCCTTGTCGTAATAACGCTCACACACAGAAAGCTTTCAACTAAATAGTGCTGAGGGAGGGTCTACCATACTAGTTACAGGTGTCTATCTCAATACATGATGCGACAATTCTAATTGTAACTAGTACATTTAAAAGAAATAGTGCTGAGGTCTCGCCATACCAGTTACGGATTAAGTACGTGAAAAGTACCTGGAACAGAAGCTAATAACCACTATAATTCCTTTGAAAAAAAGAGGTTCTTAGGAACCATGCCTTCAGTTAGTTTCCCTACCTCTAAGCATATCTGTAGTTATCCCTAGGAATTTTAGCAAACTTGTGTCAGCCGCCAATGCACCCGATGCAGCTCTTTGCTATTGTCTATAACACACTAATCCTTTACGCGTTTATAAACTAGGTAATTAAGAATATTCTTTTTGAAATAAGCTTCCTCAGATAATTTTTAAAACTCCCCCCGTTTTTCTTAAAGGAATAGTTTCTACCCAAACCCGTTTAAATCAATAATAGCTTTATAACTGTTTAAAGGTATTAAAAGTTCAGCACAAAGTCAGCTTCCTTCTATATGACTCGATAACAAAACTTCTATTTGTTGTTAAAATCACATGTGCCCCATCGGATGAAACTAGTGTGACTAGGACTCGTCAGATGAAACTAATGTGACTAGGGCTCGTCAAATGAAACTAATGTGACTAGGGCTCGTCAGATGAAACTAGTGTATATCACAATATTTATGTGTTAGTTATTGGTCATTTCTCCTTTCTAAAGATCAATAATAACTTTGGCAGTCACCTAAAGGTAATATATCCAGAAAATGTCCACCTATTCTTTTCATTCTCAGTTGGGAGGGCTTAACGACCATGGTTTTTTAATATGTCATTCTTGCTCGTAATCAAGGAGTAGTTGTAATTGATCCAGTCTGTGATTGGTTAGAACCAATTTGGTTAAAACAAGTCTGTGATTGGTTAGAACCAATTTGGTTAAAACAAGTCTGTGATTGGTTAGAACCAATTTGGTTAAAACAAGTCTGTGATTGGTTAGAACCAATTTGGTTAAAACAAGTCTGTGATTGGTTAGAATTCTGTAATGCATTTTGGGTTCATGTTAGAAGGTCTCTGAGAATCTGATTTGAGAAAAAAATGTTATTGATACTATATAATAAATAATTAATTAATTAGTATATAGTCCTCAGCAATAAGAGGACCGACTGGGTCTAGCGGTCCACCCACAATGAGCAAAGACCCCAAAATTCCCCTTTATATAGTGGGCCAAATTACAACTCGAAATCTTATTGGTCGGCTAAATTACAACTCCAAATCTTATTGGTAAAAAATTTAAGTAAAATTTTACACTAATTTTAGCATTATTATATTAAAAATTATCATTAAGTTAAATTTAACAGAGTTAATTATTAATTTAATAATAAATTAGCATTGTTCTTTTTTCTTTTTAATTAGGTATAAATAAATTCTTTTCTGATAAGTTAAGTATAAAGACTAAATTCTTTTCTGATAAGTTAAGTATAAAATTCTTTTCTTTCTGATAAGTTAAGTATAAAGACTAAATTCTTTTCTGATAAGTTAAGTATAAAATTCTTTTCTTTCTGATAAGTTAAGTATAAAATTCTTTTCTTTCTGATAACTTAAGTATAAAGTTCTTTTCTTTCTGATAAGTTAAGTATAAAGACTAAATTCTTTTCTGATAAGTTAAGTATAAAGACGAAATTCTTTTTTGATAAGTTAAGTATAAAATTTTTTTCTTTCTGATAAGTTAAGTATAATTTTTTTTTTTTTTTGATAAGTTAAGTATAAAGACTAAATTCTTTTCTGATAACTTAAGTATAAAATTCTTTCTGATAAGTTAAGTATAAAGACTAAATTCTTTTCTGATAAGTTAAGTATAAAATTCTTTTCTGATAAGTTAGGTATAAAATTTTTTTCTGATAAGTTAAGTATAAAATTCTTTTCTTTCTAATAAGTTAGGTATAAAGACTTTCTAATGATTTTATTAATTTACCATTCCTTGATGACTCATCCTTGATGACTCATCCTTAATGACTCATCCTTAATGACACATACTTAATGACACATACTTAATGATAATAAATTCATTAGTATTAAATGATATTAGTTTATACCCACGCTAACCTCTTATAATAATTTAAACTGCGCATGTTAGCTTTCCCTTATAAGTTCTTTTAATGCGGGGAAAACTATAAAAACTTAGTGATACTTATTTCCCTAAAGTCAAATCTTTCAACAGTTGTTACGAGGCATAAGAGTAAATATTAAGGCATAATGTCAATATCAGTAGATTTTATAAATGAAACTAAATTTTTAGTTATACAACTGGAAATATTAATGGAGCAAATAGAATATTTTATAATTGAATTGGAAAAATTATTGGAATATCAAAATAGAATGCAAGAAGTGGAAATTTTATTAGATTAGGGTTATATAAATGATTATAAAAAGCTGGTTATAAAAATGTCTAATTTAACTAATAATTTTACTGGTAATTATACTAGTAGTTCTACTACCGAAACAAATGAATATAATATATTTATAATTTTATTAATTGTGGAAATTATTTTGGTGATATGTATTGGATTTGTGGAATTATTTAATACTGTATTACGGGAAAGGAGGAAATGATACTGTGTTACGGGAAAGGAGGAAATGATACTGTATTACGGGAAAGGAGGATGCAAAAGGATGTAGATGACCTTGATCACGCACATAAAAGGAGGGATGAGCTTTAGGGTTGTTTGTCACAACTGCTTACACTCTAGTACAAGCTCGTTTTACTGCCAGAGGATATTGCCGAGTATTGTAGAGCATAGTGGATAGACTGTAGCTAATTGCTTCTCTCATTTGTTTGCTCATTTGCTTCGCACCAATGTATGCAGTTAGGAAAGATGGTGATGGTATTATAATTCTTTTTTATTGTCGCTTTTGCAAATCTCACGTAAAAACCAGCAATGTAAAAAATTTAGTGGACCATTTAAATCACGGTTTAAAATGGTCCACCGCCATGCAAATATTAGGTTTTTATGCTACTAAATTTGGAGCTTACGAAGATTTTATTTATGTGCTTCACTATATCTATAATTATTATAATTCTAGTGAAAATAGTCCCACATGTACGGGAACGTGTAAATATTTATTTAAAACATTTTTTGAATTTCCCACAGATAAAATTTTAAAATATGAGATGTATTTTAATATAATACACTACTTTATTTTGCATAAAAAATGTTGCAAAATATATATGGATACTGAACATGTTGAAGATATTTCTAAGATTAATTTTATTAATTTTTTAAAAATGTATGCTGCAAGATAATATTTGTGTGCTACAATAGTTTTATTGGTGCTACAAGAGTTTGCTGCATTGGTGCTAGAGTCTTGTGTGCTACAAGAGTTAGTTGCATTGGTGCTAGAGTCTATTACATTATGTGCTATAAGAGTTTGCTGCTGTGCTACAAGAGTCAGCTGCTGCGCTACAAGAGTCAGCTGCTGTGCTACAAGAGTCAGTGGCTGTGCTACAAGAGTCAACTGCTGTGCTACAAGAGTTATTGTTTTTAGTTGCTTCCAAGTTAAAAATATTTTGTATTAGGTTAAAAACGTATAATAAAAAGCTTTTTAAACCATACTTTGTCTTTAGTAAATAAATATCTCCCCTTTCAAAACAACTGCTTACCACAAAGGTCTAACAGGAGCCTGTTAGTTGCCGCAGTAGCTGAGAGGATGGCAAGACCAGAAAAAACATACAGCTTTACCCCCCTGGGGGGAACCAGCATTCTTTCAGTAGCGTGCTAACTATTCGGCCATGGGACTGTCTTAATGGTGCTGATGAACTAAATATTTTGTGTGCTAAGTGCTGGGGTTGTTGATGAATATTTTGTGTGCTAAATAAGAAATGAATCTAGTCTCTTGCACCTCTATCATTTGCGTTTTTTTCCAAAGATGTATCTGCATTTTTAAACAGATAATATTATGGGTTTTTGTTCACATAGGAAATTTGATGGGCATCAGTATAACCGTTCCCTCCATCCCGCAGCCATCCGTTGCTACACCAAACGATCGGGTGTAACGATTAAATATTGATGATTCTTATTGCATTGTAACAGGTAATCTACAGTTACCCAATTTAGATTGGGATTAGCTAAAAGTATCAAAAAATATAAAATTTCCAAGAATGTTATCTCGTAATAAGTGGGTTTAGTTAGATGATTGAAAAAATTCTTAGCCATGGACTGAATTTTAAACACGATCTCGTTGTAATGAGCTGGATCGATCAACAATAAATTAGAAGTGCAGATGGATAATTTATTAATCACCTTATTATCTGCTAAATCGTATAACACGCCATATCTTTTCTTGTTTCGAATCAGAATGCTAATGTATTTTTGCACCAATTGTTGAATTTCGTAATCGTACACTAATTGTTTAGTTAAGTAATTGGCAAATGGTATATTGGGTATTTTCTTGTCGTTTACAACAATCGAATCTCGAATTTCTCTAATCAGGAGATCGGTGAGTGTGTAACTCTCCAAGGTCGTAGTAATATCAAAATATTTTTTTAAGTGAAAAGTTTGATTATTACAACACATTACTTTATTAATATTAAGATTGCAATTGAAACGAAAAATGCGATTACAAAAGTAATTAATCCTTTTCCCAGTAAACCACTTAAAAAATTGGATCCCACATTAAATATTTCATGTCCTATGGTGTTTGCTAAATTGCTCAAGGCTTCTCCCACGGTTGCTCTGTCACACTCGAGGTTTTGTTTATCAGATATTTTATTACCTAAAAATTCGCGAGTACAATTTCTACAACAAGATTCCTCCTTGGATTCGTCATAACCCAGACAAATGTTTTCACCAAAATTAAACGCGCATCTATTGTTTCTGGTCGTTGCTTTGTTGCAGCAACTCAGATCGGATATCTTACATTTAACATTATCGGTTATTAGGAAACAGCCAGTGTTTTTATCGAGATATTTCAAGATATAATCCGAGAGAAAGCCTGCAACTCCACCAGCCACCAAGACTTGGGGAGCGTATTTCATTACGTTCTTCGCAATGCCTCTGAACTTGGGGTTGGTTCGAATTAAAGTATTATAATCATTTACATTTTTTATGGGAAAATTAAAATCGTCCATAGTTTTAACTACCCTCGAATCTAGTTTTCCAACAGCCTTTTTTAAAAAGTCTTGTGCCTTAATATTATTAATAAATGTCTTATCACCAATTTTTGTTACCTTAAAGGCTTTTTTCGGAAAAAGTATCTTTAAATATCTCGAAAGTTGAACGTTATTTACAACTTTTAACAAACGGGTTGGAAATTTTGCCATCTAGTTTTGTTGTATATAAAAATAAGGATGTCTTCATACAATTGTATATTTCAATGCGGAAACGTTCAGTGTCCCAAAGATGGTAATTTAATATTAAATCATATCATATGCAGGGAACATTTAGAAAAAATATTTGGCTTGAACGTTAAATTACAAATATTTAAGCCCCCTTCTGAGGATGGTGTTTGCGGCCCATATTTCATAGTGGCCCCCAATGTTCACTTTGCAATGAACACTGTAATTTTACCCACAAAAGAATTTCTAGACGACTATTATTCGTCAACTCCTCAAAATTCAGATTACATATTGAATCCCGAGATGGACACATATAAAACACTTGATAAATATGCGAAGTAAAGACAATTTAACATTTAACTATCAATTCGAAATTTTAAGAAATCTGACGGTAGCTAAAACCGATAAGATTAGTATGTATCAGAATACAGATTCAGTTAAAGTAGCACTTAAGAATTTGGTACAAAACAATCTTAGTGAATTAAGAACATTTATCATAAACGAACCCTATTGTGAATACATGACAACTAAAATGCGAATCATTACGACAGATGCGAAGGAGCCAGAACTGAGCGTTGCCAAACTTTCTCCGTTTGAACAGTTTTTCACGTTTACCTGTTTCCCCGATTTTAGCACAATATCGAAATTTTCAAACTCGAATCCTAAAACATTAAACTTTAACTTAATTTACGTTCCCAACGTTGGTTTCGTGACCACCCACATGCTCATAAACCCTCTGCATTTAGTCATTGCTGGAGAATACATAATAGACAGACACTATCTTTCCTTTAAAATTTCTAAAGAACCAAAGAAGGCAACGAGCAATCAATTTACGTCAAAAACTTTGCCCGATAATTTTAGAATAACTAATCTCATCAGTGACACCAACGTTTGTTCAGATTCACGCAAAAATTTACGCAAAAAAATATATTTGTAAAATGCCTAAGTACCTCCCTTTCAAACCCTAAGTAAAAAAAGCAAGCACAAGGTACCCTCAAGCTTAAAAGCAAGCCCCCCTCAAGTAAAAAGCCCAAGGTACCCTTAAGCTTAAAAGCAAGTCTCCTCAAGTAAAAAACAAGCCCCAAGCAAAGTAAAAAAACACCCCCCCCCCCTTCAAGTAGCTACCACAAGAGATTTGATGGAAGCTTAGAGAACTTTAGGGATGAAAGCTCGAACCTGGGTCCTTTAGATTGTAAAACATACACAAACAATAGTATGTATACAAGTTATTTATTTTTTCACACAAACATTTTAAATCAACAAATGCTTCTTGTCGTATTTTATCAATTGTTGCTTGGTTAGAAATTCTTTTGCCTTGTTTCTATTAATTCTTACAGTCTTGTAACCCTTTTCCATTTGAATACCAAATCTTAAATAAACGTGTTTCACTATAAAATACATTTGACAATATTTATATCCATCACTGCCGATGAATTTAACTTTCACAAGAGGAGCTCTATACATTTCACTCCAGGTGTAATTGAAATCTAGGCCCGTTTCTTCTTTAAACTCTCTGTAAGCACTGTCAAATAAAACTTTCCGATGTTGTCTCTGAAATGCGTTTCTCTCATTAATGTATCTATACTTGTTTTCTATTTACCCGTGAGGAAAATCTAAGAAATCTTCAAAAATTTTACCCTTTTGATAGTTACAATAATCCATCAACTCTTTTCTGTTGGGAAACGTATATTTCTTTTCGAATTCACTTTGGTATTTCACACGATTTTCAATATTTAAGGGGATTTTTCTTTTTATCAGATAATTTTCGTAGCAGTATGGTAACAGTCTCTTAATTAACACTATGTCGTCATTTTCATCACTGACGATCAAACCAACAGAAAAATAAAACTTATTTATCTTTGTGCCAGTCATTTCAGAACAAAGAGTAACAGTTTGAAACCGTTTCTCTTCGGATAGCATTTTTATACCTTCACTAATCACGTGTTCGGTATGAGTCATGCATAAATGCTTTATTTTAAATGACCTACTTCCCATTAATAGTCCAATCACGTTATTCCTTTTCGGCTGCTTTTAAACGTCCCGTGATTAAAATAACTTATTAGATTTTATTTCTCCAAAGAAATAAAACTTTGAAAAAGTACTGCTCCTGATATAATCGTGTGTTTTGTAATTACAGGTATTGTATTTTTCAAAGCATTCAATATGGGCCATTAAATGACAAGTTGCTAAAAATAGCAGATACCACATGTTTGAACTTTTAAATAGTTCAGAGGTGTCTATTTGCAAATTAGCGTTAATCTGTAAATTAACAGTTCCACGATCCATATCCACCAGGAACCAGTTACTGTTATTTTTAAACATGGTGCAATACCTATCGAATATTTTTTTGAACAGATGAACGTTAAAAACAATATGTAGGGGTATAAGTCCGTCATTAACGGTAGTCATGTCAAAAAATGTTTGCAAAATTTCTGTACTTTTTGTATTTTCCTGGGAATAATAAAATTGAGTGTGATATCTTTTTAAGTTTAATATTCTGCCGTGAGCTCTGTCTATGGCGGGAATCCATTGTTCTAAGATGCAGTGAAATTGTTCAAGTTCTGAAACGTTGGACAGAACGTGACAACAATACATCCAGGCGTTTTTCCACGTGGCCACATCTAAGGCACCTCTTTTTCTTCTCTTGGGAGTAGCAACCATTTTTTTTTCGTAAATATTATCAATTTCTCTTTCCATTTATTATACTAAAGGATTAATGTATGTAATCTTGTTTTTATGTTTTTTACTAGGATTATTGTTTTTGTACTTTCCCAAAGAAGAGAAGGTCTTTCATAATTATGATGTGGAAAGACAAATGAAAAAGGACTGCGCTACCGAAATGGTTCTGTGTTTAAACGATTGTAAAAAGCTGTGCACAGACAAATATTACATTTGCACTAATAACGTCTGTTCTAAACACGAACCAAATATTGATTGTCACAAGGAAAACGGAGGTGCCATCATGTTGACTCATTTCCAGGACATTCCCTATTGGTCCTGTGTCTGCACGTTACCACAATATTTTAGCGGAAAATATTGTGACGAAAAAAACCCAAGCATTTGCGAATCGGGAACACTAAAAATTATTAATTTAACAGAAATTAATTGCCAATGTCCTCCAGATAAAATTCCCTACACTATGGATAACATGCCCCGATGTTTAACTCAACACCAATACGATTTCTTTTACAATTTTATTGAACAGAAAAATCTCAAAAAGTACAATGCACTTTTACAATTACATCGCAAGATGAATTATAAGCGTTTCCCCCAGTATCTACTACGTTTGTTAAATATGATAACCATAAAACGTTATACAGGTATTAAACTTTTCATAAAAGAGCGTCCCAAAAGCTAATTGTGCCCAGCGTCCAATAAGTTCACACAGCGTCCAATAAGTTCGCAGGAAACAGTAGAGAGCAGAGGTACACAGGCATTAAACTTTAACAGTAGAGAGTGTTGAGGCTAATTGCGAGCGTCCAAGAGGCACTTTAACAGCAGAGAGTGTCCATTTCGAGTCTCAAGAAGCTAGGTTCCATATTCTGATACGAAATTTTAATCATATCTTTACTTATTTGATTCACTAAAAATTCTGGTCTTAGATTATAATATTTGTTCATAATAAAAAATGATAGCAATCTTAATTTTATCAGTTCCCTATTCGGGGAACTGACACATACTTTAGTAGTCATTTCATCTTTGCTTGTGTAAAAAACATCTTCGTTATTGGTGACAAGATTGGATCTGATCATACCCTGTAAAGAACTTTTGGTTGCATAAGTATCAGCACAACTCTGTCTTAAATCCTTGTTCTCATCAAACACGCAACAAAATGGATTAGCGAGTGCACCGCCAACGAGTAATAATAAAAAGTATAACATGATTGTGTTATTCCCCCAATTATATCGGACCCTTATATACAAATCGGCAGCTATTAATTTTTTCCTCATTTTGGTACAAATTGTTGCAGTACAAATTGTTGTTTTTTAACACCGCAAGAAACACAGTTTCCCGCTATTAATATTCTACTATTTTTATTATAAGTGTAATAAACATTTTTTGTACCCGTTTTGGTTTTACATCTAGTACAATACATGTCTCCTCTCTTATTTCATCCCCTTTCTCCATACCCCCCAAAAGGATCCATACCCTCCAACAAAAACAAAAATTATGAAACAAAAGGAAAGTTAAAAAAATTTTATTTACACATAAAAAGCCAACATTAATATAACGTAACAATATTTTTTCTGGTTACGAGAAAATAAAAAAACATCAATCTTATGTATTCATTCAATGATAGCAATTCTTATATCGCACCCAATGATTCTAAATACATCAATCTCTCATTCGTGTAATTAACACAATGTCTTTATCAATAAAGAACACTTCTCCGTTAAACATATTAAACATTTCTCCGGATCACCCAAAGAACTTTTAGGTGTGTTATTCAAGTAACAAAATGATTAGCAAATACATTCTCAGTGAATAATTAAAATGCTCGTTACTCTTATGTAACTCACATAAATTATCACTAGCAGTTTGAAACTTATTCAACATTTGAAAGGGATACACGTATTCTATTATTTAAATTATTCACTTGAATAAACCTTTTACAATCATTGGAAATTTTAATTTGTACAGTGTCTCTACGTACTTTAACAACAATAATTGTGGGTAATAATATATTAAAAATTTGAGCGAAAGAATAGAAATCAAATGGCTCATGATACTTTTCCCCCGTAACACTCACTTCTGCCTGCAAAAGTTTATTATTTTCATCAGTAATTGTAATATTTGCCTTGTAGTTCTCATTTACATTAACGATTTGATTGGTAACTGTGATATTTGCAGGATGAGAGGTAATTATATCTACTAAGTGAATAGTATTGTACTTGGAAGGATGAGAAAGAGATATTTTTAAGGGAATAGATCCCGTTTGACAAACAAAACTTTTACCTGACAAATCTAGTGGTTCTTCAATATGGGTGTAATCTGTAGTTTCAGATATTGTAGTAATTGGGGTAAAAAGTTTTGTAGTGAGTTCATTACTTGTCAAAGGTACAAAACTTGTCAAGGGCACATTGTTTTCTGTAGAAGCACTTATCAGGGGCTCATGAGGACTTGTCAAGGGGTCACTGTAGCTTGTCAAGGGGTCACTGTAGCTTGTCAAGGGGTCACTGAAGCTTGTCAGGGGCTCACTGAAGCTTGTCAGGGGCTCACTGAAGCTTGTCAGGGGCTCACTGAAGCTTGTCAGGGGCTCACTGAAGCTTGTCAGGGCTCACTGAAGCATGTCAGGGGCTCACTAGAGCTTGTCAGGGGCTCACTGAAGCTTGTCAGGGGCTCACTGGAGCTTGTCAGGGGCTCACTGGAGCTTGTCAGGGGCTCACTGAAGCTTGTCAGGGGCTCACTGGAGCTTGTCAGGGGCTCACTGGAGCTTGTCAGGGGCTCACTGGAGCTTGTCAGGGGCTCACTGGAGCTTGTCAGGGGCTCACTGGAGCTTGTCAGGGGCACATTGTTTTTTGCACTTGTCAGGAGCTCATTAGGGCTTGTCAGGAGCTCACTAGGGCTTGTCAGGAGCTCACTAGGGCTTGTCAAAGGCACATTGTTTTCTGCACTTGTCGAGGGCAAAAGTTCGTCATCACTGTAAAAACTAAGGCGTTCAAAACTTTCTTCCGAACAATTGGAAGAGTCAAACGTTCCATCTTCTGATTCAGAACTTCCACTATACCTGTTACTCGATAAATAATGGATTACCTTTTCCTCTTCATCTGAACTACTTTCTTTCAAGAGCGTTTTTGCAATTTTTTTATTTTTATAATTACACCACATTGCTGCTAATCGCTTTCTCTTCACCATGCTTCCTTAACTCGTGAACAGAGTACCAATCTCTTTTTTCGTGAGGCGTGTAAAATGTTACGTTTTTGTCATCAAATGTGACCTTTTTTGTCTTGAAAGACGTCACTTGTTGTAAGGTCACGGGATGAGCAATCTTTTCAATAATCAGTTGTGCTATTCTCTGTCCCTTTGCCACCACAAATGATTCACTTCCAAAGTTAAAAAGTAAAATTTGGACGTTTCCGGTATAATTGCTGTCTATCACGCCAGCTCCAATGTGTATAAAATATTTCGTGGCCAGAGAAGACTTTGGTGCCATGCGACCATAGTAACCAGTTGGTATTAACAATGCAATATCGGTGGGAATGAGTGCTTTACCATTGGCTAATATTTCAACATCTTCTTCTGAAGCACTGTAAAGATCATAGCCCGCTGCATGTTTACTCAATTTCTTGGGTGGAATAGCATTTTTAGAAAGTAGTATAAATTTTAAAATCATCCAAAGTAATAAAGTAATATGAAACGTGAACTTAAAAACAATTCAAGGTCTAACAAGAGAGCAAAATTACTTAAACAATGGCCAGACACTACACCATTATATACGTTTAAGAATTACGTAACAACTGATTACGAGAAAAGTGATGATGATGAATCAAGCTGTGATGACCAAAACTATGATGAAAAAGTTAAATGGGAAATTGAACAAAATAATACAGAAATTGAGGAAATTGAACAAGGCCAGCATGTTACACAAGGCCAGTAGGTTACACAAGGCCAACATGTTACACAAGGCCAGCATGTTACACAAGGCCAGCATGTTACACAAGGCCAACACGTTGAACCAGGTCCACAAGGCCAATATGTTAAACCAAGCCCACAAGGCCAACAGCAAGGCCAACACATTGAACATGACCAACAGCAAAATGCTGAACAAATTGAAGAACAAAATAAAATTCAAAGCTATGAAGGCCATGAGAGCAAAAGATATGAAGGCCATGAGAGCAAAAGCTATGAAATACAAGGCCATGAGAGCAAAAGCTATGAAGGCCATGAGAACAAAAACTATGAAGGCCATGAAAGCAGAAGCTATGAAGGCCACGAGAATGATGAAAGCCTAAACCGAGGCCATGAAAGCAGAAGCTATGAAGGCCAGAACCAAGGCCATGAGAACGTATTTGGAATAATACACCCAGAAGAAAGCAAATTTGGAATAATACACCCAGAGGAAAGCAAACATACAGATATTCAACTGTTAAAGGAAATTACAAACAAGTGTAATCAATCAAATGCAAATTTACAACAGGACTTGGAAGAAACAAAACTGAAATATTATTGTTGTTACTTCAAAAAAGTTTTGGAGCAATTGCCACTCAGTAAGAAGATAATTAGCGACATAAACATTCCCGACAATAGAGAGGGATTTTTAAAAGCTTATAGCATAGTGAAAACTTGCGTTCATTGCGAACTACAAAAGAAATCATACTTGGCCTTTAATTCCGTTTTCAACATGATAAGTAGTGTGATTGGTAAACTCTTGCATTCCACGATAGTATCTCCTTATCTTTTAAAATTAATATCGGACGAATCTTTACAAAGGGCATTTGCAGTTTACCAGTCTAATTTAGATTCTGGGCCCGACGAATTACAATGCATAGCCTATCTGGTTCAAGAAGAAATTAATAAACAGAGTCCTTTACAAATTCCCAATCCCATGTATTATTCAATGACTAAAGTGGTTAGCACGCTTGGCTACTGATCTAAGGGACCTGGGTTCAAGCCCCGGATTTAGGCATGGATGTGTGTCGTTTTTCTGCTGAGGTCCTGCCATCCTCTCAGATCTCCTACTGTGGCATATAAACTGACAGGCTCCTGTCAGACCTCTGTGGCAAGCAGCTGCTTGAGGGGGTATTTATTTTTTTTTTTAACCAAATGACCGCGGTGAGTAAGTATGTCACTCACATATTGAATGCTCTAGCTCAAGAACACTTTAAAATTTGATTTTTTGTACGACTTTATCTGTAATGAAATCGGGAACATATTCTTCGATTCCGTAGGAATACACTTCCACATCTTTATCGGTTATACCCGCTAATTTATGCAAATAACTTCTTCCCTTACTAGTAAATTTGGGTCTACCCCCTTCAATGTAATGCGACAGTGGATTTGAAACAAAATTTTCCTTGTACACGGTAAAGGGTCTGTCTGCCTTAATCTTATTCAATATGCCCCTTTCACCCCACTTACTACTCAGTAGATTAGCCTGAGTAAATTTCGTATCTGTAAGTAATTTGCTTTTCTTATCATTATTAGCATACACGGTCGTATCCTTAGTCATTTCAAAATGACCCAAGTCACTAAGATAATAAGTGTACTCGGTGTCTGGAGGTATATTTAAAGGATAAATATCGTCAACCTTATTGCACATCCACGAATGACCGTGTTTTTCTATGGAAGTCGTAAAACTAGACGGACAAAAAACAAAAGGTTGTTCTTTTTCACAAGTGGTGAAAACCGTAGAATCTAACAGAGTGATTCCTGAAAATATTTTACTGCCTGGAACGCAAGGAATAGGTTTTATTCTAAACGATTGCGAATAATAATCCAGAGTGTAGGGTTTCGATTTGCCAACGTACTTTCTACGCTTGATTTTTTCCTCGTGATAATGACACTCAAACTCTTCATCTATTTTAATTACTCCGAACTTAATTTCTTTTAGAAAAGGATACTTGAGACATTCGTTTTCCACACAAACGTTGTAATTATTTTTGAGAGTTTCTGTCTGGGGATTACATTGTGGTACGCTGGCAGAGAGATAAGATCTAGGAATTTCCAATTTTCCAATAAGTTATTAAACTTAAACACCGGTAAATTATTTATTTCGTGGCCCCATTTCATCTTGGGTAAACATTCGCGTTTCATTATGTCAAAATATTCATTTGCGCCTTGACAACTCTTTGTAACTCGATCTCTACAATCGTAATATTTTGTAATGTCACGAACTGGAGCAAATTTCACTCCCGTTTGACATTGATTGATGACTTTCAACGTATTTTCGTCTACGATTTCGTCATTTTTTAATTCGTATTCGACGATATTCCGCTGGTCACCGCAAGTGTAGGCTTCCAATCTATCTCTGATTTCGGCCTGTATGGAATGTGGCGCTCTCCTTCGTTAAGAACTTCCGGCAAGAGTTACCTGAGTAATGGGCAATAAAGTTTTGCAAAATACTGGATCTACGCAAACGCCATTTTCAAACACCTGTTGACTGAAAAAACTTAAATTTACAGGGGGTCGAAAATCGTAATGGTCCCATTCTTTCGGACATTTAATTTTTACAACGGCTATTCCATCTTTACATTCCCTATAGCCGTAAATGTAACGCAAATTCTTGTATGTTTTAGTAAGGGAAATTCGAAGCCCGTCTTTTGCATTCTTGCAAGTGGATTCTACACAACTTTTTAACTTTATATTAAAATATTCAAATTTGTCGCACTCCCTGTACTCTTTAATTTTTTGTTCTTCGCAAATAACGTATTGGGCGCCGCCGCCTATTGATACGGCCTCTTTATCCGATTTTCCCGCGCAAGGGCCCAAAGTCACGCATCTATTAACACTGAAAATTTTACCTTTTTCGCATTCTTTCAAAACGCTTTTTTTATTTACGCATTCGTAATATTGAGTTTGAGAAGCGTTAGATTTATATCTGTAAAAATCGGGTTTATCTAGGCAAATGTCTTTGGGCATGCAACTTTTCAAGTTAAATATTTGCCCCTGGGAACACTGCAACAGTTTAAAAACACGGTCGTCCTTGCATTGAAAATAGAAAAGATTATCGGTGACTGTCAGAGGTAAAATATCACTAACGTCATCGGCAATAATTAATTCGTCATCTGGCATTCCTCGACAGGGATTCACTTTGCTGATTTTATCCTCGTTCCAAAAATATCCTTCGGGTATAGAAACTCGCCAAGCGTCTACATTCAACGACAGACCATTTTCTGTAATGTCGTAAGATGTGATAGACGACTCTCCCGTCTCTTCATTATAATATTCCCCGGGATCTAAATTCCTTATAAAATTAAAATTTTTATCGAATAGCTTGTGATTTAAATCCACTAAATTGTGAAGTGGCGCATTTGGTCGATAGAGGGTAACATTAGAATAAACTAGAATAAAATAATATAATAACAAGAGAACTATGACCGAAAAAAATAATAACATAAAGACTTTATTTGATTCGGAATTATGCGACATCTGGAAGGAAGAAACGGAAAAGGAAGCTCAGCCCTGTTGTAAGAATCCTCAGATTAAGAGATTCACTATACAGACTAGAAAAAGCGACGAAATGCCCACAGTTTTCGAACAATGCGTCAATTGCAAGAGATACCTGCGGCATTCATGATATTGGCGATCTGTTTACTCGTATTACTCATAAACCTGTCTTCTCTTCGTTTTAAGACCTTAAACTCTGTCGAAGAAATAATTTCGCATTCGTACACTTTACCATTTTCTAAAGTTTCTCCGCCACGATGGAGATATTTGCATTTTTCCGTTATGAAATATCCATTTTGATACAATAAATCGATGGTGATCTTTGACTTATACTTGTATATTTTATCATTTAGCGTGTGAAATATCATTTCGTCTCGAGGAGGAAGAAAAGTGTTGTATTTTTGAACTTTAAAGGATGTTTTCAAACTGGGTAAAAAGTCTAGGAGAATGTGACTCATGTTCTGTCTGTACATTGCGAACCGTGAGCCTGATAAACGTCTAACAGAACAATCGAACCGTTTCCTAGTTTTTCTGCAGCAAATACTAAACCGTAATGGGGTAGTAAATCATTTGTCGTAGTTATAGTGGTTATTTGATCTTCCCACTCTTGTATCACGTAATTTTCGTGACAAGTGACAAACCCAAACACCCCGTCGTGCTTGATCGCTTTCAGGGCATGGGGAATTTCGCGCAAACTCGTGTTAATCACCTGTTTTCTGCGATTGGGCAAAAATTTAAACGGAGGCACTTTCCCGGCGGAGAAAACGTCCTTCAATAAAAAAGTATAGGGCAATAACATATCAAAATTCACGGGCAAAATGATTTTTCTAGTTTTTGCCGTGGCCATTTCCAATTCGAATAATATCCCACAGGTTCTATCACTTCTATTAAATATCACTAATTTAGCGTCGTAAGGAGGTAAGATAATCTCGCATCGGTATTCAATCACCAAACATTTTTTATCGAAACCCACGAGATAAACAAATT
Source organism: Ryuthela nishihirai (assembly GCA_038380435.1). Lineage (NCBI taxonomy): Eukaryota > Metazoa > Arthropoda > Arachnida > Araneae > Heptathelidae > Ryuthela > Ryuthela nishihirai. The sequence goes on from JAWZYU010000022.1 coordinate 31,303,918, forward strand.
ATTCGTGCTGTTGCCTCGACCACTGATAGTGCGGTATTTCCACAAACTCTACGAATTTAAACCAAAACTCGTTGCAATATACTGCAAAATGATTTTTTTTCTTTTTAATTTCGCAAATGTCGTCTCTCTGCCTGAAATATTTAAAATAATAAACGCTGTAATGACGATATTGGGGTTTTAAGAATGCTAATATATCCATAGCCTCTACATCAGAACCAAAGAGTTTAATTTTTCGAAATTCGTATTCATACATGATACTTATCTCTGATGTATCTCTCTATATTAAATAAAAAGTCTATCTTTTGGTCGACAATTACATAGAGATATATGGCATAACAAATGACAAATACCACAATATATAGAGAACTTATATTTAATATCGAAATTAATAGCGATAAAAGAGTGATGGGGAATGTGGTTAAAAGCAACATGAGTTTTGAAACATGCTTTTCCTTCAAATAAGAAATGACATTTTCGCCGTTAGATACTGATTTTTCTTCGTTTTGTAATAAACTCTCGAGTTCCTTCTGTAATGCATTCATATTGTTTTAATTCTGCGCTTTCTTGTTTAAACCCAAATTGGGCAACTACGTGCTTATAATTTTGTGGATCTAGGTTTTTTTTCAATAGGCTAAACACGAATAAATTTCCCATGTTTTCGTTCCTGTGAATGTATAGTTCAAATAGGCGATAAACCAAGAGAAGACTAGAAATCAGAGCGAGAAAAATGAACCAAAACAAATAGAAAGATGTAAATTTTTTCGTTGATTATGTTAATGGGAAGAATACACAAAGTATCGTAGCGTTGAATCGAACCAGATGAACCCAGATTATAAAAATTACATTTAGTTATTCTAGGAAATACCTTTACCATTGGGTCATATCTTATAGACGGATCCCACTCTGTAAAGCGAACAACTTCTAGTCCATAAGTCGAAAATTCTCCACCCAAAAAATTATTAGTCAAGATCATTTGAACGATCACAATGACCAAGTTTAAAATTTCAGAGAAAAAATAATACAAATAATATAAATTATGATTTTTTACATTAGTTATTAAGTAATTTACTAATAGCTTGCTGTTGGTTTCTACTTCTTTAGAGATGGGGAGATGAAGACCGAGAATGATATTTTTCATTTTTCCTCCTTCCATATTTTTCCAAAAATATCTAGGAATATAAAAACTTATTGCCTGAAGGAATAGGACAAAGCACACCCACTGGTAATAAGCGTGATACACGACTTTTTCTTTCCCTGTAAAAGTGTCTATTCCAGGATAAGGAACTTGAACACTCACATTTTTTTTCCACGAATCGGGTAAACTAAACGTAGTGTGTATCCAACAATAAGTATCCAAGAACTTCGTGGGAATTTTATTATGGGGAAGGCAATCGATGGGATCTCCGATATATTGCTTGCTGCTCACTAGAATGCTGCAGGCCAAGAGAATCGAACAAGTGACTCTGTAATACAATCGAAAAATACCATTATCGATTATCGTTCCGTCTGTTTTTAAAAAAGTTTTTAGTTTCGTAAATAAATCCATTTTAGTGATTTAAGAGGATGAGAGTGAAGGGGGTTTATATATCCTAAAAGACAAAAATTTGAGGAGATTTTTTTATATATAGCGAACTATACTTTGAGTTAAAACACTAAAAAATGGAAGTGGATGCTGTTTATAAGAGCGAGTTGGAAAATTTTAGTTTTTGTAAGAATGATAACGGGGATGAACCCAAGATTGATCCTTACAAGAGTTACTTAAAAGAACCACCATTTAATAATAAAGTTGAATTCAACTTGAGTTCTTTGCGATCCGAAGAACTTTTGAAACCCGAGGAACTTCTCAATTTAAAACCCGAGGAAGGAAATCTAGATGAAGCCATGCAATATTCTCCATCATATAAATCTCCGCCATATAAATCTTCCCGATCACCTAGTCCCCGTTCTAGTGTATCTGAAAAAAGGAGTCGCAAAAAATATTACGATTCTCATAGAAGAAGTGATGAAAGAGGCGTTAACAGAAGAACTTTTAAAAGACATTATAATCAACTTAACAGAAGAGGCATTAATGCAACTGATAGACCTTTTAACAAGAGGCATGAGTTAATGCGGTCACCTCAAAAGAGTGTTATTTGGGCATTTAGGAAAGACTTTTCTGATGACGATCAATATTACATAACTAGGAACAATATTTTTAAAACGGATAACGAAATAACTGGAACTTTTACCCTAAAGTCAAATAACAACATTCCCCCTCAAGTATGTTACACCATCTGGAAAAATCTCAAGATTACGGAAAAAACTTTTTTTCCTAATGGTAGCGTTAAAATTACAAAGTTTCAGATTTATAGAGATTTTATGGATTTACTATTGTCATGCAATAACGAAAACCTTATCGCCGAAAACATTGTACATTACTGTTATGTGATTTCTACTTTAAAATGTAAAAAAATGTATCAACAGATGAAAAGATATGTGAGACATTTGATACCTAGTACTTATGCTTGTATAAATCAAGACTGTTATTCAACATTTATTGGAAATTTCCCTAGTGAATATTATACACCCAGTGTAAATCTTCAAATGAAAGATTATTATAAACTCATTAAAAATTAAGAACTTGTTAGAATTTTTTACTGTGCCTCCATATTTCTTTGGGAAGAAGCTGGAAAATATTAAAAGCAAAGGGTTGAAAGCAAGGGGATAGTTGAAAGGGTTGAAAGCAAAGGGATAACTTTATTTATAGTACTAGTTGGGTTAGCACAAGGTTAATAAATGGGCCGTCGGTTGAGCCGTGGTCCCACATGTGAGTAACGCCAAATGATCCCTTTCAGATCTCTTCAACAGCCTTTTCGGATCATTTAGTCTATGGTGTGCACTCAAAAATTTTGAAAACTTTATCATAAATGCCACTTTGATTTCATTAAGAACAGACAAAAGTTAATTTCTCACTTTCAGACACTCAACAGTCCTTTTGGCTACCCAATAGCACTTTTAGCCAGTCCTTTTGGCTACCCAATAGCACTTTTGGCTACCCAATAGCACTTTTGGCCAGCACTTTGGGACCAGCACTTTTGGACCAGCCCCTTTGGCCAGCACTTTTGACCAGCCCCTTTGACTACCCAATAGCACTTTTGACCAGCCCTTTTGGCTACCCAATAGCACTTTTGACCAGCCACCCAACAGCCAGCCACTACATGACTTTTACGAAGATGGTCATTTTAACCCATGGTGTGTACTCAAAAGAACTTTTGTGTATGCTGTCCCCACCTTATTTTTTTACCATTAAGAACTAACAAAAGTTAACCCAACAGCCGCCCAATAGCCAGCCATGGCTTTTACGGAAATGGTCATTTTAACCCATGGTGTGTACTCAAAAGAACTTTTGTGTATCATAAATGCTGTTCCCACCTTATTTTTTACCATTAAGAACTGACAAAAGTTAATATCTCACTTTTATTTAAAACTTGATGAATTCAACAATAATAATTTTACATTTAGGACATTTTTCTTGTAAGCAGTTTTGACAGAAAGATATGTGATTACATGGCAAAACTAAAATTTCCATCTTTTGAATTTGGCATTTGATACACAATCTATCTCCATTACTGTTTCTCAGAACCTTTTTCTTTTTTCTATCTATTGGAAATAGACACTCATTGATTCTGAAAGTTTGTTCCTCAGATATCTGTTGCATGTTTCAAAGAATTTTTTATCAGTTTCTGGATACACTAAAAATGGTCTATCAAGTTCTATGACATAAATCCAAGGACCATCAATATCTTCTACTAGTTGTAGAGAATCTCTGAAAACTTTACAGGTTTCAATTATCTTGTCTTTATTTTTAGAAATGACTATAAAACTCGAAAGGCCTTTTTCATAAACTAGAAACTCATCTTTTAAAGTTTCATAAAAACTTACAGTTCTGGGATAAACAATTTTTGTTAAATAAACATTCATCATTAATCTTCTCCAAGCCGTCTTTCTTTTTATAGGTTTCAGTCAATTACATATTTCCTAACACGTGCACGCATAGGTTCCAAGAACAAACTTTCAGTCAATTACGTATTTCCTAACACGTGTACGCATAGGAAATATTCCAATTGCAAACTTTTACTCTTTTGACATAATGGTTTATCCTCTATTCCCCTAAATTTCCTCTTCCCATAACCTTGCAATTTTTTACAAGGACATACATTTATCCTTGGTCCCACATGCTTACACAACCTTCCCATAACCTTGTAGTGTTAAATTTTACCTTTAACATAATGATTCATTAGTTCCACACAACTTTCCAAGTCTCATAACCTTGCAAACTTTTACTCTTTTGACATAATGGTTTATCCTCTATTCCCAAGAATCTTCCCATAACCTTGCAATTTTTTACAAGGACATGCATTTATCCTTGGTCCCACATACCTACACAACCTTCCCATAACCTTGTAGTGTTAAATTTTACCTTTAACATAATGATTCATTGGTTCCACACAACTTTCCAAGCCCCATAACCTTGCAATATAAGGACCTTCATTTCACCTTCATCCTTTGACGTAATTTTCCAAGAATTTTCCCATTGCAACCTACATTCTTTAATAATTTCCCCCTAACAAATCCCTCATTGGTCACTTCAAACTCAACTCCCATTTCCTATAAATTTTACTCTGATAGTAAACTCTCATTGGTCACCAACACTCATGAGTGCAGCCAATAAACGAATCCTCCCGAGTCTATACGTAATTTAACTAGTAAAATTTTGTGGGTATATATAGAGGAGGAAAAAATATTTGTCATTTAGTCTCTCAACATTTAGTAAAATGGAAAATTTTCAAGCTAGAGCAAAGGCTATATTCGAAAATGAGCACAAGACGTTCAACATAGTTTCTGTAAGTGACCACACTTTTATATTTAAAGAAGATAACTGCATTCATCCTACTAGTGGCAAGAAATTTAGTAAAAACAAAAAGAAAAATTACTTTTTAAGTCAATTGTTTAAAAAGGCTTCTATTCCTCAAAGATATTCTTATGAACTTTTTCTAAAGAATCTAAAAAGTTCGGCAAATACCATATCGGGAATTCAATCAAAAAATAAAAAATGGTGGTTGGCAAATAAATATTTTTCAACTGGAGTTGAAGATCTCAGGCCTGATGAGATGTTAAGAATAATCACTTGTTCAGTTCCGTTGTATTTTTACAGCGGTAAGTTAGAATATGGATCCTTTTTACAAGAATTCATCGGTAAAGAAAAAAGGGAAAGAACTGAAAATTTTACTCTGATTCCAAAAGACATTACAAGTTATTTTGAAATGATGTTATTTGAAGCTAACAAAGAATATACTCTATGTGGTCCTCAGGCTTATCTTTTTATTGCTCCTACTCACTGCCTATTTTTTATTGAAAAAATTAAAATTGTTAAACCTGTTGATGAGGCAGAAACATCTAGTGCAGTTTTATTTTTGGAATCCAAAGAGCCGATGGAAACTCAACCGATGGAAACTCAACCGATAGAAACTCAGCCGATGGAACAATTGATAATTCCAGACCAACCACCAGAACGACCACCGAAAATTTGTAAAAGGAGAAAAGTAGCAAGCGAAGAAGCCATTAAATCGTATATAGAAACAATTGAAAATGTAATTTCAATGTCAGAAGCCCCATCCCCTATTACCGGGATGCGCCACTCATCCCAGCAGTTGGAAGCTAATGTTTTACCCACGATGCTCCACTCATCCCAGCAATTGGAAGCTAATGTTTCACCCACGATGCTCCACTCATCCCAGCAATTGGAAGCTAATGTTTCACCCACGATGTGCCACTCATCCCAGCAGTCGGGAACCAATGTTTCACCCACAATGTGCCACTCATCCCAGCAGTCGGGAACCAATGTTTCACCCACGATGTGCCACTCATCCCAACACTTGGAAGCTAATGTTTCACCCACGATGCGCCACTCATCCCAGCAGTCGGGAACCAATGTTTCACCCACGATGTGCCACTCATCCCAGCAATTGGAAGCTAATGTTTCACCCATGATGAGCCACTCATCCCAGCAATTGGAAGATAATGTTTCACCCATGATGCGCCACTCATCCCAGCAGTTGGGAACTAATGTTTCACCCATGATGTGCCACTCATTCCAGCAGTTGGGAACTAATGTTTCACCCATGATGTGCCACTCATCCCAGCAATTGGAAGCTAATGTTTCGATGCTCCACTCATTCCAGCAGTTGGAAGCTAATGTTTCATCCATGATGCTCCACTCATCCCAGCAGTCGGGAACTAATGTTTCACCCGTGATGCTTCACTCATCCCAGCAGTCGGGAACTAATGTTTCACCCGTGATGTTCCATTCATCCCAGCAGTTGGGAACTAATGTTTCACCCGTGATGCTCCACTCATCCCAGCAGTCGGGAACCAATGTTTCACCCGTGATGCTCCACTCATCCCAGCAATTAGAAGCTAATGTTTCACCTATGATGTGTCATTCATCCCAGCAGTTGGGAACCAATGTTTCACCTATGATGTGTCATTCATCCCAACTGTCGGGAACTAATATAAAAGCACCCATTACTTATAAAGAACCCGAAACTATAGTGCCGGAAACCAATATGGAACCTCAAACTTTAGTGCAGCAGTTCAATATAGAACCCCAAATGCCTTCCTCATCGCAGATTTACTTCTCATCACCTCAAAGACCTGCTGCTGTTAAAAATATGAACCTTTTAAAAAAAATTATGAAGAAAGAAAAATTCAAGTTACCTCAACCCCTTCCACAACCAAATGCGCAATTAAGAATAGAATCGCCATTAAACTTATCGCCCCTAAGAAAAGTTGAATCACCACCTCAACAGTTATTTATAAATACACCCAGATGCTCTGAAAGAATTCCGAATTTTGAACTCTCTGACGACACATTTAATTTTTTTCCCTTAACACCCTCTACAGAACAATTCTTATATAATGAATTAATATCTAATGTATACTCACCTATAGGAAGTTGGAAATAGTAAGTACTTATTGAAATTTGGAAATACTCAAGTTTGGTTCTATTTAATTTTTAAGATTGAAATACTCAAGTTTGGTTTTATTTAATTTTTAAGATTACGTTTCTAAAATATTCTAAAATAGCTCTTTAGGTATTCTTTAAGCTGTACTAAAGTTAGACCGATTATGTCTAAATGCACAGTTAAATAGCCACTAACGACTGAAAAATCAGTCATTAGACATTTCTCCATAAAGTTTTACTTGTTCAGACTTTGTTTCCTAATGAGATACAAGCATCTCGTATTGGTGTCATACTTGAGTGCACATTAACGTAAGCTCTAGGGGGACAAAAATATAAGGCATTATGTCTATAAATGGAATGCTAGTTCTTTAATTGTGCAAACTAGATAAAATTTTACTTACTAATATCCTAAATGCTTTCTTTTACTTACTAATATCCTAAATGCTTTCTGAATTAGGTTGATTGTTATTACTAATCAAAAATAAATTTTTTATACTACAATTGCACCCGTGTCTATTTGATAAAAGTAAAATAGACACAGGGGAAAAGCTACTACTCTAATGATTTTATTCTCTCCGCAAAGAGTAAAAGAATTTCTCAGTGTGATATTATTTCACTTGTGTACCAAATTTTATACAGTAACCAAAGAAATTTTGATAATTTTCACTTATAGATTGTCCTCCAAACTCTAATGTAAAATTGAGGAACTATCCATCAGTTACTGCTTAAATGCATAAATGATTAAGGTTAATCTTATTAAGTATCTATGCTGTTTATAGAATGTAAAAGTATTCATTTGTACAAATATGTAAACCACTATGGTGACACTGTACAATTGTAAAAAGCTATGTCAATATAACACTAAAATTTTGAAAAATAAAAAATGTATCTATCAATATCGTGTGTATCTAGTGACTAAAGGCCCATATTTGAAAATGTTTATATATTGATTATAAGAGCTACTTTATCACTGGGGGGGCGTAGCTCAAATGGTAGAGCGCTCGCTTAGCATGCGAGAGGTACCGGGATCGATACCCAGCGCTTCCAAATGATTTTTTTTCAAAAAAGTATACGTTTTGAAAATTTTTCAAAAAGTATACGTTCTGAAAATTGTATAAGAATTGGAATAATTCATGATTTTAGAAGCTAAATTAAACCTCCATGGCTACAAGAGTTTTTAAAACTCCATGGCTACAAGAGTTTTTAAAACTCCATGGCTACAATAATTTTTTAAAACTCCATGGCTACAAGAATTTTTTTAAAACTCCATAGCTACAAGAATTTTAAAGCCAATTATGGCTACAAGAATTTTTAAAGCCAATTATGGCTAGAGTTTTTACAACTCCATGGCTACAAGAATTTTTTAAAACTCCATGGCTACAAGAGTTTTTTAAAGCCAATTATGGCTACAAGAATTTTAAAGCTCCATGGCTACAAGAATTTTTAAAGCTCCATGGCTACAAGAATTTTTTAAAACTCCATGGCTACAAGAATTTTTTAAAACTCCATGGCTACAAGAATTTTTAAAGCCAATTATGGCTAGAATTTTTAAACCTTTATAGCTACAAGAATTTTTAAAACTCCATGGCTACAAGAATTTTTTTAAAACTCCATGGCTACAAGAATTTTTTTAAAACTCCATGGCTACAAGAATTTTTAAACCTTTATAGCTACAAGAATTTTAAACCTCCATGGCTACCGAAGTTTTAAACCTTTATAGATACAAGAATTTTAAACCTCCATGGCTACCGAAGTTTTTAAAACTCCATGGCTACAAGAATTTTAAACCTCCATGGCTACAAGAATTTTAAACCTCCATGGCTACAAGAATTTTTAAAACTCCATGGCTACAAGAATTTTAAACCTCCATGGCTACAAGAATTTTTAAAACCTCCAGAGTTTTAAACCTCCATGGCTACAAGAGTTTTTAAAACTTCATGACTACAAGAGTTTTAAAAACACCTCACTACATGAGGTTTTAAAATAGTCATGAGGTTTTAAAACTCCATGGCTACAAGAGTTTTTAAAACTCCACAGCTACAAGAATTTTTAAAACCTCATGACTACAAGAGTTTTTAAAACCTCATAGCTACAAGAGTTTTTAAAACTCCATGGCTACCAGAGTTTTTAAACTTTCATAGCTACAAGAGTTTTTAACCCCCATAGCAAGAATTTTTAAAACTCCATAGCTACAAGGGTTTTAAACTCCCATAGCTACAAGAATTTTTAAACTTTTATAGCTACTTTTTAAACCCCCATAGCTACCAGAATTTTTAAACCCCCATAGCTACTTTTTAAACCCCCATAGCTACAAGAGTTTTAAGCCTCCATAGCTACAAGAGTTTTAAGCCTCCATAGCTACAAGAGTTTTAAACCTACATAGCTACAAGAAGTTTTAAACCCTTATAGCTACAAGAGTTTTTAAACTTTCATAGCTACCAGAAACCCCCATGGTTTAAACCTTTATAGCTACAAGTATGGCTTGAAAAATTAAAAAGTAGTAATTTTGCACTTGTTCTCCTCCTATATATGATCCTTCTGTCGAGTGGGTTAACAAGTGTGTTTAAAAATGTTTGTTTACAAAAGAAATGGGGAAATAGAGCCCTTCTATTACCATCAAATGCTCGAATCGATCGAAAAAGCCAGCAAAGATTTAAAACATGTAAATGCAAGATTGATAGCAGATAGAGTAAAACGAGGATTGTATTACAAATACAATTATACCACGGAAATTATAAATTTAATAGCCGATGTTGCTGCTAGTTTAATTACTAAGCATTTCGAATACGATACTCTGGCAGCCAGATTTTTTCTCTCAAATATTTACAAAACTACCCAAGAAAAATTCAGCAATGTCATGTGGAAGTGCTTCACTGCTAAATTAATAACTCTGAAATTTTACAATCTCGTGGAAAGTTTGGATTTAGATAATGAAATATCCTACGACTATAACGATTACACCTTCATGGGATTAAAAACTATGGTTGCCAGTACGTTATTAAAAATTAATGGAGTCGTAGTAGAACGTCCCCAACATTCTCTGATGAGAGTGGCTGTGCAGATTCACGGCAACGATAGAAATTCTGTACTTGAAACGTACGCGTTAATGAGAGATAAAATATTCATTCACGCGTGCCCGACTCTCATGAATGCGGGAACAAAGGTACCTCAATTGTCCAGTTGTTTCTTGTTTCCTGCGGGAAAAGAAAAAACACTAGACGTTGCTAAAAAATGCGCGATAATTTCTGAATGTGCTGGGGGTATAGGGTTAAACATAAACTCTTTAAAAAACCCAGTCAAATCCTCTAAATTATTAAATTCGGTTATAAATTACGTGGATGGGGAGAGAAGAAGCAGTGCAATGGCCGTCTATATCGAGCCTTGGCACCCACAAATATTTGAATATCTCAATTTAAAAAAGAATACAACCACCAGTGCAACACGAGACTTATTTTATGCTCTGTGGGTCTGCGACTTATTTATGCGGAGAGTGAAAAACGACAAAAAGTGGTCGTTGATGTGGCCACGAGATTGTCCCGATCTCTCCACCAGTTGGGGGATTAGGTTCGAATCTCTGTATCAGGGCTACGAAAGCAATAAGCGAATAGTGACAGATCGCATCAGGGCTAGGGACTTGTGGCAACGCATCTTGGAAACCCAAATCGAAACAGGCGTTCCTTACATTCTGTACAAGGACACCATCAATCGCAAGAGTAATCAGAAACATTTGGGTACGATTCCCTGTGGAAATTTATGTGCAGAAGTGACGTTATACAGTTCTGAAAAAGAAATTGCCGTGTGTAACTTGGCTTCCATTGCTCTCAACAAATTCGTCGTAAACAATAAGAGTTTCGATTTTGATAAGCTACACGAAATTACGAAAATCGTGACTAAAAATTTAAATAAAGTAATTGACGTTAATCACTATCCCCTACAGGAAGCTAAACTCTCTAACGAGAAACACAGACCCATCGGAATTGGAGTTCAAGTTCTGGCCGATACTTTTTTATTACTTCGATTCCCATTCGATTCACCCAAAGCTCAAAGACTCAATAAAAAAATATTCGAAACCATCTATCACGGAGCATTGGAAGCAAGTTGCGAACTGGCTAAAAAATATGGTTGCTACGAATCTTACTCGGATTCTCCCACTTCCCAAGATCTATTTCAATTCGACTTGTGGAACGAGAAACACAAAACTTTTTATTGGTCCTCTCTAAAATGCGAAATATCCAAGTATGGACTATTTAATTCTGTGTTGATATGTCTCATGCCCACTGCAACGACCAGTCAAATATTGGGAAATAACGAATCTTTTGAACCATACATCAGCAACATTTACGTGAAACGTGTATTTTCGGGAGAATTTCAAATGGTCAATCGCCATTTAGTCAGAGATTTGGAGGCTTTAAACCTGTGGACCGAGGATGTCAGACAACAAATAATTGCCCAAAACGGTTCTATACAAGATTTGGAACAGATTCCCACAGAAATTAAACTCTTGTACAGAACAGTTTGGGAAATTCCTCAGAAACACATGATACAGATGGCGGCAGATCGCGGAATCTATGTAGATCAAAGCCAATCCATGAACATTTACATGTCGGATCCCAACTACGAAAAGTTAACGAGCATGCATTTTTACGGTTGGCAAAAGGGATTAAAGACTGGTTTGTACTATCTCAGAACAAAACCATTAGCTCAACCCACAAAATTTACATGTACTGCATGTAATTAAAGATACAATTAAAAACATTTAAAAACATTTATTTTGTCTCTATTTTACATTCACTTACCATTTCAGAGTCAAACATTGTAAAAAGAGTCACTTTGCAGAGTCAAAGAGTCACTTTGCAGGCTTACTTTGCAGGCTCACCCAACTTTTACTTTGCAGGCTTTGCAGGCTTTGCAGGCTTACTTTGCGGGCTCCAATGCGGGCTCCTCCAACGTTGCAGGCTTACTTTGTGGGCTCCAATGCGGGCTCCTCCAACGTTGCAGGCTTACTTTGCTGGCTCCAATGCGGGCTCCTCCAACGTTGCGGGCTTACTTTGCAGGCTCCAATGCGGGCTCCTCCAACGTTGCGGGCTTACTTTGCAGGCTTACTTTGCGGGCTTACTTTGCTGGCTTACTTTGCAGGCTTACTTTGCGGGCTCCTCCAACCTTGCAGGCTTACTTTGCGAGCTCCTCCAACCTTGCAGGCTTACTTTGCGGGCTCCAATGCGGGCTCCTCCAACCTTGCAGGCTTACTTTGCTGGCTCCAATGCGGGCTCCTCCAACATTGTGAACTCCTCCAATGTTGCGAGCTCCCCCAATGCAAACTCCTCCAACGTTGCGAGCTCCTCCAACGTTGCGAGCTCCTCCAACGTTATGGACTCATTCAACGTTATGGATTCGTTCAACGTTATGGACTCATTCAACGTTATGGGATCATCCAACGTTATGAACTCATCCAACATTTCGAGCTCATCCAACATGGGGGAATTTAAAATTCCCGTTAATACAGGAAAAACGTCACTAGCATCTAGTGAATAATCGTCCTCCGAATCAATATTCACTATTATGGAATCGTCAGAAGAATAATTATCCTCTGGCATTGGGATAAAATCAGCCCCCAAACCAAATTTAGCTACAAAATCTAAATCAAATTGCATAGTTGAATAGTTTTTCAGACTGTTAAAATTTAAACTCAACGCAAAACTTTTATATAGTTTACAAGATGCGTCCAAGATGCGTACTTGTGTTAAAATATGCATACTTCTTTGTGTTAAAATATGCATTTATACAAAATCTTGACAATTTTACAAAGTATTTAAAATGTCAATTGGCTTTGTGCCAATACGCCATCTGTTGAGCCTTGATAAATGCGCAGTATTTAAAATTACATTTGCAAGGAATATACTTTGAAATGTTCTCACTCCAAGGATATCTCTTTTCGATTCTCTCCACATTCAAAAGGGGGAAATAATACTGTAGAAATATTTTTTCGTATTTGCCAAGACAATAAAGTCTTATCACGTTGTATTTCTCTATATGATGAGTCAATAAATCAAACCAGTCTTGGTTCTCAGAAACTGGTTGTACATAAAAGTTGTCATAGTTTAGAAAAATACAAAATTTTCTAACTCTGAAATTAAACATATTTCGGTTAAAGTTAAAGGCCACATAAGCGTCATTTTTCGCTATTTGAGCCATTATTTATAATGTCCTTAATGGCTTTGGGTTGCTCTTTATATACACTTGAATTGAAAAACTTTCAACTTGGGTTTAAAAATTACAGCTTAAGTTTTAAACGTTTGATGAGTGTTTATGTTTACTTCACGCTTTAAAGTATTTAAATATCGCGCATTGCTACTTGAAAATTAATATTAAATGTCTTATAAATTATCTCCCACGCAATGTGCTTTCCCCATGACATCACAGACCAATTCTATCAGATACTCCCCTTCGTAAAACTTATTTTTCTCTCTAAAAAATAATTATCCCATATCTCAAATCATCTACGTATGACAAAAATAACTTGGCACATGTTTAATTACATACTCAATGAGTATCTTTAAATGTGAGCGACACTGTACGAGTCAAATGGACCCCTACACCCCAAACGTTTAGAGATTGGAACAGTTGTTGGGACACTCCAGTAAGACTATCCAGCATGTTCTTTATGCATATTATTTATTTATAATATTCTCTCTATCCCCCTCCCACAAACAAGACAACAGCGTCACAAACGAACGACACTTTCTTTTAGGACAGTTAGTGCGGTGACACCATTGACAAAGATCATTTTTACATCTGTAGCAGTATGAAAACCCACAACTCACTTAATTGGCTAATTTAGGGCAGAAGCTAAAGCAATTCGAAATGATTTACCCCCAAATTAACAAAATGACTTAATAAAAAAACACCAAAATTGTTGTAGGTAAAAAAACCAGTGACACTCATATTTTCCTGAGACGGAGGGTAATTCAATTGATGCAAATTGGCATTGAAATATTTGCAAAGTGCCCACAGTCAAAAACACCGATAGATGTGTGTATAATGTCACATACAAGTTAAACACACTGAGTGGTCTTGACTGAAATCTGTTCTAATAAGTCTCCCACCTTCTATAAGCATTTAAGGGGTGACCTAGCCATTTAGTCCACACACTTAAAAAGAAAATTACTCCAGCCAGGAATTTTCTCCGACCAAAGATTCTATTAATAATTTGCTTCTAAAGTAAATAACAGTTTCCTGTTAACAGTTTCCTGTTAATTATTTCCCGTAAAGCTGACTCAAATTTTCAGATGATGAGTCATCTCATTTTGAGTATATATAGTTCTCTTTTCAATGTTAGCTAAAGAGTTGCTACAGTCCTACAAAATGAGATCATTAATAAGCCTTTGTTTAAGCAACATTGCTGAAAATATACGAAGGCATGATATATTATATAAACGTATGAATTGTGAAGAAAAAATTGCCTATCTATTATTACGTGAGTATATACTTTTTAAGTGAGTTATGAATGAGTTTAAAAATTGCCTTACTTTTGATGCTTATAATTTTTATTTTTTATTTTTTAGAAAGAACATATACAAATGCATTGTATAATTACATTAGCTTCCAGAATCATTTTGATGAGAAGAAATATGTTAACTACATACCCGAGTTAATTTTGAACAAATTTCTAACAACATTAGATGCATTTAATTTTCGTCGCAGGTTTTTTGAAAAAATTCCCAAGTATACTATTAACAATTTAAAGCGCAAATGCAAGGTAGGTTATCAAATATATTTTTCCAAATGTATGCATGTTTTATTAAATGTATGCATGTTTTATTAAATGTATGCATGTTTTATTAAATGTATGCATGTTAATTTTATGTATGCATGTTTTATTAAATGTATGCATGTTAATTTTATGTTTTATGTATGAATATTTATTCTAATTTTTCTCCCTATAGGTATTGAAATATAAATGGGAATTGTTAACGGTAAGTTTCTTAATGTATTTCTTCATGTAAGTGAATTTCAGTGGGTTACCTCCAAGTGGCAGTGCATATCGTGAGATAAATGACTAGGTCATAGGGGGACCACCTCAAAGGTTACCCACCGAAACAGCTGTTGGGAAATATAGCCTCCCGTCAAAGCCACATGTGCACAGAGTATGAATGCACAAAAGTACCACGATGTTTCATCCAACGGACATACTCATTAGTGTCCCCACCCCCTACTGAATGTGGGCAAAATCCTCAACCCAGCTGAGACTCGAACCTAAGAGCCGTAGATTACAAACCTAATGCATTACCGACTGAGCCACCCCTATGAATTTCACAATTTTCTTATGTAGCTTCTAGTTTTTATGTAGTTTCTAGTTTTCTTATGTAGCTTCTAGTTTTTATGTAGTTTCTACAATTCTAAAGATTTCAATTTTTCTTACAGGGATTGAAAATGTT
This sequence comes from Ryuthela nishihirai, assembly GCA_038380435.1. Classification (NCBI taxonomy): domain Eukaryota; kingdom Metazoa; phylum Arthropoda; class Arachnida; order Araneae; family Heptathelidae; genus Ryuthela; species Ryuthela nishihirai. The sequence goes on from JAWZYU010000022.1 coordinate 31,319,356, forward strand.
GAAATTAGAATGCTGGACTTTTCAAGATAGAAGCATATATAATTATAGTATTGTTCATTTAAATGTAGGATACTCTAATTTTAATGACTCTCTCTTGATGAACATGAAATGTCCTAATTTACAAGAACTAATAGTAAATTGGACTTTAATCACGGATAATGGTGTAAAATTTCTACCTAAAACGTTAACATATTTAGACATAACACAAACTGAAATTACTACAATGGGGATAATATACATATTGTCGAATTTAACGTTACAATATTTTCAGTACCGCAAAAGTATAAATATTGAACTTAGTGACGTAATAATTAAAGCGGGTAAAACCCTTACATTACAACAATTGACATTTAATTCAGATGAATCAACTTTGCCCCAAGTATTAAAATTTTGTCCCAATTTAAAAAAATCTATATTTAAAACGTGTAATCAATGATTATACTCAGTTGATTCCAAATTTGGAAAGAATACATTTGAGTATTCCCGATTTAAATAGTTTAAAGAACTTTTATACTTTTTATTCTTGTCAGAACCTGAAAAAAATTAAATTATATGGAATTACAAACCTACACTTACATATCAATACATTATGCGACTTATTGGAGCAATGTCCTCAATTAGAATCATTAACTTTACATTATTTTTATTTTTATGGATCAAGCAAAAAATCTTTCGCAATTAAAAACTTAAAATATGTAGTATTAGATGAAACCAACGCCGGGGAAACTGAACACAGCATTCATCAAGTACTCAACATAACTAAAAACTTGTATAATTTAAAATTATTCATGCCATTCTGTCAATTGAGAATGTTATCATTGCCTTCAACTATTAAAAAATTACGATTAAAAAATTGTAATGTTAATTCCAAATTTTTAACAGATATTGTTAAAAAATATAATTTAACTTTAACAGTTATTCCCACTTAATGTTTCTTCCCTAAAAAACATCCGAGTGGAGCTACTTTTAAACCCCTCATTCAGTCTAGCCCTAAAAAGTGTCTTCTAAAGCTTGGATAGCTGTCATCCAGATGGTTGTAAATATGTAAATGGAACAACGCAGCGAACAATTTTACACATTTGTCAACGTGTCAACTGTAAATTCCATCCAGTAGACAATTGCCTTTTACTGCTTATATTATTTGTTGCCTTTTACTGCTTATATTGTTTGTTACCTTTTACTGCTTATATTGTTATAATTGTAATTTGTACTCACAACATTAATTTGTACTTATTAAAATAAAAAAATTAAATTATTGCCTGCTATTGGTCATTTATAAAAAGTACAAGCATCATCTAAATCACAGCATGTGACTATAAAAACAAGATTCTGTTCTTTTGCAAATAGACTAGGGATATTTCTTCAAGTAATGCTCAGCAAAGGTGTGAAAGTTTCCAGTGGCATGAGACATGGGTACAAATTTTTCCTTTTAAGAATACCATTAAGGATTGTCACTAGGCTGCACCGTTTAAACATGGACTTTGAAGGGACCCAGAGTGCAAACTACTGATAGCTATCAAAAACACTTGTCACACATGCTAATTATTTCAGTGCCCACTGTTTAGATTAAACAGACTCCCATTGGTGTGCCCCACTTCCCACGGTCAGTAAGGCAGCTAGCTTACAAATGCCATTAGCTCCTAATTTGAAAGATCAGTAACATAAACTGCAAAAGTCTCTGCATACCATAATCTAAATGGTCACATTTGAAGGCTTAGAGAAGAGGCAAAATAAAAACCACCTGTCAGAGCACTTGAATGAATATCACACATTCATAACGGTGCCTATGCATCTGACAGACGGTGGCCTTTATCGGTGTGCCCTACTAACCATAGGCAGGGAAGTAGCTAGCCATTAATGTTGTAAGTCTTGTATTAATGGGAGCAGTCAAAAAATACATACAAAACTCTATATCCTAACAACTATTTCAACATGGAAAATAGTTTTTATTTATGCTAGTTTCTAGAGAAGAGTACGTGGGTTGAAAACTACTGATTCTGCTATTTAAAAGTACACTAGTTACAGGAAGTAAAAAATTACTTTAGAAGAACCTTAATTTTTTCGTAATGAACAATAAGCCAAACGTATGATCGGTAGCGCGCCAATTCTCAACTGGCGTTAAGATCCGAAAATTATTCCCCACCCACAGTTAGTAGGGAACACCGATAAGCTTGATCGCCGTCCGTCGGATTGGACGTTGCCTCCGTGTATACGGAGAGAGTCATACCCTATGCGCGTTAAAGAACACGCTTGACTGGAGGCTACCATCTGTCTCCCAACAGCTGTTCCAATAGGTCCCCTCCTAAACCTTCTCTAATTGGAGTCCTTGTGGCCTGGCCATTTAGCCCATGGTGTGCCCAAAAAGTGCCGCTTAAAGGTAACTCAAAATCTGTAGGATTGAACAAAAGTGTTTCTGAGTTGCACTTAATCAGAACTTTTATTAAACAAATACATATATAAAATTATGTCATAATTCAAATTTACTGATCATTAAACAATGGAAGGCAAATGACTCGAAAATGTACTTAAAAACTGTGAAATAAATTGTTCCTTCTTAACATAAAGTTCAAGCAAGTGTAGAAACTTTTCTAATGCTTTATTAAATGAAGCGTCTAATATAATCTTCTCACAGCATTTCACGTGAAGTATTTTAATACTGGGAAGAGCCTTCAAGATGTTTTCAAGTAATACATAGCTCTTGTTCTTATCAGCATTTGAAATCAAAACTAGCTGTTTGGCCGCCCTTTTAAATACAACACAAACATGTTTCCATTTACATACAAATGTATATTATGACACTTGAAACTTACTTTTTTTACTGAGCATTAAACTTTACTGTGGAGGGCAAATGACTCAAAAATGTACTTAAAAACTGTGGACTAAATTGTTCCTTTATAACATAAAGTTCACGTAAATGGAGAAACTTATGCTCTTCCAATGCTTTATTAAATGGATCATCTAATATAATATTAATTTTATCATACTTTTTTGAACATTCCACGTAAAGTATTTTAATGCCGGGAAGAGCCTTCAAGATGTTTTCAAATAATAATAATGAATATTTATAATTCTCATCAACTCTTAATTCGACACTACAGCACTCGATATTGGGAAAAGATTCACCGATAATATAATTTTCATCCAAATCTTCTTTTCTATCCCACACTCTAAAGTTTAAAGTTTTTAAAGCCCGACAACATAATAAAATATTTTCGAACAAAAATTTAATCTCATCACAATAATCTATAGTCAATGTTTGAATTTGAGATCCTCTATGAATGAAGAAAAAATTTAAAGCTTTGATTAAATACTTTTTATTAAAAACAGTCATCAATCCCATGTCTGTTACAGTTAATGGCATAAACTCTTTCAAAGCTTCCCAAAACAGAGAATTGTTACTTCCAATTATACATTAGCTTGAATATTGACACTCGTCAAAGATGTTAAAGTAGAAAAGCATTTTTTTATCATGTCAGCATCATCAAAAAAATAAGAATATCCTATATCTATATGCTTTAAATTTATCGAGGGTCCAATTAAATCCAAGTGAATGGCTCGTACTATAGCCTCTCCAATCAAGAAAGTATCTAATGACTGCGAACTTATACTAACCAACGAAGGAAAATGACGCAATATGGAAACTAAGTGTTCTAATTGAAACCAGTCCTCATGAGATTTTGCATATTCACCATAACCTGTCATAATTAATTCCTTAAGGAGAGGTAATTTTACAGCTGTAAGTTCGTCCAGTACGATTTTAAAGTCACTAAAAGTTATTTGCGTTCCCGAAACGTTCAATCTAACCAAATCAGAACAATTGGAAAGTATTTTTCTCAAAACTTCTCCACCAGCTTCGGTTCCAGGTCTTGGAGTTTAGAAGTAAAAACGTGTGGAAACTCGATCCAATTTATCCATTTGCGATCGTAAATATCGGTCTTATTAATGATTCGAGTTACAAGAGACAAATTCTCATCTCCTTCCCGTGGCAAGTCTATTTTATTACTAATTATCAAATCCATGGCTGTTGCATAAACTCTCTCTTCTTTCCTTATATAGAGTTCTTTTGCAAATAGACTAGGGATATTTTTTCAAGTTTTATGGTAACTATCAAGAAAAATAATAGCGCTTGGTTCGCCATACTAATTACGAGTTAAATATCATTAGTCAAATGTAATGCTCAGCATATCAATAGGCCTTGTAAACATCGTAAAAATTTTCCGGTGAAACTAGCAGTGAATGAGACATGGGTTTTTAAGGTACTTGCCAAATTTGAAAGATCAGTAAAAAGAATTGTCTCTAAGATACATAACTAATTAACTACATAAAAGGAAAGTAGAAACTATGCTGTCACACCTACTGACCGTGAGTAGAAAGGTGACTAGCTGAGATGAAAATTGTTGTATTAATCAGATAGTGGCATTCAGTAGGGATACATACGGAGCATGTCTCTGAATCCTAGTAACTAACGTGAAAGTACGCAATTGAGGACCATAATTTCCCACTTAGAACTAGAAATGTTTCGGTTACTAGCTATTGTTATCCCTATTTTTCAAAAAGGAGGTGATCGCAGTGATAACTATAGAGGTATCAGCCTACTCTTTGTTCAAAGGTAACTATAGAGGTATCAGCCTACTCTTTGTTCAAAGGTTCTTTCCACGATTGTGCTTAATGGTTAACAGTCAATTGCATAATAAGTAATGCAAATTCAAAAGTGGTAAGGAGATGTGTGAATTCTTGAGAAGTTTCAGAAACTTCGACTCTGTTGATCGTCTGATTGTCTCACCCCGGCTATTAACATCTCTATAATAACACTGAGTCATATCGCACCCTGGCAAGAAAAACTAAAAAATGTAGTACTTGAGAAATAACAAATTAAACTTATATTGAAATAGTACAGGATTCTTTTAAATTTCAGATAAATATTTTTGAAAGTTAAATTTTATCATATTCTATAGAATAACTATGGGTCTGTAGTTCTTGTAAAATATTTGGCACTACTAGGTAAAAATAGGTAAGGTCACTAAGTTATGTGCTTTTCTATTATTTTTTCTGTTGTAACCCCTCAAATAATTTTTCAAGCCTAAATTATATATTTTTACTTAGACTTTTGACCTCTGTTAAGGTCACTACTTAGAATAAAAATGAAAAAAGTTTGAATTAGGTAACTGTTTTATTAGCTTATTGACAAAAATGAAAATTAAGTGTACAATTTACATAGATTCATAAATGTGCTTATACAATTAAATGTGCTTATACAATGTGGGAATACTTTTTGCAACTCCGGGATTATTCTTTTGTGCTTTAATTACTTTTATGTCGCTGGTTGTTGAAAATTCGGGAATACATTGTGAGATTTGCAAAAGGAACATTTTTTTCAACACAGTCATTTTTGTAATCGCGGTGTAAATCAGCTAAGCTTTTCCCACCTTCTATAAACTCCCGAGTAGTTTGCGCGCACAGGTAATGACTGTCAATTCTTGGGATTGTATTAATATGAGCAACAACACCATTTTTTATTGCGGGATCTATTTTATTGTGGTGTCCGTGTTTTCCTCTTAGATCTTCTTGTCTTTCCTTTAATTTGGCTATGACAGTCCTAATGGGTCGATCATTAATGTCCAGAGTTGCCTTAAAGAAAAATTTGCAAACACGTACATTTACCTCGTTAATTACAAAATGAAATGCATGGTTACATTGGCGCCTACTTCCTTTTATTTTGTACTGATACCGAGGTCTAACGACAGTTATACTTTTAGAGATAAATTCTCGCTGAGATTTCAAACTGTCCAGTGACCAGTACTCGTCAAATATTTCGAGCCTATTGCTTTCTTCTATTTTGCTTGAGCATTTTAGTCTACATTTTTCATTACACGCTGGACGTAACTTTCTGGCTCGCATTTCTGTTCTGCGAATCGACGATGATGTATAGGGTTTCCCATTATTTCGAAGAAGTTTTGCTTTAGTTTTTTTCCACTCAAACGGATTTGCTACCCTTCTTTTGTTACCTTTTCTTTTGTTATCCGCTTTAGTATTTTCCACACCCTTTGTCTCGTTACTCTCTTCTAATCCTAATGAATCCGGCGCAAATGATGACATGCTAAAATATAAATTAAGGTTTAGATCATCTATGGTTTCTTATGCTCGAATAACCGAACACATGCACACACCCTCTTGTACCAAATACTAAAGTGAAACTGTTCTTGCCATGACCTTAAATACTGACTGCGGTAGTTGCGCAACGTAAAGGAAATCGATAATAACCTCAATAAGTAAACCTAATGATATTAAAAGAGAAAATAAACCATATGGAAAATATTATGAGGGAATAAAGAACCACAGTTTGAAAAGTCCGCTAAATTCAAGTGTCTATCTCAGAGTTTTTTATACATTAAGACACTCCCCAAAAGTTTATTTGCCAACCAACATACACAAGCCAATCAATAATCAACCACATTTGAAAACCCAATGTGACTATCGGGCAACCTTTAAGCATTTTTATACTTTTAAACAGTATTAGTTTAAACAGTATTAGTTTAAACTATTAGTTTAAACAGTATTAGTTTAAACAGTATTAGTTTAAACAGTATTAGTTTAAACAGTATTAGTTTAAACAGTATTAGTTTAAACAAAGTACTTAAAATAAGATGAATAAAATAGAAAAAAGTAATGTAATAGATAATAGAGTTTTTCCATTATATAAAACTATAAAATCTATACAAAGCAAAGGTGATAAAATGTTTGTAAAAATTTATCAATTTATGTACAATCCTGAACATGTAGAAACTCTTGAAGATATATATGAATTAAATAATTTAATTCTATTAAATTGTATGTCTTTAAAAAGACGACTTAAACGTGTACATGTTTATCCCGAAGACAGCACATAAATTTCACTGTTCACACACGTTTGCTCAATAATCATCACATGGGAAAACCTCTTGGGGGGCAGAAGCTAATTGGTAGCGCGCTAAGTCAACATTGAGACTCCCCCTCACCCACAATCAGCCGCCGCTGTCAACACCCCCGAGTGTAAAAGAATCCTCGTTAAAGAACATCCTCTCCTTATGGAATCCTCGTTAAAGAACACCCTCTCCCTATGGAATCCTTTCTACTCCTTCAGAGTCCATGTGGCCATCCATAGTGCTCAAAGGTAAAATAAAACATAAACTTTTTAAATCATTTATTTTTCTCAAAAAGCATTAAACTTTACAATAGAAGGCAAATGACACGAAAATGTGTTTAAGAAATGTGAACTAAATTGCTCCTTTATAACATAAAGTTCACGCAATGGAAGGAATTTATGTTTCTTTAAAGCTTCGTAAAATGGCATGTCTAATTTAATATCATTTACATTATCCATAAACTTTAAACATTTCACGTAGAGTGTTTTAACGCCGGGAAGAGCCTTCAAGATGTTTTCAAGTATAAATAATAAATGCTTGTAGTTCTCATGAACCTTTAATTCGACACTACACCATTCAATATTCGGTAAGCTCTCATTGATAACATATCTTTCAATGTCAAGCATACCATGCTCACTCACAAACATTTTAACTTTCAGATTCTTCAACGTCCGACAGCAGAATAAAATCTTTTCGAATAAAAATTTTATATCGTGGCAATCTTCAGCAGTTAAAGTTTTTATTTGCGACCCCCTATGAATAAAGAAATAATTTAAAGCGTCACTTAAATGTGTTCGAATCTTATTATCTAAAAACCCATCCAGTCCTAAATCTTTTACAGATGTGGGCATATTTTTTTTTTAAAAATTCCAGAACTTGGAATTGCTATTTTCAATCGTGGCATTAATTTCCACGTTAATACTCGTCAGGGGTGCGGTAGAAAAGCATTTTTTTAACATTTCGGCATCGAGGCGAGTCCAACCCAAATCTATATGCTTCAAATTATCTCATGTCCTATTAAATCCAAGTAAATGGCTTCTAAAATAGCTTCTCCTATTAAGAAATTATCGCGGCAATCATGTGGAACTGTACTTATACGAGTCAGCGAAGGAAAATGACGCAATATGGAAACTAAGTCTTCCAATTGAAACCAGTCCTCGTATGACCTTGCATATTCACCGTAATTAACCATAATTAATTCCTTAAGGAGAGGTAATTTCACAGCTGTAAATTCGTCCAGTACAGTTTTAAAGTCTCTAAAAGTTATTTGCGTTCTAGAAACGTTTAACTTAATCAGATTAGGGCAATTAGAAATTATTTTTCTCAAAACTTCTACACCCGCTTCTGACTCTCCCAGTTCCAGCTCTTGGAGTTTGGAGGTAAAAACGTGTGGAAACGCGTTCCAATTTATCCATTTTGTGTAATTATTGGTCTTATTAATGACTCTAGTCACAAGAGACAAATCTCCCTCCTGCGGCAATTCCCTTTCGTCACCACTAATTATCAAATCCATGGCTGTTGCATGTCCTCTCTCTTCTTTCCTTATATAGGGTTCTTTTACGAATAGACTAAAGATATTTCTTCTTCAAGTTTAAATAATGCTCAGCAAAAGTGTAAAAGTTTCCAGTGGCGGTGAATGAGACATTGGGTTTGTGCATCCTTTTAAGAATACCATTAAAGATTATCTCTAGACTGCACCGAACTTTGAAGGAAAAGGGACCCAGAGTGTACTGCTAGCTGTCAGAGCACTTGCCACACATGCTAATTATTTCCTACTGGATTAACATCTAACAGACTCCCATCGGTGTGCCCTACTGCCCACGGTCAGTAAGGCAGCCAGCTGGATATTACAAATGCCACTAGCTCCTAATTTGAAAGATCAGTAACATAAACTGTGATTCAAAAAAATTTTTTAAGGATTGTCTCTGCATACCATAATCTAAATGGTCACATTTGAATGCTTAGAGAAGAGGGAGACCCAAAGTGAACCTGTCAGAGCACTTGACATTGAATATCACACACTAATTATTCATAACTGTGCCTCTGACAGACGGTGGCCCTCATCACCTACTAACCATAGGCAGAAAAGTAGCTAGCTGGGAATTACCAATTAATGTTGTAAGTCTTGTATTAATGGGAGCAGTCAAAAGATACATACAGGACTCTGAATCCTAACAACTATTTTAACATGGAATAGTTTTTTGCTAGTTTCTAGGGAAGAGTACGTGGGTTAAAAACTACTGATTCTCATTGGGTTATCTAAAAGTACACTAGTTACGGGGTACACTGATTACAGGAAGGATTGCATTAATTTAGGACTCAATTTTTTCGTAATGGACAATAAGTCAAACGTATGATCGGTAGCGCACCAGGTTCGTAATCTGTACAGCTGAGATCCGCAAATATTTCCCGCCCACAGTTAGTGGGGAACACCGATAAGCTTGCGTCCGTCGGATTGGACCGTGGCCCCCGTGTATACAGAGAGTCATACCCTATGCACGTTAAAGCTTAACTGGAGGCTACCATCTGTCTTCCAACAGCTGTTCCAATGCGTCCCCTCCCCCTAAACCTTCTCTAATTGGGGTCTTTGTGGCCTGGCCATTTAGCCCATGGTGTGCAGCTTAAAGGTAACCCAAAATCTGTAGGATTGAACAAAAGTATCACTGAGCTGCACTTAATCAGAGCTTAAACAAACAAATACGTATAAAATTATGACATTAAACAACGTGTAACTAATTCAAATTTACTGATCATTAAACTTTACAATGGAAGGCAAATGACTCAAAAATGTACTTAAAAACTGTGAACTAAATTGTTCCTTCTTAACATAAAGTTCATGCAAGTGTAGAAACTTATGCCCTTCCAATGCTTTATTAAATGGAGCGTCTAATATAATCTTATCATTCTCACTTGAGCATTTCACGTGAAATATTTTAATACTGGGAAGAGCCTTCAAGATGTTTTCAAGTAATAATAATACATATCTATAGTTCTTATTCTTATCAGCATTTAATTTGACACTACAGCACTCGATATTAGGAAAAGATTCACTGATAATATAATTTTCATCCAAATCTTCTTCCCAATCTCTTACCCACACTTTAAATTTTAAACTTTTTAAAGCCCGACAGCGTAATAAAATCTTTTCGAACAAAAATTTAATCTCATCACAATAATCTATAGTCAATGTTTGAATTTGAGATCCTCTATGAATGAAGAAAAAATTTAAAGCGTTGATTAAATCCTCTTTATTATTAAAAACAGTCTTTAATCCAATGTCTGTTACAGTTAATGGCATAAACTCTTTCAAGGTTTCCCAAAACATTAAATTACTATTTTCAATTATACCATTAGCTTGGATATTGACACTAGTCAAAGACGTTGATAAAAAGCATTTTTTTATCATGTCGGCATCAAAAAAATTAGAATATCCTATATCTATATGTTTTAAATTTATTACAGGCCCAATTAAATCCGAGTGAATAGCCCGTACGATAGCTTCTCCTATTAAAAAATTATCTATTGACCAATAAGAGTACGAACTTATACGAGTCAGAGAAGGAAAATGACGCAATATGGAAACTAAGTCTTCCAACTGAAACTAGTCCTCATGCGTTCTAGCATATTCACCGTAATATTCTGTCATAATTAATTCCTTAAGGAGAGGTAATTTCACAGCTGTAAATTCGTCCAGTACAGTTTTAAAGTCTCTAAAAGTTATTTGCGTTCTAGAAACGTTTAACTTAATCAGATTAGGGCAATTAGAAATTATTTTTCTCAAAACTTCTACACCCGCTTCTGACTCTCCCAGTTCCAGCTCTTGTAGTTTGGAGGTAAAAACGTGTGGAAACGCGTTCCAATTTATCCATTTTATGTAATTGTTAGTCTTATTAATGACTCTAGTCACAAGAGACAAATCTCCCTCCTGCGGCAATTCCCTTTCGTCACCACTAATTATCAAATCCATGGCTGTTGCATGTCCTCTCTCTTCTTTCCTTATATAAGGTTCTTTTACGAATAGACTAAAGATATTTCTTCTTCAAGTTTAAATAATGCTTAGCAAGGGTGTAAAAGTTTCCAGTGACGGTGAATGAGACATGGGTTTGTGCATCCTTTTAAGAATACCATGTATTGTCACTAGACTGTACGATTTAAACATGAACTTTAAAGGAAGAGGGACCCAGAGTGTACTGATAGCTGTTAGAAGAGTGTACTGCTAGCTGTTAAAGTACTTGCCACACATGCTAATTATTCAGTGTCTACTGGATTAACATCTAACAGACGATGATTCCCATAGGTATGCCTTACTGCCCACAGTCAGTAGGGTAGCTAGATGGATATTACAAATTAGATGAAAATTGTAAGTCTTAATTGGGGGAGAGGCATTCAGTCAAAAGATACAAGGCATGTATCTAAATCCCAGCAACTTTTCAACATAGGAGTACGCAATTTGGAGAGTAACACCGTAAGAACCCAAATATGCTTTATTTCCATTGTTATAGACAAGTGCTAGTTACGAGGAAGAAGTACGAGTTCTACTAATTTTCATTGTTATCTATGCAAAGGGGTACACTAGTTACAGGGAGGATTGAGGACCATTAGTTTAGGCAATCTTTCCCATAATGAACAAGTTCACTATCTGTTGAGCAAAAGTACAACAAAAGTACTTAATCATTCAATCTGCATTCACACTTAATCAAAACCAGCTGTTTATCCACCATTTTAAATGCACATGTAACACAAACTGTTCAAATGGTGACCCTCATCGGTATACTCTACTAACCGTAGGCAGAGAGGTAACTAGCAGAAAATAATCAATTAATTTTTAGCTTGAAGCAGTCAGAAGATACATACGGAGCATGTCTCTGAACCCTAGCAACTATTTTTACATGAAAGTACGCAATTAAAGGAACTGTAAAAACTCAAATATGCTTTATTCCCATTGTTTTTATTTATACAAGTGCTAGTTTCTAGGAAAAAAGTACGTGGGTTGAAAATTGCTCGTGCAGTTTTATCTATACAAAAAGTACACTGGTTACAGGTAGTAAAAGATTGAGAACCATTAACCTCAATTTTTTCTGTAATGGACAATAAGTCAAACTATGTAGAATCGATAGTGCACTAGCACTATAGTTCCCAAGTTCGACTGAATCAGCTTTCAACAAAATTCTCCACCCATGGTCAGTAAGGAACATCGATGGGCTTGAGCCACCATCCGTCGGATTAGACGTTAAGCCGTGACCCTGTATGCGGGAGAGCCCTGTGCACGGAACACGCTGAATAGCCTTAATGAGAGGCCACCATCTATCTCCCAACAGCTGTTATAATGGGTTCCCCCCCCAAACCTTCTTTGAGCCTTCTTCGGAGTCCTTGTGGCCTAGCCCATGGAAAAGTACAAAGGTCAAAGTCTGGTAGAAATAGAACAGGCTTACATCGTAAAAAGTTTCCAGTGAAACTAGCAGTGAATAAGACATAGGTATTTACTTTTAAGAATAAATTGCCATTTCTAATTTAAAAGATCAGTAACGTTAAATGTCTCTATCATAATTTAAATGACTACATAAACTTTAAAGGCTAAAATTAATGGGAAGTAGAGTGAAAACTACTGATAGCTGTCACACAATAATTATTCATAACTGCCTACCGTTAAACATTAACCCCTAGCATACAATAATCCATCGGTATCCCCCCTACTGACCGTGAGCAGAGAGGTAGCTAGCTAAAAATTAGGATGAAAATAATGTTCTTTATTAATAAGATAGAGGCATTTAGGTTAGAAAATACATACGGAGCACTGAATCCTAGCAATTGAGGACACTAAAGTTATTTTGGCTATTCTTCATAAATTATTTTGGCTATTCTTCATAAATTATTTTGGCTAATTCTTCATAAATTACCCGGGATAGACTATAAAAATACTTAAAACTGGTTACCGTTTGAATGACTGAAATTCTGAATATAATAATTATGATAAAGGCACCTAAAAATTTTACCTATTGTTATCCCCAAGCCGTCCCATAGCCGATTGGTTAGCGCGCTTGACTACTGATCTAAGGGACCTGGGTTCGAGCCCCGGATAAGGCATGGTTGTATGTGTTGTTTTTCTGCTAAGGTCCTGCCATCAGATCTTCTACTTGAGCATATAAACTGACAGGCTCCTGTCAGAACTCTGTGGCAAACAGCTGCTTGAAAGGGTATTTATTTTACCTATTGTTATCCCCATTTTCAAAAAAGGATAATCACAGTGATAACTATGGGGGGGGGGGGGGGGTATCAGCCTACTCTTTGTTCAGAGTTCTTTCCATAATTGTGCTTAATAGAATGGTTGAAAGTCAATTGCACGATAAGTAATGCAAATTCAAAAGTGGTAAGGAGATGTGTGAATCAAATATTGAACAGATTCTTGAGAAATGTATTTCAAAACCTTTGATTTCGGCTTTCGACCCTATTAATCTTTATAGTTGATTGTCATAATATTGCACCTCCCCCGACGAGTTACATAAATGAAAACTCTCTATAACACTGAGTCGTGTGTGAGAATTGGTAACTTCTAGCAATTGGTTTAGCATCTGATTTGAGACGGGGGTGCATTTTGTCTCCTTTTCTCTTTAAATTATTCTAAGTGCAAGGGAAAAATTTTTGACCTTAAATGGGCTAGAGATACAAAAATTTATACTGATAATTTAGCCCTTTAAGCAAATGATGCTAAACTCTTCGAGCTGTTAATGAAACTAGTAGTAGGTTTGGTTATAAACAAATAGAAAAAAGCGAGTTGTGATTTAGTTGTTACAGTCTTGAGCAAGTGTCACAGTTTAATTACCTTGGGAGCTATGTAACTGGTGATGTGCGGCATGATATTAACAGACGAATGGATATTGTTACCGGAACTTTTAAGAATCTATGAAGTGTGTGTGAAGAAATGACTAAAATTAGACTGTAGTTTGATTCTTTTAGGGTTAGTTATGGTGGTGAAACTTGGACACTGTGTAAGCTAAATGACAGGAAGCTAGATGCTTTTGAGTCCAGATGCTTACGCAGTATCTTGAGTGTTAGATGATTCAATATAATGATGAAGTTTAGGCAAAGGACAACCTCTTTTAAATGACGTACAAAAGAGACTCCATTAGCCATGTTGCCCGTATGAGTAAGATTGGCGAATAGGGTTATAAACAATGTGCTTAAGGGCATGAGAAAAAAAGAGGGAAACCTAGGATGCAGTGAGCACGTTAGAATTACGTGTGCAATGGCCAGATGTACCTCAAAATGCTTGAAGAATTGCACAGTTGGACCTCTGTAGCCCACTTGAAGATGACTGTGTGCTTCCGTTTATTTAAAACTACTCCAAACTGCCACACCAGCTCTAAGTAATTTCAGCACTAGTCTCGTATACAGTTAGGTCCCCCCGTTCACAGTCAGTAGGAGACACCAATGAATTTAACCGCTACCCATCAAATAGAACGCTGTAGTCCCTTGTCTAATACATGTACAGCATTTATCTCTCAACAGCTATTTCCCAACAACTTTCAAAGTTCATGTGACCTAGTCATTTAGCTCTTAAATATACAATTAAAAGACCTTCTCCCACAAAAATTAAAAAATTCTCTGTCATTGAGAAATTTCAGAGTTTATCCTTCAAACTATTTAGATGTTGAAAATTCTTAGGAAAAAACTCTCAGAAGCTTTTCGGAGCAAAGACAGCGTCTTCAGTGACGTACTGACGCTGGGCCCGTTTAGACAAAGAGCTTCACATGTCGTGTAGGGTGATTTCAGTGTCTCGGTTGCAGGTGGGGACGGACGAGGTCATCAATAGCCTCGCGGACTATGGTTCCGTAGAAAGTGGATGCACGCGCAAGAAGTGTGGCGCGCTCCCAGTCTATTGTTGCCGTGCACTGCTAGCTCAGAGGCAGCCAGCTTCTTTTGGCTGACATCAGCTTTGTGCTCCGCGAACCTTTCTTGCAAAGAGCGAATTGCTGATGTAGTACACAACGAAATTATCCGTCAACTGTAGGGGAAATCGACCCGATTTTTGAAGAAGGCTATATTTGTCCCTGTTGACTAATTTCTTCAAATTTGGAGCTGAAAATAATTTTTATGGGCTCTGAGTAATTTGTGATTCACATAGGACAGGGACGTATGGGTCCGGCAAAAATAGTACGCTCAGGGTCGGTGATTGGAATGGGGGACGGCTTTCTATATTTGCTAATAATTTATTGCTGTTAGGTTAATTTATTGCTGTTAGGTTATAGCAATGGGAAGCAGCGATGGATGTTTAAGATTTCTTTTTCAAGCAGTTGCTCATTTGAAAACACGGTAAATGCCCTAAAGTGTGAGGGGAAGGCTTTGTACGCCCACGGGGGCACATGAGTCTGCACGCATGACAGAAGGGACGTAGCTTCTGGTATACCGACGTCGTCAAGGCTCCTGTGTCATCTTTGGGGATGAAAACATCTAAATAGGGGACGGTATTTACCTCCTCCTTCGTAAAGCGTATCATGGGATATATTGTTGGCAGAGTCAATGAGGCAGCTGCCATTCCCAATTAAAATATATCGTCGAGGTAGCAACAACAGAAGAGGGGTAAAACTGCAGCTAAGTTTTGTTTCTAGATCTTGAAGGACAATTTCAGATAGGATACCGGAAAGGGGTGAGCCCATAGGGGCCCCTGAGTCCTGCCTATAGATTTGGTTACCGAACTGGTTGTTTTCGGTGACGAGAATTGCGTCCGAAACAACAGCATCAAAAACTGGAGTGGATAAAAATAATATGTCAAGTGTGACAAATTTACTATCGGGAGGAATGAACAGATCCTTGAGTCTATTGAGAAATTCCGCTGTCAACTTTACAGAAAATGGGTGATCGGAAGTTAGATAGAAATTTGGACAAACTCTTTTCAAAAAAGTTAGAGAAGTTCTTTTGCACACGAGCGGCCGGATAATTTTCTTTGTGCACCTTGCACAAAGCAAACATTCACAATTCTTGGCAATTTGGTACTGAGCTCTTCTTCCTAAGAACTTTCAACATCCAAATAGTTTGAAGGATAAACTCCTTGGCAGTTTGATGGTACTGAGCTCTTCTTCCTAAGAACTTTCAACATCCAAATAGTTTGAAGGATAAACTCTAAAATTTTATTGCTCAATGACAGAGAATTTTTAAAATTATGTAGCCCTTGAGATAAAAAAGTGCAACTCAGAGGTGTAATTAACTACTCCTCAATTTATGAGCAGTCTTTGTAGGTAAATAATAACCCGGCCAAATATTTTTTTCCACACACAAGTTCCACCTAATAAGATTAACAGAAATATTTTATTTGCAACCATGACATATTTTTTTCTTTACAATATTACACATTCTTTTAGGCTGCAGCCTTCTGGGTGAAGTTAAATGGGAAATTATTTTTTTTTTCACAGCAAATGGCAATTTTTGAATTTTACAACATAACTCATTTACAAGATTCTCTTTTTTCATATTATTTAAAACATTTGCATTATGGGAACAAACATCATTACAGGAAAATATATCATAATGAAAATCATCAAAAATTTCATCAAACAGTTTTTCATCAAACATTTCATCATGAAAATCGTCAAAAATATCACTTGACCCATTACTCGATACATCTAACATTGAAATCCCCGGAACTTCAGGAACCCCCGGAACTTCAGGGACCCAAGGAATTTCAGGGACCCAAGAAACTTTAGGGACCCAAGGAACTTCAGGGACCCCGGGAACTTCGGGGACCCCGGGAACTTCGGGGACCCCTGAGACTTCTTGAGTCCTTGATAATGGATCAATCACATCATTGTCAATAGAAATGTTCAGCCACACGTCATCACTTTGACGCATATGACAAATTTCACCACGATAAAGTTTATCTTTGTCGAATTTAATATTTGTTAAATATATAAAATCATCATCAGATCCAATTGATTTACTTGAATCACGAGGATCATAGTCTAAAAAAGAACATTTTAGCCACATGAAATTTTGACTCATATAGCATGTCTCACCACGATAAAGTTTATTATCTCCATAAAGAGTTTTTGTTAAGTCTATAAAACCATTATCAGATTCCATATTTGATACAAACTAATTAAAAAACACGGAACCTTTTATAGTTTTGCACGTCCTCATAGATTGCGTCAACTTCCTTAACAAAATTGGCTTTGTGCCAAACCATCATCCGCTAAGCTTTGAACATTTTACACCTGCAAGGACATTACTTCCAATAATCAAGAAGGGGAAAAAATAATACAATTTTATCACCTTGACCCGCTTTAACCTTCAGAAACTTGATAATTAAATTTTAGAAACTCTAAAATTAAACACATTTTCTGTTAAGGTTGAAAGCTACATTAAGAATTTCACCATTTAAACCATTATTCCTTAATTTTTAGTTGTAGGATTGAAAACTTTCAAAAGATAAGTGACCCATTATAAAAATTTATAGCAATATGTTATTTAACGCATAACATATAAATAAGAATAAAATTGCATAATAAACAATAAAGAATGAATCAAAAACCAGTTTTAAAACTGGTAGATACTTGTCTTGTTAATATCATTCAAAATATCAGAGAAAATATAGATTTCCATAATGAAAATTATAAAAAGAACCCACTTGATTATTTAATATTACGTAGGAAACTTTTCATACTACACATAGGTTCCCCCTAATAGTATTATAAACTCAATTAACTTGCAATAATAGCATCACTCCAAAGATGCTGTCCTTCTTTAGTCCCTCCCATAATGATTTAGCTTCCCTCCCATAATGATTTAGCTTCCCTCCCATAATGATTTAGCTTCCCTCCTATAATGATTTAGCTTCCCTCCTATAATGATTTAGCTCTCCTCCTATAATGATTTAGCTTCTCCATTATAATGATTCAGCTTCTCCATATAATGATTTAGCTTCTCCATATAATGATTTAGCTTCCCTCCTATAATCAATTCTCCGTTAATCAGACTAGTAATAAGTACAGTATCATAGTTTAGTACAGTATCATAGTTTATTGAGAATTATGTAACTAATACACTAATAAAGCCTTTTAAGAATATATGGATAATTTAATTCTTTCTAGGATTAATTATGATGAGTTAATGAACAAAAACACTAAGTAGCCCTATAATATAAAGCCCTAAAAACCCAAAATAGGCAAATTCTATTCTTAAAAAATTTCTAACTCATGTTTTCTTTTTTTACAGAATTATATAGCAATGAAATTTATCGTCAACTGCGAAAACAAATAGATTATACTCCCGATTTAATTTTCAATAACCAATTAACACATTTCTCAATTAAAGATTTAACAAATAAATGTAAACCTTGCAAAAGTTTTAATATGGAGAAATGTTTAAAATGTTTCGAGAATTACCAAACATTTATCAAAAAATTAGAAACATTTCAAGTAAGTTCTTAATTTTTATACTTAAAAATAATTTTTTATAACCTATTCCCCTTATAATTTCTTTTTTCCCTTTTACAGAATCTACAAATTCTAAAATTTAATTATTATAATCCTTATGGTAAACTTCAATTCAATCACAACAATTTAATCTTTATGGATCTTAGTTTTATGAAAATACATAATTTAATACTTAATTGTCCAAATTTAAAAGTTTTAGTTCTTTATTGTAGTTTGAACATCACTGACGATATGATTTTACATTTGCCTAAAAACTTATTGTTTATAAATCTGCATAATACAGGAGTATCACAAGAAGGAATTTTTTCTTTATTAAAAAATAAACTTCCAAACAGCAACCCCATTTATATTGCACATGATATGAATTACTTTACCGAGTTCTTAAACCAAAGTGTAGCTTTGAAAAATTTAAAACTTACATCGTTTAATATTCATACAGTCTCTCAAACATTATCTCAAATAAATAATTACCTACCAGATCTAACAATATTAAAATGTAGTGTAGCAATTGATGTTTACCATTTATTACCAGAAAATCTGGAAGAATTACAATTAATAATTTGTTCCGAAAATGATTTAAAAAAATTTTATTTACAATATTTATCAAGCAAAAAGCATAACCTTAAGGTGTTATACTTCCGCAATACTAGTGGCAATACTAGTGACATCATTAATATTTCATTAGCTGTGTTATCAGACATATTAAAATGTTGTCCGGCAATAAAAAAATTAAGCATTAAAAATATTGCCTTTTATGGTGAAGCTAAAAAATCATACAATTTAGAAACTTTAGTGTACTATAATAAAAATAAAAATTCAGTGTATCATTTAAATCAATTACAGAGTATAAGTAAAAACATTCATAATTTAATATTTGTTGGTCACAGAATTACTAAAGTAACAGAAATATTTTCTTCAATTAAAAATTTAACATTAGAATGTAGTATTAAAAAGAAATGTCTAGTGAACATATTAAAATTACAGCATTTGATGTCTTTCAAAATTATTGGCTCTAATATGCATCATAGAGAAACATATGTAAAAAAATATATTAAATATCACAATTTAAATATATATTTTGAACATACATATTACAATTATAAAGAGGAGGCATATTTCCAGTTTTTGCCTCAATATGTTTGTAATATTATTAAGACATGGTATAAATAAATTTGTCTCGAATCTTATTAGTCAATCATACTTTTAAGGTGATTAGCATACCAAGCACCTTAAATAGTGTGCAAAAACGTTAGTAACAAAGAGAAAAAATAACCCAACACCTTTCAACATTATAAAACCAAACCCTATGAAATATGACCAACGCTTTTTCACGCAAAAAATAACACCCTTTATTAGGAAAAACCTCTCAAAATTAACCAAAATTAACCGATAACAATCACACCCTTGTGACCACTGAAGGTTAAATCTGCTTAATCTCTCAACTCTATATGCAAACTTCATTGTTTAAAAAACCACACATCACCCAAAGAAATAAACAAGTCACTATAACCTCTAAACTATTAACAGTTACAACAAGGTTATATTTAAAACAATGACGTTGATTACCTTCACACACCAAACGCCCCTAGCGTCCCAAAGATGAAACACACAAGGTTTGCTTTGATAAATTTAAATCAGTATCCTTAAGAAAAACGCTCAAACTCGTTTTGAAACATTCAAAGAGATCCACCTATCCCAAAGAACAATACCTTCTAACCACACACTTCTTTCAGAGTTGAAAAAAGTTGAAAGATACCAAGTATCGTATATAAATAAGAATACCAATTAAAAAAAGATAAAATATGCTCATTAAAACATTGCATAAATTAGCATTTGAAAGTATAACATTAAACCTCCCAAGACATGCCAGAGCAGAATCTACTCTGTATATACCATTTAGTAAGTATCTTTACATTTAGTTTATTTAGCTCAATAGTTCATCAATTTAGCTCATAAACCTCTTTCCTTTCTTATAGAAAAACGATATTCGGATAAATTAATGAAAAATATTGTTAAAAAGAGTATAGATATAACGGATACAAAGTCAAAAGAATTTATATTAAATGAATTTCTAAAAATCGTATATCTCACAGACTATATAATTTCATACAAAGGAACATTTCCATCTCTATTAACACAAATCTTACAACATATCTTACAAATAATAAAACTTAAGCCCAATACACATATAGAAATCACACCAAATGTATATAATATTATATCTAATAATTTAAATATTCTAGACTTGAGATGCACCAATGCAGATCTTAATCTTTTAAAACATGTAGCTAATTACTGTAATGAATTAACTAAATTAGACGTTAGAGGAACACTTATTAATACAGAAACTTTTGAAAGTATTTTGTTAAAAGACAAAATTTATTAAATTAAAAAAATTATTTATTGATTATAGCGAAGGACAACGAATACAATCCATATTAAAAAACATTCCCTCCCTAGAACATTTTTCAACGGAAAATTTTTTTGAAATTAGTTTATCTGATGAAAACAGTTTAAGCAACAAAATATGTGACTATATTGTTAATAATAATATAAAATTAAACCTCAAATATTTTTTATATTATGATGGCGATTTCGATTTAATTCTACCCGCTTTACCTAATCTAGAATTCTTGGAAATTAGAAATAATTACTATTTTAATTATTGGCAATATCTAAATCAAAATTTTCCAATAAACTTAAAGCATTTATTTGTGAATTGCTTCGAAAACGACGATACGTTTTTTGATAATAGAGGCGATCAAATAATTAGTTTAGCTTTACTAAATCTAAGTGTATTAAATAAATGTAAAAACGTAGAACATTTAATTTTAACTTTAAATGGTCTCTATTCCTTTAACGTTACTCTATCAAAAGTTTCCACTCTTATAATAATTACTTTATCTAATGATAAAGACATATTAATCAGTCTAGAAAATATATTATCAAATACTCCTAATATTATTACTTTAATAATCTTTAATGCAAATGAAACTCCTCTCGAAATAGAAATTCCACTTACAACAAGTTTAAAACGGCACTCGTTTAAACGATTACGTGAAATACACCCCTTATTAAATTGTACAGTGAGTGAACCATTTTTTCATGATTTCATATCAAAAATACCTACTTTAAAAAGATTTATTCAACCCTACAACACAAACCGAGTTAAAAATTATCCTAAAATAAATTTTCTTGACCAACTGAATGTTTTTTTCATGCCACAATAGATGTATTCACTACTATAGTTTATCAGTGAGGTTATAAATAAAATAAATACCCCCCCTCAAGCAGCTATTTATCACACAGGTCTGACAGGAACCTATCAGTTTATATGCCATAGTAGAAGGTCTGAGAGGATGGCGGGACCTCAGCAGTAAAAAATGACACATACATCCATGCCTTACCCGGAGGCTCGAACCCAAATCCCTTAAATCAATAGCCAAACGCACTAACCACTCGACCATGAAACAGCTATAAGTATACTATAGCATATAGATTACTATTTGGATTAGAAAAAATTCCTCTATTTCATAGTAGTACGTTCTTTGAAAAATACTAAGTAATCATTTTTAGGAAATTGCTTAATCTTTTTTAGGAAATTGCTTTACGCAACACTGGAAAATAATAAACTTCCCGTTAATAAACTTCTCGCTATTTCCGTTAATGAGCTTCCCGCTGTTTCTGCTAAAAACAATCTGCTAAAATTATGACGCTATCAAAATCGGGGGAGGGAAAGCATTCCTACACTTATATAAAGCAATCAGAATGCTCAAAAGTCAACAAGCGCACTGTAGCCACTCTTGTGTAAAAACTTTTGAGAACTACCGCTGCAATTTCCCCATCAGCCATAGAACGCCATTCATTACAGCTACAAGTGACCCAAAGAACCGTGCACTTAAAATGGTTAAGTATGCCAAATTTGAATTAGAAGAGATTAGTGATATGAGACGAACTGTCAAGCGTTTAAAAGCATATTATTTAAAAAATTTTATTTTTAAATTAAGAAAACTTCAACAAGAAGAAAGATTAAATCCATTAATAAATCCGTTAATGCGTGATTTATTAACTCTCAACATGGGTCTAAAAGACCTTAAATTGGATTTATTACGGTTTTCAGTAATAAATGCTAATAGAGAAATAATGATGGATGAGGATTCTGGAGATTCTGAAGAATCTGAATCTGGAGAATCTGAAAATTCTTATAATTCTAATGATTCTAATAATTCTGACGATACTGACGACGAAATTGAAAATTTCATCCTGAACAAAACTTCTATACAAGATGGAAATATTTCCTCTACTTTAAATGAAGAGGCTTGAGAAATAAATGAAGAGGCTTGAGAACTAAATGAAAAGGCTTGAGAACTAAATGAAAAGGCTTGAGAACTAAATGAAGAGGCTTGAGAACTAAATGAAGAGGCTTGAGAACTAAATGAAGAAGCTTGAGAACTATATTGGTTTCTAATTAATTTATGAACTTTATGAAACAATTTCTAGACATGTGAGTCTGAACATAATATTGTGAGTCTAAACATTGTATTTTGTTATAAAAATAAAAAATAGATTTTTATTCATGTCCTGTGTTCACTTTAGTGTACTTTTTAATAGAATAATAATGAGACTCTTGAAACACCCCAATGACATGGCTGTCAATCTATCTCAATGCGTAAAGCACTCACGACAGAGAGGAGGGAAGCACATATAAAGTAATATTTACCAAACAAAAGTTCCACCCCCTCAAAAATAACCAAGAGGGAAATTCGTTCATTCTGGTTTCCTTCTGGAAAAATTGCCTGTGGATCTCGGATTATTATTCGCGCTCTAATTTCCCGCAAAAGTTTATCCACAATCATTTTTATTCGGCTTACGAACGTAATGCATTTCTCGCTTCTAGTTTAGAGAGTTTACGGGACGCCTTTCAAATAGCCAGTAAAGAATATTACTCGATTAAGGATCAAACTGTCGCCCCCCCCCACTCAGCCCGCAAAGATTCAAGTGTTTAACCCCACGATCTTAAAAATCGTAGAACCTTACCTCTTAAACGAAGAAAAGAAACAATACATAACCAGAATTCACTGGGATATTTTTTTAAAAAGAGCTTAGGAGCACTGGCTTTAGAAAGGGCACTGGCTTTAGAAAGGGCACTGGCTTTAGAAGAAGCACTGGCTTTAGAAATCCACTAGAACTTTCGTTTAGAAGAAGCACTAGCTTTAGAAGAAGCACTAGCTTTAGAAAATTTCACTAGAACTTTCGTTTAGAAAAAGCACTGGCTTTAGAAAAAGCACTGGAACTTTTGTTTAAAAAAACTGGAACTTTTGTTTAAAAAAACTTATTCACTAGCTTTAGAAGAAGCACTGGCTTTAGAAAAAGCACTAGAACTTTCATTTAAAAAACTTATTCACTAGCTTTAGAAAAAGCACCGGAACTTTCGTTTAAAAAATTTATTCACTGGCTTTAGAAGAAGCACTAGCTTCAGAAAAACTTATTCACTAGCTTTAGAAGAAGCACTGGCTTTAGAGGAAGCACTGGCTTTAGAAAAAGCACTGGCTTTAAAAGAAGCACTGGCTTTAGAAATCCACTGGAACTTTCGTTTAAAAGAAGCACTGACTTTAGAAAAAACTTATTCACTGGCTTTAGAACTTTCGTTTAGAAAGGGCACTGCCTTTAGAAAAGGCACTGGCTTTAGAAGAAGCACTGGCTTTAGAAATCCACTAGAACTTTCGTTTAGAAATCCACTGGCTTTAGAAGAAGCACTAGCTTTAGAAAATTTCACTGGCTTTAGAAAATTTCACTGGCTTTAGAAGAAGCACTGGCTTTAGAAGAAGCACTAGCTTTAGAAAATTTCACTGGCTTTAGAAGAAGCACTGGCTTTAGAAAATTTCACTGGCTTTAGAAAATTTCATTGGCTTTAGAAGAAGCACTGGCTTTAGAAAAGGCACTGGCTTTAGAAAAGGCACTGGCTTTAGAAGAAGCACTAGCTTTAGAAAAGGCACTGGCTTTAGAAAAGGCACTGGCTTTAGAAATCCACTGGCTTTAGAAATCCACTGGCTTTAAAAGAAGCACTGGCTTTAGAAATCCACTGGCTTTAGAAATCCACTGGAACTTTCGTTTAGAAAAGGCACTGGCTTTAGAAAAAAACACTGGAACTTTCTTTTAGAAAAAACACTTGCTTTAGAAATCCACGGGAACTTTCTTTTAGAAAAAACACTTGCTTTAGAAATCCACTGGAACTTTCATTTAGAAAAACTTATTCACTAGCTTTAGAAAAAAACACCAGCTTTAGAAAAAAGCATTAGCTTTAGAAATCCACTGGAACTTTCATTTAGAAAAACTTATTCACTAGCTTTAGAAATCCACTGGAACTTTCGTTTAGAAAAAAACTTATTCACTAGCTTTAGAAAAAGCACTAGAACTTTCGTTTAGAACTTATTCACTAGCTTTAGAAAAAGCACTGGAACTTTCGTTTAGAAAAAAACTTATTCACTAGCTTTAGAAAAAGCACTGGAACTTTCGTTTAGAAAAAGCACCGAAACTTTCGTTTAGAAAAAAACTTATTCACCGAAACTTTCGTTTAGAAATTCACCGAAACTTTCGTTTAGAAATTCACCGAAACTTTCGTTTAGAAAAAGCACTAGAACTTTCGTTTAGAAATTCACCGAAACTTTCGTTTAGAAATTCACTGGAACTTTCGTTTAGAAAAAGCACTAGAACTTTCGTTTAGAAAAAACCTTATTCACTGGCTTTAAAAAAACACTGGAACTTTCGTTTAGAAAAAATTCACAAGAAGCACTAGTTTTAGAAAAAATTCACAAGAAGCACTGGCTTTAGAAAAACACTGGAACTTTCGTTTAGAAAAAATTCACAAGAAGCACTAGCTTTAGAAAAAATTTACAAGAAACACTGGAACTTTCGTTTAGAAAAAATTCACAAGAAGCACTGACTTTAGAAAATTCACAAGAAGCACTGGCTTTAGAAAATTCACTGGCTTTAGAAAAAAAGCACAAGAAGCACTGGCTTTAAAAAAAAGCACAAGAAGCACAAGAAGCACTGGCTTTAAAATTCACAAAAAGCACTGGCTTTAGAAAATTCACAAGAAGCACTGGCTTTAGAAAAAAAGCACAAGAAGCACTGGCTTTAGAAAATTCACAAGAAGCACTGGCTTTAGAAAAAAAGTACAAGAAGCACTAGCTTTAGAAAAAAGCACAAGAAGCACTGGCTTTAGAAAAAAGCACAAGAAGCACTTTCACAAGAAGCACTGGCTTTAGAAAATTCACTGGCTTTAGAAAAAAAGTACAAGAAGCACTGGCTTTAGAAAAAGCACAAGAAGCACTGGCTTTAAAGCACAAGAAGCACTGGCTTTAAAGCACAAGAAGCACTGGCTTTAAAGCACAAGAAGCACTGGCTTTAAAAAATCCACAAGAAACACTGGCTTTAAAAATCCACAAGAAACACTTTCACTGAAACTTTTGTTTAGAAAAATTCACTGAAACTTTTGTTTAGAAAAATTCACTGGCTTTAGAAAAATTCACTGGCTTTAGAAAAATTCACAAGAAGCACTTTCACTGAAACTTTCGTTTAGAAAAATTCACTGGAAGCACTTTCACTGGCTTTAGAAATAGCTTAAGAAACAATAGTTTGGAGACATTCAAAAGAGACCTACTCCAAAGCGCCCCTTTAGAACTACTCCAAAGCGCTTTTTTTCACAGCTTTTTAGAACTGCCGGGGACAGCTTTTTAGAACTGCCGGGGACAACTTTTTAGAACTGCCAGGGACCTGCTTTTTAGAACTGCCAGGGACCTGCTTTTTAGACCTGCCGGGGACGGCGAACTGCCGGGAACAACACTGCTTTTTAGAACTGCTGGGGACAGCTTTGCCTTTTAGAACTGCCTTTTAGAACTGCCGGGCTCACTGGGACATTTTTAAGAAAAAAGAGTAAAGCCTAGGGGGGTAGCAGATTATATTCTTTGACTTTAAGGCGCTCTGTAGTTCCTTATATTTCGTTATACCATAAAAGCCCACAATTCTTATACCCGTGAGTTCTAGATACTTGAATAAAATGTCTATAATTTTCTCTTGCGGTACTTTTATCGTCCTATCCGAAACGTATATTCTAAAAGGGCAGAGCGGAAAAACCGTAATTTTTTAATTTCCGACATTTAATTTTTTATCTACTATGTTGACTATTAGTACGGACTTGGCTCCTCTTCTCATTAATTCTACGACGGGCACTTTGGGAATGAATCCCCTAAAATGAGGCAGTTTTGCGTAATCATTTAAGATGACCAACCACTGTAATATAAAGTCCTTGTGATTTTTAAATTCGAATAAAATCCTAACAAAAAAATTAATTACTTCGAGTTGAGCTTCCCGTTCCATATCGCAAAAAAACTCGCCAGTATTAATAAAATGACCAGAAAGCTATTTATTTTTATGTAGGGAAACGGATGTATTCCAAATATATAATTAAAAGATTTCTCGTGATCGAATACTTTATATAGTTTTTCAAATTTTTTTAATGGTTCGGGTATTTTTATAAAATCATAATTAGAATCAAACCCCATAATGGTATTTTCCCAGTCTACGGTATTCAGTTCCTGGAAATCATAAGTTTTAGCATATGGATATTTCTTATAAATTTTATTTAATTGTTTTAAACGTAAAGTTATTAATTGAATAGTAAATATTAAACAATCGGGATATTCCAATATGATGTATTGATTTATAAATTTTATTTTATATTTAATCCAAGGATCACTAACTAATATTTTTTCGTATGTATCGTTCATTTCTTTACTTATTACAAAATTGTGAGGCACCACCCAAGTTCTCGGTCGCAAGAGACTCTGAAGGCCAGTCTTTCAAGGCCCGTCTCTCAAAGCCCTTCCAGAGATGTCTCTCAAGGTCCACGTTGAAGGTCTCCACCTTTAAAACTCAAGGTTTTAGAGTGTCGGCCTTGTTCAAATTCTTACAAGAATAGCCCCCCCCCCCACCGTCATTACCAGTTTCACACCCCCTTACAGGTTTCGCCCCCAGTCTCAAGAAAATTTTAGACATTCATTGTCACCGAGTGAAACGCACGTTCCAACCATCTAAAAGGGCTATTTGAATTTTTTATCATTTAAAAGATCCCTATTGGTTATTCATCTATGTCTGTCGTCGCACAGTAAAATTTTCTCTAAAGACTCTGAAGGTCACAAGTTCTCAAGGCCCTATCTTTCAAGGCCTACGTTAAAGGTCCTGCCCCATTCTCAAAAACACTCAAGGTTTTAGCGGCCTTGTTCAAATCCACTCTTTCCAAGGTTTCAGTAAAAAACCCTCAGCAACACAGTTAGCTCCACACATTAACTAATTATGGTGCTCCACAAGTGAAACGTGCTATAGTAATCAGTCCCAACATTTGCAGTGACAGGGCTATTAAAGATAATATCTAGAGGGGCTATTGGAAATATTCTTTAAGAGTTATTGGTTCTTTAAGAGTTATTGGAAATATTCTTTAAGAGTTATTGGTTCTTTAAGAGTTATTGGTTCTTTAAGAGTTATTGGTTCTTTAAGAGTTATTGGTTCTTTAAGAGTTATTGGTTCTTTAAGAGTTATTGGTTCTTTAAGAGTTATTGGTTCTTTAAGAGTTATTGGTTCTTTAAGAGTTATTGGTTCTTTAAGAGTTATTGGTTCTTTAAGAGTTTTGGTTCTTTAAGAGTTATTGGAAATATTCTTTAAGAGTTATTGGAAATATTAAACTAGAAAAATAAATCTAAAGGCTATTGGAAACTTTTTTAACTATTCATGTAAAAGAAATTTACTCATCTGAAGGCTATTGAAAACTTTTAAGAGATCCATCTAAAAGATATTAGAAACTATTCATTTAAGAAATCATTCTAAAAGCTATTAGAAACTATTCATTTAAAAATCAATCTAAAAGCTATTAGAAAATTCATCTAGGAGAATCTTTTCATCATTTAAGAAATCAATCTAAAGGCTAGAAGAAAATTCATCTAGGAAAATTTTTCCATCATTTAAAAAAATCAATCTATGGGCTAGGAGAAAATTCATCTAGGAGAATCTTTTCATCATTTAAGAAATCAATCTAAAAGCTATTAGAAAATTCATCTAGAAGAATTTTTCCATCATTTAAGAAATCAATCTAAAGGCTAGTAGAATCTTTTCATCATTTAAGAGAGTCTAATTACTTAGAGTCTAATTACTTATCAAAGAGAGAAAAGAAATTACTTAGAGTCTAATTACTTATCAGAAAAGAAATTACTTAGAGTCTAATTACTTATCAAAAAGAGAAAAGAAATTACTTAGAATCTAATTACATATCAGAGAGAAAAGAAATTAATTAGAGTCTAATTACTTATCAGAAAGAGAAAAGAAATTAATTAGAGTCTAATTACTTATCAGAAAGAGAAATTACTTAGAGTCTAATTACTTAGAGTCTAATTACTTATCAGAAAAGAAATTACTTAGAGTCTAATTACTTATCAGAGAGAGAAAAGAAATTACTTAGAGTCTAATTACTTATCAGAGAGAGAAAAGAAATTACTTAGAGTCTAATTACTTATCAGAGAGAGAAAAGAAATTACTTAGAGTCTAATTACTTATCAGAGAGAGAAAAGAAATTACTTAGAGTCTAATTACTTATCAGAGAGAGAAAAGAAATTACTTAGAGTCTAATTACTTATCAGAAAAGAAATTACTTAGAGTCTAATTACTTATCAGAAAAGAAATTACTTAGAGTCTAATTACTTATCAGAAAAGAAATTGCTTAGAGTCTAATTACTTATCAGAAAAGAAATTAGTCTAATTACTTATCAGAAAAGAAATTAGTCTAATTACTTATCAGAGAGAGAAAAGAAATTAGTCTAATTACTTATCAGAGAGAAAAGAAATTAGTCTAATTACTTATCAGAGAGAAAAGAAATTAGTCTAATTACTTATCAGAGAGAGAAAAGAAATTAGTCTAATTACTTATCAGAGAGAGAAAAGAAATTAGTCTAATTACTTATCAGAAATTAGAGTCTAATTATTTATCAGAAAGAGAAAAGAAATACTTAACACTAATTTCTTGTTAAATTAATACTTAATACTAATTTCTTGTTAAATTAATGTTAATGTTAAATTTTAATTAATTAATCAGCCAATGAGATTGCGAGTTTTTTGGGACGTCATCATTTGGCTGAGTATATAAAGCCGTTATTTTTGCTATTTCTCATTCAGTGTGGATCAACCGCCCCAATCGGTTCTCTTTAATTAGGGGGGATATTATTATTATTTTTTTATTTATTTATTTATAAGTATCAACAATTTTTTCTCTCAACTCAGATTCTCACAGAGCTTTCAACACTGACCCAAAGTACATTTCCAGCTAACCAATCACAGGCCAGGAAATAGACGGAAAGTGAGTTTCAAAATTTTATCCAATCACGAGTAAGAAATAGACAGAAAGTGTATAATTTTAACCAATTACAGGTAAGAATGAACTTGCAAGTTCTCCTTCCCTCACCTTTTTGTTGCTTAGAACGTTAAAAGTTCACTTGATGATTGTACTTAAGGGTAGCTAAGTCTTGGAAAAAGAGCATCACGGGGGGGAGGAATTGATGCATAGAACCGGCCCAACACATAATGTCCCGCTTTCTTGTGGTGCAGACCGTAAACAGCTGCTAGTGTGACCTACTGATTTGAACGGCTAATACACTGATAAGGAGTGCTGGTTGCTAACCACTAGACGTGGCTCTGAGCTTGAATCCTGCTGGTGGGTGGAGGGAAAAAATCTTCCGCTGTTCCCAAGTGATTCACGGGATATCAGCTTGATATCCTGTTTGCTTCTATTGACATTGGAGGGTGCTGTAGGCACTAACCCCTCTCTATACGTAGTTGTGAGGTACATAAGCCTGAGCTCACATATAAAAGCAAGAGACCATTGGGTCTCTTTTTCAGGGGGGGCCAAGACGGGTCTCTTTTTCAGGGGATAAACCAAGACGTGGCTTCTTACACGAGCTGTGTTAAAGACCTGCTGCCTTCCACTGAGGATGCCAAAGAATAGGTGGATATTTTTCTGTCAGGAGATCCCTTTGGTGACTGCCAAAGTTGGTTACTTTGGGGAGGAGATCCCCCTTTTGGTAGCTGCAATGGCCACAACTAACACCGCGACATACATAAGTGCACCTGATGGGGGCACCTGATGGGGGCACCTGATGGGGTGGGCTTTCACCTGATGAGCTGCACGATGCGAGGCTTGTTAACCGGGGACATAAAAAGGGGGCATATAGGGGACCTTGGATTTGACCTAAAAGTGTCACAGCTACTGAGGCTCTGAAAGACCCAGCCTTATCGTGATACTTAGACATGAGTTGTAGAATTTTTAAATAGGTTGGGGGGTTTTTTAAATAGGCTTTTTTGGGGGGGGAATAGTACTCGGAAAAGAGCAGAAGAGTCAGGTGGTATTTAATCTCGAGCCGAGTCAGGTGGTATTTAATCTTATTCCTACTTTTTGTTCCTGGTAATGCTATGATTGTGTGATGAGCAGAAATGGTAGGGGATATGTGAATGGCAGAAACCTTTGGTGCTGTTATACAACACCGTGTGTGATTGCATGTCTGGTGTTTGGGTGCATTTTGTCTATTTGAAAAATTGGGGCCTGGAGAAAGCCCTTTTGGCATTCACTGTTGATGAGACTAGGTTTGATAAAAATTGGTCAGGCAGGTTGTGATGAAGCAGTTTTGAGCAGGTGTCACACTGTTTATCTTGGGTGTAACTGGGTGCAGCAGACGGCTGCCAGTAAGTGTGGAACATCTAAAAAAATTAGAGTTATTGGGGTACAATTTGAATGCTTGGACATGGCTGTAACTAATAGGGGGGCATTAGGCAGTTGGCCGCTCGTAGCGAATAGGTGTGTGTCTAAGAATGGTCAAACTGGTGGCTGTTGAAATTGTACTGGCCCTCGTAGCTCATGGCTGCTTGAGGATGATGCAAAGTGCTAACCACCACCCCCCAAGCCAGTATTTATTGGGGGCTCCCCTTTTGTAGCCCTCCCCCCTGTTTAACCCCGCACTCGACGTAAAACTAGCTGTCACATTAACTCCTTCTTTGAGATTTATTCTCGTGCAATGTTATTGGTAGACAATGGGAGGCACTTTGACATTCTGCACCACTGGTGCGAGCTCCTCACCGCTTAGAGGATAAAAATATGAGTTTTTCCTCCATTTTTTTAAGAGGCCCAACGGAGCTCCTCCTTTCTTAAAAAAAGATAGAGCGTCCTTCGAACCACAGCTGCCACAGAAAATAAGGCCAACATCCCAAGGTAACTTTCGACAGCTTTAAAGCTGAGAGAAGCCTCGAGATTTATTTAGCTAGAAAGAATTCTCTTCAAGTTTATAGCCTTAGAAAAAGCCTTAGAAAAAGCCTTAGAGAGAAGTCTATCATCCTCAAGCAGCCATGGGGGGTCCAACCGTGCAATTCTCCAAGCAAGTCTATCCTGAGCAATTCTAACAAGGTCCCGTTTGTCTGCCCACCAGCATCCTAGGTCCCCAATTCTTTTTGAGGTCTTTAGGCACACCCGCCTATCTATAATTATTCATACGGGCAACATGGCCAACAGTTCTCTGCACAATGCTTAAGTTGCAAACTCCTTTGCCTCATCATTAGTTACAACCACCTAATGCCCTGCGTAAGCATCTAAAAGCATCTAGCTCTCACTTACACAGCGTCCAAGCCTCACCACCATAACTAACCCTAGAACCAAAGTCTAATTTTTAGCCTTTAGTTGTATACGCCTACCACACTTTCCATAGGTTCTTAAAAGTCCCGGCAGCCTTTTGTTAATGCCGTATCAGTTAAGATAAACTGTGACACCCGCTCAAGACTGCCAACCATTCACTGAATCACAGCCTGTCTGACCAATTTTTCATCTCTGTTTATAACTAAACCTACTACCAGTTTCATCAACAGCTCGAATGAGCAATTTGCTCAAAAGTGGGCTATGAGCATAAAACGTCCATTTAAGGCCAAAATCTTTCCCGTGCACGCTAAAAAGGAGACGCACCCTTTATTGCAGAAGCTAATTGCTCCTTACCAACTCTCACACACGACTCAGTGTTATTATAGAGAGCTTTCATTACGTGTCTGGCGCACAATCAACCACAAATTATGACAGAGTCCGAAAGCCACTTTTGAACCATCCGAAAGCCACTTTTGAAATCAACCAAAGGTTTCTGAAATTCTCAAGAATCTGCTTAAGTGATCCACCACTTCTGAATTCACCTCTATTAAGCACGATCATGGAAAGAACCTGGAGGCCCTCATCACAAGCTTGAAAATAGACTCTGGTAAAATCTTTAGGTGCCTAAAAGATATTCAGAATTTCAATCATCCAAGTGATAACCAAGCTCTAAATATTTGCGTAATCTACTCCTGGGGTGTTAGAAACAGCCGGATTGTTGGGGCCAAAGCTGCAAACAATGGGCCGCATGCTCAGCCCACCTAGTCATGACCTCCCCTTCTATAACTTGTTTATCCTTCAATCCCTGTATGCCTGCCCGTACCGGCTCTCTGCTGTTGTCTAACTGCGGTCAGCCAAAGATTCTCATCAGCAGATAACTTTACACACATTTATTAAGCTCTCTGTAATACTTTCTAATTAGGACTAGTTAGGGTATTAAGGACTGCAGTTCTTTCCGGCTCAAGTGCCACTCAGATAATTTTGCCTCCTTTTTTCCTAAAAGAGTCCCCAAAAGCTGATCTCAACTTTAGTAGTAAGCATGACTGTCATCTAAGTAACCTATCGTGGTAAGCTTTGGCTATAACTGGATCTTTCAGAGCTTCAGTAGGTAAATTTTTTAACCACGTTGCAAGACAACAAGGGTCCAATTTCAGCTCCCCTGCCTGGTATTCCTAACATTTGCTGTTAATATCCTATGCAGCCCATCAGGTGAAACCCATTAAGTGTACTTATGTATGTTGCGGTGTTTGTAATATTCTGAGTTGGAGACGTTGCCCAGCTACCAATATTCTGAGTTGGAGACGTTGCCCAGCTACCAATATTCTGAGTTGGAGACGTTGCCCAGCTACCAATAGCAAAAGAGGCCCCCCCCAAAAGATCAGGACTTTGGCAGTCACAAAGGGGTAATATCTACTTTCTTATCCCGAAGTTGTCCTTAAAACCCTTCTCATTTGCATCCTCAGTGGGGGGGGGGGGGGGGCATAACAGACATTTAGGTCTGCTTGTCTGAAATTTTGCTGTAAGAAACCTTAATGCATCCTAGAAGAGCATCACTCGTATCCTAGAAGAGCATCACTCGTATCCTAGAAGAAGCCTTGGTGATTGTCTCCCCGAAGAAATTTTTAAACACCCCGTTCATCTGGTCTCTTGCAAGCGGGGATAAATTTTAACGGTGGAATTCGTGTGAGGAGAGGAAAAAGAGTCAAAACTACCCATGATGAGAAAATGGTTACTTGGATGTCGTTTATTGAGAGGGCGACAAACAGTCCTCCCCCTAATCACAGACATGAAGTACCATTCTCCCACTACTAAAAGGGCTGAAGCCATTTGGATCTCCAATGTTTGACGATGCCAGTAAAAAGCAAACAGGTGCCTGCTCAGGATTATCCACCAGCTGTTAAAACATGTGAATCACTTGGAGAGCTGTCAACCCACAAAAAACACAGTGGAAGCCCTCCACAGAAGCCCAGCAAGGATCCACAATCAAGCTCAGAGCGCACCCTGGCAAGTGACCTCAAAAAATACGCAATAATTAAAGAATAAAACTGTGGCCTAAAAGTAAAACTGACACAACTGCTCCCTGGCGGTTTGCACACAACTGCTCCCTGGCGGTTTGCGCGTTAGAGATCGTTCACGTAGAGGAACACCTATTTATCACTGACCTCAAAAAATACGCATGAGACAATCAATAAAACTGTGGCCTAAAAGTAAAACTGACACAACTGCTCCCTGGCGGTTAATTTGCGCGTTAGAGATCGTTCACGTAGAACCTATTTATCACTGACCTCAAAAAATACGCATTTTTTGAGGTCACTTGTCGGGGAGCGTCCAGTGGTTAGCACCAGGACCTTGTGTGATTGACCACTCGTCAGCGATGTAGCAAAGTAGCCATAGTTGTCCAGTAGGCCACACTAAATCTGGCAGCCCCCCACCGTTCCACGGTACTAACGGTCCACGAGAAGGCGAAACATGCTAGGCCGCTTCTGTGTATCATCACGGGGGGGATTAGTGCATAGCTCTCCTTCCAGTGACTACCTAGAGAAAAAGTTTATAGCCTAGAGAAAAAGTTTATAGCCTAGAGAAAATTCCACTGCAGACAAGTGACGTTAGAACGAGTGACTACCAAGTCTCTCCGCCGCTGCTTTTTTTAAACCCAGTAGCTTTTTTTAAACCCAGTAGCTTTTTTTAAACCCAGTAGCTTTTTTTTAAACCCAGTAGCTTTTTTTAAACCCAGTAGCTTTTTTTACACCCAGTAGCTTTTTTTTAAACCCAGTAGCTTTTTTTAAACCCAGTAGCTTTTTTTAAACCCAGTAGCTTTTTTTAAACCCAGTAGCTTTTTTTAAACCCAGTAGCTTTTTTTATAGATGTGGACCGTAAAGCATTTTCGAACATTTTTCTGGGAAAATTTCAAACTCGACGAGGAAAAAGAAAGTTTTGTTTGGAATAATTTGGAAGACGAATTGAAACTCAATATTATCTTGTGCGATCTTTTCGACGAAAAATGTGACTACGTGCTGTATGAACTATGCGGTAATAAATTTGCCGAACGACAAATTCGCAATCTGATTGAACAGTATTACATTGTGCACACAAACAGATCGCTGAGTTTTTTCGTTTTTGCGATTAGAGATCTTTATCTGTTTCAAGAACGGCCGCGGCATCGGAGGAGCAGAGATCAGAAACTCATTATGGACTTTTTGAAGACGGGAGAAGGTGATAAAGAAGACATTTTAGCATACGTCTGGTTATATCTGGAGAAATGGTCGATATACGAAGAATTGTGTCGCTACAAGTGGAGAATATGGAAAGTGTTGGACGTGCTGGCTCGTAATTTGAGCGACAGTGTACCCGAATCAAAGATGCCTATGCTCTTGCATATTTTGAATATAGTGCGTCCCACTGACGATCGTAATAAAACCACGTTATGTATTATAATTCACAGATGCATGCAAGCATTGAGAAACATGAAGAGGCACTCCCCCGTAAAGGACATTGACTTAAAATACAAACTCAAGAAAAATGACTTTTTGAATAAATGTATAACGGGAGGTGTGTTAAAATTACAGTGTCTGGCGGCTTTTAAAATAGTAAATTGTGATGATAATTTACCGTGTATCATTCGAGATTTTATTAAATTACATAAATTCTAACCCGTGTGGACGCTAATATTACAGCACCATTCATAAGGGCTAAGAGCCCCGTAGGAGGGCGAGACCACCATTGTGTCTCGACATCTAAAAAAAGAGTATAGAGGCAGGCCCTTTGGCCGTGCTCTACTTGTTTGATAAATGGAGTCACCTCTTTTTTTACCCGAACATGTGAGATCCACGAAAGCCTCGTGATTGGTCTCCCTAAGGAGGTGTGACTCCACCGCTGGCCGACTTAGAAGGAAGAGTGTCAAGTCATCAGAGACTCTTTTTTTTAGAAACCAGGATGACCAATCAATGAGCTGAGAGTCAGTGATGCCTTTACCTCCCATAAAGGGTTATAAGCGATCTTGAGAGCACGCCCCAACTGACCAATGTGCGTCCTAGGCACACAGCGGCCCATTCGTTTAAGCGGGCGGTCGCACTATTGGTCACAATAACTCTGGTTTTAAAGTGGGTATACAATTTAGGATTCCTTGTTTAGCTTATAAATGTACCCGTGTGGACGCTAAAAATAGCCTCCATTAGGCTCTTGGGCTTCTAATTATCACCGAATTAGTGTTGGGTAAGTTTTTTTGCGGCACTCTTAAATCGAATACGTAATTAGTTCTAAATTCGGGATCTACCACTTTGAGGGGACGTCACTCATAATAACAGTGCTTCCAAACACACCGGTCGTACGAAGTTAAAACCTCCTTCAAAACCTCGAGAATGAGACCTTCTTTCCGTTACAACCTCCGTTGCAACTAGTTGTCCCGCCTCCCCCTCCACTAAAAGGGGGGAGTGTCGATAGACGCGTGCTCACAGGCGCTGCCGGTGATCCATACGAGGTTCGGTGGCGCTAAATCCATACGAGGTTCGGTGGCGCTAAATCCATACGAGGTTCGGTGGCGCTAGTCGTTGGTCCACCGGTAAATTTTTCCCTACCTAATTAAATAGATATAGGTGCCACAGCTAGAAAATTAAACGGCCTTTGCTTGAGTCTCCTCGTCACTTAAAATTCTAAGCACAAAAAAGGAGAGGCACATACTATGAAGGGGGGGGAAAGAGATGACCCCGCTTCTTCAGGCCACCCCGCTTCTTCAGGCCGGGACTCTTCCAACGGTCGTCTTTTCCTCCCCCCCCTTCTCTCCCAACGGGTCTCGAAAAACGTGTTCCCACGTCGCTTGACGACAAACACTTTGACCTTCCCCCCAGGAGCGTCTTCTCTAAGAAGCTTCCATGGCTCAGCCTCCCCTTATGTCCCTTCAAATGTGCCTACGCTGCTAATTGCGTGCGCCCGAGGACTCTTTTTGTCGGTGTTTCCACAAGGGTTCTCGCGCGGCCCAGCTCTTAAAAATTCCTAGTTTATTACAATATAGTGTGAAAGGATATAAATTTTCGAATAGTGTTTGGTAAATTTTGACAATTGTTATTCACTCTTAGTGCTGCCAGACACTGTAAATTTACATTCTTATTAAATTCCCTCAAACAGTAAACACCGTTTAATTCTTCGAGTATGATATCTATGTAACCCGTAATCTTTTTATTTCTCTTTTTCGGTAATATAAGTATACATTTATGCATTAAGATAGAAATTATTCGAATACACTTCTTGGTGTGGCAGTTGTGAAACACCGTGTCTCTCATAATTTTTAAAAGAATATCGATTTTATGCACTCGAAAATTGCTCGCCAGTGTTTCCAATACACTCCATATTTTCCATTTTTTATCGTATATTGTCCATTTATCCAAATATAGACACACGTATTTGGAAATCTCGTCTCCCCTCCCACTTTTTAGAAAATCTAATATGATTTCCTGATCTCTTCCGAATTCAAACAGGTAAACGTCTCTTATTGCAAAAGCGAAAAACTCTGACGATCGATTCGTGTAGTCGCGGTAGAATTTTACAATCAGGTCTCGAATTATACTTTCTCTGGACCTATTACAATAAATTTTCCTCATTACATAATAACTTCTATCGATATTGTCACTCAATACACTCGCTAGTTTACCCAATTCTTTGAGATAGTAGAATAATTCCCCAAGATACTCGCGTTTAAATTGCTTATCTTTAAATTTCTTTTCTCTTCTAATTTTTTTAAATTGTTCGTTCTCGATTTTATGCCAAGACCAAGTGTGGTTAATGCCTTTAGTTTCTTGATAGTGTTCCCAGTAATGTTTCCAGAAAAAATGTCGAAATTGTTTTACGTAATCCATAGGAGCTCTCGAATAATCCTCCAGAGGCACCTAAAACGGTGTTCTTTATAGTCCCCTCAAGTCAATACGTTATTAATTTAAAACTATGACAAAAAGTCGTGCTATATTATTTATGCAAAAACTTCATTATGGGGAGCCCAATGACTTTTTGCAGCTACACTTTTTTGCAGCTACTGCTGCTACACTTTTTTGCTGCTACACTTTTTTGCTGCTACTGCAGCTACACTTTTTTGCTGCTACTGCAGCTACACTTTTTTTGCTGCTACTGCAGCTACACTTTTTTTGCAGCTACTGCTGCTACACTTTTTTGCCGCTACTGCTGCTACACTTTTGCTGCTACTGCAGCTACACTTTTTTGCCGCTACTGCAGCTACACTTTTTTGCAGCTACACTTTTTGCAGCTACACTTTTTTTGCAGCTACACTTTTTTTGCAGCTACTATAATATTAACTAAGGCCCTTTGTCATAAAACATAAGGTCACTTAAATTCTTTCAGTTTAAGACAAACATTTTAGGAATAAAGACACATGAAGATTAAGGGCCAGTTCTTTAGGCAACTAAGCATAAACTTACCCACTGCTACTTACCCACTGCTACTTACCCACTGATTCTCACCCACTGATTCTCCATTGCTTCTCCATTGCTTCTCCGCCGCTTCTCCACTATGGCAAAAACTTACCTACTGCCATAAGTCGACTATTCTTAAACGACCGACTCTTCAGAGCCTCCCTCCCGTTTAAACCCTTTCAACATCCTAGTTTATTTTTTGGGCCTCTTTGTGTGTCTCATTTTCGTGTTTTAAAATACCTCAATGGGTTAAAGTCCTCTCAAAGTTGATAACTCGAACATAAAACACTTCCCCCCTTAAGGACACGGACAGTCTTTCATCTCCCCCCCCACTTTTTTTAACAAAGCAAAAAAATACCTTACACTTTTAGCTTTTAAAAATCCTGCACACACTTTGTTACACACCCTTTAAAGGTTCTGCTTAATTCGTTATATCTTTCTGTAAGCATTCTTCCTTTTTCATGTTTTTTTACTAATGTTTAAAGCGGGAAATGTACAATGTCCAGGGAAGGGGTTGAGAAATTAAAAAAATCCTACCAGCTTTTTATCAAAAGCACGTGCAAAGGCATCTATCACCTTCACGTGAGGAGGAGGCGAAATTCCTGCCTTTATATGCATTAGAAAAATTAGTTCATTGATTTTAAAAAGACAATATTAATCAACTAATCAGATTGGCTGAGAGGCATGCAACAAAATTATTGATAATGCATTCAGAAGTGAAAGTTGACGATGTTCTCTGTAATTAGTTTTGAAAGGGCTACACCAGGAATTCATCATTGCCAAGTGAGCTTCCCCAGCCTTGGTAATGTCTAATAACAAAAGAAACCCCCCCCCAAGTATAAATATCAAGGTCAATTCTTTAGTAATGTTAGTAAATTTACATTAGCTTTATCTTGGGAGCCACTAATTTTTAATTTTAAATAAATGAACTAGGAATGTTTTTTCACCATATTCCTTTAGTTTCAATATTCACAGGATTTTCCAATAGTTAATTGAAGGGCTATTATATCTATATGTACCAGTCTAATAGGATTATCTGACAGGCATGCATTATATTTGTGGGGGGGGGGGAGACAAATATCACCAAAGAGCTTTTTTCTTACTTGTGAATAATAATTGCCTTCTCATTTTCAAAAGCCATAGTAAGTCATCGAGTGCCTATTTTACAGCATGTCTCAATTCTATTAAGGATCATATAGCTAATTTGCAAATAACTGCTGCACACACACTAATAATAGGCATGTGGCAAGAACATAATGAAATAATGTTGCTCTGTGCACTGTTGTTTTTAACCCTTCAAAATAATCCCCAAGGGACTAAATACACACAGTGCTCATGTAAACTTTGGAATGACTTTGCAGCCAAGTTTGCCATGGTGGTATTCAGTTCTGCCATCGCATTCTTTTGAATGTTATTGATTGTATTAAATCAGTGACAGTTTCAACTAGGGAAACAAAGTCTGCTAAAGTCAAGGGAATAAAGGGGTAAGTGAGATTCTCTAACTCACTCTGCACTTCACAATACACTTCTATTCATTAAAAAAGATGTTCAGATTATTTCCTTAACTGACAAGTCTACATGTCCAAAAAATGCTAAAAATTGCAGGCAATTCTCATTCACTGAACAACAGTATTCTGTGTCACACCTGTTGGAAACCTTTGGACTGTTTCTAAAATGCCCAATAATAAAATATATAAAGCAAAAATTGGCAGTCATTTGTTCCCATTTATACCCATGAATTTTGCAGTTGGGTTTTACCTCTGAGCTTTATTTTGCACACAATGGACACGTTTAGAGTTTTAGCTAGCTTTGTTCAGAAAGGCTTTCGACTCTGTTGATCATTGGTATATCAGACAAGTAATGAAAGCTCTCTATAATAACACTGAGTCGTGTGTGAGAGTTGGCTTGTAGCAATTGGTTTAGCGTTACTTCTGGTGTTCGACAAGGGTGCATTTTTGTCTCCTTTTCTATTTAGTTATTGATTATGCGAAATTCACTTCAAGGGAAAGATTTTGGCCTGGAGATACGTTCTGATTTAGATTATGCTGCTGATGATTTAGCCCTTTTGGCAAATGATGAGACTGGTTGTAGTTTTGGTTATAAACAGAGAGAAAAGTGATGAAAAATTGGTCAGGCAGGCTGTGATTCAGTTAATCTGAATGGTTGGCAGTTTTGAGCAGGTGTCACAGTTTAATTAGCTTGGGAGCTACAGATTATTGGTGTGGCATGAGATTAACAGACGAATAGGCTGCTGGGACTGAATCTATGGAGAGTGTGGAGAAATAGGCGTACCTAAAAACTAAAATTATAGTTCTTTCTAGGGTTAGTTATGGTAGTTAAACTTGGGGACTCTGTGTAAACAACAGGAAATAGTAAGGCACAGACAAATTGCAACCTACTTCTTATGGAAAAGTGGGTTTCATTACCTCAAAACCTCATCAATAGTATGAGAATATGTTGCATGATATGGTTTTCAGGGGTGATCATAAGCCTTTTAACACCTCCTGCCCTTGAATTCCTGCAACTCCATTATGAGAACTCATGCTCAGTATGCAGCAGCTCTCATACATATTACACATCATCATTTGCTATTATTCAATCACTTTCCATATGACATTCTATTTACTGAAAACTATTTTGAGTTATGTACATTTTTACCCATTATCCTTTAATATTTAGCATCAGTATATTTGTAAGCCGTCCCGTGGCCGAGTGGTTAGCACGCTTGGCTACTGATCTAAGGGACCTGGGTTCGAGCCCCGGTATTTGGCATGGATGTGTGTGTCGTTTTTCTGCTGAGGTCCTGCCATCCTCTCAGATCTCCTACTGTGGCATATAAACTGACAGGCTCCTGTCAGACCTCTGTGGCAAGCAGCTGCTTGAGGGGGTATTTATTTATTATTATTATATTTGTGACTCTATTCAGGGGGGGGGGGGGGTTTGCCAGGCTCTGTAGTTTACAGGTTCGAGTCCCAGCTGGGTCAGCATTGACGCAAAAGTGCTGCCCATGGTCAGTAGGGGCCACCGATGGGCAGCCCTGTGTGCGGGAGAGCCATACCCTGTGCATGTTAAAGAACATGCTGGATGGCCTTGATGGGAGACTACCAATAGCTGTTACAGTGGTTCTCCCCCCCCAACCTTCTCTGAGCTTCAAGGTCCATGTGGTCATTTAGCCTATGGTGTGCAAAAAAGTGCTGCTCAGTGGTAAAACCCAACTCTGTTCAGGGAAACGTTTTGGGGGGGAATTTAGCATTAGTAAAGATAAATGTGTAACTTTTGTAAGCCTCCTTGAAATAAACCATAATTTTTTTCCTTGCTATTAAGAATTCAAACATTACATTTATGAGGAAAGGTCGATCACTTACTAACAGCTTCACTGAAATCTTATTGGCCATATTTGTAACTCAAAAAATCTTAGAAAAGCATACTTCATCTACCCCCACTGACATCAGGTTTTCGTGCCATACACACTAATAAACTTGTACGGATTAAGGCCTCTTGAAAAATACAATTTGCATTACTTGATTCGTTTATAAAATTTTGCCGCACAGCACTTCTTAGTGATAATGCTGACAGTTTAAATTCTCCTAGTTTTTTTAACCAACAATGGCCTCTTAGTGACACTTGTTAGAAAAAATTAACTACCCTAACTCATAAAATTCATGTGTTGCTGGTTCTAAAAGACCAGTTCCAGAAGTTCTTCACCTATTTGAAATTCCTGCAAAAATATCTACCAAACACTTTGCAAAAAAATACCCTATACTTTAATCACTATTGCAAAAAATACCCTATATTTTAATCACTATTGCAAAAAATACCTTATATTTTAATTACTGTTGCTAAAAATACCTTATATTTTAATTACTATTGCTAAAATATTATCACTAATTTTAATTACTATTGCTAAAATATTATCACTAAATTTAATTACTATTGTAAAATATTATTACTAAGTTTTAATTTTGCATTTTTTATCAAGCTTTTAGCAAAGTCTGGCCGGGGTTGAAACCAGTTCAAAGCACTGATCTCAGATGATACAAGCGGGCGACGTGGTGACGAGTGGTTTTCCCCCACACAAAAAGAGGGGAGGGAGGTAGACGCTGCTCCGGAGAAACTTGTCGGATGACTTGAGGCTCAAGTAGCCACTTCCCAAGTATATGGGGGACTCATGGCGCGCGTGTCGAGATTTACGACTTCTTATAACCCCGACAACCTTTGTAGTTTAAGGTCATACTTTCCGTTGGCCCCGAGGCTTGCTTAGTCACCGGTGTGTCTGCGGAACACGCTTGCTGGGGGAGGATGCGGTGCTCTCTATAACAAGTAGACGGAGCTTAAAGTGGGAGAACTTTATTCAGACCGCCTTTTTTTTACTGTAAAGAGCCAAGAAGCGTTTTAAGCGTGGAGCAACCTTGATGACTGATACAAAATATTAAACTCTGACAATAAATCTCCTCTCAGTGGTAAATGAGAGTTGGAGGGAAACACGACCTAAGAACTATTTTTTATCTATGGGAGCTTCTTTCCAATGCTTGGAGCAAAGTGAAATGTTGGGGGGAAGGGCTTGAGTTGCTATAGTTTTAATCCTTGTATGAGAACTCCTCAATCTATAGGTTTTAACAGAGTGATTCTTATTAATCAGCTCCCATATAAAAATTTAAGCCATTGGGAACTCTTAACTTATGGGGAACTCTTAACTTATTGGGAACTTATTGGGAACTTATGGGGAACTCTTAACTTATTGGAAACTTATTGGGAAGGGTTATTGTTAGGTTGTTTTACCTCTGAGCGGCACTTTACACACCATGGGCTAAATGGCCACATGGACTCCGAAGGTCGGGGAACCAAACTGGAACAGTTATTGGGAGACAGATGGTCCCGTCAAGACCATTCAGCGTGTTCTTTAACGTGCACAGAGTATGGCTCTCTCCCAGCACACGGGACCACGGCTTAATGTCCCATCCGACGGACGGCGGCCTTTCAAATCCCATCAGTGTCCCCTACTGACCATGGGCGGGGGAATTTTTGCGGAGATAAATCTCAATACTGATCCAGCTGTTACGAGCCTGGCGCGTTACCGGCTGAGTCACTCCCGCCCCTATTGAGAAGTCTTAATAACTTATTGACTTAATAATTTATTGTCTTAATAATTTATTGTCTTAATAATTTATTGACTTAATAATTTATTGACTTAATAACTTATTGACTTAATAACTTATTGAGGAGTCTTAATAATTTATTGAGGAGTCTTAATAATTTATTGACTTAATAATTTATTGAGGAGTTTTAATAATTTATTGGAAGCTTTAATAACTTATTGGAAGCCTTAATAACTTATTGGAAGCCTTAATAACTTATTGGAAGCCTTAATAACTTATTGGAAGCCTTAATAACTTATTGGAAGCCTTAATAATTTATTGGAAGCCTTAATAACTTATTGGAAGCCTTAATAACTTATTGGAAGCCTTAATAAGGGAACTCTTAATAATTTATTGAGAGCCTTAATAAGGGAACTCTTAATAATTTATTGAGAGCCTTAATAAGGGAACTCTTAATAATTTATTGG
Organism: Ryuthela nishihirai; assembly: GCA_038380435.1. Lineage (NCBI taxonomy): Eukaryota > Metazoa > Arthropoda > Arachnida > Araneae > Heptathelidae > Ryuthela > Ryuthela nishihirai. Next base: position 31,363,383 of record JAWZYU010000022.1, read on the forward strand.
AAGCCTTACTAACTTATTGGAAGCCTTAATAACTTATTGGAAGCCTTAATAACTTATTGGAAGCCTTAATAAGGGAACTCTTAATAAGGGAACTCTTAATAATTTATTGAGAGCCTTAATAACTTATTGGGAACTCTTAATAAGGGAACTCTTAATAAGGGAACTCTTAATAATTTATTGAGAGCCTTAATAACTTATTGGGAACTCTTAATAACTTATTGGGAACTCTTAATAACTTATTGGGAACTCTTAATAACTTATTGGAAGCCTTAATAACTTATTGGAAGCCTTAATAACTTATTGGGAACTCTTAATAACTTATTGGAAGCCTTAATAACTTATTGGAAGCCTTAATAACTTATTGGAAGCCTTAATAACTTATTGGAAGCCTTAATAACTTATTGGAAGCCTTAATAACTTATTGGAAGCCTTAATAAGGGAACTCTTAATAATTTATTGAGAGCCTTAATAAGGGAACTCTTAATAATTTATTGAGAGCCTTAATAAGGGAACTCTTAATAATTTATTGAGAGCCTTAATAAGGGAACTCTTAATAATTTATTGAGAGCCTTAATAAGGGAACTCTTAATAATTTATTGAGAGCCTTAATAATTTATTGAGAGCCTTAATAATTTATTGAGAGCCTTAATAAGGGAACTCTTAATAATTTATTGAGAGCCTTAATAACTTATTGGGAACTCTTAATAATTTATTAAGAGCCTTAATAATTTATTGAGAGCCTTAATAAGGGAACTCTTAATAACTTATTGAGAGCCTTAATAACTTATTGAGAGCCTTAATAATTTATTGAGAGCCTTAATAAGGGAACTCTTAATAATTTATTGAGAGCCTTAATAAGGGAACTCTTAATAATTTATTGGGAGCCTTAATAACTTATTGGAAGCCTTAATAACTTATTGGAAGCCTTAATAACTTATTGGAAGCCTTAATAACTTATTGGAAGCCTTAATAACTTATTGGGAGCCTTAATAATTTATTGAGAGCCTTCTTATTGAGAGACTTAATAACTTATTGAGAGACTTAATAACTTATTGAGAGACTTAATAATTTATTGAAGAGTCTTAATACTAATTTCTTGTTAAATTTAACTTAATGATAATTTTTAATGCTAAAATTTTACTTAAATTTTCAACCAATCAGATTTTGATTTGCTAATTTAATTGACCAATCAAATTGCGAATTACGTCATCATTTAGCCAACTATAAAAAGAGCTTATTTTTTACAGTTGGCTCATTGTGGGGCGAACCGCTTTCCGAGTCGGTTCAATTTTTCTTAGGGGGCTATGCTAATTAATTAATTATTTATAAGTATAAAGTATATATTTTTTTTCTCTCAAGTCAGATTCTCATAGACCTTCTAACACTGATCAAAAATACATTTTAAAATTTGTCCAATCACAGGCAAGAATCTGACTAATCATATGAAAGATTCTAGCCAATTACAGACCCTTTTGATAGGGGCGAAAATGACATCATTTTAAAAGATCATGAAGCTCTCCTTACTGTAAATCAATCACTGACCAACACATTGTTCCCATTCTGGCAATTAATGAGGCCAAATTGCCCGATAACTTTCAATTTAGACCTTACATAATACACAAAGCCATTACAGACAAAACCTATTCAAACTCTACCACACTAGTACACAAAAAATTCCCACACAACATAGTTGGAGTTAATATTAAAATCCCAAACACTATCTTTAACATATACATACTTTTACCCACATAAAAACATAAACTCCAACTAATTGATGACTTCACACATATTTTTTCCCTCTCCCCAGGACCTAACCCTCTCCCCAGGACCTTGTTCTGGGAGATTTTAATGCCCACAACATCCTCTGGGGTAGCAAACATACCAACCTCAGGGGCACAATCATTGAAACCACAATATTTCAACTTGGCTATACATAATGATGGTTCACCCACCTTCACCAGAATCCCCTATGAGTCTGTTCTTGACCTCACACTCCTGATATATCCTCCATCATCACATGGCAGGTACATCATGGAATAGTGACCATTACCCCATATTCATCACAAGGAATCCTCAGCATACAAAACAACTGGCACAAATTCACTTGTGAAACCTTCATTAATACTCAAACACCACACAATACCACCTCCCTTTATACATGTATTAAACAAAGCTTACAAGCAAACACATTTACAACCAAACACATGACTGGATACACCAAACATCACCCCGAAATCATCACCCAACTGCAAATAAGGAGAAAAACAGAGGACACAGCCAGGAGACACCCCACTGTACAGTCCCTCAACACATTCAACAAAGCCAATGCTAAGAAGAACAAGATGTCAAAAGAAAGGAGTGGAGAAACTTCTGTAACAACATCAGCCCCAGAACAGACTCTCTCCTAATTTGGTCAATAATAAGAACACTCAGGACCCAAGCTCAACCTTTAGCCCCTTGGCACTCATATTTATGGAAATATTCACTGCTAAACAAGGGGCTAACAACATTGCAGCTAACCACCACCCCCGTCCATGCCAACACACCTACCTACCATTGCACCCACATGACAACAAATGATACCATGCAAACTACCAGCACTCAACACACCCAACGAATTTATCACAGCCATACACCAGGCCAAAAAGCACACCTGGCCCTGACAACATCACCTATAACACTATAAAAAATTTTGGCACAAAAACACTAAGCACATTGCTTAACATATACAATGAATGTTGGAACTCTCACACCTTCCCCACTGAATGGGAAGATATACACCCAATTTTGAAACCACAAAAACCAGAAATTTCTTCTTATCGACCAATTGCATTAACATCATGTATACTCAAAGTTCTAGGAATGGTGCTCTCCAGACTAAAATTCTTCCTCCAACAAACAAATACACACTTGCCAAACGGGCTTTAGAGAGCACAGGTCAACCACAGATAATTTCTTTGACACATCTGCTAAACTTGCCTTAAATAAAAAAGGAATTCTTTGTCTTTCTAGACCTCTGCTTTTGATACTGCCTCACACACCAGCATACTCTACAAATTACATCAACTAGACATCACAGGAAACATTTTTGAATTTTTTAAAAATTTCCTCACACACAGAAAAAGTCAAGTTGGGGACTACCCCATATAAACTCAACAGAGGATTACCACAGGGCAGTGTGGTTTCCCCCACATTATTCAACATCTTACTACATGACCTCCCAACCATTTTCAACATGCTCCATCTTTGCAGATGATATAGTGCTCTGGGCCTTTGGAACTAACATCAACAGCATACACATTACAAAATGCAGTCAACCAGGTTCTTGACTACAAAATGGGGCCAGCACCTAAATCTGCGGTCTTACCCATTACAACACTTACCTACCAATTCACCAAACAATTGCACCATTCCCACTGTCACCCATTACAAATATTTAGGGCTAACTATAGACCGTAAGCTTACCTGGAAACAACACATTATTAAATCCTCATGCATTGGAGCATACAACATTCCATCACTGTCATGGGGGGCCAGCGATAAAGTAATGCTTACTCAAAGAATTTATCAACTCTAGACTATGGCCTCCCAGCACTGCTTCAAACACACAATAAAACTCTGCAAACATGTGCCATCAGACTTGCCCTGGGTCTTAAAGCTGGCTGCCCAAACCTCGCCACTTGGGCAGAAGCTAACATGCCACCTCTAACAATCAAAAGACACCTCCTCACATGCAAACACTACATCAAACACTACAATCCCACTCACCCAGCCATACTTAGAATTGAATCCACCACTAACTCTACTACCACAGCACAAATAATAAAAAACACAATTTACCCCACTTGGCAACAAATTAAACCCTATAAACCCACACAAACACTTCCCTATTGGTTACTTAAAAAACCAAACATTCACCTCATTCTACCACACATCACCAAAAAAGCTCACCTCCCCATTGAACTAAAAATTGCTGCAGACAATCACACAACTATCAGACACTGACCATACAATTTACACTGATGGATCTCATATTCCACACACCACCTCTGGCTCTGCTGCACCCCTTCCACCAAATTCTCTTATAAAATTAAATCATACTGAAAATAGCACCTCTTCAGAGCTAGCAGCAATACATATGGCATTAGGCTGGGGCACCCACCTCAACAACACTAATCACAGACTCAAGGCCTGCATTACAACTCATTAACAGTAGATCCATCACAGAACCATTTTCCACATACAAAGCATAGCACACAACATTATAGACAAGGGAAATACCTGTGAAAAAAAGGGAAATACAGTTACCTTCAGATACAAATTAACAGATCGAAATACGTATTTGTCTGATTTCACACTTTGATTACCTGCTATAACATTTTTCCACTTGGTACACAAAAACACACTTAAACGCCAATGAATAGGGATAAATTAATTATTCCGCTGTGCGCTATAAGGGATACACGCGTTCTATATCTTCTGTTGGGGGTGATTGCTGTTCGTCCAAAGGACTGTCTGAGAAGGTTTGTCAAAGGATTTGTCTGATTTCACACTTTGATTACCTGCTATAACATTTTTCCACTAGGTAGACAACAACACACTTAAACACCGATGAATAGGGATAAATTAATTATTTTGCTGTGCGCTATAATGGCTGCACGCGTTCTATGTCTTCTGTTGAGGGTGATTGCTCTTCGTCCAAAGGGCTGAACGCAGTCACCAATTCAAAAAGTGACCCTCAGATACACATTAACAGATTAAAATACGTATTTGTCTGATTTCACACTTTGATTACCTGCTATAACATTTTTCCACTAGGTACACAACAACACACTTAAACGCCAATGAATAGGCATAAATTAATTATTCCACTGTGCGCTATAATGGCTGCACGCGTTCTATGTCTTCTGTTGAGGGTGATTGCTCTTCGTCCAAAGGGCTGAACGCAGTCACCAATTCAAAAAGTGACCTTCAGATACAAATTAACAGATCGAAATAACTATTTGTCTGATTTCACACTTTGATTACCTGCAATAACATTTTTCCACTAGGTACAAAACAACACACTTAAACGCCAAAGAATAGGGATAAATTAATTATTCCGCTCTGCACTATAATGATTGCAGGCGTTCTATATCTTCTGTTGAGGGTGATTGTTGTTTGTCCAAAGTGCTGAACGCAGTCACCTCTACAACCAGTGAGCTTCAGATGCAAATTAACAGATCGAAATAAGTATTTGTCTGATTTTACACTTTGATTACCTGCTATAACATTTTTCCACTAGGTCCACAAAAACACACTTAAACGCCAATGAATAGGGATAAATTAATTATTCCTCTCTGCGCTATAATGACTGCACGCGTCCTATATCTTCTGTTGAGGGTGATTGCTCTTCGTCAAAAGGGCTGAACGCAGTCACCTATTCAACCAGTGACCCTCAGGTACACATTAACAGATTAAAATACGTATTTGTCTGATTTCACACTTTGATTACCTGCTATAACATTTTTCCACTAGATACACAACAACACACTTAAACGCCAATGAATAGGCATAAATTAATTATTCCACTGTGCGCTATAATGGCAGCATGCGTACTATATCTTCTGTTGAGGGTGATTGCTGTTCGTCCAAAGGGATGAACGCAGTCACCAATTCAACCAGTGACCCTCAGATACAAATTAACAGATCGAAATACGTATTTCTCTGATTTCACACTTTGATTACCTGCTATAACATTTTTCCTCTAGGTACACAACAACACACATAAACGCCAATGAATATGGATAAATAAATTATTCCGCTGTGCGCTATAATGGCTGCACGCGTTCTACATCTACTGTTGATGGAGATTGCTGTTCGTCCAAAGGGCTGAACGCAGTCATCTATTCAACCAGTGACCCTCAGATACACATTAACAGATTTAAATAGGGATTTGTCTGATTTCACACTTTTATTAATTGCTTTAACCCTTTCCACTACGTACACAACAACACACTTAAACGCCAATGAATAGGGATAAATTAATTATTCCGCTGTGCGCTATAAGGGATACATGCGTTCTATATCTTCTGTTGGGGGTGATTGCTGTTCGTCCAAAGGACTCAACGCAGTCACCTATTCAACCAGTGACCCTCAGATAGAAATTAACAGATCGAAATATGTATTTGTCTGATTTCACACTTTGATTACCTGCTATAACATTTTTCCACAAGATACACAACAACACACTTAAACGCAAATGAATAGGTATAAATTATTATTCCACAGTGCGCTATAATGGCTGCACGCGTTCTATATCTTCTGTTGTGGCTGATTGCTGTTCGTCCAAAGGGCTGAACACAGTCACCTATTCAACCAGTTACCCTCAGATACACATTAACAGTTTAAAATACGTATTTGTCTGATTTCACACTTTGATTACCGGCTATAACATTTTCTCTCTAGGTACACAACAACACACATAAACGCCAATGAATAGGGATAAATAAATTATTCCGCTGTGCGCTATAATGGCTGCACGCGTTCTATATCTACTGTTGAGGGTGATTGCTGTTCGTCCAAAGGGCCGAACGCAGTCACCTATTCAACCAGTGACCCTCAGATACACATTAACAGATTAAAATACTTATTTGTCTGATTTCATACTTTGATTATCTGCTATAATATTTTTCCACTAGGTACACAAGAACCCACTTAAACGCCAATGAATAGGCATAAATTAATTATTCCAGTGTGCGCTATAATTGTTGCACGCGTTCTATTTCTTTTGTTGAGTGTGATTGCTGTTCGTCCAAAGGGCTGAACGCAGTCACCTATTCAACCAGTGACCCTCAGATATAAATTAACAGATCGAAATACGTATTTGTCTGATTTCACACTTTGATTACCTGCTATAATCTTTTTCCACTAGGTACACAAAAACACACTTAAACGCCAATGAATAGGGATAAATTAATTATTCCGCTGTGCGCTATAATGGCTGCACGCATTCTATATCTTCTGTTGTGGCTGATTGCTGTTCGTCCAAAGGGCTGAACTCAGTCACCTATTCAACGAGTGACCCTCAGATACACATTAGCAGTTCAAAATATGCATTTGTCTGATTTCACACTTTGATTACCTGCTATAACATTTTCCCACTTGGTACCAAAAACACACTTAAACGCCAATGAATAGGTATAAATTAATTATTCCACTGTACGCTATAATGGCTGCACTCTTTCTATATCTTCTGTTGTGGCTGATTGCTGTTCGTCCAAAGGGCTGAACACAGTCACCTATTCAACTAGTTACCCCCAGATACACATTAACAGTTCAAAATACGTATTTGTCTGATTTCACACTTTGATTACTTCTTATAACATTTTTCCACTAGGTACACAACAACACACTTAAACGCCAATGAATAAGGATAAATTAATTATTCCGCTTTGCGTTTTAATGGCAGCATGCCTATTATATCTTCTGTTGAGGGTGATTGCTGTTCGTCCAAAGGGAAGAGCGCAGTCACCTATTCAACCAGTGACCCTCAGATACAAATTAACAGATCGAAATACGTATTTGTCTGATTTCACACTTTGATTACCTGCTATAACATTTTTCCACTATGTACACAACAACACACTTAAACGACAATGAATAGGGTTAAATTAATTATTCCGCTGTGCGCTATAATGGCTGCACGCGTTCTATATCTACTGTTGAGGGTGATTGCAGTTCGTCCAAAGGACTGAACGCATTCACCTATTAAACCAGTGACCCTCAGATAGAAATTAACAGATCGAAATACGTAGTTGTCTGATTTCACACTTTGATTACCTGCTATAACATTTTTCCAGAAGGTACACAACAACACACTTAAACGCCAATGAATAGGTATAAATTAATTATTCCGCTGTGCGCTATAATGGCTACATCCGTTCTATATCTTCTGTTGTGGCTGATTGCTGTTCGTCCAAAGGGCTAAACTCAGTCACCTATTCAACGAGTGACCCTCAGATACACATTAACAGATTAAAATACGTATTTGTCTGATTTCACACTTTGATTACCTCCTTTAACCCTTTCCATTACGTGCCCAACAACACACTTAAACGCCAATGAATAAGGATAAATTAATTATTCCGCTGTGCGCTATAAGGGATACACACATTCTATATCTAGTGTTGAGGGTGATTGCTATTCGTCCAAAGGGCGGAACGCAATCACCTATTCAACCAGTGACCTTCAGATACAAATTAACAGATCGAAATATATATTTGATTGATTTCACACTTTGATTACCTGCTATAACATTTTTCCACTAGGTACACAACAACACACTTAGACGCCAATGAATAGGCATAAATTAATTATTCCGTTGTGCGCTATAATGGCTGCAAGCGTTCTATACCTTTTGTTGAGTGTGATTGCTGTTGGTCCAAAGGGATGAACGCAGTCACCTATTCAACCAGTGACCCTCAGATACAAATTAACAGATCGAAATACGTATTTGTCTGATTTCACACTTTGATTACCTGCTATAACATTTTTCCACTAGGTACACAAAAACACACTTAAACGCCAATGAATAGGGATAAATCAATTATTCCGCTGTGCGCTATAATGGCAGCATGCGTACTATATCTTCTGTTGAGGGTGATTGCTCTTCGTCCAAAGGGATGAACGCAGTCACCAATTCAACCAGTGACCCTCAGATAAAAATTAACAGATCGAAATATGTATTTGTGTGATTTCACACTTTGATTACCTGCTATAACATTTTTCCTCTAGGTACACAACAACACACTTAAACGCCAATGAATAAGGATAAATTAACTATTCCGATGTGCGCTATATTGGCTGCACGCGTTCTATATCTTCTGTTGAGTGTGATTGCTGTTTGTCCAAAGGGCTGAACGCAGTCACCTATTCAACCAGTGACCCTCAGATACACATTAACAGATTAAAACAGCGATTTGTCTGATTTCACATTTTTATTACCTGCTTTAACCCTTTCCACTACGTACACAACAACACACTTAAACGCCAATGAATAGGGATAAATTAATTACTCCGCTGTGCGCTATAAGGGATACACGTGTTCTATATCTTCTGTTGGGGGTGATTGCTGTTCGTCCAAAGGAATGAACGCAGTCACCTATTCAACCAGTGACCCTCAGGTAGAAATTAACAGATCTGTATTGTCTGATTTCACACTTTCATTACCTGCTCTAACATTTTTCCACTTGGCACACAACAACACACTTAAACGCCAATGAATAGGTATTAAATAATTATTCCGCTGTGCGCTATAATGGCTGCACGCGTTCTATATCTTCTGTTGTGATAATTATTCCACTGTGCGCTATAATGGCTGCACGCGTTCTATATCTTCTCTTGTGGCTGATTGCTGTTCGTCCAAAGGGCTGAACTCAGTCACCTATTCAACTAGTTACCTTCAGATACATATTAACAGAATAAAATACCTATTTGTCTGATTTCACACTTTGATTACCTGTTTTAACCCTTTCCACCAGGTACACAAAAACACACTTAAACGACAATGAAGAGGGATAAATTAATTATTGCGCTGTGCGCTATAATGGCTGCACGCGTTCTATATCTTATATTGAGGGTGATTGCTGTTCGTCCAAAGGGCTGAACGCAGTCACCTATTCAACCAGTGACCCTCAGATACACATTAACAGATTAAAATACGTATTTTTCTGATTTCACACTTTGATTACCTGCTTTAACCCTTTCCACCAGGTACACAACAACACACTTAAACGACAATGAAGAGGGATAAATTAATTATTGCGCTGTGCGCTATAATGGCTGCACGCGTTCTATATCTTTTGTTGAGGGTGATTGCTGTTCGTCCGAATGGCTGAACGCAGTCACCTATTCAACCAGTGACCCTCAGTTACAAATTAACAGATCGAAATACGTATTTGTCTGATTTCACACTTTGATTACCTGCTGTAACATTTTTCCACTAGGTAGACAACAATACACTTAAACGCCAAACAATAGGGATAAATTAATTATTCTGCTGTGCGCTATAATGGATGCACGCGTTCTCTATCTTTCTTTGAGGGAAGTTAACAGATCGAAATACGTATTTCTCTGATTTCACACTTTGATTACCTTCTATAACATTTTCCACTAGGTACACAAAAACACACTTAAACGCCAATGAATAGGGATAAATTAATTATTCCGCTGTGCGCTATAATGGCAGTATGCGTACTATATCATCTGTTGAGGGTGATTGCTCTTCATCCAAAGGGATGAACGCAGTCACCAATTCAACCAGTGACCCTCAGATAAAAATTAACAGATCGAAATACGTATTTGTCTCATTTCACACTTTTATTACCTGCTATAACATTTTTCCACTCTTTGTACAACAGCAAACTTAAACGCCAATGAATAGGGATAAATTAGTTATTCCGCATTGTGCTATAATGGCTGCACGCGTTCTATATGTTCTGTTGAGGGTGATTGCTGTTCTTCCAAAGGGCTGAACACAGTCACCTATTCAACCAGTTACCCTCAGATACACATTAACAGTTTAAAATACGTATTTGTCTGATTTCACACTTTGATTACCGGCTATAACATTTTCTCTCTAGGTACACAACAACACACATAAACGCCAATGAATAGGGATAAATAAATTATTCCGCTGTGCGCTATAATGGCTGCACGCGTTCTATATCTACTGTTGAGGGTGATTGCTGTTCGTCCAAAGGGCCGAACGCAGTCACCTATTCAACCAGTGACCCTCAGATACACATTAACAGATTAAAATACTTATTTGTCTGATTTCATACTTTGATTATCTGCTATAATATTTTTCCACTAGGTACACAAGAACCCACTTAAACGCCAATGAATAGGCATAAATTAATTATTCCAGTGTGCGCTATAATTGTTGCACGCGTTCTATTTCTTTTGTTGAGTGTGATTGCTGTTCGTCCAAAGGGCTGAACGCAGTCACCTATTCAACCAGTGACCCTCAGATATAAATTAACAGATCGAAATACGTATTTGTCTGATTTCACACTTTGATTACCTGCTATAATCTTTTTCCACTAGGTACACAAAAACACACTTAAACGCCAATGAATAGGGATAAATTAATTATTCCGCTGTGCGCTATAATGGCTGCACGCATTCTATATCTTCTGTTGTGGCTGATTGCTGTTCGTCCAAAGGGCTGAACTCAGTCACCTATTCAACGAGTGACCCTCAGATACACATTAGCAGTTCAAAATATGCATTTGTCTGATTTCACACTTTGATTACCTGCTATAACATTTTCCCACTTGGTACCAAAAACACACTTAAACGCCAATGAATAGGTATAAATTAATTATTCCACTGTACGCTATAATGGCTGCACTCTTTCTATATCTTCTGTTGTGGCTGATTGCTGTTCGTCCAAAGGGCTGAACACAGTCACCTATTCAACTAGTTACCCCCAGATACACATTAACAGTTCAAAATACGTATTTGTCTGATTTCACACTTTGATTACTTCTTATAACATTTTTCCACTAGGTACACAACAACACACTTAAACGCCAATGAATAAGGATAAATTAATTATTCCGCTTTGCGTTTTAATGGCAGCATGCCTATTATATCTTCTGTTGAGGGTGATTGCTGTTCGTCCAAAGGGAAGAGCGCAGTCACCTATTCAACCAGTGACCCTCAGATACAAATTAACAGATCGAAATACGTATTTGTCTGATTTCACACTTTGATTACCTGCTATAACATTTTTCCACTATGTACACAACAACACACTTAAACGACAATGAATAGGGTTAAATTAATTATTCCGCTGTGCGCTATAATGGCTGCACGCGTTCTATATCTACTGTTGAGGGTGATTGCAGTTCGTCCAAAGGACTGAACGCATTCACCTATTAAACCAGTGACCCTCAGATAGAAATTAACAGATCGAAATACGTAGTTGTCTGATTTCACACTTTGATTACCTGCTATAACATTTTTCCAGAAGGTACACAACAACACACTTAAACGCCAATGAATAGGTATAAATTAATTATTCCGCTGTGCGCTATAATGGCTACATCCGTTCTATATCTTCTGTTGTGGCTGATTGCTGTTCGTCCAAAGGGCTAAACTCAGTCACCTATTCAACGAGTGACCCTCAGATACACATTAACAGATTAAAATACGTATTTGTCTGATTTCACACTTTGATTACCTCCTTTAACCCTTTCCATTACGTGCCCAACAACACACTTAAACGCCAATGAATAAGGATAAATTAATTATTCCGCTGTGCGCTATAAGGGATACACACATTCTATATCTAGTGTTGAGGGTGATTGCTATTCGTCCAAAGGGCGGAACGCAATCACCTATTCAACCAGTGACCTTCAGATACAAATTAACAGATCGAAATATATATTTGATTGATTTCACACTTTGATTACCTGCTATAACATTTTTCCACTAGGTACACAACAACACACTTAGACGCCAATGAATAGGCATAAATTAATTATTCCGTTGTGCGCTATAATGGCTGCAAGCGTTCTATACCTTTTGTTGAGTGTGATTGCTGTTGGTCCAAAGGGATGAACGCAGTCACCTATTCAACCAGTGACCCTCAGATACAAATTAACAGATCGAAATACGTATTTGTCTGATTTCACACTTTGATTACCTGCTATAACATTTTTCCACTAGGTACACAAAAACACACTTAAACGCCAATGAATAGGGATAAATCAATTATTCCGCTGTGCGCTATAATGGCAGCATGCGTACTATATCTTCTGTTGAGGGTGATTGCTCTTCGTCCAAAGGGATGAACGCAGTCACCAATTCAACCAGTGACCCTCAGATAAAAATTAACAGATCGAAATATGTATTTGTGTGATTTCACACTTTGATTACCTGCTATAACATTTTTCCTCTAGGTACACAACAACACACTTAAACGCCAATGAATAAGGATAAATTAACTATTCCGATGTGCGCTATATTGGCTGCACGCGTTCTATATCTTCTGTTGAGTGTGATTGCTGTTTGTCCAAAGGGCTGAACGCAGTCACCTATTCAACCAGTGACCCTCAGATACACATTAACAGATTAAAACAGCGATTTGTCTGATTTCACATTTTTATTACCTGCTTTAACCCTTTCCACTACGTACACAACAACACACTTAAACGCCAATGAATAGGGATAAATTAATTACTCCGCTGTGCGCTATAAGGGATACACGTGTTCTATATCTTCTGTTGGGGGTGATTGCTGTTCGTCCAAAGGAATGAACGCAGTCACCTATTCAACCAGTGACCCTCAGGTAGAAATTAACAGATCTGTATTGTCTGATTTCACACTTTCATTACCTGCTCTAACATTTTTCCACTTGGCACACAACAACACACTTAAACGCCAATGAATAGGTATTAAATAATTATTCCGCTGTGCGCTATAATGGCTGCACGCGTTCTATATCTTCTGTTGTGATAATTATTCCACTGTGCGCTATAATGGCTGCACGCGTTCTATATCTTCTCTTGTGGCTGATTGCTGTTCGTCCAAAGGGCTGAACTCAGTCACCTATTCAACTAGTTACCTTCAGATACATATTAACAGAATAAAATACCTATTTGTCTGATTTCACACTTTGATTACCTGTTTTAACCCTTTCCACCAGGTACACAAAAACACACTTAAACGACAATGAAGAGGGATAAATTAATTATTGCGCTGTGCGCTATAATGGCTGCACGCGTTCTATATCTTATATTGAGGGTGATTGCTGTTCGTCCAAAGGGCTGAACGCAGTCACCTATTCAACCAGTGACCCTCAGATACACATTAACAGATTAAAATACGTATTTTTCTGATTTCACACTTTGATTACCTGCTTTAACCCTTTCCACCAGGTACACAACAACACACTTAAACGACAATGAAGAGGGATAAATTAATTATTGCGCTGTGCGCTATAATGGCTGCACGCGTTCTATATCTTTTGTTGAGGGTGATTGCTGTTCGTCCGAATGGCTGAACGCAGTCACCTATTCAACCAGTGACCCTCAGTTACAAATTAACAGATCGAAATACGTATTTGTCTGATTTCACACTTTGATTACCTGCTGTAACATTTTTCCACTAGGTAGACAACAATACACTTAAACGCCAAACAATAGGGATAAATTAATTATTCTGCTGTGCGCTATAATGGATGCACGCGTTCTCTATCTTTCTTTGAGGGAAGTTAACAGATCGAAATACGTATTTCTCTGATTTCACACTTTGATTACCTTCTATAACATTTTCCACTAGGTACACAAAAACACACTTAAACGCCAATGAATAGGGATAAATTAATTATTCCGCTGTGCGCTATAATGGCAGTATGCGTACTATATCATCTGTTGAGGGTGATTGCTCTTCATCCAAAGGGATGAACGCAGTCACCAATTCAACCAGTGACCCTCAGATAAAAATTAACAGATCGAAATACGTATTTGTCTCATTTCACACTTTTATTACCTGCTATAACATTTTTCCACTCTTTGTACAACAGCAAACTTAAACGCCAATGAATAGGGATAAATTAGTTATTCCGCATTGTGCTATAATGGCTGCACGCGTTCTATATGTTCTGTTGAGGGTGATTGCTGTTCTTCCAAAGGGCTGAACGCAGTAACCTATTCAACCAGTGACCCTCAGATACAAATTAAGAGATCGAAATACGTATTTTCGGATTTCACACTTTGATTTCCTGCTATACCATTTTTCCACTAGGTACACAACAGCACACTTAAACGCCAATGAATAGGTATAAATTAATTTTTACGCTGTGCGCTATAATGGCTGCACGTGTTCTATATCTTCTGTTGTGGCTGATTGCTGCTCGTCCAAAAGGCTGAACTCAGTCACCTATTCAAATAGTTACCCTCAGATACACATTAACAGATTAAAATACGTGTTTGTCTGATTTCACACTTTGATTACCTGTTTTAACCCTTTCCACTAGGTACACAAAAACACACTTAAACGCCAATGAAGAGGGATAAATTAATTATTATGTTGTGCGCTATAATGGCTGCACGCGTTCTATATCTTATGTTGAGGGTGATTGCTGTTCGTCCAAATGGCAGAACGCAGTCACCGATTCAACCAGTGACCCTCAGATACACATTAACAGATTAAAATACGTATTTTTCTGATTTCACACTTTGATTACCTGCTATAACATTTTTCCACTAGGTACACAAAAACACACTTAAACGCCAATGAATAGGGATAAATTAATTATTCCGCTGTGCGCTATAATGGCTGCTCGCGTTCTATATGTTCTTTTGCTGTTCGTCCAAAGGGCTGAACGCAGTCACCTCTTCTACCAGTGAACCTCAGATACACATTAACAGATTAAAATACGTATTTGTCTGATTTCACACTTTGATTACCTGCTTTAACCCTTTCCACTAGGTACACAACAACACATTTAAACGCCAATGAATAGCGATAAACTAATTTTTCCGCTGTGCGCTATAATGGCTGCACGCGTTCTATATCTTCTGTTGAGGGTGATTGCTGTTCGTCCAAAGGGCTGAACGCAGTCACCTATTGAACCAGTGACCCTCAGGTAGAAATTAACAGATCGAAATACGTATTTGTCTCATTTCACACTTTGATTATCTGCTATAACATTTTTCCACTAGGTACACAACAACACACTTAAACGCAAATGAATAGGGATAAATTAATTATTCCGCTGTGCACTATAATGGCTGCACGCATTCTATATCTTCTGTTGAGGGTGATTGCTGTTCGTCCAAAGGGCTGAACGGATTAACCAATTCAACCAGTGACCCTCAGATACAAATTAACAGATCGAAATAGGTATTTGTTTGATTTCACACTTTGATTTCCTGCTATACCATTTTTCCACTAGGTACACAACAGCACACTTAAACGCCAATGAATAGGTATAAATTAATTATTACGCTGTGCGCTATAATGGCTGCACGCGTTCTATATCTTCTGTTGTGGCTGATTGCTGTTCGTCCAAAAGGCTGAACTCAGTCACCTATTCAAATAGTTACCCTCAGATACACATTAACAGATTAAAATACGTATTTGTCTGATTTCACATTTTGATTACCTGTTTTAACCCTTTCCACTAGGTACACAAAAACACACTTAAACGCCAATGAAGAGGGATAAATTAATTATTATGTTGTGCGCTATAATGGCTTTACGCGTTCTATATCTTATGTTGAGGGTGATTGCTGTTCGTCCAAATGGCAGAACGCAGTCACCTATTCAACCAGTGACCCTCAGATACACATTAACAGATTAAAATACGTATTTTTCTGATTTCACACTTTGATTACCTGCTATAACATTTTTCCACTAGGTACACAAAAACACACTTAAACGCCAATGAATAGGGATAAATTAATTATACCGCTGTGCGCTATAATCGCTGCACGCGTTTTATATCTTAAGTTGAAGGTGATTGCTGTTCGTCCAAAGGGATGAACGCAGTCACCAATTCAACCAGTGACCCTCAGATACAAATTAACAGATCGAAATACGTATTTGGCTGATTTCACACTTTGTTTACCTGCTATAACATTTTTTCATTAAGTACACAAGAACACACTTAAACGCCAATGAATAGGGATAAATTAATTATTCCGCTGTGCTCTATAATGGCTGCACGCATTCTATATCTTCTGTTGAGGGTGATTGCTGTTAGTCCAAAGAACACTTGAATAGAGTGAACGCAGTCACCTATTCAACCAGTGACCTTCAGATACAAATTAACAGATCGAAATACGTATTTGTCTGATTTCACACTTTGATTACCTGCTATAACATTTTTCCACTAGGTACACAACAACACACTTAAATGCGAATGAATAGGGATAAATTAATTATTCTGCTGTGCGCTATAAAGGCTGCACGCGTTCTCTATCTTCTGTTGAGGGTGATTGCTGTTCGACGAAAGGGCTGAACGCAGTCACCTATGCAACCAGTTACCCTCAGATACACATTAACAGATTAAAATACGTATTTGTCTGATTTCACACTTTGATTACCTGCTATAACATTTTTCCCCTAGGTACACAAAAACACACCTAAACGCCAATGAATAGGGATAAATTAATTATTCCGCTGTGTGCTATAATGGCAGCATGCGTACTATATCTTCTGTTGCGAGTGATTGCTGTTCGTCCAAAGGACTGAACGCAGTCACCTATTCAACAGGTGACCCTCAGATAGAAATTAACAGATCGAAATAAATATTTGTCTGATTTCACACTTTGATTACCTGCTATAACATTTTTCCACTAGGTAAACAACAACACACTTAAACTCCAATGAATAGGTATAAATTAATTTTTCCACTGTGCGCTATAATGGCTGCAAGTGTTATATATCTTCTGTTGTGGCTGATTCCTGTTCGTCCAAAGGGCTGAACTCAGTCAGCTATTCAACCACTGACCCTCAGTTACAAATTAACAGATCGAAATACGTATTTGTCTGATATCACATTTTGATTACCTGCTATAACATTTTTTCCACTAGGTACACAACAACACACTTAAATGCCAATGAATATGGATAAATTAATTATTCCGCTGTGCGCTATAATCGCTGCACGCATTCTATATCTTCTGTTCTGGGTGTTTGCTCTTCGTCCAAAGGACAGAACGCAGTCACCTATTCAACCAGTGACCCTGACATACACATTAACAGATTAAAATATTTATTTGTCTGATTTCACACTTTTATTTCCTACTTTAAACCTTTCCACTAGGTACACAATATCACACTTAAACGAAAATGAATAGGGATAAATTAATTATTCCCCTGTGCGCTATAATGGCTGCACGCATTCTATATCTTCTGTTGAGGGTGATTGCTGTTCGTCCAAATGGCTGAACGCAGTCAGCTATTCAACCACTGACTCTCAGATACAAATTAACAGATCGAAATACGTATTTGTCTGCTTTCACATTTTGATTACCTGCTATAACATTTTTCCACTAGGTACACAACAACACGCTTAAAAGCCAATGAATAGGGATAAATTAATTATTCCGCTGTGCGCTATAATCGCTGCACGCGTTCTATATCTTCTGTTGAGGGTGATTGCTGTTCGTCCAAAGGGCTGAACGCAGTCACCAATTCAACCAGTGACCCTCAGATACACATTAACAGATTAAAATACGTATTTGTCTGATTTCACACTCTGATTACCTGCTATAACATTTTTCCACTAGGTACACAAAAACACACTTAAACGCCAATGAATAGGGATAAATTAATTATACCGCTGTGCGCTATAATCGCTGCACGCGTTTTATATCTTAAGTTGAAGGTGATTGCTGTTCGTCCAAAGGGATGAACGCAGTCACCAATTCAACCAGTGACCCTCAGATACAAATTAACAGATCGAAATACGTATTTGGCTGATTTCACACTTTGTTTACCTGCTATAACATTTTTTCATTAAGTACACAAGAACACACTTAAACGCCAATGAATAGGGATAAATTAATTATTCCGCTGTGCTCTATAATGGCTGCACGCATTCTATATCTTCTGTTGAGGGTGATTGCTGTTAGTCCAAAGAACACTTGAATAGAGTGAACGCAGTCACCTATTCAACCAGTGACCTTCAGATACAAATTAACAGATCGAAATACGTATTTGTCTGATTTCACACTTTGATTACCTGCTATAACATTTTTCCACTAGGTACACAACAACACACTTAAATGCGAATGAATAGGGATAAATTAATTATTCTGCTGTGCGCTATAAAGGCTGCACGCGTTCTCTATCTTCTGTTGAGGGTGATTGCTGTTCGACGAAAGGGCTGAACGCAGTCACCTATGCAACCAGTTACCCTCAGATACACATTAACAGATTAAAATACGTATTTGTCTGATTTCACACTTTGATTACCTGCTATAACATTTTTCCCCTAGGTACACAAAAACACACCTAAACGCCAATGAATAGGGATAAATTAATTATTCCGCTGTGCGCTATAATGGCAGCATGCGTACTATATCTTCTGTTGCGAGTGATTGCTGTTCGTCCAAAGGACTGAACGCAGTCACCTATTCAACAGGTGACCCTCAGATAGAAATTAACAGATCGAAATAAATATTTGTCTGATTTCACACTTTGATTACCTGCTATAACATTTTTCCACTAGGTAAACAACAACACACTTAAACTCCAATGAATAGGTATAAATTAATTTTTCCACTGTGCGCTATAATGGCTGCAAGTGTTATATATCTTCTGTTGTGGCTGATTCCTGTTCGTCCAAAGGGCTGAACTCAGTCAGCTATTCAACCACTGACCCTCAGTTACAAATTAACAGATCGAAATACGTATTTGTCTGATATCACATTTTGATTACCTGCTATAACATTTTTTCCACTAGGTACACAACAACACACTTAAATGCCAATGAATATGGATAAATTAATTATTCCGCTGTGCGCTATAATCGCTGCACGCATTCTATATCTTCTGTTCTGGGTGTTTGCTCTTCGTCCAAAGGACAGAACGCAGTCACCTATTCAACCAGTGACCCTGACATACACATTAAAAGATTAAAATATTTATTTGTCTGATTTCACACTTTTATTTCCTACTTTAAACCTTTCCACTAGGTACACAATATCACACTTAAACGAAAATGAATAGGAATAAATTAATTATTCCACTGTGCGCTATAATGGCTGCACGCATTCTATATCTTCTGTTGAGGGTGATTGCTGTTCGTCCAAATGGCTGAACGCAGTCAGCTATTCAACCACTGACTCTCAGATACAAATTAACAGATCGAAATACGTATTTGTCTGCTTTCACATTTTGATTACCTGCTATAACATTTTTCCACTAGGTACACAACAACACGCTTAAAAGCCAATGAATAGGGATAAATTAATTATTCCGCTGTGCGCTATAATCGCTGCACGCGTTCTATATCTTCTGTTGAGGGTGATTGCTGTTCGTCCAAAGGGCTGAACGCAGTCACCTATTCAACCAGTGACCCTCAGATACACATTAACAGATTAAAATACGTATTTGTCTGATTTCACACTTTGATTACCTGCTATAACATTTTTCCACTAGGTACACAACAACACACTTAAACGCGAATGAATAGGCATAAATTAATTATTCCGCTGTTCTCTATAATGGCAGCATGCGTACTATATCTTCTGTTGACGGTGATTGCTGTTCGTTCAAAGGGATGAGCGCAGTCACCTATTCAACCCGTGACCCTCAGATACAAATTAACAGATCGAAAGAGGTATTTGTCTGATTTTTCATTTTGATTACCTGCTATGACATTTTTCCACTAGGTACACAACAATACACTTAAAAGCCAATGAATAGGAATAAATTAATTATTCCGCTGTGCGCTATAATCGCTGCACGCGTTCTATATCTTCTGTTGAGGGTGATTGCTGTTCGTCCAAAGGGCTGAACGCAGTCACCTATCCAACCAGGGACCCTCAGATAGAAATTAACAGATTGAAATACGTATTTCTCTGATTTCACACTTTGATTACCTGCTATAACATTTTTCCACTAGGTACACAACAACACACTTAAACGCCAATGAATAGGGATAAATTAACTATTCCACTGTGCGCTATAACGGATGCACGCGTTCTATATCTTCTGTTGAGGGTGATTGTTGTTCGTCCAAAAGTCTGAACGTAGCCACCAATTCAACCAGTTACCCGCAGATACACATTAACAGATTAAAATACATATTTCTCTCATTTCACACTTTGATTACCTGTTTTAACCCTTTCCACTAGGTACACAACATCACACTTCAACGCAATGAATAGGGATAAATTATTTATTCCACTGTGCACTATAATGGCTGCACGCTTTCTATATCTTCTGTTGCGGGTGATTGCTCTTCGTCCAAAGGGCTGAACGCAGCCACCTATTCAACAAGTGACCCTCAGATACATATTAACAGATTAAAATACGTATTTTTCTGATTCCACACTTTAATTACCTGTTTTAACCCTTTCCACTAGGTACACAAGAACACACTTAAACGCTAATGAGTAGGGATAAATTAATTATTCCGCTGTACGTTACAATGGCTGCACGTGTTCTATATCTTCTGTTGAGGGTGATTGCTGTTGGTCCAAAGGGCTGAACGCAGTCACCTATTCAACCAGTGACCCTCAGATACAAATTGACAGATCGAAATATGTATTTGTCTGATTTCACACTTTGATTACCTGCTATAACATTTTTCCACTAGGTACACAACAACACACTTAAACGCCAATGAATACGGATAAATTAATTATTCTGCTGTGCGCTATAATGGCTTCACGCGTTCTATATCTTCTGTTGAGGGTGATTGGTATTCGTCCAAAGGGCTGAACGTAGTCACCTATTCAACCAGTGACCCTCAGATACAAACTAACAGATCGAAATACTTATTTGTCTGATTTCACACTTTGATTACCTGCTATAACATTTTTCCAGTAGGTACACAACAACACACTTAAATGCCAATGAATAGGGATATATTAATTATTCCCCTGTGCGCTATAATGGCTGCACGCGTTCTATATCTTCTGTTGTGGGTGATTGCTGTTCGTCCAAACGGCTGTACGCACTCACCTATTCAACAAGTGACCCTCAAATAGAAATTAACAGATTGAAATACCTATTTCTCTGATTTCACATTTTGATTACCTGCTATAACATTTTTCCACTAAGTACACAACAACACACTTAAACCCCAATGAATAGGGATAAATTAATTATTCCGCTGTGCGCTATAATGTCTTCACGCGTTCTATATCTTCTGTTGAGGGAGATTGCTGTTCGTCCAAAATGCTGAATGCAGCCACCTATTCAACCAGTTACCCTCAGATACACATTAACAGATTAAAATACATATTTCTTTTATTTCACACTTTGATTACCTGTTTTAACCCTTTCCACTAGGTACACAACATCACACTTAAACGCAATGAATACGGATAAATTAATTATTCCACTGTGCGCTATAATGGCTGCACTCGTTCTATATTTTCTGTTGTGGGCGATTGCTCTTCGTCCAAAGGGCTGAACGCAGCCACCTATTCAACCAGTGACCCTCAGATACACATTAACAGATTAAAATACGTATTTGTCTGATTTCAGACTTTGATTACCTGTTTTAACACTTTCCACTAGGTACACAACAACACACTTAAACGCCAATGAATAGGGATAGATTAACTATTCCGCTGTGCCCTATAATGGCTGCACGCGTTCTATATCTTCTGTTGAGGATGATTGATGTTCGTCCAAATGGCTGAACGCAGTCACCTATTCAACCAGTGACCCTCAGATACACATTAACAGATTGAAATACGTATTTGTTTGATTTCACACTTTGATTACTGCCATAACATTTTTCCACTAGGTACACAACAACACACTTAAACGCCAATGAATAGGGATAAATTAATTTTTCCGCTGTGCGCAATAATGGCTGCACGCGTTCCATAACTTCTGATGAGGGTGATTGCTGTTCGTCCAAAGGGCCGAACGGAGTCACCTATTCAACCAGTGTCCCTCAGAAACACATTAACAGATTAAAATACGTATTCGTCTGATTTCACACTTTGATTACCTGCTATAACATTTTTCCACTAGGTACACAACAACACACTTAAACGCCAATGAATAGGGATAGATTAACTATTCCGCTGTGCCCTATAATGGCTGCACGCGTTCTATATCATCTGTTGAGGATGATTGTTGTTCGTCCAAATGGCTGAACGCAGTCACCTATTCAACCAGTGACCCTCAGATGCACATTAACAGATTGAAATACGTATTTGTTTGATTTCACCCTTTGATTACCTGCTATAACATTTTTCCACTAGGTACACAACAACACACTTAAACGCCAATGAATAGCGATAAATTTATTTTTCTGCTGTGCGCAATAATGGCAGCACGCGTTCTATATCTTCTGTTGAGGGTGATTGCTGTTCGTCCAAAGGGCCGAACGGAGTCACCTATTCAACCAGTGACCCTCAGATACAAACTAACAGATCGAAATACGTATTTGTCTGATATCACACTTTGATTACCTGCTATAACATTTTTCCACTTGGTACACAACAACACACTTAAACGCCAATGAATGGGGATGTATTAATTATTCCGCAGTGCAGTATAATTGCTGCACGCGTTCTATATCTTCTGCTGATGGTGATTCCTGTTCGTCCAAAGAGCTGAACGCAGTCACCTATTCAACCAGTGTCCCTCAGATACAAATTAACAGATCGAAATACGTATTTCTCTGATTTCACACTTTGATTACCTGCTATAACATTTTTCCACTAGGAAAAAAACAAAACACTTAAATGACAATGAATAGGGTTAAATTAATTATTCCGCTGTGCGCTATAATGGCTGCACGCGTTCTATATCTTCTGTTGTGGGTGATTGCTGTTCGTCCAAAGGGCTGAACGCACTCACCTATTCAACAAGTGACCCTCAGATAGAAATTAACAGATTGAAATACCTATTTCTCTGATTTCACATTTTGATTACCTGCTATAACATTTCTCCACTATGTACACAACAACACACTTAAACGCCAATGAATAGAAATAAATTAATTTTTCCGCTGTGCGCTATAATGGCTTCACGCGTTCTATATCTTCTGTTGACAGAGATTGCTGTTCGTCCAAAATGCTGAACGCAGCCACGTATTCAACCAGTTACCTTCAGATACACATTAAGAGATTAAAATACATATTTCTCTCATTTCACATTTTGATTACCTGTTTTAACCCTTTCCACTAGGTACACAACAACACATTTAAACGCCAAGTAATAGGAATAAATTAATTATTCCACTGTGCGCTATAATGGCTGCACGCGTTCTTTATCTTCTGTTGTGGGCGATTGTTCTCCGTCCAAAGGGCTGAACGCAGCCACCTATTCAACAAGTGCCCCTCAGATACACATTAACAGATAAAAATACGTATTCGTCTGATTTCACACTTTGATTACCTGCTATAACCTTTTTCCACGAGGTACATAACAACACACTTAAACGCCAATGAATAGGGATATATTAATTATTCTGCTGTGCGCTATAATGGCTGCATATTCCGTTGAGGGTGATTGCTGTTCGTCCAAAGGGCTGAATGCAGTCACCTATTCAACAAGTTACCCTGTGATTCACATTAACAGAATAAAATACGTAATTGTCTTATTTCACACTTTGATTACCGGCTTTAACACTTTCCACTAGGAACACAACAACACACTTAAACGCCAATGAATAGGGATAAATTAATTATTATACTGTGCCCTATATTGGCTGCACGCGTTCTATATCTTCTGTTGAGGGTGATTGCTGTTCGTCCAAAGGGCTGAACGCAGTCACCTATTCACCACTGTCCGTCAGATACAAATTAACAGATCGAAATACCATTTTGTCTGATTTCACACTTTGATTACCTGCTATAACATTTTTCCACTAGGTACACACAACACACTTAAACGCCAATGAATAGGAATAAATTAACTTTTCCGCTGTGCCCTATAATGGCTGCACGCGTTCTATATCTTCTGTTGAGGATGATTGGTGTTAGTCCAAATGGCTGAACCCAGTCACCTATTCAACCAGTGACCCTCAGATACACATTAACAGATTGAAATACGTATTTGTCTGATTTCACACTTTGATTACCTGCATTAACCCTTTCCACTAGGTACACAAATACATATTTAAACGCCAATGAATAGGGATAAATTAATTATTCCGCTGTGCGCTATAATGGCTAACACGTTCTATATCTTCTGTTGAGGGTGATTGCTGTTCGTCCAAAGGGCTGAATGCAGTCAACTATTCTACCAGTGACCCTCAGATACAA
This sequence comes from Ryuthela nishihirai, assembly GCA_038380435.1. Classification (NCBI taxonomy): domain Eukaryota; kingdom Metazoa; phylum Arthropoda; class Arachnida; order Araneae; family Heptathelidae; genus Ryuthela; species Ryuthela nishihirai. Next base: position 31,388,348 of record JAWZYU010000022.1, read on the forward strand.
ATTAACAGATCGAAATATGTATTTGTCTCATTTCACACTTTGATTTCCTGCTGTAATATTTTTCCTCTAGGTATACAACAACACACTTAAACCCCAATGAATAGGGATAAATTAATTATTCCGCTCTGCGCCATAATGGCTGCAAGCGTTCTATCTTCTGTTGAGGTTGATTGCTGTTCGTCGAAAGGGCCGAACGCAGTCACCTATTCAACCAGTGACCCTGAGATACAAATTAACAGATCGAAGTACGTATTTGTCTGATTTCACTCTTTGATTACCTGCTATAACATTTTTCCACTAGGTACACAACAACACACTTAAACGCCAATGAATGGGGATAAATTAATTATTCCGCTGTGCGCTATAATGGCTGCACGCATTTTATATCTTCTGTTGAGGGTGATTGCTGTTCGTCGAAAGGGCCGAACGCAGTCACCTATTCAACCAGTGACCCTGAGATAGAAATTAACAGATCGAAATACGTATTTGTCTGATTTCACTCTTTGATTACCTGCTATAACATTTTTCCACTAGGTACACAACAACACACTTAAACGCCAATGAATGGGGATAAATTAATTATTCCGCTGTGCACTATAATGGCTGCACGCGTTCTATATCTTCTGTTGAGGATGATTGCTGTTCATCCAAAAGGCTGAACGCAGACACCTATTCAACCAGTGACCCTCAGATACATATTAACAGATCGAAATACGTATTTGTCTGATTTCACTCTTTGATTTTCTGCTATAACATTTTTCCACTAAGTACATAACAACACAGTTATACGACAAAGAATAGGTATATATTAATTATTCCACTGTGCGCTATAATGGCTGCAAGCATTCTATATCTTCTGTTGAGGGTGATTGTTGTTCGTCCAAAGGGCTGAACGCATCCACCTATTCAACACGTTACCCTCAGATGCACATTAACAGATTAAAATACGTATTTGTCTAATTTCACACTTTGATTACCAGTTTTAACCCTTTCCACTAGGTACGCAACAACACGCTTAAACGCCAATGAATAGGGATACTGTAATTATTCCGCTGTGCGCTATAACGTACCACGCGTTCTATATCTTCTGTTGAAGGTGATTGCTGTTCGCCCAAACGGCTGAACGCAGCCACCTATTCAACCAGTGACCCTCAGATACACATTAACAGATTAAAATACGTATTTTTCTGATATCACACTTTGATTACCTGTTTTAACCCTTTCCACTAGGTGCACAACAACAAACTTAAACGCCAATGAATAGAGATAAATTAATTATTCCAATGTGCGCTATAATGACGGCACGCTTTCTATATCTTCTGTTTTGGGTGATTGCTGTTCGTCCAAATGGCTGAACGCAGTCACCTATTCAACCAGTGACCTTCAGATACACATTAACAGATTAAAATAGGTATTTGTCTGATTTCACACTTTGATTACCTGCTTGAACCCTTTCCACTAGCAGCACTACAACACACTTAAACGCCAATGAATAGGGATAAATTAATTATTCCGCTTTGCGCTATAATGGTTGCACGCGTTCTATATCTTCTGTTGAGGGTGATTGCTATTCGTCCAAAGGGCTGAATGCAGTCACCTATTCAACCAGTGACCCTCAGATAGAAATTAACAGATCGAAATACGTATTTGTCTGATTTCACACTTTGATTACCTGCTGTAACATTTTGCACTAGGTACACAGCAACACACTTAAACGCCAATGAATAGAGATAAATTAATTATTCCGCTGTGCGCTATAATGGCAGCATGCGTACTATGTCTTCTGTTGAGGGTGATTCCTGTTCTTCCAAAAGGCTGAACGCAGACACCTATTCAACGAGTGACCCTCAGATACACATTAACAGATTAAAATATGTATTTGTCTGATTTTACACTTTGATTAACTGCTTTAACCATTTCCACTAGGTACAAAACAACACACTTAAACGTGAATGAATACGGTTAAATTAATTATTCCACTGTGCGTTATAACGGATGCACGCGTTCTGTTTATTCTGTTGAGGATGATTGCTGTTCGTCCAAAGGGCTGAACGCAGCGACCAATTCAACCAGTGACCCTCAGATACACATTAACAGATTAAAATACCTATTTCTCTGATTTCACACTTTGATTAACTGCTTTAACCCTTTCCACTAGGTACACAACAACACAATTAAACGCCAATGAATAGGGATAAATTAATTATTCCACTGTGCGCTATAATGGCTGCACGCGTTCTATATCTTCAGTTGAGGGTGATTGCTGTTCGTCGAAACGGCTGAACGCAAACACCTATTCAACCAGTGACCCTCAGATACACATTAACAGATTAAAAAGCGTATTTGTCTGATTTCACACTTTGATTACCGGCTTTAACCCTTTCCACTAGGTACCCAACAACACAATTAAACGCCAATGAGTAGGGATAAATTAATTATTCCACTGTGCGCTATAATGGCTGCCCGCGTTCTACATCTCCTGTTGAGGGTGATTGCTGTTCGTCCAAAGGGCTGAACACACCAACCTATTCAATCAATGACCCTCAGATACACATTAACAGATTAAAATACGTATTTGTCTGATTTCACACTTTGATTACCTGTTTTAACCCTTTCCACTAGATACACAAAAACACACTTAATCGCCAATGAATAGGGATAAATTAATTATTCCGCTGTGCGCAATAATGGCTGCACGCGTTCTATATCTTCTGTTGAAGGTGATTGCTGTTCGTCCAAAGGGCTGAACGCAGCCACCTCTTCAAAGAGTGACCCTCAAATACACATTAAGAGATTAAAATACCTATTTGTCTGATTTCACACTTTGATTACCTGTTTTAACCCTTTCCACTAGGTACACATCAACACCCCCTAAACGCCAATGAATAGGGATAAATTAGTTATTTCGCTGTGCGCTGTAATGGCTGCGCGCATTCTATATCTGCTGTTGAGGGTGATTGCTGTTCGTCCAAAGGGCTGAACGCAGTCACCTATTCAATGAGTGACATTCAGATACACATTAACAGATTAAAATACATATTTGTCTGATTTCACACTTTGATTACCTGCTATAACTGTTTTCCACTAGGTACACAACAACACACTTGAACGCCAATGAATAGGGATAAATTAATTATTCCGCTGTGCGCTCTAATGGCTGCACGAGTTCTATATTTTCTGTTGAGGGTGATTGCTGTTCTTCCAAAAGGCTGAACGCAGACACCTTTCAACCAGTGACCCTCAGATACACATTAACAGATTAAAATGCGTATTTGTTTAATTTCACACTTTGATTACCTGCTTTAACCCTTTCCACTAGGTACCCATCAACACAATTATACGCCAATGAGTAGGGATAAATTAATTATTCCGCTGTGCGCTATAATGGCTGCACGCTTTCTATATCTTCTGTTGAGGGTGATTGCTGTTCTTCCAAAAGGCTGAACGCAGACACCTATTCAACCAGTGACCCTCAGATACACATTAACAGATTAAAATAGGTATTTGTCTGATTTCACACTTTGATTAACTGCTTTAACCATTTCCACTAGATACAAATCAACACACTTAAACGCCAATGAATACGGTTAAATTAATTATTCCGCTGTGCGCTATAACGGATGCACGCGTTCTATATCTTCTGTTGAAGGTGATTGCTGTTCGTCCAAAGGGCTGAATGCAGCCACCTATTCAACCAGTGACCCTCAGATACACATTCATCATCATCATCATCATCATCGTCGTCGTCGTCATCATCGTCATCATCGTCATCATCATCATCATCATCAAGCAGCCATGGGCTATGGAGGTGTAACCAGACCGTGCAATTTAGTTCTCCAAGCAAGTCTATCCTGAACTACATCTACTGCATCTCGCCACTGCACACCAATTCTAACAAGGTCCTGTTTGACATTGTCTGCCCACCGTATCCTAGTTCTCCCCTTTTTTCTGACGCCTTTAAGCACACTGTTCATAACCCTATTCGCCAATCCATAATTATTCATACGGGCAACATGGTCAAACCAACGGAGTCTCTCTCTGCACAATATGCTGCATAAAGGAGGTTGCAAACTGCTTTACCTAACCTCATCATTAGTTACAAAGTTGAACCACCTAATGCCCAAGATACTGCGTAAGCATCTGGAATCAAAAGCATCTAGTTTCCTGTTATCTTGTTTACAAAGTGGCCAAGTTTCACTACCATAACTAACACTAGAAAGAACCAAACTATTATACAGCCTAATTTTAGTCTTTAGGTGTATACGCCTATTTCTCCACATTCTCCATAGGTTCTTAAAAGTCCCGGCAGCAATCCCTATTCGTCTGTTAATCTCATGCCGCACATCACCATTATCGGTTACATAGCTCCCAAGATAATTAAACTGTGACACCTGCTCAAAACTGCAACCATTCAGATTAACTGAATCACAGCCTGCCTGACCAGTTTTCATCACTTTAGTTTTCTCTCTGTTTATAACCAAACCTACTCTACTACCAGTCTCATCAACAGCTCGAATGAAAGAGTTCATCTCATCGACATCATTTGCCAAAAGGGCTAAATCATCATCATCATCATCATCATCATCCTCAAGCAGCCATGGGCTACGGAGGTCCAACCAGACCGCGCAGTTTAATTCTCCAAGCATATCTGTCCTGAGCTACATCTGCTGCATCCGGCCACTGTACACCAATTCTAACAAGGTCCTGTTTGACATTGTCTGCCCACCGCATCCTAGGTCTCCCCCTCCTTCTGAGGCCTCCAGGCACACTGTTCATAACCCTATTCGCCAATCTATAATTATCCATACGGGCAACATGGCCAAACCAGCGGAGTCTCTCTCTGCACAATATGCTGCTTAAAGGAGGTTGCAGACTCCTTTGCCTAACCTCATCATTAGTTACAAAGTTAAACCACCTAATACCCAAGATACTGCGTAAGCATCTAGAATCAAAAGCATCTAGTTTCCTGTTATCTTGCTTACACAGCGTCCAAGTTTCACTACCATAACTAACCCTAGAAAGAATCAAACTATTATACAGTCTAATTTTAGTCTTTAGGTGTATACGCCTATTTCTCCACAATCTCCATAGATTCTTAAAAGTCCCGGCAGCAATACCTATTCGTCTGTTAAGCTCATGCCGCACATCACCAGTATCAGTTACGCAGCTCCCAAGGTAATTAAACTGTGACACCTGCTCAAGACTGCAACCATTCAGATTAACTGAATCACAGCCTGCCTGACCAATTTTCATCACTTTAGTTTTCTCTCTGTTTATAACCAAACCTACTCTACTACCAGTCTCATCAACAGCTCGAATGAAAGAGTTCATCTCATCAACATCATTTGCCAAAAGGGCTAAATCATCAGCATAATCTAAATCAGAAATTTTCGTATCTCCAGCCCATTTAAGGCCAAAAGCTTTCCCTTGAAGTGAATTTCGCATAACATAATCAACAACCAAACTAAAGAGAAAAGGAGACAAAATGCACCCTTGTCGAACACCAGAAGTAATGCTAAACCAATTGCTACAAGACTTACCAACTCTCACACATGACTCAGTGTTATTATAGAGAGCTTTCATTATGTTAACTAACTTGTCTGGTATACCATATGATCTCACAATCAACCACAAATTATGACGATCAACAGAGTCGAAAGCCTTTTTGAAATCAACAAAGCTAGCAACCAAAGGTTTCTGAAACTCTAAACATTTCTCAAGAATCTGCCTAAGTGAAAATATCTGATCTACACATCCCCTACCATTTCTAAATCCACATTGCTCATCACGCAATTGCCTGTCAACCAGATTCTTAATTCTATTAAGCACAATCATGGAAAGAACTTTACCTGGAACGGAGAGTAGGCTGATACCCCTATAGTTATCACAAGAACTGCGATCACCTTTTTTGAAAATAGGGATAATAATAGCTCTGGTAAAATCTTTAGGAACCATGCCTTTATCATAAAAGTTATTCAAAATTTCAGTCATCCAAGTGGTAACAGAAACATTCCCAGCTCTAAGCATTTCCGTAGTAATTTCATCCACCCCTGGGGATTTATGAAGTTTAAGTTTAGAAATAGCCAAACTAACTTCAGATTGTGTTATAGGGCCAACATTAAAGCCAACAATGCATCTATCATCATTGCAAACAATGGGAGTAGAACTAACCACATTGTTTAGAACATCACTGAAATGCTCAGCCCACCTAGCCATGACAGAATCCTCACCTTCTATAACCTTGCCTTGTTTATCCTTCAATCCCTGTATACCTGTTCGTTTTCTACCACACAAAACATTAACTATCTGGTACAGCTCTCTGCTGTTGTGCTGTCTAACTGCTTCCTCAGCTTTGTCAGCAAGGCCATCAAGCCAAAGATTCTTATCAGTAGCTAACTGATTCTTTACACGTTTATTAAGTTCTTTGTAATGCTTTCTATTAGGACTAGTAGGGCACTGATTAAGGACATTCCTGCAGTTCCTTCTTTCTGAAATAAGCTCAAGTGCCTTATCACTTAAATAATTCTGCCTCCTCTGCTCCTTTTTCCCTAAAAGAGTACTGTTAGTTTCCAAAAAAGCCTGTTTAAAATGGCCCCATTCTTCCTCAACTTCAGTATTAAGCAAACCATGACTGTCATAATGACTAAGTAACCTATCATGGTAAGCTTTAGCTATAACTGGGTCTTTCAGAGCTTCAGTATTAAAGGTAAATTTTTTAACCTTAGCACAACACTTTTTAAGTTTAAGTTGCAAGACACTTTTAACAAGGTAATGGTCAGATCCAATTTCAGCTCCCCTATATGCCCTGGTATTTCTAACAGAACTAGCCCATTTGCTGTTAATTAATATATAATCAATCATATTCTTATGCTGCCCATCAGGTGAAACCAATGTGTATTTATGTATGTCGTGGTGTTTGTAATATGTGTTAGTTATTCTGAAACCATTTAGTTTACTTACCTGTAGGAGACGTTGCCCATTGCCATTGCAGCTACCAATACCAAAAGGGCCTATTACTCCTCCCCAAAGGTCAGAGTCGGTACCAACTTTGGCATTGAAGTCACCAAGAACAAGGGTAATATCTCCTTTCTTGACAGAATTCAAAATATCCTGAAGTTGTCTGTAAAACCTATCCTTCTCATCCTCATCAGAATCCTCAGTGGGGGCATAACAGCAGATAACATTCAAGTCTTTAATGCTTGTCTGAAATTTTGCTGTAAGAAACCTTTCATTAATGCACTCATATCCTAGAAGAGCATCACTAGCATGTCTGCTGAGCAGCAGACCCACGCCTTGGTGATGCTTTCCATCCTCCCTCCCTGTAAAGGGAAATTTAAAGTTATTTTTAAGTATCTCACCTTTACTTGTCCATCTGGTCTCTTGCAAGCCTAGAATATCTAGGTTATAGCGCTGGAATTCCTGCATGAGGACATCAAGAGAAAAATCTCTATGTAATGTCCTCACGTTCCACGTTCCTGCAGAGAGAAAATGATTAGTAGGATTTTTAAAGAAATTAGGTTTATTGAGATTGGTAGGGCCAACAATATCAAACAGCCCCCTGATCGCAGGCATGGTTCAAAGACCTGTTCCTCCTCTGCTAAAGGCTGAAGTCACCGATGCTGGTAGGAACTTCAGGCACCACCTTTTCAAGTGGACTTTTTCAAGAACCATATGGCCTGCCTGAGACACATTACTCCAGTTTAGGCTTGACGATGCCCAACTAGCAAAGTAAGGTTCAGGTACCTGCGATGGCCTCTGATTAGGATTATACACCAGCTGATATAAGGTATCCCATGCCTCTGTTGACTTAGAGCTGGCAACCCAGAAGCAAACAGAAAACACAGCGGCAGACTCTCCCTCAACAGAGGCCCACCAGTGCAGCAAGTCCAGGATCCATAATCAAGCTCAAATCCATAAACAAGTCCAGTCTAGTAGGTATAAATGGTCAGCACCAGGACCCTGTGAAGTTGACCACTCCTCAGCAGGGTTGAAAAAAAAGAAAAAAGTGGCCATAGATGACCAGATCAGTAGGCCATACTGAACTGGCAGCCCTCCCCTTCCGTTCCCTTCCAAAAGAGAATATCTCTTTTGAAAGGTACTAACGGCCTGCACCACGGGAAGGCGGGGTCGGACATTAGGTGCTAGACCTGGCCGGTTCTGTGCATCATCACTGGGGATTGGTACACAGCTCTCCTTCCAGTTTACGCCTAGCTACCATTTACAAATCATCAGCATAATCTAAATCAGAAATTTTCGTATCTCCAGCCCATTTAAGGCCAAAATCTTTCCCTTGAAGTGAATTTCGCATAACATAATCAATAACCAAACTAAAGAGAAAAGGAGACAAAATGCACCCTTGTCGAACACCAGAAGTAATGGTAAACCAATTGCTACAAGCCTTACCAACTCTCACACACGACTCAGTGTTATTATAGAGAGCTTTCATAATGTTAACTAACTTGTCTGGTATACCATATGATTTCACAATCAACCACAAATTATGACGATCAACAGAGTCGAAAGCCTTTTTGAAATCAACAAAGCTAGCAACCAAAGGTTTATGAAACTCTAAACATTTCTCAAGAATCTGCCTAAGTGAAAATATCTGATCCACACATCCCCTACCACTTCTGAATCCACATTGCTCATCACGCAATTGACTGTCAACCAGATTCTTAATTCTATTAAGCACAATCATGGAAAGAACTTTGCCTGGAACAGAGAGTAAGCTAATACCCCTATAGTTATCACAAGAACTGTGATCACCTTTTTTGAAAATAGGAATAACAATAGCTCTGGTAAAATCCTTAGGAACCATGCCTTTTTCATAAAAGATATTCAGAATTTCAGTCATCCAAGTGGTAACCGAAACATTTCCAGCTCTAAGCATTTCTGTAGTAATTTCATCTACCCCTGGGGATTTATGAAGTTTAAGTTTAGAAACAGCCAAAATAACTTCGGATTGTGTTACAGGGCCAACATTAAAGCCAACAATGCATCTATCATCATTGCAAACAATGGGAATAGAAATAACCGCATTGTTTAGAACATCACTGAAATTCTCAGCCCGCCTAGCCATGACAGAATCCTCACCTTCTATAACCTTACCTTGTTTATCCTTCAATCCCTGTATACCTGTTCGTTTTCTACCACACAAAACATTAACTATCTGGTACAGCTCTCTGCTGTTGTTCTGTCTAATTGCTTCCTCCGCTTTGTCAGCCAAACCATCAAGCCAAAGATTCTTATCAGCAGCTAACTGATCTTTTACACGATTGTTAAGTTCTCTGTAATGCTTTCTATTTGTACTAGAAGGTTATTGATTAAGGACATTCCTGCAGTTCTTTCTTTCCGAAATAAGCTCAAGTGCCTTATCACTCAGATAATTTTGCCTTTTCTGCTCCTTGTTTCCTAAAAGAGTACTGTTAGTGTCCAAAAAAGCCTGTTTAAAATGATCCCATTCTTCCTCAACTTCAGTAGTAAGCAAACCATGACTGTCATAATGACTAAGTAACCTATCATGGTAAGCTTTGGCTATAACTGGATCTTTCAGAGCTTCAGTATTAAAAGTAAATTTTTTAACCCTAGCACAACACTTTTTAAGTTTAAGTTGCAACACACTTTTAACAAGGTAATGGTCAGATCCAATTTCAGCTCCCCTATATGCCATGGTATTCCTAACAGAACTAGCCCATTTGCTGTTAATTAATATGTAATCAATCATATTCTTATGCAGCCCATCAGGTGAAACCCATGTGTACTTATGTATGTCGCGGTGTTTGTAATATGTGTTAGTTATTCTGAATCCATTGAGTTTACTTACCTGTAGGAGACGTTGCCCATTGCCATTGCAGCTACCAATACCAAAAGGGCCTATTACTCCTCCCCAAAGGTCAGAGTCAGTACTAACTTTGGCATTGAAGTCACCAAGAACAAGGGTAATATCTCCTTTCTTGACAGAATTCAAAATATCCTGAAGTTGTTCATAAAAGCTATCCTTCTCATCCTCATTGGCATCCTCAGTGGGGGCATAACAGCAGATAACATTCAAGTCTTTAACGCTTGTCTGAAATTTTGCTGTAAGAAACCTTTCATTGATGCACTCATATCCTAGAAGAGCATCACTAGCGTGTCTGCTGAGAAGCAGACCCACGCCTTGGTGATGCTTATTGTCGTCCCTCCCTGAAAAGAGAAATTTAAGATTATTTTTAAGAATCTGACCTTTATCTGTCAATCTCGTCTCTTGCAAGCCGAGAATATCTAAATTATAATGGTGGAATTCTTGTGTGAGGACATCAAGAGAAAAAGCTCTGTGCATAGTCCTCACATTCCAACTACCTATGGAGAGAAAATGGTTAGTAGGATGCTTAAAGAAACTATGTTTATTGAGAGAGGGAATGCCGACAATATCAAACAGCCCCCTAATCGCTGACATGGGGCAAAGACCCTTTCACCCACCACTAAAGGCTGAAGCCATCTACACTGGAAGACTTCCTCCAATGTAGAATTTGACGATGCCAATAGAAGCAATGAGTTCAGGTGCCTACGATGACCTCTGCTCAGGATTATCCACCAGCTGATAAAAATATCCTGCGAATCTATTCACTTGGGGCTGTCAACCCACAAACAAACAGAAAACACAGCGGAAGATTTTCCCTCCACAGAAGCCCACCAGTGCAGCAAAATCAGGATCCATAATCAAGCTGAGAGCCATATATCTGTCCAGTCCAGTGGGTTTATATGGTCAGCACCAGGACCCTGTGTGGTTGACCACTCCTCAACAGGTTAGAAAAAAAAAGAAAAAATACCTATTTGTCTAATTTCACACTTTTATTAACTGCTTTAACCCTTTCCACTAGGTACACAACAACACAATTAAACGCCAATGAATAGGGATAAATTAATTATTCCACTGTGCGATATAATGGCTGCACGCGTTCTATATCTTCAGTTGAGGGTGATTGTTGTTCGTCGAAACGGCTGAACGCAGTCACCTATTCAACCAGTGACCCTCAGATACACATTAATAGATTAAAATAGGAATTTGTCTGATTTCACACTTTGATTAACTGCTTTAACCATTTCCACTAGATACAAATCAACACACTTAAACGCCAATGAATAGGGTTAAATTAATTATTCCGCTGTGCGCTATAACGGATGCACGCGTTCTATATCTTCTGTTGAGGGTGATTGCTGTTCATCCAAAGGGCTGAACGCAGCCACCTATTCAATCACTGACCCTCAGATACAAATTAACAGGTTAAAATACGTATTTGTCTGAATTCACACTTTGATTACCTACTTTAACACTTTCCACTAGGTACACAACAACACACTTAAACGCCAATGAGTCGGGATAAATTAATTATTCCGCTGTGCGCTATAATGGTTGCACGCGTTTTATGTCTTCTGTTGAGGGTGATTGCTGTTCGTCCAAAGGGCTGAACGCAGCCACCTATTCAACCACTGACCCTCAGATACACATTAACAGATTAAAATACGTATTTGTCTGATTTCACACTTTGATTACCTGCTTTAACACTTTCCACTAGATACACAACAAAACACTTAAACGCCAATGAGTAGGGATAAATTAATTATTCCGCTGTGCGCTATAATGGTTGCACGCGTTTTATGTCTTTTGTTTAGGTTGATTCCTCTTCGTCCAAAGGGCTCAACGCAGCCACCTATTTAAACAGTCACCATCAGATACACATTAACAGATTAAAATAGTTATTTGTCTGATTTCACCCTTTGATTACCTGTTTTAACACTTGCCACTGGGTACACAACAACACACTTAAACGCCAATGAATAGGGATAAATTAATTATTTCGCTGTGGGCTACAGTGGCTGCACACGTTCTATATCTTGTGTTGAGGTTGATTGCTGTTCGTCCAAAGGGCTGAACGCAGCCACCTCTTCAACCACTGACTCTCAAATACACATTAACAGATTAAAATACCCATTTGTCTCATTTCACACTTTGATTACCTGCTTTAACCCTTTCCGCTAGGTACAAAACAACAGAATTAATCGCCAATGAATAGGGATAAATTAATTATTTCGCTGTGCACTATAATGGCTCTACGGGTTCTATATTTTCTGTTGAGGGTGATTGCTGTTCGTCCAAAGGGCTGAACGCAGTCACCTATTGAACCAGTGACCATCAGATACACATTAACAGATTAAAATACGTATTTTTCTGATTTCACACTTTGATTACCTGCTTTAACCCTTTCCACTAGGTACACAACTTAAACGCCAATGAATAGGGATAAATGAATTATTACGCTGTGCGCTATAATGGCTGCTTGCGTTCTATATCTTCTGTTAAGGGTGAATGCTGTTCTTCGAAAGGGCTGAACGCAGCCACCTATTCAACCAGTGACCTTCAAATACACATTAACAGGTTTAAATACGTTTTTGTCTGATTTCACACTTTGATACCTGCTTTAACCCTGTCCACTAGGTACACAACAACACACTTAAACGCTAATGAATAGGGATAAATTAATTATTTCGCTGTGCGCTATGATGGCTGCACGCGTTCTATATCTTCTGTTGTGGGTGATTGCTGTTCGTCCAAAGGGCTGAACGCAGCCACCTATTCAACCAGTGACCCTCAGATACACATTAACAGATTAAAATACGTATTTGTTTGATGCTACCTGTTTTGAGGTACAACATGTCGTATTCTGTTCATTAGTTATTTCAGAATGGGTTTGAAATCCAATGAAATTACTCCTTTTTCTTCTGTATTATTTCAAAAACAGTGGTGTAAAATTAATATACATCATGTTTTTTCTCAAATGTTTTTTTTTCTTGAAATTCAAAGTAAAATGTTCATTATTTTAGTATATGACATACCTATTTCTGTCTATTAGCTATTTCAGTATAAGATTTTAAAATTATTCTTTAATTCTGCTGGAAGTATTTCAAAATTTTCCCAGCCACCAGCGTAAATTCTGTTTAATAAACCTGGCTTGTTGAGGGTTAAATGACGTCACAACTTTGCCACACATTAGTCGGACTATCTCTCCATTTCATTAAGAAATGGGGAAGATTTCACGCAATATTGGCTGCTAATAACAAAATTAAACTAATTGAGTAACTTAACTGAAAAAATTATAATAACGAATAAATATAACACTAATTTAAATTTAACGAATTATAGAATAAAACGTGGAATGGAACGTTTTTCGTGTTCGAACATGGATTCGAAGTGCTTTCAAATAACTTTCCGCTCATGGAATTGTTATTTATAATGCAATACAAACAGAATCGCGTAGATCTTCAAGTTTGAAAAATCCCTTTTATGCTAGAAAATGTGGCAACACTACTTTAAATGATTATAGGTACGCACGTGTAGAGAGCATCTATGATAAGCAGTGATATCGGTAAAAATGCTTACGGGCGATGTGCAATAGTCCGCAATTCATAAATCTTTCACAGTTAGACACACGTTTCAAACAGAGCGTATAAATCATTGCAGTGTTGCCAGATGTTAAAAGATACATTGCATATATCGTTTAAGGTTTTCCCTTGATAAATTACGTTATGCTGATCAGAATTTTTACATCGGGATAAATTTTCATTTCGTTAAACTGATATTTTCTTTAAATTGAGATTCGTTAAAGCCAAACATTTTTACACAGATATAAAAGTGAATTGTTGGAAAAACAATTCGTTATTCTGGGGTTCGTTATATCAAAGTTTTTTTACTGTACATTTGTGGAAGAAAATGAGGATCTACGATGTTTGTGACTCGAAGCGATGCCTCTGGTTGCATGCCAGCTGTTTAAACCACTAAACTACCACCCGCTTCGTCATTTATTCACTAATGGTGACTTTTAAATCTTCCCGACCTTCTCACTCATGGCGCCATCTATGATCGAGAAAGACAACTTTCTAATATTGCCGAGATTGAAGTCACGCATTATAAAGAGATATTTAATGAAAAAAATAGTGAATAACAAATACATAGTTAATTGCTGACATAAAATAGTTAAAAACATGTAATCTGTGTCTTTACTACTGAGTAATTATTGCATTAATAACACAAGTGTGAGTGACTTCCATACTGAGCAATATTGGGAAGTTGCCTTTCCCGGTCATAGATGGCGCCATAAACGAGAAGGTCGGGAATATTTAAATTTCAAAATTATTAGATGAATGACAGAGCTAGTGATAGTTTACTACTTAGCATACCTTGCATGTAATGAGGAGGTGTGGGTTCGAGTCCCACTCATCGGTGAAACTAACTATTTCCAAAAAGTATATTTTAGACGTTTGCGAAAAGTCTGCTTTGAACTTAACCAAAAATCCCTGTTTAGCTAAAGAAATATTAGAAGATTTCTAACTTTCAATATATCCTTTCATCATAAAATGAATATCATTAGAGAAAGGAGACACCGAAGTGCTTGGAACGTCTGCCGTCCAAAGGATTGGAAATTAAGCTGTGGCACCGTGCACAAGGGAGCCGTACCCTGTGGCACCGTGCACAAGGGAGCCGTACCCTGTGGCACCGTGCACAAGGGAGCCGTACCCTGTGGCACCGTGCACAAGGGAGCCGTTCCCTGTGGCGCCGTGCACAAGGGAGCCGTACCCTGTGGCACCGTGCACAAGGGAGAGTGCACTTTAAAGAATATGCTGGATGGCCTTGATGGGAGATTTCCATCTTTCTCTTAGCAGCTGTCCGGTGAGTCTCCTCCCTCAATCTCCTCTGAGTCCTTTATAGAAATAACAGTAATAAATACCTTAAGCAGAAATACTCTTTATTTCTTTAAATGCCCCAAAAATGAAACTCCGAAAACTTTTATGAGTTTTTCTTTCATATATGGCTCATCAGTTTCACCCAGTTATCGGAGGGAAGAAGCGCTCTGTGAATTTCTGCTACCTTAAGTAGCGCCCTGCCATCCGATGGCCGAGAGGTTACCGCACTTGGCTACTGATCAAAGGAACTTGGGTTCGAGCCCCGGGTAAGGCATGGATGTTTGTGCAGTCTATCTGCTGAGATATCGCCTTCGACTATGGCGTATAAACTGACACGCTGCTGTTAGAACTCTGTGGCAAGCAGCTGCTTGAGGGTGTATTTATTTATTTTTTAATGAAGTAGCGCGTAACCCTAAATTTTCGACATACTTTTTTTATGTTTTGATAAGTTTAATCAAAGTACTGAATTCTATTATTTCTTACCTTTTAGGTGAATTCATCCCCCCTCATGTTTTTTTTTCAGGGGGAAAGACTAAAGGAAGGATTGAACCCTAATCCAGCCCTCAAGGCAATTAAAGTTACGATGAAAAGAAGCTGTATAGCGAGTTGGGCTATCTTAGCTTTTATAATTTAGTAGGACTTATTCCACGATGTTTTTACATTTCAGAAAGGAAGGAAAAACTTTTTGGGCAGAATTATTGATTGCTTTAACTGATGATAAGAGGAAGCTGTATACCGTTTAGATTTGGTTGCGTTTGACGGCACCTGTCTTTGCACACAAAGACTAAATGGCCACGTCATAAGAACGCCAAGGACTTAGAGAAAGATGGGGGAACTACCTATAAGCCCCCACTTGGACAGATGTTAAAAGACACATCTAAGCCTCCCACCAAGGCCATCCAGCGTATTCACTTTAAGGTGCTCAAGATATGGCTCTATTACACACGGGATCACGGTTTCAATATCCTATCTGAGGAAAGACAGACTTTCGACGCCTATCGGGTCTTCTCTTTCGCCGAGAGCAAGAGGCGGGGGGGGGGAAGAGAGAGAGGAGAGAAATCTCAACTCTAGAGCACTTGGGATTCGAACCTGGTAACTGAAGATTAAGAAACTGGCACGTTGCCGATTGAGTCAACGTCCGCCTCTCCCCTTTGTACAGAATTTGTTGGTGCCATCTGTCGTCGATTAGGAGGATCACCAATACCACTTTTGTTTATGGATTGTTGGGGAAGAATTGGTGTAGACAAATTCTTGTGTCGTTTTAGTTAAAGGAAGAAGACTCTGATACCGAATTTGATACTCCCATTCTTACGTCTTCAAAGGAGTTCTTAATAAGACAGGCAAAGGCTTCCTTACGTTAATTCTGATTCAAATTTAAGGGATAATTTTAAACGAATATTAAAGGAAATTTATTCCAAGACTGTTGTCTGGAATAATGTGTTTTTCGATACGTGCGCAATACATCGACGAGACAGGGTATCAAAATGTTTTAAATAAACTGTCGAATCCGCGAATTGTAAAACTAGCAATCGGCCAAAATTATTTTGGAAAAATAAAAATTTTCACAGGAAGTGCATTCTGATTTGTTTCCGCTTCAATCCAGTAATTTCCTACCCAACAACCAAATGTTACGAAAAAATTAAGTAAAAACAATGATAAAGAATTTCATTATTCGATTGCAGAAAGATTATTTCGAGTAATAAAAATTATTGTTAGAAATGATTTTTGCTAAACAAACACACCCATTGTTAGGAGTAGATGTGAATCACAAAGACCCCATAGATCAGGGCAGGTTGGGAAAGGTTGTTATTTCGACGAAGTTGTATTAGTGATCCTCATAAGCAGCGGCAGATGTCACCTGTTAGGAGACAGATGGAAGCCTCCCGTCAAGGTCATTCAGTGTTCGCTAAAGTGCAGAGAGTATGGCCTTCATCAGTAGCGGGGCTCATTTTCCAATCCGATTGGCAATGCTATCAGTGGAGGGATTCGGACCTGGGGACTACAATTATGAACGTGGAGAGTTAGTGACAGACCCCCCCCACCTCCCGAATTAAGGTAAGTCCATTAAGGAATGAGGTAAGTGAAACTAATTCTTTTGAATTTCAGTTTCATTAAATAGGGTATTGCGTTTTGTCTTTAAGAAACTCAAATCCTTATAAGTCCCAGAGAAAAATTGTCTCTCATTTAGCAGGAGTGCGGTGAGATTCATGTTGATGGCATCGCATCCATCGTAAATTTAAAACTTAATTTTTTCAAACTTTAACTTTACTTACTTTTTAACAAACTTTACCGAACCCTATCCTTAGAATGTTATATTGGGAAAAAGATTAATAGTATTTTTTAATTAAAATTTTTATATAACTGATTCATAACAATTAGTAATTAAAATGCATAAAAATTTTGTTGTCGTTTTATTAATATAATTGCACAGTATAAATATAGAAGTCACCTCACATTCAGATAAAACACTTCTAAAACAAAATAAATAATTGTCGAGAACCGGGCCATGATTCAGCTGAACCAATTTTGCAATCTCGTGCGACTGAATGTGACGTCTTTCTTTTACCATGCCATGATTCAACTGAACCAATTTTGCAATCTCGTGCGACTGAATGTGACGTCTTTCTTTTACCATGCCACACAACTTGCACTTTTTTTCTATCCCCTTGTTACTTTCCATATCAGTGCAAAAAGGCAAAACAAAAGAATGGAAATGGCAAACAACAAGCATCGAAGGATGGCCAAAGTCGAATGAATTCTATCACAGTAGTTTTAAGAACCTTTATAGCAATACAGGGTGAATCTGAAAAAGTGGGCAAAACTTTACGGGGTGGTAGAACGCAGCTATACGAGCAATATTCGTCATAGAAAGTATGGGCGGAACACAAACGCCGAGCCGCTAGGTGGCGTTGGAAATGGTATAAAAGGGTCGGTCCTCGCACCCAACGGCATTTCTACCGTGGATTGCCGAGAGGATGGCTGGTTATACTAACCACGAAATGGCGGATATGCACTTTGTGTACGGTGTGGCAGACGGGAATGCAAGTGAGGCAAAGAGACGTTACCGCGACCGGTGTCCGATGAGATGCACTCCAGATCGGAAAACCTTCGAGCGTTTGCATGGGCGGCTGTGTGAAACGGGATCCTTCGTCGCGGCCAAGCAAGACGCAGGGCGTGAAAGGTGTGTCAGGACGCCGCAACTTGCAGAGGACATTCTGCGTAGGGTGGAAGAGCGACCGGGATGTAACACGCAAGCGGTTTCCCGTGCAGTACACGTGTCCCAAATGTCGGTTTGCCGTATGCTACAGGAGGAAGGAATGCACCCCTATCGTACGCAGAAGGTACAAGCGTTGTCACCGGCGGACTATCAGCCACGTGTCCATTTCGCACGTTGGTACCTCCAGCAGAATGCAGCGCAGCCGGATTTTGGTGCACATGTTCTGTTTATGGACGAGTGCACTTTCACCTGTGAGGGCGTTTTGAATACCCACAATTCACACACGTGGGCATCTATGAACCCGCATGCCACATGTCCTCATTCGTTCCAGCAGCGGTTCTCCGTAAATGTTTGGGCAGGGATCCTCCATGACCATTTGGTTGGCCCATACCTCCTGCCACACCGTCTGGACGGCAAATCGTATAACACATTCCTACGAGAGGTGTTGCCGGAGCTGCTGCGTCCGATTCCAAACCCCAGCAGGTCGAGAATGTGGTTCCAGCACGACGGTGCGCCTGCACACTTCAACTTAGATGTGCGGAACACTTCACATGCAACGTTCTCAGGGCGATGGATTGGTCGAGGTGGTCCCATAGCTTGGCCACCAAGATCGCCGGATCTCTCGTGTTTGGACTTTTTCCTGTGGGGCCATATGAAAAGCCTAATCTACGAGTGCCCCATTGAAACCGATATTGATCTAGTCGCCAGGATCGCCGTTGTTGCCGGCGATATTCGGGAAATGCCTGGTGTCTTCGCAAATGTGTGAAGCCTGCATTACAGCTGGCGGCAGCTCTTTTGAGCAATTTCTTTGAGCATGTACCTCAATTACATTCCTGTTAATAAAATGTTTTCTGAAGTATCTCCTCTCCTTCTTGTATTCATTCTTTAAATGTGACAGTGGAAAACTACCTTTTAACTTCTCACCGCTTGCGTTCCTACCATACATTCTATGACGAATATTGCTCGTATAGCTGCGTTCTACCACCCCGTAAAGTTTTGCCCACTTTTTCAGATTCACCCTGTATATGTATACATATAAAACATGTCTTTTCTTCCTTTAGGTTTTTGCGCATGACTTTTATCTGTTTATTCTCTTGTTGTATATATCTTGTTTAGCGCAGCGTGGTCTTAGTTGTCATTATGGCATAAAACTTCAAACAACCAATCGTTTGTTGTTTTATTTTTATATTTCAAAAGTTTCATTTTAATTACTTTGAACTTGATTTTTCTCGAATTTTGAGCCCCCATTAGCCAAGTTCATTCATATGATTGGGTCTCTAACCAGCCTCCCTCACATAACGGACATAACAGAGTTTGGTGAGATCATTAATGTGCTAGGCTCGTAATCCGCAGTTCCCAGTTGTGCTAGCATTTCAATAACTTAAAGCTTTGTTCGTTGTTCAGAGTCTCAGTTGTTCCAGCGCTGAAATTTATCTCCGATAAACCTGCCTTCAATGAGAAAGGGGACACTTCTGTGCTTGGAAAGACACTCTCCGTCCAATGAGACATTAACATGTGTCCTCATGTGCAGAGGAGAGCCATAGCCACCTTAAAGAATAAGTTGGATGGATTCCATCTGTCACTTAACAGCTATCTACTGGGTCCCCTATCAAACTCTGAGCCGTTGAGGTTCTTGTAACCTGGCCACTTGGGCCAATGGGTGCAAAAACGTGCCTGTGAGAACTAAAACAAAACCCATATGAGAAAAATGTACTTATTTTTAAAGAGGAATTTGAAAATGTGCTGATTTTTGATCAATATTTTTTTCATGTCATGCTTACTTAAAAAACAATATTTGCGAATTTTATTCTCTAGATAATGTCTTTTTTTGTGCATACTGTAATACTTAGTGTCTATGTGATTTTTAGAGTAAATATACGTTCCATTGTACAATTTTGTCATTTCATAAATCGATATTGATTAAGAATTTTTCGCCGGAAATTAGATAATACTTTGTTCCGATATTGCTTGTGTGCTTTGCTACATTGTGATTGGTTGTTGCATTGTTGAAAGCAATAACATTCTTGAATGCTTTATATTGTCGGTAGTAATATGCATAGCGGAAATAAAGTGTCAATAATATACCTTCCGCTAATAACAAATACATTCACGCTTTGGGAACAATTAGAGTTTATTGTTTGGATCAGTCATGCACAAGTTCTTATGCTTTTAATAATTTTATCCATCACGTATGAAAATTCAAAACTATAAATTAATAATTAATT
Organism: Ryuthela nishihirai; assembly: GCA_038380435.1. Taxonomy (NCBI): domain Eukaryota; kingdom Metazoa; phylum Arthropoda; class Arachnida; order Araneae; family Heptathelidae; genus Ryuthela; species Ryuthela nishihirai. The sequence continues at coordinate 31,408,508 of JAWZYU010000022.1, forward strand.
TAATCTGAATTTATTAAAGTGAATATCGTTTCAATCAGACAAAAATTTAAAATAAATGTAATAAAACTACGTACAACGTCATTGAAACCGAATGTTCAACAGCTATTTCAGGGATGCAGTCCCATACTTCATATACTGCTTCCAGACTGCAAACGTTTTACGTCAAAACTAACTTTATATTAATATATAATTTTGTGTTATTTTGTACACATATAGGTCCGAATCTTGAAAAAAATCGGGATTGGGAGGGTCGCCAAAAATACAATCCAGCTGGAAAAATATAAAGTGGGGAGGAGGGAGGAGAAGAGACTGGATTTCCAACGAAGTATAACATTTTCCCCTCCATTTCACAGGTCTTTAAAAACATTTCCTGAAAAATGCATGAAATAAAAATAAGAATTAATAGTTTTTCGCCTCTATTATCCTTACTAGCACCGTGAAAGTGGTGGGAGGGGTGAAAGAAAGCCGTGTATTGGAGAGCCATACATTTTGCACGGTAAAGAACAGGCTGGATGGCCTTGACAGGAGGCTACCATCTGCCTCCCAACAGCTGTCTAGTGGATCCCCTTCCCTAAACATTCTATGAACCCTCGAGGTCGTTGTGACCTGGTCATTTAGCCCATTGTGTGCGAAAAAGTACCTCTCAGAGGTAAAGCAACTCAACTCGTTCATCGCTTTCCCCCTTTATTGCGTCGTCAATTCATCGCATTGCCATTTCATTGCGAAGTAAATTCATTGCGACCTCATTTCATCCCGCCCTGAATTCATCGCATCATCAATTTGTTGTGACATCAATTTATCGCAGCGTCGATTGATCGTGGTCAAGACATAGCATTTTCAATTAACCGTGGTGACGTCCATTCAGCAGGACACGATTTATCAATTCATTGCGTTATCAATTCATCGTGAAGTAAACTCTTCGCGAACTCAATTCATCATGACCTTAATTCATTGCGTCATGAAGGCAGTTGTTGTTGGGTTGTTTTACCTCTGAGCGCACTATTTTGCACACCATGGTCTAAATGGCCAGGTCACATGGACCCCGAAGGCTCAGAGAAACTTGGGGGAGGGGACCCACTGGAACAGCTGTTGGGAGACAGATGGTAGCCTCCCGTCAAGGCCATCCAGCGTGTTCTTTAAAGTGCACAGGGTATGGCTCTCCCGCACACGGGGCCACGGCTTAACGTCCCATCCGACGGACGGCGGCTTATACCAAGCCCATCGGTGTCCCCTACTGACCGTGGGCAGGGCGGGGAATTTTGCGGAGATAAATTTCAACGCTGACCCAGCTGGGACTCGAACCTGGGAACTACAGATTACGAACCTGGCGCGCTACCGACTGAGCCACCCCCGCCCCTATGAAGGCAGCGTCAATTCATTAGAGTCTGAATTCACCGCGACGTCAATTTATCGCAGTGTCAATTCACCGCGACGTCAATTTATCGCAGTGTCAATTCACCGCGACGTCAATTTATCTCAGCCTCAATTCGCAGCGACGTCAATTTATCTCAGTGTCAATTGGTGGAGTGTCATTGTTAAGATATCAAGGGGTTCACACTGAGAGAAGTGATTACACTGAGGGAAAAAGCTACTTTTTTTGGTTTAAGACATAAATTTTCGAAAAATTTACCTAAAACCTACCGAAATGGGAATTTCCATGTTCTCTCAAAGGAACTCAACTTCGAAGCTCTATACGTTTTAAAATGAGAGTTTGTTTAAAAATGTGGCTGAAGATAAATTAAAAATCATAATCGTATCCGTGGTGCATTCACTAGGCAATGTAGGAAAGTATGATTGATACATTCCGAATAAAATTTATTTTTCTTTAACTTTAGATATATCGTAAATGATATATCTGTGATGTAGTGCGTCTGAAGTGAAGTTATGTTAATGGAACGAAATGAATTCATTTAAATTAAATTGTATTATAAATCGGGTGGTAGTTTTCGATAAAACTTTCACATTTCAAAAATTCTTATGGTTTTCGTTCATCATTTCTTGGTTTTTCAGTTCTATATGTTTGTCAAAATGGTTCTTCTAAGATGTTGACCACTAGCAACATGCTACGTACCAAATAATAGCCTGTTGTATAGGAGGGTCGTGGATTTAAAAAAAAATTGCCCAATTTTATTTTCCCATTTAAATCTATATAACAAAAGAAGGTGTCTGTTGTTTCTGTGGCAGCCATAACTCATCAGAAATTCAACGTAGAGGATGCAAAGTTTCAGATAATGTTGCTGGCTGTGATCCGGATTGCAATGCCAAATATCAAGTCGAACATCCAAAAGGGGAGCTTGTTAGAGGCAAAGATATGTACCCTGCTATTATTACGGGAAACGATAATCGCTGTCAAACCTATTGTTGCCATTTATTGCTCCCTAACTGTGAAAGTAAATAATTAAATTAGTATTTAAATCTGCTGTCGTTGCCAGATTCCCCACATTTCCAAAGGCATTATTTAGGCGTTCCATTGCAGTTAGGGACTTGATTTACTATCCAAACATGGGGACAGGCAGGGGAATCCGCCAACGAAATTTGGGACCTTTCGGTAAAGTACATCGAAAATAACAAAATGCCGAAATCTGACGAAATAAATATCTCGATCTTTTCCCACGGCCTCTGAGAGAGAGCGCCGAGTGAGCAATGACCTTTGCATCACCATTAAATTCTTCGTGTTCAAACTGTGTAAAATGTCTGAGGGAGGGAAGAATACACAAAACTAACCATTAGTGCAGGAAACAACAGAATATGCAGATTAAAAGTGATACACGAGCTGTCACAATTTGTGTAGAGACGAAGCCACGGGCCAAGTGGGAACCTGATTTTAAACCAATCACTGTGGCAAACAGGGGACGCTGTGCAGGAAATTTGGACCTTGCGGACGAATATCACGGGAGACATAGGGCGGCAAAATCTGTGTTAACAGAAATAAAGAGGATGACAATGCAGTTTCCTTGTAACAAAATTACACGAAGGTTCTACAGGAGAGTTGTAGTAGATAAATAAAGGTGTTTTATCGCTGGCCTCGTACCGATGAGAGCAAGTTCTAATATTTTCTTTTATTCAATCTTTCGGAAAATATTTCCATTAAATTCGCTCAAGAGAAAATCAATTCTGATTCATGCTTTAATGGATCTTGATCCCTCTTTTTCCTTCCACACTAGCTGCCTATGTGTGGAGGGGTTTTCTCCAGGTTAGAGCAAAACACTCTGACGTGGATGGTGCCTTGACGTGGCGTAAGAGCTTTTCACTAAACCATCCGGCAGACATTATTCCCATGTCATAGAATATTTATTAATTTTTGAGAACTTTCTATTATATAGTTAATATATCATTAAAACCACGCTTAATGAATGATTTCAAAATCAAAATATGACACACAATACCCACACAATTAAATTTGTTGACGATAACAATTTCCAAGTACAGTAAACCCTCGCAAGCCTGGTTACAGCTAATCCGCATGTCTTCTAATCCCGATTGATGAACAGATATTATTTCTCACCACGCTCAACAAACGTGTTTCGATCGCTCAGTGTTGTTCTTGTTGTTGGAGCCGCGACGGACAGGTGTTGTTCCTTATAACGCATAATTTGTGCTCTGCTATTTAATTGAGAAAAAAGATATTTTTTTTTATTATGGATCCTAAGCATTTGAAGAACGGATAAAAATCAATCAGGTTGCTTTACAAATCGTTAGCAAACTGAAAATGAGAGAAGAACTTGGAAAAAATTAAATAAATTAAGAAATACCTATCTTCCTGTAATGCCCTAAAAATAGAAAACAAAATTCAAGCATAACCATGGTGCAATCAGTCACTGAATTCGTATTCACTTCAAAGGAAGATAGGGCACTGGCGATCTTGTTCAGTAGGTAAATCGGCGCCCTATATTCCTTTCAAGTGAATACGAAACTCAGTGACTGATTGCATCATCGATATGATGTAGATTTATTTCCTACTATTTGCAGCACATACCAAAAGATATCAATTTTTTTTTTATTTTTTATTATATTTATATACACTGGTTTTCGTAAATTAAAGGAAACTCAGAAAAAATATGATAAACAAAAAACTATGCAAAGTTCTTTAATAAGGTGTCTGTGTATTCCTTACAACAATGCAGGCACGACAGCGATGTTCCATGTTGTTTATGATGCTGTGAGTCAGCTCAGTAGGGAGTAACAACCATTGTTCCTTTAAATCAGTAATAAGCTCCCCCTTTGTTTCAGGTGGCGGGTTGAGGACAGCAACACGTCTCCCTAGAGCATCCCACACATGCTCAACCAGATTTAGGTCGGGAGATCGAGCTCCCTACTCTATGCGCATATTGATCTCCTCTTGAAGGTATTGTTCCACTAGTCGAACTCTGAGTGGACGAACGCTGTAGCCTTGCAAGATGAATGTTTCACCTATTGTACCAGCGTAAGGACGTACATAAGGGTCCAGGATGTCATCTCTATACCTCTGAGCATTGAGGTTCCCACTCGTCAACACATAGAAGTCTTTGCGTCCACCTAAGGAAATGCCACTCAAAAGACACACGTTACCTCCGTCGTAACTGTCTCCTTGACGGATGTTACTGGGATGATAGCTGTACCTCGTTCTCTCCATGTCAAACAATGTCTGGAATCACTCTGCAAGCAATATCTGGACCTCCATTGCTCTTCTGTCCAATTAACATGCATGCATGCCCAATTCAACCTCTCTCTCCTGTGACGTGACGTGAGGGATATACAAATTACTGACCTTCTAGCGTACAGACCTCCCACATGAAGCCTTCTGCGCAAAGTAGAAGCTAATACAACCCTCCCAGTGGCTGCTGCAAGACAGGATCATAGCTGACAGTGAGTAGATGTCGTGCTCCTTCGTGCTGTTAATCGCAGATTCTTTTACTGCGGTCGTTTACTGCGGTCTTTTACTGCGGTCGAAACTCTGGCCCTTTCTCGGCTAAACCTCTGAGACCTGGAATCTGTGCTAAGAAATTCATTCCACAGTCTATGGACTACAGAAGGATCACATTCAGCCATTGTGCCATGTATGACTGACTTTAGCCCGCTTCGAGCTGGCCAGTAGATCTCCACTGCAGTTCACTTGGCAAATGATGTCTCGAGGTCATTCCTACAAAATGGCTATTTACTCACATTTACAACACAAACTCACAATCTACTCGAAAACACCCGTTTTTATGCTACTATCCGATTACGCAAATTCACACAACTTATACTGATTTGCATACAATATGCTCACTCGGCATTACGTTGCTGGTTACGCGAACAAGATTGGTGAGGATCACACAATTTTTTGGCGAATTATCGCGATTTTTCCCATTTTTCTTTAATTTATGCAAACCAGTGTATATATATACAATGTAGTATATATATATAGTATATAGCATATAGAGGGTGATTCAGTTAAGCGTGTATAAACTTCTGGGAGGGGTAGGTTGCACAAAGACGAATCGTAATCACATGGCAATGCAGGGTCGGTAATGGCATCAACATGTGCTAGTGTACAGAGAGGACGTGAATGAAAGAGCAGCAGTAAGTGAACAAAATGCTTTTTATTAATCCCAATAGGTACATTTGCGAAATGCACAGAGGTCACAGGTGTCCAAAGTTGCGACCACGAGCTGTAACACAGGCCTGACATCGTCGGCGCATGGAATCACGTACATTCTGGAAGATTCCTGGCGTGTCTTGTACTTCCGAGGCAGCTATGGAGATGCGTGTGACAAAGTCCTCAGCACTTTCAACGGGGGTGTCGAATACCAGTCCTTTGATGTAACCCCAGAAGAAGTAATCAAGTCATGATAGGTCCGGCGATCTTGCAGGCCAATGAATGGGACCACCACGCCCGATCCACTGTTGTCCAAATGTCACGTTAAAGTGTTGACAAACTTCATGGTTGAAATGGGCGGGGTCCCCATCGTGCTGGAACCACATTGCACGGCGCAACGACTGAGAGACATGTTGTTCATCCAAAGGTTCTGGGAAGACGTTCTTCAGGGATGAACAACCTCCTTTTGGATGAACAACAGGTCCCTCAGTCCCCCCTCGAAGGGAACCACCTTGTCGTGGTGGTGGTCTTGCATGCCTTAGCGTAGTTGAGGGCTATGCTGACTAGAGTTACTCATGTCGGACAGGCTGAGACGAAAAGGCCAGATTAAGAGTTCCCATGTAGAGATGACTCCACAGGGGAAACACCAAGGTACGAGCAGTCAGTTGACTGATATCAATGACCAAATGGCTTAAGTACAGCTGGAGGTGGGCTGTAGGAGAGGATGAAATAATAGGAGCTGAAGGAGAGAAAGAGAAGGAGGAAGTAGTAAGAGATTAGAAATGGAAAGAAAAGTGCAAATAAAATGCACAGGAAGGTTAAAGAAAAATATGAGGCTTGATAAAGTGAGAGGACTTGGAATGGAGGAGTAAGACGAGATAATGAGTTGGATGAAAAAGTATAAAGTAATAAAAACGATACTGGCAGTACGAGAAAAAGTATTAGGACTGCAGTATAGGACTGAGGATGAGAAAAGGTGTGAAATGTGAACACACTATAAAGGGGTAGAGGCGTACAGACTCCAGGTGGCTAAGGGGAGAGCCCAATATTACAGGTCTGTTACCATATGGGGGAGGAGGCTTGTGTCAAGGGATACAAGCTCCTCTCCCATATTTTCTGTTCTTTTTCAGGTTGACTGGTCTCTGGTTCATTCGGCGAGTTTAGGTTGAGGTCGCAACTCTTAACACGGGGGAGAATAGGAGTCCTTGGTCCTTTGGACATGGATTCCTGTCCTCCCCGCTTTTTACTCCGCCAAATTCCCATTTCCGGGTTGCAGGTCCAACAGACTCTGACCGGAGACAGCACCCTATTACGTCCTAGGCATGCAGGCCTCACCTCCAAAGCTGGACTCAAGGGAGGAAACTGGCCGAGATTGCTAAAATTAGCAATTTACCTAATAGGTTGGGCCCATCAAGGCATGTGGGAGTTTTATCATGGTCGACACGCCTATGAGTGGCCCACCAGTTTACCGTAGGTGTGGAAAATGGAAATGTGGTGTGTAATGTGGAAAAGGGGATCCTGGCGGTTGAGGGTCAGGAAAGCTGGTAGCCCAATACACCGTCCTTGGCCCCTGCTTCAATAAAACGGGGGGTTTGAGCTGGCTCACTCAGATCAATCGGTTCGTGAGGCATCCCCTGTCCCACCTCTGTGTCCGTGGTGGGTCAGGGGGGTTGTGTGAGCCAACCGGGTAGAGGTGATTCCCGACGATAGGGGTTGGGTCCGGACCAGGACCCGAATCAGTTCGATTTCTGGCCTGGATCATGCTCTGGTCCGAGGGGAGATCCGAAGTCTGGGTATAACATGGGCGCAGCTCTGTTATACCCAGAGGTACAGTCGGTCAAAAAAGTATCCGAACGCTATGGTTGCATACAAAATTCAGAAAAAAAATCTGGGAACGTTTTTTTTAGAAATTAATGATCTGGCAACCTTCGTGTACGGTACACGAAGGTTGCCAGATCATTAATTTCTAAAAAAATCGTTGCCAGTTGTTTTTTCTGAACTTTGTATACAACCATAGCGTTCGGATACTTTTTTGACCGACTGTACAGAGGAGTTATACTCTGAGGTACCTCGAGCGATGAATATTAACTCTGAGGCCTCCCCTTGTTGGACTCGGTTGTGGGTGGAAACCGCCTGGGTGGAATACCCAATACCAAATATGAAAAAGACGAAGTTGACGAGTGAATTAGGCGATACTAAAACTAAACGGACTGGAAAAAAAGACAGTAAGCCCGTAGAGGATACTGATCTTGAAGTGGCTGTGGAGGAAGTCCCAGAGACTCCCCCTCCCACCACAAGTACTGATGGCGAAAGAAATAGGCCTCCACAAGGTACAGGAATAGATAAAGGGAGCCCAAATAATGAGATGGCCCCAGATAGAATAGTGTAACCCAGCGAAAACGAGATGGGTTCGGGAAGGCTGGCCACTGAAGCTGGCCTTCTGGAGGAACTCGCGGTGGCGATGTCCGTTTTAGGACAGACAATGAATTAAGAGACATAGTAATGGGTGCAGCTAAGAGGCTGCACACCATTATCTGTGATCAGGAGCTCCAAATATCTACCATGAGAGGACGTATTACAGGGAGAGCTGCAAGTCCTCTAGAGACAAAAGAGAAACCACCAACTTATGCGAAGGCTGTTGGTGGACAAGGGTTAGGGAAGGGTGGTCTAGTGGTAGCTAAAAAGCCCACTCCCCCTAAGCAAAGGCATACCCTGCTGATCTTATCAAAAAGTAAAGAGAAGACAGCCATAGAGGTTAGGGATAGCCTAAAAAGTAATATTAATCCTACAGAACATAGTATCGGAGTGATGACAGTAAAGCCGATGAGAACAAACGGCGTCATCGTAGAATGCAGCTCTCGAAGTAACATGGACTGTCTAAAGAAGGCAGTCGACAGCCATGATGCACTCAAAGATGTTTTAGAGGCCAAGTCAGCCAAAAGGCTCAGGCCAAAAATCATGGCATGCGGAGTTGTTAAGGACATCTGCAGCGAAGACCTTCAGAAGGTCATCCAAAGTCAGAATGGGTTTCAAGATGAACATGCGGATCTAATCCCGCTGTTCTCGGTGAAGCACGAGTGGAAAATACAGTCCACTGGGTGTTGGAAGCTAGCAGTGCCTCACACAGAAAACTATTAGGCATAGGTAAGATAAACGTGGGAAGGTCACGTTGTTTTGTCAAGGACTACATCCGAGTGCTCAGATGCTACAAGTGTTACGCATTTGGGCACATGCAAAAGGGTTGTGGTCAGAAGACACAACGGTGTTCCCAGTGTGCGGGCAAGCAATCATACAAGGAGTGCAAGAAGCCCAAGCCAAAATGCATAGTTTTCAAAAATGCAAAGAGGAACATGGGGCCAAGTATGACATTGGCCACCAGTTGTCCGTCGTACTGCAGAAAAATGAAGTTGTTGCGAAAGCGTACCGACTATGGGCAGTAGGCTTCTAGGTGGTCGAAGGGCGAGTCTGAAATTCACTCAGATAAATTTAAACGGAGCAAGGGCCGCAATGGCCCAACTCAGTCAGGAGATAAAGTAAGAAGGAGTCGGTGTTGCTCTAGTGCAGGAACATTACTGCACAGAGAACATCACTAGGGGGCTCCCTCTGACTATAGCAGGCTATTTTGCATCAAAGGAGCCAAGCCAAAAGCTGGAATTGTTGTTTTGAATCCCAAAGTGAATGCCATCCTGGCATATCACATAGATACCTTAGTAGTGCTGGAGATCGGCTATGGGCGATTATTAGCACACGCCATCTCCATCTACTGTCCTCTGAATAACAACATAGAGGACTCGTTGACCGAGTTACAAAACGTCCTAACTCGCGTTAACTCTAAGAACATAATAATAGGTGGTAACGAAGTACCCATTGTGGGGTTCAAATAGACAAGACATCAGAGGAGATATGACTCTGGATTTTATCAACTCTGCTGATCTATTTTTATTAATGATGGGATACTCCAGCTACTTTCCATGGCTCTAGAGGTCAGAGCTGGATCGAATTGACCCTGGTAACGCCTCGTATGTTTCCTACGGTTCAGAATTGGTGCGTTAGTGATAAGGTCACAAACAGCAACCACAACTATATCATGTTCCTTGTGGGTGGAACAACATCTCCCACACACTATGTAAAAAGGTTTGCGGTGGGCAGGACTCCGGTCTGGTGCAAGCTCCTGCATTGAGTTACACTGCAATTGGCAAAGATCAGCCAGCGCGTCACTCACATTAGTGATTGTGTATCTCTAAACAACATCCTCAGATATTTGACGAAGTGTGTAAGCACTGGATGTGAGACAACCTTTGGGTTCAAGAGGCAACCCAGGATAGGCAGTCGATCGGTGCCCTGGTGGACACCTGAGCTAAGTGTCAAGAGAAAAATGGTACGAGATCTAAGAAAAAAGGTACCAAAGGTGCCGCAATGGGGATAGAAGTATCAGAGAAGAAATGTACAGGAAGGAGAAGGCTGAGTATAAGTTCGCTATACGTCAAGCGCAGCTGGCCTCCTGGCAGACGTTTTGTAGTGATGTCTCTGCACAGAACCTGTTTACTGTGCAGTACAAGCTGGCTACGGAGAAGGACACTAAACCCCTGGAAATTGAATATGTACGCAAAGAAGATGGGTCCAAGACCTCTTCCTTTGACGAAACAATCCAGGTATTATTAGATAATTTATTTCCAAAAGATGAAAGAAGCTCTGATGACGGAGAACATCAACTCCTAAGGGAACATAGCAGGATACCACCGGATACGGAAGATGACGTTCCGTTTACGAAAGAGGAAGTAGGAGAGGTGATCAGAGATATGCCCCGGGGTAAAGCCCCGGGATACGATGGTCTGATTGTGGAAATCATTTCTCAGGTGTTTAATGAACATAAAGATCTGTTCACCCAGCTCTTCAACATGTGTTTGAAACTGGAAATTTTAGCACAAGCCTGGAAACAGGCCGATCTGGTTTTTTTTAATAAGGCAGGCAGAGATCCGGCAGACCGAAGATCATACAGACCAATATGTCTGCTGCCGGTGTTGGGAAAAATACTAGATAAACTCCTGACAAATCGAATGTATTTTCACTGTTTTAAAAACGGATTCCTGAACGCTAAGCAATTTGGGCTCAGGACAGAGACCAGTCCACCACTGCCGCTATCAAACAAGCGGTGGACATAACTAAGGTAAATAAAATGCACAGGATGCATACATCTCTTATAGCCTTGGACGTGACGGGCGCCTTCGATAATGTCTGGTGGTCCGCGATTCTAAGTAGACTAAAAGAATGTTCTTGTCCTAGGAACATTTTCGTTCTATTGGCCAATTACCTCAGTGGGAGGATGGTCAACTACTCCCATGCCAGCCTCAAGAATCTTGGAAAGAGGCTGCCCACAGGGTTCGTGCAGTTGACCGTTCCTCTGGAACTTGGTCGCCGATACTGCCCTGGAGTTGACTCTACCAGAGGGCATTTGGGTCCAGGCCTATGCTGATGATATGCTGTTTCTTAAAACAGCACCCTCCAGAGCGAGACTGGAGACTGCTGGCAACGCAGATACTAGAAGGATGATGTCTGCGCAATAAGCTCGGGTTCAGCTTTGCTAAGACAACAACCATGACGGTTGCAAAAGAGGGTATCCTCAAAAAGAGGCACCCTATTTTTAAATTACAAGGCAAAAATATCTGCCATAGTACTTGGGATCACTCTGGATGAGAGGATGAGCTGGATCCCACACTTGCAGGACCTGAAAACAAAATGCACAAATGTTATCTGCAAGCTGGGGCAAATGACTCGCGTCTCATGGGGACTCAGAAGCGAAGCCCTCAAAGAAATTTATCTAAGGGAAATGGAGTGGATCCTAACCTATGGTGCAAGCGCCTGGTGGCGCCCGACGAACCACTCCATAATGTGTAGAAAGCTGATTGCATCCCAATGACCAGCTTTACTGCGAATCACCAGGGCTTGTAGGACCACATCTACGGGTGCCCTCCTGGTGTTAGCAGGGATCCCTCCGCTATTTTTGACGGCCGGTAAAGAGCGACCATTTTTAGAGTCCTGCAGGCTAAGGAGAAAGCAACATTCCTTGGAGTTCAGTATGACCCTGAGGAATATGAGATAAATACTGCTAAATGGGATCTCCATCCCATAAGAAGACTATGTGTGTCCTGGTCCATGGAGTTACCATCAGGATTAGGAACTAAGATATACACCGACGGTACACGAAGTTGTTATGAATTACATTATTATTATTATTTTCATTTTTTTTTTTTTAATCTATTTATTGATGATGATGATGATGATGATGATGATGATGATGATGATGATGATGATGATGATGATGATGATGATGATGATGATGATCATCATCATCATCATCATCATCATTATTATTATTATTATTATTATTATTATTATTTACATTGTTATGAATTTTGGTGTCCTCAAATAGGACGCTGGGACTTGCTACTATCATTTCAGCAATGTGCAAGTTCTGATTCACCTTAGAAACCTGGATTATCGCACAACTGGAACAGTCAAAGAGAACCGTGTTGGTGATTGTCCACTGAGGAGCAGCAAGGAACTGAAAAAGAAAGCTCGTGGGATTTTGACTATCAGTTTGACCGGAATGGTGAAATTTTGTTCGTTAGATGGAACGACAACAAGTGTGTCACTATTGGCACAAATTTTGACAAAGTTGAACCTCTGGGAATCGCTACTCGGTTCAGCAGGGATTCAAATCAGAAGACACACAAATACCACAACCTGCTGTTCTCAAGTCATATAATGCGAACATGGGAGGAGTTGATCACCATGACTGGTTGGTAGGAAAATATGCAACAGGTATCAGAGGGAAGAAATGGTACTGGGTCTTATTTACACGAATGATAGAAATGTCTCTTGTAAATGCTTGGCTCCTCTATCGGCTAGTACATGGGCCAAATGCACTGGACCTATTGAGTTTCAGACGTGCCGTTGCAGTTACCGGACACTGGAAGAAAACAACTTGACGTCCAATGGCTTCCCCGTCCAACATGAGAGTGGTACCAGATGTTAGGTTTGATGGGATAGGCCATGTCATTGATCGACAAGACGCACAAAGAAGATGGGCACAAGTTGGGTGCAAAGGAAAACCAAGGTCATGTTGTGTAAAATGTAATGTTACGCTGTGTATGGGGTGTTTTGTACCATTTCACAAAAAGTAATTTTTTTGGACTCAAGTATAGTATTGTTACGACAGAAGGAATCTGGCAACCGAAAGCAAAAAGTTTCAGCCAACGAACAAGAACGTTGGGAGAATTTGGAGAAGAAGAGTGGAGCGTTAACGGTCGTTTTGTATTGTAACGGTCGTTGTGTTGTAACGGTCGGAGAGTTCGAAAATGGACGGTGAGCTGTTCTGAGACAGTGCGCGTAAGTATCAAGAAGTAACTTGATGTGTTGTGTATACGCGGAAGGATAAAAGTGGGATCTTTTATCGTTAAGTATCAAGAAGTAACTTGATGTGTTGTGTATACGCGGAAGGATAAAAGTGGGATCTTTTATCGTTAAGTATCAAGAAGTAACTTGATGTGTTGTGCATACGCGGAAGTATAAAAGTGGGAACTTTTATGGCTAACTTCGAATGTCTACACGGACTGTCTTTTTGTTCGGCTAGTGTGTGAAAAGTTATTAGCACAGGACGAGAATTGGTTTACGAGTGAAGATCGTCGGGTGACCTGGTAAATCAAGTAAAAGGTAGTATTTAGTAAAATACACAGAGCTGATGTTGTGTGCTCTACGCAGGAAGATTGATGACTTGTGCATGTTAATAGTTGATTTGTTAATAAGATACTTCATCCATATTTCCTTTGTAACAATTTACCTTGTATTGAATTTGGTTTTGAAATATAGCTTTTAATACTCACGCTCAGTGGCTATCCATTTTTGTGATCCGCAACATTTGGTGTCAGAAGTGGGATAATTTATTGAATGCCGTTAACTAGAAGTATGGATGAATTAATAAAGCTGATGACTGATATGAAAGCCGATATGGCTAACAAAATAGGTGACCTTGCTAGACAAAGTGATAGCTTGAAAGGTGATATAGCTGCCCAAAGCGATAAAATAGGTGACCTTGCTAGACAAAGTGATAGCTTGAAAGGTGATATAGCTGCCCAAAGCGATAAAATAGGTGACCTGGCCGCACAAAATAATGAGTTGAGGACTGAGATAGTTTCTCGAAAAGATGATTTGAAAGCCGAAATGGCCGCACAAAATAATGAGTTGAGAACGGAGATAGTTTCTCGAAAAGATGATTTGAAAGCCGAAATGGCCGCACAAAATACTGAGTTGAGAGCTGAAGTGGCTTCTCGAGTTGGTAAGATTATTGATCACTTCAAGGATCATAAAACCGAACTCAATAGACAATGCAATAGTTTAAATGTTGAATTTGTCAGTGAAAAAGATGATCTTGATAGTGTTAAGTTAGATTGTAAACATGGAAAAGAAAAAGAGAAAGGCAACGCATATAAAAATGTGGATCTGCTACTGGAAATCAAGAATTGTAGAGATAGCGCAGATAATGCTTTTGACCACGCAACTACTAGTAATGCATGGCAGAGTGTCTATGTCGCTGGTGACATGTCTAGGAACTGTGAAGAACAATCACACAGATCAGAGAGCTGTGAGACTATACAGTACGCTTTGCACTTCAAAATACCTAGGTATACAAGTCTGGCACGATCTGAAGAGAGATCCACACGAAAGGTATTCTATTCCTCGCCGTCAGCAAAATGTGTCATGGACAATTATCGCAAAGGCAGAGTAACGAGTGGTAATGAGGGGGAACGAAACAGAGTTTACGTTTCGCAGAGTGGTCCGAGTAAAGAAGAGGCGTCCATTCATCATAGATACAAAGTGCCATTCGACGTTACTGGGGAAGTCGGAGAGATTTTTCCGAAACATATAGCCACACTCGAATCGTTTATAGAAAGTGGGGATTTAAGAAAGGAGAATTCCGAAGAATGGCTTAGAAGCGTAACAGGTGATGCTAGTAAAGGAGCTTCAGGCAGAGACAGTACTTCAAAGACTAACTTTCTGGATGAAACTAAGCCTCAGAGTTACGATCAGAGAGAAGTGAATCCCTCAGATAATTTCAACGTAGCCACGCTGAATTTCTTTTCTGAACAGTCAATGTGCAGATTTGGACATTATAACCATTTAGATTATAAGGATATAGAAAAGTTTTATCACGACTACAAGAGCTCTAAAGTGGACAATATCATGTTACAAAACTCGTCGCTGATCTCCAGAATGAACAATTTGGCAATCATGACTGATGTTTCCCTGGCTAATTACAATGAGAGCTCCAAGAAAGTGAATTCCGAAGAAACAGCAACTATGACCTCCTCGGGTCATGTGTTTTGCTGGAGACCCGAGTGGCGCCATCGGATGGTAGATAAGCGCAGTACAGGAGGTGTCGGCGACAAAGTGAGTCTTGTCTTGGCTCCTGCACTTGCTGCTTTAGGTCTCAAGGTCCCTATGATCTCCGGTCGTGCTCTCCAATTGACGGGAGATACTCTGTACAAATTGGAATCCATCCCTGGCTTCACAGTCGACTGCACTAAAGATAAAATCGAGCAGATGATGGAAGACGTCGGATGCTGCATCGTAGGACAGACAGAGGAGCTGGTGCCAACAGATAAGGAGATTTACCGCTGCAAGGATCTGATGGCTACCATAGATAGCGTTCCTCTAATGATATGCTCAATTGTGTCCAAAAAGCTGGCTGAAGGAGTGTGTGCTTTGGTTTATGATGTTGAATTCGGAAAAGGAGCTATTGATCTCATCAGTACAGAAGATGTTGCTGTTGATTTAGTTAAGAAAGTGGTTGCAGCATCACAAGCTCGTGGAATGAAGAGTTTGAGTTGTTCAGCTGTTATCAGCAACATGGATTCACCTCTTGAAAACTCTGTTGACAACTCTCTGGAAGTGATGGAAGCTGTTCAGTGTTTCCTTGGTAACGGATCCTTGGAACTGCAAGAGCTCGTCGAAGAGTTAGGAGAACTTCTGCGTTTTGTGAACATTGTGGATAATAGGGTAGATGAAGCATCACGTGTCCGTAAGGTTCTGCATAACGGCAATGCTTTGAACAAGTTTCGTAACATGTTAATAGAACAAGGAGTATCTGAAGATGTTGCAAGCTGGCTATGTGAAGGTAAAACAGAAAAAATATTGCTAGCAGCCCGACACATCACTGATTTCACTTATACAGGAGAAACAGGTAAGGTTGTCGGATTAGAAGCTGCAGTTCTAGCAAGAGTATGGAAGGAGGAGATGGACCGAAGAGCTAAAAAGAATTATGGAGCTGATATTATATTTGTGAAGCACCTTGGGGATCAAATGGAATCAGGTGAAATATGGCTGAAGGTTCATCACGACAGTTCTGAATTAAGGGAAAGTCAACTGACAAAAAGGTCAGACTGGAGGATGAAACTTCTCCCTAGATTTTATGTCACTAATGACTTTCATTCCTTGTTACTCTTGATAGAAGTAAAAATCCAAAGAAGAAAACTTTCGACAAAGAAGAAAACTTTTTACACGTTTTGCACGAAAACTCTTAGTCGATTCTTCTCCCTGCAGAGACATAAACGTGTTCACAAGGGCTATAGGCCTTACACGTATTATGTTTGTGGACGAGGCTTCAGTCAGAAAAGAAATCTACGTCATAATGAGATTCGCTTTCATTTTGACACAGACGTGGTATATCGCATTCGTCGACGTCCAGCTACAAAGTGCAAGTGGTTCACGTGGATCGTTTGGCTCCGTTTCATCGAAGAACTGAAGAAACTTTGGAATCCAGAATTGTTCTGGACGAACAAGACCTAGGAAGGGGGCAGTGTTACGACAGAAGGAATCTGGCAACCGAAAGCAAAAAGTTTCAGCCAACGAACAAGAACGTTGGGAGAATTTGGAGAAGAAGAGTGGAGCGTTAACGGTCGTTTTGTATTGTAACGGTCGTTGTGTTGTAACGGTCGGAGAGTTCGAAAATGGACGGTGAGCTGTTCTGAGACAGTGCGCGTAAGTATCAAGAAGTAACTTGATGTGTTGTGTATACGCGGAAGGATAAAAGTGGGATCTTTTATCGTTAAGTATCAAGAAGTAACTTGATGTGTTGTGTATACGCGGAAGGATAAAAGTGGGATCTTTTATCGTTAAGTATCAAGAAGTAACTTGATGTGTTGTGTATACGCGGAAGTATAAAAGTGGGAACTTTTATGGCTAACTTCGAATGTCTACACGGACTGTCTTTTTGTTCGGCTAGTGTGTGAAAAGTTATTAGCACAGGACGAGAATTGGTTTACGAGTGAAGATCGTCGGGTGACCTGGTAAATCAAGTAAAAGGTAGTATTTAGTAAAATACACAGAGCTGATGTTGTGTGCTCTACGCAGGAAGATTGATGACTTGTGCATGTTAATAGTTGATTTGTTAATAAGATACTTCATCCATATTTCCTTTGTAACAATTTACCTTGTATTGAATTTGGTTTTGAAATATAGCTTTTAATACTCACGCTCAGTGGCTATCCATTTTTGTGATCCGCAACAGTATAATACATTCTATTGATACTGTTAGATCCCAGCGTCCTATTTTGAGGACAGTCATTATTTGCATACCTACATACATTTTCATGCAATTGTTCTATTTATTGTCATACATATGGTATAGACTTCAGAAATAAAGAATAAAATTTTAAAATCTAAGAAAAAAAATCTTGGATTTAATGGATTAATATAAGCAACAATGTTCTTTCAGATATATTATCCAGATTGTGTAATTCATTTGCTTTTAATAAAGATGATGAAATGCTATAGAGCAAAATCAATTGTGATTAAGTGAAGAATAACCTGAGGGATTGATAAATGTAAAACCTGTTTACATATCAGTATTAAAGAATGGTATGTAAATGGCAGCTAGGCATAAACTGGAAGGAGAGCTGTGTACCAATCCCCAATGATGATGCACAGAACCGGCCAGATCTAACACCTAATGCCCGACCCCGCCTTCTCGTGGTGCAGGCTGTTAGTACCTTTCAAAAGAGATTCTCTTTTGGAAGGGAACGGAAGCGGAGGGCTGCCAGTTCAGTATGGCCTACTGATCTGGTCATCTATGGCCACTTTTATTTTTTTTTCAACCCTGCTGAAGAGTGGTCAACTTCACAGGGTCCTGGTGCTGACCATTTATACCTACTAGACTGGACTTGTTTATGGATTTGAGCTTGATTATGGATACAGGACTTGCTGCACTGGTGGGCCTCTGTTGAGGGAGAATCTGCCACTGTGTTTTCTGTTTGCTTCTGGGTTGTCAGCCGTAAGTGAACAGAGGCATGGGATACCTTATATCAGCTGGTGGATAATCCTAATCAGAGTCCATCGCAGGTACCTGAACCTTACTTAACTAGTTGGTCATCGTCATGCCTAAACTGGAGTAATCTGTCTCAGGCAGACCATATGGCTCTTGAAAAAGTCCTCTTGAAAAGGTGGTGCCTGAAGTTCCTACCAGCATCGGTGACTTCGGCCTTTAGCGGAGGAGGAACAGGTCTTTGCAACATGCCTGCGATCAGGGGGCTGTTTGATATTGTTGGCACTACCTATCTCAATAAACCTAGTTTCTTTAAAAATCCTACTAATCATTTTCTCTCTGCAGGAACGTGGAACGTGAGGACATTACGTAGAGATTATTCTCTTGAAGTTCTCACGCACGAATTCCAGCGCTATGACTAAGATATTTTGGTCTTGCAAGAGACCAGATGGACAGGTAAAGGTGAGATACTTAAAAAAACTTTAAATTTCTCTTTACAGGGAGGAAGGATGGAAACCATCACCAAGGCGTTGGTCTGTTTCTCAGAAGACATGCTAATGATGATTTTCTAGGATATGAGTGCATTAATGAAAGGTTCCTTACAGCAAAATTTCATACAAGCATTAAAGATTTGAATGTTATCTGCTGTTATGCCCCCACTGAGGATGCCGATGAGGATGAGAAGGATAGCTTTTATGGAGAACTTCAGGATATTTTGAATTCTGTCAAGAAAGGAGATATTATCCTTGTTCTAGGTGACTTCAATGCCAAAGTTGGTACTGACTCTGACCTTTGGGGAGGGGTGATAGGCCCTTTTGATATTGGTACCTAATATGGCAATGGACAACGTCTCCTACAGGTAAGTAAACTCAATGGTTTCAGAATAACTAACACATATTACAAACACCGCGACATACAGAAGTGCACATGGGTTTCTCCTGATGGGCTGCATAAGAATATGATTGATTATATATTAATTAACTGCAAACGGGCTAGTTCTGTTAGGAATACCAGGTCAAATAGGGGAGTTGAAATTGGATCTGACCATTACCTTGTTAAAAGTGTCTTGCAACTTAAACTTAAAAAGTGTTTGCTAAGGTTAAAAAATTTACCTTTAATACTGAAGCACTGAAAGACACATTTATAGCTAAAGCTTACCATAACAGGTTACTTAGTCGTTATGACTGTCATGGTTTGCTTACAACTGAAGTTGAGGAAGAATGGGACCATTTTGAACAGGCTTTTTTGGAAACTAACAGTACTCTTTTATGGAAAAAGTAGCAGAGGTGGCAGAATTATCTGACTGATAAGGCACTTGAGCTTATTTCAGAAAGAAAGAACTGCAAGAATGTCATTAATCAATACCCTACTAGTTCTAATTGAAAGCATTACAGAGAACTTAATAAACGTGTAAAGATCAGTTAGTTGCTGATAAGAATCTTTGGCTTGATGGTTTGGCTGACAAAGCCGAGGAAGCAGTTATACAGAACAACGGCAGAGAGCTATACCAGATAGTTAATGTTTCGTGTGGTAGAAAACGAACAGGTATACAGGGATTGAAGGATAAACAAGGTAAGGTTATAGAAGGTGAGGATTCTGTCAAGGCTAAGTGGGCTGAGCATTTCAGTGATGTTCTAAACAATGTGGGTAGTTCTACTCCCATTGTTTGTAATGATGATAGATGCATTGGTGGCTTTAATGTTGGCCCTATAACACAATCTGAAGTTATTTTCGCTATTTCTAAACTTCAACTTCATAAATCCCCAGGGGTAGATTAAATTACTACGGAAATGCTTAGAGCTGGGAATGTTTTGTTTATCACTGGGATGATTGAAATTTTGAATATCTTTTATGAAAAAGACATAGTTCCTAAGGATTTTATCAGAGCTATTATTATCCCTGTTTTCAAAAAAAGTTGATCGCAGTTCTTGTGATAACTATAGGGGTATCAGCCTACTTTCTGTTCCAAGGAAAGTTCTTTGCATGATTGTGCTTAAAAGAATTAAGAATCTGGTTGACAGGCAATTGCGTGATGAGCAATGTGGATTCAGAAGTGATAGGGGAAGTGTGGATCAGATATTTTCACTTAGGCAGATTCTTGAGAAACGTTTAGAGTTTCAGAAACCTTTGGTTGCTAGCTTTGTTGATTTCAAAAAGGCTTTCGACTCTGTTGATCGTCATAATTTGTGGCTGATTGTGAAATCATATGGTATACCAGACAAGTTAGTTAACATAATGAAAGCTCTCTATAATAACACTGAGTCGTGTGTGAGAGTTGGTAAGGCTTGTAGCAATTGGTTTAGCATTACTTCTGGTGTTCGACAAGGATGCATTTTGTCTCCTTTTCTCTTTAGTTTGGTTATTGATTACGTTATGCTGATGATTTAGCCCTTTTGGCAAATGATGTTGATGAGATGAACTCTTTCATTCGAGCTGTTAATGAGACTGGTAGTAGAGTAGGTTTGGTTATAAACAGAGAGAAAACTAAAGTGATGAAAATTGGTCAGGCAGGCTGTGATTCAGTTAATCTGAATGGTTGCAGTCTTAAGCAGGTGTCACAGTTTAATTATCTTGGGAGCTATGTAACAGATAATGGTGATGTGCGGCATGAGATTAACAGGTCAATAGGGATTGACTCTGGGACTTTTAAGAATCTATGGAGATTGTGGAGAAATAGGCGTATACACCTAAAGACTAAAATTAGACTGTATAATTGTTTGGTTCTTTCTATTGTTAGTTATGGTAGTGAAACTTGGACACTTTGTAAACAAGATAACAGGAAACTAGATGCTTTTGATTCTAGATGCTTACACAGTATCTTGGGCATTAGGTGGTTCAACTTTGTAACTAATGAGATTAGGCAAAGGAGTTTGCAACCTCCTTTAAGCAGCATATTGTGCAGAGAGAGACTCCGTTGGTTTGTCCATGTTGCCCGTATGAATAATTATAGATTGGCGAATAGGGTTATGAACAGTGTGCCTAAAGGCCTCAGAAAGAAGGGGAGACCTAGGATGCGGTGGGCAGACAATGTCAAACAGCACCTTGTTAGAATTGGTGTGTAGTGGCAGGATGCAGCAGATGTAGCTCAGGATAGATATGCTTGGAGAATTAAACTGCACGGTCTGGTTGGTCCTCCGTAGCCCATGGCTGCTTGATGATGATGATGATGATGATGATGATGATGATGATGATGATGATGATGATGATGATGATGATGATGATGATGATGAGTAAAGATTCACAGGATAAGTCCTGTAGACATGGAACGCATGAAATAATGAGCTGAAACACTTCGAATCCCACTCATAGCAAAACTGTTTACATATTTTTAATAAACATAAAAAATTAATATTGCATAATGCAATTAGTTTCTACTCTTGAAAATATCACTATAATTAACTGGATTACGGATATTAATTTACCATTTGTATTGCTTCAAACTTCCTACAATTACATTAAGAAGAAAATTGTGGAACTCTGAATTCTCTTATGAGTTTGTAGTTCGTTTCTTATACGTTGCCCTACGTTAGAACTGTAAAAGTTCTTTGCAACTTGATTGAGATATTAATTGAATTCTAATTCGATAAATAAAGCAGGTCTTTTGTTTTTTTTAAATCACTCTTCTTTATATGTGTTATGTAGAAATTGCGGATTCACATTTCTGTCATAACTATTACAGAAGTACAGAAATGGTAATACAATTAAAAATTAAATTATCGATATATATATATATCTTAAAAAGAAAATATGAAAAATGATTCATTTGTACCGTACGATATTAATAAATTTCAAATATACAAATGATTCTCGATTCGAAAAATTCGAATCGAGAGTCAGTGTGTTTTTAACAACACTTTAAACGATTTGCAAATTACACTTAAAATTTATCTCCTCTGTTCTGTTGTTAAATTTGCTTTGAACTTAAGTTCAACTGAGTATATCTCTGATAGAACTCCCCTTTGTTCAAAATGCTGCAATATCATACACTTCTTGCTGAAGTATTTATGAAACTGTGATGCTTCAGTTTCTTTGCCAGATTCCGTAGACCAGGGAGTGCACAAACACGTCCACTGGCCAATCCCAGGTCTTAAACAGATTCATCCGGACCGCGGGAAAATTATGAAATATTTTTTTCTCCATCTGGCACTGGTAAAGTGACTGATGTTTTAATAGGATTCAAGACGAAAATTTGAATAATATTATACGACTAACTACAACATCATTGAAGCTCGTTTCTCTAATTATATATATTATATGACAAATAAAAATACAATAAACGCAACTAAGCAAAATAAGCAAACGTCATATTTTCTATCCGGCAAAATGCCAAAAGCGTTTGTTCACTCTTGCTGTTGACATTGCTATTTTGCTAAAAATGTCGGGAAAGGTATACACTTAAAAACGCAATTTCAGTGAAGAGATGCCAATATAATTTGTCATACATGATCAATGTTTATATTAATATCGGAATCGAGACTTCATTATTATTAATAAAAATAAAGATTGTTAACCTAATTATTGTAGTTAATTATCCTTTGGGAGACTTAGTTTCATAGAGTCCCCTGATTTTACGATAATGCCATTTAGACAACTGTCGGCAAAATTTACTCAAATGTAGTAACTTTCAAAAGAGATACTCGCTTGTGGAAGTGAACGGAAGGGGAGGGCTGCCAGATTAGTGTGGCCTACTGATCTGGACAACTATGGCTACTTTTCTTTTTTCTATCCTGCTGAGGAGTGGTCAACTACACAGGGTCATGGTGCTGACCATATAAACCTACTGGACTGGACAGATATATGGCTCTGAGCTTGATTATGGATCCTGATTTTGCTGCACTGGTGGGCTTCTGTGGAGGGAAAATCTTCCGCTGTGCTTTCTGTTTGTTTGTGGGTTGACAGCCCCAAGTGAATAGATTCACAGGATATGTTTATCAGCTGGTGGATAATCCTGAGCAGAAGTCATCGCAGGCACCTGAACTCTTTGCTTCTATTGGCATCGTCAAATTCTACATTGGAGGAAGTCTTCCAGTGTAGATGGCTTCAGCCTTTAGTAGTGGGGAAATGGGTCTTTGCCCCATGTCTGCGATTAGGGGGCTGTTTGATATTGTCGGCATTCCCTCTCTCAATAAACATAGTTTCTTTAAACATCCCACTAACCATTTTCTCTCCATAGGTAGTTGGAATGTGAGGACTCTGCACAGAGCTTTTTCTCTTGATGTCCTCACACAAGAATTCCACCGTTATAATTTAGATATTCTCGGCTTGCAAGAGACCAGATGGACAGATAAAGGACAGATTCTTAAAAATAATCTTAAATTTCTCTTTTCAGGGAGGGACGACAATAAGCATCACCAAGGCGTGGGTCTGCTTCTCAGCAGACACGCTAGCGATGCTCTTCCAGGATATGAGTGTATTAATGAAAGGTTTCTTACAGCAAAATTTCAGACAAGCGTTAAAGACTTGAATGTTATCTGCTGTTATGCCCCCACTGAGGATGCCAATGAGGATGAGAAGGATAGCTTTTATGAACAACTTCAGGATATTTTGAATTCTGTCAAGAAAGGAGATATTACCCTTGTTCTTGGTGACTTCAATGCCAAAGTTAGTACTGACTCTGACCTTTGGGGAGGAGTAATAGGCCCTTTTGGTATTGGTAGCTGCAATGGCAATGGGCAACGTCTCCTACAGGTAAGTAAACTCAATGGATTCAGAATAACTAACACATATTACAAACACCGCGACATACATAAGTACACATGGGTTTCACCTGATGGGCTGCATAAGAATATGATTGATTACATATTAATTAACAGCAAATGGGCTAGTTCTGTTAGGAATACCATGGCATATAGGGGAGCTGAAATTGGATCTGACCATTACCTTGTTAAAAGTGTGTTGCAACTTAAACTTAAAAAGTGTTGTGCTAGGGTTAAAAAATTTACTTTTAATACTGAAGCTCTGAAAGATCCAGTTATAGCCAAAGCTTACCATGATAGGTTACTTAGTCATTATGACAGTCATGGTTTGCTTACTACTGAAGTTGAGGAAGAATGGGATCATTTTAAACAGGCTTTTTTGGACACTAACAGTACGCTTTTAGGAAACAAGGAGCAGAAAAGGCAAAATTATCTGAGTGATAAGGCACTTGAGCTTATTTCGGAAAGAAAGAACTGCAGGAATGCCCTCAATCAATACCCTACTAGTACTAATAGAAAGCATTACAGAGACCTTAATAAACTTGTAAAGGATCAGTTAGCTGCTGATAAGAATCTTTGGCTTGATGGTTTGGCTGACAAAGCCGAGGAAGCAGTTAGACAGCACAACAGCAGAGAGCTGTACCAGATAGTTTTATTTTTGTGTGGTAGAAAACGGACAGGCATACAAGGATTGAAGGATAAACAAGGTAAGGTTATAGAAGGTGAGGATTCTGTCATGGCTAGGTGGGCTGAGCATTTCAGTGATGTTCTAAACAATGTATTTAGTTCTACTCCCATTGTTTGCAATGATGATAGATGCATTGGTGGCTTTAATGTTGGACCTATAACACAATCTGAAGTTATTTTGGCTGTTTCTAAACTTAAACTTCATAAATCCCCAGGGGTAGATGAAATTACTACGGAAATGCTTGAAGCTGGGAATGTTTCGGTTACCACTTGGATGACTGAAATTCTGAATATCTTTTATGATAAAGGCATGGTTCCTAAGGATTTTACCAGAGCTATTGTTATCCCTATTTTCAAAAAAGGTGATCGCAGTTCTTGTGATAACTATAGGGGTATCAGCCTACTCTCTGTTCCAGGTAAAGTTCTTTCCATGATTGTGCTTAATAGAATTAAGAATCTGGTTGACAGTCAATTGCGTGATGAGCAATGTGGATTCAGAAGTGGTAGGGGATGTGTGGATCAGATATTTTCACTTAGGCAGATTCTTGAGAAATGTTTAGAGTTTCATAAACCTTTGGTTGCTAGCTTTGTTGATTTCAAAAAAGCTTTCGACTCTGTTGATCGTCATAATTTGTGGTTGATTGTGAAATCATATGGTATACCAGACAAGTTAGTTAACATTATGAAAGCTCTCTATAATAACACTGAGTCGTGTGTGAGAGTTGGTAAGGCTTGTAGCAATTGGTTTAGCATTACTTCTGGTGTTCGACAAGGGTGCATTTTGTCTCCTTTTCTCTTTACGTTGGTTATTGATTATGTTATACGAAATTCACTTCAAGGAAAAGATTTTGGCTTTAAATGGGCTGGAGATACGAAACTTTCTGATTTAGATTATGCTGATGATTTAGCCCTTTTGGTAAATGATGTTGATGAGATGAACTCTTTCATTCGAGTTGTTGATGAGACTGGTAGCAGAGTAGGTTTGGTTATAAACAGAGAGAAAACTAAAGTGATGAAAACTGGTCAGGCAGGCTGTGATTCAGTTAATCTGAATGGTTGCAGTCTTGAGCAGGTGTCACAGTTTAATTATCTTGGGAGCTATGTAGCAGATAATGGTGATGTGCGGCATGAGATTAACAGACGAATAGGGATTGCTGCCGGGACTTTTAAGAACCTATGGAGAATGTGGAGAAATAGGCGTATACACCTAAAGACTAAAATTAGACTGTATAATAGTTTGGTTCTTTCTAGGGTTAGTTATGGTAGTAAACTTGGACACTTTGTAAACAAGATAACAGGAAACTAGATGCTTTTGATTCCAGATGCTTACGCAGTATCTTGGGCATTAGGTGGTTCAACTTTGTAACTAATGATGAGATTAGGCAAAGGAGTTTGCAACCTCCTTTAAGCAGCATATTGTGCAGAGAGAGACTCCGTTGGTTTGGCCATGTTGCCTGTATGAATAATTATAGATTGGCGAATAGGGTTATGAACAGTGTGCCTAAAGGCCTCAGAAAGAAGGGGAGACCTAGGATGCGGTGGGCAGACAATGTCAAACAGGACCTTGTTAGAATTGGTGTGCAGTGGCCAGATGCAGTAGATGTAGCTCAGGATAGACTTGCTTGGAGAACTAAATTGCACGGTCTGGTTGGACCTCCGTAGCCCATGGCTGCTTGAGGATGATGATGAGGATGATGATGAGAGAAATACGTTCTTTTAAAATTTTGGTCGTTACATATAATTTCTAAATGATTTAACAACCAATGATACTTTAAAATGTAGTTTCCACCACCTCTCATCCTTATTCGATAAGGGTGAAAATCTCTTTGGAGAAAGTTTATTTTTCGATGGCCGTCCTTTATGCATTAATTTGATTCATATCTAAAGTCAATTAAAAATCGTCGTATTAAATAACAATAATTTCCCAATGGTAATGATATAAAGTTGCACCCGTACGAGCCTCCAAAGAGGCTGATGTAAATGAAGAATATGCAGTTTCCTCCTAAAGAGGAAACTGCATATTAATTATAATTTTCTCATTCAGTATCCAAATTACTTGGTAATGACTGTAATTTTTGATTTTCTATTACAATTGTTGTTTCATGCTTTGTCTTTCTCAAGCTAAGTATCTTTGCTGACTTTTCGTGTTCTAGGAACACAAAACAAGAATCAGGCTTCGGGCCACGTCTGTGAAAATTGGTAAAATGGTTTTATAGTTTGAACAATTCAAGCTTTAATTTTTTACTTTAAATTAGTGTGGATATCCATAGTTTCCCGAGTTTTGAATGTTGCTTTCACATAGGTCTTTTCTCGCTGAATGGTAGCTTAAATTTAAAAATTTAAGTTATAGCCTTCATCCGTTGGATAGCGGGGTTTTGCAATAATACAAAAGCTGACAGACTGAAGTCCATAAAAACATCATTATTGATAATCAGGTTTTAGAACAAATGTTTATCAATAAGATTTACTTAATTATCAGTTGGGTGTTTGGAGAGTTCTATTTCAGTGTATCAAGTGTAAATCAGTAACTCACTCTCTCCATTTTCTGTTCCAGAAGGCCACCACAAATATGGCTCTCGTAGAATCACAATGCCCTTCACCGGCACCATAATATCATAAACGCATTATAGTACATTGCAGAAATGCTAGAAGCGAAACAAAACAATCGATCTAAAGAAACGAAAATTATCTAGAATACGAATGTAATAATTGTTTAAGGAAATGTTTTTAACACACACTGAGATCTGTCTCCATTAGCTTACTGGATGTTGTTGGATGGGAAGGAGGTCTGATTTATAGTGATAAGGGATCAGCTGGGTCATATGACTGAGTAAGTGAAGGTGTACAGTCGCTCAGAAAAGTATCCCAACACTATGGTTGATTACAGAATTCAGAAAAAATATCTGTAAACGTTTCTTTTAGAAATTAGTGATCTGGCAACCTTCGTGTACAGTACACGAAACTTGCCAGATCACTAATTTCTAAAAAAAAATCGTTGCCATATATATTTTTTTAAATTCTGTAATCAACCATAGCGTTCGGATACTTTTTTGAGCGACTGTACATTGCCTCCTATATCAACTGGTACCTGTTAATTCGAGGTAGAGGGTTGAAGTTCAGGTTTTCCTTTTTCCATTTTCAAAGTGAACCAGTGCTCACTTTGGGACCATTCATTCTGATGAGTCAGGAGACCTTCGTGATCACCAACCATTAGTGGCGAAAGCTCTAGTGACTAATCGCTAGTTGAGAAGCGAAGGTGCATTTTGAAAGCTTCTAGTAATGAGCGCAAGGTCTTTTTTAATTAAATCTTAAGAAAGACGCCGCAATATTTCCACTTAATTCGCTCAACAGAGAATTCTGATTGACGCTTTAATGGAAGTTTTGTGGTATGAAGCCCTCTTTTTCCTTCCACACTAGCTGCCTATGTGTGGAGCGGTTTTCTCCAGATTACAGCAAAACACTCTGACATGGATGGTGCCTTGACGTGGAGTCAAAGCTTTTCACTAAACCATCAGGCAGACTTCTTTTTAATGTCATAGTGCATATATCAAATTTTGTAAACGTTAAATTTATTCCTTTAACAGATGTATTTCCTAGTAATTCAGTTGCATTTTACAATTTTCATGCGTGTAACTTTATGAATATTATAGCCACAAGAGTATATTCGCATGTGGTTGTAAACATTGTAAGTTATTGCAATTTACAGCCAAACATGACATGACACCTTCAGGCACTTATAAACGAAATTATGTTTGTAAACCAAGAGATCTAAAACATTTAAACTTAATATTTACGTTAATAAAGAGAAATACCTCAACTCATAACAGAAAACATGCTTTCTACATCTGTGAAATTTTGAATTCATCTCTTAACTTTCTTAGTAAAACTAATTTTTAAAGGCTTTTATTTATTTGGGTAGACGGAAATATCAATTAGGAGCTAGGAAAAATACAATGTTTCTATAAAATATAATTTTATGTGCAAGCAATTCATATGAAATTATACATTTTCCAGGTGTAATATTTTCTACATCTCAAAGTTTGATAACATAGTATAGAATACATAGAGTCCTAATATATAACAACTCCATGGTTTTGCCAAATGATAGCAATCAAATGCAGTATTGGATGTTAAAATTTTTGTAAATGAATTTAAAATTTGGATATTAAACTATGAGAACGTTGGTTTATCGTTTGTTTAATTAATGTACCTATTCGTCATATATTTTAACTTACGTTATATCCAAATCGTATTATTAAAATTTTATGGAGATTGTTCTTGCATATAAATACTCTTGAGTATAAAGATATTTGTTTTTGTTAAATTCATCTGTATGGAGACAAATAATAAATAATAATAAATAAAATAAAGTGGATGTGTGGATTTTCTGAAAAGGTGTTGTCCATCAAGAGAAAATCTTTTATATTCTGAGCTAGCCATTGGTCTACATTCAAGTCACTGTCTTCGATGTATTCTGCTAACCTTGTGTATGGGGGGACGAATTGTTTTGAGCCAGGTGGGATCCGATAATGTTATCAGAAGGTCGTCGGTTTAAATTCCCATCCGGCTGAAGACTATTATCCCGTTGTACCAATTAATAACAAAATACATCGAAAATGCAGTATAGTGGCTTGAATATAAACCAATGGATCACTATAAATACAAAGGTTTATTACTACTGGTAACAAACATAGAGCAATATGCACAATGCAGGGACCGATGTAAAAAGTATGTTAAAATAATACCAGATGGTAGTCTTGTGGTGGTGCTGGTGCTTTGCACGAAATTGAAACAGCTCAGGTGAATGGAGACTTTTGCTGCAATCATGGCATTATTTGAGAGTAAGGCAGCAACAGACGAATTTCTTGATCTGCGGTCGGTAGCCTAGTGGCCAGAGCACCTGATATATTATCAGAAGGTCGTGAGTTAGGATATCACCTGGCTCAAGGCAATTTCCCCTCATACCCACTGTTAACAGAATATAGTGAAGATAATGGCTTAAATATAGAAACTAAGAAAAATTAAGTTGAGTCCGTTTGATCAGGGAAACAACGAATTAATGTAGTAAATAAGTTATAAAATTGATAATTTCTGGAAGAAGAGCAATAGAGATTTCTGTTATTGTGTTCAATACATCTTTCTCAAAGAAAAGGTTGATTGGATGTGATAAGAGAAGATCTGAAAGCACCTGATGTAACTAAAGAGAATAACAAAGAGAGGAAAACCAGAAGGAGCAAAACTTCTACTAAAATTTATGAGAAGCTGAAGAAGTGAATCAGTTGAAGAAATGATAAAAAAATTACGACTGAAGTAGGCTGCTGTAGTGTTGTGTTCAGTTAATGTGTGTGATTGAA
Organism: Ryuthela nishihirai; assembly: GCA_038380435.1. NCBI lineage: Eukaryota > Metazoa > Arthropoda > Arachnida > Araneae > Heptathelidae > Ryuthela > Ryuthela nishihirai. Next base: position 31,438,121 of record JAWZYU010000022.1, read on the forward strand.
TGCGGAAAACTGAAGGGTCCAAAAAACTGAAATTATCGTCAGAATGCGGTCACCAGAAAGTGGCTATGGTAATGGATGGAGTCGATAACTGAATTGATGTCAACGGGTGACACTGTAACAATGAACATGCAGCAAAATTATAAGAACGCATTTTACTATCTGTGATATCTAATTTCTATTCAATAGTAATCAGGAACAGCCACTCTTGATTACTCGAACAATTGCCAGTAATTAATGCTGTACTGTTTGCCCTTAATGTTTGCATTTGTGTGAAGTAGGTACATCATTAAATACGAAAGCGAAGTCTGCAACTGCTCGATTTTATCGCTTGCCTGTATTCTAAGTGAAGGGTAATGAGAGGCAGGCATATCTCTCAATTCTCTAATTTGTCGTTTGGTGCAACGCTAATTCTTGCGTATGATGTCATTATTCTAAAACCAATGGTAAACGTCATCACTGATTTATCCTAGAACCTTCAATTCATATTTTTAACTTCCATCACTGCCTCTGATAACATTATTATTACGATGTAATCAGAATTTGTTTACAGTGTGGGTGGGAACCGTGGGAACGCCACCTTCTTGTATTTTTCTTTCAGGGCGAGGCAGATTTTTTCATTGTTTCGAATAACTCATATCTTAGTCCTAGCTCCTTCTTCAGAAAACTCTCAGTTAGAAAGGCTATACACCGAAGAGCCTAAACATTATGAACAGCGCGACTTTATGCAATTGTCTTTAATGCAAATAGGCAAAAATCGATCAAAATTCGATCAATGCAATTTCTTAGGATTTTAGAAAGGCATATCACTCAAATAGTTTCTTCTTTAGAAATTCTAATTCGAAAAATTTATCCTTCTCGATGCCTTACAGAAAAAAGACATGACTACAGTTTGTGCAAACAAGTTCATTCTCTTAGCACACGATATTTAGATGAAATGAAAGAACCAGTGTTACACTGAAGAAGATGAAGACAGGACAAATTGGTCAGTGGACGTCTCACTAATGGTTAAACATTTTATTCATTGTCCATAATGATTTTACTATAAGCTATAAAGTTTTCTCATTTCATTAAAGGTGATTATAGTTCTTAGGATAATTTCAAGGGCATCAGTCCATTCTGTGTTTCTCGTACTATTTTTTATTGCTTTCTTTAAAAAAATTAACATTTAGTTGATGAGCAACATCGAGATGAAGAATTTGGATTCAGAAATGGTACGGGATGCATAGATCAAATATTTTAACTATGGAAAATTTGCGAGAAAATTTAAGAGTTTGAAAATTTTTTGAACTGTTAAAACAACTTTATTGCAAAAAATAACCTAAAAAAATTCACTAATTAAACGGCAGAACCGTAAACCCCTTCTAAGCATAGTAAACCAAAGCAGCTAACAAGAAATGTGCTGTCGATGGTTTTATCTCAAAATAACACTTCTTGTGACTTAATAAAGACATTCTCAACCTTCCCATTGGAGTTCACCCGTAGGAACCATTATTAAAAGAATTAACTCAATAGACCTTAACCTCCTCTATTTCGATACTCCCATAATAAAAAAATTAAAGGTAAATCTATATATATATATTAAAATAATACGGTGTGTATCTCCTAAATTCAGTTACGTCCAAAAAGCGTAATTTACTATTTTCCTCGCCATTTCTCCTCAGGGATGGGTAGAAGAATGGAAGGGAAATAAGGAATTCTTTTCTCCTCTTTCTAGCCTTCCTCTGTCATCTTTAATGCCAGATAAGAAAATAGCTCCTTGCTTTCAGCAGAATTCTTGAAAATCCTTACCCTTTATAATATATACGTTCAGTAGAAACCATTTATTTTAAAAAGAGAGAGAAAAATTACCTTAAACAAAAATAATAATGCATTCCCCTTTTATATTACCTTATCACTTTGGTCCCCACCTAAAAAACATACCAAGAATATCTATAATTTCAACCATATATATTTACACAAAAAAGTCCTTATCACGACTAGAAGCTAAAAAGTTCTTATTAGGAGTAAATCTGTAACACTGAATTCTTTCACGCCAACATTCACACAACTTACAAAAAAGTTCTTAGGAAGAATCTTCATATATGTATAGTTACTACACTATACTCTCTATGCAGATCCAACATAAAAAATATCACTTTTCTGACCACCTTTCCTCTCTCGCTTATTGTTCTTACTACAGCTTCTGGGCCTGACTAATCAATATTTATAACACAACGGAAACCTGACAGCATCAAACGGAGATAAGCTCAGCCAAATAGGACATCGTCCTGCTTTCAACTATGACATTTCTTCGCTTTCATCAGCCAACAAACTATTGAATTCACTTGGTCACAAAATATATGTATATACTGAAATCAGAAGAAAAGTTATACGTTCTCTACAGCATGATAGAATTTTTTCATCAAAACTCAGTCCAAGGCAGATGGTCGAACAGGCCTAATCAGTAATATATGATTTGCAGATGAAAAAAAAATCTCCGATCTGCATAATTTTTAGTTGGCCGTGAGATTTCTTGGAATACCTGAAAAATTACTCTCTGTAACAACACTATGTAGTGCTTGGTGTCGCATCCCAAACAGAATAAATTAATGCTTTTTTTTATTAATAAGTGAAATGTTGGAGCAAACATTGATGTTGAGATTTCTTATTATTTGTAGCGTATCATCGTCATCATATATCTATGATATTTGTGTGATATTTTTTTAATATGTTTAAAATGCCCTCCCTGGTACGTTGTATTCTGTTTGCTGAGAGAATCGAGTTGTATGACATTGCATTTTTGTAGTACAGTATATCTTGTTTTGACAGTACATCTCAGAAATGTTTCAAACTTAGGAGAAGATTGACTTCCTGTGACCATAGGTAGGAGTGTATCGGCGGCGTAGGAAATAAAATAAATAAATACCTCTTCAAGCAGCTGCTTGCCACAGAGATCTGCCAGGAGCCTGTCAGTTTAATACGCCATAGTAGAGGGCTCTGTGATGATGGCGTATCCTCTGCAGTTTTTTGGCCAACTGCTCGCGACGTTCCCAGGTGGTCACTCTCCCAGGTACTGACCGCGCCCAAAGCTTCTTAACTTCGGTAATCGAACGAGAACGGTGTTTTAAGCTATCTTGGTGATAAATCGAGAGAACATCTGTTCGGGTTGGGTTGTTTTATCTCTGATCAGCCTTGTTTGAACACAATGGGCTAAATGGCTAAGTCACAAGGACCCCTGAGGGCTCAGAAAAGGTTGGGGGAAGGGACCCACTGGAACAGCTGTTGGGATACAGATGGTAGCCTCCCGTCAAGGAAAATCATCGTGTTCTTTAACGTGCACAGGGTAAGGCTCTCCCGCACACGGATCTGCAGCCTAACGTACCATTCGATGGACGGCGACCTTTCCACGCCCATCAGTGTCCATACTGACTGAGGGGAGGACAGGGTGTTTGCGGAGATAAAGCTCAACTCTTGCCGTGCTGGGAATCGAACCTGGGAACTGCAGATTAGGAGCCTGGCGTGCAGAGAGAAAAAAAAAGCGATGGTATCTCGAATATTAGAACTGAAAATAAAATTTATATTATATTATATTGAAATAAAAATAATTATATTATTGAAATAAAAATAAAATTAAAAGAATCTTTTTTTCACTCTCAGTCATCAGGTTCAGAAGCGTGCACAGAAGTTTGCAATGGCAAGGGGAGATGCGTGGGTGTAGGGTTGGCATATTTCAGTACTCGGTTTTTAGTGCTGTTTTCAGATAATTTGTATTATCCAAATCTTATCAGAGGTTAAAACCCCAATGGGGTAATCTAAGGCACCGATCTAGAAAAAAATAAAGGAGGGGAGTGGGCCAAGAACCTCAATTTAGCCGGGAAAAAGAAAAAGGGGGGAGGGGAGGAAAAAATTGGATTTCCATCATACAGTAGTATGACATTTTCCCTTTCGTTTTCGAGGGGGGGGGGGGGCTCAGTCGGTAGTGCGCAAGGTTAGTAATCTGCAGTTCCCTGCCCTGCTAGCGGTTTGGCTCCCCGCCCTATCCACGGTCAGTAGGGGGAACACCGACGTGCGTGAAATGGTTATATCTCATATTGGACGTCCGGTCTATGGGACGTTAAGCCGTGGTCCCGTGTGTGAAAGAGCCATACCCTGTGCATGTTAAAGAACACGTTGGATGGCCTTGATGGAAGGCTACCATCTGTCTCCTAACAGATGTTCCAGTGGATACCCTCCCCCAATCTTCTCTGAGCCTTCGGGGTCTTTGTGACCTGGCCGTTTAGTCCATTGTGTGAAAAAAGTGCCGCTGCGAGGTAAAACATCCCAACAACGCCTCTGTTTGAGAGTCTTTAAATTTTTTACATATATAAGTTTAATAATTTTTTGTGAGGGGGAAGCTTCCGCTCTCGACACTCTAGTGGTGAGCTTTCGTAGTTTACTTGATTTTTTGAATTCATACAAAGCATTATAAGTTCTGAATGCCATTGAAATAATAAACAAAATAAAATCAATTTTCCAAAAGATCAAGAAATTACAAAAATGTACCTCGGAAAGTATTTTTTCTGAGTGTAAAGTACTATGTGGATCCCAGGAGTTGATTTTGTTTGTAAACCCCCGTCTTGGCAACTTTAGTCATAGAAAATATTAAAAAAGAGGAGCTCGATGTGCCATATAGTATTCGAAAATTCCTTTCTATGGATTGCAATGGTTTAGTGGAGATTCATTCAGGAATGTGAGTTTCGGAGTTAACATTTAAATGTGTTGTCCAGCATTTGATGTTATTTAATGTTAGGTTCGAAAGGCACTTCCATTTTAATATTATTCTTAATATAATGAAGATAGGTTTTCATGTTGCTCTTCTTCGGATGTATCTAATATTCCCTATAAAAATTAAAATAAATAAATAACCTCTCGAGTAGATGCTTGCAACAGAGGTCTGACAGGAGCCTGTCAGTTTAATAGACCATAGTAGAAGGTCTGTGAGGATGGCGAGAACTCTGCAGAAAGACAACATAAAACATTCATGCCCTACCCGGGGGTAGGGCATGAATCTACTCTTAGAGAGTAGCCAAGATTTAGATAGTATTCATTAGATCTACTCTTAGATTATATCCAAGATTTAGATAGTAGCCAAGAGTGACAACCATGCATCAAAATATTTCCAGAATAATGGTCCTGATTTATCGATACCTTTAAGATATTCTAACTAATATTTTAAAAATTCTTCTAGATTTAACAAAATGACAAATTTATTTTTGCATGTTGTTTTCAACAACATAAAAGTTTTAAAAGGGGTGAATAATTAAGATGAATACCTTTAACGTGCAAGTAAAAAGCATTTTAATTAAAGCAATCATGTACCAGAAACCACTGCATAAAAAATAATGTTTATTTTTTTTACATAACTTTTTACAAGTGTTATGACTCATGTGCAATGAAAGCCAAAGAATTATTGTTGGAAATTGAAGCATGATTCTAAAACATCATACTAGATGGCGCCACAGCGGTAAAACTGATTCGTGTGTTACGAAAGAATCTGAAATATCTTTCGTTGGGCTTTTCAAAAGTTGCGATTACACTGTTCTACAAATATATATTCATGTTTATAGGTCTAGCATGCATTTTCTGTTAGCAATATTGACTTTATAGATGCAATGAAATATCTTGCTGTTATTTTTGATAAAACATTTGACTTGAAACCATCACATACAAAATATGAAGTATGTCTCAAATTTGTTAAATGTTGAACAAGTATATAAATTAAAACTTTTAATTTTTATACATAAAAATATTCATATGTTTCATAGGGTTGAAAACTCCTATAATACTAGATCTATGGAAAACGAAAAACTAATTGTTCCTAAAACAAATAATGAATTATTATACACTGGCTGAATCTTTGATATTTTTACTAATCAATTGTGTGCATTGCGAATCCTCCCCTCCGATTTTTTTTCTACATCCGGGCATCTGCGCGTGTTACCAGAGCCTCGTTTTAGCCATTCATCGTCTAAGAATTTCTCTAAAGATAAAGTCACCATTTAGAGAAGGACTCTCTCTCTGGTTCTCATAGTGTGCGGTCGCAACCGCAAGTGCTCCAGCGATTCAAGTCAAGAAAAGGCGGGAGTGACGGCCATCTTGGCCGCCATATTGGATTTCTTCGAAATTTCTTCAATTGTTCATCGGAAATAAGTGCTACAGCGGTCTTTCTTCAGTGCAATGTCGACCATATCCTCTTCAGAGGATAATCTGTTGAAGCAGGAAAAGGTAGATAGTGCAAAAGTGAAATCGGCAGCTGCTAAGAAGATCTCCCAGGCCAGCATTTCATCGCAGGCCAAAACATACGCATCTGCATTGGGTAGTCCTGGAAATCTGAGCACCTGTTGTCAATTCACAAATCAGTCTACCTCAAATGCTGAAATTAATGTATCTAGTGTAGATAATAATATTGATATGCATGATGATATTCTCATTTCAGATCAGGCTCCAGTCTCCGACTCTGTGGATTCTCTCTATGAGAGTGCCGGATTCATAGTACCTGGTTACAATAAAAAAAAGCGCAAAACTAAAATTTCTAGTTCATCTGATCTTAGTGTGTGTTCTGACCCACCAATTAACAGTTACATACCTGTGTTAGTGTTTTCTAAGCCTACTTCCAGACTAAAGGATCTGAATCCTAATGTTTTGGCTCACGAAGTGGAAAGTATCGTAGGCTCACACATAGAGCACCGATTCACCCTCAAAGAGGAACTTTTGGTTAAAGTTAAATCGCAAAGTTTAGCTGATAAACTTTTGTCTACCAAATTTATCTCTGATGTACCAGTGTCAAGCATGTATCCTTCCTCATTTAAGAGCCCTTACGGCATTATTAATAATGTTGATAGATTTCACACTAACGATGCTATTTTACTTGCTTTAGAATCTTATAAGGTTAGTAAGGTTAAACGTTTAACGTATGCAGTGAAAAATGATAAACATGGTTTCATTAGAAGAGATTCTTCTAGTGTTGTTCTGCAGTTTAAATCTTTCCCATTGCCCGAAAAAGTGAAAGTTGGTTTCTGCATTCACAATGTGGAGCCATACACTCAACCGCCACCTCAGTGTTTCAACTGTCAACGTCACGGTCATGTACAACAAGTGTGTCATAGCAAAACAAGATGTAAATATTGTGCTGAGAACCACCATTCTAAAGAATGCCCCAAAGACCGACCACTACTCTGCTGTAATTGTGGAGGCGAACACGTCGCCACCTACGGGCAGTGTCCGGCCAGGTTGAAGGCTTTCAATAGAAAGAAGGAAAACCTTGACAGATCTAGCAGGGTTCCCACGGCTTCGGCAACACAACCGGCTACGCATAACCAAGCTACTGAACCTACTCCTTCAACTAGCAAGATTAGCTCCTCTGTTTCCTCTGCGGCTAAGAAGAGCAAACCATCAAAAGAGACTCCTCCTTCCATGCCTTCTTCTACAGAGGTGGAAAATGCATCTGCTGCCTTGTCTGTTCAGCTTGACAAGCTGCTTTCTCCCTCTCCACCTGCCAGCACACCGAAGAAGCTTACCAGGTCTAGGAAGAAGTCACTTCCCTCTTCTAAATCCCGACTGTCCACCACCGAGGACGATATCCAGAGTACGCCTATTACCAGTGCCAAATATTCACCAAAATTCAGTACCAGGAAGGCAAGATTGAACTATCTCAGGAGAAGCAACCCAATCCCTAAGAAATCTTCAATCACTGCCAAAAACAACTCGCATCTAAAACCTTTGCTACATCTCTTGGAACTGTGCTCTAGAGTGGTCACAAATTTGATTCCTAAGAAAAAACAAGGAATGGAAGTTAAATTTCTTCTCAGCATGATAACCCTGGTTCTACAGAGTTATAATGGCTAGTTTTTCTTCCCTCTTCTGTCTCCAGTGGAACTGTCGTAGTTTTCCTGGCAAGAAGAGTCTCATGCAGAACCAACTGGGTGGCTATCTGCCACCGGTGATTGCCTTGCAGGAGGCCAGAATTAGGCCTAGCTTTAAGTTTTCTCCTTATGTTGTCTTTCGTGATAACTCTAATATTAATCTACACTTATCTGTCTTGCTAGTGAAAAAGAATGTTCCCCAATATCCAGTATTGCTACCTAAAACATATGATTATATGTCCATTTCTGCTGTTACTGTTAGATGGTTAAGTGTGCAAATTACAATCTTTAATTTATACTTGTATCATTATGCTGACCTGGATATTAACACCCTGCTGGTTGACTTTGCCCAGCTGGATCAATTAGACTTTAACCCCAAGATCTTCCTGGGGGACTTCAACTCTCATAATCCTATTTGGGGCGGCACTACACTCGATCACAGGGGCCGCCTGTTCGAACAGGTTTTTGACTCACTCGACGTCACTTGTCTGAATGATGGTTCACCTACCTACTCGAATTATTTCTCTCAAACTACCATAGATCTCACTTTTCTCTCACCCTCGCTGATTCACCTTTTTCAGTGGAGAGTGGGAGGGGATTTATGGTTAAGTGACCACTTTCCTATTTTCTTATTTTCCAATAGATGTACCTCGTCTAGGTACACCGATAGGAACTTCGTAAATTGGGATGCCTTTTCGGCCCTGTGCAACCAAATTGATTTTAACTCCCCTGATTTTTCCAAATTCTCTCAAAAACTCACTGATTCCACTACCAAGGCCACTTTCTCTAAGAAAACATTGAAAGGAAATGTTAGATTTTCTCCCGAAGTCAACCAGCAGTTGGCTGTTCACAAAAGGGCTACAAATAAATTCAAAAGATCAAGGAAACTCTCGGATGCTGTCGACATCCAACGCAGTGGTGCGAAATTACGACGACTTCTATACAAATTCACTAGAAACAAATGGCATTGTTATGTTAGGAACCTTGACCCCAGGATAGACTCCAGACTTGTCTGGGCTCAGGTCAGGAACATCAAATTGTTCACTCAGTCCACTCAGCCTTGGCAGGCGTATCTTATTAAAAATAATCTTCCTCCTGTTGATGGAGCTGAAGCTTTTCTTGATAAATTTTTTCCTCCTCCTCCATTTTCTAACTCAACAACTTATAATCAGCATATCCAGGTGCTTGTTAGAAGATTTGATCCTTATGCACCTTGTAAGGATCCTCTTTTAAACCTCCCTTTCACTTTTGAGGAATTTGTACTTGCTCTTAATTCATTCAAAAAGAATTCTACACCTGGTCCTGACCAAATTTCATATAGGCACCTGAAGGCTCTTTCCTCTAAAGCTCACATTACATTATTGAAACATTACAACTACTTGTGGAAAAATCAGACCTTTCCAAAGGAATGGAGAGAGATACATGTTCTCCCCTTACTCAAACCGGGCAAATCACCTATTGAACTAGATTCATATAGACCGATCTCTCTCTCTTCTTGTGTTTTAAAGGTGTTTGAGAGACTTGTTCAGAACAGGCTCAATTATTACCTGGGAAAAAATGGCATACTACATGATTGCCAAACAGGTTTTCGTAAACGTCACTCATGTCTAGATAACATCTGTGATCTCATTTCCTCAGCAGAGATTAGCTTTTTTCAAAAGGGCTTCTGCATCTGTGTCTTTATTGATCTAAAATCTGCCTTTGACTCTGTGTCACACACGGGACTCTTATTCAAACTTGCTAAAATTGGACTAAATGGTCAAATATTCCACTTTCTTAAGAATTTTTTAACTCTGAGGCAGGTCAGAGTTAAATTAGGAAAGGACTTTTCCTCCTCCAAACCACTTAAGGTGGGCACCCCACAGGGTTCTTGTCTTTCCCCACTGTTATTCAATGTCATGCTCTCTGATTTGCCACCTTACATTCCAAACGGAATTCAATTTTCTATCTTTGCTGATGATATATGCTTTTGGATCACAGGCAAGGATTTGAAATATCTAACCTCTAAACTTCAAGAGGCACTGGATATTTTTTATGACTACACTCAGCACTGGGGACTAACTATCTCCACAACTAAGTCTGCTGTCCTTCCAATCACTCGGAAAATTATCCCAAATGGTTTGCCACTACTCACTATTAACAACACTTCCCTGCCTATTGTGAATTCTTTCAAATTTTTGGGGATTACTATCGACAAGAGACTCACTTGGAAACCACACATCTTGAATCTCAAAATTAAATCGACTAATTGGATCAATCTCATTCTCACACTTTCACACTATTCGAAAGGATCTAACGACAAAGTTCTTGCTCATTTTGCTAGAGCTTTTGTATCCACTAGATTGGAATATGGATTGGCCATACTTAATACAGCTGCACCTTCTAATCTTAAGATATTAGACTCCATCCTTAACAAGGTTAATGGACACATTTTGGGCTTAAAGAAATGCATCAACTCTCTGGCTGTTCAAGCCGAAGCGGGTAGTCTTCCCTCTGCGGTCAGACAACAGAGGCTCTTATATAAACATTTCACAAAACTCCTTGCTTCCTGTCCCACTCATCCTTATATTAAAAGGATCCTTGACACCAACAATGTTTCTCCTACAATCAATGTTTTAAGAAATCACCCTTTTTATAACACTGCACTTAAATTGAACATTTTCAACCCCGTACCTACTCCTTTTTGGACTAGACTTTCACCACGCTTTCACACCACTATTCCCTTGCAGGGAAGGAAAAGGGATTGCTCCACACAGGTATTATTGCAAACTTCGCTGTCCTATCTGGACACCATCTTGAAACCAGGCGATGTAAATATTTACACAGATGGATCTTTTCAGATGTCAAACAATTTGGCAGCAGCTGCCTTCGTTATTCCTGAATCACGAGTGGAAAGAGGGTTCAGATTATCCTCAGCTCATTCTAGTACACATGCCGAACTTTCAGCTATTTTGGAAGCCCTCAAGTGGGCGATTGACACTCCTGTAAGAAATTTGAATATTATCACTGATTCCAGAGCTGCAATTTCGTATCTTAATTCAGCTCAAATTGATTGGTTTGACAGGTTCTACCATTATCAAATCACTAGACTTTGCCATAACCTTTTAGCTAGGGGATCTGATATACAGTTCATCTGGATTCCTTCTCACGTGGGAATCACAGGCAATGAATTGGCAGACACTGCTGCGAAAAATTCATTAAGTTTACCGAGACCTAATCTTCCTGCTTACACTACACTCAAGGTCCATTTTAAACAATTTGACACCTTCGTATATTCTCACTACAAGGACATTTGGGCCTTAAAAGCTTCTAATGTCAATCTACACAGATTTAACATTGATAAAGAATTTAGAGAATTATTCCTTCATTTTTTAACCAAGAGATCCCAGTCTATGATACATAGACTCAGAACTGGGAAAGTTAATCTCAATTATTATCTTTTTCATTCTAAACTGGTTAATTCTCCGGACTGTGTGGTTTGTAGGGTTCCGGAGGACATTGAACATTTCCTCCTGCACTGTACAAAATATGATCGGGAGAGAAACCTTTTGTTTCAATTTCTTTCACTGCACTACAATCCTCCTTTTACCTTGAGTATTATCCTTTCTCCCCCCTATTCCTTGACTAAAGAGCATTTCCTTGCCCTTGCTGGCTTCCTTTCTTCCTCTGGGAGATTTTTATAGTTTTCTGTGGTTCCATTGTGGGCCCCTCTTGTTTTTTGGCCTTGTCCTGTTGTTTTGTTTGCTTGGCCTTTTTGGATTGGTTTGGAGTCTTCCTCTCCTCTTTTACCATTATTCACAATTTTCTGACTTGATCTCAATGATTGTCATTTTCTTATTTGACTCTCCCTTCACTCTTCACACAATAAACTTCCACATTACTCATTGCAGATATTTTATATTTATTTTTTCTCTCTCACAGATCTTCAGATCTGCTTTTTGAACTCAACAATGCTCTTTTCAGTGCAGAGTTGATTTCTTGTTTACATTCTCTTAATTGGAAATCTCATTAAACAATGAACCTCAATGTTGACTTATCTTATGCATTATTCCATGTACTTATCAGTACAGGTCTTTTAAACTGCTCTATTTTAATTTTAATTGTTTACAATTTGTAATTACTGTCCTACACTCTTTTGATCTATCATAATTCAGAGTATCATTACTTTTGATTTCACATCCTCACACTTACTATCTCAAATTCTTAATCTTCTGTTTAATTTCTGAGTTCTGCAAATTTTTAGTTTTACCTAGTAGTTATATATGCAGTATGCTATATTAATTATTTCATCTGGTTTTGCTACTTACTTATCACCTGCCTTGTACTTTTCAGCACAAGACAGCTCTATACAACACTAATTTCCTTGCTCTTAATTTATTCTGTACCATCTGCCCTTTCACTAATGATATCATGTACTTTTCAGTATTTGATGATATTCTTCTCAGTACTTTTTGTCACGTACTTTTCAGTACATGACTGGGTAGCAATATTTTAAACATTTTGATTTTTTGTATCATTATGACTGTGTTTTACTGTATTTCACCATTTTATTGATAATTTACTTAACCAAGCACTTTTCAGTGCAATATTCTAATTTTGATTAACTGTTTGAGCTTTTGTATTATATTGTCTTCTCAGTTAGGAACGTTCTTTTCAGAACGTTCCTTTCTCATTTATTATTTTGTTTATTGCTTTGATCTTATGCTCTGATGTTTGAGTGTTTTCTTCGGATAACACTTAAAAGCAGAGTATTCATCGATCACTCGAAATTCCTCACTTGTCTTCTCGCCTCGGTTGCCGTTCTCGACCAATGAGAATTAACTATTCTCGAATTCTCATTGGCTGTGAGTTCTCGCGTAGGAAAGTTTCTAACTTGCCTTTCGAAAGGTTTTCCCTCCTTTACTATGCTTTATTTTCCTTATTCCTTTAACTGATATATTATTTCCGATGTAATTTTTCATAGCTGAAGCTTTATACCGAAATATTGCGGTTTAAACTTTTAATTTCCTAGCGTTTCGTTAGGCCTACTTTCGTCCCTCTCAAAACTCGTTTAGTTCTAATAGTGTTTCTTGAATTCGACTTCCGAGTTCTTAATATATTTATTATTCAAAAAAAAAAAATGACTTTAATTTTGTTTTCTATCTTCGGATTAATTCAGTTTCGAATTGCTCTTCAATGTATGGAAGGCTCAACTCTCTCTGTGTAGGAATTTCTGCAGATCGTCATGTACTTCCGGTTGTGAATGGCTGACCAATGGAAATTCAGTCGATCCCTGAATTCTCATTGGCTGCTTGCCGTTCACACCGGATGTTTACTTTTAGTTTGTTTAGTACTGCATCATTTTCATGTATATTTTCGGATTTTGTTATTTTTCTTAAAATGCATCAACTATAATTTTTTTGTAGAGTAACTGGGGAAACTCCTCTTCTACAATTCTAAGGTACTTATTTTGATATTTCTTTTAATTTCAAGGTATATTTAAATCAATAAGGTAACTGATTTGTGAACAACATATCCAGTGCGATTTCTAGGGCAATCCAGTGTTATGGCCTGTTTGAATAGGCCCCCCGACATGGGGAGGCCTTACAGTAAGGCCAAAAAGCAGCCAAGTTTAAAGTCAAGTCAAGTCCATTTAGAGAAATCGAAAGACAATGCATGTTGCCCGCCCCTCACGACGTGGACGTACGAGGATGGATTTTAGAGAGGCGCCCTCCCTCCCATCTTCCTTTCTTTTTTTAAATCATGACTATGATCTTTGACTTCTTTACCTCCTTCGTCTTTCTTTTTTTCATCGAGAACGCCAATCGAGTTCGTTTCCTTCTCATTTATTTCAATATTTCCAGAACTGACTAGCTAATAGAAGCACATGGCAAACAGGGATTATTACCAAGATAAAGTCAGGGATATCAACTAAGGAAGAGCGCCGAGATGTTTTATCAATGTCACTTTGCTGGATTGGAAACTTTGTTGTTTGGCATAAACAGTCACATTTTTTTACATTCTCTTGAACCTTTGAATTTTCCTCACGGCAAGTACTCCTAAATGGAAGCCACTGAAAGTCTCTCGGAGAGGAGGAATTGAGCTCGCTCCTCTTGCTAATCACGGTGCTTCCCGTTTGCATAGCAGGTGTGGCTTGTCTTTGCACCGGATTAGGTTCAGGACTTACCTCTGTCATTGAGGACGAGGCAGGATAATAAGTCGTCCCCTCGTCTACGCTGTGGTCGCAAAGACCACAGCAGCAACATATCTTTATGCAACACTTAAGCGACGATCGCAGGATTCGCCGCAGTATACTACGCTTATTTTTACTCATCTTGACTAATATTTTACAAGCATTACGAAACGTATTTCCTCACACAAACGAAGTCTATCGACTAAATATTCTTAAGAAAGCTAACAGTTTTTTATTCTTTAATTGTTATTTTATTAGATTGTTTCCCATTTGAACAATTAGGGCCTTCATTTGTTACGTTTTCTGAACATATTTGTGATGTCACTGGCAGGAAACGACGAGAGTTACTTCCGTGCAGCGCCGCGTTTTGACATTTTCGAATTCCGGGGGGGGGGGGGGGGGGGTTCAGTCGGTAGCGCGCCAGGCTCGTAATCTGTAGTTCCCAGGTTCGAGTCCCAGCTGGGTCAGCGTTGAGATTTATATCCGCAAAATTTCCCGCCCTGCCCACGGTCAGTAGGGAAGGCCGCCGTCCGTCAGATGGGACGTCAAGCCGTGGCTCAGTGTGCTGGAGAGCCATAACCTGTGCACATTAAAGAACATGCTGGATGGCCTTGACGGGAGGCTACCATCTGTCTCCCAACAGCTGTCCCAGTGGGTCCTATCCCCCAACCTTCTCTGAGCCTTCGGGGTCCATGTGACCTGGCCATTTAGCCCATGAGTGGGCAAAAAAGTGTCGCTCAGAGTTAAAACAACCCAATGTTTTTTGCTCCACGAACTTCTTTCAACCAAAAAAATGCGGTGGCGAATCCCCAGGGTAAAATTGACTAAAAAAAGCCTCAAATTAAAATTTACATTATATAATTATTATTATAAAATATAAAATTTCTCTACCTATAATTATGAAACCTCTAAAATGTAGTCTAAATATAAAATTATAAAACTCTAATTATAAAATAATTTAACTGCAAGACTTCATATTAAATTTCTTTATTCCACAAATTTTGTCGAATAGCTGCAGAAACAAACCTATAATGCTTCAAACATGCACATACTTATTGTCACAGAGGAAAAACATATTTGTTACATAATTGGACGTTGCTTAAGGAACCATTGCATAATTTTTAGCGCGAACCCCTTGGGGTTGGCGAACCACCGAATACAAAACACTGACCTACAGCATAACCGTGTTCAGAAGTTGTTAATATTCATAGGTTTTATGAAAAAAGAGAATTTACTTCGCTGGTAGAGATGAATTAAGCCTCACATTTTCGAGCACAAAATAGTTTTATAAAACCTATGAGAAAGGTTAAACATAGAGAGAGACACATTACCCACTTGCCTAGGGAAGCCATCGTACCATCCTGGGTCTGTTTGAAAGCGGAGCTGTAACATGTGTCTGCAGTTCTAGAAGTCCAATGTGTAGTTGGAAGTTTCATTTTGGGCCATTGTTAACCAGAGTCCTAGCAATATTGATGCAGCGTAATTTTTTTTTGGGGGGGAGACATTTTCCAAAGATTAAAACGTAGTAATGAAGAAGTAATTATTTAAAAAAAACAACTAATAATTAAATAAAATAATTGAATCAATTCAATAAATAATTGCATCAATGCTTAAACGTTTCAAAAGCATAAAAATACAAATTAATTTTTGAAGTATATTTGGGGGGAGATGACGGGGTTTGAACCCTTAAACCTCCCCCTTATTCACGGCACTGCAATATTACAAAAGCGACTTCTTTTCAGATTCTTTAGAATTACAAAAGAAAACAGACATCAATCACATCGTGACAAAAAAAGAAAAATTAAAATTTGTTAATGATAGAATATTTTTTTTTATACAATTTCACTTATTGTTTGATTTTGTGAGTATCATATTTAACGAGAAATAATTCAAAATAAATAATGAACCTTTTCAGCGAAATATCAACCATCATTTTTTAATAATTCGTACCCCTCTGTTGGCAAGTTATCCGATTCCTCTTCGGTACCATGCTTGGCCCTTGAAGGTGAAAAACTCTCTCGACATACGTTTTCGACTTCCTACCTCGAAGAAAATGAGCCATGGAGCGAAAGATGTGTTGGTCGGAGGGAAATAGATCCGGACTATAAGCTGGGTGAAGAAGACGCTCAAATGGAAGTTATCGAAGTTCTCTTTGGTCCGAAGTGCGTTGTACGGTTTTGCGTTGTACAAATTGGTAAAGTACCTGATGTACCAACCCTAGATAGATTTGAAGCTTCGCAGAGTGCACACCTCCCGTTGTGTTTAGTAGAGGTCGGCATTAATGGCACTTCCATCGGGAACCAATTCGAAATGTATACTACACAGTCTTGATTACACAGTTTTGATCTACACAGTCAAAATTCCACCAAACACACAACATTGGCTTCATTTCAAATCGTCCCCTCTTTGAGACAGGAAGTGCAGGCTGGACTGGGTCAAGCCATGGGATGTTCGGATTGTTGAAAAAGATTAATTTTCATGGCACGTAATAATTCACTTGATGAAATGCTGGTCGTTCGGTTTTGCAAGGAAAAATCCTGCAGACTTCGATAAAACGGTTCGCTTGTACAGTAGTCAGTTCATATGAAACACTTCGGCACCTGCTACTTTTCCGATGTGCGGCATATGCAGAATTATAGTTGCTTGTGTGCAACCAAGTTCGGACGAGAGCCTGCTAGTGCTTGTCGATGGATCAACTCAATAGCGTTGCAGAGAAGTTTGAGATATACCAATATTGGTACTAACTTTCGAGATTCGCGTCACCACCTTTGAACTTCTTGAACCAAGCCTTAGCAGCACGAATGAAGACTGTCCCTCCACTTTTCACTTCGCAGATTTCTACGGCCGCTTCGGTAGCTTTTAAACCTTTTTTCCTAATAATGACGAATATCAATACTTCACTCATCATACGTAAATCGCACGAATATCAATACTTAATTCACTCTGTACAACGTTTCTAACGATGAAAACCAAGACTCCGATATTTCTAATAATTATTGACTGACGCAGTGGACTTTATATTTTCTCTTAGTACTACGTTCAGAGAGATGCAAATGCAACCGAGAGATGTATCATCGTACGCATTTTAAATGGCGGAAAACGCACAGACTTATGAACCACCCTAGTATTACTATAGGGATAATCACTTGCATGATGATTTATTGTACACAAGGTTCCTTGCAAAAAGAAAATTATTATGGAAAGGGGAAAGAAGTGGATGTCTCATTGGGGCGGGAGATCTCCCCAAAACTCTGACCCATTTTCTTAGGAAAAGGCTAAGGAAAGGAGTCAGAAAGAACCATTGCGCAGTTAGACAATTCCGTTTTTGAGAGTACTCACCGCACTCACCCTTCCCCGAAAATGTGGTAGGGGGACTTCCATGGGAGAAAGGATTAAATTTCTGCTAAAACAACATTACGCAATTTATGGACAACTCCACAAAATATGCATAACCAAATTCTTCGCCCCTGAATTTTTTTGGAAATAATAAGTCGTTGGATAAATGAAATGTGAATTTGGGAAGGGGGACAAATAGATAATAAATTTCCTTTTTTAACCTACCTTCCTATTGCTTTTGGCTTTGACATTTGTCGGTTGGTCTATTTGTGGATTTGATAAAGGATGTCCCACCATATCTTTCCAACACGATGGAAAAACTTAATGATTTATGAGCCAAATGAAAGCTTGTGACGCGGGGAGTGTCATAGGCTATAAAAAATTGACCCTTCATATATTGGTTTCTTCACCCAAAAAAAGCGGAAATGTAAAAACTCTTTTTAAGATATATCTCAAGAACGAGAAGGCCAAAAGTAACAAGCTGAACGTCGCTTCTGACGCGGAGAATATCCTAAGCTATGAAAAATTGACCCCCCCATGCTTTCTTCCCCCCTAAAAAGGTGGAAAATATGAAACCGATTGTTCCCCTGTATCTCCAGAACGCTAGTGCGAAAGTAAAGAGCTATGTGTCGAATGAAAGCTTGTTATGGGAGAGTATCGTAGGCTATAAAAAATTGACTCCCGTACTTTCTTCCCCCCTGAAAAACGGGAAATGTAAAAACTATTCTTAAGCTATATCTGCAGAACGCGAAGGCCAAAAGTAACAAGCTATACGTCAAATGAAAGCTTCTGATGCGGGGAATGTCGTAGGCTATGAAAACTGACCATCGTGCTTTCTCTCCCCCTCACCTAAAAAAAGACGTTAAATTTGAAAATGATTTTCTCCTCTATCTTCTGAACACGAGTGCGGAAAGTAACGAGCTATAAATCGAATGAAAGCTTGTGACGCGGGGAGTGTCACAGGCTATCAAAACTTGACCCCCGTGCTTTCTTCCTCCCTGAAAAAACGAGAAATATGAAAGTAGTTTTACTATATCTTCCGAACGCGAGGGCATATAGTTATAAGTAAAGATGTCAAATGAAAGCTCGTGTAATGACGGACATATGCTATTTCGAATTATGCCCCCACTAATACCGCCTGATAAAATGTGGGGACGGGTTTTCGTCGGGTTCGACTTTAACGAGTCGTATCTCAAATTAAAACTTGTCACGTCTCCAATGTCGTGGGCTACTTCAAACGTGGCTCCAAATGACGGGGGGGGGGCTACAAATGACAGAGGGTGCTCGATATTTATGAGTCGATATCAAAGTTTTTGAAGATAAGTGTTTTAGTGAAAAAAAGATATAAATTAAAATTTTTTAAAAATACCTATCTTTCTACAGGTAATTAAAGGTAGAAAATAAACCTAAAACATATCGATTGTGAAATCAGTCACTGAGTTCGTATTCGCTTCGAAGGGAATATAGGGCGCCGATTTACCTACTCGACAAGATTGCCGGCGCCCTATCCTCTGAAGTGAATACGGACTTAGTAACTAATATGATTTCGGTTATTTTCTACCTTTTTAGGGCCCTATAGGAAGATAGGTATTATTTTAACTTTTTTAATTTATATTTTTACAATTTAATGTGTTTTCTATATGTTTATAAAGTGTGACTGCATGGTAAATTGACGCTACAAATCGGTGTTAAAAACAATTAAGCAATCAGTAGTCAAATAAATGGATTTATCGAGGCTGCAAGTAAGGAAATACGAGCAGCGCATTAGCACTGGGATTCGTCTGGATATGTAGCAAAATCTATTAAACTGGATTTCCAATGCTGTTTACATAAATATATATTATTATATAAATATATAATGCCAAAGAACATTTTCAACTTCGTTTTAGAGGTCTTCCAACGTTTATTGAAAAACGTATGAAATATTCACAAGTTTTATAATTTTTTGCCTCCATTACCAGCATTCTCAAAAAGATCCAGTCTAGGATGTCAAGAGGGTGGGGGGTTGCAATATTTGTGTTTTTCCTAATGCAATTCCCCCCTTTCCTCTCCCTTGGACCAGTCCTGTTCACTTCTTTTACATCAACGAGGCGACCTAATGCCATCAGGGGGCATGTGACTTTAAATTATGCTTCCTAAATTCAAAACAGATCCCAGACAGGAGGTGGAAACGGGCTAGAATTGACTATTCGAAGCAGATGCGGGAATGTTTGAACCTGTTACATCAACGAGTATTTTCAGAACTAGGTGGACTCTCCTGGAAAGTTGAAAAGAAATCCCATATTGAACATGGCAACGTAAGCAATTTATAAAACATCTGTTTAAAAGTCCAGGAATAGGAATTACGACGAAAAATATTATTAAGGAGTCGACATAGAGTCAACCTATTTTCTGTCGTTAAATATATGGGATTAATAATAATAATAATAAATAAATAAATACCCCTTCAAGGAGCTGCTTGACACAGAGGCCTGATAGGAGTCTATCAGCTTATACGCCATAGTAGAAAGTATGTGAGGATGTACCTTTATCTCAGCAGTAAAACAACACAAACATCCATGCGTTACCCGTGGCTCGAACCCAGATCCCTAAGAGCAGTAGCCAAGCGCGCTAACCATTCGTCCACTGGACTGCATCTTTAAAAAAAAAATCATCTAGGGGAACGGCTTTTACACCCATTTCCATCCCTGATTCCAGATATGCATTTGTGATGAACTTTAAAAACTTTTTTAAATAGCTATTTTATTCATCATCATCTCACATAATATAGATATAGAGAGATTTGTTATATTACTCGCAAACTGATAGCTTTTCTGCAGAAAATATAGATGATCATTATTTTTCATACATAAAGTATTATTACAGTAACATGTACATAAAATATTCTGTTTTGACACTATATCATATATAGGAATATACATTTCCAATTGTTTGATAATGAAACTGGGCACAAAACTTAAATTGCGTCGAAAGAGAATTGACAGAAAATGGAACACAATAATTATACAAACACAAGGATTTTCAAGATTGCTGATTAAGAGACATTCTTTAAATGGCTTTAACTTTCAACTTTATCTCTCCAAAGATGTTTAGATACAAGATTTCTTTTAGTAACTGGTTAGAGATCTCGGGCACTTTGTACTCCTTAAGATTTTTATCCTAATTAATAACGAAAATCGGTATGCGAAAATAATTTTTAGACTAAAATCTGATATTTTTATTATTTGAAATTTGTACTTTGTAAGTGTCACTGTCATGGATATAAATGCTATGAATAAACGCAATGTATTCAATGCAATTTATAATAGAAAGTCCGGATCGGGAAGAAAATTAAGGTGGCGGGTGGTTAATCGAGCCAAAAAAAAGTAAAAAGGGAAACCCAACCAAGTAAAAATACCAATAAAAAAGGAAACTCAACCAAGAGACTGGATTTCCATTGCAGTATAACATTTTCCCCTCCGTTTTAGAAGTCTTCCTTGAAAAATGCGACAAATGTGCTTACAGCATTCTCAAAGAGAAGGCATGGGCCCTTTACCTTCCCCCAGATCAGTTCCCCTGTGTAACAGTATATGGTTATATATAAACAGGTCCAGATCGAGAAAGAAATAAAGGGGATGGTGGGAGGATGGCAAGAAATGCAATCGAGATGAAAAAAGGCAAAAGATGCGTTAAAGAGTGGATTTCCATTGCAATGTAGCATTATCCCTTTCATTTTAGAGGATTAAAAAAAATCTTGAATAATGCATGAAATATGCAGAAGTTGAATGATTTTTTGATTCCCGTTAACGTTACTGGTATTCTCTGACATCTTAATATAATCAAGTAAATTCTACACGAAATAATTTTATTCAAGTAAGTGAAATATAAGTTTATCTTGAATTATGTTTTTCTTTGAAGCTCTTGTTGTTTTTTTTCGCATTATGGGCTATGTATTGTTGCGGACAGGACGTGCTTTCACTATTCAAATATAACTTTCTCTTCACTGTTTTTTCTGATAAGTGGTTTGATTTCAATAAGCTTGCTTAAATTTTGGTTTTTTGTATTTAACAAGAATTTACGTAATACTTGTTAAGCAATTTATTTACAAATTGTATTAGAAGTATGTTTTAGGGTTAGAATTACTTTCGTTTTACTTTCGCCAGTTATTCAGAATTGAAATTAATGGTAAAAAACTGTAGAAGAATGCGTAAACCAATTAGATAATTTTTTACCCATTTACTTATTCTGTTGATAGATATTTCGGATGTTTGAAATCGAGATAATTTGTAGGAATATATATTTTTTATTTAATTTGTCTAATATTTGTTCCTCTGTATATAGAAGGATAGCAAGGCAGCATTATTATGAACTGTTTTTCAGATAACTGATTAAATGTAACACCTGTAATGCGTTAGAGTGGGGAAGTAGCAACAACAATGATCATTGCCATCTGATGTTCTTATTTTTAAAGTTTTTTTGACAGCAATGAATAAAATTAAAACTTATTTACATCAACAATAGTTGCAGAGAAGCTTCTGCTTTCAAACATCAACGAAAATTATTCTGTTTCTCTTTTTAGAATTTTCTTCGGGACATCAAACTTTGACATCCTCTTACATTATATGTTAAAGGAAAAGTATTTTAACTTTTCAGATGATCTTTTTTCTCGATCTTTTATAATTCTTATTAAAAAACATCGTTTTTGTTCCAGAAGCCATCCCGTGGCTGAGTGCTTAGCGCTTTATACTACTGATCAAAAGGAACTGGGTTCGAGCTCTCAGTTAAGTCATGGTAGATTGTGTTGTCTTTCTGCTCAGGTTCCGCCATACTCGCAGATCTTCTACTATGGCGTATTAAACTGTCATACCTCTGTGACAAGAAGCTGCTTGAGGAGGTATTTTAATTTTTGTTCCAGGCACACTTTATCACGAATGACGTACTGCAAGTATAATTATCATCAGTGAGATAATCTCTGAAACTGTCTTAAAAACTCAGTTAATAAATGGTTAGAAGTTTTTCCTTTGTGAGCCGGGTATGATAGTTTAGATGGGATCATGATTCACGGTTTCTTCTGAATTTGTTCTTGACGATAAGAAACAAAAAAATTATCTGTTGTACCGATTTTAAAGAGATTAAGGATTTAAACTGACTTTTGCTTTCCAAGAAAACTCAAGTGAGCTTCCTTTCATTAATTAACTTGCTTCAATTAGGAAAATTTCCATTTGTCCAATTCAATATTACCATCATTATCAGAGTTAATAAGAAGTGTTATTTTGCAAGTGATACTATGATTTCGTACTGTGTTAAATATGTTTGATATTTCTTTCACTTCAATTGAAAGCCTGTCGCCACATTGAAACTAAGCAGGTAACTGCATAAACGTCAATTTCATGACATAACAAATAAGGAAGGATTATTTAACAATGAAAATAACTGATTTTAATTATTTTTCATTATAAAACACAAATTAAATATTTAAAAAAAAAGTTATAAACACCATTACGTCACATAAAGTAACGAAATTGATCTCGAAAAAAGTAAATGGGTGGGTGGGTAACATGCCCCCCTTCCTCTCGCTTCTCTCCATTGATCCGACCATGATTATGAATATCTTTGGAAAAGGTGTGGCCAAAGCATACTAAGCGAAGAGCACTAAAAAACTCATTTTTTACTTGCAGAAAAAATTCGTTACTCTCAAAACCGAGCGGGGGTGGCTCAGTCGGTAGTGCGCCAAGCTAGTAATTTGCAGTTCCCAGGTTCGAGTCCCAGCTGGGTCAGCGTTGAGTTTATCTCGACAAAACTCCCCGCCTACCCATGGTCAGTAGGGGACACCGATGGGCTTGGAAAGGCTGCAGTCCGTCTGATGGGACGTTGAGCCGTGGCCGCGTGTGCGGGAGGGCCAGAAAGAACACGCTAGATGACCTGGATGGGAGGCTAACATCTGCATCCAGCAGCTGTTCCAGAGGGTCCCCTCCCCCAACCTTCTCTGAGCCTTCGGGGTCCTGGTGACCTGGCCATTTAACTCATTGTGTGTAAAATAGTGCCGCTCAGAGGTAAAACAACCAGCCAACTCTCAAAACATTCATGGTTTGTTTTATGAGCAATAAGTATGAAGCAATGAAAGTCAAAAGCTTTGTTGGAGTCTATATAGGAAAAGTTTCGGATTATCAATTATTTAGGAAAGAATTTTTGGGGAAGTTAAGTTTAATATTGAAATGAGGAAGGGATTTCTGAGATTAAGTCAAATACTTGATTTAAAAAGACATAGCAAGCGATTCAGTAGAATATTTGACTGAAAAGAATATAGCAGTAAGTTCGATTGAATTTTATATTTAAAAAGCAATTTAGCAGAAGCTTCGAAAGAAAACTTCTACTCAAGAAAGGGCTGAGGTAAAAAGCTCTGTGCGACACTTTTTTTCACACAATGAGGTAAATGGCTAGGCCACAAGGAATCCAATGGGTCAGATAACGTTAGGTGAAGGCAAACCCTGGATAACTTCTAACAGACGACTCTGTAGACTTTCTTTATTATTAGTTATACAGGGTTCTTTAACGTACACAGGGTATTGCTCTCTTGTACGGAGCCATGACTTAATATTCTGTCTGACGGGTTCCCCACCTCATCGGTGTTCCCTTTCTGACCAATAACAGGGTGGAGATTTGCTGGAGATAAATCTCAACGCTGGCATAGGTAGGACTAGAACTGAGAATTTATTTATGCTGAGTTAGGTTGTTGTTTTACCTTTGAATAGTACTTTTTTTCACATAATGGGCTAAATGGCTAGGTCACTAGGACCCCGTGGGTTCAGAGAAGGCTGGGGTGAAGAGATTTACTGGAGAGCTGTTAGGATACAGATGGTATCTTCCCGTCAAGCCTATTCAGTATTTTCTTCAACGTGTACAGGGTATGGCTTTCCCGCACATGAAGCCACGGCATCTGTCCTCACCATGTCCTTGGGGAGAATGGGGAAACCGATGGGATTGGGTTCCGTGCGTCGGATAGGACGTAAGCCGTGGCCCCGTGTAGAGGAGAGCAATACCCTGTGCACGTTAAAGAAACGCTGCATGACTCTAACGGAAAGCTACCATTTGTCTCTTAACAGTTGTCTGGTGTTTGCCTCCGAAGTCCCATCGGACGGACTGCGGCCTTTCCAAGCCCATTGGGTCCCCTACTGACCGAGAGAGGTTTGTAGGGGAGTTTTGTGGAGAAAAATCTCAATACTGACTCAGGTGGAACTCGAACCTGGGAAATGTAGATTACAAGCCTGGTGCGCTACCGACTGAGCCACCGCCGCCTCTATGGTGTATTAAACTGACAGGTTCCGGTCAGACCTCTGCGGCAGGCAGCTGTGTGAGGGGATATTTTTTAGAGAATCAAGTGAAGTAATAGAAACCTTAGAATCCGAAACAGGCGCGCTACCGAGTCAAGACCTGCTCCATAGTGACAGGTGATAACACTAATTCTAGGATACAGAAGTGGTAAAGCTCTGAAAATTTTCAACATTCCGGGGCTTAGATCTCGTGAAAAATTCGAAATCTGATACCCGACGTGTCCTACAAGGTCAAACAGAAGTTACATAAAGGTCATACATTGATCTCCAAGCCATAAAAGCGGGAAATTGTTGTCTATTGAGTTTTTGGGTCATACATCTCAGAAACATTATAATTTTTTTGTGATCTGGTGGTCTTTTGAGATTAATGAAATTTCGATCTACTGGTACTAGATAGCTAAATAATCGATGCCTATGGATGTTTCGGGTTCTGAATCTCAGTAACGTAGCGAAATTCTGTATCCAAGGCATCCTTCCAAACCTAAGGTAAAATTTTTGTCTCAGCTAGTAAAGTGAGGTCTGATGCTTATGGGAATTTTGGGTCACAGAAGATCTCAGAAATGTTAAGAAATTTCAGATCCAGTGTCGAGTTCAAGGTTAAATGGGGGTCGGGATGATGGTCTAGAGATCAAGAGGAGCCAAGATGGAAACTGATTTATCGTATTTATATAGAGAGAGAAATTTGGAACATATATTTGAAAACAAAGAGAGAGACATGTATCTGTAGTTATTCCAAAATACATTTCAATGTCTTTAATATGTATTTAGATACATTTTTAAGACTACTTTTAGATGGCAAATGCAGATTTTTTTCCCTTTTCGTTTCGTATCCATATCTGACGAGAGCTATAATTTTAAAAATAAAGCCGGGATTTTGAGCTCTTAGTCAATTGCAACTAACAATTTAAATATCCTTTTCTGAACCATCTTCAGAATTCAGATTTCTTGGCGACTTCGACTCTGATTTAATCGAAATTCAGAAATATAGATTTGCGGTTTCGTATAAAATTCTTACGGACAGACGTAGAATTAAGTTATTAAAGTCCGTGGATTATTAATTATTAATAAAAAAAATTAATAATAAAAAAGGTTTAAAAATTCAAGTAGTAGAAATGTAACTAATAAATGTAACAGCAAAATATATACAGGATATTGCACACAAGTGTTTGGATTACACAAATTCAGATCTGGTGGCAATATAGTTATTTATTCTACATCGAAAGAATGCAACTTTTTATATTTTTACCTATCTTTCTGTTGCTATGACATTTGTTGGATTGTCAGTCATCGGTTTGTGGATTTGACGAAACGTTCCACCATATCTTTCGAACGCGATGGAGAAACTTAACGATTTATGTGCCAAATGAAAGCTTGTGACGCGGGGAGTATCACAGCCTATAAAAAATGACTTTCCATACTTTATTCCCCCCTAAAAAAGGGAAAATGTGAAAAACAATTCTTAAGCTATATCTCCAGGCCGAAAGTGACAAGCTATACGCCAAATGAAAGCTACTGACGCGGAGAAAGTCCTAGGCTATGAAATATGAAAAAATGACCCCTCTCTTCTTCCCTCCTGAAACAGGAAATGTGAAAGTCGTTCTGCTATATCTTCCGAATGCGAGAGCCTACAATTATGAGTTAGGTGTCAAATGAAAGCTCGTATAATGACGGACGTATACTAATTCGAATTATGCCCCCCCCCCCCCACTATTACCCCCTGATAAAATGACGGCATATTTTGGCGGGTTTGACTTTAACAAGTTTTTTCTCAAATTAAAGCTTCTGGCGTCTCCAATGTCATGGACTACCTCAAACATGACTCCAAAAATGAGGTAAATGTGCTCGATATTATGAGTCGTTTATGAATTGTAGATTTATGAGTTGCACACCTTAAGGCGTTTTTAGTGTGAACAAAAAAAATGTAAACTAAAAATTTTAAAACTTACCCATCTTCCTACAGGGCCCTAAAAGGTGGAAAATAAACCTAAAGCATGTCGATGGTCCAATCCGCACTAAGTTCGCATTCGCTTCAAGGGAAAATAGGGCGCCGATTTACCTATTCGATAAGATTGTCGGCACCCTGTCTTCCTTTGAAATGAATACGAACTCAGTGACGAATTGCACCATCGATATGCTTTAGGTTTATTTTCTACTTTTTAGGGCCCTGTAAAAAGATAGGTGTTTTTAAAAATTTTCAATTTATATTTTTTTTCTCTTTTTAAAAAGAAAACGAGATAAAGTGTTCATTTTGTCGTCTCTTTGTCCGTCCGTCTAATAGACACCGATTTTTTTTTGTTTTCAGATATCAATTTAAAGTTCTTTTTGGGTTGGATAGGTACTGATGAAATATTACGATTCGCACATCCGAGATCTCTCAAAAGCTATAATTGCGCTCTCTAAAGGAAAAAGTTGAAAACTTCCAAAATTTTAAATGAATATTGCAAAAGATGTATTTAAGAAGGAAATTTTAAATTTTAATGGTGGAATGTACAGGCCGTGATGTTTCTATTGGCAACAATGAATTAACCCCCATGTGACGAACGCAGATCTTTAATTTAATAGAGAATTGTTTGTTTCTAGAGGTAAAATGATCATTCTTTTTGGGTTGATGAAATATTCAATTTGCACTTTCGAGTCTTCCAAAAGCTATAATTGCATCCTCAAACGGTGGGGGGTGGGGGAAATCTAAAATTCAAACATTTTAAACGACTATTGCCAACGATGTATTTAGTCTAGAATTTTCAAATTTTGGCGATAGAATGTGATGGGCATGCAAATTTTATTGACAACAATGAGTTGATCCCTTACGCCCAGTGTAGGCGTGAAAGACAACTGTTTTGTTTTAAGAGATAAATAGAAAATTCTTTTTCAGTTGGAGTGTACTAATGTGATTCGCATTTTTAACTCCTTAAGTAATTTTAGTTTACATCGTTATACAGGGTGATTCAGTTAATCGTGTACAAACTTCTGGGAGGGGCAGGTTGCACAAAGACGAATCGAAATCATATAGCAATGCAGGGTCGGTAACGGCATCAACATGTGCTAATGTACAGAGAGGACGTGAATGAAAGACCAACACGTAAATGAACAAAATGCTTTTTATTAATCACAATAGGCACATTTGCGAAATGCACAGAGGTCACAGAAGGTGTTCGAAGTTGCGACCACGAGCTGTAACACAGGCCTGACATCGTCGGCGTATGGAATCAACGTACATTCTGGAAGATTCCTGGCGTGTCTTGGACTTCCGAGGCAGCCATGGAGATGCGTGCGACAAGGTCCTCAGCACTTTCAACGGGGGTGTCGAATACCAGTCCTTTGATGTAACCCCAGAAGAGGTAATCAAGGCATAACAGGTCCGGCGATCTTGCAGGCCAATGAACGGGACCACCACGCCCGATCCACTGTTGTCCAAATGTCACGTTTAAGTGTTGACGAACCACATTGCACGGCGCAGCGACTGAGAGACCTGTTGTTCATCCAAATGTTCTGGCAAGACGTCCTCCAGGAATGGAACAACCTCCTTTTGAATGAGCAACAGGTACCTCAGTTGCTGCGCCGTGCGATGTGGTTCCAGAACGATGAGACCCCGCCCATTTCACCATGAAGTTCGTCAACACTTAAACGTGACATTTGGACAACAGTGGATCGGGCGTGGTGGTCCCATTCATTGGCCTGCAAGATCGCCGGACCTATCATGACTTGATTACTTCTTCTGGGGTTACATCAAAGGACTAGTATTCGACACCCCCGTTGAAAGTGCTGAGGACTTTGTCACACGCATCTCCATAGCTGCCTCGGAAGTACGCCAGGAATCTTCCAGAATGTACGTGATTCCATGCGCCGACGATGTCAGGCCTATGTTACAGTTCGTGGTCGCAACTTCGGACACCTTCTGTGACCTCTGTGTATTTCGCAAATGTACCTATTGTGATTAATAAAAAGTATTTTGTTCACTTACGTGCTGCTCTTTCATTCACGTTCTCTCTGTACACTAGCACATGTTGATGCAATTACCGACCCTGCATTGCTATGATTCCGATTCGTCTTTGTGCAACCTACCCCTACCAGAAGTTTGTACACGCTTAACTGAATCACTCTGTATATGCTATATACTATATATATGTTACATTGTATATATATATACACTGGTTTTCATAAATTAAAGAAAAATGGGAAAAATCGCGATAATTCACCAAAAAATTGTGTGATCCTCACCAAACTTGTTCATGTAACCAGCAATGTAATGCCGAGTGAGCATATTGTATGCAAATCAGTATAAGTTGTGTGAATTTGCGTAATCGGATAATAGCATAAAAACGGGTGTTTTCGAGTAGATTGTGATTTTGTGTTGTAAATGTGAGTAAATAGCCATTTTGTAGGAATGACCTCGAGACATGATTTGCCATGTGAACTGCGGTGGAGATCTACTGGCCAGCTCGAAGCAGGCTAAAGTCAGTCATATATGGCACGATGGCTGAATGTGATCCTTTTGTAGTCCATAGACTGCGGAATGAATTTCTTAGCACAGATTCCAGGTCTCAGAGGTTTAGCCAAGGAAGGGCAAGTGTTACGACCGCAGTAAAAGACCAATATCTGCGATTAACAGCACGAAGGAGCACGACATCTACTCCCTGTCAGCTATGATCCTCTCTTGCAGTAGCCACTGGGAAGGTTGTATTAGTTTCTACTTTGCGCAGAAGGCTTCATGTGGGAGGTCTGTACGCTAGAAGGTCAGTAATTTGTATATCCCTCACGTCACGTCACAGGAGAGAGAGGTTGAATTGGGCATGCATGCATGTTAATTGGACAGAAGAGCAATGGAGGTCCAGATATTGCTTGCAGAGTGATTCCAGACATTGTTTGACATGGAGAGAACGAAGTACAGCTATCATCCCAGTAACATCCGTCAAGGAGACAGTTACGACGGAGGTAACGTGTGTCTTTGGAGTGGCATTTCCTTAGGTGGACGCAAAGACTTCTATGTGTTGACGAGTGGGAACCTCAATGCTCAGAGGTATAGGGATGACATCCTGGACCCTTATGTACGTCCTTACGCTGGTGCAATAGGTGAAACATTCATCTTACAAGGCTACAGCTTTCGTCCACTCAGAGCTCGACTAGTGGAACAATACCTTCAAGAGGAGATCAATATGCGCATAGAGTGGGGAGCTCGATCTCCCGACCTAAATCTGGTTGAGCATGTGTGGGATGCTCTAGGAAGACGTGTTGCTGTCCTCAACCTGCCACCTGAAACAAAGAGGGAGCTTATTACTACTTTAAAGGAACAATGGTTGTTACTCCCTACTGAGCTGACTCACAACATCATAAACAACATGGAACATCGCTGTCGTGCCTGCATTGCTGTAAGGAATACACAGACTCCTTATTAAAGAACTTTGCCCATTGCATTCTGACACCTCATTTTTGGACAAGTTTCTGTAAGTGTTATTTTTTGACGAAAAATATTTCTTGTGAAATATTTTATGCCATTCTAAAACTAGCATTGTTATTCATGTTTTTATCAAATTTCATTAAAATCTTTATTTAGTTTTTTGTTTATCATAATTTTCCTGAGTTTCCTTTAATTTATGAAAACCACTGTATATTTTTTATTATATAAATATAATAAAAAATTTAAAAAATAATTGATATCTTTTGGTATGTGCTCCAAATAGTAGGAAATAAATCTATAACATATCGATGATGCAATCAGTCACTGAGTTTCGTATTCACTTCAAAGGAATATAGGGCGCCTATTCAACAAGATTGCCAGTGCCCTATCTTCCTTTGAAGTGAATACGAATTCAGTGACTGATTACGCCATCGATATGCTTGAATTTTGTTTTCTGTTTTTAGGGCATTACAGGAAGATAGGTATTTCTTAATTTATTTAATTTTTTTTGCAAGTTCTTCTCTCACTTTCAGTTTGCTAACGATAGTTAAAGCAACCTGTTTTCTTTTTATCCGTTCTTCAAATGCTTAGGATCCATAATTAAAAAAAATATCTTTTTGCTCAATTAAATAGCAGAGCCCTTACTATTCTCCCCTCCTGATAAAAGAGACGAGGGGATTTTCGCGGGGTTAGACTTTAACGAGTCTTAGCTGAAATTAAAACTTGTGACGTCTTCAATGTCATGGGCTACCTGAAACATGACTCCAAAATGGAGGGAAAATGTGGTCGTTGTTTATGAGTGATATATCAATCGAAATTCTTTAGGTAGGTATTTTTAGTGACAAAGAAAAAATGCTAATAAATTAAAAAATCTGTCACTGAGTTCGTATTCACTTCAAAGGAAGATAGGGCGACAAATAACCTGCACAAGCAGATTGTCGGCGACCTATCTTCCTTTGAAGTGAATACGAACTCAGTGACTGATTGCGCCATCGATATGCTTTAGGTTTCTTTTCAACTTTTTAGGGCCCTATAGGAAGATAAGTATTTTTTCATTTTAATTTTTTAATTAATTTATTTTTTTTGACTATCTTCTTATTGCTTTTTGACTCGTCATTTGTTTGTGGAATTGACAAAGCAGTTGTTCCATTATATCTTTCGAACGCTACCGTCAAACTTAATGATTCATGTGTCAAATGAAAGCTTATGACGCGGGATTGTCATAGGCTATAAAAATTTACCCCCTTTTCTTTTTAACCCCTGTAAAAGGGTAAATATTAAAGCGTTGTTCTTCTATATCGCCAGAACGAATACTGAAAGTAACAAGCTATATGTCAAATGAGAGCTTGTGACGCAGGGAGTGTCATAGGCATAGGCTATACGAAATTGATCCTATATAAGAACGATCATTCCGCTATATCTTCGGAACGCGAAGACCGACAGTAACACGTTATAGGTCAAATGAAAGCTTCCGACATGGGGAATATTGCAGGTTAAACTCTTCCACCCCTTCCCTTCTTCCCCCTAAAAAGTGGAAATATGAAAACGGTTGCGTTGGCCTACAATTACGAGTTAGGCTTCAAATGAAAGCTCATATGATGACGTCGTAGATTGTTTTGAATTTTGACCCCAACCTTTTTCTTTCCCCCCTCCCCCACAGAAAGAAAAAGTGCCCGGTTTTCGCGGGATAGATCTTAACGAGTTATATCTGAAACTAAAGTTTGCCACGTTTCCAATGTCATGGGTTACTTTAAATATGGCTCCAAAAGCAGGGGGAGGGAAATGTGGTCGATGTTTATGAGTCATATATCAAATAAAAGTTTCTGAGATAGGTGTTTATGAGTCATATATCAAATAAAATTTCTGAGATAGGTGTTTTTCATAAATATATAAATTTAAAAAAAAATAAAAAATACCTTTCTTCCTAAATGCACCTTAAAAAGTAGAAAATAAACCTAAAGCATATCGATGGTGCAATCAGTCACTCAGTTCGTATTCACTTCAAAGGAAGATGGGGCACCCGCAATCTTGTTCAGTAGAAAATCGGCATCCTATCCTACTTTGAAGCGAATACGAACTCAGTGACTGGTTGCAACATCGATATGCTTTAGGTTTTGTTTTCTACTTTTTAGGGCCATATAGGAAGGTAAGTTTTTTTTTTTTATTAATTTATTTATATTTTTGAATAGGTGTATTTAGTTAAAGATCCATTCTATGAAAGCACAAGGAGATTCCGAACAAATTCTTCACATAGATTTAGTTCTGAGGCATCTCGGTATAAAGATCTGAGGCATTATTTCACCAGAATCAAACGTTGCATATGTAAGAAACAGATGCTGGATAGAAATTATTATAATGGATTTATAAATTTAATTAATACTAAATTCCAATTTTCGTAAAAGTAGTTTAAAAACCCAAAATAAAATAGAGAAAGCCGCCTTTTATATTTAAAGAAGCAAATTTCAAGTCATGAGAAAATTGAAAATTTTCTATGCTAGATATCTAAAAAAGCTAGATCTAGCTCATAGATTCACAACGGGGGCTATACCGCCCCCCAGTGGGCGCTGGAGCCTTCCATGGGGGCGCTAGCGGATCCAGAGGCAAATGGGGGGCGTTGAGGCAGTCAAGAGGGGCGGTCACATAAATAAATAAATTTAAGGGAATTTTCTGTGACAACCTTTTTATCTCTTCTATTCTGTGGTGTCTTCCTGGTGATTCTGGTCATCCACTACCTCATCCGTCATGTACAGCTTTTCAACTGCAGCTTGGACAATAAGTTCCCTGCTACCGCCTACTAGCGTACTGGTACGTCTCAAGTAGACTGAGATGCTCTCAAAAGTTCTCTTCAAGATCACAGATTGGATATCAGCTTCAATATGTTTTCCCACTCCAAGTCGCTTTAAGTATGCTTTATGGTACGTAGTTACAATACCATCCCACGTCAGAACATAAGGTATAATATTAACATTACACTTGTGAATTAGGCTCAACTCATTAGCCAGCAGATCATACTTCCTCTTCTTTTCAACCTCTACTGTCTGCAGGTTATCCTGAGATGTTATTCCTACTTCAATAATTGTAATCTCATTCAATACCTTAACATGCACTACTATATCAGGCTTATTATGTTGGACATGTGTGTCCGTCCTGATAGGCAAATCAACTTTGATGCAATAATAATATAATAATAATAAATTTATTATATTTAATATTTTTATAGTTATTTTTAATATAATAAAATACTTTGAAAATACCTGTTTTCATGAATAAATATTTTATCTAGCTATGTAAATTATCTTATTGTTATCGCGTTAATAAGCATTTTTAGATTAGCATTAGGTATACCTATACCTAATTTGTTTTAGTTTAGAATAGATTGACGGTGACAAGTCCTTGCAAGTTGGTAGGCAAACACGCGGTTCATGCAATTTAACATGTTTCGACAAGAATATGGGAGCTTGAAATGACTTGTTTACGGAGCAAGTGCGCCGGCATCGTACAAGTTAATGCGTGCACAAAATCAAATCTATAAAAGCGATAGCTCTAGGAATGTTTTATTATTTTTATGTGCTTCGCCGTGATAAATAGTCGTGAGTGATAAGTGTTAGAAGTCATTATAAATATTTTTTTATAACTATCTATAACTCTGTTGAGAAGTTAATTTGTATTTGAAAATGTCTGAATCTACATCTAAAAAGAAATGCCGGCAGTACAGTATTGAGTATTTGAAATATGGATTTACGTACTCTCCTACAAACTAATCATTACCTATGTGTTTAATTTGCCGAAAAGGTTTTTCAAATGAAGCTATGAAACCTTCTAGGCTACAAGAGCATTTAAATAAAATGCATGCTGATAAGAAGAACAAAGATTTATCCTATTTTCAAGAACTGGAAAAGCAATATTTAAAACAGCCAACTATGTCAAACCTTTTTGCGTCGTCTTCTAAACAAGATGATGATGGACTACGAGACTCATATAACGTTTCATTGTTAATCGCAAAAGCACGAAAACCACACACAATTGCGAGGAATTAATTTTGCCAGCAGTCAAAGAGATATTTAAAACTGTTCTTCATCATAAGACACCGTCAGATATCATCCAAAAAAATCCTCTCAGTAATAATTCAGTGCAAAGAAGAATAGATGAAATGGCAAAAGACGTTGAAATATCATTATGTGATTACTTAAAGACGCAAATTTTCCATTCAACTCGATGAATCAACTCTACCAAATAACGAAGCTCTACTCTTATCATACGTACGATTTATAAAAGGAGAAAAAATTCATGAAGAGTTATTATTTGCTAAAAATTTGGAATCTGATACAAAGGAAGAATCTGTATTTAATACCATGCAAAAGTTTTTTCAAGAGAAAGAAATTCCTATTTGCAATATTTTGTCTGCTGCTACTGATGGTGCTCCAGCAATGACAGGGCGTCATAAGGGTTTCATAGCGCATTTGAAACAAGCAGTACCAAATGTACTCGCTGTACATAGTATTATTCATCGTCAGCATTTGGTTGCAAAAAAATTGAATGAACGTCTGCATACGTCGCTCCATTACGTTATTAAAGCAATCAATAAGATTAGAAGCAATTCATTGAATGACCGATTATTTGTTAAGCTTTGTAATGAAAATGATGAAGATTACAATCACTTGCTGCTGCACACAGAAGTACGTTGGCTCTCTAAAGGTGTTTGTCTGAATCGTTTTTTCAATCTATTTGACTCAGTACTGGACTTTCTTGAAGACAGAGACGAAAAATTGCGCGAAAACCTGATTACGTCAAAAAATGACATCGCTTATTTGACAGACCTGTTTAAAATATTTAATCAAGTTAATTTACAATTGCAAGGTGATGAGTTGAATTTAATTAAAACAAAAAACGTCATAGCTGCTTTTGCGGGAAAACTTCTTCCATTCAAACGAAATCTAGGTAGAGGTGAATACAACCACTTTTCCACATTATCAGCAGTCTCTGCAAAACCGGAAGATTTACTTACTTACTGCCAACACTTGGAAGTTCTTCATGTTGATTTTACGGAGCGTTTCCAAGATATTTTAAACATGAATATACCGAGTTGGGTTTTAGATCGTTTCGCCAACACAGATACTGAAGAATCATCAAATTTGGAAGAGGAACTCTTAGAACTCACGACTAACGAAAGATTCAAAGTAAAATTCAAACATGGATACCAAGAGTTCTGGCTTCAAAAATCAATACCAGTTCTCTACCCTGGATTGTGGGCAATAGTACAGAAGTTTTTAATCGCATTTCCTTCGTCCTATATGGCTGAGCGTGGATTTAGTGCAGTAGCTAATTTACTGTCAAAGAAGAGGAACAGACTACACATCACTGAACGTGGCGATCTGCGATTGATGTTAACGAAATTGGAACCCGACATTAACAAATTGTTAACACTCCACCAGCCTCAACCATCTAATTAATTTTTATTTATTAATAATTTTGTGTTTATCTCATTATTTTTTATTTCTTATTGATTCTGTGTTTATTTTTAAAATTTTAATAAACAATTTTATTGTACATTTGGTTGTCGTTTTATTAATTTCTGTTTTATGATTTTTAATAGATAAATAAACAGATAAATTAGGTACAGATAATATGCAACAATATTTTAATATTTCATATAAAATTAACTATTATGGACTAGGGGGCGTTGAAATTTTTGTTCTCTTCTAAAGGGGGCGATGGTCCAGAAAAGGTTGGGAATCACTGATCTAGCTTGAAAAAAGTTAAGTTGGCAATGCTCAAATATGACGCTAAATGTTTCCATGCTAAATCAAATCCTCAGATTTGAAGATTTTCAATGGAAATTGTTTCATCCACAAAATATCATATCAGCTGTTAGGCTTTTTCAGGCCATCTGCCTCAATTTTCTTTTGAAGGGAGATGTTTCAAAGGTTGGATGGCGGTTGATTCGTCCGCAATGCTAGGGTGTGATATTGACTGAGTTTAAGGATGTATCTTCCATTTCGCTATCTAGTACTTGACTTCTCCCTAGCTGTATTTATTGGATACGCTTGCTTCGCTTATATAAGGCCGTTCCTCTGTGTGCTGGAGGTTTCCTTATATGAAGCTTATATGAATATCAGTATTCCTCCTCGAGTTTAGGTGTTGTGTAGATAAAGGTCCCGAGGAGGACCTTTTTAGGTGCCAGTCTTAAGAAAGGTTTTTTTTCTGCGTTGTGGTAGGTGTGTTGTGAAAATTATTATATTCTAGAAGCTTTTTATTCATTTATTTTTCGTTGCAAATTAGATGTCTGTCTGGAACCATATAACTTTGGTACGTTTGGAATGAACTGCCAACTCAAAGGATGTTAGGGGAGAGTTTTCAGTTGCTTGGATTTAATATGACGAGTGAAAATTGAACACTTAATGAAATGAAGCAGGGAGTTAGTTGAAAGTTATTACATCATGAGGTGCCCTTATTAAAAAGTTTTGTAATTTTTTTTCTTACATTTTTCGGTGGGGATGGTATTTGTATTTGATTGTTATTGATAAGTTTTTAAAGTAAGTATAACTGTTAATACGTTTCATTTATTAGTTTTTTTATTTGGTATAAAACTTTATTCAGCTGTATTGTTTGCTGCAAGAGGTGCTAAATTACGTTACGTATTTCATCTGAAGAAGACTATTCATATTTCTAATAAAATTAATATTTTCAAATGAAATTCGCGTTTTTGATTATTCGTGTTTTTGGCTATACTCACAAGTGAATGTAGGATAAATTCTAAACCATTATATTGAGTCTGGATAGAGATTTAGAATTTTTGTGGGTAGGGTTGTTTTTTGTATTTAATGGGAGTTAGTTATGTGGTATGGAGAAGGTCAAATTCCGTTGCCCATAGTAGTTGTCAGAATATGGGTTGTATCTGTATGTGGAAGAGCAATTGAAGCTAATCCTTTTTGTGTGGTGAGTAGCTGCAAGGGAAGTTGTAAAGGAAATGGGAACATGAGAGGGAGGAATGGGACAAGGGATGTAGGGTTTCTGATAGCATACGAGGAAGGAGGGGGAGGAGGTGAATCATCTAGGAAAGGAAGAGCAAAGGTGAAGAATGAAAAGTTCAAGGAGAGTACGACGGTACAAAGAACACAAATCTTGTCAGGAGACTAGGCTGGGAGGAGTGAAGGTGCACAGCAACCAGGAGGTGGAAAAAAGTGAGAAGTTAAAAGATCATTCAGCACCACTGTAGCAATGAGCTGGAAGCAAAGCAGGAGAGGGGGGGAAACATGCAAGCAATAGGGAAAGTTAAACTAACTGCCATCTGTCACCAGAGTAAGGCAGGTTAAGGGAGGGGGGGATAGAGCCTGAAATAACAAGTCTTGTGCTACAAGGAAAGTGTTTCAAGGGCAGTGGATTAGATACGATGGAAAATATCAATCTCTTTCAGAAAAAGAAAGAGTTGGGTCTGTATAAAAAACTTCAATGTGAAACGATGATGGAGAAGAGTTGACAGTGTAGGAGATCCGGGGTGCTGGTAATGTATGGAATAATTTTTCTCTATCCTAGCTATAATGTGGACATGACACGAGGACAACTTCAACTGTTTCAGGTTGAGTGCAGTGTTTGCAATAGGGATTTTTTTATATTCTGTGTGGATATTTGTTTAATTTAGGGTGTCCAAAGCACATTTTATGCAATTTGACTTGTAGCATTCTGGTCCAATGTGGCATGCTATTATAGTCGGTAAGAAGGTTTCGAATGCTCATTCTAAAATTTGAATTGGTGGAGTCAGTGTTCGATACGTATTTGTGGAAAGAGTTTTCTGTGTGTGTCATCAGTTTGTTGTGTAGTAGATGTTTGTTGCTTGGGATGTGAGTGACAGTGTCAAGGGAAGAGGTGTATTTTGCTACATTATTAGACATTTCATTTCCTGGCAGCTCACTATGGCCTGGAATCCAATGCATATGTATTCTAGCATGGTGTGTTTGGTAAATATCATGCATCTCCAGTAAAGTTTTGTAAGTGAGGGCTTTGTTAAATTTTAAAGGTGTTTTAAATTTTTATTAATTGCTTTACTATCTGAGAAGATGATTATATCAGTTAAGTATTGTTAATTAGCGAATGGGGGAGTTTTGCTGCCTCTCTGATGGTGGCTAATTCTATATCCATTATATTTAGTTGTGGTTGAAATTTGAGTCCTTGCCTGATGTGAGAGGAGATGAAGACATCTCCTGTGATTGTGTTGTTATGCATGCTTAAAAGACCCATTTGTGTAGATGATTATGTATTGTGGGGGAATTTCGTTGATAAAGAGGGTCATGATAGCCGGAGTGAATTAAGTACGGTAAGTGATCTGCCAGAGTTGTGCATAAATTGTTTAGAGGGTATTTGAAATGACAGGAGGTGATTCAGCAGAAGTGCTTTTGATGAAATTGTTAAAGGGTTAGATTAACTTCGATTTTAATAGTGAAAGGCTATGAGTAATCGGAAGATGGCATCAGAGAGATGCGTATCGTTTTGGTTGTAGTGTGTGTCTGACCTTTTTTTTATTATTTTTTTGAGTTTGGAGGCTATATCAATTCCAATGCTTCCATAATCAAATCTGGATTTGATTAATGTATGATAGAGAGAGAGAGCATTTATTTAGATGAGCGACCCCCAGCGAAACAAAACCATCATGTTTATTGTGCCCACTCGGGCATTTGAGGAGATTGATAGCTTTCTTTCCATTCCTTCAAACCTTATATACATATTAGCTTGTCAATATAGGGTTTCCAAATTAGTCGAGAGTCCAGAATAATTTCTAGGAATTTTTGTTTGTACTGTTATTAGGGTAGTATTGTAGATGTGTAGTTTAAGGTATGGTAGTTTTCTTTTGATAAAAGGGACAGTTATGTTTTGTCTGTAGAAAGCGTAAGACCACAATTGTCGTAAAATTATTGCATGGCTGTCAGGTCTAGTTGCATTCGTCTCCGATGTATGGAAATGATGGCCATGGCTCCATATCGCGATGTCATCAGCGTAAATAGAAGTGTTTACAGTTTTGGGAAGTATGAAAGGCAGTTGTGCTAAGAAAATGTTTAAAAGGCAAGATGATAAAATTAATCCTTGTTGTAAGCCGTGGATTGTGTTATGTGTATCTGAGAGTGTGTTGTTCAGTTTAATTGATATAGTTATGTGTGTCATGAGGTTCTTAATGAATTTTGCAGTTCTGTCTCCAATGCCATGATGGGAAAGTTTGTACAGTAGTCTTTCCTGCCAAACATTGTCAAAAGCACTTTTGATGTCTATCAAATGGTAGTGATAGGGTGACTCACGGCAAGGTCTGCTATAAATCAAGGAAGCTATCAGTAGCTGATTTGTGTCTTTATGAGTTGATGTTGGTTTTGACTTTGCCCGGTTTCAGAAAGGGGTTAATATAACTATGCTTCCATGATTCAGGAAAAGTTTCTGTTTGCTAGTGATAGTTTATATCAAGCAGGTACTGTGTAAAAGTGGGAGGTGATTTTTTTTAGTGTTTTGTAGATTATTTGATCAACCCTGCAGTTGATTTAGCATTAGTGGACTATATGGTTCTATGTAATTCTTCAAGAGTGAAATCTAAGTTGAGATGGAGTTTTTGTGTTTGGTTATTTTGCGTTCTTTATTCCAAAAATCAATGTATGTGTTTTTGTTTTGCCGTAGATAGTGTCATAGATGTCACAATTTGACAATGAGTGGTGATAATGAAATGTTGGTGAAAGGATTCAGCTAATTCTTTTTCAAATATGTTGTTTGAGGGTGACAGATTTCCAAGGTTTGTAAGGTTTGGTAGGTTATTAATTTGCTTGATTATACTTCCATGCATCCGTGAGTGGAGTGTATATGACTGTTTCATCACAGATGCTCCTCCCTTCTAGTTTACGTATATTTTTTAATTTTCTTTTGGTTGCTGCCACTATTCTTTTGTAGTTGATGATCCCAATGGTATTTTCTGGTTATTTTGGCACGTTTTTCTTCCCTTCTTCTTATGACAATCAATTTTCTGACATCTATAGTGTTCTTATATGTATTGGTTGTTTTCAATGTGGAGACTGTTTTGTTGGAGAACTTTGGCAATAGTCTGGTTAAGTTCAGTGAGAGAATGTGTATGATGTTTCTTACGGGAGGGTGTAATTTTTTTATTTTTTAAATTTCTTCTAATGTGTAAGAGATGTTTTATGTGGGGGGAGGGGGAGTGTATTGGAAGCCATAGAGGAAAACAGAATGATCGCTGACTATTTGGTCATGAGAAGTTGTCCAGTGTAAAATAGGAACTAACTGGGGAGACGTAAAAGTTAGATTAAGTGCAGAGGTTGTTGATGAAGTCTGAAATAGGCTGTAGACCCATCATTTAGTAGTATGAGATTACATTTAGTAATTAGATTTTCTGAAACTTTTCTTCTGGCTATGAGTTGCTTCTCCTCCATGGGATGGTAGGCATTCAAGTCCCCATATGAGCGAGGGAGGGCAAGACTTGATAAGTTTGATGTATATGTCTTCGTCGATATTTTGGCCAGGTATATTTGTAAATGTTAAGCAGACAGATTATGAAAGTTTCGTATTGTAATTCTTGCGGCCACTGCTTCAAGTCCTGTGGCATTGCTGGGTAAATTTATTTGAACTTTTGATAGATGTTTGTTAATAAATATTGCAGCTCCTTTACTTGGAAGTGTCTTTTTTTTTCTATGTAAGAACAACGTTTTAGATTTTGATGTTATTTAACTGTTTTTGGAATAAGACCTCTTTGATAGCTATGGCCAGAATGTTTTGCTCCTGTATAATGTGGTTAAGGCATTTTATTCTGAGCGCTTCTTGCATCCCATTGCATGATGGGAGGAGCCCAGGCTGGAAGGAAGGTTGTCTGTAATTTAAGCCGGAAAGGGCTTTTAGAAGTGTCAGAGTATATTTATAGCATATTCATATGAAAAAGGAGGCTCAGGTGGAGCTGCCTCAGCAGCTTGGGCTGGAGAGGAAGTAGAAAGGGGATGTATGGGATTTGTATAATTCTTTGAAAAAGTAAATTTTAAGTTCTGTGGGAAATGAGTTTAGGATTTGTCGTATCTGATGTTGAACTTTGTGTAGTAGTTCTTGAAATATGATCCTGTTTCTTTGGATAGGAATGTTTTATGTCTGTGTGTGGTGTAGATTGCTGTGTGCAGGGAGGGCGCTTATGTCTGTAGTCGGGGATTTGTGAGGGGATGCTTATGTTATAAGTAGAGTGGCAGTATACTTTTTTCGTCTACTCAATTTTTATTTTGAAAGTGGTTTGTTGGTAGGTCTGTGTGACTGTATGTTATGGATCGGAAGTTTTCTCTGTTACTCTTGGTCCTATGGTGAGTCTCTATGCCTATGTTTCCGAGTATTATTTGCTGGGAGGCTTGGGCCTAGGTTAAGGTGTTCTTAACCTGCGTTTTACGAACCTCAAGAGCCCATATGTACCCTTCGAGGATGGTGGCAGAGTGGTTACTCTTACAGCAGAGTGTTTACTCCACAGTTAAGACAGTAGGCATTGTAGGAAGTGTAATGTTTGTATCGATAAGGGCCACAACAGAATTTGCGTGTGAGGTGTCCTCTGCTGTCCAGTGTATTGTGACCAAATTTCAAACAGTTTTTACATTGGAGAAGTATTCATCCAATTTAAAGGTGAAATTGGCGTATATAATTCGTTGGGTTAGACATTTTACGAAAATGTTGTGGGGCAGTTCTGTTCATTTCTAAGAAAACCTCATTCTTTTCAAAAATGGAGGCTCTTTCTACTTCTCTGATCTATTAGGGCATTGAGAATGTCGTCATCTGACATAGCTAGTCAGACTCCAGAAATAATTCCTTGCGGAAAGTAGGAGGCTAAAAGTGGGATTCTCAATTTGACAGGTAAGTCCACAAGTCTTTTGATATTCTTGCAGATGTTTATTAAGTTTTGTTACATTATTTTTATTAACACGTTACCATTTCTGGCAAATCTCATTTTCACAGATCGCTGACATCATTAGTCTTGGAAAGCGCAGCAGGGTTTTTATCTGAGGGTGGAGATCTAGAAACTCTAAATATCTCATTTCTTTTTAGGCTATGTGAAGAGGGCTCTGAAGTGCCTTGCAGCTGAAGTAACGTCATTTAGATTTAGAAGTTGGTTTGGTTGGGGAGCTCATAATCCGATAACAGTGGGAGTGTTAGATGGGAGTTCTTCTTCATGACTGGGTGAGGTGTTAGGTAAGGAGTGGAGACTGTAGGAGGGTGTTGAGTAGAGTCAATTGAAATGGAAGGCGGGTTGGGATTCTATCTGGGATTCTAGATGATTTGGATATGAAGGCTTGCATTTGCTGGTAATAGTCATATAATAACCAACTATTATACTAATTAGACCAGCCTGTAATTCTGTAAAGTCCAGTCTTGAATCTAGGTCTCATCTGGAAAATCAGGTTTTTGAAATCGTTTCCAAAACGAATCAAGAAATGAAGTTCAAAATAATAAATCCTGTAGAGTATCTGCCAGTATAATACATCACAGAGAAGGTCTATGATGAAAACAAGACATCATCAGAAAGATAATATATGAAAAGAGACATCCAAGTTTTATCCGGGACTGAATCTAAGTCCCTTTGATCCAAAAACAAGCTAGCCACTCAGAGAGCGGTTAATTTTTTAGACATTAGTAACAAAAATAAACTAAAATCATCCACTAAAGATATATTGGCATTTAGCGAAGTATAAAGGATTTTCCCTGTAAGGCATATAAAAACGCAGAAAAGGAATTTCCTATTTTGTTTCGTTTCAAAGCAGGGTTGTAGCGATGGGTGGAGTTGGCAAAATTCTAATAAACTTTGCAAAATCCAGGTGAGTTGTGAAAATGTAGATTTTTTTGTGTGAAATTAAGAGAAGTTAGCAAAATCTAGACAACTTGGCAAAATCTATGGCAGTTTGCAAAATTCGAATCCACTTGGTAAAATACAGGCGAGTTGTGAAAATTGGAATTGGTTTTGTGAAAATACGGAGAGTTGGCAAAATTCGAAGTGACTTGATAAAATTCATGTGAGATGTATTTTTTTTCTGTGAAATTATATTAAGTTGGCAAAAATTAGGGTATTTGGAAAAATTCGAAGCCACTTGGTAAAATGCAGGAGAGTTGTGCTAATTTGGCTTGGGGTTTTTCTGTAAATTTACGTCGAGTTTGCAAAATCGAGGGAACTTGGCAAAATTCGAAGTCACTTGATAAAACACAGGTAAGTTGTGAAAATTGGGATTGGTTTTGCGAAATTAAGGAGAGTTTGGGAAAATTGAGAGAACATGGTAAAATGTTGTTAGGTGGCGAAATTCGAATAGGCTTGTTAAAATTCAGGTGAGATGTAAAAATAAGTTGTTTTTATGAAACCACGACGTGGTTGAAAATCGGGGACTTGTCACATGCATCTATTTGCAAACGAAGTGATTCTCTAAAATTTCTTTCATTACATGTTTCATTACTATTATTCAATAAATGACTATCGTCCCTATACCCACGGAAAGGTATGTTTTGGTGGGCTAAAACAATTATAGTTTGTATTATGGGCCTAAGTCTATTTCGATTTTCCTCTACTTATTTTGCTCGAGTAGCATCTAACATATTTCTTACATCTTTACTAGAATCTCGTTAACATTTTATAAAGTTATCAGCATCCAAAACTGCTTCCTGATGATATGCATATAAATTGAGAATATTTAAAATTCCATATTTACCTACTAATTTAGCAAATTTTGTAACTGGTTTATCCACTAACCTTTTTCAGATTGATGCTTTATTTCTTCCTCTAGTGGTTGCGAAATGAATGCAATATTTGCAGCAAACTCCCTTTTCTAAATCTGAATGCACAATCCAGAAATTTTTAGCTAGATGCTGATGGTCGAAATAGCGTTTCATTGTTTTTCCTTATTCTGAACATACGAAAAATAATAATACATAGTGTTTATCGGGAATCCAGTTATTGTTAATAAAATTATATGTTTCGAAATCGCTGAGCATCCTAGCCATACTAACAGCATTCGCAATATCGTATTTATTTACAGTTAAAATACATTTTTCTCGTTGGTTTTCCGCTACTTAAGATGCTTATTGTGGTGGCTCAATAGTTGAAGTTATGGGCTGTGATAATTCATCACCATCTGCAGACGTTGCAATTACATCACTAGTTTGAATTTTTCAATTAGTTGAAAAGATGCATCAATTTTCCTTCTAACTTTATTTCCTTAACCAAAAATACAATCCTCGTAAATTTGCTACTCTAGAATCAATGCACAAATAACTTTCTTAGCTACTTCACTTATTATTCAAAGTACGAATTATTCCCTTATACAAGCCTAGCCAGGTTTAGAAAGAATATTACTACGGACTGAAAATCCTGTGTGAAGGATGCTCCCTTCCGGATTTGAATTTTGCCTATCTCTTTTACAACTGCTCATTAGGCCAGAACCATTTATT
Source organism: Ryuthela nishihirai (assembly GCA_038380435.1). Taxonomy (NCBI): domain Eukaryota; kingdom Metazoa; phylum Arthropoda; class Arachnida; order Araneae; family Heptathelidae; genus Ryuthela; species Ryuthela nishihirai. Next base: position 31,482,650 of record JAWZYU010000022.1, read on the forward strand.
GCACTAGCACAGAACAGCAAAGCGAGTGTCTCACTGCATAATTTGCACCATCTCTAACATTAAACAGTTTTAGTGAGATCTACATCTGTTATGCAGTAGTGAGTGAGGGCCACCTGAGAAGAGAAAGGGACTTCTCACTTGATCACCGAATAGGTTCGAGGTGATAGAAGACGGCTACGCTCTCGAAGAAAGTACAACAGTGGTCTTTGCTAAAATATCTGTTCCTAACCCTCAGCAGAGTATGTGATTGGAAACAGAAAATGACAGAACAAATACTTAAAGCCATGCGACCAAGATCAATCCTAAATCAAATGTCGCCTCAGACGAGAAATACTCTAGAATAGGTTCCGAGAAACAACTTCAGGGGTTGTCTTCTATTTGCTTCCGTCTGTAGAAATTCAACTTGTTGGTTTCTGGAAATAAATTAAAATTTCCTTTGGGAATTCGCATTTTCCAAATAATCCAATAACTTTAATACCTTCTAGGGGTGGAAAATTTGGAAAATGCCCAAACTAAACGAATATGGCAAATGATCCATTAATACCAAAGATTTGAAAATTTGCTAGTAAAATGTGGTCAAGAAGTTTGCAATTGACAGCAATGACCTGCCCCTTTACCCTCAGGATGTTGGTAGAAAAATGCATTTTTATTTTATTTTAAGAGAAAATGTTCAATTTATTTTCTGATATATTGATACTAAACAATATTATTATTCGTATTTTCCCAATCGTTCGTGAGTTCGGATTTCCACTGTTATAGAGTGCTAAAGGTGGAAAATAAAAAACTTATTTCTCTTTGGAAACGAACTCCCGATATTTGTCAGCGGAGATGGATTATTTTTCTAGCTGTTACTTTTAGAATGCATTTTTCATTGCATGATTCCCCCCAGGCCAGGAACCTAGAAAAAAATAATGGGGTGTTTGCATGCGATGCAATCAAGCCAGTAAAAAGGGGGAGGGGAAAGAGACTGGATTTCCATTGCAGTGGAACAATTTCCCCTTCATTTCAGAGGTTTTTTAAACATTCTAGAAAAATGGGTAAATTTGCAAAAGTGTAATAATTTTTGGTCTCCATTAGTCTTTCTAGCATTCATATAAAGAAGGTCTAGTATCAAAGCTGCCGGATCTCGGTGATGGTGGCATGGCTCACTCACCACCTAGATCTAGATCAGTAGTAGCATAAATAAGAGTTCTGGCACAGTAAAAGGGTTTAGAGAATTTTATTCTCTAGACCCTTTTACTGTTCCAAAACTCTCATTTATGCTACTACTTAGATCCGGCCCTGATTCGCAATAAATGATTATTATCTGTGTCACAAATCTCATGCAATTGCACTCGAGATTCTGTGAATTTTCATTCAGTTATGTCATATATCATTAAGCATACTTCGAAGTAAGCCATATCTGTGGGGGAGAGCCAAAGAACTATGGCACCCCCTTTCAGAATGCTAATAATGGCAAAAGAGGTAAAAAGTTCTGAAACATTTTTTTTTTATTTCATGCATTTATTTTCTAGATCTGTGCCTGCTTCGAAGCCTAGGTTCTTCCAACTTAAGTGACGCTCCGGACGGTATCTCTTAAATACTACAAGCATTTTTCCAGAGATGCATAAATAAATTCCTAAAATTGCATGAGTAATAGCAGAACAGAATGCTCTGAATCACCTACATTGCAGTGCGATATTTCCAAATACCAAACTAACGACAACTTTTAATTGATGGTTATGAAATAATTATTCATTAAATTAAATAAACGGAAATTTATTTCCTTAAAGAAATTAACAAAAGAAGCATTTTTTTTTTCTTTTTATAAATTCAAAAGTTACTAAAGATAAAATTTCTATTAAATTTATACCTGTTACATACCATACACTTAATAATTTTAAATTCCTACAATTATATTATTCTTATAAAATCATCTACTATCATATTCCAGTTTATAAAAACAACAGTAATGTTAGTCATATTAAATGAGCATGAAACACAAAAATTCGTGAAGGTAATAAACAATCACTACGTAGGAATGACGAAGAGAACATTGAGTGAATATAAATATGATATACAACACTATATAGCAAGCACATCACCTTTTACCATTTTGCTGTTTTCGTTATCGCGTTTACTGCAAAATAATTGACTCTATGTCTTAATAAATAAAAATCAATTATCCTTCAAACAGTCTTTAATAAGGCACGATTCCCCATATATGAACACAGCTAATTGCATCAGACTTGAGGTGTATGCTTCTTAAGGGCTAATGACCCCCCCCCCCCCCCACTCCAGATTTCCAATACCATAGCCAAACACAACCAGTTTCTGGAAATTTGAAATCTGCCACTTAATGAAATCATCTTGTCATTCAAGATTAAAGGGAACCGCTATCGACACCAAGCGAGAGTCTGCTGTGAACACCTTCGGGCAACAATGTGTCCCTCAAACAACATCCTGATTGATGTCCTATCATAAAACAATCTGCTAAGTTCCTTCTCCACACTCCCACCCCGTTCCTCATATTTCTCCGCATATTTAAATGATTCGAGAGTAGTATTTGTAAATACATCTGGATTTTATATACGTGTAAGCCGACAGCTCTGTTTCCACATTTCCAAATTATTGAAATTACCTTATTTGTTCTGAATGTTTATCGCTTCCTCCGTATTATTACTGTTTTATTCCTCCTTCAGTTCTTTTATGGTCATCATGTCTCCATAACCCCGAGTTTAACATCGTTTGTAGTTAAACGAAAACTTAATATGTACATCTGCTTTATGAAGAGGAGAATATAAAAGGAAATAGATATTAATATATAAAAAACTTAAAAGTTTAATAAAACCTCTCCCAAATTTATTGGAGGGCGTCATGGCCCCCATGGCCACCTCCTAATAACCACCACTGTAGAGAGGCCTGGGATACATCCAACTATTGAGGCCACTAGCCAATCTAAAAACTGATCGCCGTCAATATTTGGCAAAGTTTTAAATTCTAATTTGACAAAAGTCCGTAAAAAATTACCCCTCAAAGAACATTGGTCCGATAGTAACTTGTTAGTTTAATACGTCATAGAGACGTCACGGGACCTCAGAAGAAAGACACCAGAAAAGAAACATCTATGCCTTGTCCAAGGCTTGTCGGTTAAAAATTATATCATTTACTAAATTGCGTCTTATATTGTTGTTTCTAATATTAAAGGGGCAGGGACTGGCTCAGTCGGTAGTGTGTCAGGCTCGTAATCTATTTCCTAGCGTCGAGTCCCACCTGGTCCAGCATTGAAATTCACCTCTGTTAAACCTCCATACTGCTCTCGGTCAGAAAGGGGGACACCGATTGGATTTAAAAGACCGTCGTCCGCAGAAATGGAACGTAAAGTGGTGGTCCTTTATGACGGAGAGCCTACCCTGAGCATATCGAAGACTTACTGGATTACATCTGTCTCCTAATAGCCGTCCAATGGGTTCTTTTCCCTTCTTCGAGACCTTGGTTCCTTGTGACCTGGCACCTTGTGATTTAGTCCACTGTGGGAGCGGAACGTTTTGCACACAAACTCTAATATAACAAAAAATAATATTTCTAAATTTAAGGCTTCCATTTGAGTCTGAGGTCTAGACAAATGGCTCTACTACTCCGTTCTCTTAAAAGGCCTTATTTTTAAACAAGTTCCTTATTTAACAGTTTCTTATTATCAGCCATGCCAGGAACGAGTGTTAGGAGAAAAAATTAGTATCTTATTCTTATGTCTGTGATAAGATATTCGTAGCATTGAGCAATTTCAACCATTCATACGATTCCCATGTACCACCGACAGAAATATGATCAGTTTTGAAATTATTTAATCGAAAGAAACGATTAAATGAAATTATCGACTATTTTAGCATCACAACTTGTCTTTGTTAGGTAATTTTTGCTAACCACTAAGTTTCTAAATTTCTTTTTCTTTTGCTGCAAGAACTGCACAAAACGCCCCTTAAATGAAGTACCACAATAAATTATAGGAAATTTTCCAAAGGTGGAAAAACCCAGATTAATGGGTCTTTCTCTGACGACACTTTCGTAACAATTCCTGTTACTCTTATTTTGAGTTACTAATATGTCTACTATACATTTGCACTTATCTACATTAAAATATTTCATGTATTTGCACTAAAGCAGTGGTTTAAACCTTTTATGCTTCATGTATCCCCTGGAATGTGTATGTAACAATAGTTATAGTATAATAATGCCAACTGAGCGACTTTGTTACTAACTCTAGCGACCTTTCAGCTCTCACGACGTACCCAAAAAATTTACCGCGTACCCCACGTTGAGAACCCCTGCACTAAAGGATTCTTGAGGAACCCTGGTTCGATACGCTAGTACTTGCATACGCCCCTACTGCTTAACATAAGCATCGTAACCAAGTTTTTAAGACGTTTGAAAAAATAATCAAGAAAATCTACTGAAAACATTAAAGAAAAAATGTTAGATGGCCTCAGCCTTTTACACTCCTATTCTGTAAAGATATGGCCGCTGCCAAAATCCACCTGGTAGAGAAGACTACTGCTACCTCAACACCTACAAGCACTATCTGATCACTTCCTATTAAGAATCTATAATTATCAGATGATCCCGGAACTAGTGTAAGGAGAAAAAAATGTTCTATTCTTTTATATATCTGAGACCTTATTAATATGAAGCAATTTCAGCCGTAGTCCAGTTGCTTAATACACTAGATGGTATCCATTCATTTGATTTTCTTTCGGTTTTGGTCTTATCTAATCCAAAGGGAATTGCAATGAGATACTGTTTTAGAATAACAATTGGTCTTTAGTCCAGTTGTTCGCCATAATTAATCTTATTTTACTTTATTGCAAGACTTCCATAAAACACTGCATAAATAAAATATCCTTTAGGAACAAAAAGATGAAAGAAAAAAAACACAGCTTTATATCTAAAATTCCTAATCTGACAACACTTTTGTAAAACAGTCTTAGTACTTTTGTGTAATATTTAGGGTTACTTTTAAGCAATTGCACTTATCTACTTAAAAATGTATATGTATTTGCAATAACAGATTCTTTCGGGAGGGGAACCCGGTGAGCCTCTACCTAGGATTCGCCCTTGTTAACAGCAAATAAAAAAAATTCTGTTGGACGGACTCATAACTATAAAATCAACATTAACACAAAACGAAAGCCGTTCTAAATTTCAAGATTTTTTGCTTGAAAACAAACGACAAGATTATGAGATGTAGCTTGGTTGGATGTTTTATCTCTGAGCAGCATATTTTTGCACACAGTGGGCTAAATGGCCAGGTCGCAAGGACCGCGAAGGCTCAGAGAAGGGAGGGAACCCACTGGAAGAGCTGTTTAGAGATTGTAGCCTGCAGTCAAGGCCATCCAGTGTGTTCGTTAACGTGCACAGGGTAGGGCTCTCCAGCACACGGAGCCACGGGTTAAAGTCCCACGCAATGGACAGCGGCCTTTACAAGCCCATTAATGTCCCCTACTGACCGTGGGCAGAGTGGGAAGTTTTGCGGAGATAATTCTTAATGCTGGCCCAGCTGGCACTCGAAACTGTGAACTGCAGATTACGAGCCTGCTAGATTACGCCCCCCCCCCTCCCCCCATGATACAGCGATGGAAGTTTTGTTTTTTAAAGTATAACTTTAAACAAAATTAATAAGCAGTTGGTTTAACCAAACATAAAGCAGAAAATAGTTTTGTTTAATAATATATTTTTATCAAAATATAATAAGCATGTTTTATAAATATTATAAGCATACAAATATTTGTTTTATGATTGCAATTTTGTTGTTCAGTTAGTAGGGTTTTTTTTCGTAATAAGAATTTATTTTAGTAAAAGATTTGATAATCTAAGAAAAAACAATTATGCTATATAAAATTAGTTTTTTTGGGAATTTTCGAGAACTCGGATATATAACTCCCAATTCTGGAGAATTTAAAGGTGTCCAGAAACCAGAAACCTTAATCATGAGATGAAGTTAGATCGTGGAAAAACTTCAATTGAAATAGACATAAAGCTACGAATGGTTGAACGAATTTCCTGGGCATTTGGCCTAAGAATTTCAATGAATACATGTCAAGAAATATTCTAATAAATCTAGCAAATAGGTTGATATTACAAAAATGCATTTCATTATTTACTTTTTCCCAAAATGGTTTCGATTTGTGCGTGTATACTTTTTTTGCTAGTGTTTCCTTGAAGACTTATTTTACGGTGTACACCAAATTTAATGTTCTTGTTTGTTAGACTCGAAATTTATCAAGTTTTTTATTACATACGAGATTAAGTCAGAAAGTAAAGCAGTTTTGTGATTTCCTCTTTGACAGCGTCATTTGATGAAAAATTTTGTCCTCGGGGATGCTTCTTTAGCTTTCCACAGAAGTCCTATGGCGCCAGGTGTGGAATGTGTGGTGGATGGTTACCAGTTGCAAATCTCCAGGTGCAGAGATCCTCATCAATTTCAGTCACACAACCATCTCAAATTGCACCTGAACTTTCTCACATGCTGCACATCTCAGCCGTATAAAGCTACAAGTTGTTGAAGGATTTCCATTGGTTGAAACTTCTGTGCCAACAAAATCAGAATTACTGTTCGGATATCCAGCTTCCTGTACATATGCAGTAGCTTCGCCATGTTCCTCTGAGAGAGGTTGGTTGGTACTCTGACTTCATACAGTCAGGACGTGTTTTATTTAGCTCCTGGATTATTGTGTTAGATATTATTTTACTTAACTTACCTAGCAACCTTGGGCGAGATCAGGATTAATTCCTGGTGTAGCCCTTGGTAGGTAGACTTAGTGAGTTTAGAATAACATTTTACCTAAACTTTGAGACTTTCTTAGTAAGCATTTCAGATTAATTTTCGCTCCAGGAATACTTTACTTACTATCTAGATTCTACTGCTGGATATTCACTTATCATTAACATCAGTACAGGCCAGTAGCCGACCTTAATTGGCCGATATTAGTAACGGAAGAGTACATTGCCAATAGCTGACTTTAAAGTCAGCCGATATTGGTAATGGAATAGTACTTGCTAATAGCCGATTCTGAGTTGGCCGCTGCTGGTCTGGAATCTTACTTCCAGTCCTCAACGTGAGTTCCTAAAATCCTTCGTTGAGGTATTTTCACTTTGCCATTTTATTTACCAAGTTCTAGTGTTAACTTTAGTTTCTATCGCTTTTGTTATTTTTGTGATTATTGTATTTTGTTCGTTCCTCCGTTAGATATTGTATCTAGCACTTTATTCTATTATTAATTTCACTCAGTTTTGAGTTTTCATTACTTTTAGACAGATTTCTGATAGTTTTCGGGAATCTGTTCTTTTTAACTTGTTCTGCTCGATTTTGACAGTTGTAGCTCTTGGCAGTTACAACTGTCGTTTTACATTCTAAACTTTTAAAAAATTTTAACAAATATTTTGTGAAATTATTTTTATTTGATATTCTTTTTCTTATATTTACTTATTTTTTTACTTTTATATTCATTTTTGCTTTATATTTGCAAATTTGTAATCTTTTTATTGTTACTTTATGGCTGAATCTAATGCTATGGATTCACAATCGGTTCCCGTCCTGACAGAGAGCTTCTGCTTCAGTGACGTCACATCGAACGTCATTGAGACCGCTGTGGATCAAGTCTCACAGGATCCAAATCAAATCAGTTATAGCGCACAAATTTGTGCTTTTATTTCAGATAAAAACATGAAATTGTTCGAATTGAACAATCAAATTGGAAAGATGCCTTCTATGAAGGAATTACATGGACTCCTTCCAGAAGATAGAGCCTCATTTAACGATGTCATTTTAAATCGTTTCTACTTGGAAAAGGAAATCAATGAGCACATTTGCACTGAGCAATGCTCAAGCCAGATTATTGTTTTGGATTCAATCCAAAAACTGAATCCCTTTCCAAAACACGGAATGGATATTTACACAGACGAAATCAACTCCTCTATTAAATCAAAAAAGAGGGTTGCAGGAAAGAACTCCAAAAAAGGGAAAGCTCTTAAAAGAGCACTATCACCAAACCCAGAATCCAGTTTTGCCTCCAAGACCCGTTTTTCGGCCTTGGAGGAGGAATATTTAGATCCTCCAGCTTCAGAAATGGAAGCTGTTGATACAGCTGGCATATCAAAAGATAACGCCAATAAAGCTGGGAAAATCCCTCCAATTATACTTAGATCTCCTAAGAACTGGATTAATATAAATAAAGATCTTGTTAAGATAGCTGTTGAATCCTTTACAGCCAAATCATCTGGAGACACTGTTCGTCTCCAGACGAAATGTACAGATGACTATAGGGCATTTGTAAAATACTGCGAGAACACTAAACTTCAATTTCATACCTATAAATTAAAGGATGAAAAAAATTTGAGGGTCGTCTTAAAAAACCTCCCCTCAGATATTAATTCTGATGATGTACGGGAAGCTTTGGTTAGCCAAGGCTTCACTATAATCAAGACCTCTCAAATGAGAAGAGGTAAAGATCGATCCCTAATTCCAGTATTCTTGGCCGAGTTGCCCAAAGATGCAGTCAACAAAAAGATCTACAACGTCACTGATCTGTTTCATCTTAAAGTGCATGTGGAAAGCTATAGAGCTAAGAAAAGCCCTACTCAGTGCCATCAGTGTCAAAGGTATGGCCATGCACAAAGCGGATGCTTCAACTTACCCAGATGTGTGAAATGCGCTGGTGGGCATCTCACAAAAGACTGCATCCGGAAAAAGGATGACAGCCCCCCAAAGTGTGCAAATTGTGGATTGGGACACACTGCAAATTATAAAGGTTGTGTCCACTACCCAAAAAAGGACGCCAAATCCGACGAAGTGGTACAACCAGTGGTTGTTACCACTAAAACTGTTACTAACTCCAAAGTAACACCTGGTGTCTCCTACGCAGCTGCAGCGGCGTCCAGAAAGGAAGACAAAACAAAACCAAAGAATAAAACTGCATCTGCTCCAAGCGCTGCCAAAACTACAGATACTCGAACACCCGCAGGGGATCAATTCGATGCTAACATCCTGAATGATTTGAAAGACATCTTTCTGCTGTTCAAAAGCTTCAACGTGTCAAAGATACTTTCAATCATCAAAGGTCTGATGGCAGACTATCAGAAGGCCAACGGCCTGATGGCCAAGCTTACAGTAGGCCTTAAAGCTTTCGATGCCCTCATCTCCACTATTACCTAGATGGCAGTTAGACGCTCCAAAGATCACATACAGATCTTTTACTGGAACTGCCATGGAATACTCACTGATCTGCCTGAATTCCGTTCCTTTTTGACGGAATCTCAGGCAGATGTTGTTCTGTTAGGAGAAACACATCTGAGAGCTTCAGATGTTCTCAAGATCCCAAATTATGAGGTTTACCGCAGTGATCGTCTTCACAACAGTGGTGGAGGCACTGCCACTTGATTAAAAGATGCATTAAACATCATTTATTTCCTGCCCTAAACCTCGTCACCTTGGAAGCCACTGCTGTGGCTGTTCAGGATACCAACCTAGGAACTTTACAACTGGTTGCAGCATATAAGCCACCAAATTCTAGGCTTATGACAACTGATCTGGATTCATTTTTCGATTCTAATTTGCCTACTGTTGTTGCAGGTGACCTTAATGCCAAGAATACTGCTTGGCATTCAAGGAACTGCAACGCCAGCGGAAAAGTTTTACTTGAATATGCTACAAATAAAGGTTTTATCACTGATGCTCCTAGTGAGCCTACTTTTTATTCTTTTAACACCTTACACGCTCCTGATGTGCTGGACATGGCCATTTTTGGCAACTTTTTGCCATCTTATGACCTGAATGTCATTAATCAGCTCAACTCTGATCATATGCCGGTCTGTCTGACTCTGCGCCTTTCTACGCCTGTTGTAACTGGTAAGCTCAGCCGGACAGACTGGCAACTCTATAAGATTCTTGTCAGTGATAAGATCCTTGGTACTTGTCAACCACTCAACGACAGAACCATTGATAATGTCATTGAAGACTTCACCAACCTGCTACTGTCCTCCAAGAACGAGGCCAGTGAGGAATTCATTCCTAAACCCAATTTCTGCGTCCTACCACAGCACATCACTCGCCTCATTAAGGAGAAGAACAGGGCAAGGCATCTGTGGCAGAGACTCAGAATCAATTCTGATAAAATGATCTATAATCATTTAAAACTTGAAGTGAGAGATCGACTTAAAGATTTTCAAAGGGAACAATGGAACAAAAAAGTTCAGTCACTATCAACAACTGATTGTTCCATTTGGAAGATGTCCAAAGTTTTAAAGAATCCTATGACTTGTTTCCCACCCATACATGGGGAAAATGGTATTAAATATACTGATGAGGATAAAGCTGAGGCTTTTGCCGACTCTTTTGAACTGCAATTTACCGAAAATCACGAATTATCTGATTTTTCCATATGCGATACAGTGGAGCAGACTATTCGTAAATTTGATCAAACTGACCTTTCCAAGGTGACTTTTACTTCACCTTTGGAAATCAAGGAAGCCATTAAACGCCTTAAACCAAATAAGGCCCCTGGTCAAGATGGAATCACGAACAAGATGCTGAAACATCTACCTGTTAAAGCCATAACGCATCTCTGTTCCATCTTTAACTATTTACTTCGACATCATTTTTTCCCAACAGTCTGGAAAAATGCTATTGTAAAAGTATTGCATAAACCGGGAAAGGATTCCACTTTTCCTACCAGCTATCGGCCCATCAGCCTGCTATCATCTCTCAGCAAGCTTTTTGAGAAGATTATCATCATCCGGCTGGACGACTTCCTCACCCGCCATCCAGTTTTACCTGAAGCCCAATTTGGCTTCAGACGAAAAAGATCTACAGAACATCAGATCCTCAGGGTGGTGGAGATAGTCGCCGAATCCCTCAATAAGAAGGAATGCGTTGCGGCCGTCTTTCTGGACGTGGCCAAAGCCTTTGACCGCGTCTGGTTGGACGGTCTGATTTACAAACTCATTGATGCGGCTGTTCCATCGGGTCTGATTAGCATCATTCGGTCCTATCTTTACAATAGGACCTTTCAAATACAGATTAAGTCTGTAACTTCTACCAGTAGAATTGTGTCTGCCGGAGTACCACAGGGATCCCTTTTGGGCCCGACACTCTTCTCCCTCTATCTACATGATCTGCCTTCTTTCGAGCGTATTCATCTTGCACTTTACGCAGATGACCTTGCGATCTTGTCTCCCTCCCTGAGTCCAGCCATTGCTGTCAGAAGAATGCAAAGCTGCCTGACCCAGATGGGAGACTGGTACGACAAATGGAAGGTTAAGATCAACTCAGAAAAGAGCTCTGCCATCCTTTTTACTGGCAAGCGAACTCCAAATCCCACTTGCCTACATCTTCATGACAATCCCATTGACTGGGAAGAATCAGTCAAATACCTAGGTGTACATCTGCACTGCAGGCTGAAATGGGATACTCATATCAATCATATTATCTCCAAGGTCAACATGCTCAGAGGCCAGCTAGGTCCTCTGCTGCGGAGAAACTCCATCCTCCTTCTGGATCATAAACTTTTACTTTATGATGCCATTATTAGACCAGTTATTTTATATGCATCGCCAATCTGGGCGAACACTACCAATAACAATATTTATAAGATCCAGGTCTTACAAAACAAAATCTTAAGAGCTGCGGTCGATGCCCCATGGTTTGTTACTAACAGACGACTTCATACTGACTTGGGCATCGACCATATTTACACTCATATTAAACGCACCTCGAAAAAGTTTTTCGAGGGTGTGTCTAACAATCCGAATATGATAATATCTAATCTTATTCTTTATGACCATTCTGTATTGAATAGATTCAAAAGGCCCAAGACGATGGCCTTCTCCGATTTGAACTTTACACTTTAGTTCTTTTTGTTTATATTTTGCTTTTTGCTCTCTTTTAGTCACTTGCCCTTCGGGGCCCACCCACGGGTGGTTTATCCTTGTTTCTACTCATGCCATTTGGGCACACTTTTCGATGGAGATGGTTATGGGCACTTTATTGCCTGGAACATCGAATATCATAGCACGATCTACGATCTACTGTTCCTCTGAATCTGCGCCTCATTGCACGAGTGTGTGCAACAGTGATGACTGCGGCCATTTAGTGACACTATATGGTAATAACATGTAGTGGTGGCACAACCGTTTGAACAATGTAACATATTTAATTATATAGTATTCTAAATGATCAAATCTGAATTGAACACAGAACATGCAGTTTTGATTCTTGTTTTTGAACTGAACCGTAGAGCAATGTAGTATTTCCTGGTATCCAATTGCCGTAATTCTTTGAATACTGAAATCCACTCAAACAGTTGTTTATTAGCTTCACGGGAACAAACTGGAAACTTCGCTTTCTGACTCACTCTCATATTACTAATAAACTGCATATACTCTGCAGAGATACTCAATGAAAATGTTGCATTATTTTAATTTAAAAAGTTGTCAAACTTCACGCATAATTTGAAACTTATTTAAAGTCGAAATTGAGTGAAAGGTCCAACAATTCGCATTTGAAAATAGGAAACCTTTAAGTACTGGTGGTATAGCACTGCAAATAAAAATAGCAGTTTCTTCTGCTGCATAGCACGTGTGGTTTTGCTCTGAGCATCTCCAATTTCTCTTAATGCACACACAGTGATAGCTGCCTGCAGCTACTTGAGCGATCGGTTCCAAATTTGGTGTGGTGGTCCCACTAGCCCTGTCGGTTATCAGGACCAAGGTGCCATGGGTTGGGAGCGATCCCTCGAAAACTGTCAGAAATTCATGGAGGCGCTGCTGCCGCCTACCTTTTGAATGTAGTATATCTACGACATTTGTGATGAAAACTCTGAAACTCGCACCTGAATTTTGGAAAGTTATGAATAAACTTATTGATGGGAAGAGTTATCAATGGACTTTCAAATTTGGTGTGGTGATCCCTTAGTTTTAACCTTTGGATTATGTCGGGTTCCTAACTCTCATGGGTCGAGAGCAATCCTTGGGAAAGTATCCGAAATTCTTGGAAGCGCTGCCGTCGTTTACCTTGTGAATGGAGTCATGCGTTGAGTAACGTTGGATAGCTGTCAATGAAGTTATCGATGTTCAACGATATATGTTCCATGAGCCAAACTTTTAACATGGGTTTAACTAGTAATAAAATATTATCCATATGTAATATATAATTGTGTACATATTTGTTGTAAACTTTTCCTGCTATGGTTTATTAAAATATTAAGGTTTTTTACTTGCTTATAATTGTTAACGTACACCGAGGTACCAGTTTATAGCTACACCACCCCTCGTCACATACATGGTTCATTTCAACATATAATATGTTATGTGACTGCGATGTATAGTATACATCAGGCAGATCACCTCTTCGACCATCAGTTAGAGTTGAACTGTGCATCAGAATGAGCAAAATGAGCGACTTTGAACGTGGCATGACAATTTGGTGCTAGGCATGCCGATTCTAGCATCTCCCAAACTTCCGTCCTCCTGTGGTTTTCACATGCTACCGTTTCAAGGGTTTACTGAGAATGGTGCAAAAGCAAAATACTCCAGTGATCGACAATCCTGTGGACGAAAACAGCTTGCTGGTCAGAGGGTCAAGAGGGCTGTCGGTCAAAGGGTCAAAGGGGTTTCCCAGTCTCCTTTGACCCTCTGACCAGTAAGCTGTTTTCAGACGTTTTTTGTGGCCAGTCTACCAAACAGACGGGCCACAACCATGCAAATCACAGCAAAATTAAGCATTGGTGTGCCGGTCATCTCCGACCACAACACGTATTGGACCTTGTCGCTAGTGGGCTGCTACAGTCGCCAACCATGTCGAGTGCCGATTTGTCAGCGAAGAACATGAAAGTGTCCCACCAATGTGTGCAGGAGCATCGATACTTGACTGTTGAGGACTGCAAAAAGGTAATATGATCTGATGAATCAAGGTTCCTTTTGTACCAGGCTGATGGATCAGAATTTGTCATAAGCAACATGAGGTCATGGAGTAATCTTGTCTGGTGTCACAGTACAGGCTGGTGGTGCGATGGTGTGGGGATTAATTTCCTGGCACACATTAGGCTCCCTGATACCCGTCATACATTGGTATCTCATCATTAGGGTCTCATTTTGAAAGTACTCTTGTCATTTCTATATCACATTACAGATTTTTTGGAACAATTCTCAATGCAGTTTTCAGTAACTGTATTGGAGGCATCCATCATCATATTAAGAGCATCGAGAATTGATATTTGTCTAGCTCAACGCTGACATGGTGACTCGAACCTGGGAGTTGCTGATTACGAGTCTGGCTCGCTATCGACAGCCAACACCCGTCCCTTGTACTTCCAGTTATACCGCCTTAACTGTGTCATTTTACACAATTATCAATGACATATATGCTCTGCAAATATTCTACGTCAATTATTAATAGGGAGTTCTCTAGCTTTAGACGAAACTTAAGGTTGACACGTTATTCCACAGATTTTTTTAATCGCGCAATAATACACTATGCTCAAAGTACCTTCATGCAAAGCACCATCATAATCCAAATGATTACCGTTAACGAGAGGGCGAAGTTCACACTTCAACGCGTCAATAACGGCCTCTGATGGAAAGATACTCGTATTGCATTATTAAAAACGCATATGTTTTTCATTTTTTAAAGTGATTTTAAGTTAAGAGCCATTTACATTTTTGAGTCATCAGAGTGGGGTGAATCCCCCATTTTATATGGTGGTAGTTCGAACCCGCTGCCTCCTTATTCCTATGACTATACTGTATGTAAGTGATTTAAAATCAATAAAATCTTTAAAAACCAATGTGTGTTTCTTTCTTTTGATGACATGAAAGCTGATTTTCAGTTCAAACACAATGAAACATTACGCTTCAAACAAAGTAAGGGGGCGTGGGTGGCTCAGTCGGTAGCGCACCAGGCTCGTAATCTGTAGTTCCCAGGTTCGAGTCCCAGCTGGGTCAGCATTGGTATTTATCTCCGCAAAATTCCCCGCCTTGCCCACAGTCAGTAGGGGACACCGATGGGCTTGGAAAGGCCGCCGTCCGTCGGATGGGACGTTAAGCCGTGGCTCCGTGTGCGGGAGAGCCATACCCTGTGCACGTTAAAGAACACGCTGGATGGCCTTGACGGGAGGCTACCATCTGTCTCCCAACAGCTGTTCCAGTGGGTCCCCTCACCCAACCTTCTCTGAGCCTTCGGGGTCCATGTGACCTGGCCATTTAGCCCATGGTGTGCAAAAAAGTGCCCCTCAGAGGTAAAACAACCCAACCCAACAACAAAGTAATAAAAATACACTTCTCGAAGCTCTGATAAGCATGACCTATACGAGTAAAGGACTTGGCAATAGTTGGAAATTTCCAATATCTTGTTTCGCACAATATAAAAACAGTACACCAAAATTAATGAGAAAAATCTTTATTGTACACGGCAGTTAAAACATATATGAATGTAATACATATAAGAAACATAAGAAAATGTTTACTAAAAGATAAACAATGAAATAATTGGAGAAAAATTCAAATGCAAAACATAACATCAGAATAACAACAATGAGTACTCTGGTGCCCCAAAGTTTATTTAGAAGCTAAATATAACAAAACGATGATATGAAATATGGCGTAAATGTTATGACAACATTACTTCTTGATGCCACTGTATTCTACATTTTTCATCCTCATTACGACGCAAATTAAGATAATCCAACACGAAGAAGGTCTTTTCTTTATGCTAATTTCGCAAAGCCAACCATTCTGCGTCCCATATCAAATTCAGTATACAAATTTGAGAGAAACACATTTCCTAGTATCCAATAGCCGTAATTATTTGAATATTGAAATCCACTCAAACAGTAGTCTTCACTAAGCTAAATATGCGGAAAGGAATAATTTTTGAAATAAATTTTTTATGAGAAATCTATTGTTGAAATGATCAGTTTACAATTAAAGAAGAAAAAATTCTTGAAGTAAAATATCAGAAAAATACAGTTTAGAAATGTGATTCAAAAACTTGTACAAATGATCCGGACACCTAGAAACAATACAAGAATTCTAGGTGTCTGGAGTCAAAACTGCATGTTCTGTGTTCACTTCAAATTTGATCATTTAGAATACTATATAATTAAAGTATGACTTTTTCGGGTTAAAAAGGCTTTATTGCAATTATTAAGGACAAAAACGTTGTTTATTTTTCAAATTCGGGTTGAAATGTGATCAAAAAACAATTATCCAAAATTGTTTCCCAAATTCGAGATGAAATGAAAATAATCAAAATTTTCAGGTATTAGGTAATAAATCGTTTAACGATTTACCAATATATTTTCTACAATAATTCTATTATTTGCATACAATAATAAAATATATACATATACATTACCAATGTTTCTTTAGTGATTTTACTTCTCTACAAACTCTTACGTTTATTTCTTTTAACTTCACAATAGATATTCATTTATAAATCCTGTTTTAACACACCTACAATATTTTTAACATATCTACGTTTTTAATATTATTAAATGTTTTTATTCTCTTTTGCTTCTTCGATATTTTGCTATTATGCAGTAGATCAGGAATGAATAAACTAAATTTCTCTCACATTAATATGAGACTTGCATTTTCGTTTAATGAATGGTATTCTGGAACCCATTAATTCGTTATTGCGAGAACCGCCTGTACTTTTCTAATACAATATGGCTTTCCGCATCTTTCATCAGTAGTACGCGCACTGCCACCTAGTAGAATTAATAATAATAATTCATCCTCTTATTTTACAATGCTTGTGCAGTGTTGACAAATCACAACTGAAACAAATCGATAGTATACTAACTTAATCTTTTCTTTTTTAAAAGAAAAAAGGAACAACTATTATGAAATACATATTTTTTCCGGGGTGTTTTCGGGATTAACATGAATGTGAACTCTTTTGTCTGGGGGAAAATATTCGGTGAAATCGGATAAAACCCGAAAGTGTCATACAGGGTGTTTTCAAAAGGGGTGTCCTAGTGAAACTTTAGTAACGAGTTCTACTGTTCGTAGTAATGAATTTACTACGAACAAAGGCTTCATTGCAATTCATCATCATCATCATCATCATCCTCAAGCAGCCATGGGCTACGGAGGTCCAACCAGACCGTGCAATTTAGTTCTCCAAGCAAGTCTATCCTGAGCTACATCTACTGCATCTGGCCACTGCACACCAATTCTAACAAGGTCCTGTTTGACATTGTCTGCCCACCGCATCCTAGGTCTCCCCTTCTTTCTGAGGCCTTTAGGCACACTGTTCATAACCCTATTCGCCAATCTATAATTATTCATACGGGCAACATGGCCAAACCAACGGAGTCTCTCTCTGCACAATATGCTGCTTAAAGGAGGTTGCAAACTCCTTTTCCTAATCTCATCATTAGTTACAAAGTTGAACCACCTAATGCCCAAGATACTGCGTAAGCATCTGGAATCAAAAGCATCTAGTTTCCTGTTATCTTGTTTACAAAGTGTCCACGTTTTACTACCATAACTAACCCTAGAAAGAACCAAACTATTATACAGTCTAATTTTAGTCTTTAGGTGTATACGCCTATTTCTCCACACTCTCCATAGATTCTTAAAAGTCCCAGCAGCAATCCCTATTCGTCTGTTAATCTCATGCCGCACATCACCATTATCTTTTACATAGCTCCCAAGATAATTAAACTGTGACACCTGCTCAAGACTGCAACCATTCAGATTAACTGAATCACAGCCTGCCTGACCAATTTTCATCACTTTAGTTTTCTCTCTGTTTATAACCAAACCTACTCTACTACCAGTCTCATCAACAGCTCGAATGAAAGAGTTCATCTCATCAACATCATTTGCCAAAAGGGCTAAATCATCAGCATAATCTAAATCAGAAATTTTCATATCTCCAGTCCATTTGAGGCCAAAATCTTTCCCTTGAAGTGAATTTCGCATAACATAATCAATAACCAAGCTAAAGAGAAAAGGAGACAAAATGCACCCTTGTCGAACACCAGAAGTAATGCTAAACCAATTGCTACAAGCCTTACCAACTCTCACACACGACTCAGTGTTATTATAGAGAGCTTTCATAATGTTAACTAACTTGTCTGGTATACCATATGATCTCACAATCAACCACAAATTATGACGATCAAGAGAGTCGAAAGCCTTTTTGAAATCAACAAAGCTAGCAACCAAAGGTTTCTGAAACTCTAAACATTTCTCAAGAATCTGCCTAAGTGAAAATATCTGATCTACACATCCCCTACCACTTCTGAATCCACATTGCTCATCACGCAATTGCCTGTCAACCAGATTCTTAATTCTATTAAGCACAATCATGGAAAGAACTTTACCTGGAACAGAGAGTAGGCTGATACCCCTATAGTTATCACAAGAACTGCGATCACCTTTTTTGAAAATAGGGATAACAATAGCTCTGGTAAAATCCTTAGGAACCATGCCTTTATCATAAAAGAGATTCAGAATTTCAGTCATCCAAGTGGTAACCGAAACATTCCCAGCTCTAAGCATTTCCGTAGTAATTTCATCTACCCCTGGGGATTTATGAAGTTTAAGTTTAGAAACAGCCAAACTAACTTCAGATTGTGTTATAGGGCCAACATTAAAGCCACCAATGCATCTATCATCATTGCAAACAATGGGAGTAGAACTAACTACATTGTTTAGAACATCACTGAAATGCTCAGCCCACCTAGCCATGACAGAATCCTCCCCTTCTATAACCTTACCTTGTTTATCCTTCAATCCTTGTATGCCTGTCCGTTTTCTACCACACAAAACATTAACTATCTGGTACAGCTCTCTGCTGTTGTGCTGTCTAACTGCTTCCTCGGCTTTGTCAGCCAAACCATCAAGCCAAAAATTTTTATCAGCAGCTAACTGATCCTTTACAAGTTTATTAAGGTCTCTGTAATGCTTTCTATTAGGACTAGTAGGGTATTGATTAAGGGCATTCCTGCAGTTCTTTCTTTCCGAAATAAGCTCAAGTGCCTTATCACTCAGATAATTTTGCCTCTTCTGCTCCTTTTTTCCTAAAAGAGTACTGTTAGTGTCCAAAAAAGCCTGTTTAAAATGATCCCATTCTTCCTCAACTTCAGTAGTAAGCAAACCATGACTGTCATAATGACTAAGTAACCTATCATGGTAAGCTTTGGCTATAACTGGATCTTTCAGAGCTTCAGTATTAAAAGTAAATTTTTTAACCCTAGCACAACACTTTTTAAATTTAAGTTGCAACACACTTTTAACAAGGTAATGGTCAGATCCAATTTCAGCTCCCCTATATGCCCTGGTATTCCTAACAGAACTAGTCCATTTGCTGTTAATTAATATGTAATCAATCATATTCTTATGCAGCCCATCAGGTGAAACCCATGTGTACTTATGTATGTCGCGGTGTTTGTAATAAGTGTTAGTTATTCTGAATCCATTGAGTTTACTTACCTGCAGGAGACGTTGCCCATTGCTATTGCAGCTACCAATACCAAAAGGGCCTATTACTCCTCCCCAAAGGTCAGAGTCAGTACCAACTTTGGCATTGAAGTCACCAAGAACAAGGGTAATATCTCCTTTCTTGACAGAATTCAAAATATCCTGAAGTTGTTCATAAAACCTATCCTTCTCATCCTCATCGGCATCCTCAGTGGGGGCATAACAGCAGATAACATTCAAGTCTTTAACGCTTGTCTGAAATTTTGCTGTAAGAAACCTTTCATTAATGCACTCATATCCTAGAAGAGCATCACTAGCGTGTCTGCTGAGAAGCAGACCCACGCCTTGGTGATGCTTTTTTGTCGTCCCTCCCTGAAAAGAGAAATTTAAGATTATTTTTAAGAATCTGACCTTTATCTGTCCATCTGGTCTCTTGCAAGCCGAGAATATCTAAATTATAACGGTGGAATTCTTGTGTGAGGACATCAAGAGAAAAAGCTCTGTGCAGAGTCCTCACATTCCAACTACCTATGGAGAGAAAATGGTTACTGGGACGTTTAAAGAAACTATGTTTATTGAGAGAGGGAATGCCGACAATATCAAACAGCCCCCTAATCGCAGACATGGGGCAAAGACCCGTTCCCCCACTACTAAAGGCTGAAGCCATCTACACTGGAAGACTTCCTCCAATGTAGAATTTGACGATGCCAATAGAAGCAAAGAGTTCAGGTGCCTGCGATGACTTCTGCTCAGGATTATCCACCAGCTGATAAACATATCCTGTGGATCTATTCACTTGGGGCTGTCAACCCACAAACAAAAAGAAAACACAGCGGAAGATTTTCCCTCCACAGAAGCCCACCAGTGCAGCAAAACCAGGATCCATAATTGATTGCAATTATTAGGGACAAAAACGTTGTTTATTTTTCAAATTCGGGTTGAAATCTGATCAAAAATCAAATTTGATCAGAAAAATTCCAAATTCGAGTGAAACTTCCCGAGTGAAATGGAAATAATCACGTTGGATCAGAAACACTTCCCTCTAGAGTTATAGCACATTTTGAGAGTGCAAGTTAGGACGTCTGTCAAAAAGTACGATACTACATAAATTTGCATGATTTGCATGCCTGACGGCATAGTAGATGTATGCAAATATCGAACAAAATTCCACCACTCCTGTGTGAGGTAATTCTAATTTACAAAAGTTTATTAAGAATAATTAAAGTTAGTCGGCGGTTGTTCTGCTAAGTCACATGGCAAATGATAACATAAATAGGCGCAAGATCACTTAGTTACTACTTACCGCTCACTTCATCCTAAAATATATAGAGCACAGTATTATAATACAATAGAAGAATTGCAGTAAGCGCTAATAGTAGATAATCTGACAGTTTTATAATTTAGAATTAGTTTATAATCATAGAGAAGGATTTCGGTACATCGTTCTGTTCTTCATACTACTTTAGAACACTATTTTCTTACTGAAGTTCATTTATGGTGGCATTTACAGCGCCCATCCACATTCGTAGACAGACTACGCCATTGCTAACTGCCAAAGCTAAGAACATTCAGCTAAACGTGCCGCAGTAAAGAATGTTGAGTCGGTTCGGAGTTGAACATGCATATAACCTACGTCATGTATCAAATCTTTATTGTTGTCTATGTAAAGGATCACATACAACCACTGACCAACACTGCCCTCTGTAGATAAAAGAAAAGGAGATATTAAACTACGGAACAACAAATCTTGTTTCTTATCAAGAGGCAAGAAATAAGATTATTAAAGATAAAACTATCACAAAAAAGCAGATTACAGCAAAATATTCTCATATTGTTAATGAATCATGAATTGAAACACTCCAGAAAACTATTTCAGGGAGCATTACAAAGGCTACCTCGAATTTAGAAAAACGTTTCACAAAACTGTTTAGTGCAGTCATCGCAGCTGAAATAATACTTCGACCACCAAAAGAGAAAGCCCAACTGAGATTCCTTCATCGAAACAAGTACTGATAACAAAAACTTCGCCTAAAACGTCTAGAAAAGGAATTCATCCCTATGGAATATAACAGCAACTCACCATCAACTTCAAACAACAGAACGCATAATAAAATCATTCCGAAGTTGTAAAATCTCCAAATGCTCGAAAATCAAAAACTTCAGCCACTAAAATGTTTATAATTCTAAAAGAAATTGCACCTTCAATACCTTATAAAATGTGACTCTTGTAGCATATCTGCCAACACACAATTTTTCCAAATTCCACTGGATACTCAAATTCCTTCAATTCATCTGCATTCAAGAAACATGGCTTAAACCGTCTCTACGTCATCGCTTATTTGGATATACACTATTCCGCTCCGATCGACTAGACGGCGATGATAATGGTTTACTAAAGACTTTCCTGGTGAGCTGTTAACTCCTAACTCTATTCCAAACTTAAATACTGGAAAACGTTTTTTACAATGTAGATTAATTTTCTTGATAGAAAAAGTGCGATTATAAACTCAATGAAGACGAAGATTTTGGGAATAGTCCAATTTAATATCACGTAGAGATGCACTTACAGTTCTGAAAAGCAGATTGGAGAAGAGCACTTCCTTGATATAGAAACTTGATAACAGTGCTGGAAAATGAAGAACAACTGACATCATAGTTGAATTAGGTCCATTGTAGGAACAAGAATAGTTAAAATCAGATAGTAATAAATTGAATGCAGCACAAAATACATGGCGCACAAATACAAAGGATCTAGTTTTCGATTCTACTACACAGAAAGATCATTTCAAAATTTCATTACAATATTTCAGTCTGTTTGCATCTTTCAACTCAAGTTGAACAATTACCAAAAACACGATCTTCAGAGTGGTGGATGCCACTTCTACCCGGATTGGAAATGAACAACAGGAATTAATTCCAATGTTTTCAGGTGGAAGCATGAAATTCATAAAATAATTGTCGCTTTGAGCTTCCTTCCTGTGAAATTGAGGGATAAAAATAAAAATAAACGAGTTAGCTGAGAATAACTTATCTAATATGAACGTTATCAACAGAGAACGGAGAAATACGCTTCGCGCCATATTTTGTCAGTATAGCGAGTATATATATTATCTTTTTTTATATTTTTTGAGAAATTTGTTAAAGACCATTAAAACGGAGGTATTGGATCGGTGTATCGGATCGGTGTTCCGGTTCATCTGATCCGATCTTGTTCTTTCATCGGAATACTTGTCCCCCAACCCGTTCATTTTGTTTTTTTTTAGATCCGGGACTGGGCTAACTGATGATTAACGTCTTCGGCCGCATGTTCAGTGCAGTCCCAGTTGAAAGGCAATTTATGCTTGAAAATGTGAAGTAAAAGTACACTATTGTTCATAATTTAATGAAGTTGAACGAAAACGTGAAATCTCAAGAAATCCTTTTTAGATTTGAAATAATTAGTTATCCTGACTGGTATTCGAACCGAGTTTCCCAGAAGCATGTCAGGCGTCTAAACTGCTTGACCGTCGAGAACAAACCACTTTTTCAACAAAGTGACATAATAATATTCCTGCCATAATTCCTGCCTGATTCCTGATAACAGATGACGCCATTGGCGACTCAACAAAAATTGCAGGAATGCTTATATGTCACTTTGTTCCTAAAATGGTTATCTCTTGATACTCCAAGCGCTTAAGATGCCAGGCATGTTTATGGGAGACCTGGGTTCAAATCCCAGTCAAAACAACCAATTTTTTTTCAAATGTTTCTTGTTTATAGGACGTTTCGTTTTGATAATTCATTACTGAATCCTTTTTAGAATTTAACAAACGTTTGAGAGGATATTTATCACTGGGCAACACACAAAACGGCTTTCAAGTGAAAATAGTCAATCTTTATTAATTTCGAGGTGCTGAACACGAAAATGACAATAAAATTTGTCGATTGGCTCTTGTTTAGGAGAGACAGAGATAATCATGTAAAAACGACTCAGTTCGCATTCGTCATACACACAACTCCTCATACACCCATATACATAACAGCTCGTCATACACACAACCCCCGGAGGTATTGCATCATTGTCCGATGCAATGTAGTTGTCATGACATCACAGCTTTGCGATCGCGGACAAAAGATGATACAATCGTTAGTTGTAAGCGACGTCTCGTAGGGAGAGCAAGTCTTTTGAGCGACTCCCATCTGAGTCATAAGTATCAACGTCGGGTTCTCCGCAGCCTTCAGTGTCTAATGATGATTCATACGTCTGCCACAGTGCGTCATCTGCCCCAGACATTCTCACTGAAGAAGAAATGAACGATCTTCTTGCGATCTGGAGCTGTCCAAGGCCAAAGCAGAGTTACTTGGATCAAGAATTAAACAATGGAAGCTTTTCAAGGAAAATGTCCGAGTGATTTCATTTCGAACTCATCATGAACTGCACCTTACTTCAGAAGGAAGATGACCTTCTGTTCTGCTCCGATGTAGAAGGCCTGATGAATGCCCTCGGAATCAAACATGACCCTCAAGAATGGCGACTATTCATAGACTCCTCGAAATTGAGTCTCAAGACGGTGTTGCTGCCTGATGGAAATCGACTTCAATCCATTTCGGTTGGACACGCTGTCTACATGAAAGAAACCTACGACGACCTAAAACACCTGTTTAACTGTGTTCAATACAGCAAGTATGGCTGGCATCTCTGTTGCGACTTCAAGGTAGCAGCTGTGTTGATGGGTCTGCAACTGGGATATACGAAGTACTGCTGTTTCTTATGTGGATGGGACAGCCGAGCAAAGACTTTGCACTACGTGAAGAGAAACTGGTCTCAGAGGAAATCTCTGAACGTCGGAGAGAAAACTGTGGACACCCAGCACTGGCAGAAACGCACAAAATCCTGTTACCGTCCTTCGTAAAAGTCATGGACTGGACTGCATCAACTTTCAAATACTTGGCTGACAAATTCCCACAACTCAGCGAAGCGAAAATTAAAAAGGAAATTTTTGTGGTCTACAGATCCGCGAGCTGTCAGAAACCAGATGTTCGACAACCTGCTTCAGGGTGAAGAGAAAAAGGCTTGGGACGCGTTTCATCTGGTGTCAACTAATTCAATTTTTCCGGATTGTCAGGGACAACTACAAGAAACTGGTTAAGGACATGTTGTTTCTGTATCACAAACTTGGCTGCAATATGTCCTTAAAGATCCATTTTCTCCATTCCCACTTAGATTTCTTCCCCGAAAACTGCGGCATGGTCAGTGATGAGCACGGTGAACGTTTTCACTAGGACATTGCAACAATGGAGAAACGATACCAGGGACTACTGTTGGACGCTCGCCAGTGATGATCCTGAGCAGCTGTACAAGCTACGGGCAAAGCGACATCGGAAGTAGAAGCGGAGTTTTACCGATGCATGTCACATGTACGTATTACTCTATTACAGTGTCTCGCAAACTTTTTTTACTCTGCGGCACATTGAATCTAATTTTTTTCCGCGGCACACTGAATCTATTTTTTTTTTCCGCGGCACACCTAAAAAAGAATAAAAGCAAACTCTATATAATCGTCATTATATTTGCGCTTTGTTGAAGTTATCAGCCTGGTTTTACTTGAAGATTTGCTCTCATTCTTTAAATCATAACTCGGTGTTTGTTTTAAATATTTGTCCATTCTATGGCTTGAAAAAATCAAAAATTAATACCAAAATTTGGAAAAAGCTTGATAAATACTTACAAGATCCCAGCTGATAAAATCTGAAAGATTTTTATTAAAGCACGTCGATAGCACGTCGATATTAAAGCACGTCGATAACACAAGTCAAGTCAAAATGAAATCTTTGGAATATCTAGTGTCAATTTGAAAATCTCTCGCGGCACACTTGGAATCTCTCGCGGCACACAGTTTGCGAGACACTGCTCTATTATATAAGAAACTATTGTGGATTTCTCAGAAATCGTAGCCAATTTTACACTTTCATTGTCATATGTGTGTTCAGCACCTTGAAATATTTAAGAAATGGCTACTTTTATCTCAGAGGCATGACTTTTATGAAATTTTGTTGCCCAGTGTATTTAGATGAAAAGAAAGTATAGATCGTATTACTTGTTCATTTATAAAATTAAATTTCCAATCAATGATTATGTCGGAAAATCTTTCCTGTGTTATGTAAAATCATCATCATCATCGTCGTCGTCATCCTCAAGCAACCAAAGGCTACGGGGGTCTAACCAGACTGTGCAATTTAGTTCTCCAAGCAAGTCTGTCCTGAGCTACATCTACTGCATCTGGCCACTGCACACCAATTCTAATAAGGTCCTGTTTGACATTGTCTGCCCCCCGCATCCTAGGTCTCCCCCTCTTTCTGAGGCCTTTAGGCACATTGTTCATAACTCTATTCACCAATCTATAATTATTCATACGGGCAAATACTGAAAGTAACGTTATTTAGTATGCAGTATGATTATTCCTAACATCAATAAAGCTTGCAAAACGAGCTCTCATGCTTCTAATAACGTTACCCAATAATGCATAGGTCAGAAAATCCTACTCCTCTATAAGAGCATTTCTCAGCTCAAGAAAGGTGCAATTGCCTTCCCAAAGCATGGGATGCTTTTCAAATGGATGTGAGTAGGGATCTTGCTAACCAATCCATTCTCTGGGTATGTTCACTCTCAAAGTATTCTTCCATTGTGTGATCAATATGTGGACGAGCGTTATCATCCACAAAAATGTATTCTGATACAATCGTGCCTCTAAAAAGTCTCACATAAGGCTTTAAGATCTCGTTTCTATACATTAGGCCGGTTAGAGTCCTTTGTGAGAAGATAATGCAGGTTAGTGCAGCCATTGATAGTGATACCTCCCCAAACTAACAAACCACTCCCATCAAAACTGTCATTCAGATATTCAAGGGCTGATAATGTGTCTCACATTCTCGCCAGATGCATTGGATCACAGGCAGAGAACCTGTGACCATTAGTCCAATTGAGCTGCTTCCTGCTCCATTACTCAATTAATTACAGTCGGGCCTTCCGTGACCTGTGGTTAGTGGTATGCAAACTAGAGGTTTTATAGCATATAACCCTCTCCCATGAAGTCGTCTGGACACAGTTACTATGAATATTGTCCTTACTGTGATAGCTGACAGCTCTGCTGTACTAACATTATTCTATTTCTCTTTGCAGTTAGAGACAGGAAATTTTAATCTAGAACTATTGTTGATCATGGCCTACCCTCTCTCGTTCTCCAAAAGCTGCCCCAGTGTCTTGAAAAATCTCCAGAGTCTGGAAACTACACTTTCCCACACTTTTATGAATCTGGCAACCTATTTGACTGTCCTGCTTCCATCCGTCCGATGGCTTTCCACCTCTGACCGTTATCCAAATGGTTTCTTCTTTGCATTTTAAGAAAACTGTAATCGATAAAACTGCTTTTAATCCGAAATGAGAAGCGCCCATTTCTGAAACTGTTTTTATTGCTATCTTAATTTCCATATCGGTCTTTCGCATTGACAAATGCAAATTTAATATCCGTTAAGTATGAGTTCTTTCACGCTAAATATCTTCTGAAACTGTCGTTAAATTCCAAAAAGGTTTATTGAGATATTTGCAACTTTCTTCAACTTCCTTAAAAATGACTAACATTTGTAAAAAAATTTTCGTTTTTATCACCAGAAAAAAAATAAAAAAGTGGAGAAAAATTATTTTTTTAAAGAATTATTAGACATTAGTTTTCGTTGAATCTTTCTTTTTTTCACTTTGATCATCACTGAATGTTTGCCATCATTCCTTTTGTCATCAGTCATGTTTGTCATCACATCCCGTTGAATACTTCCAAATTCTGCTGCCGGTGAGCTGTATAACTCTAGCAAACATTCATAGAAGCAAAAGGGAACAGGAAAAAAATTAAAAATTCTGTACAAATGATAATCATAATTTTTCTGTTAACGAATATTGTTACAGATTTTTAGTTGTATTTGGCAACCAAGCGTGCGCGTGAATTCGTAATAAATAGACTGTATGTGAAATGTTTAATAACTAAGGAAATAGGTTTACGTAAATTATAAACAAATTCAAATACTACTCATTCCAAACACCAATATGCTATACATACAAGGTGATTCAAAACTATTGGGCCAAACTTTAAGGGGTGAAAGAACACACCTAAGCAAGCACTTTTTGTCATACAATGCATCGTCGGAACTCAAGCGGTGAAGCGCTAGGGGTTAGCAGTTACTGTGTCAGGAAATGAAGAAACACAAGAATGACAGAAGAGTTTTGAAACAATTGCAGAAATTACAGAACAGAAAGTACAGAATTTTATTGAACAAATTACAGAAACTGTTCAAAAGAGCGACCGCCAACATCAATGCAGGCTTCACAACTTCGACGTAGTGATCGACGTACATGGGCGAAAACACCAGGCATTTCTCATACAGCTGCAATAGAAATCCTGGCAACAAGGTCCTCATTGGAATCGATGGAGCTATCGTAGATGATGCTTTTCATATATAGGAAAAAGTCCAGACATGAGAGATCGGGCGATAGTGGCGGCCAAGCGATGGGACTACCCCGATCAATCGATTGTCCTGGAAATGTTGCATCCAAGGCGCAACATCCACGCTGAATTGTTTTCTAAAGTTCTCAAGAAATACATTTTGAAACTGGATGATGTGGAAACTTTTTTGCATTAATCTACTATAACTGTTATATGTAACATGGATATTGAATGTTTCTGCCTTTCACACTTCTGGATTACTAGAAATTTTTTGTTTTGAGTTGTTTTCGTTTTTTTTTTGTGTATTATTCAATGTGACGACTGATGTTTTCAATTGAAATTGTTTCTATATTGAGATCTCACGAACGAGCCTGCTCTTGTGAGACTTCAAAATTTTTTGTATACTGTAAAACATTATCTGAAAAAAAAAATAAAAAAATGGGGTGGCGCTCCGTCGTGTTGGAACCACGTACGTGTTTGAATGTTTGCTGGAACAGGCTTCAGTAATTCTGGCAAGACTTCTTGTAAAAATACGAGGTACGTTCTCCCTTTCAGTCGGGCTGGCAGAAGGATGGGCCAATCAAATGGTCGTGTAGGATTCCAGCCCAAACATTTATGGAGAAACCCCGCTGGTACGAATGTGGACGTATGGCGTGCGGATTACTGATGGTCCATACATGTGAATTATGGGTATTAGAAATGCCCTCACTTATAAAGGTGCATTCGTCAGTGAATAAGACATGTGCATCAAAGTCCGGTTGCGCTGCAGTCTGCTGAAGGAACCACTGTGCAAAATCCACACGAGGCCGATAATCTGTAGGTATCAAGGCGTGCACCCTCTGTGCATGGTAGGGGTGTAATCGTTCGTCTCGTAGAACTCGCCACACTGTCGATTGGGGCACACTTACGGTATGGGAAATTGCTCGCGGCAATTCCGTCGATCTCCAACCCTACGTAGAATTTCTTCTGTAACATGTGGCATCCTCACATTTCTTGCATGCCTGTATCCTGCAAGCCGCTGACAAAGGAGCCCATTTCGCACAGATCCCGGTGCAATCGCTGAAAGGTTTTACGATCAGGCACGCGTCTGGGCGGAAAGCGCTACCGGTACAGTCTTTAGGCTACCCTCGCATTCCCGTCCGCAGCTCCGTATGTGAAATGCATGTCCGCCTTCTCCTGATTCGTGAAACAATCCATCCGTTCTGCAATCCATGGTAGAAATGACGACGAGTGCGAAAACCAGCGCTCATAAGTGTTCACTGGAAAGCGCCCTCTAGCGCTTCACCGCTTGAGTTCCGATCATGCATTGTATGACGAAAAGTGTTTGTCTAGGTGTGTTCTATCACCCCTTAAAGTTTGGCCCAAGAGTTTTGAATCACCCTGTATATACTAAATGATCTTGATCAAAATAATTTCTGAACTAACCGATAAACCAATAACATTTGAAAACTAAATCACAGATCAAAGGTCGAAATAATATACTGATGCTCAAAATTAAAAGTGAATCGACAAAAACGTATATAGTAGCGGATATAAGTAAAAGAAGCACTGAAAATAAGCGAACATGGAAAATACGCTACGTGAAAAACTCTCTCATATCTACGGTTGCCGCACGTAAGACTTCTGGATTACGTGCAGCAACTGTTAGGAATGTTACGAATTCAATTAATTGTTTTACAAACAATTAAACTTAAAAACTTGTTGCAACTGTTAGAAATGCAAATTAGGAATGCGTTAAAAAGACGCGCGAGTCTACTCGCAGCTAGTAGCTGTTCTAGGAAACTCTTGCTTTCACTTCAGTGGCACGTCGAGCTGATTATGTTCCGAAAACATCGTATGGATGTTTTTCAATGGTGAACGACTGGAAGGATGGAAGCAGATCAGTCCCAAACGGGTTTCCAGAACATTGAATGTTCCACAAAATGTCTTGTCAAGACCCTGGAGACACGAGATGTTCGTCGTCGACCAGGACGTGGCCGTCACAGAGTTACAACTACTGCAGACGATCGCTATATGAGTCTTATTGCCAGACGGAATATAGTAATGACCGCTTGGAGCTTTGTCTCTGAGACTTTGGAGCTTGCAGCAGCTACAGGAACGACGGTTTCAAGGCATACTGTTTACAGATTTCGTGAGCAATGCCTTCATGCCAGGACACCTGTTATTTGTGTCTCTCTAACTACCGCTGACTGGCGAGCTCGCTTAACGTGGAGTCGCCAACATCACCTTTGGAGTCCACACCAGTGAGTGCATGTTATGTTCACAGATGAATCGCGATTCAGTTAAGATCCCTGGATCTCTCCAGATGCGAATATTTTGCATCTGGAGAAAACCAGAGCTCTTAAGCTGAATCACGATTCATCTGTGAAATGGACTATTATGGTGGCTGTGGCTTGATGGTTGAGGCAGGAATCATGACGAAGGAGCGTATAGGCCTGCACATCTTTCCAAGTAGATCTGTTACTGCTCTGCGGTACAGAGAAGAGTTGCTGAATCCATATGTCAGGCTATTCTGGGAAGCCGTCGGTCCAGATTTTATTCTTATGGACGACAACGCCTGCCCTCATCGAGCTCATGTGGTCGACGATTTTCTCGAAGAGGAAGATATTCGCCAAATGGAGTGCCACCCAAATCTCCTGACCTCAATCCAATTGAGCATGTATGAGATGTTTTAGGGAGATGCACTGAAGCTCGCCAGCCCCTCCCAGAACACTCCACGAACTCAAAACAACACTTGTCGAGGAGTGGACTTTAATTCTTCAAGACCTTATCAATACCCTCATAAACAGTACGAGGAGTCTATGCTTGAACTGCATATGACTGTCAGGGGTAATCATACTCCATATTAACATGTCAGATGTCGTACGTAACATACTTTAAGTATTGTTCCATGGACTGCTCCTTCATGTCATTTGCATGATTATGATCTTAATGCATGAATATTATATGATTATGATTTTTTTCTGCGTGATTTACATTTGTAATGTAATAATAAACCTCTTTGCCAAATTTCATTGCATTCCCTTAAAAACACTTCGAGTTTTGTACGAATTTAAATATTATCCTTAATTTTGAGCACCATTGTAGATGCAGTTATGTTTTTCTACCAAATAAAACTTCTTTACCACCAGAAATCGACAATTCTTTTATTACTTCCCTGCACATACTAAAGGAAAATCATTTTAACCTTTCCTTTACACTAATTTCGACCGTGTTTTGTGTATTCTTCTGCTTTGAAATCAATCGAGTTCCAATACATTTATGATGTAATTACACGATGTGCTATAATTTGTGTCTCGTAGTAAGTGATCAGGCTTTCATTGTTGCATGTTCATGGTTTGCTTGAATATATTAGAAAACAATGATTGCATTTCAAGGTATATTTCTTATTCTGATTCAAAATTGAGTCTCAAAAATTGAACTCCACTGAAAGTAGCTACTAAGATAAAAGAGACTAAAGGAGAAAAAAAAATTTTCAATAATGAATTTTATGATAAGTTTTGTTACTTGACAATATATATATGTACTTTGGTTTATCGGTAAATAAGAATACAAAGGCAATGTTGTTTTACAGATAATAGTTAGAAGCCTTTGGTGATGTGCGGCATGAGATTAACAGACGAATAGGGATTGCTGCTGGGACTTTTAAGAACCTATGGAGAGTATGGAGAAATAGGCGTATACACCTAAAGACTAAAATTAGACTGTATAATAGTTTGGTTCTTTCTAGGGTTAGTTATGGTAGTGAAACTTGGCCACTTTGTAAACAAGATAACAGGAAACTAGATGCTTTTGATTCCAGATGCTTACGCAGTATCTTGGGCATTAGGTGGTTCAACTTTGTAACTAATGATGAGATTAGGCAAAGGAGTTTGCAACCTCCTTTAAGCAGCATATTGTGCAGAGAGAGACTCCGTTGGTTTGGCCATGTTGCCCGTATGAATAATTATAGATTGGCGAATAGGGTTATGAACAGTGTGCCTAAAGGCCTCAGAAAGAAGGGGAGACCTAGGATGCGGTGGGCAGACAATGTCAAACAGGACCTTGTTAGAATTGGTGTGCAGTGGCCAGATGCAGTAGATGTAGCTCAGGATAGACTTGCTTGGAGAACTAAATTGCACGGTCTGGTTGGACCTCCGTAGCCCATGGCTGCTTGAGGATGATGATGATGATGATGATGATGATGATATCACAAATGTCAGTTCAACAGTTTCCCCTTCCATTTCCCTCTTCCTCTTTTTCAAAAATTTCTTGAAAAACGCATGAAACGTATATATATATATACATAAGTATACAAGAGGGTGCATAGCTCCCTTGCCTTCCCCGGAAAAAAAATCCGGCCTGTTTGCATTATATAAATGTTTATATGACTTGAGTTCTGCCAGATATTTCTAGAAGTGGAAATGCATAATCTACATTTGCTGATAATTTTACATTCATAGATGTAAAAAAAATGCATGCTCTTCAAGAAACATACTAAGAATTAAAAAATAGACTTATATGGTTTTAAAATATTGTAAGCTAATTTTCTATTATTAAGCTACAAACTAAAAATTTGCAACAAATGCATTTGATCTCTTGAGCTGGTGCTATATTACATACATTCATGTACAACCGTTATATGTTAGTGTCGTAGCCGGGGAAGAGAGTGGGGTAACAATGGTATTTAATCCCACTCCCAGTCTTGGTAAATTTTCTTATTAACGAATCATTATTTCATCAATTTACATTAAAAAAACTATTAGGAAATTTTTACAAACCCCTTTCCCTTTTCGAAAGTCTTGCCTACGCTATATATATATAACTAAAATAACGAAATTTTATAATTTATCAAGGAAAACTTTAGCACAACTTCTTACTGATGAATGCTATGCCATTTATTTATTTAACAACTTTATTTGGGCATCTAAATGCTTCACGAGCTCCTTTTTTTTCGCACAATCTCTTTCATTTGTTAACACGGAGAACGCACGCTTCGACTAGGAGGAATATGGCGATGCTCGATTACAGTTTTTCACATAATGTGGCGCCTCGTAAGCCACTCCCATGTTCCTGTGAGGAGATGCGTACTTTGTTCGATTTCTGTGGGCAAAACACGCCTACAGTAGAAATTCATCTGCACTTTGTAGAATTGTACGAGAAAATATGATGAACCGTCAAAACGTTACCAAATAGTGCAGGCAGTAGTTCAATGATTGAAGGGTTGACATTAGGAGTGGAAGGCCGATCACATCATGTGGAAGAAAGCAACACAGCACGAGTTGATGAACTGAGTCGAGGAAAGAGAGCGTAACTTTATGCCACATTTCCACCGAACTTGATATCAGTTACGGTATAGTGCAGTAGTTATTTTTCCAGTCGCGGCTCCCCCCCCCTTTATCATTGACGAATGGTTCGCGCCCCCTTTTATTATTAATGCAATTTGTCACTCCTGACCTCACCTCCATCACTCCACCAGTGATAGAATTTACAACACAGCTCCTTTTCCGTTGTTGAAAATAATTTAAAGTGACGAATTTTCTCACCACAGTAGCTGATCTTACCGACTCGTAAAATTAAACTCACGAACGGAGTTGCATCGTAAGCTCACTCCTCGCAGAAGAGACTCACAAAGATTGATTCTTCCTTATATAATCAAGTCTTATTTGCTAGAAGTATAATATAATGCTACAGACAATAGTAGACGGTACAAGTACAAGACGTTTTACTTAACTACGAAAAGGATAGGAAAGTTAGCGAGGAAACAATCGGAGGGGATTACATGGTGCGGGAGAGTCACAAGATGTGATATATTTATTAAGCGATGTGCTTTCTATATTTTTTTTACATGCAATAAACAGATTTTCTTATTTTTATTTTTTATTTTATTACGAGCTTGTTTCATTTGTTAAGTGTATTAATAATGAAAAAAAAAATCCAAATTATCGAATGTGTCGTTGTCCCCTGACTTTAAGTTTTACGACTCTTTGGGGGTTTACGATCCTCAGTTTGAGAAGCACTGTTTTTTTTTTTTTTTTCATTTTCTTGATGAGTTAGGGTGGCATTGAAGTCGATGCACATTGGGTGCCACAGAAATTAACGGAAGATGACAAAAGACAACGCATGATGGCCTGTATTTTACCTCTTGAACGATATAACGTAGAAGGAAATTATTTCCGTGACCGCATCATTACTGGAGACAAAATATGGGTGCAATCACTTTATCCATGAAATGAAGAGGTCGTCGATGGAATAGAAACATCGCAATTCCCCGAGGGCCAAAAAAGTTTAAACTAAATGGCTCCGTCTGCAGGAAACACTTTGGTGTCGAGAGACGATAAAAAAAATGCCGGTACGTCCCTCAAAGGGAGTTGTCATTCTGCCTGACAATTCCAGGCCGTATAGAGCTCAATAGGTGCAGATTTGTTGAAAAACTTTGGATGGGAGCGTTACGTTATGAAATGTTGTCCCCCCTCTCACCTCTACGGATCTAACTTGGCCCCAGATGATTATCACCTATTTGTCATTTTTAAGAAATTATGAGAAAGCAGATTGGATGATTTTGATATATTCAGCAGGCTGTTCGGAAAAAAGCTTCGCAAGCAGGTAGCGGAATTCCGAAACTTTTGGTATCAACTCACTAATTTTATGTTACGAGAAATGTCTTAATCGCCTAGATATTAGTAGATTATGTTGGAAAATAGTCCACAAACGTAGCTATGAATGTGTATCAATTAGACTGTGTATTCTTATTTTCCGATCAACGATCAGTTTTTTCTTGACAAATCTTTACAATAATATTTACTAACGAAATCTATTCATATACAAACCTTTACAATGTAAGTAGTTCCATTCAAAACAAATGTTGTTCTTCCAAATACAAAAGTAATAAGTGGGCCTGAAGCGGCTTTCTGGCAGCTTATCGAATACTGAAATAAAAAAAAAAGAAACATTGGCATGCAAAACTAATTTAAACGTACTCTTACAATGTAAGTCTTTATACAAAAACTGTGAAGTAAGTAATGTGAACGCTGCTGTTTACACAAAATCATGTTTCATTTACATCTATTTGACAATTACATCTCCTCATAGTAGTCAGCTCAGGGGTTGTCAGCAGAGTTTTTCTTTTTTAGAAAGGATGGAGGCAGTCAGTGGATAATTGCGAGAACAGAACAAAGAGTATTGAAATGGCGTTCCCTAAGGAATTAAAATTGAAAAACTTGTGAATAAAATGGAAATGTTCAGTTCAATCTGAGAATTTCGAAAAAATTTCTAGAAACAATAATCAGAACTCAAAATCCCTTTTACAAGCAACCTCCACAAAGATCTGGAGAAAATAAACTCATGGAAAGAGTTGCGATTTTTGGACCGTTTTACCTTTTTAATCTGCTATATACATTTTTTGTTTGGTTGTTTTCCTTCTTAGTGGTACTTTTGTACACATAATAGGTTAATAGCCAAGCAAAGCCGTCCACAATAAGAAGGGCTGGAACTAAGGTTTCTTAACTAACTGTTCGTGACATCATAATTAAGATTCTCTGTTGTACAGATTTTTAATTATTTTTTATTTATTTATTGAGAAGAAGGTCCAAAAATATACGCTAACACCGCTCAAGACGTCAAAAATGAAGAAAATTTTCAATATCAAACAACAGTGTGGTTAACATTTGTGTTCAGAAAGTTGGCTAAGTCGACTGTATTTAGTCCATCATTGAAAATACACAAAGTTGGGGGAAACACAATATCTGGAGAAAGAGAGTTCCAAACACGGCCAACTCGGCATATGAAGGAATGATATTTACAGTTTGTTCTCGCATGAGGAATATGAATACAAAGAGGATGCCTCCTTGTTCTGCTAGAGTCTATATTATATGGTGGCACAACAAGTAAACGCTATTTCACTGGCTTTATTTTCTGTGAAAATTATACAGATAAAACAACGACAACATGCAAATGAACTGCGTTGAAAAAACGTTTTATTTGAAAAACAGCATATTTTTGCTGAGGTTAAAAATATTGGTATTTCAAATCTTTTTTACTAAATAAAGATTTAATAAGTGTATGAATATATGTTCTAAATGGTAACTAGGCATAAACTGGAAGAACTGTGTACCAATCCCCAATGATGATGTACAGGATCAACCAGGCCTAGCACCTAATATCCGACCCGCCTTCTCATGGTGCAGGCTGTTAGTACCTTTCAAAAGATATATTCTCTTTTGGAAGGGAACAAAAGGGTTGCCAGATCAGTGTGGCATACTAATCTGGTCATCTATGGCCACTTTTTCCCTTTTTTTCTGCCCTGCTAAGGAGTGGTCAACTTCACAGGGTCCTGGTGTGACCATTTACACTCACTAGACTGGACTGGTTTATCGCTTTGAGCGTGATTATGGATCCTCCTCGACTTGCTGTACTGGTGAGACTCTGTTGAGGAAAATTCTGCCTCTGTGTTTTCTGTTTGCTTGTGGGTTGCCAACCCTAAGTGAACGGAGGCTTTGGGTTGGGTTGGGTTGTTTTACCTCTGAGCGGCACTTTTTTGTACACCATGGGCTAAATGGCCAGGTCACATGGACCCCGAAGGCTCCGAGAAGGTTGGGGGAGGGGACCCATTGGAACAGCTGTTGGGAGACAGATGGTAGCCTCCCGTCAAGGCCATCCAGCGTGTTCTTTAACGTGCACAGGGTATGGCTCTCCCGCACATGGGACCACGGCTTGACGTCCCATCCGACGGACGGCGGCCTTTCCAAAACCATCGGTGTCCCCTACTGACCGTGGGCAGGGCGGGGAATAATGGAGGCATGGGAATTCTTGCATCACCTGGTGGATGGTCCTGAGCGGAGGACATCGCAGGTAACTGAACCCTCACTTTGCTAGTTTGGCATTGCCAATCCTAGAGTAATGTGTTTCAGGCAGGTCATATGGCTGTTGAAAGGTGGTGTCTGAAGTTCCTACCAGCATGGATGGCTTCAGCCTTTAGCTGTGGGAAAACCGGTTTTGTCCAATTGTACCTGCAATCAGGGGGCTGTTTAGTATTTTTGGCCCTACTTCTCTCAATAAACCTAGTTTCTTTGAAAACCCTACTAATCATTTTCTTCGCAGGTACGTGGAACGCGAGGATG
Source organism: Ryuthela nishihirai (assembly GCA_038380435.1). Classification (NCBI taxonomy): domain Eukaryota; kingdom Metazoa; phylum Arthropoda; class Arachnida; order Araneae; family Heptathelidae; genus Ryuthela; species Ryuthela nishihirai. The sequence continues at coordinate 31,519,680 of JAWZYU010000022.1, forward strand.
TTACATAGAGATTATTCTCTTGATGTCCTCACGCAGGAATTCCAGCATTATAACACATATTTAAAAATAATCTTAAATTTTATCCTTTCAGAGAGGGAGGATGGGAATCATCTCTAAGGAGTAGGTTTGCTTCTCAGCAGACACGCCATTAAACGCTCTTCTAGGATATGACTGCATTAATGAAATATTTCTTAGAGCAATATTTAAAAGAAAAATTAAAGATTTGAATGTCGTCCGCTGTTACGCCCTCACAAAGGACTGTGATGAGAACGAGAAGGAACAGTTTTACAGACATCTTCAGGATATTTTGAATTCTGTGAAGAAAGGAAATATTTCTATTGTGCTAGGTTACTTCACTGCTAAAGTTGGTACTGACTCCGATCTTTGGACAGGAGTTTTAGGTCTCTTTATTATTGGAAGTTACAATGGCAATGGGGAACGTCTCCTACAAATAAGTAAACTTAATAGTTTGCGATTAACTAACACATACTACAAACACCGGGGCATTTATAAATACACATGGGTTTCACCTGTTGGGTTGCACAGGAATTTGATAGATTATATTTTAATTGTATTAGTCCATACAATTATTGTGTTGTCCCCAGGAAATGGGTTAGTTCAGTTAGGAATATAAGATCATACAAGGGAGCCGAAATTTGATCTGATCATTACCTGGTCAAACGTGTCTTGCAACTGAAGCTTAGGAAATGTTGTGATAAGGTTAAAAAAAAATTACCTTTAACACTGAAGGTCTGAAAGATCCAGTTGTAGCCAAAGTATACCATGATAGGCTACTTAGTCATTATGACAATCATGGTGTGCTTACTGCTGAAGTTCAGAAAGAATGGGATCAGTTTAAACAGGTTTTTCTTGAAAACAACAACATTCTTTTGAGAAAAAGGGAACAGAGAAAACAAAAGTATTTGATTGATGGAATGGAATGGAACTTATTTCTGAAAAAAGGAAGTGCAGGATTAATATGAATCAACACCCTTCTAGTCGTAACAGACGGCATTACAACGAGCTTAATAAACGAGTAAAAGTTCAGTTAACTGCTCATAAGAATCTTTAGCTCAATAGCTTGGCTGACAAAGCAGAAGAAAAAGAAGGGGATTGTACCAGATAGTTAATGTCTTGTATGGGAAGAAACTGGATTACAGGGGATTCACAGGGGAAACTGGATACACAAGGATTGATAAACATGGAAGGTGGTTGAAAGTTACTAGAGCTATTATTGTCCAGTTTTTTTAAAAACGGTGATCGCAGTTCTTGTGATAATTATATAGGGGAATTAGTTTACTTTCTGTTCCAGGTAAATAATAGAATTAAGAATAATATAATTATAGAATATTAATAGAATTAAGAATTGATGGACAATTGCGTGATAAGAGTATTGATTCGAAAATGGTAGTGGATATGTCGATCAAATATTTTCACTTGCAGATTCTTGAGAAATTTTTAGAGTTTCAGAAATCTGTGGTTACTAGCTTTATAGGGTTTCAAAAAGGTTTTTGATTCTGTTCATCGACAAAATTTGTGGTTGACGTTAGATCATATGGAATACCTGACAAATTAGTTAGTGTAATGAAAACTCAATAAAAACACCGAGTCATATGCGAGAGTTGTTAAGGCTTGTAGCAATTGGTTTAGCATTGCTTCTGGTGTTCGACTATGGTGCATTTGTCTCCTTTTCTCTTTGTTTTGATTACTGATTATATTATGCGTAATTCACTACAAAGGGGAAGATTTTGGCTTAAATGATCTAGAGATCTGAAAATTTCTGATCTAGATTATGCTGATGATATGGCCCTTTTGACAAATGATGTTGATGAGATGAACTTTTTCATTACAGTTTTTGATGAAACTAGCAGTAGAATAGGTTTGGTGATAAACAGACAACAAAGTAGAGTGATTAAAATTGATCAGGCCGGTTGGGGTTCATTTAATCTGAATGGTTGCACCCTTCAGAAAGTGTATCTGTTTAATTACCGTGAGAACTATGTAACAGATATTGGTTATAACTTTCCCGCAATCAGGACCACAGCTTTCTTGCTTTATGTATGAATATATGTCCAAGTTTAACGTCCCATACGACGGACGGCAATTTTCCAAGCCCATCAGTTCTCTACTGACGTGTTGACCGTGGGAAGAGCGGGGAGCAAAAAAACTTAGGCAACAAATTTACATGAATAACGTGCGAATTTAAATATCAGTTATTTAAAACACCAATATTTTAATCAACTATGACTAAATGATCCTAACATTAATTAATACTAACTGATAAACCTGTATATTCGAAAACCGAATCACAAATCAAACCATAGGCACAATTCATGCCAATCATCTTTCACTGGTTATACATTCTTCTAGTCGTTGTTGTAGATTGTGTTGAGGTAGATTGTGGTGTGGATACAGAACTTCATTCAGGTCGACTATATAAGAGGTTACAGGGAAGGCGTCATTACGCCTTCCCTGTAACCTTTTATATGCCGTTTTTCATTACGCCTTCCCTGTAACCTCTTATATGCCGTTTTTCATTACGCCTTCCCTGTAACCTCTTATATGGTCGAAAATTGGAGCAATGGGTTACTCGTACGCATAGCTACAGATTGGCAAATACGATTATGAGGAGTATAGGAAACTTAGGATGCAATGGGCAGACAATGTCAAACAGGACCTTGCTAGAATTGGCCAATAGTGGCCAAATGCAGCAGCTGTAAATAAGAACAGACATGTCTGGAGAGGAAAATTAGTATGGTAGACCTCTGTAGTCAATGGTTGCATAAGGATAATGTATGTATGAATATGTTCGAAATTTAATTTTAGCCGTTAGGGAGAGAGATAACACGCACTTTAATATCGTTTCCAGAACTCTAGCTATTTAATAGATATTGGTAAAAATCTATATTAACTTAGACTTCCTTTTTAAATTTCACTTCCCCTTACATTTTCCCACAAAATATTTCTTAAGAAGTTGAGGAACTACGATCTTGCCTTACTGTTGATGTTAATAAACACAATTGATTCGACAAGTTCTATTTTATGTATACATCATATGATAAAAACCACTCTCCTTTAGAGAAACAGCAAAGATTACAGTCTGATAAATAAACTGATAAGAAAGTTAGCTAGGGAATCGTCGAAAACTTTTACTATTTATCACTTTTTACATGAAAGGTTATCTTATTTTTTACTGTGCCACTAAAAGATGCCGAAAAGAACTCTTGCGCAAAAAAAGTATTTTGTTTACGCCATCGTAAACAGCAGACAAAAATACATTCGAAATCTTTCAGAATAATTTCACCTAATTGGAAATAAAAGTATTGAACTTAATCTTGAAAAGTCACTGGTTTTAGTCGAAAAATTGCACTCCTCAATACTCCAATTTTAGGAATAAAAACAATGAAGCTTATAATTTTTAAAACGAAGGAAAGAATGACAGTCGATTTTATACTTTTGTCACGTCTTTTTCCGTTTTGCAATACAGTTTTGATACGCCAAAGAGTTCAAAGATCGTTATGCATAATTTATGGAAGCGGTCTTCGGCTTAGAAAACGTTGAAAACTACTGACATTCAGTGATATTGTTAAAGGTTTTTAAGTTGTATTTTTATATTTGACAACCGTGCGTGAATTCTTAATAAATAAAGTCACGGCAAAAGAACTGATTTAATAACTTAGCCAAAAAATTTACATAAATAACGTACAAATTTAAGTATCAGTCATTGAAACACCAATATCTTAATCAAGTATGACTAAATGATCCTAACATTAATTAATACTAACTGATAAACCTGTATATTCGAAAACCGAATCACAAATCAAACCATAGGCACAATTCTTACCAATCATCTTTCACTGGTTATAACATCCCCTATGAAAGAAATGACACTTTCTACACTAATTAAAGATGCACTGTTGTTCTACCACGGAACAAACTACTTTTTACCACAAATATATCGAAAGTTTTAATTCGTCTCCAAGCATACAACAAAAAATATACTTTTTCACACTAATACAACTCCCAACTCTATTCTTTTGTTATTATATTTTAAATCAATCGTGTTCCAATCTATTCATAACGGAATTCATACTCTGTGCTGTATCTCGCGTGTCTCGTTTTCATTGTTGGACGTGTAGATTTCATTTTGCTGCCCCCTCCTGAGGTTTTCCCTTTTGGTCGATAACAGTCCTGGAACACGAAGGTTCCTGTCTTCTTCCATGAAACGGGGTCAAACGATCTGCGTGAACTGCCTTACACTTTGCAGTCGGACATCGATGAATGCGAAACACTACGACGTTAATCCTGGTAACTATGTTTCCTTTCCAAGACATTTCTATTTGCTTTACTCTCGTATCTCGTATATGCTCTCTCGCTCGCCAGACTGATATTATGTCTGACGGATTTCTCAGACATAATATAGTGGTGGATTTCTTCTAATCATTGTTGAAGATTTGTGTAAAGGTAGATTGTGGTCTGAATATAGAATGTGATTCAGGCCGACCATGTAAGAGGTTACAGGGAAGGCGTAATGATATGCCAAAGAGCATCATGGATAGTTGTTTCCTGAACTGCAGTCCTCCATGCCAACAACAGAGTGGCATATGGCGATCCTAGTCACGTTGATGGTCGTCGACAAACTGTGCTAGATTTTGAATAATCATTCTGTTGAATCACTCTCAACCATCCCACCCGACTGAGGCTTTAGGGGAGTCGTTCTGGATTTCTGAATGCCTAGCAGTTGACACATGCCTTGAAATACACTAGACTCAAAATTTCGTCCTTGGGTCGAGTGGTACTCTATAACCTACTGATCAAATTATTCAATATCATCTCTGCAAACTGTTACTGCTTCCTGTTCCTGGATGGGGGTCGACTCATGTAAGGAGATGCTAGTAATGTTTGAACCTAATGGCCTCAAACGATTAACAGACATTTGTCACAGCTGATGAGATATGGTTTTATTACAACTCCTCGGAAGATTAATAACTAAGTTCGGGTTGCAGAAGATGAACTTTGTCCTCAAATCCTCTAACAAGACGTTTGCTCCAGGAAGATGGTGTTCATATTTTTTTTCAATTCTCAAGGTGTGGTAGCCATGGACACCTTAACTGAAAAATGACTATAAATAGCCAATACTAGACCGACATTCTTTTGCCCAAAACTGTTAAGGAGATGAAAGAGTAGCATCCAACTGTAGGCGTGCCAAGGGTTCTGCTTCTTGATGACAATGTCAGTGCTACAAAATCCAGAAAGGAATGGATTATCTCGAGTAGGAAAAAATCAGCTACCCCATCCTGCATATTCACCCAATCTTACATCATGCAATTTTCTGTTGTTTCCAAAAATTGAAAAGGAACTTTCTAGGAAGCCTTTTTCAGCGTGCAAAACCTTGCAAAATGCGTTCATTCTGAGTTGCGGAGTATTCCCCAACAGGAATACCACCAAATGTTCCAAAATGACGTAGACGTCTGCAACTTTGCATAAATGCTGGAGGAGGGGGGGATTTGAAGAAAAAGTAAAAGTTTTGTTGAGGAAAGTGCAATGGTTTTTTTTTTGTTCTGCAGTCGCATGTCAAAAACTTTTAGAACGCCATTCGTAATAACAATATAAATTTTAAGAAAATCTGAATATCATTCCTCGTCTGATAACAGATCTAGTAAGAGTTAAAATAATAATTTTGGAAATCTCAAAGATCACAGCGAACTTAGGCCAAGTGATAATCGAACAAGGAATTGCGCTGTGTATCTCTATACCACTCATGAAGAATTTTATCGCTGCCATATAGAGATTGTGAAAAAGGGTAACTTTGGAGATTGCTACTGAAAATCCCCCTTTCTCTGCACACAATTATATCCCACTGTAACCTGAGCATCAATGATAATTTCTAAATAAGGCGTAATGGTAAACTATCAATCTCTAAAATTAACTGCATTATTATAATACAGTGGACCTTCGTTATAGCGCTGCTCGCTATACCGCGCACTCGGTTATAGCGCGGACGATGTTCGCGATAAGTTCAAACATGTTTATACATGTCCGTGCGGCGTTAGTGAGTATCGCATTTTATTGTTACTGCGTATTGAGTAAATGTGTATGTATTGAGTTCCTGCATGTATTTTGAATAGTTTTTAATTATTGTATGCATGATGAGTAAAAGAAAAGCTTACAGTGTGAAATTTATTGTATCGCCACCGCGCCGCTCGGTATAACGCGGTTCACCTTATAACGCGGGTGTTGTTTCCCGCCCGACATGCGCGTTATATCGCGGGTCCACTGTATTATAATATACGAGAGCTAAAAGTTTCTATAGCTGTTCTGTGAAGATTGAAGATTCTCGCTAAAGGAACAATCAATTAGACTCGATCACAATGGCTAATGGAGAGTAGCAGAGCATACTATTTGGTTGTCTCTTTTTACAACGTTAAGAGCATCTGCCTGATTTTCTTTTTTCCTCAGGGGGAACTCTTCTCATTCCACTTAAAAGAAATAAACACAGAGGTTCAAGGTCTCACTGGGTTAAGCAATGCTTCGGCAGTCTAATGCTTTCTCCCATCTTTTCGATTATCTGGTCTTGAGCAGGGAATCTGGAAAGTGTGAAAAAATAGGCGTATACACCTAAAGACTAAAATTGGGCTGTATAATAGCTTGATTCCTTCTAAAGTTATTTATGGTAGTGAAACATGGACCTTTTGTAAGTAGGATAACAAATTGGGTTGAGTTCTTTTACCTCTGAACGGCGCTTTTTCGACAAATTTCTAGGTCACTTAGCTCAACGTGATTCCTTTCACTCGACAAATAATTGCACTCTGAATAGATGACATAAGCCTGGAAAATTGGATAAAAAAGAATAAAGAATTTGTTAAATTACTAGTCAACAGATGCTATCCCGAAGACAGTTGTAGAGGCAATCTGTATACAGCCACTTGTTTGAGACTACCAAGAAAACATTTAATGCACTACTATAAAAGTATTATCTAACTTAACCTATTCTAAACTTAATTACTAATTAAGGAGAGAAAAGCAATAAAAAGCGCCTACCGACTTATTTCACTTGTGCAGTGTTTGGGTATTGTACGGAAGATGCCTTCAATAATTCAAAGGTCACAAGTCTCATGGTTCACAAAAGTTCTCTTTCCAATCTATTTACTTTTTAATTATTCACACTCCTGTCAGTCGTACTTATTCAAGCATATTAGGTAAAGTTGCTAAGTTTGTTGATTATTGTCCCTCGGTAAACAAGGGGAAGATGCACAATACAGTCATTTAGTCTTCAATGCTAATTGGCATAGGCTGCGACAGCGGAATCGCCCAAGTCACAGGATCTCAACCCAATTTACCATGTTTGGAACCTACTGGGATGGGCGATTCGATGCTCCAACCCTCCAGCAGGCAATGTGCAGATATTTTCAGGGCACATTGTGGAACGCACGGGTAGCACTACCGCAGGACACTCTGCGACACCTTGTGGGACAACACCATTGCTATATGCCTCAACATGTATAGGCTGTATTACAAACGAAAAGTGACCCCAAGAAGTATTTGGTAGGTGTTGCTAATGCAAAGCCACTCAATGCCTTTTGAAAGAGTATTTTGTCAAAACATACCTAGAATAAAGAGAAAAACATATTTGTTAAAATATTATCTGAAAAAAAAAGGTTACACTTTTCTGTCCTACATTTCAAAATTAAATTATTCTCGGCCCTTCTCCAGGTTTAAGTTGTGCCTCCCTGCAGAGCGCATAACTTGATCAATGAAGACGAATGGAACCAATTGTTTATAGGGCATTTATTGATCTAAATCAGCAGTTGAAAACTCATTTTCCATGTACCACCAAATACTTAGCAAATTTTGTACCAGAACTAGGTAAATATCTGCTTCTAGAATATCGTTTTGCTAACAAAAAAAAAAGCATTTTCAAACTAGGTATATGAATAAAATAAAAATAACTGAAAATGATTCTCTTGCATTTATCTTGCTGCAGTGTTTGTTCAAATCCATTTGTGAAGAATGACTACTGGGACTAAACTCGCATACTACAGTTTGGGTATCTCTGGCTTAAATGAGTTCTAGAATACGCTCCTTTGGCTTCGCAATTATGTTATGAGGTATCTATGTATAGTGGTGTTCAATACGTTAAGCACAATATACAAATTCTGGATCATCTGAAAAATGCAACAATGAAATTCTATAAAATTTGAAATGGCAAGAATTATTCTGTGATTCAATAAATAGTGAAGAATACAGCAAAGCAATCGCAAGATTTCCATGGGTTATGCAAATAAATTCTAGATTGTCTACAGATATGAGGCGTTTTAGCAAAACGAAAAGTCAATATGGTGTATGATGACCTCAAGCATGCATGAATATAGGCATTACAGCAGTTTCTCATACTGTTTACCAGGCTGGTCGTGAGGTATGTTGGCAGTACACCCCACTTTCCCAGAAGGCAGGTATATACCATATACCCATATATATATATATATGGTATATATATATGTATATATGTATATATATATATATGTATGTATATATATATGTATATATATATACCCATAGAGGGTTCTTGGAAGGATTTGACGACAAACCATTCTTTTCCATAGTGCATTCCACATATCCTGAGTAGAGTCCGGGTCCAAAGAACAAACCATGTAGGCTGGTCACTCCATTCACTGAATATCCTTACTTTCGAAGAATTTAGTAAAGTACAGTTATATAAGAAGACTGTCTGAACCCTGTGAGGGGCATGCATAAAAATAAGCTGGATGCCAATACCAACTCTGAAAAACATCACATAAGTCTGGTTTACTTATGTATTATGGTTACATTATATGAGGTTTAGTCTTATAATATCTACACACCTGTTCAGAGTGCCTTCAGAAAAAAACATGGAATGGTACATGCCCATTGACATAATGCTGCCCCACACCATAAACCACCACTGCGATAATAATTTCTTCTCCGATGTTAGAAGGTTGGTACCAAGTCTTCTTTCTCCATATCATAATACGTTGTAAAAATTAGTTTTAAGACATTTGCAATTAGTTGGTTCAGAGCAAATGTGCCCATTGGTCTCGGGTCTAATTATCATGTTTGTAGGCACCATGTTAGTCAGGCTCTCCTGTGGGAGGAACTTAGGAGAATACAATCTGTCTGTCATTTAGCATAGATCTCTCTTTGGTGAAACCTTTCTGTAAACTACACTGGCGGAAATTGCAAAAAGAACACCCAGAAGGAATTCCTTTGGGAAACCGTGATCCAAGAATGAAAGTGATTGGATGAAATGACGTCACTGAGTCAACACGCAAATGTACGCATCGTGTATTTAAGGACTAGGGCGTAAAGAAAGAAGTTATTTGTCTTGTGTCGTGTTGTTCACTGCTCTTTGAAGAAGCTACCATGTCTGTATGATGCAAGCGCGCAACATTTGTTCAGTTAGCGGAGTTTGAGCGAGGTCGTATAGTGGGTCTTTGGGAAGTATGTTGGTTTTTTCGTCAAATTGCACACTGCATTGGACAAGAGGTATTGGCAATGGTACGATGGTGGCGTTGATGCTCAGAAGAGCATTCACACTCTCACAGACGTGGTTCCGAGCAACAGAGAGTTACGGATGCACGAAAGGATTGGCGTATCAAGAGGGCGGCAGTGACAGAGTGGACGGTTATGGTGTCACAAATTCGATCTTCTGTCGTAAAAAGGGTGTCTACAAGAACGATATGCAATCGTCTTTTGGAAGCAGGAGCAGATGTGTCGCTGGCACGGTTACCACTGTCACCTCGTCACCGTCGAGCATGTTTGCAGTGGTGTCCATAACGAGTTCATTGGAGGGAAGAATCGCAATCTGTGGTCTTCAGTGATGAAAGCCGATTCTGCTTAGGAGCGTCTGATGGTCGTTTACGCACCCGAAGGCGACAAGGTGAGTGGCTTCTTCCATCGTGCATCTGCCAGCGACACACAGGGTCCACGCCAGGAATCATGGTGTGGGGAGTGATTAGTTATCACTCTCTTTTGTGTCTGGTGTTTTTACAGGGTATACTGAATAGCAATACGTATATCAGCGACATCGTACAGCCAGTCGTCCTGTTATATTTGAGTGTAATCCGAAATGCGATATTCCAGCAGGATAATGCCCGCCCACACTCTGCCCAGGCAACTCAACATGCTCTTCGGGCAGTGCGCCAACTCTCTTGGCCAGTATGTTCTCCGGACTTCTCTCCAATCCAACATTTCAGTGATTGCATCGGACAAAGACTCTTCCACAGATCGCGGCACGCAACGGCCATCGCTGAATTACGCATCCAAGTTGAAAACGCACGGAATGGTATCCCTCAGCGTGATATCCAGCATTTGTACGACCGATTGCATGCCAGATTGGAAGCTTGTTTTGCTGCTAGAGGAGGTTCAACACCTTATTAAAATTTGCCTTCTGTAAAATGTAATACTCATTAAAAGATACGTCTGAAATGGTATGGAGACTGATAAAAGAGGAAAAAGAAGTGGGCGGTGCATGGAGCCCTATTCTGCTTTCGCCCTGGGTGTGATTGCCCCCTCCGCACGATTATAGCTATAGCACTGGTTGTAGCCTCATCAGTTTTGGATCAGCCAGACTCTAACCTACGGATTGCTCTACCAAGTGTAAAGTCATCTGTATCATAAACGGATATCTTTTTAATATCATATATATATATACTATATGATATAATATATATAATATTGTTATATATTACTACACTGGTGTTCACGAAAATCAGATTACAAAAAAGGACCAATCAAAACACGCTCATTTTCAATGTATACGCTATGTTCAATATATCTTTATCGTAGTAATAAATGATGATCATATGGAGGTAATTGGAGAATTACATACCGAGTTGTTTAATAAGGACTGTATCCACCCCTTGCTTGTATGATCAGCTGTACACGGTGAGGCATGCGGTCAAACAAATGTCTAATCGAGATAGTGGAATAACCATCCAAACACTAGGCACCTTTGTCCAAAGTTCATCTCCACTTGCCATGATATGCTAGTATTGTCGCAACCGCTATTTGACCATATCCTATACATCTTCGATGGATGACAAATCAGGAAATATAGTGGGCCATGTAACGAAATGTACATTGTTTTGCCTCAGATATTGAACAATGGCAGCTGCTACATTGCGGGTCTCGCATTGTCCTGCTAAAATAGGATGTGTGGAATAGTCTGTAAGTACGGAAGAGCTGCTGGCTGCAAAACGTCCTGGATATAATTAGAACTGGCAATGATGCTGTGGATCTGTACTGGGCAATTTTGCTTTAATAACTGATTGCATCCCACACCATACTCACAAGCATTGGTGCTGTATGCCTTGCCTGAATACAGTGCTCTCCGTGCCTCTCACCATCCCATCAGAAGACGAGGATTCGGGCATCAGATTCAAGCAGACAGAGGCATAATTCATCATAAAAGACGATGTTCTACCATTAGTTGCACCATTGCTGTCGTTCAGTGCACCAGTGGAGTCTAGGTGATTTGTGTTGGAGGTCAGAGGCAGTCTAAGTAACAATCGGTGGGCATAGAATCTGAATTAAAGTAAACGGCATCGAATTATTACTGCCAACATTGGAAGATGCATTAATCGATTCACACCATAGTTTCCCAACGGGGGCGATACCGCCCCCCAGTGGGCGCTGGAGCGTTCCATGGGGGCGGTAGCGGATCCAGAGGCAAATGGGGGGCGTTGATGCAGTCAAGAGGGGCGGTCAAATAAATAAATAAATTTAATGGAATTTTCTGTGACAACCTTTTTATCTCTTCTATTCTGTGGTGTCTTCCTGGTGATACTGGTCATCCACTATCTCATCCGTCATGTACAGCTTTTCAACTGCAGCTTGGACAATAAGTTTCCTGCTACCGCTTACTAGCGTACTGGTACGTCTGATGTCGACTGAGATGCTCTCAAAAGTTCTCTTCAAGATCACAGATTGGATATCAGCTTCAATATGTTTTCCCACTCCAAGTCGCTTTGAGTATGCTTTATGGTACGTAGTTACAATACCATCCCACGTCAGAACATAAGGTATAATATTAACATTACACTTGTGAATTAGGCTCTCAACTCATTAGCCAGCAGATCATACTTCCTCTTCTTTTCAACCTCTACTGTCTGCAGGTTATCCTGAGATGTTATTCCTAGTTCAATAATTGTAATCTCATTCAATACCTTACATGCACTACTATATCAGGCTTATTATGTTGGACATGTGTGTCCGCCCTAATAGGCAAATCAACCTTGATGCAATAATAATATAATAATAATAATAAATTTATTATATTTAATATTTTTAATATAATAAAATACTTTGAAAATACCTGTTTTCATGAATAAATATTTTATCTAGCTATGTAAATTATCTTATTGTTATCGCGTTAATAAGCATTTTTAAATTAGCATTAGGTATACCTATACCTAATTTGTTTTAGTTTAGAATAGGTTCACGGTGACAAGTCCTTGCAAGTTGGTAGGCAAACACGCGGCTCATGCAATTTAACATGTTTCGACAAAAATATGGAGCTTGAAATGACTTGTTTACGGAGCAAGTGCGCCGACATCGCAAACATACAAGTTAATGCGTGCACAAAATCAAATCTATAAAAGCGATAGCTCTAGGAATGTTTTATTATTTTTATGTGCTTCGACGTGATAAATAGTCGTGAGTGATAAGTGTTAGAAGTCATTATAAATATTATTTTTATAACTATCTATAAATTTGTTGAGAAGTTAATTTGTATTTGAAAATGTCTGAATTTACATCTAAAAAGAAATGCCGGCAGTAGAGTATTGAGAATTTGAAATATGGATTTACGTACTCTGATACAAACCAATCATTATCTATTTGTTTAATTTGTCGAAAAGGTTTTTCAAATGAAGCTATGAAACCTTCTAGGCTACAAGAGCATTTAAATAAAATGCATGCTGATAAGAAGAACAAAGATTTATCCTATTTTCAAGAACTGGAAAAGCAATGTTTAAAACAGCCAACTATGTCAAACCTTTTTGCGTCGTCTTCTAAACAAGATGATGATGGACTACGAGCCTCATGTAACGTTTCATTGTTAATCGCAAAAGCAGGAAAACCACACACAATTGGCGAGAAATTAATTTTGCCGGCAGTCAAAGAGATATTAAAAACTGTTCTTCATCATAAGACACCGTTAGATATCATCAAAAAATTCCTCTCAGTAATAATTCAGTGCAAAGAAGAACAGATGAAATGGCAAAAGACGTTGAAATATCATTATGTGATTACTTAAGACTTGCAAATTTTCCATTCAACTCGATGAATCAACTCTACCAAATAACGAAGCTCTACTCTTATCATACGTACGATTTATAAAAGAAGAAAAAATTCATGAAGAGTTATTATTTGCTAAAAATTTGAAATCTGATACAAAGGGAGAATCTATATTTAATACCATGCAAAAGTTTTTTCAAGAGAAAGAAATTACTATTTGCAATATTTTGTCTGCTGCTACTGATGGTGCTCCAGCAATGACAGGGCGTCATAAGGATTTCATAGCGCATTTGAAACAAGCAGTACCAAATGTACTCGCTGTACATTGTATTATTCATCGTCAGCATTTGGTTGCAAAATTTTGAATGAACGTCTGCATACGTCACTCCGTTACGTTATTAAAGCAATCAATAAGATTAGAAGCAATTCATTGAATGACCGATTATTTGGTAAGCTTTGTAATGAAAATGATGAAGATTACAATCACTTGCTGCTGCACACAGAAGTACGTTGGCTCTCTAAAGGTGTTTGTCTGAATCGTTTTTTCAATCTATTTGACTCAGTACTGGACTTTCTTGAAGACAGAGACGAAAAATTGCGCGAAAACCTGATTACGTCAAAAAATGACATCGCTTATTTGACAGACCTGTTTAAAATATTTAATCAAGTTAATTTACAATTGCAAGGTGTTGAGTTGAATTTAATTAAAACAAAAAACGTCATAGCTGCTTTTGCGGGAAAACTTCTTCTATTCAAACGAAATCTAGGTAGAGGTGAATACAACCACTTTCCCACATTATCAGCAGTCTCTGCAAAACCGGAAGATTTACTTACTTACTGCCAACACTTGGAAGTTCTTCATGTTGATTTTACGGAGCGTTTCCAAGATATTTTAAACATGAATATACCGAGTTGGATTTTAGATCCTTTCGTAAACACAGATACTGAAGAATCATCAAATTTGGAAGAGGAACTCTTAGAACTCACGACTAACGAAAGATTCAAAGTAAAATTCAAACATGGATACCAAGAGTTCTGGCTTCAAAAATCAATACCAGTTCTCTACCCTGGATTGTGGGCAATAGTACAGAAGTTTTTAATCGCATTTCCTTCGTCCTATATGGCTGAGCGTGGATTTAGTGCAGTAGCTAATTTACTGTCAAAGAAGAGGAACAGACTACACATCACTGAACGTGGCGATCTGCGATTGATGTTAACGAAATTGGAACCCGACCTTAACGAATTGTTAACACTCCACCAGCCTCAACCATCTCATTATTTTTTTTATTTATTATTAATTTTGTGTTTATATCATTATTTTTTATTTCTTATTGATTCTGTGTTTATTTTTAAAATTTTAATAAACAATTTTATTGTACATTTGGTTGTCGTTTTATTAATTTCTGCTTTATGATTTTTAATAGATAAATAAACAGATAAATTAGGTACAGATAATATGCAACAATATTTTAATATTTCATATAAAATTAACTATTATGTACTAGGGGGGCGTTGAAATTTTTGTTCTCTTCTAAAGGGGGCGATGGTCCAGAAAAGGTTGGGAATCATTGATCTACACTGTTGGGCCAAGGTCGAAGACAGAGCAGAGTGATCTGTTATAGCCAATCTCCCTATGGGGTTGTCTGTGAACGAGGTCCAGAACCTTCCCGATGTGTTCGTTGCCCATCTTCGAACCATTCTCTGCATATTTGATGTACAACAGATACATTACATCTCACATGAACCGCAATTTCTTGATAAGAAAGATTGCCTTCTCTCATGCGCCCTCTGTTGAATTCGCTCATCTGGGAGATCTGGAGCCCACACCGGTCTGCATGGCATATCTTAACAACACCTGCACACAGGAGCGTAACTCTGGAGGGATGGCGAGAGAGTCTCCCCCAAAGTAAATGAGAGTTGGCAAAATTCCAAGAGACTTGGTAAAATCCAGGTGAGTTGTGAAAAATCGGGATTTTATTTTGTAAAATTAAGGGAATTTGGCTAAAATCGAAGCCACTTGGTGAAATGCAGGTGAGTTGCAAAAAATGGGATTGTTTTTGTGAATATAAGAAAAGTTAGCAAAATCGAAGCAACTTGGCAAAATATTGGAGTTGGAGAAATCTATAGAACGTCGACAAAATCTTGGGGAGTCATCAAATTTCGAAGTGACTTAGTAAAATACAGATGAGTTGTGAAAATTGAGATTTTCTGATTTTGCAAAATTTAGGGGATTTAGCGAAATCGAGACAACTTGGCAAAATCTTGGGGAGTTGGAAAAATTCGAAGAGACTTGGTAAAATTCAAGTGAGATGTAAATAATATGATTTGTAGTTTTCTAAAAATATGGCGAGTTGGCGAAATGTAAGGGAGTTGGCAAAATTCGAAGGCATTTCGTAAAATATATGACTTGTGAAAATTGGGATTTTTTTTAATTATGGCGAGTTAGTAAAAATCGAGGCAACTTTACATAATCTAGGAAAGTTGCAAAAATTCGAAGCCACTTGGTAAAAGTACAGGTGAGTTGCGAAAATTGGGACTGTATTTGTGAAATTAAGGAGAGTTGGCAAAATCGAGGCAATTTGTCAAAATATTGTAGAGTTGGCGTAACTTGAAATTCTAAGTCGCCTTTCTAAGTCACTTCGAAATTCAACAACTCCCCAAGATTTTGACGAAGTTGTGTCGATTTCCCACCCCCCTCCCCGAAAAAAAAACCTGGGTGCATCTCTGATAGAGACATAATTAAATTGATGCAAAGTACTTATTTTCTCAGTTGGCGAAATTTGATTTCCGATTTGGAAAATTTTCGTTCTCCCCCCTCCCCCCATTTCAAACATAGATAGCCCTTTCACTATGCCTCTGCCTGCACATGAACTGATAAGCTGAAAATGCAAACATCTCTTTAAATAGCTGTGGGAAGGGTCCACTAACACCTTTACAGAATGTTCTTATTGGCCTGTAGCTAACACGACTGCACCGGTGTTCTGATTTTCGTGACCAGCAAGGTATGTGTTGTGAAATTTGAGAATTTGAGATGTGTTATATGTCATATACAATAGAAAATATAACATATATATATCATCATCCTGAAGCAGCCATAGGCAAGAGAGGTCAACCAGATTGTGCTATTTAGTTCCCCAAAATACAACTTCCTGAGCTCAGAGCCGGAGTGAAAGTAGTGCGAGTGGAGCGACCGCACCAGTCCCGAAGCTTGAAGGATCACTTATGTCAAACTACCAATGCACTGTCGTTTAGAACACAGAGTTCATTTGATATTTAATGTTGCTAAAACATTGCTGAAATCATTACAAGAAGAATGGCTGCTGACAGCAAACACAAAAACAGAACAAGCATTGGCATATCCTTTATGAATGTAGAACGTGCCCTATACGAGTTACATATGTTTACTTATTTATTAATGATTACATTAAACAGCTTATTTCAAATTACTAAATAACTATTATTTACCACTGATCATATATCAACTTCTTATTAATAGAAGTTATTTCAAATTGAAATTTATTATTTTCACTGATGCCTAGTATTCTATTTTAGCGTCCTATTAAGTTCGTTTCAGTGTCCTGCGTATCTTGTTACCCACAGTTAATTAAGATCTAGTAAGTTCCCTAAACCCTAGGATACTTCCTGTTCGAGGAGTTTTAACTTTGCAGTCACGCAGGGGAGTAGTTATGGGGGAGGGATGGAGAGCGATTCCCTCCAAATTAAATCGGAGTTTCCAAAATCTAGGGATTTGGGACAAAGGGACAAAGGGAAAAAAAACGAGACTAGTGACAAAATTCGAAACCACTTGGTAAAATACAGGTGAGTTGTGAAAATTGGAATTGTTTTAATGAAATTAAGGAGAGTTGGCAAAATTTATAAGAATTGACAAAATCGAGGTGACTTGGAAAAAATTCGAAGTCACTTGGAAAAGTACAGGTGAGGTGTGAAAATCGGGTTTTTTGTTTTAAAATTAGGGAGCGTTGGCAAAATCGAGGCAACTTGGCAAAATTTTGGGCAATTGGCAAAACTCGAACTGACTTGATAAAATTCCGGTGAGATGTAAAAATTATTGAGAGTTGACAAAATCAGGGCAATCTGACAAAAGCTTGGAATTTGCCAAAATCGAAAAACTTGGAAAAGTCTTGGGGAGTTAGCAAAATTCGAAGCCACTTGGTAAAATACAAGTAAATTGGAATTGCTTTTGTAAAATTAAGGATAGTTGGCAAAATCGAGGAAACTTGACAAAATCTAAGGAAGTTGGTAAAATCGAGGCCACTAAGCAAAATCTGGTTACATGACATTATTACACAGGAAAAAATTACACGTGATAAAATTACACTGCTAAAATTACACAAGGAATAAATTACACATGGAAGAAATTACACATGGAAAAAAATACACAAAGAAAAAATTACACAATTCAATTTTTTTTTTAAATTTATTAAACTATTTGGTTGTCATATCAAGTACTTAAACTTTCTTATTATTACAAAAATTTTCACTTACAAAAATAATAAAAAAAGAAATAAATACCCCCTCAAGCAGCTGCTTGCCACAGAGGTCTGACAGGAGCCTGTCAGTTTATATGCCACAGTAGAAGATCTGAGAGGATGGCAGGACCTCAGCAGAAAACAACACGAACATCCATGCCTTACCCGGGGCTCGAACCCAGGTCCCGTAGATCAGTAGCCAAGCGCGCTAACCACTCGGACATAGATAAAATTAAATTTAAATATAAAACAAAAAACACTAAGTCATATGAGCTATACAACGCAAGAAATCTAATCGTCTATTAGAGTCGTAATTCTGTACAATTATTGAAATACGTTTTAAAGAAATGTACTACCACATCCGGGGTTTCGTTGACCAGTTAAATGCTGCAAATAGTTTGTGTGTTATAAGGATAATTCTTTGACGATGCTGTCTAGAAATTTCCAAACAGTTGGATGGGAACACTGAAAAAGTGACTGAAGTTCGTAGAGCCATCCTTCGATACAATTTGTAATCCTTGCTATACAGTTGGCTGCAGATTGCCTATGGTTCCAAATAGAAATATTAAACAGAAGTTGTTTGTAAGTGACGTTCCTGAGCTGTCGATACCGAACATAAGTACGTTCGAAATAAAGGAGATGAGTGATCTCGAGAAGATACTTTGCAATTTTGAAAATCCTCTTTCTACAGAAATCGATGTTGGTGGACAATTTTTAAGAAAGATATTCTAATGGAGAAATATCATTATTTGTACGAAACAAAGCATATTTTATTCCATTGCTTTCTAACCTTGAAATACATATCATTTTAGCATACATGGATCAAAAGATACAATATAATTCTTATTGAATTGTTGCCTACTTATAATTTCAGCACTTATTCAGTCTTAATGTCTTGTCAGTTAAACAATGGAAGGGCCGAGGGGGCACCATTGTTGGGCTGTGCTTAGGGCATCAATTGGCCTTAATCCGGTCCTGCCTCTGGGTTAAACTGAATAGTTACCAAATAACGAATTTGCCAACGGAGGCTACAAAAATTTTGTACTATGTGTAATTTCGGACTTGTGTAATTTTTTCTTCGTGTAATTTCTTCCTTTTGTAATTTTATTCCGTAATTTGTAATTTTATTCCGTAATTTGTAATATTATTCCGTATTTTGTAATTTATAATATTATTCCGTATTTTGTAATTTGTAATTTTTTCCTGTGTAATTCTATCCTAACACCGCAAAATCTTGGGTAGCTGCCCACCCCGTACTAAGTCCTGGATACGTCCTTAACGGAGACAAATAAATTTATGTAAAATACTTATTTTCTCAGTTGGAAAAATTCGTTCTCCCCCCCCCCACACACACACACAACCGTAGTCCTTTCACTATGCCGCTGCAGTCACACATGGATTTATGAAATAAAAAGGGTAGGGAGTAAAATAACTAGGTCGCCGTTCTATTATAAAACTTTTCTCTCCGTTTTAGAATACTTTAGGATTCTTGAAAAATGAGGGTAAATCAGTAGTGGAAATGGGGTGGGATGCAATAGGACAGAGTCCCACTAATTCAGAACATGAAAATTAAAAAAATTTAATAACTGCATATGAAAAAATGGGAGGGGGGCACAATTTTTATACCCTATAACATTCCCCGACTCACAAACTTTCATTTGACAAATAAATAATTTCTCCAATGCGTTCAAACGATATGATGGAACAACCATTTTGACAAACTGACAGACCGACAAATATCAAAATCAAAAGAAACAGGAAGACAGATAAAACAGACCCGTTACCATCCACTTTGAGCGTTACTTCGGGTAAACCTTTGTACCTATCTTCCTATTGCTTTTGCCATTTGGTAAGTTTGTTGGTTTGTGTATTTGACAAACTGTCGTTCCAACATATCTTTTGAACGAGATTGCGAAACTTAATGATTTATATGTCAAATGAAAGCTTGTGACGTGTGGAGTGTCATAGGTTATAAAAAATTAATCCCCCCCCCCAAGCTTTATTCCCTCTAAAAATGGGAAATGTGAAAACTATTCTTCCGTTACATCTTAGGAACGCGAGGGGACGAAAGTAACAAACTATGCGTCAAATGAAAGCTTGTCAGATGGGTAATGTTACAGGTTAAAAAAATTACATTCCCTGCTTCTTCCCGGTTCGGGTTCCAGCTATGCAAGTGTGGAGATTTTTTTCTGCCAGATTCCCTGGTTGGTCATTGTTGGGCTTGAAAATGCCGCTGTCCGTCGGATGGGACGTTAATCCGTGGCTCCGTGTGTGGGAGTCACACCCCACGCACGTTAAAAAGAACGCGCTGGATGACCTGACGGGAAACTGACTCTCTTCTCCCAACAGTTGTCCAGTGGGTCCCCTCTCCCAACCATCCCTGAACCCACAAGAGCTTGGACATTAATCCCAACTATTTAATCTCATGGTAGAGATAATAATTTTTTTTTTATAAACAAAGCAAGAAACTTCGCCTTCAAAAACGGTCGTCTCTGGGCACAATTCAATTACAGAGTTACAGCATATATCCCGATTTTATTGCTACCAAATCCTATTGGCAATATTTCCTTGACACGGCTCAAAATTTCCATTTTCTTGAATTGAATGAACAGACGGAATTGACAACTATTGTGTAATGCAGATCTTTTCGATAGGTTCCTTCTCCGCTGTTTCGCAGCTTTATTGTCAGTTTTCCTTTTGCGTCGATCAGCATACGAGAGTGACATGTGGTGCCTTCCATTAGATGTAGTACTTACTATCCTGTATACTGAAGCATCGAATGGCATCACTCAATCATATTTCCCCCTCCCCCCCTAAAAAATGGGGAAATATGAAAACGATAGTTCCGCTATATCTTTCGAAAGTAAGGGTCTACAATTACGAATTAGGTGTCAAATGAAAGATCATAATAGGATCGTCGTTGACCATTTGGAATTATGCACTCCTAACATTCTTCCCTCCCTCCAAAATGAGATTGAAATTTAGGGGTGTCGACCTTAACACGTTATATCTCAAATTAAAGCCTGTGACATCTCCAATGTCATGGGCTACCTGAAACACGACTACTAAATAAGAGGAGCAAAATATGGTCGATGTTTATGAATCATGTATCAATTGAAAGTTTCCGAAGGTAGGTTTTTTTAATGACAAAGAAAAAAATATTAATTAATTAAAAAATTTTAAAATACATATTTTTCCATATGCACCATAAAAAGTAGAAACAAAACCTAAAACATGTCGTTCATCATCAGTCACTGAATTCGTATTCACTTCAAAGGAAGATAGAGCGCTGATTTACCTATTCAACAAGAATGTCAAATTATCTTACATTATCTTCCTTTGAAGTGAATTGTATGCCTTATCTTCCTTTGAAGTGAATACAAATTAAATGACTGATTGCACCATCGATATGCTTTAGTTTAATTTTCTACATTTTACAGAGAATATGGGTAGATAATTTTTTTTCAATTTTGAATTTATTTATTTATTTATTTATAGTTGCTATATTATATTTAATTGGTTGCAATTTTCTCAGTAGCAAATTTCCTCATATACTAAACTTATGGCAATTTTTCAGTTTTTTTTATCATGTAACAGTTTCGTATTTTATAGAAACAATCATTTTCTGCAATATAAGTATCCCCCGATTTACGCGACAGTTGTGTTTCTAAGAAAGACCGCGTAACTTGAAATCAGAACTATCGAAACTTTTTCCTTGCTAACAATAGCTTTATAAATGGGGGTCGCGTACCCAAACATTTAGATTGTAATATAGGGCCAAAATTAAAGAGAATAAAGCATCAATGATCATTACAACAATGGGAGTAGAACTAATCATATCGTTTAGAGTAGGGCTTCTTAAACGTTTTCTACTCGCGACCCCTTTTCGCCAACTTTTTCCGCTTGCGACCCCTTTTCGACCGATAAATGTTTACGCGACCCGTGTATATAGGTATATAAAATAGGTATACAAATCAAACATTTACTGATAATAAATCATAAAGAAATTATTTTTAAACAATTCTTTGGTATACATATAATTTTACCATTTATTAAAGACGAAAGCAAATTGGCATACTAATGAGATGGATGTGCTTGGTTATTTTCACATAAAGAATTAAATCTTGGCTGAATATTTGACACTGCAGGACGTAGAGCATCTTCAAGGTTTTTCACAGTTGATCGATATTTTGATTTTATAATCGTCAATGCTGAGAACGCCGCTTCGCATTAATACGTAGTACAAAATAGGAGAAGTATGTTTGGGACCATTTCAGAAATTGTTGGAAATTCTATCCTAATCCCAAGCCAAAATTCATTTAACGATTTTATATGAAACTCAAGTTTTAAACCTGTGTCACTTAACAACTCGGCAAATTCTTCTTGAACTTTTAATGGCAGATGACTGACGTTTTTGATTACAATTGAGTATGGTCTATGAACCCAACTTAGTTTTTTTAGAATCAAAATTTGAAGGTAAGTATTTCTGAAATGTGTCTTCAGGCACTTCAGATGATCAATTATAACTCTTACAATCAAATCTTTGGGAAGGTTATTTTCAATTATAAAATCATCTATAGCTGTAAACATTTCTAAAGAACCATTTTCCACCCTATTTTTTCATATGTTAACTTTTTTAGTAAAACTTTCAATTTTATCTTTTAACATAAATATGTTAGAATTTTTTCCTTGAAGCGACATGTTTAAATCATTGAGTTTTTTGAAAATATCCGACAAATAACACAGTTTTGAAAGCCATTAGTCATTATGAAAAAAATTAACAAAATCGGATTTCTGCTCAGTCAAAAATATAACAATTTCATATTTCAATAATCTGCTTAAACTTCGCCAGTTTGAGAGCCACCATACTTCTGCATGTAGTAATAAGCTTTTGTAATCGGATAGTATCGCGAAGCACGACATCTAACTCTGGTGATATGTTTTTGGCTACGAGTCCTCTCGATGGATCATACAGTGAGTAAAAGTGATATGTTCATTGCTACCAGCTTTAACTTTTGCTACAAATCGAACATTCTCGCCCATCATTGCTCCAGCACCGTCTGTGCAGAATCCAACACAATTTTTTCACTGTAAACCTTCATTTGTGAAAAATTCATCGACTTTACGATAAATATCTTCCCTCTTTTGTGTCCTTCCAAAGGGTGACAAAAAATTAATTCCTCATGTATGCTTCCTTCATAAACATATCTTACATAAAGTAACAACTGTGCCATGTTAGAAATGTCAGTTGTTTCATCTAACTGAATTGCAAATTTCGGGCTACCCTTAAGCCTGGTAATAAGCTGCTGGAATTGGTCTTTACTAATTTCAGAAATTCTTTTGGAAACAGTATCATTCGAAAAAGGAATTTTACGAATTTCATCCCAATACTTTTTCCCATGAACTATTTCTGACATTTTAATAGTAGCAGGTAACACGAGATCTTCTCCTGTCGCGTAGGGCTTTTTAGTTTTTGCAATTAAATAAGAAGTTTTGTAAGATGCAAATAAATACTTTTCTTGACAGTAACAAATTTCTCAAAACACTGTTTTTCTTTATTTGAAGATTTTACAAGTCGTTCAAAATATTCCCTTGGTTTATTGCAGTACACTAAATGCTTGGTATTAATTATAATACCAAGATAATATTAAGATATCGTTTTAGTTTGGCTGGTTTCATGATCTCCGCAGCCAAAGCTTCATTTCAAATTAAGCAAAGAGGTTTTTCCACACCATCATGATTATTAGAAGTAAATCCATATTTCAAAAATGATTCGACGTATTCTTTTTTTCTTGTCAATTTAGGCGTACTACAACCTGGTAGCGAAGACTCTGCCGCATTGTCATCAGAATTTTTACCTCTTCTGTCTAAATTTAGCCACTTATCAATAATCCAATACAATCCAAAGATATACTATTTTGATACATGCTGAGGAATGACGGGAGGAAAATATTAAAAGTCTTTATTTTCCGTAAATAAACTATTATGATTTTATAAGAGCAGAAAACTTTATATGTACAGACAAAACAATGCTAATCATAAAATACAACAGTCTCGAATCCAAGTCGAGGTGTTTCTGGCAGCGTCGTTGACGTTGCGTGGCTTGACGGAATGCGCAGTTCAAAGTGCGCATGTTGTGTTCAAAGTGCGTACAAACCGGCAGTAAAGTCGCGCTGCCAGAAACACCTTGGATTCATTATGCATTTCATTTTGAATTAATTTTTGGTCGTTGCACGTTCATAAACCTTTCACTGTTGCCAAATTTTTCGCGACCCCATAGTTTAAGAAGCTATGGTTTAGAGAACCTTACTGAAATGCTCTGCCCATCTGGTCATAAAAGAATCCTCACCTTTGAATAACTTATATGCTGCTTATCTTTTCAATCCCTATATACCTGTCCGTTTCTTCCCACACAAAACATCAACTATCTGGTACTACTCTCTGCTGTTCCGCTATCTAGCTGCTTCCTGTGCTTTGCCAAAGATTCTCATCGACTGTTTACTGATTCTTTTGACCAGTGGTTCTCAACGTGTGGTACGCGATAAAACATTTTTGGGGTACGCCATGAGAGCGCAAAAGTCGCTTGATCAAGTAACAAAGTCGCTAAGTTGGCATTATTATACTATAACTATAGTTTCATCTATCTATGTAAGGGGTACGCCAGTTACATACACATTTCCAGGGGTACGTGAAGCATAAAAGGTTGAGAACCACTGCTTTAGACGTTTATTAAACTCTCTGTAATGCTTTAGTACTGTTAGTTTCAAGAAGAACCTCTTTCAAACGGTCCCATTCTTCCTCAACTCTAGTAGTAAGCAAACCATGACTGTCATAACGATTAAGTAACCTATCGCGGTAAGATTTGGTTATAACTGGGTCTTTCAGAGCTTCACTGTTAAAGGTGGCTTTTTCTAACCTTAGCACATTTCTTAAGCTTAAGTTGCAAGACATTCTTAACAAGGTAATGGTCAGATCCAATTTCAGATCCCCTAAATGGCCTGGTACTCCTTAGAGAACTAGCCCATTTGTTGTTAATTAATATATAATCAATCATATTCTTATGCAGCCCATTTGGTTATTTATATAATATATATAATATATACGATATATAACCTCCCTATGATAAATGCTTTACGAATATGAACGGAATGTTTGCTCAACAGTTATTGAGTGACGCGGAACAGCCTTTTTATGGAATTACAGATTTGCTTTTGAGTTAGGTAGGCAAATTTTGTCCACTCAGGTGATTTTGGGGAGGCGTTATGACCTTGAATGCATTCCATTTCAATGACAAACAAAATGTAATATTAATAATTCCAGTCGTTTGTGAGATATTTAAGAGTTTGGGAATTACGTTTAACTTTTGGATACTAATGTAAAATGAACATGCAACTATAATAATAATTTGAAAAATTAACTAATTTACCTGGCCATAGTCAAGATAGGAAGCTCCAAGACGACGATTTATTTCCTTAATTTCACTTTCAGGACCCACGATCAAAGAAGTACCGGTGTCAGCCATAACAGAACATCCTCCGTTACAATATGTTTTCTCACCAAAAGATAATCTAGACAGTTCACAATAAATAGGTATAGACAAACACAAAATATGAAACAACACAAACAAATATTTGCTATCTTTTAGACATAAATAACAGCATCCACTGATGTAGTCCCAGCTGGGTCAGCGTTGAGATTTATCTCCGCAAAACTCCCCGCCCTGCCCACGGTTAGTAGGGGACACCGATGGGCTTGGAAAGGCCGCCGTCCGTCGGATGGGACGTTAAGCCGTGGCCCGTGTGCGGGAGAGCCATATTCTGTTCACGTTAAAGAATACGCTGGATGACTTTGACGGGAGGCTACCTTCTGTCTCCCAACAGCCGTTCCAGTGGGTCCCCTCCCCCAACCTTCTCTGAGCCTTCGGGGTCCTTGTGACCTGGCCATTTAGCCATTGTGTGCAAAAAAGTGCCACTCAGAGGTAAAACAACCAGCCAACCAACTATTGATGTAGAAATCTTAATGCATTCAAATCCGAATTGTAATTAATTAGTATATCATGATTCCTATTTGATCACTGTAGTATGGGATATGTTATAAAATATATTTTTTTTCATTGGAGGCAGAAATTGCATACTTTCTTTTTGTGAGAGCCAGCAGGAATAACAACGTTTTGGAATTCCTCCAAAACAGCAGGAATTACGTTTTGCGCTTAAAGAAGGGGAGGCGGGGCTTAAAGCTGCCATTTCATTAATGTGGATTTTGTTACTTTCACTACAGTTGCAACAATTATCGCCCGCTGAAAAAAAGGTCACTGCAGTTATTTGAAAAAAAACTAAATCTTCAGTTATATACGCGGGAGAGTTTACAGCAAAAGCTGCTTATGATATGCATGATTGGTATATTATTTATAATATAAATTAAAGTTAAGTCTATGTATGCAAAGAAATGGTAAAAGAGTTTATTAGCTTGTGTTCTCAGCTTTTAGGTAGACTGGAAATATTACATTTAAACTTTAAAGTAAATCACCAAAAAAATTAAAACTTTTTTATTCACTTAAATATTTTATTAAAAATTGATCATTTGTATCATACTCAAACAATGTAACAGGTAAATTAACAAAATACATTAAAAAATGGAAAAATAATCTCATAAGGATATTTAAATGACCCTCAGATCCTCTGAGTCTGCTATATGAATCAGCAGCTTCAAGTCAATGCTTCTTACAGTGTTGTCAGTATATTTAGGTATTGTAAGAGTCTCACTAGCAGCATGGAGGAGAGAGAAGCTGGTTGGAGTGCCAGGTAAAACATTCCTGTTTCTTGGAAACTAAGTCCTGGGCTCGGTCAGCAGTTATGGAAATCAACGGTCAGCGAAAAGGTCGCCGAGTATTTGAGACTACGCGTGACCCTGTCGCATGACGGAGTGGAGAGGACTCTCTCTCACCGGCCATTGGAAGAAAATGAGCGTCATTTTGAAGGTGATGCATGGAGTGAGATTGTCACCTCAGACCGAGTTTTAGCCTTGTTCTGCAGGTCCTTGTGAGACTTTGCAATATTATGATGTAAATAAATGTAGATATTTATCACGTAAGCGTAGTGCAACATTAATACCACCAGGATTCCTAGTCCTCACAAAAGGAAAAAAAAAAGCGTACCCCTTTAGTTCACTCGGCAGCCCAGGGGAAGATTTTATAGGTTATAAGTGGCTTGTCTATGTAAGCAGTATTGGGATTAAACTAAGAATTCACCAAACACTTTTGAGCAGCATCTTGTGTAGAAAGAAACTATGCTGGTTTGCCATTCTGCCTCCTGAAGACCTAAAGATTGGCGAATAGTTATAAATAGTGTGCCTAAAGTCCTCGGGAAAAGGGGAGACCAAAAAATCGGTTTGTGGAGAATGTCAAACAGAACCAGCTGTGGCCAATGCAATAGCAGCAGCAGCTCGGGGAAGATGTGCATGCACAACTCCTACTCACCTACCTAACTACCTACAAGGGTAGATCATTTAAATCGTAGATTTATGATGTCTTACATTAATCATCAACGTGTGAATATGCAAATGTTTTGTTCTTCTCAAAGCGAATTAACTGAAAGCTATGAGCTTAAGCCATTTGCCTAAACCCTGGATCGAATACTTCCTGCAAGATATTTTGTTGACTTGTTCGAATTCATTTTTCGTGAAAGTGTTCAAAGCATCGTCATTGTGGCTGCTTGCGCTTCATTTCAAGCACTGGTCTCCGTACACCTCAGTAATTTCAAGTTTGTGAAACACTTAAGCCTCACCAAACACAGTAATGTACCACACACTGCTACTCTTTCCAGATTAGCAATAACCTGCAAAAATCACACGCATAAAAACGAACATCTGTACAAAGCAAGAAAAAAAAAGATGCTGACTGAGTATTGTTCTGTTATCTGCGACTGTATCACAATGCATTTCTACTTGCATACACTGCTTCTTGGCCTTGAAGAGTCACTGTTTTGCCACATATAACGTATTTCATGAAAAATTGCTAATTGTTATGATGGCAGTCACGAATTAAATAACCTATCTACATACATATGGTAGAATGGTAATTTAAGCGAATTCCATTTCTCATTCCACTGCTCAGCAAGTTGGCAACTGTCCATACTATATCTCTGCGCCTCTGCCTTGGACTCTGCCCTAACACACCTAATGCGTCTGTCATTGCAGAGGCTGATGACAATGCCTTTCCACCTGCACTTGAAGAGAGATATTCTGTGTCATCTCTCGAGGCTCCATTCCCTGCACACTAACCATGAGCTTCTCAGGAAGTTGCATGACAGCCCTCACTCTGCCATCGCCCTGTCCGCCAAGGACTTCTACGACCGAGTCCTTCCTGCCAGCTCCAGATGCTGGGTGCTGGCAATATTCTCTTCCCCGACCTTCCACCCTGGAGGAACAGTGATCTAATGATCAATGTCACTATCCCTTCTCTTGGTCGGAAGGGCGAGAGACTTCTCTCCACCTCCTATGTCACTGCACGATATGAGAGATGTACTGAGGTCTACACTGATGAATCTATGGACCGGGAGAGGCAACGTGCTGCCTCTGCCATTGCCAGAGGTTTCCGTCTCCCGCATCTAACCTCCTCCACCTGTGCAGAGCTTCATGCTATTCTTGAGGCTGTACTTTTCATCCTCAGCCTCAAGAGTGGCAACTTTGTCATCCTCTGTTACAGCAAGTCAGCCTTGGAAGCTCTCCAGAAGCGAGACAGCAAGAGCTGCAACCCCTTACTCATCCAGAATATCACGGAGACTTGCTCGATGTTCACTTCTGCTGGAATCACGGTCCATTTCCAGTGGATCCCTTCCCATGTACGGATACCTGGAAATGAGCTCGCTGATCACACCGCGAAGGAGGCACTGGAGAGTCAGAGGTGTGTAACTAATTACCCTCTCTCTCTCGGCGACTGCAAGAGTTCTGTCTCACAACTGGTGAGCCAGTTACGTCTTGCTCAGTGGAAGAAGGAGAGCAGGTGTTCCTCATTCCGGTACCTGGTTCAACCTTCTCTCACTGCTCCTAACCTCGGTAATCTCCTCAGATCTGAGGAGACTCTCCTTCATCGTCTCCGAGTTGGTGTCATCTACAGCAACTCTACGTTGCACCCTCTTGGCAGAGTTTACAGTCCAGACTGTGCCATTTGCGGCACACCTGAGACTGTATCCCACGTTCTGCTCAACTGCTCCCACTACAATGCCGAAAGAGATACTTTGTTCCGGGAGTTTAATGCTATAGGAACCACAGACTACTCCATCACCTCCCTCCTCGGCAACAACCACAGTGCGAAGCTGCAACATGCACGTTTCCGTATTGTCAATGACTTCTTTCAGAACAGTGGCCTCTTCTGCAAGGGTAATATTCAGTACTTTTACATTGTCCTGAAAAGGGCCTTCGTTTCTACGTTGTCCTGAAGATGGCTTTTTTTTCCCCGATAGATTGCTGAGAGTCAGATTTTACTGCATCCGCTGTCTCACTTTTCCGTTGTGACTGGTGTAGGGAGCCCCTTCTCTGGAGGCTAATTTCACCATATTTACAACACCTTGAACCTTGCCTGTCGTTATTTAAACAGATCCGCCGGCCGCCGCTCCTCAAACGGTGTGAGAATGCGAATATTGATTAATCTGACTTTGCCGTGAGGTACGTAAATTTCAGATGTAGTGAATACTGAAGTTAAACTTTCAGCATTTAACGTTTATTACCGAAGTTAAACGTTCTGACAAGGTGAGGCATGTTATCGTTACGAGATAAAGCACTTTTATTTAAACTGTATTATCAGAACTCCGAAAGTGCAAGTGCGGCTTTGCGCACCTATCGTTCGATGCGGGGTATTAGAAATGGAAAGCGACCGATGTCTTGTTCCTCACTGATAGCTATGATGAAAAGGTTTGAGGACACTGGCAGTTTGGAAGCACGTGCAAGAAGCGGGAGATCCAAAAAAACTATTGCAGTTGTGCACGAGGTCGAACACGAGGCCGACACACAATCGGCAGCTTCCTCACGTGGGGAATGCAGTGCGCATGAAATTTCAAGACGAACTGGCATTTCATACGGGACTGTGTGGCGATCACTTAGGATCATCCTCAAGAGGTATCCTTACAAAATTCAACACGTACAGGAACTGAATCCAACCGATTTCGAGAGACGTCATGAATTTGCAAAATTGGGCTTTTCAACAGATGGAAAACAATGCGGACTGGCTGTCAAACGTCCTGTGGACTGACGAGGTGCACTTTTCGCTTAATGGAAGTGTAAATGCACATTTGCCGCATCTGGGCGAGAGAGAACCCACACGCGATTGTGGAAACCCCTTTGCATCAGCCAAAGGTAACAGCGTGGTGCCGGTTTACTGCGTCATTCATTACAGGCCCCTTTTTCTTTGAGGAAGTCCACAGCAGTACATTTCGAACTGTTACTGTCACAGGCGAGCGTTATGCAGTGCTTTTAACAGACAGCATCATTCCCTCATTGCAAGAGAGGCAAGCGCTCCATAGTGTAACATTCATGCAGGATGGAGTACCTCCGCACATCACAGGTCCTGTCCAGCACTTGCTGCAATCGACATTTGGCGATGACTGTGTCGTTAGTCACTCCTTCCCGCACGAATGGCGAACAAGGTCTCCAGCCCTTACACCTTGTGACTTTTGGTTATGGGGAACTTGAAGTTACAGGTGTACAGAGGTCGGCCGACGTCATTTGCCATGTTGAAATAAGCTATTCGCCATCATGTGACAGAAATTACAGCTGAAACCCTCTTCGATGTTGTGCAGAGTGTTGTGCCACGTCTGACGGCCATTCTCATGAATGACGGCCGTCACATTGAACATTTGTAATCCTAGCTGCATTACGAATTGTGCTGCGCCACTGTACAAACTACTGACACAACTGAAGTGCCACCTGTCGGTGGCAAATGTAACTATTCTGGCAATAAAATTTTTCGTTATTAAAAAAATCCCATCTCTTTCTGTGCATTTCTATGAAAACCGCATCGTGCTACTGTCTATACTTTTCGAATTATTGCATTTTTACTTTTTCTGCTATTTTTGGATCACCCAGTATATATATTTGCTTTACAGATACTAACAAAATATTAATGATTCGAACAATATTTGATAATCTCAGCATTACCTGTAGACCTTTAAACGCTACAAATCAATAAACGTTTTTGTGGAAAAAATTTCGCCGACATAGGAACTCGCATCTCTCCAGAAACATGCCAGAGTATTCTAACCTGTTGAACCATTGAGGTAGTAATACTAGAGATGAGGTAAATACTCATTGAGGTCCGATTCCCATAGCATTGACCGTCATGATCACAGACGGCTGTGTCTGCCGACTGCTTAGTGAGGAAAGATACCCATGATGCCTTGCGAATTGGCTGCGAACAACGAGGCTATTTAAAAATGCTTAACAAATGATTTAAATGAGGCAGAACTTTTCTGTTTTTTGTTTTTTATTTCAATGAGGTTATTCCAGTGTAGTAATTAAAGCAAAATAAATTTAATTAATACACACTTACTGATTTATATCGGATGAAAACCGAAGATGCTTGAAACTGCTGCTTTTTCAATTCTAGGTTTTGTAAGAAAATTTAAAAAAAATTCGATATGTTCTTAATTTGTGATTAAAGCTGAACTAAATTGACCGTAAGCTTAGCAGACTTTAATATGAGCCCGTGTAAAACAGGAACAATTGTAAATATATTTTAAAATCTAATACATGATCAAATCATTCAGCTTAAGCGAAAGCCCTCAAAATTTATAAACCTTGCAAATCCGCGCCTCATTTAAAAAAACATGAAAAGTCACATTTATTTTCTTCCTTCATTAAAAAATATTAATTTTTATTAATAATTGAAATAATCGGAGAGTGTAATTTTTTTTTAATTCAGCTGAGGCAGGAAATCAAATCTCCTCCCAATAAATGACAGAATTTAATTTCATGCTATAAAAAACCCAAATATTATAAGCTTGCACAATATATAATATGTTACCTAAATAATAATACACTTTGGCAAAATAAAAAAATGCAAAGCAGACGTCTCATAAATTTAATGCCATATTTAATATTTCTTATTGTAATAAAATGTACGAAAACATTCTTTTAATTACATGTTAATTCAGGCTTTAAATCACCTACTTTACATAGGCAAATATTATTAGTTCCATATATTAAAAAATTCGTGAACTACATTAGACTTAGACAGAAAGGTATATTGAAAAGTTGACAACCCTTTGTTTTTAAATCCCTTAGTTTAACAATTTCAAATTTTAATTTATCAGAAAAAAACACATCTCGTAATTTTCGTAAAGTACTAACCTATGAAATGTCAAATTACTTCCTTTACAGCATTTATTTTTGCATCCGTACGAAGAGCATGAAGTAGGCATTTCACTGTTGTCTTATTAGAAACACCCAACTTTCTCCTCACTATCGACTAGGCTTAACATCTGTACGTGTTCATGGCGTCCGTTGCCATCCTGTCTCTAGTAATATTACCTCAATATGTTCAACTAATGCCGTCTGTCTTTTTTCTACTAATAATGACTATTACTCTTCCCCCCCCCCCATGGGGAGCACCTTGTAGTGGTGGGGGGGCTTCGGGTCCAGCAACCGGTCGAAGACTTTGCTGACCGGATTGGGTCCCTGGTTGGACAGAGCCAAGACCAACCGAGGTCGAAGACATCGCTGACCGGTTTAGTGTATTCCAAGTTCGGTTTTCATAGGATACAGACGTGCTCTGGATTTGCTCTCTCGTTTTCAAAATGGATTATAAAAATGATGTTAGGTTAAAACGTTCTTTTCGCGTAAAACATCCTGGACTAACCTACGAAAATAATAGTGACTCAAACGGCTCAACATGTGCTTCCTTCCGCCATCTCTATAGCACAAAGAATAAATGCCTCTACCACCATCCTGACCTTCTCTACAGACACCGGCGCTGATATTTTTGCGGCTCTCCCACCAGACTTCTTCAACGGACAACAAGTGGAAATCACTCGTCTTGGCTTCCCTACAAAGAAGATTCTGGTTTCTAAATTGCCATTTTTCATCCCAAATAAGGCTGTGGCTGCCGCCCTTGCTCCCTTTGGAACAGTTACCAGTATTGCAGACGAATATCTAGGAATACCGGGTTTGGAATCCATCCAAACGGGAACACGCATCGTGCACCTTGAGATGGAAAAAGGCATCCCAAATTTCCTCCAAATAGAGAACTATTCGGCCACCATTTTCTACCCAGGAGTCACCTTCCTTTGCAAGTGGTGTAGGTCACCTGGTCACCTCATCAAGGACTGTGCCTCATTCAAAAATCGACAGAAAGTGCCACCCCAGCAAACAACCCAAACTTTGGATCTATCGCCTGCTTCGCAACAAGAAAACATGGACCCACAGACGACTCCAAACCTCTCAAATTCTGTAAGTACCTCCTCTCCTCTTGATGACATTCCTCCCCCTACTGTTCCCACCCCACCTGTAACTGATATCTCTCATCCAAAAAGAAAAAACCCACCCTCTCCACCTGACTCTCCCCCTAACGAAGACACTTCAAAAAAACAAAAAGCTAACACTCCTTCCTCCTCCATGTCCTCCCTAGTTAAAAACATTCAAAACTTTATTATTGATCAAAACACACCTTTGCCCACACAACAAACAGAAACCCCCGATTTTTTAGAAATATTTGGACATTGTTGATCTTCTCAAATTTATTACCAACCCTAAACTTGCCTCCTCAGATTGGGAATTTCAACCCACGTTTTATGGCCTTAAACATACCTTATCGTCCTCTGGCCATATCCTGCCCAAACATCGCGATCTCTACCTTTATGCTTTGGAAAAGAGCCCACAAATTGACTATTTCTCCGTTTGGGATTATCTACAATCAGTCTTAAATTTCTACCCCTTATTTTAAATTAATCCCAGTACTTTGGCTACTATTCCATTTCTATCAAAATTTGCCTGTTCCAAATCTGTTTCTCTTTCGGCCAACTTCTTGCAAAAACCGCCTCCATCTTGGATTCAGCGCTCAGCCAATACCAAAATTCCTGCATTCTCATTGGCTGAGACGATTCTGGCTGGATCCAGCAGCTTGCTCTCGTTTTAGCTCAGCTCGGCAGCTTCAATACTTTCTAAACATACTTTATATCATCACAAATTATTTTATTCCACTCCTTCCCTCATAATTAAACATTTTACACTCTCTAGCTCACACACAACTCTCCTCACACGAAAACGACGCTATTTACCATCTTTGGATCACTTTTAGACCTGCCTTCCTCCGTCCCTCTCTCGACCTCTATTCCAAATTTGCACATAAAACTTAGCACTCACCGATGAATCTGGCTTGTGGTCCTGATGATAAGTGGGACGAGGCCCACTTTACAAATAGGACCAGGTCAACGATGGATGTGAAAGAAGAAGAAGAAGACCGGTTTAGTGGCCCGGTTGGACGGTGTCAAGACCTCAACATCAGGTGCTCCATGGAGCAGTTCAAGGACACGGTTGAACAGATTTGGTCACCTAGTAGGCACGAGCCCTTTTCAAAGTCTGGGCCAAACTAAGAGTCTCCACCCCGGGTGCCCAGCGAACTTGAATCTACATATCCTTGTTCATGGCTAACCGGGGAACAGATTAAATTTTAGGTTTCTATCGGGGTTAGCTTTCTTTTTATAGGACTGCTGGGATGATGCCTACTTTATAGGTTGGGGATGAGATGCATCTATATGGTGTATTCTTGCCCACGACTCTAGTTAGTCACGGCTTTCAGTTAACTTGGTAGTGTCGTGAGACGGAACCGGGGATGCCGTGGTTGCTGAACATCAACAAATAGTACATTGACCACATAGGTACAGATTACAGAAAAGAAGCTGAAAAGATGTCAAGTATCCGGATCTTCGAAATAATGAGCTGTTTTTTTACCGTTATGACTTAATGCCATTTTAATTTTAATGTATACTTTAAATTTAAATAAAATATTCTTTTATATAAAATTAGTGTTTAATTGAATCCCGGCACGCTGATATACTTTGAAAGAAAAATTGGCACTTTACAAGTTGAGTTTGACACCAATGGTGTAATCGAATTCAACGTTAACAACTTGAGGAACTCGATGATGCTTCTAAAAAGATCTTCCTAACTAACAATAAATTTTAAATAATAAGTGTATTATAAGCTATTAATATTGAATGCAAAATTGATACCACAATTCAAACAATAAAAATATGCTTTCTTTTCCAATAACAAAGGGGAAAGGGGAAAGTCGATTTGGAAAATTTCTATCTACACCAGTGATCGGGAAACTTTTGAAGCGAGTTGTTCGTATATAACATATGTTACCTCTAAAGTGCAGAAATCAGTTATTCTACAGATTATCTAGGTATTGTGCAGATTAACTAGGGTGATCCGTTAACGTGCGGAAAATTGTTTCATTTCTCAAATTTCCTAGATAATCTGCACATTACCTACTAGGCACTCGTTAAAGTGAAAATAAGATCTTTGCTGGAACAACAGGAACGTTTCTGTACGCTTAAATTAACATAATGTTATTTATCTAGTGTCCGAGAGTAGAGTTGAAACCAGGGTCATCCCTCTGTCAACATGAATCAGTCGTCCGAATTATAAAAAACGTCCCCAAAATGAGCAGGCCAAGTGAGAACGAATCATTTTAGTGATTCGTTATCAAGAATGAATCACTTTACCGATTCGTTCTCACTTGGCCTCCGCTCATCCGGGGCGTTTTTTATAATGCGGACGAGTGAATCACGTGACACGAAGATTCATATTCAAGAGATTCACCGCTATGAGAGAAACAAACTTTTGAACTTTAACGATACGGAAGCCGTTAATGTGCACATTACCTAGGTAAAATGCGGAAAACTCTTGATTCCGCACGTTAACGGAGCAAATCAGTTAATCTGCAGATTAGCTAGGTAATATGCACTTTAACGGCTTTCGAGCTTTAGCGGTAACATATATGTGTATATGGGGGTTGGGGATTTAACATTATGTTTGGGTAAATAATTTATTGTTCGCTATTCCAGTTTCCTGTGGGAGCTCTCTGGCAGTGCGCGGCTGCTAATCTACACCACTATTCGAAGTTTTTCTATAACTTCTAAAATATGCATTTAATGGAAAATTTTGATTTAAAATAAATTAATGATCACAAACAAATCTATTTAAATCTTGATTTTCAACGCTCTTCGTTCAGTGTTTAAAATAGTTATGGAAGGCTAGATTTACCCCAGCAATTAATTAAGACTTATTTAATAAGTATTGTTTCAAATCATTTAATAAACTAAATGTGCATTTTAGAAGTTTTCGCAACGATTATTTCAATGTTAGACAAATATGAATTAATTTATTGTTAAATATTTCAACTTCCATTATTCTAAATACTGAACAAATACTGTTGAAAATCGAGATTCATAAATTTCATTACGATCTTCATCTTCAGTCACATTTTTCCACAAAATGCATATTTTGAAAGTTATAGGGCTTCGAAGTTAGATTCCCATTGACATAACACGGAAATTTTGTAATATTTTGATAGGGCAGTGTATTTCATTATTTACTAATGATTCTTTGCATTTATGATAAATATTTATGAATGCTTTATTTCGACAGAAAAACTTAGAAATTGATGGATACACTTTAAAAATATTCGTAAATTTTTACGCAAGGAAAATACATTTTCAATTAGTTTTATACAGGAAAAAATTATTTTGATTTCCAAGAAGTGGGGTTAATAAAATATTACCTGGAGAAAGGGGCGTTGGGGTTAAAAAAAATTTATTAACCGCTGAACTAGATCAAACGAAACAGAGTACAAGTAATCAAACAATTACCAACGCAACACTAGGAGATTCTTGTCAATTATTTGAAGTCACTTTTAGTTTTAAACAATAACAGGATTGTTAGAATGGATTAATATTTTTCGGTCTTTGTTGATCAGATAGCTTTAGCCTTTGGAACTGTTGGGTTGGGTTTTTTTTTAATCTGAGCATCATTTCTTTGCTCCGTAACGAGCTAAATATTTAGGTCACAAGGACCCTCATAAGTCTCAGAAAAGGTTTGGGAGCGGAATAATAGGAAGCAAATATGTTCCTCTAATAACTTTTATGCAGAGTTGTTAGGGGGTAGATATTTGCCGCCCATTAATGCCATTCAAAATGTTTTCAAACGTGTACAGAATATGTGGCTTTCCAGCATACAAGGCCACGACTTTAAGTATTCAATCAACGTAAAATTAATTTTTTAAGACTATCAGTCACTCTTTTCTCAGCATGGGGAAGGAATAGGCAAGTAAAGACACTCTTCATCAGCAAACGCTTCTGGGTAAGTATATTTTATTTATTTATTTTTTAAAATTCCAAAGTGGCTAAATGGTCACACGGAACCATCAATTCCGGTGACTTAGCAGTACTTTCTGATCACCGGCCACTAGTGGTGAAAGCCCTAGTGGACAGTCGCCTGCAGTTCAGGGAAGGTGCATCATAGAAGGATTCTGCCACTGGAAGGAATGGGGGCAAGGTCTAATTTTTTTCTTTTTTTTAATTAGATCTTGCATAAGATGCTGCAAAATATTCCATTAAATGCGCTCAACAGAGAATGCTGTTTGTCGATTTAATGCAACTTTGTGGTTCTTCATCCCTCTTTTTCATTCCACACTAGCTGCCTATGTGTGGAGGGGTTTTCTCCTGGTTAGAGCAAAACACTCTGACATGGATGGTGCCTTGACATGGCGTCAGAGCTTTTCACTAAACCATCTGGCAGACATATTTCTATGTAA
The DNA here is from genome assembly GCA_038380435.1 of Ryuthela nishihirai. Lineage (NCBI taxonomy): Eukaryota > Metazoa > Arthropoda > Arachnida > Araneae > Heptathelidae > Ryuthela > Ryuthela nishihirai. The sequence continues at coordinate 31,557,252 of JAWZYU010000022.1, forward strand.
CAGAAAATGCTGATTGACACTTTAATGCAACTTTGTGGTATCTTTATCCCTCTTCTTCCTCCCATGCTAGCTGCCTATTTGGCTCAATCGGTAGCGCGCCAGGCTCGTAATCTGTAGATCCCAGGTTCGAGTCCCGCCTGGCCAACGTTGAGATTTATATCCGCAAAACTCTCAGTCAGTAGGGGACACCGATGGGCTTGGAGTAAGTCGCCGTCCGTCGGATGGGAGACCCTGTGCACTTTAAAATCATGCTGGATGGCCTTGACGGGAGCTATAATCTGTCCAGTGAATTCTCTTCCCTCAACCGTCTTTGAGCCCTCGGGGTTCTTGTGACCTGGCCATTTAGCCCATTTTGGTCAAAAAAGTGTAACTCAGAAGAGGTGATGATCCTATTTTTTCGTTTTCGGTTATCCGTAGTTGCGTTAGAGTAAGATGTAGGCACCATTCCTTTGTTGAATTTAAAATTTTTACGTGAAATTTGTTTTCATAAATGAGCAAATGAAATTCAAGTGCTCAAATATATAATTAATTTTTTTTTCAGATTCCTAACTATATATATTGAACTTAGGCTCTCTGAGATGAGTTCGAGCTCGAGCAGGCTTGGGCTCAGAATAATTTAAGTTTCAAATACATAGCAATTTGAAATAAGCACCATGTGGGTTTCGATTATTTTTTTACATATTCTCTAGCGTTTTTAAATGAATAGCTCTTTGCGCTTAGCAGGAGGCCTACGAATTTTCAGTCTCTACTAGTATTTCCATTTTTTCTTTTCAAATAGCATTAACATTCCAATTTTATTATAAAATGATTATAATTAATAAGAATAAAATAAATGATTAGCGACATGCATTATTCTATATAGGTCTTGTGATGCGTCAGAGAATGTTTTCTCCAAATCGATCTCGGGCTAAATAATTGACGAAATGGTTCAGGATCAGACTGACCCGGGCTCAATAATTGAAGATATGGTTCAGGCTTGGACGGTCTCGGATTCAACAGCTTTGAGCTCGGGCTCGTAAAATTGATCCCGTCCTGAACTCGTTTCTGCTAAGCTTCATTGCAACTATACCAATGAGAGATTTGATGTGATGAACGTAAGAACGTCTCAAGCGGAATGGGATGAGTTGTTCACGCTTTGTATAAATTTTTATGAGCAAAGAATTCTTTGAACTTCTCTTCCAGATCCATAACCATTGTTAGTTTATTAAAGTGTCTTAAGACAGACAACAGTGGAATACGATTTTGGCGGAAGAATAGAAACATAATTCATTACAGCTCACAGAATTTTCAGTTCATTTTCAAAAAAAAAAAAGCCACCAATGTTTTCACTTTGTCGTGTGTAGATAGATAGTCACATTTTTGTTTTTACAGATAATTCTTTTTGAGTTGGATAGATATTGATGAAATGTTACGATTCGTATTTTTCCAATATCCCAATAGGTTTCATACAAAACCTAGGCACATAATAAAAACAATAAAAATGACGATTCTGATCCATTTCTAGAAACTTTTTCGACCAAATACTTTTAGGTGCATAATAATCAGTTCATAGTACTCATCAAAAATGTATACTTTTGGTTCTTAATCAAAATATTTTAATAGTTGCTAAAAAAATAGAGTGTTTTTTTCAATTAGAATTGTATTTTTTCCTTTTTAGAGAGAGAATTTTTCCTGCGGCTCTTTCAGAATATAGTTTTTTTTCCTAGTGGCTCTTTACTAAGTTTGGGTTGGATTCGATTTTTAACAGAATACCGTAAAAATCGAGGTCAGTGAACCAGTAAGGCCGCAAAGTTTGGGGAGATAAATATCAACGCTGACCAGGTGGGACTCGAACCTGGGAACTACAGATTACGAGCCTGGCGCGCTACCGACTGAGCCACCCCCGCCCCAGGTCACAAGGACCCCGAAGGTTCAGAGAATGTGGGGAGGGGACCCATCGGAACAGCTGTTGGGAGACAAATGGTAGTCTCCCGTCAAGTCGGAACAGCTGTTGGGAGACAAATGGTAGTCTCCCGTCAAGTCCATCCAGTGTGTTCTTTAACGTGCACAGGGTATGGCCCTCCCGCACATGGGGCCACGGCTTAACGTCCTATCAGACAGACAGCGGCCTTTCCAAGCCCATCGGTATCCCCTACTGACCGTGGGCAGGGGGTGGAGTTGACCCATCGGTATCCCCTACTGACCGTGGGCAGTGCGGGGAGTTGACCCAGCTGGGACTCGAACCTGGGAATTGCAGATTACGAGCGGGCGCGCTACCGACTGAGCCACCCTCGCAAGCTGCGGAAAACACAAAGTTTGCATAACAGTAGAAAAAAAACTTTCAAAATATAGTGCATAAAATTAAAAATTGATGTTTAGGTTTATGTTGATCTCTTGATTCTTCACTATTTGGGGGAGGGCGTCTCTCTTTTAATAGAAAGTTAATCCACGATGATCAGCGAAACGATCACGGCTTCTAAAAATGTTAATTTCGCGGTATTTGAGATTTTTATCCTGAAAAGCAGTTTATCCGAAATTTCATAATATGACAAATAAATTAATGGGCTTTTATTGAATGTTCATTTACATACTTAGCACAACGAAATCCATCTTATCTCGTTACTAGGCAACAAAAATTATGGCTGTCGACGATATTCAGGGAGATCCGTTAGCCTACGGAAGACCCGCAACTTCATATAGCGGACACAGGGAATTTTTTTAAAGATGTAATTTTTGCGAAATGCACTCCTTGAGCAAAAATTGAATATTCTAGCAATTAAGTATATAGAAAAAAAAATACATAAAGATAAATTTTGTTGAATTAATTAACGATGTTATTTGATTCGAACATTTGAAAAACAAAGGTTAAAAAAATGTTTTCACCTAATAAAAGCGTTTTGCCAAAAAGAAAGCATTATTTTATCTTAGATTTTTCTCAATTTGTTTTATAAAATTACGGGTAGAATGTTATATATATCATTCGTATACATGTCACACACATTTTTTGCACACATTGGGCTAAATGGCCAGGTCACAAGGACCCCGAAGGCTCAGAGAAGGTTGGGGGGGGGGGGTACCCACTGGAACTGCTGTTGGGAGATAGATGGTAGCCTCCCGTCAAGGCCATCCAGCGCGTTCTTTAACGTGCAGCGTGTATGGCTTTCCAGCACAAGGGGTCATGGCTTAACGCCCCATCCAATGGGTGCCTACTGACCGTGGGCAGGGCGGGGAATTTTGCGGAGATAAATCTCAACGCTGACCCAGCTGGGACTCGAACCTGGAAACTACAGATTACGAGCCTGGCGCGCTACCGACTGAGCCCCCCCCCCCCCCCCTAGAATCCGAAAATGTCAAAACGCGGCGCTGCACAGAAGTAACTCTAGTCGTTTCCTGCCAGTGACATCACAAATGTTCAGAAAACGTAACAAATGAAGGCCCTAATTGTTCAAATGGGAAACAATCTAATAAAATAACAATTAAACGATAAAAAAAACTGTTAAATTTCTTAAGAATATTTAGTCGATAGACTTCGTTTTTTGTGAGTTAAGTACGTTTCTGAATGCTTATAAAATATTAGTTAAGATGAGTAACGATAAGCGTAGTATACTGAGGCGAATCCTGCGAGTGTCGCTTAAGTGTTGTATAAAGATATGTTGTTGCTGTGGTCTTTGCGGCGACAGCGTAGACGAGGGGACGACTTATTTTCCTGCCTCGTCCTCAATGACAGAGTTAAGTCCTGAAGCTAATCGGGTGCATACACAAGCCACATCTGCGTATGTAGGACTACTGAAAACGGAAAGCACCGTGATTAATAAGAGGAGCGAGCTCAATTCCTCCACTCCGAGAGACTTTCAGTGGCTCCGATTTAGGAGTAAGCCAGATATTTGCCCTGAAGCAGATTTAAAGGTCCGGCAAGCGAATGTAAAAAAATGTGATTGTTTATGCCAACCAACAAAGTTCCCAATCCAGCAAAGTGAGATTGATAAAACATCTCGGCGCTCTTCCTTAGTTGATATCCCTGACTTTATATTGGTAATAATCCTTGTTTGCCATGTGCTTCTGTTAGCTAGTCAGTTCTGGAAATATTGGAACGAATGAGAAGGAAACGAACTCGATTGGCGTTCTCGATGAAAAAAAAAGAAAGACGAAGGAGCTAAAGAAGTCAAAGATCATAGTCATGATTTAAAAAAAGAAAGAAAGGTGGGAGGGAGGGCGCCTCTCTAAAATCCATTTTCTTACGTCCACGTCGTGAGGGGCGGGCAACATGCATTGTCTTTCGATTTCTCTAAATGGTGACTTTATCTTTAGAGAAATTCTTAGACAATGAATGGCTAAAACGAGGCTCTGGTAACACGCGCAGATGCCCGGATTTAGAAAAAAAAAATCGGAGGGGAGGATTCGCAAAGTACACATTTGATTAGTAAAAATGTCAAAGAGGCAGCCCAAGATATTGCATTTTCAATGCAGCATAACATTTCCCCCCTCCATTTTACCGGCCTTTAAAAAATATCTCGACAAAAAAATTCATGAGATACAAATAATTTTAATTAATTTTGCCTTTATTACCCTCGCGAGCATTGTGAAATGCGGGCCATGCAACACTTCCTATAACAGATAACCAGAGGACCAAATTTATGACAGCTTATGTAGTCCTACCATATAGACACTTCTTATATTTCTGATTCTAATATTATTACTGGTGGGCTCTGTGCTAATCTTCATACTAATGTTTATCTATAAATATATTTTATTTAGGAGAAAATTTATTTGTGTTAATTATTAAATAAAATATATTTACAGATAAACATTAATATAAAGACTAGCACACAAGAGTTCACCAGTAATAATATTTATATAAAAAAATATAAGAATTTCTATATAGTAGGACTACCTAGGTGACATCAAAAATTTGCTACATTGGTCTTCTGTTATAGGAGGTGTTGGGACATGGCCCCTTTCCCCCACTTAATCAGGTCCTGCACATATATACAGTATACATATATATGCCTCCATCCATAATGCATCCATCCATAATACATACTGAATCATACGGCGACCACTTATATCGTACAGTTCTACGTTAAGTCAACAACTCAAGTATAGAACTCAGCAACCGTTTAAGTAAACTTTTTAAAACTGAATCACTTCTATTGCAATCTCGATTTTCAGTAATGTTTTGCTTAGTGTTAGGAAAATTGAAATATTTAGCAGTAAAAATGGCAGTTTAAAATACTATTCTGAAAAATTAATGAAATCAAGTTAAACCAAAAGCAATAACCGTTATATTAAAATTTACTAACACGTATGAGAACATTTTTAATGGCTTGTTTTATAGTTAGTGTCCCAAAACGTAATTATTTTTTTTGCAGAGAGAGCTAACTTTTTAAATATTTCAGCTTCCATAACTCTAGGTACTGAACGCATAGTCTTGGTAATCCAGATTCAAATATATTTGAATGAGATTTTTAAATTATATTCAGTCACATTTTTTTTTCAGAAAGAGCTTTTTTTATGTTACTGAATGCTGTGTTGAGTTACTATTTATATATCATGGGAATGTATGTGATAAAATAGTCGCTGATTACACATACATACATAGGCAGGGATTACTCGGTCGGTTGCGCGCCAGGCTCGTAATCTGTAGTTCCCAGGTTCGAGTCTCACCTGGTCAGCGTTGATATTTATCTCCCCAAAACTCCCTACCATGCCCATGGAGAGTAGGGTACACCGATGGTCTTGAAACGGCCTGTTGGATGGAACGTTAAGCCATGGTCCCGTGTGCGAGAGAGCCATACCCTGCCCACGTTAAAGAACACGCTGGATGGCCTTAACGGGAGGCTACCATCTGTCTCTAAACAGCTGTGCAGTGGGTCCCTTTCCCCCTAAACCTTCTCTGAGCCTTCGGGGTCCTTGTGATCTGGCCATTTAGCCCATTATGTGCAAAAAGATTCCGCTCAGGGGTAAAATAGCCCAGCATAAATACAAACAAAAAAGGTCCAATTTTCTGTACCATAAAAATTTTTTGAAAAGACTAACACACATAATCTGATTTTAGTCTTCAAATGCATACGTCTACTTTTCCGTATTCTCCACAGATTCTTAACGATCCCACAGCAATCCCTATTTTTCTCGTCACTTATTCCTATTGTCTCTCCTACAGTTCTTTAGACCAGTGGTTCTCAACCTTTTATGCTTCACGTACCCCCTGGAAATGTGTATGTAACTGGAGTACCCCTTATATAGATAGATAAAACTATAGTTAAAGTATAATATTGGCAACTTAGCGACTTTGTTACTAGATCTAGCGACTTTTGAGCTCTCACGGCGTACCCAAAAAATTTTTACCGTGTACCCCACGTTGAGAACCTCTGCTCTAATGCATCAGGATCGTTTCCTTGCTTACTCGAAGGAATAATAATTGTGATGAATGCAATCGTTTGAGTGAAGACAAAAAGGAAAGTCCTGTTTTCTTTTACGTCAGCAAAAGATTGGTTGCTTTATCGCATGTTTGCTATTCCCAACGACTTCCTGTTTACGACATATATATTATAATTTTGCAAAGAAAGATATTTTTATGCCGTGTAAATCTCGTCTTTTTCAAAAGGGGCGGGTTTGACTCGATCGATAATACGTCAGGCTCGTCATCCAATGCGTCCAGATTCGAACTATGCCAGCTTTGATATTTTCCCCCCAAAACCTCCTCCTCTCCCCACATATACAGATTGATCTCGGTGAGATATCGCAACACTATTTTTCAAATTCTACATTTAGCCGTGGAGTCGTGTGCAGAGAGCCATACACTTTAAAGAACACGCTGCTGACCTTCACGGGAGAATTCCATCCGTCTCCAAACAGCTGTCCAGTTGGTTCTCTTCCTCCACAGATGGAGGAGAGAACAGATAATTCAAATTGTACTGCAGCGCCACAGTGAAAGCCCAGAATTGCTTATTTCTTCTCAGCCCTGTCTTGTTAAGACCGCCATTAATCTGTTTCGTGGCTTTCACGAGAAGATGGAACGGCTGCTATGTGTGAAGCCCCTCATTGGAAGCTAATTTCACCATGATCTTACAAAACCTAGAACCTTTGAGGATACCATAAATTAAGGGGAAAGGAGGGAAAAGGTTTCAACTGAGTTACTTGCGAAATCTGTACAAATGAAAAGATGAATTTCAGTCGTAATATACCCAAAAAAGAGGGAGAAGCCACTCTGTGTTGAGTACCGCAGTGGCATAGTGTTGAAATAGGAGCAAAAAAAAAAACATGCTAAATTCGTTTCTTTTTCAATTTTTTTACATTCACTCGTCAATCTCAGTATCGCTATAATCTAGGAAACAAACTAAATATGAAAATATAACAATGCATTGAACATTTGATTTAAAATGAAATATTAATATATATTTAAAAATATTTTATCATACAAACCTTGAAGTCATGCAATGCCTCTTGACCCGTTTTAGGCTCAGTCGGTAGCGTGCCAGGCTCGTAATCTGCAGTTCCGAGGTTCGAGTCTCAGCTGGGCCAGCGTTGTTATTTATCCCCGCCCTGCCCACACGGTTAGTAGGGGCCAGCGATGGGCTTGGAAAGGCCGCCATCCGTCGGATGGGATGTTAAGTCGTGAGCCCGTGTGAGAGAAAGAGCCGTACCCTGTGCGTGTAAAAAAACACGCTGGATGATCTTGACAAGAAGTTACAATCTGTCACCCAAAAGCTCCTAGTAGGTTCCCTTCTCCAACCTTCTTTGAGCCTTCGGGTCCTTGTGGCCTGGCCATTTAGCCCACTGCTTGCAAAAAAGTACCGCTCAGAGATAAAACGACTCAACCCTTCATTCGCAATTCATAGGTCTCCGTTCAAAAGTACCCTTGGCGCAGCTTTTTTCTTCCTGGTGACTCTTAGAAACTTCTGGACTTCGATCATTGTGATAGTTTCATTATAACCAAGGGTTCTATGAGTGTTACCAATCTGCAATGCGCGTTTTTTTATAGAGTGCATTGATCAAGTGGTTTACCCTAATAGTAATGATTTGTCCCGTTGGTAAAATGAAACTTTTCTGCTTTAAGAGATAAATGAAAAACATTTTTTGCACATTACAGGTACTAATAAAATATTAATAGTCTATTTTCTCAATTGTACAATAGTTCGAATTTCAACTGTCAGAGGGTACTGAAAATGTAAAATAACAAGAACGCATATCGCCTCTGGCGGATATGGGAATCTCATTTTCAAAGAGAATAGAGTTCTTCCTTTGCCTACTTTTCACTCCTTAAAAATTTTAATTATGGATATTAGTGTTGTTTTTCTGCTGAGGTCCTGCCATCCTCATGGACCTTCTACTATGACGTATAAACTGACAGGCTCCTGTCAGACCTCTGCACAAGCAGCTATCCTTTAGGGGTTATTTATTTATTTTTTAATGTATGATGGGGGAAATTCACATAATAGTATTTTATTAGCAATTATCAACATAAAATGTATGTCTTTTAGTTTTTAAATTTAAAAATTTGCTTTTCTCTCACTCCTGTGAAAATAGTCGGCAGATCATTGCTGTCAGAGGAATTTCTAACATAATAGAACTCTACACGCCGAAATTTTTGCCATAAACAGATCACTTGAAACATTCGTTAAAAGTTTTGCAGTTTTAATATTTTGTGATCTCTATTGATATAAATTAAAACTACCTTGAAAATGCGAATTACATTCATTAGTAACCAACTAAAAAGAGATTTCCAATTATCTCTTAAAATAAAACCGTTCCGTTTCTTACCTACCTTGGGCTTAGGATCAACTCATTGTTCTCAAAGGAATTTTCAACAGTGTCCCATTCCATCACAAAAATTTGAAATTTCTAGCATAACTACATCATTGCAATATTCCTTTTAAAATTTGTCATTTTTCGTTTTTATTTCCACCGTTTGATGGCGCAATTATAACTTTTGGGGAATTCGCAAAATGCAAATTGTAATATTTGATCAATACCTGTCCAACCCAAAAAGAATTTTTAATTTATCTCTAAAAACATGCACTTTTGTGTTAAAAGAAAAAAATTGTTGCATTCACCTCCCCCCTCCTGGGTCGAAACGGTGGTTTTTACACATTTTAGGAAAATGCGACAAAAAAAAGTGTTCGGTTAGCGGAAGTCTTTTTATTTGTATTGACTGAAATCTTTTTATTTGTTATTGACTGAAATATTTTTATTTGTTATGGTAGCAATTTATCATATTGCCCTAAAAACAAATAAATTGTTGCTTATTACTGTACGTATATTTTTTGTTAAAATTCTCATATTGTAATAGTAAAAGCAATTTCAAAATGAAATATGCTACATCTTTAATAACGTTAAAATGAAGACATAAATTGTGAACTGAATTTATAAAGGTGTGAAATAAATATTATGAACAAGATTATAATTAAGAATTAACAATTTGCATCTTAAGGAGACATTAAGGCAGATTTGCAGTTTACGTTATTTATGCGCCATTTTTTTTAAGCAAAACAGTAATGCGTTCATAAGTAATGTATAAATATAATAATCATATCATCTAGTGAGCTGAGCAACTTAAACTTCAAAAGTACCGCATTGAATAGTTCCGTTTTTTTTTTCGCATAGTAGTAATTCCCCCCCCCCCCCATTAATATCAAGTATATTGTATCTAGTATGTTTTTTTTTTTCTTTAATACCAAGTATCCTGTATCAAGTAATAATTTTTGTTTTCATTTCTACCAAATATTCTGTATCTGTGACTTTTAATTGAAATGCTAATGTAAAATTGGTTAGGTATTTCTAAATATTTGTAGTTATGCATGGTTCATTATGTGTTGGAACAGCATTATCTGTAAATTAAATTTCTTTTCTCTGTTTTTATAATTAGGGTGTTTTCACAGTGGAAGGGTAGTCAACACTCGCATCTACTTTGCATTATCACCATGCAAATGCAGGTACTACTATGTACTGCGAGTCTTTTCACAATAACTTGAAATATTATTTTGAGAAAAGGTTTAATTTCCAGACAGAAAGCCTGTTGACACAACTTTGAAAGTGGAAATTTATTTACATACTATAGGTATAAAATTTTGACAAATGTCTGAAAATCAATTACTTTCTATTCAACATGCTTCACTTCGTATAACAGGAATTAAGAATTTCAGATGTCTCCAACATAAGTTGAGACAACTGGTATGTTGAATCTCAGACACGGTAGTCTCAAAATACCGTTGTACTTGTATATTATTTCAAGTGTGAGACTGACATACTGATTATGAGAAGAATCAGAATATCTTTCATTGTTTCTTTACAATTATGAGTGAAAAGGTTCACTGTATGTAATACAGTGTTTCTGATTTATTTCCTATAAATAACCCATTACTTTAAAAAAAAGACAACAAATCTTCAGTTAACGGTGTAAAATAAAAAAGATAAACCTTTTATGTAAATATGTCCTATTCCTTTTGATAAAGTTCTTTTCTTCATATGTAGGGGTGGAGGTGATTCAATTGGTAGCACACCAGGCTCATAATCTGCAGTTCTCAGGTTAGAGTCTGATCTGAGCTAGCATTGAGATTTATCTCTGCAAAAACCCACCCTACCTTCAGTTTAGGTAGGTTTGGAAAGGTCATCGTTCATTGGATGGAACACAAAGCAGTAGCCCAATGTTCAGGAGAGCCATCATACCATGTGCATGTTAAAGAACACACTGGATGGCCTTCATGCGAACTACAATCTGTCGAGGGTGGCCTGGCCATTTACCTCATTGTGTGCAAAAACGTTTTCAAAGGTAGCACAATGCAGCCTTCTTTATATCCTTTGGGATTTTTATGATATATATAGGTTACATTAAATGTTTTTAGTTTGGTAGCCGTCCCTTGGTCGAGTAGTTAGCACACTTGGCTAATGATCTAAGAAACCCGGGTAAGACATGGTTGTGTCGTTTTTCTGCTGAGGTCCTGCCATCCTCTCAGATCTTCTACTATAGCATATAAAGTGACAGGCTCCTGTCAGACCTCTGTGGCAGACAGCTGCTTGAGGGGATATATATATATATAAAGCTTGACTAATTACAGCATATATAAAAAGTACCAATATCCATATTGTAAACTGCATAATTGTAATAATAAATAAAATATCTTCAAGCCTGTCGGTTTATATGCCATAATAGAAGGTCTATGAGGATGGCAGGACATCAGCAGAAAAACATGTTCATTTAGTAACCTGGTTTCCCATGGGTTCAAACCCAGGTTACTAAATGAAAAAAAAATATATGCACCTCTCAAGCAGCTGCTGCCCACACAGGTCTGACAGGAGCCTGTCACTTTAATATGCGATAGAGAAGTTCTGTGAAAATTGTAAGTTGAGAGTCAATGATGGACCATTATTGAAATTCTTAATATGAAGAAAAATGGATAGCTGTATAATATTACTCTACAGCAATATGCATATTGCATGTCATAGTATCCTGCCAAAAATATACAGGAATGTATGAGAAGTGCTGCAATATTATAAATATTCTGCATTTATATTTATCATAATAACCCTAGATGAACAAGGTTAGATGCTTCACCTAATGCAAACTAATGCACTGACTAATATTACTTTAAAAAGATACCCTTCAGACTGCGTTATGTAAAGGGTAGGTTGGTTTGTATACAAACATCAATTCTAAAATTTATTTATTTATATGACTTCAACTTATCTAAGATCCAATTATAGTAGTCACTGTGTTTAGATCATTTCTACATATGTAGAGATGACAGTAAGCAAATAATATATTGAATTTGTTGTAAATGTTTCAAAAGTTTGCTGGGCCATAATAACATTAGCAATGAATGTAAAGACTAGAACAAAAAGTGGGGTTTTCTAGAATGTAAACTTAATTTAAAAATGTTATTTTTTTTTATTTTCTAAAGTACATTATCCAAACATAATTTTGATTTCCCCATGACATTTTCTTGGTGTAATATTTCAAGTAGAGTTTTATTTCAGAAATAGGCCAATTTGCTATATAAATATGAGGGATCACATGTGATCCCATCTCGTGATACAAATAAATGAGTAAATCACATTGTGATACTAGGGTTAAAAAAAACTTTAGGAACTGCAGATTATGAACCTGGTGTGCTACCAATTGAATCACCTCCACCTCTACATATGAAGAAAAGAACTTTACCTAAAGGAATAGGACATATTTACATAAAAGGTTTATGTTTTTTTTTATTACACCATTAACTGAAGATTTGTTGTCTTTTTTTTAAGTAATGGGTTTATTTATAGGAAATAAATCAGGAACACTATTACATACAGTGAACCTTTTCACTCATAATTGTAAAGAAACAATGAAAGATATTCTGATTCTTCTCATAATCAGTATGTCAGTCTCACACTTGAAATAATATACAAGTACAACGGTATTTTGAGACTACCGTGTCTGAGATTCAACATACCAGTTATCTCAACTTATGTTAAAGACATCAGAAATTCTTAATTCCTGTTATACGAAGTGAAGCATGTTGAAGAGAAAGTAATTGATTTTCAGACATTTGTCAAAATTTTATTACTATAGTATATAAATAAATTTGCACTTGCAAAGTTGTGTCAACAGGCTTTCTTGTCTGGAAATTAAACGTTTGCTCAAAATAATATTTCAATTTATTTTGAAAAGACGCACAGTACATGTCAGTATCTGCATTTGCATGGGGAAAATGACTATGTGACAGTCCAGATAGAAAAGCTACTTAAATAATAGCCTATAAAATATTCAATAGAATCATACATTTTAGTGCATCTTTACTGATGAATCTGGTTAGTGTCCAATAAAAGGTGACATTATTCTTCCATCAGAATTATTAAGGAGAAATACACTTCTTCCCGTAGATGAGAATGTGCAATTTTCGAGTTACCATTGCTAAGCCCAATGAACATGCCACTTGCAAAGTAGATGCCAGTGTTGACTACTTTTCCTATGTGAAAACAGCCTATTTATAAAAAAAGAGAAGAGAAATTTCATTTATAGATAATGCTGTTGCAACACTTAATGAACCATGCATAACTACAAATATTTAGAAACACATTCGTCAAAGAATGGATAAACCAATTTTACATTAACATTTCAATTAAGAGTCACTGACACAGAATATTTGGTAGAAATGGAAAAAAAATTCTACTAGATGCAGAATGCTATTAAAGCTATTAAAGAAAAAAAATTACTATGCGAATATAACAAAACCGGAAATATTCAATGCAGCATATATGCAGTTCAAATCGCTCAGCCCGATAAAAGATATGATTATATATTATTACATATGAACGCATCATTGCTTTGCTTAAAAGAAATGGCGCATAAGCAATGTAAGCTGCAAGTCTGCATTAAATGTCTCCTTACGATTAAAATCGCTAATTCTAGCACTCTTTGCACAACTTACATATTCTACAAAAACGTCCCGCCCTGCCCATGGTCAGAAGGGAACACCGATGGGCTTGGAAACGCCGCCGTCCGTCGGATGGGATGTTAAGCCGTGGTCCGTGTGCGGGAGAGCCATACCCTGTTCACGTTAAAGAACACACTGGATGGCCTTGACGAGAGGCTACCATCTGTCTCCCAACAGCTGTTCCAGTCGGTCCCCTCCCCCAACCTTCTCTGAGATTTTGGGGTCCTTGTGACCTGGCCATTTAGCCCATGGTGTGCAAAAAAGTGCCGCTCAGAGGTAAAACAACCCAACCAACTACAAACACGTGAAATTAATTCTCTTTTGAGAGCTCTCTGTGTATTTGGGGCAATACAACAAAGCCTAGATGACGTCTGCGTTAATCAGGTACTGAATACAATCTATGGTCTATATTACACCAGAAAAAGATTTCCAACTATTTCATTAAAGCAGCAAGTTATAAAACAAAATTGAAGAAATATATACTTCATTAGTACAGCACTAGTCACCGCTGTGTAGTGTAAAAAAATTCTATTCCACTGTAGTAAAATATCAATTTTCTTTATGAATTACTGACAATTTTGCGATTTATATATACGGAATTTTCTAAACCTTCTCAACTGAAAAAGCACTCAATAATGATTAAAAGTTATTAAAAATATTGTTATTTATGTACTAATTACATTGCAATGCACTGAAACTATGAAACTTTAAAATGAAACGCTATTCTCGAATTATGGAATAGACCGAAGGTAATTAAGTATTAGAAATGGTCAATATTTAAATGAGTTTATAATTTCCAAATTAAAAGAAGACTTTTTTTATATCACACTAAAAAGAGGTAAACAAAGTTTAATCAAAAAAGAAGTAAACAAGATTTGCCCCCAGCATGCACTGAATCGATGCCTCGCTTTGTTGGACTATGTCACTTCCGCTAACAAAACACCTTTTGCGTCGCATTTTCCTATAATGAAGCAGACTCCTAAAGGGTCAAGGCATTGTTGCCAATGGTTCTTCAATAACTTCGTAACCTTCACATTTCAACACCAAAATTTCAAACTTCTAACATACTCCGCAGGGGCATACTCAAACTAGTTTGGAATATTTGTTTGATATTTTGGAATCTTCAACTTTTTCCACCGTTAGAGGGCGCAGTTATAACTTTTGGGAGATTCGAAAAATTCAAATCGTAATATATCATTAATACCTATCTAACATAAAAAGAATTTTTTATTTATCTGTATAAACAAAAAGTTCGATGTCTACAGACGGACAGACAACAAAGCGAAATTATATGTTGTTGTTTTTTAAAAAGCCCTAAAATTTCCTTTTCCTTTTTTAGCCGTTTTCTAAAGTGCTTCCAATCATGAGCACTGAAATCTGTATCAAATATTAGCGTACCCTTTTCCGGATTCCATAAGTACTGTGCAATACCATTCAGCTATGCACGCTAAACAATCCGAGCAACGACAAAATATGGCGTCCAATTTTGAGATGGCCAACCTCTACCTATATTGGGCCTCTTTGGGCGCTGTCAGTACTTGGGAGAATTGAGGTAATATTACTAGAGACAGGACTGGCAACGGACGCAATGAACATGTACAAAATTTTAAGCCTACTCCTCAGTGAGGCTGGTGAGGCAGAGAGAGAGGCATGTTTGATTGCGTAAACAAACCTTTCACCATGCTACACATTTACATGAATTGTGTACTAACTACTGAAAAATACTATAAAAGCAGTAATTCGACATTTCACAGATTACTAATTTACGAATATTGTGAAATGCTTTTAAATTAAATTGTTAAAGCATAGAGGCCTAAAAATAAATAAAATGTTTTAAAATACCGTTCTGTCCAAGAATAATATCAAATGTAGTTCACGGTTTTTTTCATAAATGAAACTAATAATATTTACATATGAAAAGAAGGTGATTTACAGATTGAAACAGCATGGAATTTATAGAATATTTTCCTGAATTTTGTTTCTAAAAGAAATGCTGAACTTAGACATAAATTTTATGAGACTTCTGCTTGCATTTTTATTTTCCCAAGATAACATCATCATCATCATCATCCTCAAGAAGCCATGGTCTATGCAGGTCCAACCAGAGCGTGCAATTTAGTTCTCCAAGCAAGTCTGTCCTGAGCTACATCTACTGCATCTGGCCACTGCACACCAATTCTAACAAGGTCCTGTTTGACATTGTCTGCCCACCGTATCCTAGGTCTCCCCTTCTTTCGGAGGCCTTTAGGCACACTCTTCATAACCCTATTTGCCAATCTATAATTATTCATACGGGCAACATGGCCAAACCAACGGAGTCTCTGCACAATATGCTGTTTAAAGGAGGTTGCAAACTCCTTTGCCTAACCTCATCATTAGTTACAAAGTTAAACCACCTAATACCCAAGATACTGCGTAAGCATCTAGAATCAAAAGCATCTAGTTTCCTGTTATCTTGCTTACACAGCGTCCAAGTTTCACTACCATAACTAACCCTAGAAAGAATCAAACTATTATACAGTCTAATTTTAGTCCTTAGGTGTATACGCCTATTTCTCCACACTCTCCATAGATTCTTAAAAGTCCCGGCAGCAATCCCTATTCGTCTGTTAATCTCATGCCGCATATCACCTGTATCTGTTACATAGCTCCCAAGGTAATTAAACTGTAACACCTGCTCAAGACTGCAACCATTCAGATGAACTGAATCACAACCTGCCTGACCAATTTTCATCACTTTAGTTTTCTCTCTGTTTATAACCAAACCTACTCTATTACCTGTTTCATCAACAGCTCGAATGAAAGAGTTCATCCTATCAACATCATTTGCCAAAAGGGCTAAATCATCAGCATAATCTAAATCAGAAATTTTCGTATCTCCAGTACATTTAAGGTCAAAATCTTTCCCTTGAAGTGAATTTCGCATAACATAATCAATAACCAAGCTAAAGAGAAATGGAGACAAAATTCACCCTTGTCGAACATCAGAAGTAAACCAATTGCTACAAGACTTACCAACTCTCACACACGACTCAGTGTTATTATAGAGAGCTTTCATTACGTTAACTAACTTGTCTGGTGTATCATATGAAATCACAATCAACCACAAATTATGACGATCAACAGAGTCAAAAGCCTTTTTGAAATCAACAAAGCTAGCAACCAAAGGTTTCTGAAAATCTAAACATTTCTCAATAATCTGCTTAAGTGAAAATATCTGATCCACACAATCCCCTACCACTTCTGAATCCACATTGCTCATCACACAATTGACTTTCAACCAGATTTTTAATTCTATTAAGCACAATCAAGCAAAGAACTTTACCTGGGACAAAAAGTACGCTGATACCCCTACAGTTACCAAAAGAACTGCGATCACCTTTTTTTTTAAATAGTTATAATAATAGCTCTGGTAAAGTCCATAGGAACCACACCTCTATCACAAAATATATTCAAATTTTCAGTCATCCATCTGGTAAACCAAAATGAAATTCTGTAATAATTTCATCTACCCCTGGGGATTTAAGACGTCTAAGTTTAGAAATAGTCAAAAAAACTTCAGATTGTGCTATAGGGCCAACATTAAAGCCACCAATGCATCCATCATGATTGCAAACAATGGGAGTAGAACTAACCACATTGTTTAGAACATCACTGAAATCCCCATATCATCTAGCCATGACAGAATCCTCACCTTCCATAACCTTACTTTGTTTATCCTTCAATCTCTGTATGCCTGTCCGTTTTCTACCACACTAAACATTAACTATCTGGTACAGCTCTCTGCTGTTGTGCTGTCTAACTGCTTCCTCGGCTTTGTCAGCCAAACCAACAAACCAAAGATTCTTATCAGCAGCTAACTGATCTTTTACACGTTTATTAAGTTCTCTGTAATGCTTTCTATTAGGACTAGTAGGGTATTGATTAAGGACATTCCAGCAGTTCTTTCTTTCTGAAATAAGCTCAAATGCCTTATCACTCTGATAATTCTGTCTCCTCTGCTTCTGTTTTCCTAAAAGAGTACTGTTAGTGTTCAAAAAAGCTTGTTTAAAATGATTCCATTCTTCCTCAACTTCAGTAGTAAGCATACCATGACTGTCATAATGACTAACCTATCATGGTAAGCTTTGGCTATAGCTGGGTCTTTCAGAGCTTCAGTATTAAAAGTAAATTTTTTTACCCTTGCACAACTCTTTTTAAGTTTAAGTTGCACGACACTTTTAACAAGGTAATGGTCAGATCTAATTTCAGCTCCCCTATGTGATCCATATGATCCATGTGTACTTATGTATGTCGGGGTGTTTGTAATAAGTGTTTGTTATTCTGAATCCATTGAGTTTACTTACCTGTAGGAGACGTTGCCCATTGCCATTGCAGCTACCAATACCAAAAGAGCCTATTACAGCTCCCCAAAGGTCAGAGTCAGTACCAACTTTGGCATTGAAGTCACCTAAAACAAGGGTAATATCTCCTTTCTTGTCAGAATTCAAAATATCCTGAAGTTGTCCGTAAAACCTATCCTTCTCATCCTCATCGGCATCCTCAGTGGGGCATAACAGCAGATAACATTCAAGTCTTTAACGCTTGTCTGAAATTTTGCTGTAAGAAACCTTTCATTTAATGCACTCATATCCTAGAAGAGCATCACTAGCGTGTCTGTTGAGAAGCAGACCCATGCCTTAGTGATGCTTATTGTCGTCCCTCCCTGAAAAGAGAAATTTAAGATTATTTTTAAGAATCTGACTTTTTTCTCTCCACCTGGTCTCTTGCAAGCCGATAGTATCCAAATTATAATGGTGGAATTCTTGTGTGAGGACATCAAGAGAAAAAGCTCTATGTATAGACCTCACATTCCAACTACCTATGGAGAGAAAATGGTTAGTGTGATGTTTTAAGAAACTATGTTTATTGAGAGAGGTAATGACAATTTCAAACAGCCCCCTAATCGCAGACATCGGGCAAAGACCCGTTCCCCCACCACTAAAGGCTGAAGCCATCTACACTGGAAGACTTCCTCCCATGTAGAATTTGACGATGCCAATAGAAGCAAATGATGCCAATAGAATCAGGTGCCTGCGATGACCTCTGCTCAGGATTATCCACCAGCTGATAAACATATCCTGTGAATCTATTCACTTGGGGTTGTCAACCCACAAACAAACAGAAAACACAGCGGAAGATTTTCCCTCCATAGAAGCCCACCAGTGCATCAAAATCAGGATCCATAATCAAGCTCAGAGCCATATATCTATCCAGTCCAGTGGGTTTATATGGTCAGCACTAGTACCCTGTGTGGTTGACCACTACTCAGCAGGGTAGAAAAAAAAGAAAAGTAGCCATAGTTCTCCAGTTCAGTAGGCCACACTAATCTGGCAGCTCTCCCCTTCTGTTCACTTCTACAAGAGAGTATCTCCTTTGAAAGGTACTAAAGGTCTGCACCACGAGAAGGTGGGGTAGGACATTTGGTACTAAGCCTGGCCAGTTCTGTGCATCATTACAGGGGATTGATGCATAGCTCTCCTTCCAGTGACTACCTAAAGTTGTTTTCTTTTTCCCTCAAACGCCTGAAATAGGCATTTTATAATTTTGCATGTGATAAATGAAGCCTAAGAATTGCTCTTCATATTTGATAAAAAAAAAATTATGAGTTAAAATGCTAAGGTTTGTCAATTGTGGTTGAAGCTACACTGTCTCTGTTTAAACATTAACTGCTACTATCTGTTCCCAGCACTTTACAGTTTTAAAAATAAAGCTCCAGAAAATGGCACAGTAAGATTAATTATTGATGATGTGCCAATTTTATTCACATTTGTAACAAATACCTGTATTGAGAGACACTTGTAGAAGATATGATAGAAATTACAGTGAGAATAAATATTGCCTATAAAAATGATCACTCATGCTGTGTAAGAGGGAAGAGTCCTAGAAAATTTAAGAGAAAGTTGATGTCAGTGCAAAATGAAATCCAGAGCTTAAAGAAAATGCTATGATTAAATTATTGTCAGCTAAGAGCCAAGCAATCAATAGACTCTTCTATTTTAAAAGAAATATTAGATTTGTTTAAGGCTCAAAATCTCACCAAGATGACACTGAAACACCAAAGCCTGTATTTCTAGATATAACTTTAAACCTGTTCATAAATTCACAGCAAAAATGCTGAAAGAAGCAATGGCATATTTTATTGCCAAGAGGTAAATAGGTTTACCATGATATTTTCATTCCCCAAAGGCTTATTAAAAATTGAAGTTCTATTTTTAAAAAGGCTTATGACTTTGTAAGAGAAAATCTTCTTTCCCAATAGCTCCACAATTTTAACTTGGTGCAGATCTGTAGATGGCCTTCCTGGAATTATTGAAGTTTTCTGCATGGAAAATTTTACTGATAGTAAGCAGAAGCATATGATATTCACTTTATTATTCGAGGAGAAGTCAATTAGGAAACAAATACTGTTCACTGGTAAATGCTATTGTAGATATGTGGATTATGATGACAAAAATTCAGATATAGCTTCTGAAAACTAATTTTTATTATTGCTTCAGTTTTATATAGCTGGAAAATTCCCCATAGCTTGTTTCTTTAACAGTTGTTTTGTCTGGCTCAAAATATCTTTCTTACTTTGAAATTCAGCCAGGACCATATTTAGCTTTTTTTTTAAAGCTAAAAGAGCAAAAGAGGGAATTTATAATAACCTAATTATCTTTAGTTCTAAAGTGCACACATGCAGTTAATAATTTACCGGCTGATAATTAATAATAAAAATGGCAATTGCTTAACTTTCAATGAAATTAAAATTATTGGCAACAATAATGAAATGTCTAGTGACATTTTAGGGGTTTCTCACATGTGGATAATATCAAGGAATCACAGTAAAGCAATGAAGGTCATTGTGTCTCTTTTCTCTGAAATTGAAAAATGTTATTATAAGCTGACTTTATAGGAAACAAAAATGTAAAAGATTTCTTGCATAGAATGTAAATTAGCGTTAATTGACTCCGACCGAATGCAGTCTTTTGCGTCTGCACTTATTAACCCTTACATAGAAGATTTTTTTTTTCTTTAAGAACCAACAACTTTTGCGTCTTATTATGAAAAACTAATGAATAAAATAGTCCACATTATATATCAAAAGAAAAAGCATTTAACTCTGGAAAAAAATAATAAAAGGGGGAAAAAATGGTAGGGAAGCATAAAAAAGGATGTTGCAGGTTCTTTTGTAGGGATTTTTGGAAACTGATTAACCAGCATCTGCACTTTAAAGGGTAATATTAAAAATTGAGGGTTTTTTGCACTTCTCACAGTATATGTGTGCAATTGCAAAAATTACTGAATAGTGTCTTCCAGGAGAAAACTTTATATTCTCAACAACAACCATTTCATAACTAATTAAAAAATTCAGGGTAAAGTCCTACATAGGCTTCAATGCATGTTGTGTTCATATCACTAGATAGTCATATCAGTAATAGGGAATTGGATGTGGAAGTTGATAATCATGCTTATAATACGAAAAAGAATATGCTAAAATTAGACTTCACCATTTAGAGACACAGAAAAATTAAAAGGCATCATATTAGAGCAAACATCTAAATTTGCACAAAACACAGTGACAAAAATATACTTTGCAGTAACTTCATTTCTTATATTACGTGTGTGTGTGATATGAATTTCCTACTGTCTCAGCTGAAATGAAAATAGTTTGCATTTTTGCTTTCTTTTTTTTTATAGCATGAAATTTCAATTATGTCATTTGTGTGTGTGTGTGACCTTGGATTTCCTTCTACCTTAACTGATATAAAAGTTTATAATAATTTGTATTTAGTTGCATGATTCTCATCGACCTTCTACTATGGCATATAAACTGACAGGCTCCTGTCAGGCCTCTGTGGCAAGCAGTTGCTTGAGATGGTATTTATTTTTTATTTTATTAGAAATTTCAATCATATCATTTGTATGTTTGTGGGAGGGGGCCTTCCTTCTGACTTAGTTGAAATGAGAGAAAGTGTAAATTATTTTGTTTTAGATATATATATTGCATGCAATTTCAATTAAGTCATTTGTGTGTATGTGTGTGTGTCACCTTGGATTTATTTTTGCCTCAGCTGATATAAAAATTTAGAATATTTGGTTTTTGTTGCATGAAACTTCAATCATGTCATTTGTGTGTGTGTGTTTATGGGAGAGGGGGCTTTTGAAATGAGAGAAAGTGTAAATTGTTGTTTTTTATATGTATAGTATGCAATTTCAATTATGTCATTTGTGTGTGTGTGTGTGACCTTGGATTTCCTTGTGCCTTGTGTTCTTTGTGTGTTTGCAATATGTGGTTTTTGTTGCATAAAATTTCAATCATGTGATTTGTCGGGCGGTGAGGATGGGGCTTCCTTCTGCCTTAGTTGAAATGAGAGAAAGTGAAAATTATTGTTTTTTATATATATAGCATGCAATTTCAATTATGTAATTTGTGTGTATGTGTGTGTGACCTTGGATTTCTTTTTGCCTCAACTGATATAAAAGTTTTGAATTTTTGGTTTTTGTTGCATGACACTTCAATCACGTCATTTGTGTGTGTGTGTGGGGGGGGGGGGGGCTTTTGAAATGAGAGAAAGTGTAAATTGTTATTTTTTATATGTATAGCATGCAATTTTAATTATGTTATTTGTGTGTGACCTTGGATTTCCTTCTGCCTCAGCTGATATAAAGGTTTACAATATGTGGTTTTTGTTGCATGAAATTTCAATCATGTCATTTGTGGGAGGGATGGGACTTGCCTCTCCTTCTGCCTTAGTTGAAATGAGAGAAATTGTAAAATATTGTTTATATATATATGTATAGCATGCAATTTCAATTATATCATTTGTGTTTGTGTGACCTTTGATCTTCTTCTGCCTTAGCTAATATAAAAGTTTACAATATTTGGTTTTTGTTCCATTAAATTTCAGTCATGTCATTTGTGTGTGTGTGTGAGGGGGAGGGTTTGCCTCCCCTTCTGCTTTAGTTGAAATGAGAGAAAGTGTAAATTATTTTGTTTTTTATATATGTTGCATGGAATTTCAATTATGTCATTTGTGTGTGTGTGACCTTGGATTTCTTTCTGCCTTAGCTGATATAAAAGTATACAACATATATTTTTTCATAGCATCAGATTTCAATTATGCCATTTGTGTGTTTGTGTGGGAGGGGGGGGGGCTTGACTTAGTTTATACTGCAGCTGAATTAGCTTATTATATTTTGGTTTTTTATACCATGAAATTAAATTGTGTCATTTTTTTGATTTCCTGTCTCAGCTGAATTAAAAAAAGTTTATACTCTGATTATTTCTTTCAATTTTTAATAAAAATTAATGTTTTTTAATAAAAGAAGAAAATAAATCTGACTTTTCATGTTTTTTTTAAATGAGGCGCGGATTTGCACTATTAAAATCTATAAATTTTGAGGGCTTTCGCTTAAGCGGAAAGATTTGATCATGTATTAGATTTTAAAATATGTTTACCATTGTTCCTGTTTTAAACGGGCTCAAATTAAAGTCTGCTAATTTACAATCAATTTAGTTCAGCTTTAATCACATATTAAGAGCATATCGAATTTTTTTTTAATTTTCATACAAAACCTAGATTTGAAAGAGAAGCAGTTTCAAGCATCTTCGTTTTTCATCCGATATAAATCAGTAAGTGTGTATTAATTAAATTTATTTTGCTTTAATTACTACACTGGAATAACCTCATTGAAATAAAAAACAAAAAACAGCAAAGTTCTGCCTCATTTAAATCAATTGTTAAGGATTTTTAAATAACCTTCATCGATGTCCGCAGCCAATTCGCAAAGCATCATGAGTATTCTTGCCTCACTAAGCAGTCGGCAAACACATCCGTCTGTGATCATGGCGGTCAATGCTACGGGAATCGGAGTCCTGTCTAGTATTACTACCTCAATGCTTGGAGTTGATGGAATGCTTGAAGAGATGGCCACCGCATGCAGTTGGCCAAAAATCTGCTGAGGACCCGTCATCCTCACAGATCCTTTTACTATGGCGTTATAAACTGACAGGCTCCTGTCTGACCTCTGTGGCAAGCAAGCTGCTTGAGGAGGTATTTCTAATTTTTTCTATTTTACATGGAACCAAGGATGGAACTAAAGTTAGAGGCCCTATATAGGTAGAGGTTGGCCATCTGAAAATTGGACGCCACGTTTTGTCGTCGCTCGGATTGTTTAGCGTGAATAGCTAAATGGTACTGCACGGTACTTATGGATTCCGGAAAAGGATAGGGTAATTATTTGATAGTTTTCAGTGCTCATGATTGGAAACACTGTAGAAAACGGATAAAAAAGGAAAAGTAAATTTTAGGGCTTTTTTTTTTATAAAAGATATAATTTCGCTTTGTTGTCTGTCCGTCTATAGATATAGAATTGTTTTGTTTATACAGATATATGAAAAATTCTTTATGTGTTAGATAGGTATTAATGATATATTACGATTTGCATTTTTAGAAACTCCCAAAAGTTATAACTGCACCTCTAACGGTGGAAAAATTTGAAAATTCCAAAATATCAAACGAATATTACAAACGATGCAGTTATGTTAGAAAACTGAAAATTTGGTGTTGATATGTGAAGGTTACAACAAGTGAGGGTGTTATGTTTCAAGTGATCTGTTTATGGTAGAAATTTCAGCGTGTAGAGTTCTGTTATGGTAGAAATTCCACTGATAGCAATGATCTGCCCACTATTTTCAGAGGAACGATAGAAAAGCAACTTCTTAAATTTAAGAACTAAAAGGCAAATACCTTTTATGTTTTAAATTTACTAATAAAATACTACTATATGCATCGCCCCCCATCATACATTTAAAAATAAATAAATAACCCGTCAAGCACATGCTTGCCACAGAGATCTGACAGGAGCCTGTCAATTTATATGTCATAGTAGAAGGTCCATGAGGATGCCAGGAAGTCAGCAGAAAAACAACACGAACATTATAATTAAAACTTTTAAGGAGTGAAAAAGTAGGAAAAGGAAGAGCTTCATTCTCTTTGAAAATGAAATTCCCATATGTGCCAGAGGCGATATGCGTTCTTGTTATTTTACACTTTCAGTGCCGTTTGACAGTTGAAATTCGAACTACTGTACAATTGAGAAAATAAACTATTAATATTTTATTAGTAACTGTAATGTGCAAAAAATGTTTTTCATTTATCTCTTAAAGCAGAAAAGTTTCATTTTACCAACGGCACAAATCATTACTATTAGGGTAAACCACTTGATCAATGCACTCTATAACCAAAAATTTAAGTTTCTATCAAAAATAGATCGCTTGCAACATTTATTTAAAAATTTGGTATTTTCCTGCTTTTTTCCGACGCTAGAGGTCGTCTTTCGAGTTTTTATATACCGCCTTTAGCAATCTCAAACACTGGAAATTCCAACTGATGGGGATTCAAAAAACGCAAATATTAATATTTTTGTGGAAAAAACTTTCACCGACATGCGGGATTCGAACCCGCATTTCTCCAGAAACATGCCAGAGTATTCTAACCTGTTGAACTAAAGCCGACTTTTTTCACAAAAAACATTTATTGATTTATAGACGTTTAAACATCTGCAGGTAACACGGAGATTATTAAATATTGTTTAAATTATTAATATTTTGTTAGTGCCTGTAAAACGAAATATTTATATATATTGCTTCGTTTATCTATAGTGCCTAAAAATATATAGTGTGTCATTCGCCTATTAAAATCTGGCAGAAAAAGTGTCCCATACCAGTAGAGGGCGCTGGGAACGATACGCTTGCCTTGTTAACATTAAGCTCTATAGACGTTTTGATTTTCAATGACTTTTAAATATAGAAGCATTTATGCAATGATTTTACCATTGAAATGGCACATTATTCCTCAGTATTTTAAATGAACTAGTAAAACTTAGAGAACGTTTGAGCAAGTATATTTTTTTAAAACGAGGAAAATTGATGGCCGTTCAATCAAAACAATCTTCATCCCTTTTTATGTATCAGATCGCTGAAGTGGGCGTTTTGATTGGCTCTTTGGTAAAACTCTTCGAATGACACGTGATATAACATATGTTCTAACATGTGATGTTTGGATTAACCAAGTTGTAATAGGATCTTACACCGTAGATATCCCTGTAAATTGCAAAAGCAGTTTAAAATTTCGTAATTGGCTAAAACAAGAAAGAATAATCATGATACTAATAACTTGCAGTATTAAAATGCTCTAACCTATCAGTTAAATCAAATATTTATTACGTTGTACGCTATGGACGGTAACAAATAATTCAATTTTGAAAAACTTTATGCCAGGCCTGCCGATTTTATGGATATTTCAAGGTTAAACGTATGAACGAAGAAACGCTGAATATTTCTGATTATCTTAGTTTGGTAAACTTACATATTTACAATCCAAAGTTCATATATTTAAACAATTGTTAGTGACTGACTGACATTGGATCACTCTATGGTGCAGAAATGGTAGAATTCTGAAAATTTGCACCTAGGGATAATCCGGGTGGTAGATGTGTCTTTCATGGTGAAATGTAGGTCACGTAGACTTCCATTTCACCGGCTTGATATGTTTTACATTAACCGTGATCTACCAGTGCTAGAAAAGTGAAAATTGATGTGGAGGGGTGTTTCGGATTGTAGATCTCGAAAAGGTTACGAAATTTTATATTCGGAGGGTCCTTTGTGGTCAAATTTAGATCTATCAGTGCTAGGGAGTTAAAAATTGGTTCTTGGGGGTATTTTGAGTTGTAGATTTCAGAAATGTGAAATTTTGGATGCGATGAGCCCTTCATGGTCAAAATTCAAATATCGATATTACAGGTGTTAGAGGGCTCAAAATAGGTGCCTGGGATATTTTCAGTTGTAGTATTAAACTGATCTGAAATGTTACGCAATTATGGATGCGATGGATCCTTTGATATTCGATATACTGATACTGGAAAGCTACAAATTGTTGAATAGGGCTATAGTGCCTATAAGTATAGTGTGGCATTCGCCTATTAAAATCTGGCAGAAACAGTGTCCCATACCAGTAGAGGGCTCTGGGAACGATATTCTTGTCTTGTTAACATTACCCTCTATGGATGTTTCGCTTTTCAATGACTTTTAAACATAGAAGCATTTATGCAATGATTTTACCATTCAAATGCACATTATTCCTAAGTATTTTGACTGAACTAGTAAAACTTAGAGAACGCTTGAGCAAATATATTTTTTTAAAACGAAGATAATTGATGGCCATTCGATCAAAACAAACCGCATTACTCTTTATGTATCAGGGCACTGAAGTGATCAGTTTGATTGACTCTTTGGTAAACTCTTCGAATGACACGTGATGTAACTTATGTTCTAACATGTGACGTTTGGATTCGCCAATTGTAATAGAAGTCTTATGGCGTAGATAACCTTGTAAATTGCAAAAGCAATTTAAAACGTTGTAATTGGCTAAACAAGAATGCAATTTATTAGTCTCATGATTATTCTTTCTTGTTTAGCCAATTATGATGTTTTAAATTACTTTTGCAATTTATAAGGATATCTGCGCCAGGACTTCTATTACAATTGGCGAGTCCAAACGTCACATATTAGTACTATGTTATTTGTCACATCTTCAAATTATAAAATATACTTCAAGTAATAAAAATTTGAATTAACCAATAGGTTAGATCAGTTTAATACTGCAAATTATTAGTATCATGATTATTCTGTATTAAAATGCTCTAACCTATCGATTAATTCAAATATTTATTACCCCCTGTCAACCCACAACCCACACTTCACCACTCTGAATACACCAATTGGTCATAAACCCCTTACCTCTAACTATAAGGAAAAAAATTTTATGCTATCAAATATCCTTTTATTCACAAGGAATACAGTTTGCACTGGACCCCATTGAGTCTACTTCACTGCATTCCACTTCATTATTATTGCTAATCTAACTGGCTAACAACCATCTCCTTACCCCCATATACTTTAATTCACATCCCCATTAAATTAATGGCACATTTTAAAATTTTTAAGGGCAGTCAATTAAAGGCTCCTCTCCCCCTCACCCCTAAATATTCTATTTCTACAGTTAACTCCCTCCAATGCAAGAGGATTTAAAGAATATATAAGTTCTATTTCTAATCAATTGGGAAAATTCAAGACCCCAGACCTCTCCTCCCCACACCATTAAAAATTTATAACCATTTCAATCCCATACCTTTAACTACAGTCCATCCCATTTTCTAGGTAGTTATGCTACATTGTGTAACGCAACGCAAGCGGTAAAATATACCTTATTGACAGCAACTCACAGCATGCCCCACAAAAAGCATTATACATTTCACCATCCATCATGTAAGATGTTTTAACTACTCCCCACCCTCTAACACTTTTTACGACGTAGCAGCTTCCCTTCGCTTCTTTTTTTTTTCATTTTTCAACGAATCTAGGCGGCCTGCGAGCCATCAAGCCTAATCGCCGAAATGTGAGATAACCAGCACTTTATTGTCATGGTCCCGCCAGTCGTTGCTTACAGTGCCCAAAATTGGATTTTACGATTGGACCAGATGATAAAGGGGCTGAGGCCCCTTTTACAAAGTGGTCCAGGAAAGGATGAAGGATTGTTAAACGCTGTTACCATCCCGTGCTGAATGCCACAACATTTTATGTCCGTTAAGTACTGGAACATAAGTCATGGAGTTGACAGGAACCAATAACAGCTTTACCGTACCCACAATGCATATTAGACTTGAATGTTCTTAAACGTAAAAACAAAACCTCAGTAATTTATTTATATTTGAGTAGAATCAAAAATTCTAAATATTACTCTTAAGAATTTTCGTCATAACTGCACTGTGCAAAAGAGAGTTGTTAATGTGGAAAACACTTTTAAAACTGTTCGTTGCAATCGTGAGGCTAGCGGTTCCTATCGCTTCAAGATGCTGCATGCAAAGTACACCTTACTACGTTAAAAGTACAACGGAGGCGATCATGCCTTGCTGCTTTATATTTTAGCCACCGCGAGCTGAATTTCGTACGGCGATACAGAATTCAGCAAGTTGTACTTGAAATTGTATTAAATGTCATGTTAAGTTAAACACGAGCAAATATAAACTATATAATTCTCTGCTTTTCATAACGTTAAATATAGCAACACTGAAATTTACAACTGCCCTGAAACTTCTGTAAACGATAAATTATGCTAAATAAATCAATCTAATTTAATTTAAATCTAATTTAAGGTTTTTTTTAAAGATGAGGTTTAAACTAATTTGTGAATTAGTTTAAATGAATTAGGTTGTAATGAGGTGTGTGTATATGAGATAAAAAATGATGTGGTTTGTTAAGTTATCATACACTTCACTGGATACACCAGATTCAAAACTTTTATCAAAGCAAAGTCCAAAGTATTAATTCTGTTATTAAAGAAGAATATTAAAAGTTTTATCCAAAAGTGAATAAATTTCTTATCATAGAAAAATATTAAACTTTTAATCAAAACTGAATAATTAGTTTGCTACAAGAATATTAAAACTTTTATCTAAGCAGGTAAACAGAGAAGTCGACAAAATTGCAGAAGAAAAAAATTGCAACCTCATCAGTAAAAATTAGGAAAAGAAAGAGACAAGAGAGTATTACTGCAATGGAATTAAATGGCACACTCACACATGACACTCCAAAAAAATTTTAAAACACATATATGACCAATTTTGAATACAATACCAGCACAAAGAAACAGACACAACTAAAATTTATGAGACAGAAAGATTAGCAACAAAAATCAACCACATCACAAAAGCCAAGTTAGAAACTGAAAATCCCCCCCTCCCCCCGAAGAAGTGAAAACTACTATTTGTCAACTCAAAACAAATATAAGCCCTGATATTGTTGGATTTCCCATCGAATTTTACAGAGCTTTTTGGCATATAGTGGAAAAAGCATACACTGAGTTCTTACAATACACATTAAATCAACATAAACATGACAAATGATGTGAAAACGGGAAAAGCTACACTCTTATGTAAAAAAATTATTACACCTATTCACAAACTGGAGACCCATTACATTTTTAACTAATTATGATTATAAGATATTAAATAAAATCTTAACCAACCGACTTACACAAACAAAGCCACAGATAGTTCCACAATTTCAATCATGTGCAGAACAGAATAGAACCACACACAATATTAACGTAGACCATTGAATACATAAACCATAAAAAATATTAGATCAACTATCATTTCACTTAACCAACAAAAAGTTTTGATACACTCTCTCATGAGACAATATACACCTCATTAGAGATTCATGGCTTTGGGAAAAAATTTATTAATGCTTTAAAAACTTTGTATCATGACATCACATACACAATTGATATAAATGGACATTTCACAAACGAACACCAGGGAATCAGGAAAGGCTGCCATTTGTCTCCACTCATATTTGTCATAGTCTTAAATAATTTCATCAGGCAGGTAGTAGAGATATAAAGATTCAAGGAATCTCTTTACTAGGCACACATAACAGTTTAAAAGTATCTGCCTAAGATATCAGCCGCTACCTTCCGCAGGCAGCGCTCCTCCGTTGCCAATGCCGGGGCGTTTCCGTGCTCCCTACGGCATGCAGTCGGGAGCTCTCACGATGAAGCCAAAATTGGATTTCCCGTTCCACTGTCGCATGCCGTAACTGAGGAGAGCGCTGCTGGGGACTTTCCGTACTCCCTACAGCATGTAGTCGGCAACGGCATCGCTGCCGGGAGTACTACTTACCATAAAACATAGTTACCTTCGTTAAATTTTCAATCATTCTAAGTGTTTCACATCTTCTTTAAATAGAAGTGCATCGTCGAAATTTTTTATTTCCAAATTAATAATTTTTGCAGCGTTTTCTTAACCAGAAGAAAAACATTCTCTTAATTTCGAGAATTTCCAAAGATCTTGTCACATATTTAATCGCTAAATTCCTATTGGCTGGCTAAAGCTCATATGCAGTTTCAGCCAGCCAATAGGAATTTCACGATTAAATATGTGACAAGAGCTTAATAAAAATTCTCGAAATTAAGAGAATATTTTTCTTCTGGTTAAGAAAACGCCGCAAAAAATTATTAATTTGGAAATAATATTTTTCGACGGTGCACTTCTATTTAAAGAAGATGTGAAACACTTAGAATGATTGAAAAATTAACGAAGGTAACTATGTTTTATGGTAGGGAGAACTCTCGGCAGCGCTCTTCCGTTGCCGTTTGCCGACTGCATGCCATAAAGAGTATGAAAAAAATCCTGGCAGCACTCTTCCGTTGCCGCTGCCGACTGCATGTCGTAGAGAGTACGGAAAAGTCCCCGGCAGCGCTCTCCTCAGTTACGGCATGCGAGAGTGGAACGGGAAATCCAATTTTGGATTCATCGTGAGAGCTCCCGACGGTAGGCAATCATTTCACCAGCGGTTTTTGAGTCATCCTTTTACGGCACGATTTCATCAATTATATCGAAGATTTAAAGGTGTGTTTCAATTATTTTTTTTTACCTACTAGATGAATCTGGTGAAAATGATAATTGATGCCACGTACAAAGATTGCATTACTTGGAAAAAAATCCCGATGGTAATAATATTTCTATATTAAATTGTGACTAAAAATTTTTGCGAAGGTTGTTATGATCAGAATGAGTAACGACCTTAAGAACCTTATTGGGCCTATGCAGACATATTCTGTTTGTGGTGGGGGGATTTCTCAAAATTTGAGTATTATTTGGGATGCAATTGACTATGTTAATTTAAAACGTAGCAAATGCTCTCTGTTGATCAAGATATGGCTTTCGATAGAATGTCACACACCTTTTTTTAGTTGGTAGTAATATTTTTCGCACTTTATTAGTAATTATATAAACACTTGGGCTGTAAATTCTGTGCTCTGACCAAATGTTCCTGATACAAATAAATATGTATATAATTTTGTACTTGCTACTACCAAGGACATTCTGTGGAAAAACCGTTGTTATAGGCTGTTTAATTCTTCTTATTGGAGGCCCAGTACTACCTTTCACGTCATTGTAAAGTGTATTTGTATTAGGCGAAGAATCGACAGAGGCTTTAAAAAAAATCTGTTCTGGAAACAGTGGAGAGATTTCCATTTCCTACCCTGAATTTCTTTTTTTCCGCCACCTGCGTGCCCGGATTTTATTTTTATTGTCCTTCCTTGGACCACTGAGTATTTAAAAATGTATTTTGTGTATGTTTCTGACAGTTAGTTTTATTTGTCTAAATTGTCAAAGTCGCTTAGTTAAAACGCGTTTTTCCGTTGACTCGGGCAGCCGCGAACTCGGTCGCGCTCGGCTGGTGGCGGCGGTTGACGTCAGTGACGCCAATCGTCTACACGAGCCAAGGCGCCAAGGGGAGGAGGCGTCACTCCGACCAGATCATTGGCTTAGCGCTCCAAGCGACACCTCCTCTTGTATGACTGACGCTTCTCCTTGCTGTCCTTCAAGCCGGCACAGCGAAGATACATAGGGCGCCCTCTATCGGACTGACCCGGTTTGTGTATTTGAACTGCTTAGAGGTAAATGTTATTCTTGTGAATGGTTGCGTGTGCGTTACGTTTTCGTTTTTTCTTGTTTGTTCTAAATAAGTGTGAGAATGTGTGTAGGATGCTTTCCTTTCGCTTTCCTATCACTTTTTTTCCTTTTTCAATCTCTCTTTCGTCTGAATTGAGATGATTGTGTTTCTGTAATGCTTGGTGTATGAAATAACCGTCGGAAGGACGGTTGACGTTTGAGTATGCATAGTAATATCTAGCTGATCGATTTTGGAAGTCCTCTCCTTCAAAATCGAGAAGTAATTTGTACATTTCTTATGGAAATACTGGAAGAGTGCCGTCTTCTATAGACAGTATTATTTCAGGTTTTTATTTTCCAAACAGACATTAGATTTAAGCACTGAACACTGATTATTAGCATTTCTAAAGAATTACAAACTGGTACAGTTTTCAAAATGTTTCACTAGTACTTAATTTTGTTTACATTTGTTTTCAGTTCAATGTTTTGTAAATAGTATCACCTTCTTTAAAATACATATCTGAGGTTCAAAAGCATATGTTTCAATCCCATTAATATGTCGTTTTCTGTGTTCTTGGGATAAAGTATTTTTTTTAATTTGGTATATGTGTATATCATGTTTCTCAGATCGAAATTGTTTGTTGCGTATATAGGATTTTTTCATCAAATAGACGTTGACGATAATCTTCGTGACTAAATTCATTTTTAATTCCAGTAGCTACTTTTTTGGGAATTGGAGCAATAATAGAATATAATTTTGGTCTTAACGCAACAACCTTTGATTGGAAGACCTTTTAATTAGTCTATAAATTTCCTGAAACCATTTTATTTGATTCACTGTATAATGTATGGTTTGTGAGGTAATTTGAGAAATCAAAGTAGTCTGAATTAAATTTCTGATATATGTCATCTGTCTGGATGTCGACGCAGAAGGAATCAGTATCTGTAAATAACAATTCTGCATTAAATTTTGACTTCAGAAAATTGTCGATGTAATTATACATGTGTAATTTACTCAACTCCAAAATCGTTACACCAATGTAATATGGTTTATCTAATATAATATTTTTCTTTTTCATATGGCCAATTACGAAATTTTCTGCAAGTTGAGCCGTCCCATTGCCGAGTGATTAGTGCGCTTGGCTACTGATCTAAAGGACCTGGTTCGAGCCCAGGGTAAGACTGTGTCGTTTTTCTGCTGAGGGCCTGCCATCCTCTCAGGCCTTCTACTATGGCATATAAACTGACAGGCTCTTGTCAGACCTCTGTGGCAAGTAGCTGCTTGAGGGGGGGCGGGTATTTATTTTTATTTTATTTATGAACACAAGAAACGTACCTAGGATTTGCAAGTAATTTTTTAAGCTTTTGTTCAGCATTCACAATGTGGCATTTTATCCTCTTCGTTTTATTTTCTAAACATTTGCCATATATAGCATTGTTCATCAGTTTGAAAAAGTCTTTTTCAAGATTATTTATGGCATTAATTCGTTTAGTTATATTAAAATCTATGTAAGGTTTCAGCCATGGTGTTTGATCAAATTCCAAGATTCTATGCACCTGTTTCACCCTCAATCCCAGTTCCACATAGTTTAAGTAACCTATAGTGAACGACATAATTTTGCTTGTCGAACAGATTTGGAATCAAGAATGACACATTACTATTATAGTTTCAATTTTTTAGCAGCCAAGGGGAAATCATTGTGAAAGTCGTGTAGATGTGCGCGACATTCTAGATCAACTTCAAAGAAATAACCCTTTTTGCTGTCGTCCGAAATATTAAACAAATCAATATCATTTACCCGTTTGAAATTATCAGTTGGAAGAGGTTGAGACATTGCCCAGCCATATAAATTGTTTGCATCAGAGTATATGATATAGTTTTGTAGTTTACTTCTCTCATATGGCTCTACTAAAGGATTGTTGGCCTGTGCAAATCTCTTAGACACTAAAGATATTCCTCCTCGCAGAGCTCTTTCTATGAAAAAGTACATATCACCTTTTATAAGTTCCAGCTCAATTTCTGTAATTTTTAAACAGGCAGCATAGGATAAGCCAGGAGAGCTAAAATAATGACAAGGATCGAGTTGGTAGTTATTCATACACGAATTTCTGGAGTTTTCAAATATATCTCCTAGATTAATACATCAGTGATCATGTACAGATTGTGATATTCCCCGAAAGTAGCAATAGAAAAAGCTTTCCATAAAATTTCAGCTCTTTCGTATTGTTCATTGTTTTGAAAATTCTCTTTGGGTGGAAGTGACGTTTGCAAAAACTTAGCATTCTGTTGCAAGTATTCATATGGAAAACTTATTTTGCTTTTCAAAAGTTCTTTCTATGAGTCATTCAGATTATGTTGTCTGCAGTATTGACTTAGGATGTAGAAATTTTCCACATTTTTCGACAGTGAATCCAGTGAAGAACTGAGGAACACGAATGAATCAATAAATTTAATTTGACCGAATTTAAAGCATATATATTTTTCTGTAATTTGTGGAATGCAAGAAATTTTCTTCTTATCTTTAAATTTCCACAAATCTTTTACTATAAAGTGGCCATCAAATCCTTTGAGATTATGAACCAACACTGGTATTTCAAGTGAGAATTTGTATTGAAGATTACATTTGCTGTGAACAGCACGTCTGTATTTTCCAGTTAAGTGATCGTGGTCCCTTACTCTATCAGTTCCTAGAATTTTCCCACAAATTTTACAATATTTTGTCCCAGTAAAATTTTGCCAATCAAAATCTGTCATCTTAATATTTCTTTCCTTCAAATCATTGATCAAATTTTCGACTTCGATCATTTCATTCAAAAAATTGTTCTGTTACATTTTTCCCTCTGTACATTCTGGTTTTTATCAGTTTACCTTCCGGTCCAACTATAATATATGCAAATTCTGACGGTACTAAATACTTAGTTCGCACCCTATATGGATCAATCTCAATTCTTCTATATTTCGAAAAGCATTCGAAGTCTGCATAAATCACATATGGGTGTTTCAAACCGTTTTTAATTGTATGGAATTTCGTACTATTTGCTTCGGGAGACTTGATGTACATTGAATAGTTACGCTCATCTTTGAGTTAGCAGTTATACCATCTTTGTTATATATAGTAGCTAAAAATCATGGTCCGTTTTTGCAAAAAAAATCGGAATTTTTTTTTTGCATAATTGGAAATTGAAATAGACATGAATGTAGTTGTGTCCAAGAGTAATTTTCTAAACAATACCGATGTTATCGAACATAATAATCTTATGCTCCTTTTTGCCAATAATATAGTTTTTTAGCAAAATAGCCAAAATTTCGACAATTTCATTTTCTACTTCTGTATTGGTGTTTCCAGGTCGTTTACTGGCAACCAAGATTGATAATTTTTCGCATATGTCATCGAAACTCTTGTATAGTCCAGAACCAAACTATTGACTTTCTATTACTGTGAGCATTATTTTAATCGACTTTAAATATTTTCAAAGTGCCTCAATGTGGTTTCTCGCCTGTAAGATATCACTCGGAAGTTTTAGTTTATATTGATTTAATATTTCATCTTGCAAGTTGGAAGCTGGATTATAAACGAACGTTTTTTCTGGCATCTCAGTGGGCTCTTAACTTTTCACTACATCTTGTATGTTTTACATGGTTTCTTCACGCAGTTTTCAGACCTTTTAATCGTTCGACCACTGGCTTGTGAAATTCTTCCAGCGTTTCCTTAACTCGTTCCTTTCCCAAAATAGTGTCTTCAATTTTCGATTTTGTAGTAGCTCGCGATTTCAAGATTTCATCTATAATACTGGGTAATTGCTTAAGATTTTTTCTTTATTCATATGCAATAAGACATATACCCAGTGATGAAAGTCTGAAACAAGACCTCCAGATACTTTTCTTCTTTCTTCTGGATCTGGATAGTGTATAGCAAGTGAAACACTAATCTTGCTGCCCCTGTCAAATTTCTTGTTTACTGGAAAAACAGAAAAAAACTGCTGAAGTTGTGGTCTTACTACTTCAATGAATTTTTGATCGTCCAAGTTGATATTATAATTTATACTAAAAGAGGGATTTGTTATGCAGCAGATTATCTTGCTCATATATCCATTAGAAATGCATAGATGGTAATTATCTTTGAAAATAGGTTGCGTTAGTAGGTCGAATTTTGTGTTTATCTGTATAATTGGATGAGACTGCAATATGTCATTTTTTTTTCACTTCTTATCACCATAGGTAAGGCAAATTACAGTATTTTTATCAACGTATAGTTTTGTAGCAGCATCATTGTTCAGAATTGGGGTGCCAACAATCGGAATTCGTTTTCCATTTGCATCGCCATTGAAACTGTTCCCACTTGATGCAAAAAGTCCATTTTCATTTCTCAATAGAGCATTGGATGGGTTAGGATCTAACTTTGTCAAGCCATCAACGTGACTTTTTGTTGTCGCATTTCTGTTGTGTCTCGGTTTCCTATTCTCTTATTGTTCGCATTAAAGACATCCTCGCAAGTTAATGCGACTTTTTCCAAATATCCATTAGTTACAGCAGCAGAATCAGACTCGGGATCGGCAATATCAAGGATTTGTTTTTTTTTCGGCGTTGAAACTATGCCCGTCGAATGCAATGCTTCGTGGAACGTAAAGCCCATCTTTATTTCTCACCAATGTATTCATTGGACTATTTTGAACAGTGGTGAAGCTGTCGACGTAATGTTTGTAGTGGCATTGGATGAATCGATCGGTTTTGCAAGATTTTTAATGCGTTTATTTTATTTATATATTATTTATTTTCATTGTCAATGCAAAGTGCTCTTTTTTCCAAATATCGTTTTGTAACTACTCCAGAATCTGCATCTGTTTCAGTAACATTGATTATTTGTTGGTTTCGCGCATCGTAGCGATTATTCCGGAAAATCAACGAAGTATTATTAACATATTGAATGGTAGCGGCATCTCCATTCTCTATAGGTCTGCCTGACATTCGATATTCTTTTAGTATTTGCGTCATAATTTCCCGTGTGATTCAGTGTTATAGACTCTTGTTGCAGATATTGTTTTGTCACAGAGTCCGAACTCTCTTCGGGATTAGTTACATTTCTCAATTTTTTATTACTCATGTCGTAGTCCCCATCGTGTGTCAATTTAAAACCGACACCTGGAATTCCCGCTGGTCCTCTTTCGGAACCTGTCTCAGAGCTGATGACGCCAAACTTTGTCAAGTAATTCATCTTTATTTACCAAAGTTTTTTCTATACTTCAGAGGCATGCGCTTGGTTTTTTTATCGATTAATAAGAAATCGTGTGGTTTTGAAACTGCATAAAAAATATCTTTCCTGATTTCTGTTGTATGATCCATTTGTATCTGCAACATTTCTCTCTTGTCTCTGCATATTAAAGAATACAAAATAATTACACTGTAGTCGAATGTCTTTTGGAGTCGAAAAATAACTCTATGTCAGGTAAATCAATGATATGTTCTTTTTCCTTCCTCTGACGAATAATTCTTCGATAAGTTTTTGATCTCTTTCCGTTACGAACTCGTCGAAAACAATTAAATTTTGCATGTCGGGATCCAGTTCGTTGACCTTGACGATATCATTTTTATTAGAAGAAAAAGTTGCAATTGAGATTTTTTCGCCAAATGTTTTCTCCAAAATTTCGTGCAAAAAAATTTCTTGCATAAACTGATATTTTGGCTCGGTTAAAATGATTTTATTATAGTAGAGATGTTTAAATATTAAGTTCAACAAAAGGTTCGTCTTCCCTGAGCCCGATAGACCACAGATTAAAAGTCTAAAAGGCCAGAGAGGTGCTAATACGTTTCTGTTCAAGAATTTCTCATCTTCTTTAAAATCAAATTTTTGAATCTCCATTTGCTTTATTTAAAAAGATCATCTTCTTTGACCCAGGAATTAAATGTATTATCATAACAAACCATTTAACATAATACTCTTTTTAATTATTCTTCACTCTAGTTTTCATAATGGTTTCAACTTTATAAATGTCATCTTGCTTTTCGTATTTCACCATTTCTTGGGTGTAAAAATTACCAATGATTGGTTCTCTTTTCAGATCCTTGATCTTATAGGTTATGGGATCTGTATTCAGAACTTGAGCAATTTCAAAACTCTCTTCTGTAAAATTCGGCAGATAACCTTTTCTAAACGGTGTCTTGTACTTGGCGATTCTCACTGTCCCCAGTTTTAAATTTTGGTGCTGTAATAGATTTAATTCTTTTACCAAACAGATTAAAGTACACAATATCTCTGTTTTTCTGCAAGCTTGCCTCTTTTGGGGTCATTCTTATTGATCTGTGATAAGAAGTACTGTAATTCTTAACGAGTTTTGGTAGAACATCCATCCATTTTCTAGTGAATGAATTAAATATTTCCACATTTTAGTCTTTAGTCCTATTAAATCGTTCCACAATTGGAGCTTTAGTCTCATTTTCAGTGGCAAACCAATGGACACCTCGTTGATTAAACAATGATTGAGTTTCTTATTGATAAACTCAGTTCCCTTATCCGTTTGTAACTTGGATGGCTTACGTCGTTTAAAAATTTCGACAAATTCTTTGGTTATCTCATTACCCGTTTTCTTTGTAATAGGTATTGTCCAGGCGAATTTGCTGGAAATGTCAATCACGGTTAAAATGTAATTCGTGTGGTTATTGTGAATTTTAAATTTTTGCATATCGATTAAATTACTCTGCCACTGGTCGTCCGTCTACATTCGAGACATAAACCCGTCTGGTTAGGAATTTTTTTATAAATGGGCTTGTGTAACGTGTACACATCTTGTTGTTGGAGAAATTTTTTACTTCTCTTTCCGTCAATCCAGTTTTGCGCATTAGATCTTTTATACCGAAAATCCCTTTAATGGTCGGCTTCGTGTCTCTTTTTAGTGTCTGTAGATTTGCTGTAAGAAATGTCGTGCTTTTTGCAGGCTTTGTCCACACGGTTAATACCAGGATCTCCTCGCATTAACCTTTTCTTCAGTTTCGTAAACGGTCCACAATACTGGTAACCAGGAATGTGCATTTCGGGTGGATTAAACTTTTCTTGAATCCAGCTTACTATATCTCCACGTTTTACAAATTTTCCTTTCTGTTTCACAAATTTATACTTCATTTTTCCACATGTTCGACATCTGCCTCTCATCGTTACTCTTTTATTCTTTGAAGTGACATATTCAAAGTTATCCGTTAAATTTTCGTTTTACATTTTACACAATACATGCTTAATTTTTATATATAAAATATAAGTACGTGATACTTATAAAATAAATATAATATATCACAGTTATCTAACTATTTAACGCCTGGACAAAAGCAGAAATTGAAGAGTGCATTTGTAAATAAGAATCCTGTAACTTTAAGTATTGGTCCACGGAAGAAAGGTAACGATACTTTGAAACTGACAAAGAGACAAATCATTAAAGTGAAAAAATCTACAACGCCAGTTCGACTTCGTTTTAATAAAACACAGCTAGGTGGATTTCTGCCGTTCTTAATACCTGCACTCGTAGCATTGGGAAAAGCAACTGTAGTTGGAGCTGTGGGATATGCTGGTACTAAGCTTGCACAAAAAGTTCTAGGAAAGGGGTTAAACATTCCTGGAAAGCAAAGAGCAGCTGGCTTATCTAAAAATAAAAGAAAGGGGAAAGGTTTGTACATTCCAGGAAAACAAATAGCTCAGGGATTGGAAAAAAAAAATGAGGCGTTACGTAAATTAGATTTCGAAAAAATAATGAAAAACGAAAACGTATTCCGTAGTGTATACTCTATCGATTCTTTGCCAACAAAAATATTCAAGAACGAAAATGGTATAGTGAACTTTGATGTTTCCCGTGGTTCAGGAACTCGTTGGGTAGCTTATTTCAATGATGCGAAGTTACCTTACGTCGAGTACTTTGATCCATTCGGTTTATCGCCACCAGAAGAAATAAAACACTATTTACTTACATCTTCAAAGCCGATCGTGTATAACTCTTCGCAAATTCAAGCAAATTACTATGTAAAATGCTATTACGGCAATCTAATAATCCCCTAAATCTCTACTATTACGGCATACAATCCCGAAGAATCTAAAATATCCCCTAAATAATCGATGCAGCAATTCGAATAGAAAATAATCGATGCAGCAAAATAATCGATGCCTTTTATATTATATTTTTGTATCTTAATTGTTGGCAAAGAATCGATAGAGTATACACTACGGAATACGTTTCGTTTTCCATTATTTTTTCGATTATTAATTTACGTAACGCCTTAATTAGATAATGGTTACCATTGCATCTATTACATTAAACGAAGGAATAGTAACATAAGCCCATATGATGTATTGTATCAGTTTGAACAAACTCCTAACGATCAGAATGAATTGTTGGTAACAACTAGCATATGAGTACCACATAGTACTACACTACATTAATAAAGATGGTACTTATAACTATCAATTCCTCTACTATTACGGCATACAATCCCGAAGATTTGGAAATTAATTATGAAACGCCGATCACACTCAATGGTGAATACGAGATAGCACTGATCGGTAGCAATATGTGGTATTCCTGGTACAATAACACTCTGATATACTTCAATGGAAGGCAATGGAATAAAATAACTTTCCTGAATGGAATGTACGATATAGACGGATTCAATGACGTTTTAAAAATGTCTTTGGGGATCCTAGCCCTATGATAATAGAAAGTAACCTCCCCACATTACGATTTGTTATTCGTTTGGCAAAAGGATATAAAAATGATTTTTCTGAAGGAAAGTTGTGAGAAATATTAGGATTCGAATAGAAAATAATCGATGCAGCAAAAAACGAACATAAGGAGACCACCTTTTATATTATATTTTTATATCTAAAAATTATTATTAATAATATATTATATTATTAATATAATCGATGCAGAATTATTAATATAATCGATTAAAATAATCGATGCAGCAAAAACGAACATAAGGAACCCACCCAACATAAGGAGAGGGGTAGATCGCATTCTATTCACTGTTCTATTGTCGAATCTTCCTATCTCAATAACCAGAATAGCGACGTGTTGTACAGTTTAGTGCCCCAAACACCACCAGGCAGTTTTAAT
The DNA here is from genome assembly GCA_038380435.1 of Ryuthela nishihirai. Classification (NCBI taxonomy): domain Eukaryota; kingdom Metazoa; phylum Arthropoda; class Arachnida; order Araneae; family Heptathelidae; genus Ryuthela; species Ryuthela nishihirai. The sequence continues at coordinate 31,598,288 of JAWZYU010000022.1, forward strand.
CGACACACATCCATCCTTCCCCATATATTTCCCGCTGAATAAAACTGATTACATTTACAATGTCAGAATGAAAGTAACCGATCAGAATAATAAAGTAATTGACTTGAACAAGGAAAACGTGACTTATACGTTATGTTACACAACAGACCAAAATAAAGATGAAGATACTGAGAAAGCGAATTAAAATATTTTATACAAATCCGTCACCTATCGTTCGAAAAAACGAGAAAATATCCCCTAAAAGCAGAAATATTCTTAATCAGTTAGTTAATTTACGGAAATGACCTAAAAATCGTAAAGTAATTATAAGATGAACGTTGAAGCTACTTACTGGAATTTGTTCGAAGACTCAATAGACGATAATTCCGCGACAAAATACGAGTACTTGGAATGTCGAGAAACCAATGTGAATGTTAAAAATCTCGAAAAATACGAAATATTTCCCAAAGATATGGGCGTTTTTTTACATCCGCACAACAGTTATATACACGTGAGAGCCAAAATACTGAAATCAGATGGGTCTGATATCGGCGGCAGTGATCTGATTACGATGGTCAATAACGGGTACAACATTTTTAAGAGAGCTCAATATTATATAGAAAACAGAGAATTGGGAGATATTAAATTGCCAGGAGTGACGACCACGATTCACAATTGGTTTTACCGAAGATTTTTCACACAGTGCTGCCAGAAGTATGATGTGGTTCAAACATACCGCAGACAATTCGAAAATGAATAAGTATTTGTACAACGGAGGCGAAGATAAACTGGACACGAATAATAAGATAAAGGATTTTGCACAAGCGTTGAAGAAAAATCATGATTTCAATAAAGGATTCTCGGACAGATATGAAATTACAAAAAAGAGTCAAAACGTAAGTTTATTCTTACCACTGAATCGCTGTTTGGATTCTGCCGAGACGTGGATAAAGTGTTTCGCGGTGTAAAACACCATAAAACTAGAAAAAAGTGACGACAAAGACATTATTCAGAGAGTTGGGACTATGTTGTATAAATTTGAAATATCTCACGTATCTTGGTTTATTCCAAAAGTGGAACCATCACTACAAGTACTTGCAAAACTAGAATCTCAGTTAGAAACGGCAATCCACATGAAATCTTTTGGGAATCAAACTGTACAAATCAACTGTACAAATCTGCTACTCGAATTGACCCTCATGTCAGTTGGTGGGTTACTACAACTCAAAATAAGCCTGTCCATCTTTATGTCATCTTACAAAAGTCTAACCGATTAAATAATCAAACCAGAAACAATATGGTGTTTGATCACGTTACTAGAACCGATTCAGATTAGAGTGAATGGCAAACAGTTTCCCGAACAAGAATTCGAGTGCAACTTTGAACCCAACACTTTAGACTATGTGTGAGTTTACAACAGCTTTTTAGCTGCAAAAAATATGGATATCGACTCGGGTACACAAATCAGTTACCAAGATTTTATGAAACTGTATTCGATATTCCACTTCGATGTCGGCAAATACGAATCACGTCTATATGAATTATCAGCAACTGCTGACATCGAAATACGATTTAAATTAAATAGACCACCAAACGAATTATATCACGTATATTGTGTAATTGCCTCAGAACGAAAAACAACTTTACAACCACTAGAGGGAAAACTTTTAGTTGCTGGCTAAAATCTATTTTAAATACAATCATTTCAAAATCTAGATCTATTTGCACGTTTTAAAAAATATATGTATGTTCCCCACTTCGTCTTGTGTGTAACCCTTTGACCTGATTACGAAACTGAAGATGAAGCTAGATCGAGATAACATGTGCCATTATCTTTCCAAATTCTCGATAGAATATTTCTGACATGGCGGCAGCTGGATGCAGTCAGTTATATATTGTTAACGTAAGTGTTTCAATTATTCTTTCTTTAGGAACGTTTTTTTAGCCTACTAATTGAATCTGATTAAATGTTTTTAAGAGAAAATTTTCAATTAATCCGTTCAAATGTTTTTGAAGATCCTAAAAATTCTGATCATTAAGATTGTATTAACGATCTTTTTTATTTCAGGAAATATTCTTTTCAAACTTCTATAGCTGGACTTAGAAAAATCAGCGACCGCCCGCACCAACGGGCGACCAACGATTCAACTAAGCAACTTTGAAAAAAACATAGAAAAATAACTACATGTCAAAAACTTAAACTACTTACTTTTCAGGAGGGGAAAGTCAAAGTGACTTGAAATCGCTTGAGACCCTTCTTAAAATACTCAACAGAACCGAAACTTTAAACCAAAACTGAATCTTCAACTTTGATTTTGGATAAAAATTTCGGTTTAATAGCAAAATTATTACTTGGACTTTGATTAGATAAAAGTTTTAATATTCTTTTATGATAAGAAATTTATTCAGTTTTGGTTTAAAGTTTCGGTTCTGTTGAGTATTTAAAAAGGATCTCAAGCGATTCCAAGTCATTTAGACTTTCTCCTCCGGTATAGAGTTCCAATCTAAGGTAAGTACGATTTAAATAAATTTAATTGTAAAGCTGGAACGGGAATTATTACGTGGACTTTGATTACATAAAAGTTTTAATATTCTTGTAGCAAAATTATTACTTGAACCTTGATTAGATAAAAATTTTAATATTCTTCTATGTTAAATTATTATACACTTCGGTTTTGGATAAAAGTTTCGGTTTGATAACAGAATTATTACTTTGGACTTTCGTTAAATAAAAGTTTTAATATTATTATTTAAAACCAAACTGAATATTATTACGTGGACTTTCGTTAGATAAAGGTTTCAATATTATTGTTTGATACCAAAATTATTACTTGAACTTTGATTAGATAAAAGTTTTAATATTCTCCTATGTTAAATTATCATACACTTCACAAAGTTTCAGTTTGATAATAGAATTTATTACTTTGGACTTTGGTTAGATAAAAGTTTTAAGTTTCGGTTTAATAGCAAAATTATTACTTGAACGTTGCTTAGGTAAAAGTTTTAATTTCTTGTTTGATAACAAAATAATTATTCAGTTTTGATTAAAAGTTTTAATATTTTTCTATGATAAGAAATTTATTCACTTTTGGATAAAACTTTTTTAATATTCTTCTTTGATAACAGAATTAATACTTTGGACTTCGCTCAGACAAAAGTTTTGATTCTGCTGTATCCAGTGAAGTGTATGATAACTCAACAAAACACATCAGTTTTTTATTTCATACACACACACACACCTCATTTCAACCTAATTCAATTAAACTAATTCACAAATTAATTTAAACCTCATCCTCCCCCAAAAAAATTAAATTAGTTTTTCACATGCTAAAAAACACCCCATTTTTTTCTAATTTTCACACATATTTTCACAAAAAACCACACGAAACATACTTTTATTACCTCACCCCCATAACTTTCCCCACATTTTTTTTTAGAATTCTCTACCCTTTTACTGTGCCAGAACTCTCATTTATGCTACTATTATATTTTAACTTTTCACCCACTGAAGTAGTATATTAATACTACTAATATTGTATAGAAAAAATTACTACATTAAACATTACTTGCGAAATTCCACTTATGCCAACGGTTCACAACACAGAACCTTTTTGCGTAGGTTGCAAACCTGTTGCACGACGTTTCTGACCAGTACTTGTATACATGCTATGTAATGTACAGGTATTAGCCAGAAAAATTGTAACAGTTCCATGTTATCTCAACTGAAAATCACATTCAGAGCTCAATAACTTCTTCAATGTGACTTTTAATTTAAAAAAAGTGTTTAAAATTAAAGATTTTAATCAAATCCATCGAAATCTTTCTTTAAAACAATATTTATTCAGCATTCAAAGAGCTATGAACGCTGAAATATTTAACAAGCTACAAAAATCGACCATAAAATTGCATTAAAACATTAAAACAAATTAAGAGATCAGCACCGGGTACACTATCAGAGTCAATTTGATTGCCAGATCTCTGATCTCTTAACCAATTTTAATGTTTCAATTATATTTTGGGGTTATTTTGCAGCTTGATAAAAATTTCAGCGGTTCATAACCCTTTGAATACTGAACAAATATTGTTTCAAATAGAAATTTCGATAGTTTTGATTGACAGCTTTCATTTATCTTTAAACATATTTTTCATTAAAAATCACATTGAGGAAGTCATTGAACTTTTCTATAGAGATAACATGGAACTGTTTCAAGTGTTTTGTCCATTACTTGTAGCTCCTCATATATACTATCGTAATAGTCTGCCATGTAAACCCTTCCCCTCCTGTTTGGCTTCTTTGCGGACTTGCGCCTCCGAAAAAAGTGTCATGTCGTACGAAGATTTCCCAGGAAGCTTCACGGCATGTATGACTTTGCTTCAGACACATCTGCATACATCTCTGTTACTTGTGCGTACACAGAAATGTACCCGCTCCAATTGGAGGGTTCCAAAAAGAAAGAGCTGGAAAGCGAGAGTGGAGTAAGATGTGAAGTAAGTGCAGAAAGCGAGAGTGGTGTAATGCTACGACGAGTAGGACGAGTGCTATGCGCGGAGAGTGGAGTACGTGATGAGGCAGTGACGAGGACGATGGCGCTGGTTGCTGTGGAAGAAAGAGTGGTTGATCCATAATATGTTTGTTTCCGGTGTTAAGCAGTTTTGGTCTGGATTGAATTGTTCAAGTGATCCAGAAGATTCCAGTGACCCAGGATGGAGAACAGATCAGAAAAACTCCTACTTTCTTTTTGTCCTTCCCCGTCTCCTTCTCCAAGGCGAAGTTAATTGATGTTAGTTCAATTTTTGTATTTATGAATGTCAGTACCTTGAAATCGGGGAAAGTAAGCCAAGATGGCTAAGGTTATATACAAGAAAAGAATATTAAAAACTGCAGTTTTGTATATACTAGAAAAGCTGAATCAGGTGCTGGTTATTCAGTACTTCTGTGGTTTTCTTTCTTATCACGTTAGCAGAGAGATAAGTGGACAGAGCGAGGCAAAGAGCCTCAAGGAAAAATTAAGAATATACGAATCATAATGAATTTGAAACAGAACGCATTGTATTTTCCTAGTTATTTGCCCTGCTCCCATTGTTCCCCCCTTTCAGCTAGAATGAACGGGAATGCAGAACAATACTTATCCTGAGCTAGTGTCATTGAATTTGATCACTGCTAGCCCATTCCAAAAAGGTTCTTGTTTGATATTATCCACCCATCGCATTCTAACAGGTGTAGGTCTATTAAAATCTCTAAACACACTATTCGTAACACTATTCGCTGTGGACAATATACCCAAACCTATGCAGTCTTGACCTACACAACATCTTGCCTAATGGTAGTTAATAATTTCTTCGTTTAACTTCATCATTGTTTATATAGTCAAACCACCGAATACACAATAGCCAAGAAACTGCACATAGCACGCGATCGTCTCGGACCAAGGAAGGCAAGCTAGAAGCGCCATTTTTGCTTTTTATTGCAACAAGTAGTAGCCAGGTTATAATTATTATATCATGGCCTAAAATAACTTAACTAACTTAATATGTGTTTAATAAATCACGCATTTGGAGTTGCATTCTAGAAAGATCGCCCAGTAGCTTGGAATGTGGGATTATCTGATTCAATACAGTAAGCCTTACTCCCCACCCCCTCAAGTAAGCCATCCTGTGATTGCATTGGCAGTGATTCCAGCAAAAAAACTTAAAAAAAAAACAAACGAAAAAACTACTGCATTAGGGCATTTTTAGGACATGATGGTGAGTGTAGTATCCCTCGCATAATAAATTAAGCGATTTTTTTGTCTATGTTTTCATAAGTGCATAAGGTATTATATGTCATGGATATTGACATTTTAATTATAATATTTTCTATTTTTTTATATGTACATATTTATGGTATCTGTCTATTTTTGTTCTTGTGATATGATTATTGCCTGTAGCTATTTCTATTGGCTGGGAACGTCAAGTTGATGACACTGCACCAAGTGCACGACAGAGCCTGAGATACTGTAGGTCTCAGGGGAGGGTTAAATAGATTCAGCCCTAAATATAGTGTGTGTGACTTAGAAGAACTAGAGGTCTGTGTGACCAGGTATATATCAAAGGTCTGTGTGACCATCCGAAATAAAAGTCTGTGTGATTAACAATAATTCATTAGTCTGTGTGACTAACAGAGAACGGAATCACTAGAAACGATGGATAACCTCCTAAGACGTATCCCAGCAACAGGAAGGCAACACTGATAAGCAATTCCGGGACACCAAATTCTTTATCGTTTGAAGCTCAGTTACATTTTTTTTTAGTTTATTTCCCTCTGCGTAGCTTGCACGACCTTGATCACTTTCTCACTATATGATCCAGATATCTCACAAAAATGTTGTCCTACTAACGTTTCCAAGCTTTCCCGCTGAGACGAACAAACACAATCTATTTTTTATGATTTATTTCAAGGAAGGCCTCCTAATTTTAGCACATAAGAATAATTTTCCTACATTGAATTGATTTGTAATTCTATCATCTTTCACCCGTCTACTTTCTTCGTTCTCCTCCTATCGATCGAGGATCTGACAGGATATTTTTGTTCATTTGAATATTTTCGCCTGCTTGGCTACTTAAATCTATATGATAATTTAAATATTTCTGGGTACATAATTCTGACTCCCAGAATCTAATTGGGTACATGAATCTGTTTTACTACACGAATCTGTCTGGTACTTTAAATCGGTCTGGTACATCAATTTTATCTGACTCTTTGAATTAGTCTCGTATTTTGAATCGAACTGGCCCATTAAATCTATCTGGCATTTTGAATCGAACTGGCCCACCTCAACTGGTGACTGAACCTGCCGCTGCAAAGAATTCGACCTTGTATTATAACCTGTATGTTAACTTGCATTCCTTCGGTTAACCTTATGTGCTAAAAGAATTACTCCTTTCATTTTAGTTCCAATATAGGGTTAACTGCAGTTGACTTTGAGGATACTGACATTTTATGCAAATGAGGACAATATTTTTCCTAATTATTTATATAAAGAAGTTCAAATTTTTAACAAAACCAAAACCAATTCTGAATAAACTGTTTGTTAAATTTTTAACAAACAGTTATTCAGATTGCAAATTATTTCCTTATTTTGTTTCCCGATCCGTAATGTCATAAGTTCGAATATTTCTTCTAGTCCTGTTTTAATGATAATCAGGTGCAGAACACACAATTTTATCCTGAAAAACGGCACCAAATGTTACGAGGGAAACCATAGTTGGTCCTCCGATGGTATTGATCGTATAGTGGTATGTTTGGCTTTAATTTATTGCTATACTCCTTGGTTTAGTTAAGATGCTGATGCTCAGTTAATTCAGATGAACTGATTCACTCAACTCTGCAGTTTAGGTAACAAAGTTTAATAAAGAGAATAACGTAGCTATGATAAGGCTGTTCTAATTAACGCAAGCGGTCTAAGCAGATTGAGCATAGGTTAGTTTCTCATTTAAGTCAATGACATGTAAAGTAAGTTCCTGAGGATAAATAGTTACTTGCGGATAATCACTAGTCCTCCAGAAGGGAACTGTCCTCAAAGGCTCTAGGCTCCTCGTCTATGGAAATGGCACTCGGAAAAACAAAAATTGAAAGAGGGCAGACTTTTAAGTTGGAGTTATAAACTCAGCTGACGCAGTTCAAGAGCATAACTATGGGGAAAATCCAAAGGCGATTGTGGTGGCTGGGCCCTACACACAGCTGAGGGGGGGAAGCTATCTATCTCCGTCGTCTCTGACGCTCTGCTGTGCCTGTCTAGGGGTGAAGATGGCCCAGAACTGTGCGTGGCTTGGAGTAATATTATTCTTTTCCAATCCAAAAACTGCTTCCAAGTCTTACGTCTCCATTAATTTGGTGGAGGAGAAACACTCGGAGGATGATGACCATATTAGGCATCCGACTGGATGATGGGGATCTTAGGGAAACATAATCTCTCAACTATCTGAAAATAGTAGGGTATCCAAATAAGGTGCAGGAGTGGAATAGAGAGGACTAAAAAAAGAAACTCCTGGTTCTTTTGCGTGTTTTATAGTTGTGAGAGATTAAACTGTTTTTTTATAATTTCATAATTTCGATATCATCAGTTATCAAGATATGCTAATACCATGATAACACCTCCATTCATTGAAGCTATTTCAAGTTCATACACAACCACAGAAACGCCCCAAGACGATCAACTGGTATTTTTTTTAGCATATTTCCATACATTATGCATGTTGGTATATGTTAGTAACCCATAGTCATTTTCTTTTGCATTCACAGCGATAATCAGATTTATTTGAAGCCACTCTCTTCGTTGTTGTATACCGCTAACACTACCATCTCGTGTTCTGCCCCAACCTGAAATAGCTGCGATGAATGGAGACTTTATTTGCAATCATAACATCTACTTCAAACTAGGGAATGAGACTTAATAACAAAAGGGGGAAATCTCCATCAGTGGCCGGTAGTTCAACGGTCTGACATCTGATATGTTATCAGGAGTTCAAGGGTTTGTATACACCTGGCACGAAACAATATTTTTCCCCTATCCCAGTATTAGCAAAAGATAGTGGTGTCAAATAAACCTGATGATCGCTATGAACGCAAAAGAAGATGACTATGCTTTACTAACATATACCAACATTCATAATGCATGGAGATATGTTAATATGCTCAAAAAACACCAGTTGGATTGACTTGGTACGCTTCTGGTGTTGTTCACGAACCTGATATAGCTCCGATTAATGGAAACTTCATCTCTATTTGAAACTAGGTTATGAGATTTAACAAAACAAATTAGTAAATCTTCATCAGTGGCCAATAGCTCAGCAGTCAGAACATCTAACATCTTATCAGGAGATCGCAGGCTTGGATCCCACCAGAGACGAGACAATTTTTCCCCTATACCGTGTTAGGATAAATAAACAGCTAAGACAGTGGCTTCAAATAAATCTGATGATTTCTGTGAATGCAAAGGAGATAGCTATTTGAATGCAATAAAACTACATTTTATTAACAGCAAAAATAAGAAAATATATAGAAAGATAACAAGGATGTAAAGAATCTTGTTACTACTCTAGCTAACAATGAGATTAGAACTAATTATATTGTTCAAAATATCACTGCCAATGTATGAAACTAGGTAATGAAGGAAATTCAGACCAAAAACGAAACCTTTTACATCATAAAAGGCACAGTTATTCATAAATGACTCGGACTTACCTATCCATATGCAACAGCCAATAATTCTTCGAGATAACTGGAAAGTAAGTAAAATTTCCTATGTAGTACTTAGGATCACTACCACCAAATATTAATTCGCCAGCTGGAGTTCCACTACCTGACCTGTTTAAAGAAAAATTAAGATATCACAGGAAAACGTTCTGTAGAGAAGAACATTTGAAATAATTAGCTGAAAAAAATTGTTTACCCCTGAGTGGGACATTCAGTTTTATAAACGAAACCTGTTAAAGTGTTATAATATGTTTTTATTATTATTATATCTATTTTTATTATTATTACCGATTATTATTGCGAAAATATATATATTATTATATGTTATTAATGGAAAATATTCTTATTTCTTTTCGCTTTAACATTTGTCAGTTTGTGGAATTCTCAAAAGAGTTACTCCACCGTATCTTTCGAACCCGATGGAGAAACTTAATGATTTATTTGTCAAATGAAAGTTTGTGACGCGGAGGGTGTCTTAGGCTATAAAAAAAATTGACCTCCATGTTTTCTTTCCCCTAAAAAAGGGGAAATATGAAAACTATTGTTTCGCTATATCTTCAGAATGCGAGTTCTGAAATTAACAAGTTATACGTCAAATGAAAGGTACTGAAGCGGCGAATATCATAGGCTATAAAAAAATTGATTCCCATGCTTTCTTCCATCTTAAAAAAGGAAGGAAATATGAAAGAGTTTGTCCCCCTATATCTCCTGAACGCGAGTACGGAAAGTAACAACTATGCGTCAAATGAAAGCTTGTGACGCGGGGAGGGAGCTGCTGCGGGGAGGGAGTAACATAGCAGCAGCGAGTAGTGCATTGCAGCTTCCGATTTTAAATTTAAGTTACTTTAAGTGATTTTTATAAGTGATTCTTATAACACTACGTGATCTACTTATTATATCCATTTCAGCAATTAACGTCTTGAACCGTAAGTGAATGGTCAGTAAATTTAAGTTTTTAAAATCGGAGTCCATTATGTATTTCTCGCTTTCCGACTTGGAAAAACATTTGGAAGCTTTTCTGGAAAAAAATTGAATTACTCAATAGCGAAATAGTTTTCAATAGAGCAAATAAAAATTAAATTTTTGACCCATTGTAATGTCAAGTGTAACAATCCGCCTATGAACTCTGTCATCCAATATTCATAGTATTTTACCAGCCCCTCTCGAATTTTCATATGCCAGTGTCGTTAGTGTTCATCCTATTTCCACCCCTGACAATCATCACCCTAATCGAAATAGTCCTAGCCATGGGATCCGCAGAAAATTTTCCAGGGGGGTGGGGGGGCAAAGCTTGGAGACAAATAATTACATAAATAAATTTTTATTTAAATACTTAATTTTTTTCACAAGTTGATTATAGAATACAGTATTGCATCAATACAAAAACACATACATAAGATATATAAATTAATTACGTTTAAATTGTTACGATTATAATGTGGAATTTTTTACTCGGTCCCAGGGGGGAGGGACATGTGCCCCATTTGCCCCCCTCTGTGGACGCCCTTGGTCTAACAACAGAAAATCTAGTCAGTCGTCTTCATCTACTAGCTCGCAGGAATCTAGCCCATAGGTTATTGATAAAATCCATTCGGCCAGCTCAAAAACATATGTACTGGGCACTCGAGAAGTTCCCAATATTACTACGATGAGCATTCCCAAGAAAAAGCGAATTTTAGTAAATAGATTTGGCCCTATTGGTACTTAAAGTGACATTGTGAACATTCTTGGTAACACAGATATTGTTTACTAATGTGCAAAACTCAGAACAAAAAATATCGATCCCTATATTTCCTTTGTCATAATCTGTAATAACAGAAAAACTGGATTATTTTTTAATCAGAATTTATGCCCGAAAGGAACTTTTATCACTGAGTTTAAGGATAAAGGGATACCAAGGCACATTATTACCGAAGCTACGTCACCCTCCAATCAAATGCCTGTTGGTCCAAGTTCACAATCCAACAACAACCAATGACTTTCAAATAATTTTGAACACTGTAGAGCTAGTTTTCTGAATCCACGCAGCATATGCAACATAATTCACCCTTTGCACCATTTTATCTTTACTCACAACTTAGATATATTAAAAAAATAAAAAAAATAAATAAATCCCCCCTCAAGCAGCCGCTTGCCACAGAGGTCTGACAGGATCCTGTCAATTTATATGCCAAAGTAGAAGATCTGAGAGGATGGCACGACCTCAGCAGAAAAACGTCACATACATCCATGTCTTACCTGGGGCTAGAACCCAAGTCCCTTATAACAGTAGCCAAGCGCGCTAAACACTCGGCCATGGGACGGCTTTAGATATATTATGTATCACGAAACATGGATCGATGATTCCTACTTTGACGGTTGTGTGTGTGTCCTAAAAGTTTTTCAACATTTCGTAAGGATAGACTGAATACTAAAGGTGGTTGGAGTGTGTATATTCATAAAAAATTCTTACCACTGGCTTCTACTATCAAAGCCTACTCGTTTTAGTGAGTATGAAATTATTGATGTTGACATTTATTCATCTCGCAGTCGCATATGGCGTATACTCACAGCATACACCCCTCAGTATAATTCTAGCAACCATTCTTATTATCGATGGCTTCCTCAAATGTATTGAATATGTCACTAGTGTCAATATTCCAGTAGTTCTCACTGGTGACTTTAATTTAGCCAATATCGACTGGTGAACTCCACTGTCTACAAATAATGCTCAAGAGCTTGCTATCTCACGACTAAATTTCCTAGGATTCCAACAATTTTTCGCCTTTCCCACAAGAAAATTACCTTGATTTGGTCTTCTGCAACTGCAATATAAGTGGTTTATCAAAATAATGGAAACACGTACTTTTTGTGGAGAACATTTTATTAATAAGCTGTAGACCCTCTTGGGAGTTCAGAACAGACTTATTTCGACGTGGAGTAGATTTATACAAGTCATGCATATACGGTAATGGAATGTGGGACCATTCTTCCTGTAAAATATGTGCCAGTGATGCTGGAGGTTCAAAGTGTGATCTGACCTTGATGCCGGAGGTTGAAAGTGTGATATTTCTACAAATGTTCAATAATATTGAGGTCTGGAGATTGAGGTGGTCAAAGTAGCTGCTGTACCTCATCCTCATGCTCTGAAAACCACAACTTGACACATTTCGCAAAATGCACGGGTGCATTATCCGCATGAAACCAGGGACGTTCATTTGCGAACAATGCCCGCAACATTGGGTGCAGGTGGTCTCCGAGAATGCATTTTTACGTTGCGTAGGTGACACGACCCGCAGAATAACTAATGGCTCTAAGGAATGCCATGATATGGAAACCAACGCATCAGGGATCGCATGACGGACCAAACAGTCGGGGTGGTACGATTCTGCAGGTTTTCACTTGACATACACTCTACTAATGGTGGGAAACAATGCATAGCACGATTCATCAGACCAGATGATACATTGTCAGTCTTTAACATCCCAGTTTTTATGTGCTTTGCACCACATTACACGTTTCGTTGCACAGATGTTGGTAATCAGATGTTTGTGGATTGCAGAATGGCCATAAATACCGGCATGATGAAATTCCCGACGAATTGTTATGTCGGAAATGGGATCATTCCGACTGGTTTCAACTCCACTGCTATTTGTGGTGCCATGGTCTTCTGCTTCCGTTATACAATCAGTGCCAAAGTTCGCTATCCCTATCTGACAACTTCGCATGGTATCCACAACTTGCATGTTTGGTGGGAACGCCCTGTTCTTTTTGATAGGTATTATGATTAGCAACAAACCTCAGATGCTCCCCAATTAATAGACTGCACTACATCTATCGGGAGAATGCCGCGTTATACCACTATCCACCATCGCGGTTGAACAGTACTATAAAGGTAAAGTCCCACCTTTGGCAAAACCTAACTGTGATCTGCGTCCTGGGTCGCTCCAAACAAGGATATTGAGGATCCAAGTTAAAACAGCGCCCGTGATGCCTTTTTTGATAAGTAGTCATATTCTTCGATACAGTGTTACATCTATTATTTTCGTCGTTCTGTTTACTGAAACTATTGCAAGATTCGCACCAATGATCATGCCTTTTTAGAGATCACCTAGATCTGACATTGTCGACCTGTGGCACTGCTACATGATAGCCAACATCGTACTTCTCCCATTTATATACCTCACATCGCAGGTGCCGTCGTCCCTGTGATATGCATATAGCACATTGTGGGCACTCCATCGCCGTTTCCATTATTTTGATAAACCCCTGTACATTCATATTGAACACTGAAGCATTTTGCCTTTTTTCCACCAGTAATACACCTCCCCATATTCCTGTTGTTTTAACCTCAACCTTTGCATTTCCTGAGTCACTGGATTTTATAAATTCAGATTGCGATATTTTATCTGACTTAGCAACGTTTTCACTCATCATGGTTCTGCTCTTCCTCAATGTTTTGGCCAACTAACTGGCAGGGTTACATCTCTGGCATATAACAGATAGCATAGGGTTTCGTGAGTCGTGCTGTGCATGGTATTTTACTAGGTGCATGGCGTTTAGTACAAGCCCATCGGTGTACCCTACTGACAAGAGGGTATGCGGGGGGGGGGAAGTTATGCGGAATCTGGCCCAGCTAAGATTCGAACCTGGAAACTGCAGATCACAAACAGTAAGTTTGTTCCACAGATTATTCTACTCAGTTACAAGGTGAGACAAGATGGAAGCTATGAATTGGTTAAACTGTTCCATTAATCCGTTTGAGACCAGATGATAGAAGCTCGTATTCTGCTTAACTATTTTCAGCTTATTAAACACCTCTGTCTTCACTCGATCAGTAAAGCTCCATGCATTGCCACTAATCACAGTAGTGGGATCCCATGTTTTGGAATATAGTCTGCAATGAATACTCGGGTGATGGATTCTGCTGACTGGTCGGGTAATGCATAAATTTTGGCCACTTGATAAAATAGTCCCTAATGACTAAGATCTACTTGTTACCTGACTGGGTGAGGGGAAGGAGACCTAGGATGTCCTTTCCACTCTCTGGAAAGGTCATATCGTGAGGGGGGGGGGGGGGGGGCTCTGATCAAGTTTCTGTTTCGTTTCTCTTGATAGCCACGTTTCTTCAGGTAGGATATACAGATCTGAACATAAATTTACACGTCAGTAGTAATGTAGCAGTGTTACTCTGATTTGACTCTGACAAGGTTTATCGTAGCATAATTCCAAAATTTGGCCATATGTATATATACCAATCAGTACCACCAGATCAGTATACATGCTCTGTTATCTAAGTGCGGGGTCAATAACTGCACCTCTGAGAGTTGCAATCGTGCCATGAAGCTCTATTGTAGGTATAATGCAGCTGAGCTTACTTTGTTGGCCAACTTGAAACAAACAAAAGTTATTTTTTGCCAAAAATGCAGAATGAGTCTTTTTTTGCGGTTTGAAATCTCAGAAAGAATACGGGTTCATTTGAAGCTTAACAGAGTTCAACTTACAGTTTTTGTTTTTGTTCATGTGTGTGTGTGCAAATCAACTGAAATCAAAACATTTCTTCGGATGAGAAAAAAATGTTTCAAGTAACAGATATACAGATCTGAACATAAATTCACACGTCAGTAGTCATGTAGCTTTTTTTTTTGATTCAAGTCATGGTAGAAATTGTGGGGAAAATCTGAAGAACCAAGGATTGATTCAGGAGTTGAACTAGGGCTGAATTAAGTCTAAATTCAACATCTGAAATTTCCAAAATTTGAAAAAATAAAAATATATGTAATGCTTAAATGAGTGAAAAGTGAGCAGAGTTTGCCAAAATAATATGAGTAGAGTCTATCTGTCGGAGAAAGAGTTCCGATTTTGGCCAACAGTGTGAAATTACAAAATATTCAACAAAATTTAGAGTTCTCTTTTAATGCTTGATTGAATTTCTCCAACAGTGAGTAGAATTCAATTAGTCATTGGTGAATTCTTCTAATTGAAAGTCAGATGTCGTTGAGATCAGTAGATAGTTTTTGAAATATCTTTTTTCTTTTGGGAGCATTGTTTTAATCCCTTGTGGTATGGGCTGCAGATTCAGAATTTTAGTGATCTTAGTTATCTTCCACTATTATAAAATATTTATTGCTCAAATACAAAGAAGAATCTTGGAAATAATGACTATTTAACGTATGTGAAATATTTTCGATTATATTGCAATGTTTTTTTCATAACAAACATATTTTCGTTGAGCCTACTGTGGTCTTTTTTTCGTGATTTAAGAAATGTTGAGCTAGAGATTTCTTGAAAAGATATTTCTTTCAGTGGAGTCTGTTTTTGTAGATTTTTATTTTCCACAGCAATTGGTTCCGATTTTGGAATGTCTTGATTTTAGTAGAGAGCGAAATTATTTAATAGTCTGAAAATCTTGGTTGCTGATAACACTGGGCTTTGAAAAAAAGCATCACAAAAAGGCTTTGAAATGAAAATAGCCAATCTTTACCAATTTCAAGGTGCTGAACACGAAATAACAATAAATTTGTCGATTGGCTCTTGTTCAGGAGAGACAGAGATGGTCATGTATAAACGACTCAGTCCACATTGAGTACATAGGCAACCATTTCGTAACGTTGTATTTTAAACTCCAGATTGCAACGTATTGCGTTGTATTGCATCAGCCCGCCATACACACAATCCCCGGAGGTCTGATGCAATGTAGTTGAGTCATGACATCACAGCTTTACGATCGTGGACAAAAATGATGCAATCGTTAGTTGCAAGCGACGTATGTTAGGGTGAGCAAGTCTTTTGAGCGACTCCCAAATACCCCTGAGTCATAAGTACAACAAAAGTGATCCTTGCAGTTTTAATCCAGCCGTAGCGATGCCTCGTAACTGTGTTAATAGTACAGATACATTTTGTTACATTTGCGGGGAAGTGACGCTTGCAAGCCAGAAAAGGGCATCACTCCAATAGAGAAAGTGGCGTATGAGTTTTATTTTGGATGCAAGATCAGAGACCAGGACAAGGCCTGGGCCCCACACATATCCTGCAGTACGTATGCAAGAAATCTTCCAAAGTAGCTTAAAGGCGAAAAAGTGTCGATGCCATTTGCTGTTCCTATGGTTTGAAGAGAGCCAAACAATCGCGCAAATGACTGCTACTTCTGCATGATTCCACCTGTTTCTGGAGGCATCACAAAGAAAAAGAAGTGGAAAATAGTGTACCCAAATATACAATTTGCTCTCCGACCAGTTCTGCATGGCGAAGGCCTTCCTGTTACCGAACCTCCAAAAGAATTTCCATCGATTCAGACGATGAGGATGGAGGCAAACCGGCATCCGGTTCTCTGCAGCCTTCAGTGTATAATGATGATCCATACGTCTGCCACAGTGCATCATCTGCTCCACACATTCTCACTGAAGAAATAAAAGATCGTGCTCGCGATTTGGAGCTGTCCAAGGTCAAAGCAGAGTTGCTTGGATCAAGACTTAAACAGTGGAATCTTCTCGAAGAAAATGTCCCAGTGACTTCGTTTCGAACACGTCATGAGCAGTTTGCGCCTTCAAAAAGGAAGATGACTTTGTGTTCTTCTCCGATGTAGATGGTCTGATGAATGCCCTCGGAATCAAACATGGCCCTCACGAATTGCGACTATTCATAGACTCCTCGAAATTGAGTCTCAAGGCGGTATTGCTGCCTAATGAAAATCGACTTCAATCCATTCCGGTCAGACACGCTGTCTACATGAAAGAAACCTGACAACCTAAAATAGTTGTTGAACTGTCTTTAATACAGCAACTATGGCTGGCATCTCTGTTGTGACTTGAAGGTAGTGGCTCTGGATGGGTCTTACAGCTGGGATATACGAAGTACTGCTGTTTCTTATGTGAATGGGACAGCTGAGCAAAGTTGGTGGTTGACTTTAAGAATCCTAGAATTTTGGTATGGCATATATGTTTACTGATTTTTTTTTATTGGAGTGGATTACTAAAGTGCTGAATGAAAATTCTTACAGGTCTGTGAAAAGTTTCCCTCTTTCTGTTGAATATGCAAGGACAGCCTTGTAACACATGTGAAATATTTTCGATCATATATTGCAATGCATGCATATTAGGGTTGACGTTTTCATAACAAACATTTTGTCGTTAAACCTGTTGTGGCCAGCGACAAAATGTTTGTTATGAAAAAGCCAACCCTAATATGCATGCATTGCAATATGATCGAAAACATTTCACAGGTGTTACTAAGCTGTCCTACATATTCAACAGAGAGAGGGAAGTTGGGGAAATTATTTAAAACTGTAGTGGCTTTTATAATTTCTTCGGTGGTCTCATCGACTACTTCATTTCCGAGATTATAATATGCCTAGGCATCCATTGTAAAGTGATGTAGTTTATTTAATTTTGAGAGTTGCTTGTGTGAGAATAACATTTATCCTATTATATTTTTACTGTATGATTTAAGCAGGGGTGTCAAACTCAATCTTGTAAAGTGCCAATTTTTTTTCAAAGTATATCAGCGGGCCGGGATTCAACTGAACACTAATTTTATATAAGAAATCTTTTATTTAAATTTAAAGTATAATCCACATATTTGACATCTTTTCAGCTTCATTATGTCATCGATGTTTGGCGTCAAAGGGGTTGTACTGATTTTGAGAATTGACTGAAGATGCTCATCTGTAAGTCTTGAACGATATTGAGATTTATTAATTTTCATTGTTGAAAACAGCTGTTCCCACGAACATGAACTTCCGAAAAAACCTAAAATACGAGCAACATGGTTCTTCATGTTGGGTTAGTTGCTATGACTTTTAAAATATTTTGTATAAAAAGTTAAAATAGAAAATTCATTGAATTTTTCTTTTAAAACAATATCACATTGCAAATCGATTAATTCCATTTCCATGTTAGTTGCCTTTTCAACCTCGAACGTGAATGTGTTGTTAAATAGTGGAAATTCATACATATTGAGCTCCCGAAAATCTGCAAAACGTCAATCAAATTCATCAATAAAATCAAGCAAAAGATCAGAAAATTTTGTTAGTTTGTCTGCATTGTACGCATTGTCTGCATTGTATCTGTAATATGTACCTATGTGTTCAATGTATAGAAAAACTATTTATGAAATTCGAGTATTATTAATTGAGGTCGCGGGCCGCATCTAAATGGCCCGCGGGCCGTATCTTTGACATGCCTGATCTAAAGGGTTCCTTGGGTAGAGAGAGGAGGGAAGCCCTGATCTGTTAGTATTACAATTTTTTTCCATGTTTAAGTCATGTTAGAGCCTCGTTATATATATTATTATAGTCATGTTAGAGCCTCGATAGAGTCATGTTAGAGCCTTAGTTGCATTAATTCTGCTTCTGTGGAAGACACAAAATTTTGAGTTTATAGTAGTTTCTGTGGTTTATTTGGGGTCAAAAATAGAAGACGTAGCACCATTTTCATCAGAGTTCACAGAGTTATCAGTGAATATCTGATCATAATCTTGATGATTGTCTTCATTGTGTCTGAAAGCTTTGTCGAGCAGATCCTGCGGATTGCAGATTTTATTTTTTGATTAGATTCTTTATTTCTGAGTGTATTTTGGTTATTTCTAGTAACCATGGTGGCACCACCGAAAGCCAGTAGTAAGCGCCTTATAAATTAATAATATATTGATACGATGAATGGATTTTAATTATGTTAATGATATAAAGAGTGAATCTGCCTTGTGTAATTTTGACAAATAGGGGATGAGCTTTATGTTTAAAATTAATTGTAGGAATATTTTTACTAGTAATTCTTATTTCTGATGTTAAAATTGGGAATTCTGGTTTCTGCAAGGTTTAGGATGACAGGACAGGAAGGAAGTTGACCTGTAAGGAATTTCAGTATTCTATTTTGAGTTTCTTCCAACTTCTTTTGTAGTGTAGCAGGGGCATTGTTGGTTAGATGCAGTGCATATTCAATTTTTGGTCTGAGACTTGAAGTACACAGGTTAAGAAGACAAATAGGTCTGCAGACTCAGCTCATAACCGCCATTTCAAAAGCTGCAGGTGTTTTATCCTACCATTAAAGAGATTAACACTGTACTTGAGGTGTCTAGTTGTTTTAAGACATTGCTGCTGTATGGCCAGTCGGCGTCAACCAACTGCTTCTCCTTTAGCTTGCCATGGCATTGATATACTTGAACATCCTTCTCCTTCTAGAACTGGAGCTCTTCGTTCTTGTTCCCTGCTTTCAACTTTCCCTCGCTTCTGCCCCTCAGTGCGAAATCCTGTCCTTGGTGAGGGGGACCACCCTGTGAATATTCCGCTGGCTTGGGTACTTTCACTGGGTCCTGAACGCTCGTCCGCGTGTTTGCTGTGCGCGGAGACCCACATCCCTGTAAAGGAGGATCCTGGCAGTTGCTCGGGTTTCCTCATCTCTCCTCAGCTCAAGACTGGTGGGGTCCCCTTTGGCCGTCCTACCATTGGAAAGCTTGTCTGTCGCAGAGTTGGGTAGAGAATTCTGGGGTCGCTGCTATACACTGCTTTGGCCTCTGCATCAGGTAAATGGGAGGTAGGTAAACGGGAGGTCCTGTGGTGGCCCCCTCAGGATCAACTGGCTGGTGGGCAGGTCCTGCTGCCAGGGTCAATTATGCAAAGAGGTGAGTAACCTTGCTCATGTTCTGGCAATGGTTTGCATTAATTCTCATATTTCTTTATTTTTTAACTTATTTTATTTTGTGAAAACTCGAGCGAGATTCTCAAATTTCTCTTTTCTTTTTCCTTCTTATTTAGTTGTGAGGTCTTGGCTCACTAGCTGTGTAAGTATGGTGACCGGGCAGCCCTGGCGCCCGATTGGGCGTCCACTTGTTGGACTCCTTTGTGGTTGGGGACAACGTATACTGAACCACAAAACCCAACCACGAGTTCCAAAATTGGACTTTCATCGGCGAATGCAGCGAAAAGAGCTCAGCACGAGCCTCTGTCTTCCATGTCTTTGTTTTCATCATTGCTGTCATCTTCGTGTCTTCCTTTGTCCCCGAGGTACTGGTCATCCACTCTACAGGTGATCAGATGATTGAGAATATGTCCCCATTTTTTATCAACAAAGGTTTCAAAGACCTCGCGGGAGAATCGAAATTCAGCATAAAATCTGGTGACTTGCAGGTAGAGACTGCCTGCTCGAAACTTTCAGAGCTACTCTTGAATATCAGTGACTGGTGGAATGGCGGTCACTGTCACTTCACTCAAGACGCTTAATTCCTCCCGGGGGCATGATCTCCAAATGGGGTCTTCTCAAGGTTTCTGAGGAGGAAATCCTCTCGGAGCTTTCATCACAGAGAGTATAGCAGTCCACCGGGTTTAACAATACCGTAATGGAAAATTAATACCCACCCAGGTACTAATCATTACATTCAGCACACCACATCTGCCTACTTCCATCAAGGCAGGGCAGTTACACTTGCAAGGTATGGACATATATACCAAATCCTCTGCGTTATTTTCAATGCCAGAGGTTCGGCCATGCCCATACAGCATGCCAGGGAAAGCCCACCTGTTCTTGTTGTGGCAGTCAGGATCATCTCAAACCTGACTGCACAGTTGAAAAGGCATGCTGCATCAACTGTAGTGGCAAGCATCTGGCATACTACACAGCGACTGTGCAAAGCGGCTGGAGGAGAAAGAGGTACAGAATCTAAGGACCTTACACATCTCCTACACAGAGGTGAGAAAGCTGGCAGCACCACTGGCCCTACCTGGCAAGGTTTGCTAAGGCGTTGCAGTCGTCAGAAAGCCCGTCGTTGTGATTGCTTCTGTGGTGGTGCAGACTGACCTCAGCTCAATCTTTCACGCCTGCTCCCAAGTACCTCTTGACAGAGCCGAAGTCAGTGTTGATCGCGACATCAACTCTGGTTTCTATTCCTGCGCCTGTGCCTTCCACTTCCACCACTGGAAGGCTGCCTCCTTTCCTCCCACAGACAGCAAGACCTTCCAAACCCAAGGGGCCTCCACTTGGGCCAAAAAAGAAAATTTAACCTCTCCTCATTCGACGGTCCACCTGCATCGACACCTGTGTAACACAAGCCCATCTGCGTGTGCCTGCAGGAGATATACTTGCAGACAGGCAATTATCCCACTCTCGTTCACTGGGATGGGATGGAGATCACAGCTGCCATGTTCCTTTCTCATCATGGGGGATTTTAATGGACAGAGTCCGCTTTGAGGCAGTGCTGATACCAACGGGAACCTGAGCAGTGGCTCTTGGATCCTTCACTCTCCCTGTTGAACACAGGTGTCATCACTTACTTTCACTCCCCAACCCGCACTTTCACTGCCATTGACCTAACCATCTGCTACTCCTCGATCTTTCCACTCTTTACATGGGAGGTCGAGGACAACCCTTTTGGAAGCGATCACCTTCCCATGGTGTGCATCCCCATGTGGGGGGGCCTTCCAGCTCTTCACGTGTATACCGGTGGAGGCTTCATCAGGCCGACTGGAGTGGCTTCGAGCTCCTTTCTGAGCTCAATGACCATTCTGTCAGCGAGAAGCCAATCAATGTTGCAGTGGCGGAGATGATGGACTGCAACGTACATGCTGTTTGATTGAAAAAGCATACGACACAGCGTGGAGATTCAGCATTCTTTCGGACCTCCATAGCTTCGGCTTCAGAGGTCACATGCCGATCTTCATCGTAAACTTTTTATTATCTCGTAATTTTTGAGTACGTGTCAGCAACACTGTTGCGCCCTTCCACCAAAAACAAGGGTGCCACAAGACTGCATCCTGAGTATTACGCTTTTTGATCTCAAGATCAATTCTGTGAGGTGACAACTCAATGTAGGCAATGCCCTCTATGTTGACAACTTTAGCATCTTTTCCTCATCGTCCAGCATGAGGGTCATTGAGCGATAACTGCGAACTGCCCTGAACAATCTCTTGGTTTGGGTGATGGCGAATGGGTTTTGGTTCTCCCCACAGAAGACTATTAACTTTGCAACTAATGATAAGATTAGGCAAAGGAGTCTACAACCTCCTTTAAGCAGCATATTGTGTAGAGAGAGACTCCGCTGGTTTGGCCATGTTGCCGTATTGATAATTATAGATTGGCGAATAGGGTTATGAAGTGTGCTCAGAATGAAGGGGAGACCTAGGATGCGGTGGGCAGACAATGTCAAACAGGACCTTGTTAGAATTGGTGTGCAGTGGCCAGATGCAGTAGATGTAGCTCAGGGTAGACTTGCTTGGAGAACTAAATTGCACGGTCTGGTTGGACCTCAGTAGCCCATGGCTGCTTGAGGATGATGATGATGTTGATGACGACGACGACGACGACGACAGAAGATTGCGTGCATGAACTTTTGCCACAAGCATAATTCTTCATCTGGACCCTGAGCAGCAGCTTGAGGGTAACATCATTCCAGTTGTGGCGGAGACCAAGTTTCTCAGACTCAACTTCAACTGGAAATTGATCTTTTCACCACACATACGATATCTCAGGTCCAAATGCACGCAGGCATCGAACATCCTCAAGGTCCTTTCCTCCCTCTCTTGGGGAGCGAACCGATGTTCATTGCTCCGTCTCTACCGTGTACTTTTCCGGTCAAAGTTGTAGTATGGATCCCAGGTGTACAACTCCACCCAGGATTATGTGGTGACGGTGCTGGATCCCCTCCAGGCCCTCTGTGTTTGTGTGGGGGCCTTCTACACTTCACCAGTCCAGAGCCTTTATGTTGAGAGTGACAAACCATCTTTATCTATTTGCTGTCAGCAGTTGTCCCTGCAGTATGCAGCAATATTGCGATCCCTGCCTGGCCATCCCACTTGGGACTTCGTTTTGAGTCCCCAGTGGGAAAAGTTATATCAGAATCAGCCTACTGCCATTCGTCGTTTCCGTTTGCATGTCCAATGTTACCTGAGAGACATTAACACCAGTCTTTAGCGGCTCACAGTCGAAAGCCAAGCCACTTCCAGCGTGGCTCGCTGTTTCCCCTTCCTACGGTTTTTCCCTGTGCAGGATGGGGAAGGCCTTTGCACTCTACTGTCTGTGTCAGCACTTTGCCAGCCATCGTGCTAAGCACCCGGACTTCTTCCCTGTACAATGGCTTGAAGTCCGACACATCGGTGGGATCAACCATGGCCTGCTGTGATATAATTATTGCAGACCAGATCCTACAGCAGTGTTCCATCTTCAACTGCAGAGTTGCATGCCATCAGCATTGCCTTGGACCATGTAGTAGATAAGCAGCATTGTCGGTGTGTCCTCTACACAGACCTGCTTAGCTCGCTATAGGCTTTGATCTCTGTGAGGCATCGTCCTCATCCTATTCTCTACAAGATCTGCCAGCAGCTCCATCGTCTGGCAGCCACCACCACCATTCTTTGTTGTTGGATGCTTGGTCATTTAGGGATCAGGGGCAATGACTAGGCGGATGTTGCTGCCAGGTCAGAAACACACCTATCCGAATCTCCGGTGCCGATTCCATACTTGGATTTCCGGCAGCGTTTTCCTATCGAGCTCCGGGGACAGTGGCAGATATCTTGGTCTGAAAAAGCTGGTAACAAGCTTTTCGAGATCAAGTCCACAGCTTGTTTTCACAGGAATTGCAAGGAGGAAGCTGTACTTCCTCGGCTCCACTTAGGTCATTTGTTTATTACACATTCCTTTCTTCTTCAGGTGGACGAAGAACCTAAGTGCGAGTTTTGCGACACCATTTTAACTGTTAAACACATTTTACTTCACTGTCCCTGATTTAATTTTAAATGATATATGTTTTTTAACTTTCACGATTTTTACGTTCGAGCCCCTTACACTCGGACATCTTTTACCCGATGGCTCTGTTTTAATCACTGTTTTTGTGTTTTTACATTTTTCTGGTTCTTTTACATGTTTATGATATTTTACTTTGTTTTCTAGTTATACACTTGTTTCTGATTTTAAATGGGTCCTATACACCCATTTATATTGCTGACTTATACACTTGTTGTTTTTATTCCTATTTTTTATACCCATCTTTATCGTGCCGTTTTATTTCTGTCAATTTTAACCTTGGTTGTGAGTTAACTGACTTTTATCCGTTTAAGTCTTTTTGTTTGGTGCAATATAGCCTCAGTTGCTCTTGCGCCATAAAACCTCAGACAGCCAACCAACCCTCACCTCTGACGAGAACAACGTCATTCTGCATGTCAACCCTGAGGTCTCACATGACTTACTCATGTGACAGTGGTTGACGATGTCTTGAAGCACGAGCAACTGCGTGGGAAAAGGGGTGTGCTGTCTGCTTCACAGCCTGCAGATTTACTCTCAAGGAGCAATTTCATCTGCTTTATACACACACGAGCCACTGAATTAGAAAACCTTTATTTATTATCAAGCTGGATCTCTTTTAGCCCGAATTGCAGCATGTATGCGCTTTGATATAGATTCCACAAGATGTTGGAGTTGCTTTACATCTCCAGCATACCGGGAGTTCACCAGACAGTTCTTTAACTGGCTCAGATTTGACGGTAGAGGACTTTGCTCTTGGATCTGTTTTTCTAACATGTCCCATACATTCTCAATGGTATTCAGATCCGGGCTTTGAGGTGGCCAGGGAAGATGGTAGAAGTCGCCATTGCTGAACACATCTTATGCAATGGACAGTAGCATTTCGTCCATGAAACAGCCGTCACCTTCTGGATAAAAAGTCAACATAGCAGGATGGACTTGATCGGCAACAATGTTCAGATAATCCTTGGAGGACACCCGACTTTCCAGCAATATCAGTGAACCCGTTCCATACCAACAGAATGTACCGCACATCATGACACAGCCTCCAGAACCTTGAGTTGTGTTTACAGGCAAGCTGGGTCCATTGCTTCATGAGGCTCCCGCCAAACTCTCTGCCTACCTTAGGTACAGAACAAGGTGCATTTCTTTGCCAGTTATTTTGATAATAAAGTATCCGTGGTAGAACAACTGAATACAACACTAAGTAAGAAACTTGGTTGCTTCTACATGAGAAACAACGTCATCGGAAAATACAGCGGTACCCCTCACATGGCTTCCAAGTCCGTGACCTCGAACAACAAAGATGTAATTTGGCATCTGAAAGTAACTTTCAATAAGGTTGGTATACAGTTGTGGAAAGAGGAAATATTCAAATTGGCCAAATCACAACATCATAAACTTCCCATTTACCAAATACCTGACCTTTGAAGAAAGGGTGAATTTTTTTATATAAACAGAGCGCCAATATTAAGTAACTGAACCCACCCACTATATACAGAGAAAATTCTTGAAAAGAAAGGACAACGTGAACTTTTCAAATGGTGTAAGTATGCAAAACCCACTTCGATACTAACAGATGGATAATTTCCCCTTGACAGTCCCCTCCATTGCAAGCAAGGATGTTTATATATCCATAATTCATAAACTGATTTCACGGTTCATGTACAGTTCAGCACAACCTGTTCGTCTCAGTGGAAAATGGAAAGTATGTTTAGCCGAAGTCAACTTCCTTGTTGAGCTGCTACAATATCGATCGTTCCAATGACACATAACATTGTGTACATGAATCTCCTGTACACAATACTGTGTTCAATACAATTGTGCTCTTGTTCCTCCTGCAGAATACTGGAAAATCGAGCTACAACATGGAAAAGTCAGTCGGAAAGAACTGTTGGCTCACCTCTTTGCTCTACCAAAGGGAATACAGGTAACACATACACACACATACTGGTGGTTATTGTGTATTCAAACCAAGTGAAGGAGAAGGAGTGTTATTCCTTAAATCGAATCTTATCAAACTTCTGTGTGTTAGTAGGGGTGAAGTATACAAATATCTCTACCACTGATTTTCTACCAGCTTTTACAACACTGGAGCATTCGAGTTAGATGATGACTAATTCTTAAATTTTTCCACCTGCTTGAACTCATTATTGCCAATGAAAATTTGAAAAGTGCGAATCGTAATATTTTAACAGTACCTATCGGTGTCAAAAGATATTCTACAGACAGCAACAATCTATCTCTTGTTCTCAGAGCTAAATGAGTAAAACAATTTTTTCATTTTAAAAGGCTATTTTTAATAAAAAGATAAATAATTTCCATGTTGTACGGAGGCGTTCAAAAAAGATCTTCACACGTGCTTCTAGATTTGCATTCGTTCCTTCAAAGTCAAATCGCTGTGACCTGTTTGAAAGATTGTTTAAACTTGTCATTACGTGTTAAAAACAAAGGCCGTGTCATCATTTCTCATTTCTCTGGTGACGGTTAAAGTTGTCTCCGAAATCTGTGAACTGTTCCTATGGAGACTACTAAGGAAGGGGAAAGATTTGACATTTTCACAAGGATGAAGCTTGGGGACGACGCGAAAAATATTCATGCCTATTTATCACAAGTATATGGGATCATGCCTGTTCATATGGCACAGTTACAGGATGGATGGCGAATTAAGAAACAAACGGCGGAGCTTCGAAGACTTCCCTCATGCAGGAAGACCAAAGGAGGCCGTGAACGAGAGAACCATTGCTGCTGTTCGTGAACATTAAGGAAAACCCATACATTACCGTTGAGGTAAAAAGTTTAGATGTCAGTGTATCGATTGGCAGTGTCAAAAAATTATTCATCAATATTGAAAGTTCCGAAAGATCTTGTTACTACACATCTCCCAGAAAGACCGACAACTATGTTTGAGTTGCAGAAGATAACCGCATCTCTATGCAGAAAAACGTTTGTTACAGAGGATGTTAAAAATTTTTTCAATTCCCAAGGAATGGGAGCTGTGAACACTTTACCTTCAAAAATGACTATGAATGGCTAATACTGCACCGACATTGTTTTGCCCAAAATGGTTAAGGAGATGAAGGAGCAGCATCCAACAATAGGCGTGTCAAGGGTTCTCCCAGTTCACGATAATTCCAGTGCTCACAAAACATGGCAAATTACGGCCTATCTGGAGCAAGATAAAATCAAATAGGTACCCCATCCTGCATATTCACCAATCTTGCACCATGAGAATTTTGGTTCTTTCCAAAAAGTAAGAAAGAAACTCGCTGGAAAGCTTTTTTCAAGGGTGCAAGACTTTACAAAATGCGTTCATTCAGAGTTGCGGAGTTTTCTCTAACCAGTGTTCCAGACTGCAACTTTGCACAGATGCAGGAGGGGAGTACCTTAAAGGAAAGTAACAGTTTTGCTGATATAAGTGAAATGGGTTTTGTTCTACAAATGAATGTCAAGAACTTTTTGAATGCCCCTCATATAAGTACTATTAAAATATTCCTATTTGTATTTTTCCATCATCCGTTCGTTCGAATTAAAACTTTTAGAATACAAAAGTCGGTTAATGAAAAAGTTCATTATGTTTGAAAATGATATCCCTATATGTAGTTTCATTTGCTTTTGATTCTACTTAGTTGTATTATGGTATGATGTATGCATGATTACTATATTCACAACTGCGTTCATTAATGAACGGCTGAACCTAAACATCTATATCCTGAGACATGTATTGTTTTTTAGCACCCACCCACTGAACACTTTTACCCCTGAAAAAATTTCTACTGACGTTCATGCTAGGACTATTAAAATTAGCATATCATGAATTTATTACCTGAAAAATAGCGATCAATTTTTACAAATAATGCAATATCAATGCAATAATTAATCCATTATAATATTTAACATTTTGATCAGCGATCCTTACATAGCAATAAATTATTATACCGTAATAAATCTGCTCAGAACAGTTTATAACTTTGAACTTAGCAAGTGGTACCAAAATATTTAGGTTTATTTATTATTACCATGTAATCGTAAACGGTTGACAATTGTTTTCAACGAAGGTTTTTAAATTAAAAAAACTAAAATTTAATGAGCAATTCAAACAAGATTTGTACATACCTCATATTCATATAAAACGAAAAAACACCATTATCCAACAATTTCTGATTCATCATATTGTAAAATACTGGTTTTACATTTCTAACTGCAATACCCTGGAAACCCAAACCAAGTATTCCATCGAAAGGTACTTTACACATGAAACTATCTTCTACTGTAATTTCACCAAATGTTTGATCTCGAATCTGAAATTTTAAGGAAAAAAATTTACTTATAATAGGCATCTAGAGACAGAATTTACAGAAGTTCAAACTCTTGTCTCACCTCCAAGAAACATGAATGTCTTTGGATATCTTACATGCAAATGTTGCATCAGATTTTCTGTATTACTAAAGATGTAAATATATTGGATATTTTACTTAGATATTAAGTATGTAAACAACTAATACATCTCAATTGAGCCTAACGTTAGAATATAAACAATATCCGTAAAGTATCACAATTTGCAGGCAGGGAAGAAAATATCTTAAAGATTTAAAATAAAAAACAAATGACCAAGGCTGAATAAATAAATGGCCAAGGCTCATAACCATTTGAAACCTTGGGCACTAACATTTTTACACCCTCACTCACCCATTTGCAAAGACATTTTATTTCTTAACTTTTGCATTAATTTTAAAGTGAAGCAATGGTGCCTTGCTGATTTCTTATAGAATCACAATATATGCGGCATTACATTATGTAAAGAGCGGCTAGGGGGAATCATATATATTTATCCCCCCATTTCATATATCTTTATCAAAATTCAATACACAAAACCGAATAGGGCATTTTTTAGTACTTTCCTCATATCTAATAACTAGTTCATGAGTATTTCAGAGACTTTTTTAGTTTCTATTTTGTTCATTCTCTCAAAATTCTGATGGCGCTGACTTGCAATAATATTACTGTTGCACTCTAATTTGCATTATTCTGCACCTTGAGCACAGCATACGATTCCCTGGTCAAGATCGTCGCCATTTTTTCCCTCCCTCCTACCCGTCACCATTTTCGTTTTAGTTGATCGAGGCATGTAACGACCAAATCAACGAAAACAGCTGCTGGTAAACACTTCCAACAGACAAGTGTATTGTTATTGAATGTGGTCCTAGGAAAAACAAGTGAAAAGTCCAAAGTAAAGGGATAAGAACATAATTTGAATTAAAGTAAGATTTGTGAGCCGTCCCATGGCCGAGTGGTTAGCACACTTGGCTACTGATCTAAGGGACCTGGGTTCGAGCCCCAGTATTAGGCATGGATGTGTGTGTCGTTTTTCTGCTGAGGTCCTGCCATCCTCTCAGATCTCCTACTGTGGCATATAAACTGACAGGCTCCTGTCAGACCTCTGTGGCAAGCAGCTGCTTGAGGGGGTATTTATTTATTTTTATATTAAGATTTGTGAGGAAATGCAATAGAGCAACACGATCCCACTGGATGAAAGAAGTTAAATTCAGCAAAATGGTCTCAAGCACATTTCAAGTGTTTATGGCCCTCGAAACGAGTCGCTCTACAGAACTGATGAAGGTATGGAGAATCAGCTGTTTACACATCTAAGATTGGGATGAAGAGTGTGTCAAAACAGGCGTATGGGAAACATTAACGTGAGGGTCGTCATTTTGGTGATCATCTACAATTTATAGCAGGGGCCCGTTAGTGCTTAGCCGTTGGGAAGCCTACAATCAATGTTCATCAGCAGAAGCAAGAACCCCTCTCTAAGTCGGAGCAGGTCCTTTCTACTAATAATTTGGCATCTATAGAGAAAAAGTATTGGAAGTCCTTAGTGAGATGTTTAACATTGGCATCTTCATAAATCCTGTGAAAGTAGAACTTTGCAAAACTATAAGGTCTGCCTAGGACTTAGCTTTTTTCTCCCCCCAGATGCGTTATTGCTAGCAGCAAACCCCTCTTGTAGTCATAAAAGTCTTGTAGTCAGTAGCAGCCCCACAGAAATGGTTATTCAGCAGTATTTCCCCCATCCAGCCATGAAGATAAAGAAATAACAAATTGTTCCTTTTCCTCTCCCTCATTGGCTTAGAGGGCTTTAACTGTCCAACATTAAGACCACCGCTCACAGTGTTCGAAGTTACAGATATGCCAAAAGTTTTAAAGAACATTAAGTGTCCATTGGATTGCATGATCCACCGCTTTGGAACCGGAGGAGCAGCTGAAGACGTCTTTCTATTGGACTCTCACCCTACGAAAGTGGAACTCGATAGGAGAAAATTATTATGCCCTACAGCATACGAAGTAACCCAAGATCAGCTTAGAGTTCTTGATGGGATTGATGCAAAACTTCATAACCTGTGCCTTTGCACAATACATATATGAGGACAATACACATATACAATATATGAGGAGGTGGTAAAAAGAGCAATACTTGAGGGAAGCAATGAGCAGTCGTTGGAAAAACCTGCTAATGCGAGGAAAGTGGATGCGGAATATGGCCGACCAGCTGAGTGTAAAGTGAGGAAAGAAAATAAGAATAGGGAACAGGAGACAATTTTAAAAAGGATAAGAGATATGAGCTACAAAATTGAGCTGACACATTATGAGAATGTAAGTAAGCACAGGAAATAATGAAGGGGAAGAGAGGATTGAGCCACCACCACCACCACTGATCACGTGCCATGCTTGCTGGCATAGGAATCATATCAGCCAGCAGTTCAGGGCATATGAATGCACAGATGGCAACCACAGACAAGAGAAGGAAGAAAGAGACCAAAGAAGTGGAAATCAATTAACAGAGCAGAGGTATCACTTTCCACAGAGAATTAATGGCAAGACTTCAAAAGGATAAAGGGTAAGGGTAGAGGACCTTGAGAGCGCCACCCCCACCATAAAAGACACCTGATGAGCGTTATTGAAGGAGGGAAAACCACGCTCTACATATTTAATGCCACGTAGAAGAGGAAGAGACAATGGCTCTTATAGACATGGGAGTGACAGTTTCCTTGATTAGCCATAATTGTTTCAAAAGATTATAAGGACACTGTTCAATAAAATAGATCTCACAGGAGTTAGAGGTGAAGACTATCCTGCATTAGGAAAATATTCGGCAATGGCAGAGTTTGATGTCGTAACATTTGAGCACTCCATTTATGTATGCAGGAAGAATTTGGACATTGGCCCAAAGATTTTTTAAAATGTGGTAGCGAGGACCCTACAGCATACGAAGTAACCCAAAACCAGATTAGAATGACAGAATTTGTGACGGGATTGCTGCTGAAGCGTCAGAAACTTGTGCTTTTGCGTAATCCAGAGTCATACCAGGAAATGGTAAAAAGAACGTTATTTGAGGAAAGCAATGAGTAGTTGCCGAAAATAAACTTAAACATTGGAGATCGGATGAAATGATTATTAGTGTAGATATTTTAAAGTCTACAGTACTCCAGCCGAATTTAGAGGCAGGATATGCAGAAAAGAGCGCTCCCAGAAATAAAGCAGAGTGCAGCACCGTTACCAGCCCAATGTCACCCCATTCAGACTGGTTACTTCTTATATAAAATGAAATAAGCTAGCTTTATATTTTTCTTCTGTATTGTCAATAATATCGTCGCTATCCTCATAAAATTATCTTTTATACGTCTTATTCTTACTGTATGCACAGTAGGAAATACCATTTCGGCGGTATTCTTTGAAATAACCCTTTTTTTATCTACTGCATTCATTCATTCAGTAAATCTAACGTTTGGCTTTGTAGCATTTTTAAAACTACATTAGTTTTAATAAGAATATATATCCAAATTATTACGTTGCATGCAAATTTAAATAATTCGGCGGTATTCACTTAAACATTATGGCAGTCCCAGCTATCGCGAAAACAATTTATAAAGTTCCGCCTCACCCTACACACAAAAAAGTAAGCCTAGTGGCATGAAAACAATTATATAAGTCCTCCCCCCACCCCACACACAAAAAAAGTAATCCCAGTGGCATGAAAACAAGTCAGAGTGGGAGCAATTATCTTGGCACAGCCATTAACAGATTGCAACATGGAGATTTTGGGGTGACTTGGTCAGTTAGCAGAAAAAGGAAGGAAGGACATTTTCACGTTAGGATGATAAATTTGCCTCTCATAGTGCTGGGTAAACAAAAACATTACGATAGTAAGATTGAAGAATTTGATGAAAGGCATGTACTTAGTGAGAAAGAGAAGACTAAAGGGAAGGCAAAAAGTCAAATCACCCCTATTACATTGGCTGACTTTCAATTGTAACGTTTTCTCCCTTGGCAAACGAAGAGAGTATGCACTTTCTCATGTGAGTTCGGGATGTCTTTGAGAGAGACATCAGTGGGATTACAGGAATGAGGGCAGTAAAGCAAAAATATAGTTAGAACTCATTCATCAAGAGCCTTATACGGTTTCCTATACATTGCAAAGTAAATTGGACAAGAAGATATATTTGCTAGATAATGGGATAATTAAATAGAAAGAACACGTCACCATTTGCTTCCCCAATGGTGCTGGAGAAGGAAAAAATGAATCCTTCTATTTCTGTGTGAATTATCCAGCCTTAAATGCTTGAACCACACTAAATTCGTATTTCCTCCCTATCATTAGTAAAATTAGGAACTAATTGTCTCACGCTCAGTATTTTAATTTCCTGGATATGGTACCTGGATATTGGCAGGTACCAGGTGCACTCCTGCAACACAGAAAAAAGTTTTTGCCAGAGAATATTTACATGAATTTACTTCAGTTCCATTTGTCTTGAAAAATTCAACTTGAACGTTACAGAGATGATGCATAATGTTTTAATGGGCTTAAAGTCAAAACAAGTGTTTATTTATTTAGACAATATTAATCTGGTCTCTCACTCCTTCGAGCAGCACCTGTAACGACTCCAAACTGTTCTCAATGAGTTGCATAATTTCAAGTTGAAACTGAAACCTTTAAAGTATCAGTTAATGAGAAATTCCTATATTGCATCTATGTCATTTGATCAAGGCTCTCAAGGTCTCCAAGCTGAGCCCTGAAACATTAAACAAATTTCCAGACTAAAGACAGTGCAGAATTTCTGATCATTCTTTGACTTTACAGGCTCTCATCAGAGGTTTATCAACAAATACACTGAGGTAAACACTCTGCTAGTTCCATTGGTCACGAAAGACCTAAAGTTTGAGTGGAACCCCCAAGTGGAGGCAGCATTTAAGGATTTGAGGCAAAAACTAATGGAGAAACAATTTTACAGTATCCTGATTTTCAGAAACCCTTTTCTATTTACAATGGCTACGAAAGATGTGGCTATTACCATTGTTTTGGAGCAAACCCAGGAGGATAGCTTTCATTTGCTGGTGGCATGTGCCAGCTGATGGAAAAATTCAAACATTCCAAAAATTCAAACGATATTTATACTAGAATTTTGAAATTTTGGTGGTGGATTAGCAATAATGAGTTCACCCCTTACCCCCAAGGGGGTGGGAAAACGCAACTCTTTCGTTTTAAGAAATAATTGTTTGTTTTTAGAGATAAATTAAAAATTATTTTTGGATTGGTTAGGTATTGATGAAATTTTACCACCCCAGTTTTTCGAACCGTTAACAACGTCCTCTAATGGCAGAAAAATTTGTAAAATTACAAAATCTTAAACGTAATCAATTTTACAAAATCTAATTTGTAAAATTACAAAATCTTAAAAAAAATTACAATTGAAAACGATCTACGTATATTTTTGCGAGAAATTTGGGTGGTAGAGTGTGGTGATCAAGACGTTCAAATTGTCCGCAGCGTCTTCATGTCTTACTCCACTGGAGGTGGGAGGATGCAACGTTTTGAAGAGTTAACAGAAAATTATTTTTGAATTGCGTAGGTACTAATGAAATATTACTATTTGTATTTTCCCATTTCATTAGTTCTAATCAGGGCCGATCGAAGACATTTTGTAATCTGACTCTCAAAGTAAATCTACTCTTTAGAAAATACAAGTTAATTTCATTCTAGTATGACACGCGCTGTCCAGCCGAAAACATCTCTTATTTAAATTTACATGCAACGTAATAATTTGGATATATATTCTTATTAAAACTAATGTAGTTTTAAAAATGCTACAAAGCCAAACGTTAGATTTACTGAATGAATGCAGTAGATAAAAAAAGGGTTATTTCAAAGAATACCGCCGAAATGGTATTTCCTACTGTGCATACAGTAAGAATAAGACGTATAAAAGATAATTTTATGAGGATAGCGACGATATTATTGATAATACAGAAGAAAAATATAAAGCTAGCTTATTTCATTTTATATAAGAAGTAACCATCAATTCTTCAGAAATTGGTTTAAAACTCTAAACTGATATAGTAATATTTTTCAAATATTGTATAATATACACTGCTGACCATTAAAAGTGCAACACCAGGAAGAACTCATCAGATTGTCCTGAAATATGTAAGATGGGTAACACATGGAAGAACACGTAAATAATTCAAAACGCAGCACATACGCACCTCACGAGTGATAGTAACGCACCCTGGAAGTGGTATAAGAGGAAATTGGCTGAATTTTAAGTATAGCAGAGCCGGTGCAAAACACTGGAATTGTGTTTCTTCGCAGTTCTTGTATCAGTATGCCCTGTTGAAGAACACGGCATCCATATGACCAGGTTTCGACTTTGATCGAGGGAGAATTGTGGGATTACAGGAAGGCGGATTATCGTACCGAAACATCGGTGCTCATATTGGACGGAATGCTGCCACAGTGATGAGAATATGGTATCAGTGGGTAGAGGAGAAACGAACTCACCGATGTGAGGGATCTCAATGGCCCTGTCACACAAACGAACGAGAGGACAGACATCTCGCGTATGGCTTTGAATGATCATACAGCCACATCAAACACTTTAGCTGAACAGTTAGGGTGTGTTGCACATCAACCAGTGTCCACACGTATGGTTTGATGTTGTCTGCAGCATCGGGGCATCTTTTGTAGGCAGCCATTGCTTCGACTACCATTGACTCTACAACACAGGCGTATGCAACTGCAATGGTGACAAGAACGTCGCGCATGGTGACAAGAACGTCGCCCACTTCAGTATGTAGCACCATGATGGATGAATCCGTATCTAGCGGTACAACGGTAACAGGATCAGTGAGACATGCATGATGCAGCGCCATACAGGTCCGGCTCCTGGTGTTTTGGTATGGGGTGCCAATGGACTCCACTCACACATGTGTCTCGTACGCATTACTGGCACTTTGAACAGCCAGCGTTACATCACTGATGTGTTGGAGCCTGTGGTCGTACTTTATCTTCAGGGCTCTCTGGTACCATTTACCAATAGGACAATGCCCGACCACAAATCGTCCAACAATTCTTGGATACTCACCATATGACGCTTCTGCCTTGACCTACACGTTCACTGGATCTGTCCCTAATTGAACATCTTTGGTCTATGATCTCACGACGACTAGCACACCAGACACCAGCAGCTGCTACAACAGATGAACTTTGGCTAAGTATCGAAACTGCATGGACTGACATTCCCCAAATACAGATCTAACGTCTCATCCTCTGAATGCCGGCCCGTGTAGCAGCGGTTATTGCTGCTCATGGTGACTACACAAGATACTGATTTCTTTGTATTCCACAAGTCTAACTGAGTTGTATTTGTAATCATTTGATCCTTGTAGCATGCCCCCAATAGGGGACCACCTTGTCGTGGTAGGGTGGCCTAGGGCCCAGCAATCCGGTCGAAGGCTGTGCCGACCGGATTGGTCCCCCAGTTGGACATAGCCAAGGCCAACCGAAGCCGACAATGCCGCTGACCGATCGGAAGACCGGTTGGATGGTGACAGTGTCCGAGGCCTCAACCTCAGGTGCTCTGGGTGAGCAGTTCGAGTGTTCTGCTGAACGGTCTGAACCCGCCTAGTAGGCACGAGCCCTCAAAAAAGTCTGGGTCTTACTAAGAGTCTCCACCCCGGGAGCCGATCTAACTTGGATCTATATATCTTTGTTCATGGCTAACCGGGGAACAGATTAAAATTAGGTTTCCTCCGGTGGTCAGCTTTCCTTCTATAGGTTGAGGTGCGCCTATAGGGCGTATTCCTTGCCCCCGGCTCTAGATAAGCATGGCTTTTCGAAACTGGTAGTGCTGTACAAGCGGAATCAGGAATTGTCGTGGTTGCATAACATCGCAACAAAAGAGAACGATCCTTGTAACATAAGCTATGTATTCACTAAATATAGCTTTGATACCTCGTCTTTCGTGGTGTTGCACTTTTAATGGCCAGCAGTGTACATAAAATTCAAGCAATGAATTCAGAAATAGTTCTGAACCACTGAAGAGATATTCATATTGCACTATATGATGGAAAATATTCCGATGTAGATAGAAAGGAATTAAAAATCGAACTTCAAAACCTATAATTCATTTTATTAATACATCTACCACCTACCGATGTTCTCAACTTTACTCCAACAGATGTTCTCAATTTTATTTATCCTCATGATTCAGCAGATATCTGTAATTATGTTGCGAATTATGTGAACACTGCCAACAACTACCGCGAGTGGTAGAAAAAGTTTTTCGAAATTGAAACTCATAAAAAAACTATTTAATAATTTGTATTTTTCAATTTAATAATTTATACTAATCAAGACCGACTAGTATTGTTTGAAAATTGGATCAGCCAGTAGCACACCAGGCTCGTAGTCCGCAGTTCCCAGGTTCGAGTCCCACCTGGGCCAGAGTTGAGATTTATTTCCGCAAAGCTCCTCACTCTGCCCTTGGTCAGTAGGAGACATAAGAATAAAACTTTCTCAAAATCAAATTTACTAAGACTCTGTTTCTAATTTAGTATTCTGATTCACAGGTAATAATATAAATTACATAGTTTGCCCGCATTAGTCATTTTGATTCTCCTAAATCATGGACAGCACTATTCAGTATACACCTTTTTCTTATCGTAACTTAAAGCTATATAAATATCCCCCCAATGAGATTGCTAGTAACTGGAAACGAATGGTAAAAATATTAAGCACATAATATACATATATTACACATATTTTTCAGAAATTTCTTTAAAAACCACTAAAACGGAGGGAAACTTTTCTTATGTACCAGATCGGGTTCCCAGATCGGATCTCCCAACTTTACATTTTTTCTAGCCACATATTTCTGTAACATAGCTTTTTTTCTTCCCACATGGCTCTATAACTATAGCTATAATGTGCAGAAGTGTCTGTGACTAAGGTGAGACCTCTGCAGAAAGACA
The DNA here is from genome assembly GCA_038380435.1 of Ryuthela nishihirai. Lineage (NCBI taxonomy): Eukaryota > Metazoa > Arthropoda > Arachnida > Araneae > Heptathelidae > Ryuthela > Ryuthela nishihirai. The sequence goes on from JAWZYU010000022.1 coordinate 31,635,509, forward strand.
ATACATGAAAAGAAATGTCTGTGCTTTAGTTGGGTTGGAACCCATTCCACTTTGATCATTACCCATGGGCGCTAACTACACTGCCAACGGGATATCTGCATTCAGGGCCGGATCTAGGGGAGGGGGCAAGGAGCCATACCCCCTCTCCCTTTCAGAATGTTAGTAGGTAATAGAGGCAAAAAAATTTTTTAAATTTATTTACACCGAAGAGCCAAAACCTATGACCACCTGCCTAATATGATGTTGGTCCTCACGTGCCGTCAAAACAGCTCTTACCCGGCGAGACATCGACACTACAAGATTTCTAAAGGTGTCTTGTGGTATCTGATACCGATACATTACCTGCATATTCTTTAACTCTTGTAAGTTACGTGATTCAGCCGCCGCAGATTGGATATGCTGTTCCAACACAAACCACAGATGTTCGATTGGATTGATCTCTGGGGAATTTGGAGGCCAGAGCAATACCTGTAAGTCTTCCTCATACTCCGGAGACATTGTCGAACAATCCGGGCTGTCTGGCATGGCGCATTACCCTGCTGAAAGAAGAGATATATACTAGAGGAGTATACCGTTGCCATCAAAGGATGTATCTGGTCTGCAACGATGTTTAGGTAGGTGGTAGATGTTATAGTTTCCTGCACATGAATGACTGCCCCAGGGTTTCCCAGCAGAACATTGCCCAAAGCATTAGACTTCCTCCACCGGCTTGTTTTTGTCCTACGGTGCATTCTGGTGCCGACACTTCCCCAGGTAAACGATACACACGTACCCGCCCGTCTACCTGGTGCAACAGGAAAAGAGATTCATGGCACCAGACGATCTTCTTCTAATCATTCAAGGTCCAGTTTTCATGCTCATATGCCCATTGTTGGTGCTTTCGAGAGTGAACCGAGGTTAGCATGGGCACTCAGAGAGGTCAGCGGCTACGATGATGATGGTTTTCAAATTAAAGTTGTTAATATTAAGGTTATTTAATTTTTCGAAGTATACTTTCCTTTCATTTCTGTAATTATTACACTGAAATATTATATGTTCAATAGATTGCATTTCATTGCAGTGTTCGCAATTGGAGAATTTACTTTCTTAAATTTAAATAATGTAGATTTAGTTAAAGCAAGATTGGCTTTTATCCTTAATATTATTTTTATTTCTGTTTTATTTAATCCATAATCGTTAAATTTGTTTATTAAAAATATTTTATATCTATGTGTGTTTTGAGCTTTTATATCATACCATGATTGAAGTTCATCTATTAATATGTTTTTATTATTTTTTTATATATTGAATAATTAAATGGAGATTGCATAAGTTGATTTAGATTTGAAGCTTTTATAGCTAAGCTGTCGACATATTCGTTGTGTTTGATATTGACGTGTGATGGTATCCAATGTATGTATAGAATGTTGTGTTGGTTTAGGAATTACCTTTTTTTGGATAGAATGTTGTGTTGGTTTAGGAATTAGGTTGGTTTTAGAAATTACCTTGATTGATATTACTTTTAAATATGTTAGATTGAAAAATTTGTAAAGCAAATTTGCTATCAGTTAATATTATAATATTTTGGTTATGGAATTTTAATGACTAATTTATGGCTAAGATAATTGCAATTAATTCTGGAATAATAATTGGTTGAAATGAGTCGAGTTTAACAAGGTATTTTAATTGTTCTGTAGGGCAATAGAATGCTCCAGATGCGTTAAGAGTTTCCATATTTGTAGATCCATCTGTATATATTTGAATGAAGTTTGAATATTTATCATGGATGTATGTTTCAGTTAAGAATTTTAAAGTAGATGAGTCTTCTTGTTTTTGTTTTCTATTCGAAATATTTTATCTTTAATTATAGGTAAAGGAGCAATCCAATAAGGAAAGTTGGGAATATAGTCACCACTAGTTTTATTATTAAACATGTCTAGTTTTTTCTTTTTCAGCAAAGTTATATAGTGAAATATCAGGAAATTGCATTATTAATTTGCCTATTATAGGATGTTGTCTATTTTTAGCAAAAATGCGAAAGATTAGATTTTTTAATAAATATATATTTTTTTTATTTCTATTGGTGGTATTGCAGTTTCTGCATATGTGTTTAGGTTATTTGTTGATTGCATTAAGCCTAAATAGTATTTTATTGCTTTTGTTTGAATTGTTTCTAATTTTTTTAATTTTGTTTTTGAGTTCGATGCGATATAAGCATTTAGGTAGGATAATTGAATTTAAAATTAATAATATTTTTTTATTAGAGCTTTCCCAGTTTGATCCTCCAAGAAATCTTAAATAGTTAAAAAGTTTTTTAAATTTTTCTATTGCATTGTGTGTATAACTATTGCATTTTAATTTTGAATCTAAGTGTAATCCCAAGAATTTAATATTATCCGTTATTGTGATATCTTTGTTATTTAATTTTATTTTTAATTCGTCTGTGATTTCAGTTTTTCTATGAAAATAAATTATTTTTGTTTTTTCAGTAGAAATTTTTAAGTTCCATTTTTTAGTATATATTGATAGTTTATTTATTGTATTTTGTATTCTTTTATTTAAAATATTGATATCTGTATCAATCGACCAGAAAATAATGTCATCAGCATATGCTCCGTAACTAATTTCTAGATTAAATACTTCTGAGATATTGTGTAGATAGATATTAAAGAACAGAGGTCCATTTTCAAATTTATACTTATTTGATAATTTATTACCAATTTTTACTCTGAATTTTTTTTCTAATAAGAAATGTGAGAGAAAGTAAAAAATGTTTCCACAAAATTTTAGTTTTTTGAGTTTTGCTATTAAGCCTTGATGTGATATTGAGTCAAAGGCTTTTTCCATATCTATTATATTAGCAACCATGTATAATCTATTTTTTATTGTGTATTCTGCATCTGATATAATGTTTAATAATAGGTCTTTTGATGATCTGCCAGGTCTAAATCCGAAAAAGTTATTATCTAAAATTTTGAATTTTTCTATGTGCCAAATTAATCTGTTGAAAACTAGTCTTCCAAAAAGTTTAAGAACGTTGAACTTAAACATATGGGTCTGTATGATGTAAGATTTTCTGGATTTTTGTTTTCTTTTTTTATGAATATCATATAATTATCTAGTCAATTTTGAGGGTAAGTTTTTGTAGACCAAAATTTATTAAATAGTTCAAATAATTTAAGTTTCCATTCAGGAGTTAAATTTTTTTATAATTTATTGGCAATTCCGTCAGGGTCAGGAGCAGTGTTGTTTTTTAAATTTTTAATGGAAGATCTTAGTTCCAAAAGAGAAAAAGGGAGATTTAGATAGTCTGTTTTACTATTATAATATAGCTTGTGAAATATATTTAAATATTTTATATTTTTAATTGTTTTATTATCTGGTTTGAAGTGTAAATGTAAAAATGTTGAGCTGTCTTCTGTGGTTTCTTGTATTGTCTTATTGTTTTTTAAGGAATATGCATGTATTGGATTATTTGGTGTTATATCATTATATATTTTTTTATATATTTTCCACAGATTTGTGGTTGTAGTTTGAGGAGACAAATTTTCTGTAAATTTCTTCCAATTTAGTTTTTGTAAATTTTTTATTTTTTTAGATATGGCTTTGTTAAGTCTTTCAAAATTTTGGACATCTCTGAATGTTTTTTTCCTATTCATATTTCTCTCAGCATTTCTACGTATTGCTATGAGTTTATTTATGAATATGGTTTGTATATTGTTTTTTGGTATTTTTTTTAATAATTGTTTCTGTGTTGTTATTTATTTTATTTTTTAGTATTTCTATAATTTCGATAAAATCAATTTCTTTTTGTGATATATTTTCATTATTGATGTCATTTTTAAAATTTTTCCAATTTATAGTTTTTAAGCTTGGTTTGGTTAAATTTTGATTTTTAAAATAGATTGAGATGGGATAATGATCGCTCCCATAGTTATCTGAGGATATGGACCATGTTAAGTTTTTAACAATTTTATTGGAACTTATTGACAGATCAATTATCGATTTTGTATTGAATCTATTTATACAGGTTGAAACATTTTCATTTAATATGATTAAATTATAATTTTCTATTAATTTTACCAAATGAATACTTTTATTTTCATTTTTGTGCGAAAACCACATTTTATTATGTGTGTTAAAGTCTCCCACTATTAATATTTCTCCTTTTAAATTTTCTAAGATTTTTGACTATTAGTTATATTTAATATATATTCCAGCATTATATATGTTTATATTATTTGTAATTATATTATTAATTTTTATCTGTACTATTAGAATATCTAATTTATTATATATTAAATCAATATTAATCCTTCTTTGAGGAATGCTTTTATCAATAAAAGTGGCAATTCCCGTAGAATTTTCAGTGTTTTTTGTACGTAGGATATATAATTATTCAGTCTAAGAACCTTATCTGTTAAAGTCACTTGTACACATAATATTTTTATATTTTTTGTTCTTGCTAAATGTTTAATGAAATGAAATTTATTTATAATACCTCTGCAGTTCCAATGAATTAATCTTGGCCTATTCTCCATGACTCGTTATATAGAAAAGATAATAAGTGTCAGTTCCGGTCCATTAGGTAGTAAGCAATCTAGCAATTTTATGAGCAAGCTCATTACATGATTCTTAGAGTTTCCACCTAACGTCAACTTGTTTTCTTTTTCCATCATATTAAATTCATTTTCATCTTGTTTGTATTTAATATCTAGAGAGTTCTTGTTTGAGTGTTTTGCTCCTATTTTTGACTTTTTTCACTATTTCATCGTAATTAATTGTTTCATTATGATCCGAATCTTGGTAATGAAGTACAGGCATATCCGTTGATGTCAATGGTAAAGCGAGATAGTCCTCTTCCAGGTTCGATGAAAGTTTTGGAAAGGAGCTCTATCCCTGGTCCGTATAAATGTGTGTTTGAATCCTTGAAGCATTTAAATGATCAGATCCCTTAAAGGCAACCTTAAGAACTCAGGTCCACTACATGGGGTGGGTGGCCTAGTCTACACTGACTCAGATAAAGCTGAAGTTTTTGCTGACTCTATGGAGTCACAATTTCAGCCTAACGATCAGTTTACTGATGAAACTCATATCCATCGAGTGAACAGAGTTCTCTCCAAATTCCTACTTGCTCCACACTCTGACACTCTTCCTTGGATTTCTCACACTGAAATTTAAGCAGCTATTGCCAAACTTAAAACTAACAAAGCACCTGGTTACGATAACATTAAAAACACTGCAATCAGAAACCTTCCACACAAAACAATTATATTATTATTAAATATTTTCAACTCATGTCTCTCATTTAAATATTTCCCCCACATCTGGAAGAATGCACTCGTTTCTATGCTTCCCAAACAGGGCAAAGACCCATTGTTTCCTGATAACTACAGACCTATCAGTCTCTTGCCCTGTCTGGGAAAGCTATTTGAGCGACTCATTCTTAACAGAATTAATGATTCCCTTCATAACCTCAAAATTATCCCTGATATCCAATTTGGCTTCCGTACCAAACACGCCACAACCCACCAAATCCTGAGGGTGGTTGAAGAAATCGCAACCGCTTATAATAAAAAAGAACATACGATTGCTGTTTATATTGACATTGCTAAAGCCTTTGACAAGGTTTGGATCGAGGGACTTCTTTTTAAACTTATTCAGTTTAATTTCCCTCCGGCACTCATTCATCTTCTCCATAGCTACCTCCTACACCGCTCCTTCCAAATTAAGCTTCATAATGAAATTTCCACTGTCCGACCCATTTCTGCAGGAGTGCCGCAGGGATCGATTCTGGCTCCTACCTTGTTCAATGTCTATGTTTCTGACACTCCAAGAGTTGATAGAGTTTTTTGCGCTATGTATGCCGACGACACCGCTTTTTTATCCTCCTCACTTTCGCTTTCAATTGCAAGAAATCGTCTCCAAACTATGTTGGACTCCTATGAGGACTGGTGCACCTCATGGCGAGTTCAAATTAACACCAACAAATGTATGGCAGTCATTACCTCTCGCAAGAGAAACCCCCATCTTGACAATTTCCTTATTCGACAAGCAAATTGCGTGGAGTGACACGACAACTTATCTTGGCCTCACTATTCACAAAAACCTCATTTGGATCCCACACATTGAAAAAGCCCTTCACAAAGCCAGTATTGTCAAACTCAAATTACTCCCCCTGATTGGCAGGAAGTCGAAATTATCACCCACACTTAAAATTCTCATCTATAAACAAATCATTCGGCCTATTCTCCTATATGCAGCCCCAATTTGGGGCACTTACTCTCCTACATGTATCTCCAAATTACAAAAATTTCAAAATTCTATTATCCGATCAGCTGTAGCAGCTCCCTGGTTTGTACGAAACTCCATTCTCCAACGAGATCTACAAATTCCTGACATCTCTGAGATTATCCACAACATAGCTAAAAAATTCCACGCTGATGCACATACTCATCCTAACCATTTGGTTCATCTTGCCCTTGACTATGAAATTCATTCCGATATGCGACGTAGACGCCCCAAATCCCTTCTTTCCTAGTCTTCTTTTTCTTTTTTTTCTTTCCCTTTCTTGTCCTGACATAGCAATCAAATTTCACATCTCCGTTCTCATGTGGTGAGGCCCTCCCAAGACCTGCATTATTAATCCAGCTCGGGGGCGGCCACTTTCCTGGGTTGATAAAGGATCCCCTTTTTCTTCCCCCCATATGAACCACTCTCACTTGACAGAAATGTCTCGGCATCGCGCCGAAGTAGTCACTAAATTTTCACCATTGTTTATCTTAGTTGAAGGAGATATGGTCCCCACCCGGTGCTCCATACCGTCATTAATGATCTTTGATCTTTGATTGAAGCATTTAAGCTTTCCGTTTGTCGATCTTCAAAGTTTAATTTAAACCCTACAATCGCTAATATACCTTCTATGACGCATATACACAGTCTTCTGCCTGAAGACCGTGTGAAATTTAATAATGCAATCTTAGAAAGATTCTACTTGGAAAAGGATATAAATGAACACGTTTGTTCTGAGCATTGCTCTAGTGAAACTATCGTTTTAGAGTCTGTTCAGAACTTAAATTCTACCCCCAAAACACGGGATGGATTTACATCAAGATGATACCAACACTCCTATTAAACCAAAAAAGAAGTGTGTTGGAAAAAATTCAAAGTAGGGAAAAGGACACCAGAGAGCCATATCTCCCAATATAGAATCTACTTTATGCCTCCAAGACTAGATTTTCAGCCTTGGAGGAGGAATTTTTAGAACCTCCAGTTTCTGATATAGAAACTGTTGATTCTACCAACATTCCAAAGTGAAATGGCAAAAAATTTGGGAAAATCCCACCGATTATATTAAGATCACCAAAGCATTGGATCAACATTAACAATTATCTTGTTAAGTTAGCAGTTGAATTCTTCACAGCCGAAACGTCTGGCGACACTGAACGTCTCCAGACTAAATGTACAGGTGATTATAAGTCTTTTGTACAGTACTGTGAAAAGACAAAACTTCAGTTTCATACATATAAACTGAGGGATGAGAAGAATCTGAGGGTGGTATTAAAAAACCTCCCTTCAGATATTAATTCAGATGAAGTCCGTGCAGCTCTAGTTGATCAGGGCTTCACGATCGTTAAGATCTCTCAAATGAAGAAAGGTAAAGAAAGATCCCTGATTCCTGTATTTTTGGCCGAGTTACCCAAAGATATAGCTAATAAAAAGATTTTTAATCTAACCGACTTTTTCCATCTGAAAATCCATGTGGAAAGCTACAGAGCTAAGAAAAGCCCGACGCAGTGACACCAGTGCCAAAGATACGGGCATGCCCGAAGTGGATGCTATAATTTACTGATTGCTTTGTGATTGCTAATAATTTAATGTGTGAAATGACAGGGGAACACCGCAAACTACAAAGGGTGTGTCCACTTCCCTAAAAAAGATGTGGTATCCGATGTTGTATTACAACCTGCTGTTGTTCCTCCAAAACCAGTTACCAGTTCTAAGGTAACACCTGGTGTTTCGTATGCGGCAGCTGCGTCTAAAAAAGCAGACACAGCTAAGCCAAAGAATAAAGGTAGCCCCTAGTGCAGTTAAATCTCCAGACAATCAAACACCTCAACAATTTGATGCCAACATCTTAAATGACCTGAAAGATATCTTCCTGCTCTTTAAAAGCTTTAATGTATCGAAGATACTTTCTACGATTAAAGGTCTGACGGCAGACTATCAAAAGTCCAATGGCCTGATGGCGAAGCTTATAATAGATCTAAAAGCTTTCGATGCTCTCTTCTCAACCTTTACCTAGATGGCAGTAAGACGCTCGAAAGACTACCTTCAGATCTTCTATAGAAACTGCCAAGGAATTTTGAATGATCTGCCTGAGTTCCGCTCGTTTTTGACAGAATCTCAGGCAGATGTCGTCTTGCTAAGCGAAACTCATCTGCATGCCTCAGATGTTCTCAAGTTCAAAAATTACGAGGTTTATCGCACTGACCGCTTGCACAATGGCGCGGAAGCACAGCCGTCTTGATCAAGCGATCAATTCAACATCATTTACTACCAGCTTTAAACCTCGTCACGGTGGAAGCTACTGCTGTGGCTGTTCTCGATAACAACCTGGGTACTCTGCACCTGGTTGCAGTATATAAGCCACCAAATTCCAGGCTTATGACTGTTGATTTGGATTCCATTTTCGATTCCAGTTTTCCTACTGTTGTTGCGGGTGACCTTAATGCCAAGAATACTGCTTGGCATTCAAGGGCCTGAAACAGCAGCGGAAAGGTTTTACTCGAGTATTCTACTAACAAGGGTCTTATTGTACTAACTTAGTAATTAAATTACTACTAACAACGTTTTACTCTTTTAACACCTTACATAGACCTGATGTACTAGATCTAGCCATATTTGGCAACTTTTTGCCAACGTATGATCTAAGTGTCATGAATCTGCTAAATTCTGATCATCTGCCAGTCTGTCTGACTGGCAGATGATCAGAATTTAGCAGACCTTCCACGTCTGTTGTGACTGGTACGCTCAGCCGAACAGACTGGCAACTTTACAAAACTCTTTTTAATGACAAGGTTCTTGGATCCTGTCAGCCTTTAAATGACAGGACCATCAACGATGTCATCATTGATTTTACAAACCTTTTACTGACCTCCAAGTGTGAGGCTAGTGAAAATTTTACACCTAAGCCCGATTACTATGTCCTGCCACCATATCTCACTCGTCTTATCAAAGAGAAGAATATGCATGTGTGGCAGAGACTTAAGTTCCAATTTGATAAAAATATTTACAACCTCCTGAGACTTGAGGTGAGGTCTCAACTCAGGGACTCCAGAAACGACCAGTGGAATAAAATGGTACAGTCACTTACAACTATTGACCATTCCATATGGAAAATGACTAAGGCTCTCAAAAATACTATGACCAGTTTCCCCCTATACACGGTGAAACTGGACTTAAATACAGTGATGAAGATAAATCCGAGGCTTTCGCGGATGCATTAGAGCTGCAATTCTCAGAAAATTACGATCTTTCTGAGCAGGATCTATACCACTTCGACCAAGCTGACCGATCCAGGGTGGACTTTACAACACCGCTGGAAGTTCAACAGGCTATTAAACGCCTTAAACCTAATAAGGCACCCGGTCAAGATAGAATCTCGAATAAGATGCTGAAACATCTACCAGCGAAAACCACAGTGCATCTTTGTTCTACCTTCAATTATGTACTTAGACCTCACTTATTTCCAGATACATGGAAAAATGCTATTGTGAAACTTTTACACAAGCCAGGAAAGGACTCTACTTTTCCTTCAAGCTATCGTCGCATCAGCTTGCTGTCAGCTTTGAGTAAGCTCTTTGAGAGGATTATTATCATCCGTCTTGACGGCTTTCTTATCCACCACCCTGTTTTGCCTGAGAACCAGTTTGGTTTCAGGCGAAAGAGATCTACTGAACATCATATCCTCAGAGTGGTCGAGAAGGTCGACGACTCCCTCAACAAGAAGGAATGCGTTGCAGCCGTCTTTCTGGATGTGGCCAAAGCCTTTGACCACGTCTGGTTGGACGGCTTGATTTACAAGCTCATTCAAGCTGCTGTTCCATCGGGACTGATTAGCCTTATTCAATCGTATCTTTTTAATAGGACCTTTCAAGTCCAAATCAAGTCTGTCATTTCCACTAGAAGAGTTGTCTCTGCAGGCGTGCCTCAGGGATCCCTTTTGGGTCCGACACTCTTCTCGTTGTATTTACATGATATGCCTTCTTTTGAACGCATCCATCTGGCATTAAACGCATATGATCATGCGATTTTATCTCCCTCCCTGGGTCCAGCCATTGCTGTTAAAAGATTGCAATGCTGCTTGACCCAGATGGGAGATTAGTACGACAAGTGGAAAGTCAAGATAAACTCGGACAAGAGTTCTGCCATCCTCTTTACTGGCAAGCGCCTTTTAAATCCTACTTACCTTGAACTTCACGACGAACCCGTAGACTGGCAAGATTCAGTCGGTGTGTTTTTACACCGCAGGTTAAAATGGGATAAACACATCGATCATATTGTCTCCAAGGCGAATATGCTTAGAGGCCAATTGGGTCCTCTCCTTAGGAAGGAATTCCATCCTTTTACTGGATCATAAGCTTTTACTCTATGATGCCATCATCAGACCGGTGATCTTATATGGTTCACCTGTTTGGGCAAATACTACTGCCACCAATATGCATAAGATACAGGTCTTACAGAACAAAATCTTGAGAGCTGCGGTCGATGCCCACTGGTTTGTTACTAACAGACGACTTCATGCTGATTTGGGCATCGACCACATTTATACTCAAATTAAGCGCACATCGAAAAGTTTCTTCGATGATGTGGAAAATAATCCTAATGAGATTATTTCTTCTCTTTTACTTTATGATCATTCTGTTTTAAACAAGTACAAGAGGCCTAAAACGGTTGCCTTCTCTGAGGAGAACTTCCCGTTTTAGGTCTCCTGTGCGATTCTATTTTGCTTTTTGCATTTCTAGTTACTAGCCCTTCGGGGCCCACCCAAGGGTGGTTTATCTTTGTTTTTCTTAACCCATGCCAATCAGGCATACTCTCAGATGGAGATGGTTAAGGGTAAAATTTTACCCGGGATATCAAAGATCCTTTATCGATCTACGATCTACTATCTTCAAAGTTTGATATGGGGGGGGGGGGGAGATTGATACTTTATTTAGGAAGCTCTGACTTCGAACGGTCATGACGTGTTTTCGCATCGCTCCTGGATTACTTAAAGTTTTAATAATTAGCTAACTATTTATTTAAATTTCCTCTTAACCTTAGGCAAGACTGGGCGAAAATCCTAGTGGAACCTTTGGCAGGAAGGGTAGCTAATTTATCCTAATCTTTTACTTAAACTTATAGTTTCTTAATTAGGTTATTTTACAGGTTTAATTTTCTCCAATGATGTGTGAATAAAGCCTACAGTTTTGGATACACATTACTACATATGATAAGTATTAGTACGAGTCAATAGCCGACCTGAGTTGGCCGCTGTCAGTATAGGAAAAGTAGACGCCAATAACCGACTTTAAGTTGGTCGTTATTGGCGTTGGAAGAGTACGTACTGATAGCCGACTCAGCGTTTGGCCGTTATTGGCTTGGAAATATACTATACAAGTAAGCATTCTACTTTAAAAATCCTCCATTGAGGTATTCTAGCTGTAAGTTTTTCGTATTTTATTCGATTCTAGTCGCTACTGAAAAGCAGCTTTTTTGTATTTTGATTTTTCATTCTTTATTAGATTTGTAATATTACATTTATTCTGATATATTTTTACTCGTTTTGAGTTTTAATATTGTTTTTGGATTGATTACCATTATTTTACAGTAATCCTATCCTTTTGAAATTCGGTCTGAGCTGGTTCTTTCAGTTACAGTTGCAACTGTCAAATTTTATATTTGAATTTTTAGAATAGTTTGCATAAATTTTATGTAAATTTATTCTATTACATTTATCTATATCTATCTCATACGCATTTACTTGTTTTCAACTGCTTTTGTTTGAAAATTGTTCAAACTTCCAAGCATTTGCAATGTCAAAATCTGACATTCAAGGAAATTCTATCCCGGTCCTGACTGAGAGCTATTCTCAAAGTGACGTCAGATCGGACCTTTCTGAGACCTCTGACGCTCAAGTCTCGATGGACAGCTCCTAAATGACTTATGGCGTGCTGATTTGCACGTTTTTGTCAAACAAAAACAAACTTTTGGTCGATTTAAATTCAACAGTGGCCAAATTACCTTCTATGAAGGACATTCACAGTCTTTTACCAGATGATAGAGTCATGTTTAAATGCATGGATTAGACCTAATTGAAAATTCTACTGATGTTGCCAAAAAACCCAAGGGGAAGGGTGCTGGCAAAAAAATGGACACAAGAAAATCAAAAAAGGGACACAAGAAAATCAAAAAAGGGACACAAGAGAGCGTTGTCTCCCAACACTGATTATGCTTACGCCTCCAAGACCAGATTTCCTGTCTTGGAGGAGGAGTACTTATATCCTCCTGTTACTAATATGGAGGCTACTGATTCTCCTACCATTCCTAAGGGGAATAATAATGGGAAAATACGTCCCATCATTTTACGTTCTCCAAAGAATTGGTTGAACACTTATAAGGAACTGACTAAAATTGCTGTGGAAGCTTTCACTGCAAAGACCTCAGGAGAAACGGTCCGTTTACAGACCAAATGCTCCACTGATTATGAGTCCTTTGTAAGATTTTTTGAAACTTCCAAGCAGCAGTTTCACACTTACAAACTGAAGGAGGAGAAAAACCTCCGGGTGGTAACCAAAAACCTACCCACTGACATAACTTCTGATGATGTTCGAGTCGCTTTGGTGGACTTGGGATTCACAATTATTAAACTTTCACAATGAGACGTGGAAAGGATAAATCTCTGAGTCCTGTATTCTTGGCAGAACTTCCAAAGAATGATGCAAATAAAAAAAAACTATAATATCACAGATCTCTTTCACCTGAAAATACATGTTGAGAGTTATAAACCGAGAAAAACTCCAACACAGTGTCACCAATACCAAAGAGATGGATACCCAGAGTGGATGCTTTAATCTGCCACGCTGCGTTAAATGCGCTGGCAATCATATGACGAAGGACTGTACCCGCAAGAAGGATGAGAGTCCACCTAAGTGTGCGAACTGCGGCCTCGACCATATGGCACACTACAAAGGCTGCACCCACTTCCCGAAACTTGAGGTGGTAGTTCCTCTTAAGGAACTAATACTGCCAGTGAAAAAAGGACTTTTAGTGTTCCTGTTACCCCTCAACTTTCCTATGCAAGTACTCTTGCAAAATATTTACCAGCTGAGAACGGTTTCTCGTTGGAAGTGATCGACCGCAACTCCAGGGTGCAGTCTGACCTGTCGGGTGCCGCGAGCTGCGTATGCGTGGGGCCAGGGATGCACAGTGCTGGATGTAATGGCCGACCCCACTGCACGCGAAGCCCTGGCGGTCCATCCAGGGGTGTTGGCGCTGTCGAGGTGGGCTCGCATGGTTGTAAGTGCTGTTCCCCTCATGGCGTCCCTCCACCTGGTGGAGACGCTCTCCCAACTGGACCAACTCTGCTTGGATTTGGCACAGTGGAAGGGATGCCAACAGGTCTGGAGCTGAGGCAGTATGTTCGGTTCCATAGTTTCCCCAGGGGGTTCTCCCTCGAGAGCTCGTATGGCCATGATTCGCCCAGAGGCGCATTCGTTACTTTCTTCCAGTATGGCTTTCGCCAAGGCCTCCTCGAATGTACCGGGATTGTGAGAGAGCACGGGCCGCAGGAGTTGCGGGGTCAGGCCTGCGAGAAACTGGGCCAGGTGCATCTGATCGCCGACTACCTGATCTGTGGTTCCCGTATTCCTCTCTGCAGTGCCCAAGAATTTGTAGGCACGGGTTCAGATGCAGGCAGCATATTCCTTAACACTTTCGTTGGTTGCCTGCTGACAGCTCGTGAATTCGTGTAGCCAGATGGCTAAAGGCGTTTCACTGTCAAATCATTCCAGTAGTGCCCTTTTGAAAACGTCAAACTCCTCCTCATTCCTCAGCTCGGGGGACTGGTTAACGCATTCCGTCGCACCTCCTCTCAACTTCGATCGGGCAATAATGACCATCTCGCCCGGCCGCCATTGTGCAATTTTCCCTACTCCCTCGAGTTGCTCAAAAAATGCGGCTGCAGTACGGCTGTTATCCCCTTCATAAGGGTTCACTAGGTTCACAAACCCCGCCAGGAGGGTTCCCGAGGCTGGGGACGACTCCTGGATGGGTGGTGCAATTTCGTCCTGGCTGTCCATCTATTGGATGGGGTGGTTGCTTCTTTGCCACGTAGACAGTGTGCTGTGTGTTGGGCTGTGTGTTGGTATTTTGTACCTCCAAAGTGCAAGGGAGGTGTGCACAGAGAGAGATATACGCAATCTATCACAATTTCACTAATACACAAAAACTCCTGGCTAAAATCCCCACGGTAGCGTTGCTCCCTACTCCCCTTACAGCTACCGTTTCCTCACTAAGCTTATCTCACACAATGTACTCTAACTTGGGAGAAGAAAAAAAATCCTATCTCCAACATACAGGGTGATTCAAAACTTATCGTTCAAATATCGTGGGGAGGTAGGGAATACGTCAAGAAACCGATTTCACATAGGAAAGTATGTCCGCAAACTTCATCTACATGAACAAAATGGACAAGTAAAGTGAACACAAGGAAACAGTACAGTTAAGTGGTAACGAATGTGACTTTTATTCCAACAAAGTAAAGTACAGGTTCACAGTAGGTGCTCAAAATTGCGACCATTTACACGGACACAGGATTCACAGCGCCATTGCATTGACCGCCGAACATTTTCAAAAACGCCTGGCATATCACGGACAATGCCTGCGGCGGCCACTATTCGTGCAACAAGGTCCATTTCACTGTCGACGGGGGTCTCGTACACATGGTCTTTCATGGCCCCCCACAAAAAGAAATCCATGGGCGATAAATCAGGTGACCTGGGTGGCCAAGCGATCGGTCCACCTCTACCGATCCATCGAGCTCCGAATGTTCAGTTCAGGTAATCACGCGCAACAATTGTGCTATGGGCAGGAGCCCCGTCATGTTGATACCACATATCTCGGTGGATATGCGTAGGAAAAGCACCCAGAAAAGTCGGTAACACTCTCTCGAGAAATATTAGGTTTTCCGGCCGTCCAATCGGGACGGTAGCAAGTAAGGTCCCAACGAACAGTCACCAATGATTCCAGCCCACACATTTACGGCAAAACGATGTTGCGCAGCGTGACTTCTCGTACCATGTGGGTTGTCGTAAGCCCACACATGTGAATTGTATGTATTGAACACACCTTCACGAGTGAATGAAGCTTCATCTGTAAAAAGGACAGAAGCTGGAAAACTGGGGTCCACGGCACCTTTCTGCATGAACCATTGTGCAAATTCCACATGCTTCGGATAATCGTCAGGATGCAGTAACTGCACCTTTGCAGATGGTAAGGATGCACATGTTCCTCGTGCAGTATCCGCCACACTGCTGACTGAGAGACCCCAAGCTGCTGAGCAATAGCTCGTGTGCTGGTATTCAGATTATCTTCGATGGACTGTAGGACTTGTTCTGCGACGTTGACAGTCCGCGTCAGTCGTCTTCTCCCGTATCCTGCATGTTGCTGCGCAGTGAATCACGTTCGCGCAGATTGCGATGCACACGTGCAAGCATTTGATGCTGCAGTATTCTTCTGTTGGGGTATTGGTCTTCGTAAACTTGCCTAGCTCGGCGGCCGCTTTCGCCAGCTGCCCCATATGCGAGATGCGTATCCGCTAGCTCTAGATGCGTAAAACGATTCATCTTATCACTAGTAAGTCAGCTCGTACACTGATGACAGCGGAAGTGGTCGGGCGAGCTGTACACTGGTTGGGTACACACAGCGCCCTCTACATACGCATGCGTACATTTGCAGACATTCTTTCCAATGTGAAATCGGTTTCCTGACGTATTCCCTACTTCCCCACGAAATTTTAACGATAAGTTTTGAATCACCCTGTATATACTGGCTAATCACTTTTTCTTATCTTATTCAGTACACTCAGCAACCTGAAAAATCTTAACTCAAACATATATAGTGGCTCATCACTTTTTGTTATCTTATTTAGTACACTCAGCAACCTGAAAAATCCTAACTCAAACATATATACTGGCTAATCACTTTTTCTTATCTTATAAGCTGGGGTTTACTTCTTTCTCTCTTAATCATATACTCCCCTCTTATAACAAACCACTTATTTATATATTGAAATCAGAAAGTAACATTTTTTATTTAAAAAAATTTTTGACACACATTACACCATTTAAATCTTTAGTACCCTTCCTAACAGATTTCTTTTCCAGATATCTCACACCCTCCTCACTAAATATATATATACACTTTTCATAATATTTTCGACATATTTATTATATTCCTCGCAAATACGTATATATGAACTTTCCCCATATGTCGCAATAAAACAACAGGTTCGAAGAAATCCTGGTCACGGAAATCAATCTGTTCTACACCCCACCAGATCTAGTTGATGGGGGGTAAGAACTACGGGCAACCGATAGGTTAGACCCCAAAATAATGACTGATGATTGCGTTGTGTTTTCAATGCTGTTTGCGGGGAGGAAGCTTCCTTCTCATCAATAAGAACTCATTCGTACAGGAAGGTACATAACAAACATACTTTATTCGGTAAATGCACGACCGATCATCTGGGGTCGGATCTCAATTCCAAATACTACAGTACACGCCAGGCAACTGAACCTTGTGGGCGAGATATTCTGGGAGACGCAGAGAGAAATAGGGGACATTTGGGACTAATACTGTAGTGGTAAAACTAAAGAATCTCAGAAAAACGGCTGCTGACCTTTTTAGTTTAGTTTGCTCCAATGATGAGCTCTTTCTCGTCTGTTATACTGGGGCTCGGCCAAGGAGAGATCCTCCGCACTCTGGGAATTCTCATCCAGGCTCCATTAGTGGCACGAATAGTTCATCGCCGGAAAACACCTTATAAGTCCGCTGTTGATGAGGCTGGAGGCGCCGGCGAGTGGTTCTGGCAGGTAGCTTGACAGGTGGGCTTTGTCTCTCCCTATTCGCAGGTCACTCCAGGGACTGGGTCGCTCGCTGTATGCTACGTGGTTGTCTGCTGCTCACTGATCTTTTCTCTCCGAGAAGGGGTCTCGACGATCGCTTGTGTGATTTTGCAAGTCGGCTGCACCCGGAGGGTGGGGTACGCTCGTTCTTCACCCTTTCTTTCCTAATCGTCTGTCTCGGCCTACAGCATCTTTGACCGCTACTTAGCTTCTTCGCTTTTTATCTTCCTGGGGGTCCATTGTCCCTTTATGCTCCGAACTCACTTTGGATCGCACGTCCACACACCAGAACACACCGTTCTCTTCTCTCTTTGTCGCGCTTCAGAATTCGAATAGGGCCCCGTGGTCACCTCTCATTGGACAGCAGAGTTCGTCCGGTGACAGCGGTGGCCGAAGATCATTGGCGCGGTCCGATTTTTATTGGACATCCCAGCATCCGGCGTGATCCTGAGTCACCCCTTGTGCAGTTCTTGGTGACCATTGCTGCGCGTATTCGAAAAACTCTCTTTCCCCCTTTTTATGGCTTTGTTTTTCTCGTTTCTTGGACGGGGTGCCGTGGGCAAAGGCCCAGATGGCCTATCGTCCTCAACATGGCGGTCCAAGTTGTTGTTTTCTAGCCGTTTTACTGACGGAAAGTCGGGTGGCTGGAAGAAAAATGGCGACAGATAGTTACGTCGAACTCGGGATTGCAAAATTCCGAGTACGACAATATTCCAACATTTGATCGAATTGTCATAGCTCAATATGCAGACGATATTGCTCTCATCTCCCCTTCTCTGGGAGTTGAGTTTGCAATCAGGAGACTCCAGAATTGTCTGGATGTAATGGAATCCTGGTATGATAAATGGAAAGTGAAACTAAACACTGAAAAAAGTAACGCCATCCTTTTCAGTGGCAAGAGAATTAATAACTCTCAAACTTTACTACTTTTGAATGAACCTATTACATGGCAAGATACTGTTAAATATTTAGGAGTACCTTGCATAAAAAGCTCAAATGGAATCCCCACATACATGGGATCATCACCACGGTGAATACTGTCAGATGTCAGCTGGGACCTCTTCTCAGACGAAATTCTGTTCTCTCTATTGACCACAAGCTTTTGCTTTACGACATGGCCATCAGACCCATCATTTCATAAGCTTCGTCAATTTGGGCGAACACAACTCCTACCAACATCCACAAGATCCAGGTCTTGCAAAATAAGATCTTGCGATGTGCGGTCGATGCCCAATGGTTCGTAACTAAGAGACAGCTAAACAAAGACCTGGGCATCGATCACATCTATTCATATATTAAGTATATCTCGCGGGGTTTTCTTCGAATCAGTTCGATCTAACCCGCATGAGATTATATCTTGCTTTTTTGACTATAATCATGAAGTCTTGAATAAATACAAGAGGCCTAAAATGATGGCTTTCAGCACAGAAAGTTTTCCATTTTAGGTCTTTTGTGCATCCTTATAGTTGTCTTTTGATTTCTTGCCCTTAGGGCCACCATAGTTAAGATGGTTTACTTATGTTTTACACTGATGCCAATTAGGCACATGCTCAGATGGAGGAGGTTATGGGTACTTTTGTACCTGGTACTCCATAGACGAATTACCGATCTACGATCTACGAAAGTTTGATATGCGATTATTGTTGGGTGGGTTGTTTTTAACTCAAAGTAAGTTTTGGCTTTAGCAAAAGCTTGTTGCCAATTAATTTCTTCTTCTTTTTGAATAAAACGAGCTTTACATGCAATAATTCTTATTATGCACTCAGCCCATGTTGTTGGGTGAGGGCCAGCACAGTTGGGGGCATCGAAGAATTTTTAAATTACATTGGCGATGGTGGTGATTTTCGCCACAACGTTTACATACTTGTTTGCCAGTACATGTCGAAATTCCTTGGCCAAATTTATAACACCGGTAATATAAATTTGGAAGCAAGGTATAACTCTTTACCGAGTGCCTGTTAAATCCAATATATACATAATTTGGCAACTTCTCACCTTCAAACTGAAGAACCACCTTGTGTATGGGTGAGCAAGGGGACTCCATTTTTTTGTCAGTTTTTAAATCAAAGTGTAGCATTTGACGTAGACTCACTATTTATTGATCAGAAAATAGTTCTAATAATTCATCATCACATATATCAGATGATACTCCTATAACTGTTCCAAGTATTGTTTTGACAAATTTAGGGTATTCTACTTTTACAGGAGTTTTTAGAATTTCTTTATGATCATATATTTTATCATGTTGTAGAGAATTTCTAGGAAATACTAAAAGTCGGCCAAATGAGATGAATTTGCCACTGATATGTTCTCCTAAGAGTCTGTAGAAGAATGATGTTATTTTCTTTATTTATTTTCTTTATGTTTATTGAACTTAATTCTGCCTTAATTCCTGTTATTACTAATGCATAATTTTCATCTTTGGTTAAGTTTCTGGAATTTTTAAGTTCTCAATGTCTGAGGAAGTGATAATTGTGTATTGTTTGTTGATCTCCATTTTTTTCATTATTAATCTTTATTATATTAGGAGTCATTGTATTTTTATTTTTTCCAGTTTCCAATGTTTCATTCTCCATTTCTTTGTCATTTATCACACACATATTAGGTGTCCTAATTTCTTTATTTTTTTCTTGTTATTGATGTTAAAGTCTCCATTTTTTTATAATTCTTCGTTATCTCAATAGGTGTTGTTATTTCTTTATTTGTTTCGATGTCTAGTATTACGTTAATATCTTCTGTCATAAGTTCTAAAGTATTTTGTTTAGGAGTTATATTCGTACCTGTAGATTCTTTTTCTTTGCCTGTGTTATTTTGAACTTGAAAAGTATTTTCTTCAACAGACCCTGCCGGCGACATCTCTATAAATCAGAAGATAATTTTAAATCTTTCGTTAAAGTTGAAGTTTTTTTTATTGTTTCTGGTTTCTTTGCAATTTCTGTTTGAATTGTTATAAACTCCTGATTTTTATCGAAGAAAGAGATGTCTTCTTTTTCTTATTTCCGTTTGTCATATTAACGGTTACTTATGCACGTGCACCAGTCAAATAAATGAGTGTTTAAATGTCAAAGTCACAAAATTTTAAGCGAATATGGTTTAAAGTTAAGGAACTCCATTAAATTAACAATTTAAACCTCAAAACATGAATCAATAACTTTAATTACCTTTAAATCATTTTGAATCCTCCAAAATCGTAGAGCACAAAATACACAACTGCCGCCTTCGGTGGCTCATGACTTGGCGCTCGGTCAGCGGCTACACAGCCCCATTTTCAGCAGGGATCGATGTACTGTGTGTACTAATACATTATTCCCGTTCACTGGCATTCAAATTACGAGCGAGTTGCGCCACAGTATCCCTTCTGTGGCTCGTACCATATTGGATAGCCTTCGCTTACCTCTAGCATCGATGAGCCGTGGTCGGCCCACATCTTGCTGGCGGTTCGTGGTTTTTCCCTCCTAGGACCACTTTTTGAAGGTTGCTTGATTGCTTGTTGAACTATTGCATGAATCTTTCAGGTATGAAGACAGTAATGAATCACCTTAGCTGACGCATTGACACTCAAGCTGAGAATCTCAGCCTCAACAGCTACAGTGAACCATCTGCATCCAAGCATAAGGTGAGTTCATTGAGTCATGTCTACACACCTACCTGTAAATCAAAAGTTATTACCCCCCCCCCCCCCTCCACACCTTTTTGAGTCGATACTTGTGGTAGGGTTAACATACCTGTTGCACTCTGATTTGCATCCTTCTGCAATTGGAGGGTAAGGTACCGGTCCCTTGCCATGATCGCTGTCATCCTTTCCTCCCTCCCCACCACCCATTTAGCCTGCTGGGTAAAGAATGTAGTCGGTACTGAACAACAATGACACCTGCATCCTTGCAAATAAAACCTCATACGAAAAACGTAATAACTGGCCCCAATGTAGCATCGAAGTGGAAAGAAGAATACACAAGTAACAAATAAAGTAATCATCTCACAAGGGATTAGTGACACCTGTATCCGAACGCAAAGTAAAACACCAACTCTCAGATTGAAGCCTCAGGAGTTACATTTAGAAGTGGTGTACACAGAATACATAGGCCAGAGTGATAGTTTGACAGATGATGAAAGCGACATTTTTTATTATTTTTTACAAGTTCGCCTATTGCGATCGGACCAGAGGGACATTCCAAAGGATCAAAATAGACAGACGACCGAAGAAACAACCTCAGTCAGTATATAATAAAAACTATTATTTTTCCCCTCATCGGCAGATTTATGTGCTCCTTTAAGTACAATTGATTACACCAGTAAAAGTTATCTTACCAGACTAAGTTACTAGCCAAGCCAAACGTGGGAGATGGCATTAAACTGCAATGGCACTTAGCCCAGTCAGACCCTGAAGCTCAGAGTATAGTTGTTTCCCGGTATTGGACCCCTGAGGGAAAAAGAGTAACTTCGGCAGGATAACCAGTTGTTGTTTATAAAAATTTAAAATAGCCTACAATTGTTACACTCAGTAATCTGTTATATCCGAGGCTAATTTACTGTTTCCTGAGCGAAATCTTATTTAACTGCTAGGAAATAATCACCCCTTATTATTGATTTCTAGAGATATTTAGATATATTATTTAACATTGGTGCTAACGTTAGTTCATGTGATATCATTGTGGGAAGGGAAAAGAGGACTTCCAGCCTCAATTTCCACAACTAACAGTTTTCTGGAAGCGGCCTCTATACGGCAGCCATAACCTTCCGATGTATCGTATAAAAAATATATAAAAATAAATACCCCCTCAAGCAGCTGCTTGCCACATAGGTCTGACAGGAGCCTGTCAGTTTATATGCCATAGTAGGTCTGTGAGGATGGCAGGACCTCAGCAGAAAAACAACACACACAATCATGTTCGAACTCTGGTCCCTTAGATCAGGAACCAAGCACTCGGCCATGGGACAGGTCAGCCATTAAATTTTCGCATTATGGCCAATGTTCACGTAGCACACTCTCTGGGAATGAGCAACAGATACACAAAATTCTGAATAATCATGAAGAATTGATGAAACTTGTTGCAATGAACTTTTAACTAAAAGTCTATAGTTTATGATTTCTGATATCTAAAGCCAAAAATTGTTTTTGGTATTTTTTGTCCCTAAGATTTTTAACAAACTTTTAAAATTAAAAAAAGAACTCTTGCACTCAAGAAGTGGAAACTTTTTCACAACAGTTAAACATTGCCTTTGAATCTATTTTCCGAAATCCTCGTTTTCTTTGCAAAATAAATACTTTAGCTCCTTTTTTAAATTCCTGTAACATAGATGAGCTACGTAGCTCAAGGGGGAAAGAGTATCTATATATATATGGCCCTCTGTTTCTATTATTACAAAATGTCTAGTTTCTGTTATTGTGTACAATTACATTGTATGACAACCAAAAAAAAATTTTTTTTTCAAAATATAGCTCTAATTGCAAAGAAATTAAGAGATACTTCTAAACATCAAATTAACATGAAAAAAATTAGAAAGTTTTTTCGGTTAAATCAAGTACATTTTTTACTTACTTTTAAAGTACCAATCGTGAGGATATCAGTACTCAAGTATCCTTCTACTGTACCAGTAACATACGTTAGGCAGAGTTTTAATCCATCTGGACGATATGTGCTAGATATAACATGGTCATATGTATGGTGAGTAGCTGTATCAAAAATAAGAAAATATTTATAAAACATAACGTTAACAATTTCATTTATTACATGTATACATATCGAAATTATTATCTATAATACGTTAATCAAATATCTTAATTTAGAGCTAATATCAGTAGAAGATGCACAACTATCAAAATTACCATTAGAGCTATTAGTTAATAATTTTCGAAACAAGCAAAGGTATTATTGTAATATTTAATAAAGTACAAATAATATCCCCCAATGCTTCTTGGAGACCTGGGTTCGAATCCCAGTCACTATAACCAATTTGTTTCCAACAAATTATTCAAAAATAAAATTTGTTCTGCAAATCTCACCACAAGTTAAATTTATAAAAGCAAAATCCTAGCGCAGTCCTTGTCAACTAACAGTTATATATTAAAATAATGTTTCATGTAGTAGTCTAAAAAAATGCTACCAAACCGAGAAAAAATTAGTGGGGGTGGGGGACAAATGACTGCATAGAATCAGAACACCACTGCAATATTCAATGTTTTTTTACTCTTTGTCAGTGGTTTTTGTTTTCGGATCTGTTCCGGTTAAAAACTCGATGAATGGGAGATATGACCCATTTCCTCTCCCCTCATATATTCAGCCCTGGCTGAGACGGTGTACAGTCAATTCATCGCAACAAGAGTTCATCGCTACGTCAATTCATTTCATCGCAGTGTTAGACATATGATTTTATTGATTTTCTACATCATTACACAAATGAATTCTCTAAAGATAATAATTTAGATTTTGAAAGGTTAAACATGCGTCAGAAGAATTTACCTCAGAAATTAATTAAAACTTAAATAACAAGCATTGTTTCAAACCATTTAATAAATTAATAATCTGTAAATGGTAGCTAGGTAGTCACTGGAAGGAGAGCTATGCACCAATCCCCTGTGATAAATGCATAGAACCGGCCAAGCCTAGCACCTAATGTCCGACCCCGCCTTCTCGTGGTGCAGACCGTTAGTACCTTTCAAAAGAGATACTCTCTTGTGAAAGTGAACGGAAGCGGAGGGCTGCCAGATTAGTGTGGCCTACTGATCTGGACAACTATGGCTACTTTTCTTTTTTTTCTACATTGCTAAAGAGTGGTCAACCACAAAGGTGGCATAGTCCAGTGGGTTTATATGGTGTTGACCATATAAACCCACTGGACTGGACTGAAATAAGGCTCTGAGCTTGATTATGGATCCTGAATTTGCTGCAATGATGGGCTTCTGTGGATGGAAAATCTTCCGCTGTGTTTTCTGTTTGTTTGTTGGTTGACAGCAAAAGTGAATAGATTCACAGGATATGTTTATCAGCTGGTAGATAATCCTGAGCAGAGGTCATCCGCAGGCACCTGAACTCTTTGCTTCTATTGGCATCGTCAAATTCTACATTGGAGGACGTCTTCCAGTGTAGATGGCTTCAGCCTTTAGTGGTGGGGGAACGGGTCTTTGCCCCATGTCTGCGATTAGGGGGCTGTTTGATATTGTCGGCATTCCCTCTATCAACAAACATAGTTTCTTTAAACATCCCATTAACCATTTTCTCTCCATAGGTAGTTGGAATGTGAGGACTCTGCACAGAGCTTTTTCTCTTGATGTCCTCACACAAGAATTCCACCGTTATAATTTAGATATTCTCGGCTTGCAAGAGACCAGATATACAGATAAATGTCAGATTCTTAAAAATAATCTTAAATTTCTCTTTTCAGGAGGGACGACAAAAAGCATCATCAAGGCGTGAGTCTTCTTCCCAGCAGACACGCTAGTGATGCTCTTCTAGGATATGAGTGCATTAATGAAAGTTTCTTACAACAAAATTTCCGACAAGCGTTAAAGACTTGAATGTTATCTGCTGTTATGCCCCAACCGAGGATGCCGATGAGGATGAGAAGGATAGGTTTTATGAAAAACTTCAGGATATTTTGAATTCTGTCAAGAAAGGAGATATTACCCTTGTTCTTGGTGACTTCAATGCCAAAGTTGGTACTGACTCTGACCTTTGGGCAGAAGTAATAGGCCCTTTTTGGTATTGGTAGCTGCAATGGCAATGGGCAACGTCTCCTACAGGTAAGTAAACTCAATGGATTCAGAATAACCAACACTTATTATAAACACCGCGACATACATAAGTACACATGGGTTTCACCTGATGGGCTGCATAAGAATATGATTGATTACATATTAATGAACAGCAAATGGGCTAGTACTGTTGGGAATACCAGGGCATATAGGGAAGCTGAAATTGGATCTGACCACTACCTTGTTAAAAGTGTCTTGCAACTTAAACTTAAAAAGTGTTGTGCTAGGGTTAAAAAATTTACTTTTAATACTGAAGCTCTGAAAGACTCAGTTATAGCCAAAGCTTACCATGATAGGTTACTTAGTCATTATGACAGTCATGGTATGCTTACTACTGAGGTTGAGGAAGAATGGGATCATTTTAAACAGGCTTTTTTGGACACTAACAGTACTCTTTTAGGAAAAAAGGAGCAGAAGAGACAGAATTATCTGAGTGATAAAGCACTTGAGCTTATTTCCGAAAGAAAGAACTGCAGGAATATCCTTAATCAATACCCTACTAGTTCTAATAGAAGGCATTACAGAGAACTTAATAAACGTGTAAAAGATCAGTTAACTGCTGATAAGAATCTTTGGCTTGATGGTTTGGCTGACAAAGCCGAGGAAGCAGTTAGACAGCATAACAGCAGAGAGCTGTACCAGATAGTTAATGTTTTGTGTGGTAGAAAACGGACAGGCGTACAGGGATTGAAGGACAAACAAGGTAATGTTATACAAGGTGAGGATTCTGTCATGGCTAGGTGGGCTGAGCATTTCAGTGATGTTCTAAACAATGTAGTTAGTTCTACTCCCATTGTTTGCAAAAATGATAGATGCATTGGTGGCTTTAATGTTGGCCCTATAACACAATCTGAAGTTATTTTGGATATTTCTAAATTTAAACTTCATAAATCCCCTGGGGTAGATAAATAACTACAGAAATGCTTAGAGCTGGTAATGTTTCAGTTACCAGTTGGATGACTGAAATTCTGAATATCTTTTGTGATAAAGGCATGGTTCCTAAGGATTTTACCAGAGCTTTTGTTATCCCTATTTTCAAAAACGGTGATCGCAATTCTTGTGATAACTATAGGTGTATCAGCCTACTCTCTGTTCCAGGTAAAGTTCTTTCCATGATTGTTCTTAATAGAATTAAGAATCTGGTTGACAGTCAATTGCGTGATGAGCAATGTGGATTCAGAAGTGGTAGGGGATGTGTGCATCAGATATTTTCACTTAGGCAGATTCTTGAGAAATGTTTGGAGTTTCAGAAACCTTTGGTTGCTAGCTTTGTTGATTTCAAAAAGGCTTTCGACTCTGTTGATCGTCATAATTCGTGGTTGATTGTGATTTCGTATGATACACCAGACAAGTTAGTTAACATAATGAAAGCTCTCTGTAATAACACTGAGTTATGTGTGAGAGTTGGTAAGGCTTGTAGCAATTTGGTTTAGCATTACTTCTGGTGTTCGACAAGGGTGCATTTTGTCTCTTTTTCTCTTTAGCTTGGTTATTGATCGTGTTATGAAGGGGGAGATTCAAGGGAAAGATTTTGGCTTTAATGGCCTGGAGATGCGAAAATTTTTGATTTAGATTACGCTGATGATGGCAAATGATGTTGATGAGATGAACTCTTTCATTCGAGGTGTTGATGAGACTAGTAGTAGAGTAGGTTTGGTTATAAACAGAGAGAAAACTAAAGTGATGAAAATTGGTCAGGCAGGCTGTGACTCAGTTCATCTGAATGGTTGCAGTCTTGAGCAGGTGTCACAGTTTAATTATCTTGGGAGCTATGTAACAGATACTGGTGATGTGCGGCATGAGATTAACAGACGAATAGGGATTGCTGCCGGGACTTTTAAGAATCTATGGAGAATGTGGAGAAATAGGCGTATACACCTAAAGACTAAAATTAATCTGTATAATAATTTGGTTCTTTCTAGGGTTAGTTATGGTAGTGAAACTTGGACACTTTGTAAACAAGATAACAGGAAACGAGACGCTTTTGATTCCAGATGCTTACGCAGTATCCTGGGCATTAGAAAGTTCAACATTGTAACTAATGATGAGGTTAGGCAGAGGAGTTTGCAACCTCCTTTAAACAGCATATTGTGCAGAGACTCCGTTGGTTTGGCCATGTTGCCCGTATGAATAATTATAGATGGGCGAATAGGGTTATGAACAGTGTGCCTAAAGGCCTCAAAAAGAAGGGGAGACCTAGGATGCGGTGGGCAGACAATGTCAATGAATAACAAGGACCCTGTTAGAATTGGTGTGCAGTGGCCAGATGCAGCAGATGTAGCTCAGGATAGACTTGCTTGGAGAACTAAATTGTACGGTCTGGTTGGACCTCCGTAGCCCATGGCTGCTTGATGATGATGATGATGATGACGACGACGACGATGATGATGATGATGATTTTAAAGGTTTGCGTAATGATTATTTGAATATTAGACAATCATTAATTATCATCATCATAATCATCATCCTCAAGCAGCCATGGGCTACGGAGGGCCAACCAGATTGTGCAGTTTAATTCTCCAAGCAAGTCTGTCCTGCGCTACATCTAGTGCATCTGGCCACTGCACATCAATTCTAATACGGGCCTGTTTGACAGTCTGCCACCGCATCCTAGGTCTCCCCCATTTTCTGAGGCCTTTAGGCACACTGTTCATAACCCTATTCGCCAATCTATAATTATTCATACGGGCAACATGGCCAAACCAACGGAGTCTCTCTCTGCACAATATGCTGCTTAAAGGAGTTTGCCGACTACTTTGCCTAACCTCATAATTAGTTACAAAGTTAAACCACCCAATGCCATTGATTCTGCGTAAGCATCTAGAATCAAAAGCATCTAGTCTCCTGTTATCTTGTTTACACAGCATCCAAGTTTCACTACCATAACTAACCCGAGAAAGAACCAAACTATTATACAGTCTAATTTTAGTCTTTAGGTGTATACGCCTATTTCTCCACACTCTCCACAGATTCTTAAAAGTCCCTGCAGCAATCCCTATTTGTCTGTTAATCTCATACTGCACATCACCAGTATCTGTTACATAGCTCCCAAAATAATTAAACTATGACACCTGCTCTAGACTGCAACCATTCAGATTAACTGAATCACAGCCTGCCTGACCAATTTTTATCACTTCAGTTTCACACATTTAGTTTTCTCTCTGTTTATAACCAAACCTACTCTACTACCAGTTTCATCAACAGCTCGAATGAGAGTTAATCTCATCAACATCATTTTCCAAAAGGGCTAAATCATCAGCATAATCTAAATCAGAAATTTTTGCATCTACATTCCATTTAAGGTCAAAATCTTTCCCTTGAAGTGAATTTCGCATAACATAATCAATAACCAAGCTAAAGAGAAAAGGAAACAAAATGCACCCTTGTCGAACACCAGAAGTAATGCTAAACCAATTTCTACAAGCCTTACCAACTCTCACACACGAATTCCACCATTATAATTAGTGCTATTATAGAGAGCATTCATTATATTAACTAACTTGTCTGGTATACCATATGATCTCACAATCAATCACAAATTATAACGATCAACAGAGTTGAAAGCTTTTTTAAAATCAACAAAGCTAGCAACCAAAGGTTTCCGAAACTCCCAAACATTTCTCAGAAAATGTCCAAGAGAAAACTGATCCACACATCCCCTACCACTTCTGAATCCACATTGCTCATCATGCAATTGCCTGTAAACCAGATTCTTAATTCTATCAAGCACAAGAATCCCTATAGTTATCCCGGCAGCAATCCTTATTCGTCTGTTAATCTCATGCCGCATATCACCTGTATCTGTTACACAGCTCCCAAGGTAATTAAACTGTGACACCTGCTCAAGACTGCAACCATTCAGATGAACTGAATCACAACCTGCCTGACCAATTTTCATCACTTTAGTTTTCTGTCTGTTTATAACCAAACCTACTCTATTACCTGTTTCATCAACAGCTCGACTGAAAGTGTTCATCTCATCAACATCATTTGCCAAAAGGGCATCAGCATAACCTAAATCAGAAATTTTCGTATCTCCAGTACATTTAAGGCCAAAATCTTTCCCTTGAAGTGAATTTCGCATAACATAATCAATAACAAAGCGAAAGACAAAAGGAGACAAAATTCACCCTTTTCGAACACCAGAAGTAATGCTAAACCGATTGCTACAAGCCTTACCAACTCTCACACATGACTCAGTGTTATTATAGAGAGCTTTCATTAGGTTAACTAACTTGTCTGGTGTATCATATGAAATCACAATCAACCACGAATTATGACGATCAACAGAGTCGACAACCTTTTTGAGATCAACAAAGCTAGCAACCAAAGGTTTCGGAAACTTTAAACATTTCTCAAGAATCTGCCTAAGTGAAAATACCTGATCCACACATCCCCTACCACTCTGAATCCACATTCCTCATCACGCAATTGACTGTCAACCAGATTCTTAATTCTATTAAGCACAATCATGGAAAGAACTTTACCTGGAACAGAGAGTAGGCTGATACCCCTATAGTTATCACAAGAACTGCGATCACCTTTTTTGAAAATAGGGATAACAATAGCTCTGGTAAAATCCTTAGGAACCATGCCTTTATCATAAAAGATATTCAGAATTTCAGTCATCCAACTGGTAACTGAAACATTACCAGCTCTAAGCATTTCTGTAGTTATTTCATCTACCCCAGGGGATTTATGAAGTTTAAGTTTAGAATTATCCAAAATAACTTCAGATTGTGTTATAGGGCCAACATTAAAGTCACCAATGCATCTATCATCATTGCAAACAATGGGAGTAGAACTAACTACATTGTTTAGAACATCACTGAAATGCTCAGCCCACCTAGCCATGACAGAATCCTCACCTTCTACAACCTTACTTGTTTATCCTTCAATCCCTGTACGCCTGTCCGTTTTCTACCACACAAAACATTAACTATCTGGTACAACTCTCTGTTGTTGTGATGTCTAACTACTTCCTCCGCTTCGTCAGCCAAGCCATCAAGCCAAAGATTCTTGTTAGTAGCTAACTGATCCTTTACACCTTTATTAAGCTCTCTGTAATGCTTTCTATTAGGACTAGTAGGCTATTGATTAAGGACATTCCAGCAGTTCTTTCTTTCCGAAATAAGCTCAAGTGCCTTATCACTCAGATAATTCTGTCTCCTCTGCTCCTTTTTCCCTAAAAGAGTACTGGTACTTTCCACAAAAGCATGTTTAAAATGGTCCCATTCTTCCTCAACTTCAGTAGTAAGAAACCATGACTGACATACTGACTAAGTAACCTATCATGGTAAGCTTTAGCTATAACTGGATGATTCAGAGCTTCAGTATTAAAAGTAAATTTTTTAACCCTAGCACAACACTTCTTAAGTTTAAGTTGCAAGAGACTTTTAACAAGGTAATGAATGATCAGATCCAATTTCAGCTCCCCTATATGACCTGGTATTCCTAACAGAACTAGCCCATTTGCTGTTAATTAATATATAATCTATTATATTCTTATGCAGCCCATCGGGTGAAACCCATGTGTATTTATGTATGTCGCAGTGTTTGTAATATGTGTTAGTTATTCTGAGTCCACTGAGTTTACTTACCTGTAGGAGACGTTGCCCATTGCCATTGCAGCTACCAATACCAAAAGGGCCTATTACTCCTCCCGAAAGGTCAGAGTCAGTACCAACTTTGGCATTGAAGTCACCTAGAACAAGGGTAATATCTCCTTTCTTGACAGAATTCAAAATATCCTGAAGTTGTCCGTAAAACCTATCCTTCTCATCCTGATCGGCATCCTCGGTGGGGGCATAACAGCAGAAAACATTCAAGTCTTTAACGCTTGTCTGAAATTTTGCTGTAAGAAATCTTTCATTAATGCACTCATATCCTAGTTGGGTTGGGTTGTTTTACCTCTGAGCGGCACTTTTTTGCACACCATGGGCTAAATGGCCAGGTCACATGGACCCCGAAGGCTCAGAGAAGGTTGGGGGAGGGGACCCACTGGAACAGCTGTTGGGAGACAGATGGTAACCTCCCGTCAAGGCCATCCAGCGTGTTCTTTAACGTGCACAGGGTATGGCTCTCCCGCACACGGGGCCACGGCTTAACGTCCCATCCGACAGACGGCGGCCTTTCCAAGCCCATCGGTGTCCCCTACTGACCGTGGGCAGGGCGGGGAATTTTGCGGAGATAAATCTCAACGCTGACCCAGCTGGGACTCGAACCTGGGAACTACAGATTACGAGCCTGGCGCGCTACCGACTGAGCCACCCCCGCCCCCCTCATATCCTAGAAGAGCATCACTAGCGTGTCTGCTGAGAAGCAGACACACGCCTTGGTGATGTTTATTGTCTTCCCTCCCTGAAAAGAGAAATTTAAGATTATTTTTAAGAATCTGACCTTTATCTGTCCATCTGGTTTCTTGCAGGCCGAGAATATCTAAATTATAACGGTGGAATTCTTGTGTGAAGACATCAAGAGAATAATCTCTAATAATGTCCTCAGGTTCCACGTTCCTGCAGAGAGAAAATGATTCGTAGGATTTTTGAAGAAATTAGGTTTATTGAGATAGATATGGCCAACAATATCAAAGAACCCCTTGATCGTGGCATGGGGCAAATACCTGTTTCTCCTCCGCTAAAGGCTGAAGTCACCGATGCTGGTAGGAACTTCAGGCACCACCTTTTCAAGTGGCATTTTTCAAGAGCCATATGGCCTGCCTGAGACATATTACTCCAGTTTCGGCTTGACGATGCCCACTAAGTGAGGTTCAGGGGTACCTGCGATGGTCTTTGATTAGGATTATCCACCAGCTGATATAAGGTATCCTATGTCTCTGTTCACTTAGGGCTGGCAACCCATAAGCAAACAGAAAACACAGCGGCAGATTTTCCCTCAACAGAGGTCCACCAGTGCAGCAAGTCCAGGATCCATAATCAACTTCAAATCCATAAACAAGTCCAGTCTAGTAGGTATAAATGGTCAGCACCAGGACTCTGTGGAGTTGACTACTCCTCAGCAGGGTTGAAAAAAAAAATAGTCATAGATGACCAGATTAGTAGGCCATACTGAACTGGCAGCCCTCCGCTTCCGTTCCCTTCCAAAAGAGAATCTCTTTTGAAAGGTATTAACGGCCTGCACCGCGAGAAGGCGGGGTCGGACATTAGGTGCTAGACCTGGCCGGTTCTGTGCATCATCACTGGGGATTGGTACACAGCTCTCCTTCCAGTTTATGCCTTGCTAGCATTTATAGTTATGAAAATAATTTGTTGTTAAATATTCCAGCTTCCGTTCCTCTTTAAGTTATTTAATATTGTTATTTAATATTGTTCTTTAATATTGTTGAAAATTGAGATTTGAATAGATTTGATTATTATATTAATTTATCATCAGCTACATTTTTCCATTAAATGCATATTTTAAAACTTATAGAACTCCGAAGTTGGAGAATTTAATGTTATGTCAATTCTCTATTTTGGTAGATTCTGTCATGCCTAGGCAAACATTTTAGCGGAAGGGTCGCATAGAAAACTAAAATGGAATGGAAGGCCTCATACGAAACTGACTGAAATGGAATGATGGACTACCAAAGAAATATATATTCAATAACGTATGCACAACCAGTGTAGAAAAAAAAGAAACATAAACCATATAATTTTATTAAATAAATATTTTGACGAGAATTTGTTTTGCCGAAGTTGGACCATGTCCTATATAGATTCTTTTTCTCTTTTGCAAAATTAATTAATTTGTCATCAGTAGCTCTGGGACCGTACGAAAAGAAATGTCTGGCCGTAATTTACCCAGGCTGTTCTAAGTAAATGTTCGAAACCCATTTGATGATTTTTAACCCTTAGCATTAAGGGGGATGCAATTTATTTGTTTTAAGAGATGTTTTTTTAAATAAATTAAAAACACTTTTTGGGTTATACAGTTATTGATAAACTGACTTCGATCGGAAAGGGGACACCAATGGGCATGGAAAGGCCGCCACCGCCGGATGGAACATTAAGCCGTGACCCCGTGTGCAGGAAAGACATACCGAGTGCATATTAGAGAACGTGATAGATAGCCTTGATGGGAGGCTTCAATCTGTCTCCTAACGGCTGCCCAGGAAGTCGTTCAGAGTTAAAAAAAAATATAACACTATGTTACTAAAAAAATATAACAATATGTTAAAAAAATATAACAATATGTTAAAAAAATATAACACTATGTGTTAAAAAATATAAACACTATGTGTTTAAAGTGGGGCATATAGCATATAATGAGTTTTAGGTACTTCGCGTAACAATTAATCAACATAACATACCAAAAGAGCTCCCCAAAATAGAGAATTACCATGTAATGTCAATGGTAATATAACTTCGAAGCTCTATAACTTCTAATGTATGCATTTAATGGAAAAATGTAACTGATGATAAATTAAATATCATAATCAAATATATTCAGATCTCAATTTTCAACAATATTGATTGATTTGCGACATAGAGGACAGAGAAGAATCCTAGAAGCTACTCCTAGCTTTTACAGGCATTCTCATACAAGGACATGCCCTACTACGACCGAAGTTACTGCTGACCACTGCCTTAGAGCTAACACAACACACAAAGTTTGCCTTGCTGGAACAGCCGCTAGCTGCTTAACCACTATGCCAGTTAAGGCTCAATTCTATTCGTTCTCTATTCGTTCAATACTTAAAGAGGCACGAAAGCTGGAATATTTAACAATAAATTATTTTCATAAATATAATTAATGATTGTCTAATATTGAAATAATCATTACGCAAACTTTTAAAATGCTTATTTTATTAAATGGTTTGAAACAATGCTTGTTATTTAAGGATTAATTTATTTTGAGGTAAATTCTTTTGACGCATCTTTAACCTTTCAAAGTCTAAATTATTGTCTCTAGAGTTTGTTTGAATAATCTGCAGATACAGAAAGTGAACAAAACTAAATATCTAATAATGCGATGAATTGATGCTGCGATGAATTGATGCGCGATGAATTGATGCGCGATGAATTGACGCTGCGATGAATTGTTGCGCGATGAATTGATGCTGCGATAAATTCAGCGCGATTAATTGATGCGCGATGAATTGATGCTGCGATAAATTCAGCACGATGAATTGACGTGGAACCGGCTGAGACTACCAGAGGCCTAATTAATTATCTTGAACCTGTCGCCCCAATTCTGACAAATAAGATTCCCTAAATGCCCTCGAAATACAAGGTCCTAATAAAAAAAATACCCTTATTTTGAACCAATATACTGTATTTTACTAAGTAATTAAATAACATAAATAATTGTGTGTCCACAATGTCAAGGAACTCTCGAAGTTTTTTGTTATGATGGCCTGGAGGCGCTAGTATCACATGTAATATCTTAGATGTCAAATTTCCAAATTATTGGATTGGTAGAGGTGGGCCGATCTTATGGGTCCCGATTTCATACCACTGCATTTCTTGGGAGGATATAAAAAGTCACAATTTACAATATATACAGGAAAGAATCACCGCAACTTTTCATGCGTTTCACCACAAGTTTAGCCGAGTATGGATGGCAGTTGGATATTTGCTACGCCACCAATGGCGTTCATACTGTCTGTTGAACACAAAGTGAAACTTTGATCATTTCTTGACATTTTGTACACAAAATTACTTATGTTACCTAATTGTTTAATAAAATATAGCACTTTAAAATATAAGTATTCTTTTCTAATGACCCTATAGTTAAGATTCATCATACTCTTCATCGTACTGAATCATATGAGTTTATAACATCGGCATACATCGTATACAAGCTCGATAATTTTTAACTGTACCAGTTAGTTTTCAAATCTAAAACAGATTGCTAGTTTTAATATTTGTAAGAAGTTCGTCAGCTGTAACAAATTAGATTGATATTCTTTCGTTCAAATTCTGCGGGGTATAGTATTAAAATAACATTGACTATGGATCTTATTAGGAAGAGACAATTTCAATTAACTATAATATGGCCCGGAATAAATAAAGTATATCGAAGTTTGGCAACACTGCGTATTATATGTGTGGGGGTGAGACTTTCTATCAATCACGTAGAGTGGTCAGTGTTGTCAGACTGGGGGTTTTCCCCCCAGATCAAGGAGTTTTTTCAGCATCTGAGGTGAAATCTAGAGGAAAATATTTGGGGGAGAAACTTCAGGAAGATTAATAAATTTGTTAGTATTTTTCGGGGTATTTATTTAAAACGTGGTTAAAACTTGTTAGCATTTTAAAATAAGAACAAATGAGCGAGGGAAAAAAGTGAAACCTATACTAATGATAACCCTCATTTCCAAACTTGCACCTTGACCAAAAATTCCCATTTTGATCACTGTTTGGCCGTTGAGCGCATAAAGAGGGCGATCAAAGGGTTATTGAAACATGTCTGTACATTTCCATTCGTTCCTCCGAAGTTAACGAGCTACATGTTTGAAAGTTTGTCTAAACTTGTCATTACTTATTAAAACAAAAGCCTTATCATCAGGGAAGGAGTCAGAAAAGTTTCTTCAGGGGGGGGGGGGGGACAGGTTATTGACTGTTGAGCGTTGAGTTTTGTACAGGTATCATTCAGTCATAGAGAGAGCTACTCTTCCTGCTCCCCACCCAATTCCTTCATGCTAATGCAAAAATTCCTTAGAGGAAAAAGAGTAAGATATAATTAATACTTTCCAATTTTAGCATTTTTATTTAATAAAATTTAAAATAACGTATTTACTTGCACAATGGTGCCCTCCTCCTTTTTCCCTAATTAATGTATCCAAAATTTGTTTTAAAACCTTTCTCATGGACGAAAAATTTATTCAGAGTATTTACAGCGAAAATCATTGTTATAGAAGGAGAACATTTGATTAAGTCGTATTATATTACGATTTTTCGTCTTTTTATAAATTATAAATATTAATTATAATAATTTATAAATATTTTAATAAACTCGTATAATGAAAATAAATTATCGTTTACACCATTCTAAATTAAATAGTTTGTAGTTAAATTTTAGACAAATTAAATCACTTAAAACGTTATAAAAAATAAATACACCTTCAAGCACTGCTTGCCACAGAGGTCTGACAGGAGCCTGCCTGTTCAATATGTCATAGTAGAAGGTCTGTGAGGAAGACTAGACTTCACCAGAAAGGCAATATAAACATCCATGCATTACCAGGGACTCGAACGCAAGTCCTTTTTTCAGTAGCCAAGCCCGCTAACCGCATATTTAATTTTCCTCTTTCTTCCCTCCTTTATTCCGCTGTTGAGGCCCGGTGTATCGATGTTACTCTTCAGAGTGTCTGTTCCATATTTCCTCAGGAATATTCTCTTCGATAGTTGTCAAGTTGAGTCTACGATACCATATTCTACTTCACGAGTCCCAACTGTGCCAGTGTTGAGATTTATGATATAAGATAAAAACAGATTATGATATAAGATAAAAAACAGATTGTGATATAAGATAAAAACAGGAGTTCTATCTATTTATCTATCTATCCTATTGCCTGTTTCCTGACTACCGCCAACTCCACTACTGAAGTTTACAATCAAAATTCCCGTGAGTGCCGAGACACTGAGTTTTATTGTTCTACTTAACTTCTTCCACATCCTTAAGTTTAATACGTGAACATAAAAAAAAAAAAAGATAAAAAATAGATAACTTAAAAATTATAACTAAAGATAAAAGATAAAGATAAACTAAAGACTAAAGATAAAGACTTTAAAACTAAAGATAGCTTAAAAATTGTCATAATTGGAGCGGTCACAAAACCTGTAAAGGTAAAGCCATGTTTGTTTTAATATACAGCTTAATAATGATCATTTTAACCGTTCATTTAAAA
Organism: Ryuthela nishihirai; assembly: GCA_038380435.1. Classification (NCBI taxonomy): domain Eukaryota; kingdom Metazoa; phylum Arthropoda; class Arachnida; order Araneae; family Heptathelidae; genus Ryuthela; species Ryuthela nishihirai. Next base: position 31,672,263 of record JAWZYU010000022.1, read on the forward strand.
AAAATTCTGAAGGAAACCATTAACTAAGAGCGGGCCCGGATCTAGATAAAAATAGGGGGGGGGGGCAAAAAACTAAAATGAGCTAGAAAAAAATAAAGAGAGGTGAGGTAAACACTAGACTTCGATGGCAGTATAACATTCCCACACCCACTCCCCATTTTATAGCTCTTTAAAACATTTCTTGAAATATGCATGAAATATTCATATTTAACAAATTTTGGACCTGTTATTCTTACTAAATAGCATTCTCAAAGGGGAGGCCATGGCGCCCTTGCACCCCCCCCCCTCTTCCCCTTATATCCGGCCCTGACTAAGAGATAATACTTGATAAGATTTCTTTTGAATTCTTGCTGGTTTTCTATTTAAAACTATAGTTACAGGTTTTTCGCTTTACCTGGGAGTGATTAATTAAGCATTACCATATTGAAAATGCGCAATGGTGGTAGTGTTGGATGCATATGGGAGAGGGAATGACATGACTGAAACTCCAGTTTTAAAATACTGCTTTAGCTAATACATATTTCCAAAAGGGATCAGCCGATGTGTAGACCTCTGATTGCAAGTGACTGTTTAGATATCCGAGTTTAATATAGTTATTTTCACTCTTACATTTTCCTTTATACTTTTAACATAGGTTATGGAAATTGGTAATTTGAATGCACAGCACAGCTACAGAACACTGATTTTCATAATTTTTACAATAATGTTTTGTTATACTGAATTTCCATTGGTGGTAGTGGGGTATCGGTGGCTCAATCGGTAGTGCACCAGGCTCGTCAACTGCAGATTGAGGTCCAAACTGTCACATTGAGATTTATTTCCTCTAGTCCCAAATGCCCTCAGTGAGAATGGGAACGCTGTTCGCCTTGGATAAGTCTCCGTCCGTCGAAGGAGACGTTACGCTGTGACCCCATATGCAAGAGAGAACATATCCTGTGTATGTTCAAGAACGCGCTGGATGGCCTTGATGAGATGCTTCCATGTCTCCTAACAGCTGTCCAGTGGATCCCTTCCCCAAACTTCTCTGAGCTTTTTGGGGTTCTTGTGATCTAGCCATTTAATCCATTGTGTACACAGAAGTGCCACTGAAAGGTAAAATAACCCAACTGAATTTTGAAATAGATAATACAAAAGTAACTGATAGTATTTTTCTACCCTTTTATCAATACCCCTTTACTGGTATCAAAAAGGTAGCAATTTTCAGTTTCAAATCGTTCACATAAAATAGCAAACTTCTAGATGATAATACTAGACTGATAGCAAAATACCTAGCAAAAAACCTTTTCACTCCTGAAAAAGCAGACTTGAAACTTTTCGTCAATTATAAGGAGAAATTAAAAAAAAATATCCCAATTATCTGGGACAAAAATAATTTTCTGTTTAAACAATTTAACTAACCATAAAAAGGATCTTCTTCCTACATAAATTATATACAGAAAATTGAAATATGAACAAAACATTTACTTTCCTATAACTCTTATAAACACAGGTTTTAAATCACAAATATGAAATTTGAAACTTACAGCATTTTATAAGCACCTTGATTTTGTTAGATGGAACCCACAAATTAGATGAGCCTGTATCAAAAACTGTTGCAAATTTCTGCGGTGGAGTTCCAATTTTAATTGTCCCAAAGAAGGCAAGCTGTTAAAGAAGTTATGAATAAACAAACAAAATTAACTATCTGAAAATTTTCAAGTTTAAATCAAATATAATTATCAGAAAATTAAAATAAGATATTTAATGCATTGTACGCTACCTCAGTTTTGTTTTCTGACGATGCAGTAATTTATAAGTTAGAAGAGAAATCAAAATTACACTTATCAACAATTTGTAGCAAAAATTAAATCCCTAATTTCAGTAAAATACATATATAATAAAATAAAACGCTATCTTCATCATAGCCGTCATTCAACTATACTGCTCAGAAAAATTAGGGGATATTTCAAACTGAATATGAAGCGATAGAAATAACCCCTAATTTTTGTGACCAGTATATATGATTACACATAATCCTCAAGCAACAGTGGCACAGGCGGACAAAATACGACCAGTGAGAGTATTTTTTGCGGACCGCGAAACTTTCTTCAAGACCGAAAACAATAGAAATAAATGTAAAAATACATGAAACTAAATTTCGCATTTAAAGATTTCATCTTACCACTAATACTTTCTGAGATCTTGTGCTACTAGAGATCACCACGACACAAACATACAGTCTACAATTTTTGTAATAGAGATTACTATTATGAATTACAGAATATAAATAAATTGAAAAAAATCCCTATCTTCATACATGCATTCTAAAAAGTACAAAATAAACCTGAAACATATCAATGGTGCAATCAATCACTGAATTCGTATTCACTTCAAAGGAAGATATGGCGCCGGCAATTTTGTTGTTTAAATCGGCGACTTACTTTCCTTTGAAATTAATAAGAATTCGGTGACTGATTACAGCATCGATATGTTTTACGTTTATTTTCTCCTTTTTAAGGCATATATAGGAACATAGGTATTTCTTTTTTTTATTATTATCTATATTTGTTTTTGCCACTAAAAACAGCTGCCTTCAAAAATTTTAATTTGATATATGGCTCATAAACACGGATCGCCTTTTTCCAACCCCTATTTTTTTTTAGCCGTGTTCGCGTTGGGTTGGGTTATTTTATTTCTAGGCGGCAATTTTTTACAACAATGGTCTAAATGGCCAGGTCACAAAGACCCCGAGAGTTCAAAGAAGGTTGGGAACGAACCCACTGGACAGGTGTTAGAATACAGATGCTAGTCTCCCATCAAGGCCATCAGCATGTTCTCTAACGTGCACAGGGTATGGCACTCCCGCAGACGGAGTCACGGTTTAAGGTAGGTGTCCACTGGTCAGCAACGGCCGCACATAGACACGCATTAAAATATTCTTCCCTGCATTCTCTATGAGACAGCGTTCACTGGCAAGCAAAGGAGGCATCGGCCCCGGCAATGTCGCCCACGGATTGAAGAGGGAGAATCCCAAACGGCATTTCCCCTGCCTGCTAATGACGTTAAACCCTTAATCACTTTTGCCACGGCCTTTACCACCCTTCTTGCTTTGTTTAGGGGTTTGACCAAGGTTTTTGATGCTGCCCCACTCCACTTGCTATGCGCGCGCAGCTAGCTGAATCGTAAAATTCCACAGGACAATTCTTGTAAAATTGAGCGAGGTAGCAGAGTTTCGCCGTCCCGTGGCCGAGTGGTTAGCACGCTTGGCTACTGATCTACGGGACCTGGGTTCGAGCCCCGGATTTAGGCATGGATGTGTGTGTCGTTTTTCTGCTGAGGTCCTGCCATCCTCTCAGATCTCCTACTGTGGCATATAAACTGACAGGCTCCTGTCAGACCTCTGTGGCAAGCAGCTGCTTGAGCGGGTATTTATTTTTTTTTATAGCAGAGTTTCCTCTGCTACCTCGCTCAATAATTCTCCAAATTCCTAGTGGCAATGCCGTGCGCCGTTGCTGCCCGGTGGACGCCTACCTGTAAAGTCCCATCCAACGTGGCCTTTCCAAACCTAACGGTGTTCGCTACTGACCAAGGCAAGGGAGGGGAGTTTTGGCTGTGTTTGAGGTAACCCACGGTAATAGAGACGTCACAAGCTTTAATTTGAGATACAACCCATTAATCCCCGTCAAATTTCCATCCCCTACACAAAAAGGGGAGAATAGGGGAGACATAATTCGAAGTAGTCTACGACGCATTTATATCAGCTCTATTTTGACAAATAACTCGTATTTGTAGGCTCTTCTGTTCGGAATACATAGTAAAACAACGACTTTCCAATTTCCTCTTTTTAGGGGGGAAGAAAGCAAGAGAGTATATTTTTTGAATAAAATAATAAATTATATATAATACAATTTAAAATATAATATTAAATATTATATTATATAATAAATAATAAAATAATTTTTAATATAATTTTTAAAACTTTATAATTTTTATTGCATTTTTGTTGTTGTAAATATTTTATGTATTAAGTGTGTTTTTGGAATGCTATTGTGGGGATATGACTCATAGCTGTTGTTTTCGGGTATGAGCTACCTGCCTGCACGGGCTGACGATTCCAAAAGCCCTTTTTACTATTTACAAGTAGCCTCGTGTACAGGTGTGGGCGCTGGAGACTATGGCAGCGAGAGTGAGCAACAGTCTTGAGTGTCGCTGTCAAACAGGAAGGACGTTTGAACACGTGTCAAAGGATGCCACTCTTACTCAAATAAAACCCTTAAGGAGGGTTCGATTTCATAAGATAATCAAGGTTCAGTTCTTGGTGAACCTAATACATTCTATGTGAACTGAAGTGGGTTCTGTGTGAACCACATTGTAGGCAAAGGTTAAATATCCTTTCGTAGAGTTTGAGGTTGGTAAAGCGAGAATCTGCAAAGTTCAAAAGCTCATTTTGTATGTCTGGTTAAATCAACGCTCCCGTCCTGCTCCGTTCCACCCTTAGTGGTCCGTTCCACAAAATTTTGCATCTGCAAAATCTCCACCTCATTGCATAATTTTTTGCAGTAGCAAAGCCTATAGAGTCGAGAGCATCCCCAGCACGTGATTGTATATAAATATGAACGAACGGTGTTGTCCCATACAACACTCGTGCGTGAATTGTTGGACATTTCTCTATACATCATTTGGTGCAGGAAGTCTGAGGAATACGTCAGTGCAGTTGTAATAACTCGCGGACCTGTTATTTCATCTAAGCAATGGTGAAACTAATCAAGGGACTAATTGATCGCCTTCTACTATAGAGTGGTTAACTGTTCGCCATCCCTACTCACATTTGGCGCAGTTTAAGCAGGATATCTAATTTCACGTGACAAAATAAAATTCTGCGTCATTCCCTACCATCATGGCCCACAACATTTGGCGCAGTCCGTGACAGCATTATCATTTGTATGCCGAAGAAGAGGCCAATGGTTCTAAAAGAAAAAGAGGAAGAATTTTTCCGCTGAGAGAAGGAAAAAACAGTGCAAGAAATTTAGAAGAATTTATGATTCTGTGTCAAGTGATTCTGTGAAAGTAAGGAAGCTGCAAGCGGTCAGTGGGGCTAAGCTGTATCTAGTTCAGTGTTCTACAGAGTGCCATTTCCCCAAGTGCTACGTCATCGAGATCTTTGCTGAGGTTCTGTGTGCCAAGGTCCGTCACTGTGGAAGAGGTTCCTAGTTTTGGAAGGAGACTCCAGGTAGACAGGCAAGTGAGCAGAGCCGATCTTCGTGGGAAGGAAAGGCCTGTGGTTTTTCTGTCTTTTTTTAGACTAATTTCAGTTGCCAATGATGCTGAGGAGTCGCGATAAAACTAAGGATGGAAAGGAGCAGGACGGGAGCCTTGATTTAACCAGACACATTGAGCTGGGGAAAGTGGGGAAAGTAGGGAATTTGATAGGATGGATAGCAATATTAGGGTAGAACAAGGTGCTAGCGGATGTTATTCGAATCCGGTTGTAATGAGTGATTCAGGTCTGAAATCAGTCTCGGAGAGGGAGATGGAATACCAAAGAGAGAAAGAAGAAAAAGATAGGAAAGAAAGAAGATTGGAAATGAAATATAGAAGAGAGAAAGAAGAAAGGGATAGGGAGAAGGAAGAAAGAGATGGGGAAGAAAAAATATTGAAAATTGAATATAGAAGAGAGAAAGAAGAAAGGGATAGGGAGAAGTAAGAAAGAGATAGGGAGAAGGAAGAAAGAGATAGGGAAGAAAGAAGATTGGAAATTGAATATAGAAGAGAGGAAAAAGAAAGAGATAGGGAACAAAAAGAATAGGAAAATAGAACTTAGGCTATTAGATAGAGAAACAAAAAGATTAGATATAGAAATGGCAAATAATAGTAGCCGAGGAAGTCAGAGTTCAGTGAATTCGGAAGATCTAAAATTAAAGAGAATTACTATCCCTTACCGAAAAAAGGGGAAGAATTAGCAGCTTATTTCGAGACGAGTTGTTTAAACAGTAAGAAATAATGGATGACTTGCAAGGAATGCTGTGCATCCTTTGCTAGGGGAGAGAGCGCTTCAAAATTACGAAAAGATTAAATCTGTCGGGTTAAAAAACAGCCAATTGACTCCGTTGGAATGTAAAAGGAAATTCGATTCGATGTTAGAACAATATTAGATTCGATGTTCCCAGAAACAAGAGGATATAAAATTAATTAAAAGGGTTCAGTCTCGTAATGCTGATAAACCTGGTAATATTGTAATAGAGTTTAAGAACGAAGACATCAGAAATAAGTGGTTAGACGGGAAAAGAAAAGGGAAGAAGTTATTTCTAAATTCGCTAAATGAAGAAATGGAAGAGAAACCATTTTACATAAATGAGCAATTAACAATAGAAAGGAAGAGATTACTCTATAAAGTCAAAGCTCTTCAAAAGGAATTTAAATATAAATATGTATGGATTAAATTGAGAAAAATATTCCTAAGAAAAAACGCGACTCAAATGCCATCAGAATTGACAATGAGTCAAACTTAATTAATATCTGATGCGCTATTAAGTTCCTTAAAATGCGTTTTTGATTTTTTGCTTTGGTTAATTTTTTTCTAGCCATAAAATGGAAGGAATATCGGGTAATTTATATTGACCTCGAACATAAATTGATCCATTCTGATTTCAAAAAAGGAATTAGTTTTATTCATTTGAATATCAGAAGTTTACGAGCGAATTTTGATGCGTTTTTGGCATTGATAGAAAGTAGCAATTGTAAACCGGATGTAATAATCCTTTCTAAGATTTGGATACCTGACAATGAAACATCTTTATATCATATTGAGGGATACAAAGGATTTTTTAACTGTAGACATTTTAACAGATCTGGTGGAATTGTGGTTTACATCAAGCAGCATTGGTGTGCTTCCCAATTAGATTTCGAAATGAACTCAGCCGAAGTTATTGCATTAAAAATTCAATTGAATTCGACAATGTCGATAGTCTTATTGTCGATTTATCGTTATATTGGAGGTGGAGAAATAAATTTCATTGAAGAATTGTTTCAACATGTCGATAAACTTCCAGATCGTAATATTATTCTTACCGGAGATATAAACTTGGATATTTCAAAATCTACAGAACATATAAATAGTTATTTAGATCTTATGACTCTATACAACTTGTCAAATTATATTACGGGGATTACGAGATCGCAATCACAAACTTGTATAGATCATTTATTCATAAGGAAAATAAGTTCTTTTTCTTGTTGCGCCTATGTTGTAACTATGGACATCACAGATCATTATATGATTTATTTCACCTTTTCTTCAACAACAAATGTCTCAGTCAAAGCTAAGGAGTCAATACAGTCAATTATTTACACAGACAAAGTGAAATTGCAACAAGGCTTCAAGGACTATAGTTGGAATCATATACAAAATTATTATGATGTAAATGAAGCTTTTGACCATTTCTTTGAGGACTTGAAAAAATTAGTTTAAAAAGCTACAGTAAAGAGAAATGTGAATAAAAAATTAAAAAATTTAAAACCGAGGATAACCACAGAACTTATTATGTCAATACGGTACCGAAATCATTTACATAGATTATGGAAAAAAAAAACAGAATGATGCTAACTATTACAAAAGTTACAGAAACTCCTTAAATAGCATAATATCAAAAGCTAAAAATTCATATTTTCAAGAAAAACTGACATATGCTGGAAATAACACAAGGAAGAAATGGGATATTATAACTGAAGTAATTAATACAAATAGAAGAAAAACAAATCAAAATCATCTGTTTGAAATAAGCTTAAATAATAAAATGGTACATTTTACAAATAGTTCCACTGAAATAGTTAATGCTTTTAATGATTATTTTATAAATATAGCTACTGAATATGAAACTTGTAATTCGGAATCAGATTTGGTAGTGCCGGAAGATCTTAAGTTAAAAGACAGAATAATCATTTCCCAGGGCAATTCAATGGGTCTGATAGCAGTTTCGTTGGAAGAATTAGACAGCATAGTAAAAAATTTGAAAAGGATTTATTCGATTGGCTGGGATGACATAAACGTGGATAATTTTAAAGCAATATATCCATCGATACGAACAACATTGTGCTACTTGTTTAATACGTCTTTATCTTCTGGTATTTTCCCAAATGCCTTAAAATGTTCAATAATAGTTCCTATTTACAAAAAAGGAAACAAAATTCTTATAGAAAATTATCGACCTATTGCTTTACTTCCGATAATGTCAAAAATATTAAAAAAGTTATTTTTTGTCAGGTTGAACAATTTTTTATTAAAGTTTAAAATAATAGCAAAAAACCAATATGGATTTCAGCAGAAAAAAAGCACAGAAGATGCTATTTTACATTTAATAAATTCATTAACGTGGTCTCTGGATAAATATTTTAAAACACTCGCAATTTTTTTAGACTTATCAAAGGCTTTTGATTTGGTAAATCATGAAATATTGCTGGCTAAACTTTATAAATATGGAATTTATTTATAAAGGTACCTCTGATATTATATTATCAGAGGTACCAGTTTTACATGGCTGAAATCCTACTTGGAAAATCGTTCACAAATCGTTAGCATAAATGATATATATAGTTCTATGAAAAATATTAATACAGGTGTACCACAAGGTTCTGTACTGGGACCTCTGCTATTTATATTATATGTAAACGATATATTTGACAAAAATTTTGAGGCAGAAATTATTTCTTATGCTGATGATATTGTTTTGTTATACAAAAGTAACATCAATGAGCAATTATACCAAAATGGCAAACAGAGATATTCATCGTTTCTATCAATGGCTAATGTTGAATAAATTAAGTTTAAATAACGCTAAAACATGCTATATAAAATTCCAGTTGAAGGTATCAACTGATGATAGCAGTGACTCTGGAGTGGTTTCTCATCACAAGGACTGTTACAACATTCTAAATTGCAGTTGCGAACGTCTTTCGAAGGTTGATCAAATTAAATACCTAGGAGTGATTATTGATAAAAGCCTTTCATGGAAGTATCACACTGATTATACTGTGGATAAGATAAAACCATTCACAGCAAAATTTTATACACTAAGATTCTTACTCGATAAAACAAGTTTAAAAATGTTATATTCTGCTTGTGTATATAGTCAGCTACAATATGCAATAAAAGCCTGGGGAGGAGCTGCAAAAACAAATTTAAACAGGCTGTTGATTCTGCAAAAATTTATAGTTAGAATCATTGACCATAAAGGTCGCTTCTCTGAATCTCGTCCTGTATTTAAGAAATTGGGGTTACTGACTATGTCTCAAATTTACATTTTGAAAGTTATTGAATATGTCCATTTCAATTTACATCTATTTCAGGTTCGACAGACATATATACCACTTAGAGACTCATCATTTAAATTGCAAATACCACTTATATCAAAGCAAGTTACTACCCGTAATATAAACTATATTGGGCCTAAATTATACAACAGTGTTCCAGATACAATGAAGAAAATTACTTCTAAATATTTATTTAATAAATCTCTTTCTGAATGGATACTAAACAATGAATGATAACTGTATGTAAACTACTTTTTTGACTTTTACATCATCAATTGGTTCAATTATCAATTGTTGCCTTGTTAATTTTTTGTATTTATATTTTTGTCATAATTATACACCAGCGCTCAAGTATTCAGTTACTTTTGCTGGGTATATTTCATAAATTTTTGTATTGATACATATCTATGTTGAATAAAAATTGAATTGAATTGAATGTTTAAGTTCTCAACGGAAACGTGGACTCAGATTTCTTCTCGAATGAAGAGTCACTTGAATTATTATCTGAAGGTCGGAAAGTGGATGATTTCCAAAAATTAAAAGAACGCGAAAAATCATATGTTGCAGGAGAATAGGTCGTGGAAAAATTACCATGTAATTACCGAAGTTGCAGAGAACTTTCTGCAGGCACAGAGAACCTGCAAGATTTATTCTCGCAAAAAATATAAATCAGAAAAATAAAGAAAACAGATTTGGCCAGTCAATCCTGCAAGATTTATTCTCGCAAAAAATATAAATCAGAAAAATAAAGAAAACAGATTTGGCCAGTCAACTACGAAATTAAGTTTTAGTCAAAAGAATTTAGGACGAAATTCGAACCCACAGAACAAATTGGCAGAAAACAAGAGCAGTGATTTTAAATGGAAACAGAATCAGAGCTTTTCTTCCAGGTCATGCTTCATCTGCAACCAGAAAGATCATTTGGCTAAGGAATGTAGCAAGAATACGAAAGTTGCCAAAGCATTTAAAGTGAACGCTCACGAGTCGGAGCCCGTGAAGGGGAGTGGCGTCATTATTGCAAAAGTTGGGTACCAGTTTATGGCAATGTTAGAATCAGAAGCGAGATTGGAAGACTGCAACTAAGAAAAGGCGGAAAATAAGAGACTCATGTCAAGGCACACTGAATTTTATTTTCACACTGAATGCGAACAATCCTTTAACGATTGTTCGCACTGTGTGAAAATAAAATTTTTAATGCTGTTGTGAACTCGGGAGCTCAGATTTCGGTCATAAAAGGTTCTTTAGTCCCAGAGAAATATAAGTAGGAGGCGAAGATATTACTAATTAATGCTTTCGGTGACCGATTGGATGCTCCAATAATCACTGTCCCACTCGAATGGGGGCTACGGATGGAAAGTCAGACTAGATTATATCTAGAAAAGTATGAAATTTTGTGTGCGATGGTGGATGAATTGAGTGATGATATGTTAATCACTTCGAATTCTTTCGCCGACCCAGAGAGGTTGGCTGAAAAGGCCAAGGATAAGGCTAAATTTGACGTAGAGAGTGAGAAAAGGTGTAGCAGCAATTCAATTAATGCAATTAAATTTAAGGTGGAAAAGAATGTGCCTAAATTTACTGAAGAAAATATTTCTCTAAATGATACGTGTGATATATTTTGTGAGATACCTGATAAGGAGAAAGATGATAGTAAGTGTATTAATATCAGAGAAAGAAGTTTAGAGCATTGGTAGTTTCATTGAGAACAAAGTAAATAATAATGCAGAGAGTGAGAAAATTAAATGTGAAATGGATGAGATTAAGATGTGTTTAAATAAGAATTTATCTGATAGAGTGGTTGATTACTGTACCGTAATTGACAAAAATAATAAAATTAATTGTGAAAAGAGCACAACTGACGTAATAGCGGGCATAGTCACAGGTAATAAAGTTGATATTTGTGGAGAAAATTGTAGCCGTATGGAAGCCGAAGTGGCAACTGAAAAATCAGGATTTGAGATTCGTAGAGAATAAGAATAGTTTTACAACCGCGGTTGACTATCTAGTACGAGGAAATTTGAATAAGTCCGAATCTCCCAATAATTTTCAGATAAAAGCATTGTATCATTCGGAGGTTAATGGCAGAATGCAGTTTAATAAGCTGGCCAATTCTGTGCTAAATAAGCATGGTCAAGTAATTAGAGAAAATGATACTGATGTAAAGTGTGATCTTCCAATAGAAAGGAAAGGTAATTTGGAAAGTAGAAGTGAATTTCCGTTGCATAAAGTGTCCGAATGAGATGTCAAAAATAATTATGCGGCAGATCAGGACCCTAATGCTAAAATAAATATTTATGTCGATGTCAAAAAAAGTCGGAAGAAATTAGCCAAGTAATGCCACTTAAGAACTGAATGGATAATATATGTAATTCTGAGGTAAGAGATATAAATAAAAATAAATAAATACCCCCTCAAGCAGCTGCTTGCCACAGAGGTCTGACAGGAGCCTGTCAGTTTATATGCCACAGTAGGAGATCTGAGAGGATGGCAGGACCTCAGCAGAAAAACGACACACATCCATGCCTAAATCCGGGGCTCGAACCCAGGTAGTATAGAAAAATTGGATAAGAATAAATCAGAGGAAGTTAGACAGTTAATGAAGAGTGAGAATCTGACTGAGAAATTAGGTAAGATCGGAAATATAAATATCCAGGAATTAAGTTTTAAACATAAGGACGATAGTAAGATAGAAGATTATGTAAATAATAGTGATAAGGAGAAAATTTAAAGGAGATAGGTGAGAGATTTTTAGACAGAAATGATATTAAGGAAATAGATTCTATAATCAATGAGAGAAAGGAAGTGTTAGAAGGTCAGTCAATTACAGCCGAAGATGAAATTGCACCTAATATGAAAAGAAAAGAGAGGCAGTTTTGTCTAAATGACTGAAGTAGTGACGCTAAGGTTAGAAAATTTAGCCAAAGGCCAGATCTAACAGAAGAAGGTTCTGATATTCATATAGTAATTGAACAAAAATTAGTTAAATATAGAAGAAAGTATGGAAGTAGACCTAAGTGGTCATTAACTAATGATAAAGAGTGTATTAATAGTAGGCGTAAATTCGGTATTAACAGGGACGATGCAAAAGGATTTGTTTCTGAAGGGATGGTATCTCGTTCAAGAATAATGTTTCATTTAAACACGGGAGCTCAATAAAAAGTAGTGATAGAAGAAATAGAATATTTATGAGGAAAATGTCGGAAGGTAAATGGAACAAGTCAGTAGGAAAACAGGCGATAATGAAGTCTACAAAGAATGGTACTTTTGGATTCATAATAAAGAGGAGGAATTGCAAAATGAAAGATAAAGTGCGAGAAATAGCCTTTAATTGTTCCGAAAGTAACCGATTTACAGATGCCCAGAAAACTAAAAGGGGAGTATTTTGGATGCGTCATCATCCTCAATGCAGAATATTAGACGAAAGTCAAACATGCAAAACCAGCGTCTCTAACTGGTCGGAGTTGAGTCTATCCAACAGCATTCTGTCATTAAGGAAGTTCCTGGGGGTGTTGGTAATTAGGCTAGGAGTTGAAATGGAAAGGGAGGAGCTGGCAACTCAAATGGGTGTAAAAATGAGAAGGGGACAGAATCCACCCAACTCACTTGTGAGGAGATGTTCTGTTCAGAAAGTGAAGATCACCGAGTCTTCGAGTACTCAAAGAAGTGAACTGAAGTTAATTACTTCTGAGTGGCAGAAACGTTTGTTGCACTCCAAGTAAATTAACTGGACAGTCTTCAGGTGAGGACATTGTTCACCAGCCAAGCTAGGTGTCATGGACATTAGAATGACAAAAGACATTAGTTTTATAAATATGGTAAAAACTGATAAAACTCTTTGGGGAAGAGACGTGTCATGTCCATCTAATGTATTCATTTTTATTTATTGTTGCATTTTTAGTGCATTTTTTGTTGTTGTAAATATTTTATATATTAAGTGTGTTCTTGGAAGTGCTATTGTGGGAATGTAACTCATAGCTGTTGTTTTCGGGTCTGAACTGGCTGCCTGCACGTCTTGACGAGTCCGAAAGCCCTTTTTACGACTATTTACAACTAGTCTCGGACATGAGTGCAAGCGCTGGAGACTATGGCAGCAAGAGTAAACACCAGTCTTGAGTGTCGCTGTCAAACAGGAAGGTCGTTTGAACACGCATCAAAGGACGCAGCTGTTACTCAAACAAAACCTTTAAGGAGAGGTTTCGTTTCTAGGTGAAAATCAAGATTCAGTTCTTGGTGAACCGAGTACAGTTCTATGTGAAATGAAGTGGGTTCTGTGTGAGCCACATTGTAGGCAAAGGTTAAATATCCTTTCACCGAGTTTGAGGTCGGTAGAACAAGAATCTGCAAAGTGCAGTTCTCCACCTCATTGCATAATTGTTAGCAGCAGCAAATTCCTACGGAGTCGAGCGCATCCCCAGCACGAGATTATATATAAATGTGAATAAATGGTGTCATCCCTATACAACTCTTGTGCGTGAATTGTTGGCTATATCTGTATACATCACTTGGCACAGCAAGTCTGAGGCATACATCGGTACAGGTGTAACAACCGCGAACCTGTTATTTGATATAAGTAATGGTTAATCTAATCAAGGGACTAATTGATCGTCCTCTACTACAGAGTGGTTAACTGTTCGCCATCGATGCCCAACACACTCGGCGCAGTTCAAGCAGGATATCTAATTTCACGTGACGAAATAAAAATCTGCGTCGTTCCCTTACCATCGGGTAACATGGGTTACCGATGGTAAGGGAACCATAATGGGAGAGAAATTTTTAAAACCTGTGACATTCTCTATGTCACAAGCTTTAATGTGACAACACATAGCCCATTACGTTTGGCCCTCGCATTCGAAGATATAACGGAACAATCGTTTATATTTCCCCTTTTTAGGGGGAAAGAAAGCATCTGAGTTAACTTTTTATAGCTTTAGACATTCCCTGTTTCACAAGCTTTTATTTGGCCCATATATTGTATACTATATTATTAGGATTATCCTTTGTTCCAAAGATATGGTGGATCATCTCTTTTGACAAATCCACAAATCGGCAAACCGGTAAATGACGAGCGAAAAGCAATAGGAAAATTAGTAATAAAGTTATATTTAAATTAATAGTTATTAAATATTTTCACTTCAATTTACATCCAAGATTTAGTAGCTGTATGTAACCCTCCAAAGATTAACTTTTCAAGTTGGACCTTTTGTCTGATCCAAATTTATTCAAAATTACGGATAGCTCTGTCGGGCGCCAAGCAATATTAACTTGCCAAATAAAGTTGAAATAGGGTTCGTTAGGTATTTGTCTAGCGTTATTTATCAAGTAAGAATTCAAAAAAAATATTGTGAAGTTTAATTAAAGTTTTAATCTAATCAAAAAATCAATTTACGTTGTTCAAGGAAGAAATAGAAAAAATTCAAAAGTTTCTAAAACAAACAAAATTTATTTCCAAAAAACTTAAAGACTGACCAATTTCAATGGAAGAATACAAAAGTTGGAGTACTAAAAATTCACACTACCTAAATCTCTAGTAACAACTCCTTCTATCTAAACAACACATACTTCTCACAATACTTCCGACTCATACATCTCTATTACAATTCTCATTCTCCACTAACTACTACACTTCTACTGACTCTCTCTATGACCTAATGTCACTTAGTTACGTGGCCAGCGAGAGAGACAGTCCGCGGAGCGAAAATGTCATGTGACCAACTGGGTCTTAGAATTTGCTGTCGAGATTGGCGGTGGTAACGAAGCGTTTGTGTTTTTAGAGTAGCGGAGTGAACGTGTGGTTGTCACGTGTCTTCCTCGTGTTCATTACAAAGTGTGTGTATTCCTCGTGTTCATTACAAAGTGTGTGTGTGTGTTCCTCGTGTTTATTACAAAGTGTGTGTGTGTTCCTCGTGTTGTATTATCGTTTCTAATTGATATTTGAAACGATATTTCAAGAATGGTTCAAGTGATAATCAAGTGGATCAAGTGTGTGTGAAACTATCCTTCTAAAGTTGAATGTCGGCTGTGCCTATCCGGTAAGTTGCCTATCTCCTTTGTTTAAATCTTTGTTAACAATGTGATTTGCTTTCTATATCACTGTACGGAAAAGTGTGCATATTTAATTACACTTCTTTATAATTTTTGAATACTTTTCTGCTATTATAATTTATTTTTTAAGACAGTTGAGTTCCGGCCAAAAAAAAATGGAGGTTGAAACTGTGGTTTTCGGAACTACATTTCAGAAACTTTTTAATAAAGCAATAAATTTCGATCTTTTATTAGTGTTTTCTGTGTAAACTACATATATACTTTTCTGCATATTAACATGAAAATGTTTAAAATGAGTCCTTTTCGATAGTACTGAAGTATAGATGTTTAAAAGACCGTTATTTTTGGGAAGTTTATCTCCAAAGTAATGTTTTTTCATATAAAAATGGTAAACATTTACCTAGCTTTTAAATATTAAAAAAAGATGAAATTAAAATATTGTTAATCAAGGTATTTAAAGTAAAATTTAAAGTTTTTTAAGCATGCGCTGGTTAGAGCCGCTTCAAATATTATTACTGAAATAACATCTGCCACTTTGTGTGTTTATCAGTGGAAACAAATTATACAATATATATGGCTATTATTCTAAATTTGCATGTACTGGGAACAAAATTATCCAGTCTCTGAAATGCCCACTAAAATCTATGAAATATATTTCTCAATTCAAAAACTATACTCAGTATTTGATAGTCATGTTCTCAAAAGAAAATTTTGTATACAAATAAGTTTCATAAATTGGTATCCTTTACAGAACTAAATGTATGACAGAATAACACAATTTGGTGATATATTGTAAAAGTGTAGTACCTCAGATATATGAAACATACAATACAAATAGCAGATTGTATCCTACCTGCTGAGTGAATGTTGATAGGTTTTAATATTCATGTGCAATTGGGAATTGACATTCAATTTAAAGCAGTTTATATTTACAGTACTTTTAAAATATTTTGCTGCAAGAGTACTGAATAAATTGTGTTGTTGATTTAATACACATTTAAAAACATTAGCTACTGTAATCTTCCTAATTTTTGATATGGAAATTGCTTTAATTGGCCAAAAGAATTGTGGCATTTAAGAGTGGAATTTGGCAAAATGCCTGTATAAATTTTGGCAAATAATATTTTTTGGTCACTAAAAGTAAATTTCTATGTGCCTAGTTATTGTACTATGTATAAAGAAATTAATATGATAAAAAAAACTACAGCAGTTAGGAGAAAACCTGTTCTAAAGGGTATGTCAGTTTTTATGAAACAAATTATTTATGTTACTTTACATGTCATGCTAACAATTGACAAAAGGTAATTTTTATATTTGTGATAAAAATATTTAATTTAGATGGGAAACTATATATCATTAAAAGTTATCAGGGTTCACCATTATTGTTGTAGTGATTTTGCATGCACCTAAGATTTCTATCATAAATTAAGCAACATATGCTACATGCACATTGGGATATATTTCTCACAACAATTTTTTTTTCTCTTTCAGTGCATCTTTAAAATTTGCTGATAGTACAGTTGCTTTTTTCCACATCAGCATGCCACATCGTTGCAGTGTTAGTGGGTGCTGTTCAAATTACCATCCTTGTAATTTTTAAGCATCTTCCTAAATATCTAAGTTCCACCACCCCATCTGTTAAAAGGCTTTCTGATGCCGAAGAAGAAAATCTTCAAAAGGCAATGGAGCAAAGCATTCTGGATTACAGAAACTATATTCAGAATGATACCATTATTTGTATAAATAATACTGAACACTACTTAAAAACTAAAACTGTTGAATTACATAAAAAATGGACATATTTTAGGACAAACTGTAAGCTTGTGTTATGTTTGATGGATATTGAATCTGATTACCCTTGTGTTTCTGGATGTATAAATATAAGTGAAAATTTAGAATTTAATGTTTACGATGATAAGGTAAAAATATCTGTATCTAAGTTACAAAAGAGAAATGCTATTTTAAACTCATTTAATATGCTGGAGGAACTTATGAAGTATATTGAAGAGCAGATAGTAACGACTAAGGTTGAAAATATTTTAGATTTTGCTGTTGCAATTTTAAAAATGTTACCAAATTATCAAGAGTGTGATAGTTTAAAATTTCTTGTTGAGCAGATCACACTATCAGCAGTTGACAGTAGATAGTAATCATATTTTGCTAAGTGCGTTGTGTAGTAAAGCTCATGTGTTATATTTCATAGCATTAATTGGTCAAATACAAATCATTTCCCCATGTCACTTCTCTGCATCATATGGTATTTTATTTTTAATATTTCTGAAGCATCAATTAGACAATAATCATATTTTTCTAAGTGCATTCTGTAGTTAAAGCTCATGTGTTATATTCCATAGCATTAATTAGTCAAATACAAATCATTTCCCCATGTAACTTCTCTGTATCATATGGTATTTTATTTTTAATATTTCTTAAGCATCACTTAGACAGTAATCATATTTTGCTAAGTGCATTCTGTTGTTAAAGCTCATGTGTTATATTTCATAGCATTAATTGGTCAAATAAAAATCATTTCCCCATATCACTTCTCTTCATCATATGGTATTTTATTTTTAATATTTCTTAGGCATCAATCATATTTTGCTAAGTGCATTCTGTAATAAAGCTCATGTGTTATATTCCATAGCATTAATTGGTCAAATACAAATCATTTCCCCATGTCACTTTTCTGCATTATATATTATTTGATTTTTAGTATTTCTTAGGTATCAGTTAGACAGTAATCATATTTTTCTAAGTGCAATCTGTAGTAAAGGTTGGGTTGGGTTGTTTTACCTCTGAACGGCACTTTTTTGCACACCATGGGCTAAATGGCCAGGTCACATGGACCCCGAAGGCTCAGAGAAGGTTGGGGGAGGGGACCCACTGGAACAGCTGTTGGGAGACAGATGGTAGCCTCCCGTCAAGGCCATCCAGCGTGTTCTTTAACGTGTACAGGGTATCTGTAGTAAAGCTCATGTGTTATATTCCATAGCATTAATTGGTTAAATACAAATCTTTTCCCCATGTCACTTCTATGCATATCATCCACGTTCTCTGCATTATATAGTATTTTATTTTTAGTATTTCTTAAGCATCAGTTAGACAGTAATCATATTTTTCTAAGTGCATTCTGTAGTAAAGATTATGTGTTTTGCTAAGTGCATTGCTGTAATAAAGATCATGTGTCATATTTGATACCATTAATTTGTTTAATACAAATCATTTACCTACATTATCTACCATTTTATTTGGAGGATTTACAAAGCATAAAATAGTGAATAATTTTATTTTGCTAACTTTATTGATCTAATATAGGTCCATTGTGTCTTATTTCATAGTATTAATTGATTTATTGGTTATATGGTTTCTTCCATAGAAGATAGTTCATTTCACAGCACTGGTTGGTTTATTAGAAATAATTTACATGCTCAGTTCTTTTACTTACGTAACATTGCATTTTAGCTATTTCTATAAGCATCAAGCAACCTATAATCAGATCATTTTTAGAAATGCATTAGGGTAAAAGTAATCTTTCATAGCATTAGTTATTTTGATCCATCAGTCCTCTTAACTGACATTTTATATATTTTTCTACAATCTTTTCAGTCTCAATTTAGTTTTGATCATATGCATCATAAAGCATATAGATAAAAAAATTCTTATGTTAGTGTGTATAAGTAATGTCTTAATGTAGCATTTTTCATCGCATATCAGAATACCTATATAGAATAGTGTGAATTCCATGTATAAAGAATTCTGGTGCATTTTAATGAATGTCTTATCCTAGATGATAAGAGTCTGTATTCATATAATTTGTTATCATTCATATTATTTGAAATATTCATATCATTTAGTAAAATTTTTGTTGGTGATTTGCCTTTCAAGTTTAGCTTATTAGGTGATTTCTTGTAACTCACTGATATATGTATTAAACTAGATAAATATTTTATATTGTAATATATATATAATAATATATTGTAATGTGATTGTGGGAATAAAAAAAATTAAGTTATATTTTATTTGGTGTCAATTGTTATTTTTTTAAAGTTAAAATCAAAATCAATTGATTACGACTATTCTTTCCATGTTATATCAATGGGAAGCTATATTAGTAGCTCTATAACTTCGAAAATAAACGTTTTAGAAGTAATTTTGACTGAAGATAGACTTGCTGAAAATTTTATGTAATTCTCCGTGTACAGCAATATTCACTCAATATTTAAAGAGTTATGGAAAATTTGAATATTTTGTAAAAACAATGCAACTCCTAAGATCATTTTAAAATATTGAAAGAATTATGTACACAAATATACACCTGTATTAAATGGTTTAAAATAATCTTTATTCAAATTGAAATTTTTTTCTGGTAAATTTTTGTTTGTCGCTATTGTTTGTTAGTATTTCAAAGTCTTCCATAAATCTAATCTAATATTCTGGAAAATTGATGATTGGCTTGGTTGAGGACTTTTATTCAAAATGCTTATTTTAGAAGTAGAATGATTATAAAGCTCCGAATTTAATTTCCCATAGACATAAAAACGAGGGGTCATAATTCAGTGATTCCTGATTGTTGGTGGAAAACGTAAAAGAAATAAAGAGAAGTGATATTTCAATTTATTTTAAAGCATACATTATCTTTAAAGCTTTTTCGATAATATCTGCTTTTCATTACGTATTTTTTATCATCCACGTTCAAATATTGCTAATAAAGACATTTCAAAGGAATGAACTTTGAAAAACTTTTAAAAATTATGTATTCATAGGTGACCCTACAAATGATTTAGAACTTCATGATAAGCATTTTCATTTTATATAATGAGCGTTACTTTGTGCAATGGAAATAACGCTAGAAACAATCTTCCACCACGACGGCTCATACGGGGCCATCGCTCAGACCCAGTTGGTCACATGACTTCAACAAACGATGAGCGCGCCGCAGCCTTTCTCTCTCGCTGGCCACGACTTAGTTATATCATGCACGTACAAATTCGGCACGTGTTTGTTGCACGCTGGGAAAACATTTGCATAATCTGACGATCGCGCTAGCTCTGACGTAAGAGGGGTAGTGTCCTGCACGCAAGCATTAACGACTAACAATCAAAAGTCGGAGTTGCACATGCGTAACTCCTACAGCTCGGAAACGAGATTTGCGATCAGTTCAAAAAAAAAACGAAATAATAATCCCTAAAATGATAAGTATAACGTAAATGAAGTAAAACTGGTTAAGAAAAAGGAAAAGTGAATGGATGGACCATCACATGTAGCTCAGGATAGACAGCTATGGAGAGCAAAATTATACAGTTTGGTATGTGCAACGTAGCCCATGGCTGCATGTGGGTTTTGTATGTATGTATATTTTAAAGAAGCAAATTGTTACCTATCTTCCTATTACTTTTCGATTTGTCATACATGTTTCGAAAGGGGAAGGAATTTTTCGCGGCTGTCGACCTTAACGAGTTCTCTTGCAAATTAAAGCTTGTGATGTCTCCAATGTCATGGGCTACCTAAAATACGAACTCTTCTCCGAATAAATTTTGAAGGAGAAATGTGATCGATGTTATGAGTGATAATCAGAGTTTTTCTGTAGGTATTTCTGGCGACAAAAATATATAAATTAAAAAATCCCTATCATACTACAATGTGCCCTAAAAAGTACAAAATAAACTAAAGCATATCAATAGTGCAATCAGTCACTGAATTCGTATTCATTTTAAAGGAAGATAAGGCGCCAATTTACCTATTTTTTTAATCATTTATTTATTCAAATAATTACAAATAAATTATTTCTGTTTACAAATGATGCCAAAAATGCATTCTGCTGATGTGCCAAAATTTTTAAAAACTTTTGGCACATCAGAGAAAAAACACACTTTTTTTCTCTGATGTTTTCGGTTTATTCGTACAGAGTTTTTGCTACATTAATTAGGACTAAGTTGTTGGCAGACTAATACCTAAAAAAATTCTTTTCCATCTACATTTTTGACCAACTAATTCTGACTAAGTCTTTGTATGACTAATTCAAAATTCTTGGCAGAGTAATTTTTGGAAATATTTGGCAGACCAATTCCTATAATTCTTGACAGATTAATTCTGAGAACAGGTTCTTTGCAAACGAATTCTGAAAAATACTTTGCCGACGAATATTTATAAATGTTTTGCACACAATTCCTACAAATTCTTGGAAGACTCAGACGTTGGCAGACTAATTTTTACTAATTTTATGGTGGATTTACAAATTCTTGGGCGAGTAATTCCAACAAATTCTTGGTCGAGTAATTCCAACAGATTTTGCACATAAATTTCATGAAATTCTTGGCTTACTTATAATTTCCTGGAATACTTACTTAGCAGAATAAAATGTTGGCTGTGCACAGTCTAATTGCTATCTATCAGTCTAAGATATTCACAGATTAATTTCTACAAATACTTGGCATAGTAAGATGTTGGTAATACTTGGCAGAATAGGATGTTTGCAGGCTAATCGCTAAAAATACTTGGCAAACTAAGATGTTGGCATACTAATTGACCCTAAGTTGATGGAAGGGTTAATTCCTGCAAATTCTTGGCGGACAAATTCTCCGAAATTTTTGCAAACTAATTTCTTAAAATGCTTAGCAGATTAATTCCTACAAATACTTGACAGACTACATATCGGCAGACTAATTCCTACATATTCTTGGTGCCTAATACAGACTAATTCTCACTAATGGCAGTGTAATTCCTACAAATTCTTGGCAGACTAATTCTAACATTGTCGTTGGCAGACTAATTCTTACAAGTCCTGAAAGACTAATTTTTACAATGAGTTAAGCAAAAATGATATGGATGATAGACTAAATTCTTACGAAGTTTTGGGCAGACAGAGTCATTGACAGCCTAATTCATACAAAATTTCGACATACCTAAGTCGTCCAGATTTATATGTAATTCTACTTACAAAATACTAAGTCCTTGGCAGAAAAAGTCTGACTAAATTTGCCAACATCTGTGCCTGTCATCGACTTGGTAAACTAATTCCTACAAATTTTCGGTACACTAATTCTTACAAATTCTCGGTAGACTAAATCGCTCTAAGTTAGTCGTAGTCTAAGTCTTTCTACGTTGATTGTAGACTAATTCGTTTTACGTTGATGGTAGACAAATTTCTTCTAAGCCGATGATAGATTAATTCTTACAGATTCTCGGTACCATAATTCTTTCTTTAAAAGTTGATGATAGTGGATCAATTCCTTCTAAGTTGATAGTTGAAGGAATTGTTCTGCCCAAAACGTTGTAAGAATTTAATTTATCATCTATATCATTTCTACCCAATTCATTGTAAGAATTAACCTGTCAAGCGCTTGTAAAAAAATCACTCTGCCAAGAATTTATACGAATTATTCTGCAAGGTCTAGGTCTGCCCAGAATATTGTCATATTTAGTCTGCCAAGGACTTGAAAGAATTAATCTGCAAACGGCAATGTTAGAATTAGTCTGCCAAGAATTTATAGGAATTACTCTGCTATCAGTGAGAAATAGTCTGAAATTCCGATTATTAGCTTCCAAGAATATGTAGGAATTATTCTGCCAATAATGCCAGTCTGCCAAGTGTTTGTAAGAATTAGTCTGTTAAGTATTTTAATAAATTAAAAATTTAAAAATTAATAAATTAAAATTGAAAACAATTTCTTCAACTATCAACCTAAAAGGAATTGGACAGCATCAACTTAGAAGGAATTGATCCACTATCATTAACTTAGAAAGAATTAGGGTACCGAGAATCTGTAAGAATTAATCTATCATCAACTTAGAAGAAATTTGTCTATCATCAACGTAAAACGAATTAGTCTACAATCAACGTAGAAAGACTTAGACTACGATTAACTTAGAGCGATTTAGTCTACCGATAATTTGTAAGAATTAGTGTACCGAAAATTTGTAGGAATTAGTTTACCAAGTCGATGACAGACACAGATGTTGGCAAATTTAGTCAGACTTTTTCTGCCAGGGACTTAGTATTTTGTAAGTAGAATTACATATAAATCTGGACGACTTGGGTATGTCGAAATTTTGTATGAATTAGGCTGCCAATGTCTCTGTCTGCCCAAAACTTCGTAAGAATTTAGTCTATCATCCATATCATTTCTGCTTAACTCATTGTAAGAATTAGTCTTTCAGGACTTGTAAGAATTAGTCTGCCAAGAATTTGTAGGAATTTACACTACCATTAGTGAGAATTAGTCTGTATTAGGCACCAAGAATATGTAGGAAAGTCTGCCGATATGTAGTCTGTCAAGTATTTGTAGGAATTAATCTGCTAAGCATTTTAAGAAATTAGTTTGCAAAAATTTCGGAGAATCTGCCATCAATATAGTGACATTTAGTCTGCCAAATATCTGTTAGAATTAGTCCGCCAAATATCTGTTAGAATTAGTCCGCCAAATATCTGTTAGAATTAGTCCGCCAAATGTCTGTTAGAATTAGTCCGCCAACGCCTATCTCTGCTAAGAAGAATAGGAAATACTTTGCCAAAATTTCGTAAAAATTATTCTGCCAAAAACGCATCAGAATTACTGATTATTTAACCACTATTAAACTGCTTTAAGTAACGGGATTAAGATGGATCAAGGCATTATAAGAACATGGTGAAATTAGCCTCCAATGAGGGGCTCCGCTACACCAGAAAAACTGTCTTCAGCACGGTGGGATCTGAACCCACGACCTCCTGATAACATGTCAGGTGCTCTGTACACTAAGCTAGCTCTAATCTATCTCTCCTCTATTAATGATGTTATGCTATACACCATCTGTTCAATTACTGACTTTCGAGTGCTTTTGGGATCACTTATTCCTCAAACAATTCCCACGCTTGTGCAAACGATCACCCACGCTTGTGCAAACGATCACCCACGCTTGTGCAAACGATCACCCACGCTTATAAGAACCTCTTGGCTGTTACTTGTTTTTTTTTTGTGAGCAAATCGGAATCTACTTCACTTCTGGAATGATCAATAGTACCTTATATTTAGACAAATGAATTCACAGCTCATCGTTGAACTCAAAAGACAGTGATTGCCTATATGGTGTATAGCATAGCAACAGCAGTAGAGATTTATCAGCGACAGGTAGCTCAGTGGACAGAGCACCTAGCATGTCATCAGAATGTCGTGGGTTCAGATTCCACCCGGCTCAAGCAATTTTTCCTCTACACCCTTCTTCATCCTATTACTTAAAACAGCATAATAATTATTAAATGATCAGCTGTAAATTCATTTGTGTAAATTACAATTAGTGTAACAATTTTCCAGAATTGTCAGCTGAAACAATGATGTTTCCCGCAAAATACGCTGTAGGCAAATCTAAAACTGTGTTCCCCGCCATGCTGATTCTCACTGAATAATCATATTCATCAAAATGCTCAGAATTCCTACGAGTTTGATAGAAAATTTTCATTCAAAAACAACAATTGTGTAGTTGCCAACATTTTCGAAAGTAATTGTTTAGGTGCCAACAATAAAAATAATTGTGTTTGCGAACATCATCAATAACAATAATTTTGTAGTTACGAACAATAATACTGTAGTTACGAACACTGTGATCATATTAGGTGATCATATATGTGTAACGCCAGCACAAGTATTCGTCGAAAAAGTATTCTGCTAACACCTGGCAAGGCATTGAGATATTAGAACAGAATTTTGTTCCGACAACTCGTTTATTTGAAAAAGAAAAACATATGTGCGATAATCTAGTAAACGAGAAACTTGCGAGTTGTGTGCACCAAACATTTCTTGCTAACAGTGACTAAATTTATGGGGCTGAAATGAGGGAAATATGACTAACACTTAATAAAAATCGTAATGTAATAAGGGAATAGACCAAATAATTCAAATGTCAGTACGCTCGCTGCCAGAGTGCAATGCTTTGTTCAATTTCATTTTGCGATAAATTTTACTAGGTAGTAAATAGTACTTGACCACATTACTAAAGCTGGTACTATCAAATTATACTACCATTACGACGCACCACCCAACATATTTTCGAATTAATTATGAAATTCCGATTATTCTCTTTCTGCTGAATGCGCCATAGCATTCGAATTATTGAACATAAAATTTAAACAGTCGCTACCTGATTTCGTTAATTCAGACTATATGTGCTGGGATTAACAGCAAACGTTGACGTTTTCGTTAACAGCAAACGTTCTCACCTATGGAGATACGAAAATTTCTGATTTAGATTATGCTGATGATTTAGCCCTTTTGGCAAATGATGTTGATGAGATGAACTCTTTCATTCGAGCTGTTGATGAGACTGGTAGTAGAGTAGATTTGGTTATAAACAGAGAGAAAACTAAAGTGATGAAAATTGGTCAGGCAGGCTGTGATTCAGTTAATCTGAATGGTTGCAGTCTTGAGCAGGTGTCACAATTTAATTATCTTGGGAGCTATGTAACAGATAATGGTGATGTGCGGCATGAGATTAACAGACGAATAGGGATTGCTGCTGGGACTTTTAAGAATCTATGGAGAGTGTGGAGAAATAGGCATATACACCTAAAGACTAAAATTAGACTGTATAATAGTTTGGTTCTTTCTAGGGTTAGTTATGGTAGTGAAACGTGGACACTTTGTAAACAAGATAACAGGAAACTAGATGCTTTTGATTCCAGGTGCTTACGCAGTATCTTGGGCATTAGGTGGTTCAACTTTGTAACTAATGATGAGATTAGGCAAAGGAGTTTGCAACCTCCTTTAAGCAGCATATTGTGCAGAGAGAGACTCCGTTGGTTTGGCCATGTTGCCCGTATGAATAATTATAGATTGGCGAATAGGGTTATGAACAGTGTGCCTAAAGGCCTCAGAAAGAAGGGGAGACCTAAGATGCGGTGGGCGGACAATGTCAAACAGGACCTTGTTAGAATTGGTGTGCAGTGGCCAGATGCAGTAGATGTAGCTCAGGATAGACTTGCTTGGAGAACTAAATTGCACGGTCTGGTTGGACCTCCGTAGCCCATGGCTGCTTGAGGATGATGATGATGATGACTGGTCGAAAGAATAATATATAATTGCCCGGGTTCTATAGCTCAATTAGTAAATGAGTTTTAGAGCATTAATGGCAATGGGCTTCAACCCGTTTGTTCAACTAGATAACAAGTATGATAACCGTTTTCATTTAGCAAAATTATAGAACTCGATTAACTTTAACTATCAAAGTTTCAGCGCATTTCGAAATTCGTTAATTATCAAAGTCTGTAGTGCATTTCGAAAAAAAAACGTTATTGGACTTTAAAGATTAAACGGTTCGAACTCAGGAAACCGAAAGTATCGGGTCGAGCCCGTTTCCGATACATTTAACATAATGTTTTCACCGAATGTAATCAAAAGACGTTAGTTTGATATCTGTGGCTCAATTATGACAAAAATTATAAAACTGGAAGCTTAACAGGATTCACGAAGTTTCTCGGTTAAAGAAGGGTTCGATACCTTCCGTGATTCAATTATCGGAATGATTCCGGTGGTATAATGCTACGTTGGCGAAAAAAAACTGAACTTTTCGAAGTCATTAGATGCTAACTAACCGAGTTCAGAATGCAATCGGTTTCAAACTCGTAAAAACCAATCATTCAAATATGTAGTTCTCGCCGAATGTAATCCGACAACATTAGTTTGACATTCAATTAGAACACAAGTTATGAAAATTTGAATAGGATTCGACCCACTTTCACTAGTAGAAAACGAGTCCGAGCCTAGTTCTAATTATAGCAACGTTAAGTGCGTGGTTAATGCTATTGACCATTACAAGAATGAGTTCTCTAACTTAATTGCATCAAGAGTTATATATATATATTTTTCCCGTTACAAAAAAGACAGTTTATGTCTCTTTTGTAACGTTCTTTTCATGGTCAGCATAGGTAAAACATATATTCAGTAAAAGTTGAAAAAACCTTACGTTTTTATCGAAATTGCTTCTTTTTTCGCACGGTTTACGCCGAAAACGTTTTTGCCACACATTTCTTCCCCTTTTCTAGATGATTGAATGAACTCATAGTCATTGAACCAAAACAAATCTATACATTTACAAATATTGCTTCAAAATCTATCTTTCCATCGTATATTTTTTTCTCTCCGAACCCTCTAAAATGTCATTTTACCTGTTGCTTTGAATTATCATATTTTTTAAAACAATTTTAGAAATCTGTCTTATTTTTTCAATTTTTCCGATTTACTCATGATAACTGCAACATTTTCTCAACAAAACCCAGCTTCTTACATGTTTCCCACGAACCACTATTTTCGCATAAATTTATCCTCATCTCGCGATACGTCTCCCATAGGTTAGCATGGGATTTCGCCGAACTAAATATTGGCCCAGAACGCTCATTTATCGAACTGCAACTGGCTAGGAATTTCCAATAACAACTCACGGATTCGTAAACAATGTCTGCAAAAGCCATGACTGTATCTCTTCGTGCCTCTGGTTCACGCTTTTCAAGCAATACTCCACCAACAAGCATCATGTCCAATCAGATTCCAGATCATAATCACGATTCATGTCACTTGATAAGAAAGCTCTCGATCAATCAAAAAGATAATCTCTGTACGAACGAACAACTAATACAGATCAAAGGGGAGCTGAGAAAAAAAGAGGGGAACCCCGTCCATTCATAAATTTTTCTCCCGGGATTATTTTCGACAGGAACTCTATGGCGTACCCAACCAGTGGTCTCGAACAAATACTTCCCCCCAACCGATAACAAAAACAGACCTCTGACCTCTTGAGATCAACATTTCTCACCAACATCAAATGCTATAGGGAGATTCACCAACATCAAATGCTATATGTCTCCAGGGAGGGCAGGGCGTTCAAAAGTTGCAAGATGCTATGCAAACTATTTCACCTTCACACAGTTTCTACCACATTTCATAATTTTTCTTCGTAAACCCTATCACTGTCGTGCGAAAAAAAAAACTTACAACAGAAGAACTTGTCAGAAAACGTAAGGTAAGAACAGTGGCATAACTGGGGGTTGGGGAGGGGCAAGTGAGCCTCCGGCCAGAGGGCGTCAAAATAGCCTTTAAGAAGCAAAATTCCGGTAATATTTTTATTTTTTCATTTTGTTCATTTTGGAAATTTTGCGATTTTTCTTCAAATTCATATATTTAAGAGAAAAATACGCAAAACTATGTTCGTACAGGAATAAAGACCTACATAAATTCTTATATATATATACTGAAAAGGACAGTTCACTTCGTTGCAAACACGTGTTGGATAAATAACTTCACCGATCAGTGGCGACTCGTAAGTTTCTAAATAGGTGGCGCAGCGTAACATTGTATATAGAGAACCAACTTGGCAGGGTCGGCTTTGGCTCAGGTGGTAGTACGCAACGTCGTCGATCGCCGCCGCTGACCCCAATTCTCTCCTCAGTGAAAAAAGGAACATCGAATAGACTGATCTTCGATAGATCACACGTATATATACGTAATGAAATTTCCATTTATATATCGGCTTATGTCAGGCACGTACCCTAGGTTTAGTTTCAGGGTGAGATAGTTCGAGAATTTAATTCAGGGGAGGGTGCGAGAATTTAGACTCTGGAATGGAGGATGGGTCTTTCTCGTAATATTTCGTGCTGATAAATAAATAAGGTGCGGAAAACAGTTTCGAGTGTATTACTTCACTAATTGCCTAATAAAATAAAACGGGCAAGGTATTTTAGAGAGCAAAGATCCATGTAAAATATTATTTATTCCATTTCAGAGTTTCTGTCACCGATACAGATTCAACATCAGCAAAAAAATAGCGGTAAAACTGATGCACTGCAGTCAGTACACTGGACTATGGGAGTAACAGTCACTCGCACCGGACGACAAATTCCATAGTTATGCCACTGCATAATAAAGACATTCGTGTTTATACAGATTCAAAATCGTTGAAAAACTCAATTCTGGACTGCTGGAAAAAATCAACATTTACAAACGTTCATATCCCCATCGAAATATTTGCGAGAAATGAACATTTACACACGTTCACATCTCTATCGAAATTTTTGCGAGAAATAGGCATGTATCTTCGCATTTTTGCAAACACTAAATTTAAAATCAACTTCACGTTCCCTGAAAATATACCCTCAAATTCACATCTTTAAGAGAAAAATACGCAAAACCGTATTCTTATAGGAACAAAGACCTACATAAATTCTTGCATCTACTGAATAGGACTTCACTTCGTTGCAAACACATGCAGGAAAACTTCACTGATACAGAAGGTTCAACATGATAAGTAGATAATTGTAGAGAGAGCGAAAATAACGATGAAAATATTCATACCTCTCAAAAATTTAATATTAAAGTTCAGATCACTGCAGAAATATTTACTAATACCACCATATAAAAGTAGAAAAACTTCAAAAATTTCCACACCTATGCAAACCCTCGTAAGAAAAACGCTGTGTACACACCGATGTTTTACCAATTCAGTCTACTACAAACTCTCGCAAGAAATTACTTTCATATATGTAGATTCAAAGAGAGAAATAAGAAGATGCAAATCCTCGCATGTGCAAGAACAAGATTATCGAAAATGATTCATACTAATAAATAAAATGTGTATGCTTAATTTACATACAGCTGAAAACGAACGTGATATTCACTTTGTGCAGAGAAAGTGAATACTTGGAAGAAAAATAACGTTACTGATTCTTAAGTATACATACTTGTACAAATATAACCAGAAAATATTTTACACTTGTACAAATATAACCAGAAAATATTTTACACTTGTACAGAAATAGGCATGCTGATGCAAGAAAAGGAACTAAGTGATTCTTACTTGAACTTAAACTGTGGTGTTAGATTTATGCACATAATGAAATACGTATGTGAATTCACACCATTGTTGAAAATAGAATGCTTGTAGAAAAAATAACCAATTTCACATTTACACAAGCTCAGTGTGCTTACATATGTGTTTAAAACGAACATTTATATTTTGCCCTAGTGTATTGAAAAATTATTTATGTAAGAAAGATAGGAATATTAGAAAGCACATACTTACACGAAAATACACAGATATTATTTGTGCTAATCTCACGTTTGACACATGAGGACAGAAATAATCCATCTCATAGAATGTGCATATTAGATTAAAACAGGTAACAAAAGCATGTATCCAAATTTACAGTATTCTCGAAAAAGAATGCTTGAAGGAAAATAACAGTCAGTTTCGCATTTGCACATAAAATGTCTTATATTTTTTTTTTGAAAACGAATATGACCCGGTGTATTAAACAGCGGAAACTTGTAATTAAAACAACTAGAAATTTTAAGGAAGATATCACTCTGAAGTTAAACGTCGATCAATTTTAGAGGAAAAATTGTCTTGAGCTGGGTGGGATACGAACCCACGACAACATGTCAGGTGCTCTGGACCACTGAGCTACCTGCTGCCGATCAAGATCTCCTCTAATTGATAGTATGAAATTTCTACCAGCAGTGCACAATTCTCCGTGTCTCATGAATTTAAAAAAATTGTACACTCAGAGTATACTTACCATCTTCATGACATCTTGTCATTGTTTCTTGACGCTGAGAGCAGCTGGGACAAATACCTTCATGATACACGGAGAATTGTGTACTGCTGGTAGAAATTTCATAGTATCAATTGAGAAGATCTCGATCGGCAGCAGGTAGCTCAGTAGTCCAAAGCACCTAACTTGTTATCAGGAGGTCGTGGGTTCATACAGTCAATTAGAGGAAAACTTGATCGGCCGCCGGTAGCTCAATATTCCAGAGCACCTGACTGGTTATTAGGAGGTCGTGGTTCGTATCCCACCCAGCTCAAAATATTTTTTTTTTTCCTCTAAAACTGATCGACGCTAACTTCAGAGTGATATCTTCCTTAATCTTCATTAAATACGTCGATAAACATCTCTTCAATTTAAAATAACTAGAAATACTCATGGGAACCTGACAAGAGTGTGAGAATGGGAATACTTGCCCGAAAACACTGATATCCATTGTACAACCTCACGCTTTCATGCACATGCTCATTACAAGATAATTTTCCACAAATTAATAATTTCAACATCAAGTTCTGTGAAACGCAGACAATCTTAAGAACCAATTTCTATTGCGATTTCCTTTCACAGCTGCTAGATGGCATATATGAAGGTACTAACAAGAAATTTTGCGATTTCGCCTCAGTAATGATCGATAATTTTACAACTATTAGTGTTTCTAAAACCCGAGCAAGTTTCCTCTTCAAGATCTGAAGCTGCCACGAAAGTTCAGAAGACGCTTAGGTATATATGAAATATTTTCGTCATCTAATGATATATTCTCAACTATTCTGTCACTATGTAACGTACTCACTAAGAAATATAGCCTATGTAAAGTCAGAAATAAATGCATTTAAATCGGATTTCGACGATTATTTTATACAGCAAAGGTGAATTTGCTAAGAATTACACTGATTTTAACTAACATAGAGCCTGTCGTGACTTAGTGGTATGTCCAATGATTAATCGCACACCAGTAGAAGACGATGAATCAGGACGAAAATCACCTTCACCCTTATTTCGGTGAAATCACATGTTCGCTGATTGTTACACCCGCAGCCTCAGATTTGCTGCACCAAGTGATGTACAGAAATATGTCCAACAATTCACGCACGACAGTTGTATATAGGGACGACACAGTTTATTCACACTACATGTATACAATCACGTGCTGGGGATGCGCTCGACTCCGAAGGCCTGTGCTCCTGTCAACGATTATGCAATTGGAGAACTGTACTATGCATATTCTGGCTTTACCGACCTCAAACTCGGCGAAAGGATATCTAACTTTTGCCTACACTGTGTTTCACGCAGGACTGTATTTGATTCACCAAGAATCTTGATTCTCACATAGAATCGAACCCTTTCCTTACGGGTTTTCCTTTGAGTAAAATTGGCGTCCCCTTGACGCATGTTCAAATGTCCTTCCCGCTTGATAGCGATGCTCAAGACTTTGATTCTCATACAGAGAATCGATCCCGCTCCTTAAGGGTTTCGTTTGAGTAAGAGCAGCGTCCCTTCACGCATGTTCAATCGTCCTTCCTGTCTGACCACTATGCTCAAGACTGTGATTATCACATAGAATCGAACCCTCTCCTTAAGGATTTCGTTTGAGTAAGAGCGGCATCCCTTGACGAGTGTCCAAACGTCCTTCTCCCTTGACAGCTATGCTCAAGACTGTTGTTCCCTTATTGCTCGGCTCCTTTCCCACACTGACACTCGCACCCCAGGCTAGTTGTAAAAAGGCCATAAAAGGCTTTTCGGGTCTGAACTGGCTGCCTGCATGGCAACGCATGCAGGCAGCCAGCTCAGACCCGAAAACAAAATCTGTGAGTCACATCCCCACAATAGCACTTCCAAGAACACACTTAATACATAAAACTATTTACAATAACAAAAATACAATAAAATGCAACAATAAATAAAAATAAATAAATTAGAGGGACATGACACATTCCTTCCTCAAAGAGTTTTATCAGTTTTTACCATACTTATAAAACTCATGCCTTTTGTCACTCTAATGTCCATGACACCCGCGCTAGGCAATGTACTCACCCGAAGACTGAAGAATTACTCTCCGTCACTCAGAAGTAATTAATTTCAGTTCACTTCTTTCAGCATTCACCGATCTGGTGACCTTCATTCTCTGAAGAGATCATCTCCCAAGTGAGTCGGGTGAATTCCGTCCCTTCTCATTTTCACACCCCTCTGAGTTGCCAGCTCATCCCTTTCCATTGCAACCCTTAGCCTAATTACCAACACCCTCTGGAACTTCCTTATCAATAGAGTGCTTTTGGATAGGCCCAACTATGATCGCTTAGAGCTTTTGCAGGTTCTTCAGCATTTGACCTTCGCTCGATGCCCTGTATCGATGGCGATGACGTAGTCGATGGCGATGACGCATTGAGGATTCTCCCTTTTGGTTTTCCTGGCATCTGTCAATCTCTTACTTCCAGCATAATTAAAGGCTATTGCTCGCGCTTTATCTTTCATTTTGCAATTCTTCTTTATTAGGAATACATAAGTACTATTATTTTCAAACTTCATCGCACTTGTTTTCCTATGGATCTGTTTCCTTTGCCTTTCGACCTTTTCCTCATAAATCTTCCATTTCTTCCATCATTACCTCCTATTGAACTTCCGTGTTCAAATGAAACATTATTCTTGAACGAGACACAATCCTGTACCTCAGAAACAAATCCTTTTTGCTTCGTCCCTGTTAACACCGAATTTACGCCTACTATTAAACACTTTTTATCGATAGTTCCTGACCACCTATGTCTACTTCGGTACTTTCTGCCATTTTTTTTTTCTTTTTACTATATTTATAGATCTTCTTCTAACATTAGCATCACTACTTCGGTCATTTAGACAAAACTGCCTCTCTTTTCTTTTCATATTGTCGGCTGCAATTAACTGACCCTTCAACACTTCTTCTCTGTCATTAATTATAGAATACACTTCCTTAAGATCATTTCCGTCAAAATTTATCACTTATATCCTTTAACATTTTCTCTTTATCACTACTATTTACATAATCTTCTATATTACCGTCGTCCTTATATTTAAAACCTAATTCCTGGATATTTACATTTCCGATCTTATATAATTTCTCATTAGTTTCTCACTTTTAATTAATTGTCTAATTTCTTCTGATTTATTCTTATCCCATATTACTATACTAACTGTTACCTCAGAATTATATATATCACCTATTTGGTTCTTATCTGGCCTTACGTTGCAAATTTCTTCCGCCTTTTTAACACAGACATCAATCTTTATTTTAGAATCAGGGTTCTCGTCTGACTGACAATTATTTTTAACATCTAATTCTGACACTTTATGCAACGGAAATTCACTCCTACTTTTCAAGTTATATTTTCTTTCTATCACAAGATCACATTTTACCTCAGGATTATTCATTCTAATTATTTGACCGTGCTTATGTACCACAGAAACGGTCACCTTATTTAACTGCATTCTATCCTTAACCACCGACTGATACAATGCTTTTATCTGAAAATCATTGCGTGATTCGGATTTAATTAAATTTCCTACTACTAGATAGTCAACAGCAGTTGCAAAACTATCTTTATTCTCCTGAGTTTTGGTTGTCATTTTGGCTTCATCATGACTACTGGTTTCTCCACAAATATCAATTTTATTACCTGTGACTCTGCCTGCTATTACATCAATCGTACTCTCTTCACAATTAATTTTATTATTCTTGTCAATTACGGTACAATAATCAACCACTCTATCAGATAAATACCTATTTAAATACATCTTAAAGTGTTGTGTTAGGGTTAAAAAATTTACCTTTAATACTGAAGCTCTGAAAGACCCAGTTATAGCTAAAGCTTACCATAATAGGTCACTTAAGTCATTATGGCACTCATGGTTTGCTTACTACTGAAGTTGAGGAAGAATGGGACCATTTTAAACAGGCTTTTTTGGAAACTAACAGTACTCTTTTAGGAAAAAAGAAACAGAGGAGGCAGAATTATTTGAGTGATAAGGCATTGCGCTTATTTCAGAAAGAAAGAAATGCAGGAATGTCCTTAATCAATACCCTACTAGTCCTAATAGAAAGCATTACAGAGAACTTAATAAACGTGTAAAAGATCAGTTAGCTACTGACAAGAATCTTTGGCTTGATGGCTTGGCTGACAAAGCCGAGGAAGTAGTTAGACATCACAACAACAGATAGTTCTACCAGATAGTTAATGGTTTGTGTGGTAGAAAACGGACAGATATACAGGGATTGAAGGAAAAACAAGGTAAGGTTATCGAAGGTGAAGAATCTGTCATGGCTAGGTGGGCTGAGAATTTCAGTGATGTTTTAAACAATGTGGTTAGTTCTATTCCCATTGTTTGCAATGATGATAGATGCATTGGTGGCTTTAATGTTAGCCCTATAACACAATCTAAAGTTATTCTGGATATTTCTAAACTTAAACTTCATAAATACCCAGGAGTAGATTAAATTACTACGGAAATGCTTAGAGCTGGGAATGTTTCGGTTACTACTTCGATGAATGAAATTCGGAATATCTTTTATAATAAAGGCATTGTTCCTAAGGATTTTACCAGAGCTATTGTTAGCCCTATTTTCAAAAAAGGTGATCGCAGTTCTTGTGATAACTATAGGGGTATCAGCCTACTCTCTGTTCCAGGTAAAGTTCTTTCCATGATTGTGCTTAATAGAATTAAGAATTTGGTTGACAGTCAATTGCGTGATGAACAATGTGGATTCAGAAGTGGTAGGGGATGTGTGGATCAGATATTTCCACTTAGGCAGATTCTTGAGAAATGTTTAGAGTTTCAGAAACCTTTGGTTGCTAGCTTTGTTGATTTCAAAAAGGCTTTCGACTCTGTTGATCGTCATAATTTGTGGTTGATTGTCAGATCATATTGCATACCAGACAAGTTAGTTAGCATAATGAAAGCTCTTTATAATAACACTGAGTCGTGTATGAGAGTTGGTAAGGCTTGTAGCAATTGGTTTAGCATTACTTCTGGTGTTCGAGAAGGGTGCATTTTGTCTCCTTTTCTCTTTAGTTTGGTTATTGATTATGTTATGGGAAATTCACTTCAAGGGAAAGATTCTGGCCTTAAATAGTCTGGAGATACGAAAATTGCTGATTTAGGTTATGCTGATGATTTAACCCCTTTGGCAAATGATGTTTATTAGATGAACTCTTTCAATCGAGCTGTTGATGAAACTGCTAGTAGAGTAGGTTTGGTTATAAAGAGAGAGAAAACTAAAGTGATGAAAATTGGTCAGGTAGGCTGTGATTCAGTTAATCTGAATGGTTGCAATCTTGAGCAGGTGTCACAGTTTAATTATCTTGGTAGCTATGTAACAGATAATGGTGATGTGCGGCATGAGATTAACAGACGAATAGGGATTGCTGCCGGGACTTTTAAGAATCTATGGAGAGTGTGGAGAAATAGGCATATACACCTAAAGATTAGAATTAGACTGTATAATTGTTTGGTTCTTTCCAGGGTTAGTTATGGTAGTGAAACTTGGACACTTTGTAAACAAGATAACAGGAAACCAGATGCTTTTGATTCTAGATGCTTACGCAGTATCTTGGTCATCAGGTGGTTCAACTTTGTAACTAATGATGAGGTTAGGCAAAGGAGTCGGCAACCTCCTTTAAGCAGCATATTGTGCAGAGAGAGACTCCGTTGGTTTGGCCATGTTGCCCGTATGGATAATTATAGATTGGCGAATATGGTTATGAACAGTGTGCCTAAAAGCTTCAGAAAGAGGGGAAGACCTAGGATGCGGTGGACAAACAATGTCAAACAGGACCTTATTAGAAATGGTGTGCAGTGGCCAGATGCAGCAGATGTAGCTCAGGACAGACTTGCTTGGAGAACCAAGTTGCACGGTCTGGTTGGACCTTCCTAGCCCATGGCTGCTTCAGGATGATGATGATGATGTTGATGAATCTCATCCTTCTGACATTTAATTTTCTTACTCTCTAGATTATTATTTACTTTACTCTCAATCAAATCACTAGGCTCTAAACTTCTTTCTCTGATATTAATATTCTTGCTATGATCTTTCTCCTCTTCAGGTACCTTACGCAATATTGACACTTATCTTCTAGATACAGGGGCATAGTGAAGGATTATGATGATGTGTGGCAGGGAGAAATCAAAAATTTTGCAAGTCGTAAATGAAATTTTGCCAACTGACAAAATAATGTCTCTATCAGGCACCTAGGTTTTTGCTCCGTGGAGGGGGGAGGCAAGGGGGTCAAGCTCAAGACTGTGATTCTCACATAGAATCGAACCCTCTCCTTAAGGGTTTCGTGTGAGTAAGAGCGGCGTCATTTGACGATTGTCCAAACTTCCTTCCCGCTTAACAGCTACGCTCAAGACTGTTCTTTCCTTATTGCTGGGCTCCTCTCCTGCACTGATACTCGTCCCAGGCTAGTTGTAAAAAGGCTATAAAAAGGCTTTTGGGACCCATAATCTCATGCAGGCAGCCAGCTCAAATCCAAAAACAACATCTATGAGTCACATCCCACAATAACACTTCCAAGAACACACTTAATACATAAAAATATTTACAATAACAAAAATACATTAAATTGCAACAATAAATTAAAGGGGAATGACAGAACTCATAGTGTATCACAGGAATAAATTTCCGATAGAAAACAGGTTATGTCTTGGCTTTCTCGAACAAATCAACATCACATGTATCTGGGACTGCATTTAGATTTATCTACGTAAAAAACCCACCCTGCCCTCAGTCAGTAGTGGCCACAGATGGTCTTAGAAAGTATGTGAAGCTGTGGTACTGTGTGTGGGAGAGCCATACCCTGTGCACGTTAAAGAACACTCTGGATGGTCTTGACGGAAGTCTAGGATCTCTCTCCCAACAGCTCGTCCACAGAGTCTCCTCCCCTGCCTTCTCTGGACCTTTGGGGTTCTTGTTAAATGGCCTTTTATCCCACTGTGTGGAAAAAAGTGTGCTCAGAGGTAAAACAACCCAACACCCTCACAACCTGTGAGAAAAATTATTTTTCTTCTATCCACTCATTGAGGAAGTTCTTTAGCAAAGAGCACTGTCAGATGCCTACTGTACTGAAACATTGTTCCAAACAAGTAGGATCCAGGAACATGACAGCGATGTCTCCGTTCTCCCTTGGCCAGCAAAATCGCCCGACCTCAACCACTTGTGGGATCATTTGTATCGACAGGTTCAGCATGCGGACCACAACGTCATCTCCGGAACCTCTGTGCTGTGCTGGAATCTGAATGGGCACGTGTGCTTCTGGCAACTTTTCAGGGCCTCATTGCGTCCATGTCACACCGTCTCGCCGCTGTCATCTGGGTCAAGGGTGGTTATTCGCATTATTAAGTAGGTGGTCATATTATTCTGATACGACTGTGTATATAGGTAAACAATATTTTTTAATTACAACAAACAATAAAACATCATGACAGAGCAAACTACCAAGGACCTGGAACTCGAGATCGGACCCCTACAATCGCAATGTCACTGTGAGCTAAAGCAATACGGCTGAAAGACATTATTTCTTCCGATGGCTATGAATATTAAACACAACATTTACTTTAGAGCTGACGTTATTGGTCCTCAAAATCTCCTAGCAGGCGAATGAGGCAATCATTTCGGTAATGAACCGCTTCTCATAATAGGGTAAAAGGGGAAAAAAATAATCGATTCCCACAACTTCGCGTATTTATTCAGAAATAATTAACGTTTTAATGCTTTTTATTACAATAGATTACTTTTAATGGTCAAGGGACTTGTAAAATATCTATATCTAAGGAAAAAATATTAATTTTTCCTACATCTGCTCTCATGAGGCACTAACAAAATGATTAACTATAAGAATATGTCAATAATCTCCAGTGAATTTCCAGGCATAAACTGGAAGAACAGCTGTGTACCAATCCCCAGTGATGATGCACAGAACCAGCCAGGTCTAGCACCTAATGTCCAGCCCCGCCTTCTCGTGGTGCAGGCCGTTAGTGCCTTTCAAAAGAAATATTCTCTTTTGGAAGGGAACGGAAGAGGAGGACTGCCAGATAAGTGTGGCCTACTGATCTGGTATTCTATGGCCACTTTTCTCTCTTTTTCTACCCTGCTGAAGATTGGTTAACTTCACAGGTCCTGGTGCTGACCATTTATACCCACTAGACTAGAATGGTTTACAGTTTTGAACTACATTATGGATCATCGATTTCCTGCACTGTAAATCTACTGCCGTGTGTTCTGTTGGCTTCTGGGTTGCCAGCCCTAAGTGAACAGAGGCACGGGAAACCTTATATCAGCTAGTGGATAATCCTGATCAGAGGCCATTGCAAGTACCTGAACCCTCACTTAGCTAGTTGGGCATCGCCAATCCTAAACTGGAGTAATATGTCTCAGGAAGGTCATATGGCACTTGAAAAAGTGGTGCCTGAAGTTCCTACCAGCATGGTTGACTTCAGCCTTTGGCGATGGAGGAACAGGTCTTTGCCCCCATACCTGCGATCAGGGGGGCTGTTCGATTTTGTTGGCCCTGCCTCTCAGTAAACCTAGTTTCTTTAAAAATCGTACTAATCATTTTCTCTCTGCAGGTATGCGGAACATTGAGGACTTGTAATAGAGATTATTCTTTTGATGTCCTCACGCAACAATTCCAGCGTTATAACCTAAATATTCTAGGCTTGCAAGAGGCAAAATGATCAGGCAAAGGTCAGATACTTAAAAATAAGTTAAATTTCTCTTTCCCGGGAGGGACAACGCAAAGCATCTCCAAGGTGTACTTCTCAGCAGACACGCCAATGAGCTCTTTTAGGATATGACTACATTAATGAAGTATATCTTACAGCAGCATTTAAAACGAAAATTAAAGTTTTTAATGCTGTCTGTTGTTACGCCTCCACAGATGACTGATGAGAACGAGAAGGATACGTTTTACAGACAGCTTCCGGATATTTTGAAATCTGTGGAGATATTCCTCTTCTGCTAGGTGGCTTCAATACTAAAGTTGGTTCCGACTCTGACCTTTGGCATTAGTAGTTCCGATGGCAATGGGGAACGTCTCATACAGGTAAGTAAACTTAATGGTTTACGAATAACTAACACATACTACAAACAATGGGACATTTATATACGTGGATTTCACATGATGGGTTGCACAGGAATATGATAGATTATATTTTAATTAACACCAAATGGGCCAGTTCAGTTAGGAATACATGATCATATAGGAGAGTCGAAATTGGGTCTGATCAAAAGTATCTGAGACTGAAGCTTCGGCCGTTTTGGGCCGTTATGGGTTTTAAAGGGATAATACTGAAAGTCTGAAAGATCCAGATGTATCCAAAGCATACCATGATAGGCTACGTAAGTCATTATGACAATCAAGGTTTGCTTAGTGCTGAAGTTGAGAAAGAATGGGATAAATTTAAACAGGCTTTTCTATAAACCAACAGTACTCTTTTGGGAAAAAGGGTACAGAGGAAACAAAACCATTTGAATGATAAGACTATTGAACTTATTTCTGAATGAAGGAAATGCAGGATTAATATTATTCAACACACTACTAGTCCTAATAAATGGCATTACAATGAGCTTATTAAACGCGTAAAGGATCAGTTAACAGCTGATAAGAATCTTTGAACTTCATACCTTCGGCTGAAAAGCAGAAGAAGCAGTTCAGACAGCACAACAATAAGGGATTGTATCAGATAGTTTAATATCTTGTGTGGGAAGAGACAAGTATACGGGAATTGAGGGATAAACATGGTAAGGTGGTTGAAGATGAGGATTCTGTGACGGCTAGGTGGGATGAGCATTTCAGAGATGTACTAAACAATGTGATTATTTGTACTCACATTGTTTGTAATGAGGATAGATACACTACTGTCTTTAATGATGGCCGCCTATACTACATTTCGAAGTCGCTCTGGCTATATCTACAATAAAACTACATAAACAACAGAGGTACATG
Organism: Ryuthela nishihirai; assembly: GCA_038380435.1. NCBI lineage: Eukaryota > Metazoa > Arthropoda > Arachnida > Araneae > Heptathelidae > Ryuthela > Ryuthela nishihirai. The sequence continues at coordinate 31,713,123 of JAWZYU010000022.1, forward strand.
AAATCAGAACTGAAATGCTTACAGCTGGGAACATTTGTGTTGTGACATAGTTGACTGAAATTTTGAATATTTTTTGTGATAAAGGTGTTGTTCCTAAGGATTTTACTAGAGCTACTATTGTCCCAATTTTTAAAAAAGGTGAACAATGTGTGATAATTAGAGGGAAATTAGTTTACTTTCTGTTCCAGGTAAAGTTCTTTGCACGATTATACTTAATAGAATTAAGAATGTGGTTGATGGACAACTGCCTAATGAACAGTGAGGATTCAAAAGTGGTGGGGGATGTATTGATCAAATATTTTCACTTAGGCAGATTCTTGAGAAATGTTTAGATTTTCAGAAACCTGTGGTTATTAGGCTTTATAGATTTCAAAAATGCTTTTGATTCTGTTGATCGACATAATTTGTGGTTGATTGTTAGATCAAAAAGTGGAGTATAAAGGAATACCTGTTAAGTTAGTTAGTATAATGAAAGCCCTGTATAATAACACTGAGTCGTGTGTGAGAGTTGGTACGTCTTGCAGTGATTGGTTTAGCATTGCTAGTGGAGTTAGATAAGGGTGCCTTTTGTCTCCTTTTCTCTTTTGCTTGGTTATCGATTATGTTATGCGAAACACCCTACTAGTCCTAACAGAAGGCATTACAACAAGCTTAATAAACGTGTAAAGGATCAGTTAACAACTGATAAGAATCTTTGGCTTGACAGCTTGGCTGACAAAACTAAGGAAGCAGTTTAGACAGCACAACAGCAGGGGGTTGTACCAGATTGTTAATGTTTCATATGGGAAGAAACAGACAGGTAAACAGGGACTGAGGGATAAACATGGCAAGGTGGTTGAAGGTGAGGATTCTGTGATGGCTAGGTGGGCTAAACATTATAGAGATGTTCTAAATAATGAAATTATTTCTACTTCCTCTGTTTGTAATGAGGATATATGCATTACTGGCTTTTATGATGGTCCTATAACACATTCCGAAGTCACACTGGCTGTCTCTAATTTAAAACTGCATAAATTCCCAGGGGTGGATGAAATCACCACTGAAATACTTAGAGCAGGAAACATTTGTGTTGTCACATGACTGACTGAAATTTTGAAAATTTTTGATAAAGGTGTTATTCCTAAGGATTTTATTAGAGTTACCATTGTCCTAATTTTTAAAAAAGGTGATCGCAGTTATTGTGATAATTATAGGCGAATTAGTTTACTTTCTGTTCCAGGTAAAGTTCTTTGCATGATTTTACATAATAGAATTAAGAATTTGGTTGATGGACAACTGCGTGATGAACAGTGTGGATTCAGAAGTGGTAGGGGATGTATTGATCAAATATTTTCACTTGGGTAGATCATTGAGAAATGTTTAGATTTTCAGAAATCTGTGGTTATTAGGTTTTATAGATTTCAAAAAGGCTTTTGATTCTGTTAATCGACATAATTTGTGGTTGATTGTTATATCTAAAAGTGGAGTATAAAGGAATACCTGTTTAAGTTAGTTAGTATAATGAAAGCCCTGTATAATAACACTGAGTCGTGTGTGACAGTACCTCGAGGAGTGCCGTAGGCTATAAATATATGATCCCTATGCTTTCTTCCCCCCTAAAAAACGGAAATGTTAGAGTCGTTTTACTATATCTTCCGAATGCGAGTGTCTGCAGTTATGAGTTAGGTGTCAAATGATAATGCAAATAATGACAGTCGTAAACTATTTTTAATTTTGCCTCCACTATTTCTCCCCTGATAAAATTTCGCGGGGTTCGACTTTAACGAGTGGTATCTCAAATTAGGTCTGTAAATGGTAGCTAGGTAGTCACTGGAAGGAGAGCTATGCACCAATCCCCTGTGATGATGCATAGAACCGGCCAGGCCTAGCACCTAATGTCAGACCCCGCCTTTTCGTGGTGCAGACCGTTAGTACCTTTCAAAAGAGATACTCTCTTGTGGAATTGAACGTAAGGGGAGGGCTGTCAGATTAGTGTAGCCTACTGATCTGGACAACTATGGCTACTTTTCTTTTTTTTTTCTACCCTGCTGAGGAGTGGTCAACCACACAGGGTCCTGGTGCTGACCATATAAACCCACTGGACTGGACAGATATATGGCTCTGAGCTTGATTATGGATCCTGATTTTGCTGCACTGGTGGGCTTCTGTGGAGGGAAAAATCTTCCGATGTGTTTTCTGTTTGTTTGTGGGTTGACAGCCCCAAGTGAATAGATTCATATTATATGTTTATCAGCTGGTGGATAATCCTGAGCAGAGGTCATCGCAGGCACCTGAACTCTTTGCTTCTATTGGCATCGTCAAATTCTACATTGGAGGAAGTCTTCCAGTGTAGATGGCTTCAGCCTTTAGTGGTGGGGGAACGGGTCTCTGCCCCATGTCTGCGATTAGGGGGCTGTTTGATATTGTCGGCATTCCCTCTCTCAATAAACATAGTTTCTTTAAACATCCCACTAACCATTTTCTCTCCATAGGTAGTTGGAATGTGAGGACCTGCACAGAGATTTTTCTCTTGATGTCCTTACACAAGAATTCCACAATTATAATTTAGATATTCTCGGCTTGCAAGAGACCGGATGGACAGATAAAGGTCAGCTTCTAAAAAATAATCTTAAATTTCTCTTTTCAGGGAGGGACGACAATAAACATCACCAAGGCGTGGGTCAGCTTCCCAGCAGACACGCTAGTGATGTTCTTCTAGGATATGAGTACATTAATGAAAGATTTCTTACAGCAAATTTTCAGACAAGCGTTAAAGACTTGAATGTTATCTGCTGTTATGCCCCCACTGAAGATGCCGATGAGGATGAGAAAGATAAGTTTTATGAACAACTTCAGCATATTTTGAATTCTGTCAAGAAACGAGATATTACCCTTGTTCTTGGTGACTTCAATACCAAAGTTGGTACTGACTCTGACCTTTGGGGAGGAGTAATAGGCCCTTTTGGTATTGGTAGCTGCAATGGCAATGGGCAACGTCTCCTACAGGTAAGTAAACTCAATGGATTCAGAATAAGTAACACTTATTACAAACACCTACGACATACATAAGTACACATGGGTTTCACCTGATGGGCTGCATAAAAATATGATTGATTACATATTAATGAACAGCAAATGGGCTAGTACTGTTAGGAATACCAGGGCATATAGGGGAGCTGAAATTGGATCTGACCACTACCTTGTTAAAAGTGTCTTGCAACTTAAACTTAAAAAGTGTTGTGCTAGGGTTAAAAATTTTACTTTGAATACTGAAGCTGTGAAAGACCCAGTTATAGCTAAAGCTTACCATGATAAGTTACTTAGTCATTATGGCAGTCATGGTTTGCTTACTACTGAAGTTGAGGAAGAATGGGATCAGTTTAGGCTTTTTTGGACACTCAGTACTCTTTTAGGAAAAAAGAAGCAGAAGAGACAGAATTATCTGAGTGATAAGGCACTTGAGCTTATTTCAGAAAGAAAGAACTGCAGGAATGTCCTTAATCACTACCCTACTAATCCTAATAGAAAGCATTACAGAGAACTTAATACACGTGTAAAAGATCAGTTAGCTGCTGATAAGAATCTTTGGCTTGATGATTTGGCTGATAAAGACGAGGAAGCAGTTAGACAGCATAACAGCAGAGAGTTGTACCAGATAGTTAATGTTTTGTGTGGTAGAAAACGGACAGGTATACAGGGATTGAAGGATAAACAAGGTAAGGTTATAGAAGGGGAGGATTCTGTCATGGCTAGGTGGGCTGAGCATTTCAGTGATATTCTAATCAATGGGGTTAGTTCTATTCCCATTGTTTGCAATGATGATAGATGCATTTGTGGCTTTAATGTTGGCTCTATAACACAATCTGAAGTTATTTTGGTTGTTTCTAAACTTCAACTACATAAATCCCCTGGAGTAGATGAAATTACTACGGAAATGTTTAGAGCTGGGAATGTTTCGGTTACCACTTGGATGACTGAAATTCGGAATATCTTTTATGATAACGGCATTGTTCCTAAGGATTTTACCAGAGCTATTGTTAGCCCTATTTTCAAAAAAGGTGATCGCAGTTCTTGTGATAACTATAGGGGTATCAGCCTACTCTCTGTTCCACGTAAAGTTCATTCCATGATTGTGCTTAATAGAATTAAGAATCTGGTTGACAGTCAATTGCGTGATGAACAATGTGGATTCAGAAGTAGTAGGGGATGTGTGGATCAGATATTTTCACTTAGGCAGATTCTTGAGAAATGTTTAGAGTTTCAGAAACCTTTGGTTGCTAGCTTTGTTGATTTCAAAATGGCTTTCGACTCTGTTGATTGTCGTAATTTGTGGTTGATTGTGGGATCATATGGTAAACCTGACAAGTTAGTTAACATAATGAAAGCTCTCTATAATAACACTGAGTCGTGTGTGAGAGTTGGTAAGGCTTGTAGCAATTGGTTTAGCATTACTTCTGGTGTTCGACGAGGGTGCATTTTGTCTCCTTTTCTCTTTAGCTTGGTTATTGATTATGTTATGCGAAATTCACTTCAAGGGAAGGATTTTGGCCTTAAATGGACTGGAGATACGAAAATGTCTGATTTAGATTATGCTGATGATTTAGCCCTTTTGGCAAATGATGTTGATGAGATGAACTCTTTCATTCGAGCTGTTGATGAGACAGACTGGTAGTAGAGTAGGTTTGGTTATAAACAGAGAGAAAACTAAAGTGATGAAAATTGGTTAGGCAGGCTGTGATTCAGTTAATCTGAATGGTTGCAGTCTTGAGCAGGTGTCACAGTTTAATTATCTTGGGAGCTATGTAACAGATAATGGTGATGTGTGGCATGAGATTAACAGACGAATAGGGATTGCTGCCGGGACTTTTAAGAATCTATGGAGAGTGTGGAGAAATAGGCATATACACCTAAAGATTAAAATTAGATTGTATAATAGTTTGGTTCTTTCTAGATTAGTTATGGTAGTGAAACTTGCACACTTTGTAAACAAGATAACAGGAAACTAGATGCTTTTGATTCCAGATGCTTACGCAGTATCTTGGGCATTAGGTAGTTCAACTTTGTAACTAATGATGAGGTTAGGCAAAGGAGTTTGCAACCTCCTTTAAGCAGCATATTGTGCAGAGAGAGACTCCGTTGGTTTGCCATGTTGCTCGTATGGATAATTATAGATTGGCGAATAGGATTATGAACAGTGTGCCTAAAGGCCTCAGAAAGAAGGGGAGACCTAGGATGCGGTGGGCAGACAATGTCAAACAGGACCTTGTTAGAAGTGATGTGCAGTGGCCAGATGCAGTAGATGTAGCTCAGGATAGACTAAATTGCACGGTCTGGGTGGACCTCCGTAGCCCATGGCTGCTTGGGGATGATGATGATGATGATGATCTCAAAAAAAATTAAATCTCCTTTAAAGTGAATACGAACTCAGTGACTGATTGCTCTATCGATATGCTTTAGGTTTTTTTTTCTACTTTTTAGGGCCCTTTAGGAAGATAGGTATTTTTTTTAATTTTTAATTTATATTTTGTCTCCTTTCCTCTTTAGTTTGGTTATTGATTATGTTGTGCGAAATTAAAAACTTGTAAAGGCAAAGGAATGATTTTAGCCCTACATGATTGAGAGATTTCGAAATTTCTGAATTAGATTATGCAGATGGTTTGGCCCCGTTGGCTAAAGATGTTGATGAGATGAATTCTTTCATTAGGGCTGTAACTGGTAATCGAGTAGGTTTGGTGAAAAACAGTGAGAAAACTAAAGTGATGGAAATTGGTCAGGCAGATGGTATTTCAGTTGCTTGAAATGGCTGTACTCTTGAGGAAGTGTCTCAGTTTAATTACCTTGGGAACTATGTAACAGATACTGGTATGTGCGGCATGAGATAAATATAAGAATAGGGATTGCCGCTGGGACTTTTAAGAATCTATGGAGAGTGTGGAAAAATAGGCGTATACACCTAAAGACAAAAATTAGGCTGTATAATAGTTTTGTTCTTCCTAAGGTTAGTAATGGTAGCGAAACATGGACCCTTTGTAAGCAGGATAACAAGATTTGATAACAGGATAACTGCCTTTGATTCTAGATTCTTACGCAGTTGCTTGGGTATTATATGGTTTGACTTTGTAAGTAATGATGAGGTTAGAAAAAGGAGTCGTCAGCCTCTTTTGAACAGATATTGTGGAAAGAGAGACTGCTTGGTTTGGCCATGTTGCCCATATGCATAGCTGCATATTGGCAAACAGGATTATGAAGAATGTGCCCAAGGGTTTCAGAAAAAGGGCGAGACCTAGGATGCGATGGACAGACAATGTCAAACAGGACCTTGGTCGAATTGGCGTAGAGTGGCCATATGCAGCAGCTGTAGTTCAGAAGACACACATTTGGAGATGAAAATTACAGTCTGGTTGGATCTCCGTAGCCCATGACTGCATGAGGATTTTGTTTGTATGTATGTTGTTCCTACAGATTTTACCACAGCTATTATTATCCCTATTTTTAAAAAATGCTGATCGTAGTTCTGTGATAATTATAGAGGAATTAGTTTACTTTCTATTCCAGGTAAAGTTCTTTGCAGAGTTATAATTAATAAAATTAAGATTTTGGTTGATGAACAACTGCGTGATGAACTGGTGTGGATTCAGAAGTGGTAGGGGATGTATTGATCAAATATTTTCACTTAGGCATATTCTTGGGATCACCTGTGGTTACTAGCTTTATAAATTTCAAAAAGGCTTTTGACGCTGTTGATAGTTAGATCATGGAATACCTGACAGGTTTGTTAGTGTAATGAAAGCTTTCTGTAATAATACTGAGTTTGTGTGAGTGTTGGTTAGGCTTTTAGCGACTGTTTTAGAATTGCTAGTGGAGTTAGACAAGGGTGAATTTTGTCCCCTTTCCTCTTCAGTTTGTTATTGATTATATTATGTGAAATTATTTAGAAGGGAAAGATTTTGGCCTTAAGTGGTATAGAGATTGCAAAATATATGATTTAGATTATGCAGATAATTTGGCTAATGATGTTGATTAGATAAACTCGTTCATTACGGCTGTTGATGAAACTGGTAAAAGACTAGGTTTGGTGATAAACAGAGAAACGAAAAACACTAAATTGATGAAAACTGATGAGGCAGATGGTGCTGCAGTTGCTTTGCATGGCTGCACTCTTCAGCAAGTGTCTCAGTTTAATTATCTTGGGAACTATGTAACAGATACTGGTCATGTGCGGCATGAGATAAATAGAAGTATAGAGATTGCCGCTGAGACTTTTGAGGAACTATGGAGAGTGTTCAAAACTAGGTGTATACACAGTCGTATTAGAATAATATGACCACCTACCTAATAATGGGAATGGGGGTGGTCATATTATTCTGATACGACTGTGTACACCTAAAGACTAAAAAGGCTGTATAATAGTTTGGTTCTTTCTAAAGTTAGTTATGATAGCGAAACATGGTCCCTTTGTAAGTAGGATAACAAGAAACTTGATGCCTTTGATTCCAGATGCTTGCGCAACATCTCGGACATTAGGTGGTTTGACTTTGTAAGTAATGATGAGGTTTGAAAATGAATGATGAAGTAATGATTTTGTGCAGAAACTGCGTAGGTTTGCCCATGTTGCCTATATGCAGAGCTGCAGATTAGCGAACAATATTATGAACTGTGTGTCTAAATGCTTCTGGAAAAGAGGAAAACCTTGGATGTAATGGGAAGACAATGTCAAATAAGACCTTGCTAGAATTGGCCTACAGTGGCGAAATGCAGCAATTGTCGCGCAGGACAGACAAGGTTGGAGAGGAAAATTACAGTCTGGTAGGACCTACGTAGCCCATGGTTGCATAAAATTTTTTATGCATATATAAAAGTAAAACTGGTTTATAATTTATTGTCTAGGGTGGAATAAAATCATGTAAAACTTTAATGAAAAAATATTTTTTTCCACATCAACGTTTCAGAACACGTTTTGGTATGGTTTCTTAATGCAATCACTATGTCCTTTAAATAGCTGGAATAAAAGAGATAAAAATAAGGAGTTGGAATTAAAATGGAAAGGTTTAGTGAATTGGACGTGGATTTCAATTTAGTACAATAATAAAGTGAGGCTTTTGGAAGGGTTTTTTTTTTTCACTTCGTCGTTCCAAAACACAACGTACACTGTTGGGTGATGCCGAATGCATGTCAAGAGGTGGGAGGAAGGAAATAATACCAGTCTGAATACGAATATCTGATGAAATAATATCGCCGATGGCGTCAGTTTGTAACAAAATTAAGGGGGGGCTAACCGAAGGACAAATTTTAGTAAGAGGTCTGAAGGGAGACGACAACATGGACTTGACAAAATATCCTATTGAATTTTCCGGATGTATTGTTTACTTCGTGCTTTGGGAAACAAGATGGCCGCCAGGAGACCTTTAGTTGTTTAATTCCAAAATGACAAACAAGGGAGTTTTTAGATAAATGATGAATAAAATAAGAACTTTTTGATAAGTGGGAGGGAATTTTTAATGAGGGAGATATTTTTAATATGATTTTTAATTAATAAGGAGGCTTTTGGTAAGGGAATTAATAAAACTGATAGGATTTATTTGATAAGTGGGTGAATTAAGAGAATATTTTTTGTTAGTGAGTTCTAAAATATGTTGTGGCACAGAATTTCTGATGGAATACTTCTGCTGATGGCATAAGCCTGTAGCAGAGGAGGAGCTTGAAATTATGGAGGAGCACTAGGTACCCATTCGGGAAAGATGTAGTTAAATATTAATTAGGGTGAAAAGGGGGAGGGGATTAAATCGTTGGTTTGTATGATGGGGGAGTCGATGAACTTAAGAAATTTCGAGATGTTCCCTTTGCCATCTCCTGGTTCCATTCTTTTATCAGGTCAGTACTTCTAAAAGTCCATTCTTTTGTTGTTATTTTTTTTCTTTCACTGTATCCTCTACATCCATCATTTTTCCAATCGCATCATTTCTCATTTTAAAAAATATAGTTTTCTGACAGCACCTTGTTCAGAAGTCTATTTCTACTGCTGAAATATTAAGCTTTACTCTTTTATTCAGGGTCCAAGTTTCTGTTCCAAATGCCAAAATTCATTCAATTATGATATTAAAAAGATTTTCTATGGCATAATATGTTGACAGGCAGCTATCACATCTACATGGCAAGAGAGCAGATCATTTCTTATAGCTTTCAACAATGCTCATATAATTATATCAAAATGCAACTAACGAATTTAGTGCTGCCAACGCTAATTATCTTATATGAATTTTAAATTTAAAAACAGCAATATATATAATCAAATTTTTTAAAGAAACGTTAATTCATATAAAGATTGCTTACATGATATTTAGATGCAGTTAGTGACTCAGGAACAGGTCCATTTCCTGTTAAGTTGTTTCTCGACATCAGAGTTTTTACAGGATAAATAGGGATTCTGAAATTATAAGTTTCAAATTTATTAGGTATGAAATGTTTGTATTCAGATGGTGCACATTAAATTGATGGTTGAACAAAATTATCTAAATTATAAAATCATTATATTATATTTTCATATACGTTAACACATATTTCATAAAACGTAGTCGAATGACATATAGTCCATTAGGAGGAAATGCGATGAGAGTCTCAGTGTTTACTTATCCCGACAAAACTACAACAGAAAGTAATACGTGTTTAATATTTAATTAGCTTGCAGTCTTTTCAAGATCATGAGGTGTTTCCCCAAAGTGACTCCAAAGATTTCATTGGTAGGTATTTTACTAACAATACATTTTTTACAGCTCATAAAATCCCTTTGAAACTTCTCCTATGTAATTATTTGGAACAGAGCGTAAAATGTGCAATTTTACCATCTTGTCACATTACAGTTTTTAAATTTCGAGTTCATGTACGATATATAGCGTTGGCAACACTAAATTCAGTTAGCTGCATTTTGTGTGTAATTATAATTCTGATATAAAAGAACAGTTAAAAATTGTCAAAGAAATCTAGTTAGGAGAGAAACAGAATGCTTTCTGAAAGAATGATCATGCAAAATTAAACAGCATGAGAAATTACTAATGATTAATTTTAATAATTTTTCTTTAGTTCAGTTTTGTATTGTTTTACTTTCAGACAGGACTCTTTAAATTTTTATTGCCTAGAATCCCCAACCTGTTTTAACGGTCACATGTGGCTCCAACCGTGATTTCATATCCTACTCAGACCTTTCAACGCATTGTAGTATTGGCATATTTTTTATATATTAACTACCTAACTTTAGGTGAGATCATATTTATCATATTTTCAAGCTTATTCATACTCTTATTTGGTGTGACTGAATGTTTTGCATTGCCTTAGCCCTATTTTTTAATACTACGACAGGCGGATTAGTAAACACTATGCTATAAATCCGAGATCTAAGGGACCTGAGTTCGAGCCCTGGGTAACACACATGGATGTATGTGTCGGTTTTCTTCTGATGTCTCACCATCCTCACAGACCTTCTACTATGGCGTATAAACTGACAGTCTTCTCTCAGACCACTGTGGCAAAAAGATGCTTGAGGGGGTATTTATTTATTATTTTTAATGCTGTAAAAAAGGTAACTATTTAAATGATATCCATTAAGGGTTTTGGGGAAATCGAAAAAAAAGATAAATAGGTGTTTATTTGGGTTGTTTTACCTCTGAACAGCTATTTTTTGCACACAATGCTCTAAATGTCATGGTCAAAAGACTCCGAAGGCTGAGAGAAGGTTGGGGGAGGGTACAAACTGGACAACTGTTAGGAGAGCGATGGTAGCCTCCCATCAAAGCCATCCAGCGTGTTCATTAATGTGCACAGGGTATGGCCCTCTGACACATTGGATCACAGCCTACATGCCATCCAAAGGGACAGTGGTGTCCCTACTGAGCGATGGCAGGGCAGGGAGATTTACGGAGATAAATCTCAACAATTCACCAGCTGACACTCGAACCTGGAAACTGAAGATTACGTGCCTGGCATGCTACCGACTGAATTCCCACCCCATACCGATAGCTAAATGTAGAAACAGAAAAACGATTTTTATGCATAATGCGTATAGCTGAAACAAAAATCATTGAAATACGTAGTATCCAATTAGAAAAAGAAGATGAAAGTTTCCTGAATGGCTATGTTAAAAATTCAGTTCATAAGTTAGGTATTACAAATTTTCAAATGGAAGATATTGGTGAAGTATTGGTATCACAGAGTCTGTACGAGATAAACAAATTTACTGTATGTCATTGTGCAATTTAAAAATAGAATCATTAAAAATAAGTTAATTTCTTGGAAATGAATTAGGATTAACAGTGGTATGTTTTTAATGATAGTGTTGCACACTGATTAGCATCGTCTGCAACTTGGATGTGTAGGGTGTGATTCGCAAGCCACGATCGTAGCCATTTTTTTCCTTCCTCTTTACCCATCGCCATTTTCAAAGATAGTCGAGTAACGTAGTACTTGTATACAGAAGTGGGGTGGAATTCAGACAGGGGTGGGAATTCAGTCGGTAAACAACTTTATTGCTGCCGATGGTTGTCAACTCGCCGTTACAGCTGCAATGCCAGTTGACAACCATCGGAAGCAATAAAGTTGTTTTTACTTCAATCGACCATAACTTAATCACAGCAAGTTTTGAAAACACAAGCTTATGTTTTTAATGTAAAGTGAATGCCCGAGTGGAGATGCAACGAAAAGAACAATGAGGCGATGGTCATAAGACTGTAAAACCTAATGTACAAAGCGAAGAAACAATGGACGTTTAGAAATCACACCTCTAGCACCATATGGTAAGCCGACAAGGAACTTTTGGTGGCTTGAACCATGGTATCAAACAGTGCACAACGCAAACGTCAAGAGTAGCTATGGGAACACACAAGTGGAGGTGACAGGACAATCAAGAAACGTCACGCATGAGATATACCATCGTCACCATCAAGAAATACTCTTTGTTGCTGCACAACACAGCAACCACGGCAATCCCCGGTTCCGTCTTTCAACATTACCAAGTTATGGAAAGTCGCGACTGTCTACGTCGGGGGCAATGCTACACCATATGGATGCATCTTATCCCCGACATCCTATGGCGAGCAGTCCTATAGAAGAAAAGCTCATCCATCGGTCAAAACCTGGATTTACTCTGTTCCCCAGTTAGCCATGAACAAGGATATATAGATCTAAGCTCGATCGGTACCCGGGGTGGAGACTCTTAGTGGGACCGAGACTTTGAAAAGGGCCCTTACCTACTAGGGGACCAAATCCGTTCTGCAGGGCCCTTGAACTGCTCCACTGAGCACCTGATTTTGAGGTCTTGGCACTGTCCAACCAGGCCACTAAATCGGTCAGCAATGCCTTCGACCTCAGTTAGTCTTGGCTCTGTCCAACCGGGATCCATACCGGTCAGCAGAGTCTTCGACCGGTTGCTGGTCCACAAGCCCTCTCCACCACGACTAGGTGGTCCCCTATCGGGGGCGTCACCATCAAGAGAAGGAAAGAGGAGATAGGAAGCTGAGAGATCGCCATTGGAGCGATATAGTCAGTAATTTCCAGGGGGGTGGGGCAATGGCATAGCCGTTTGGGGAGCTGCAATTATTAGTTAAGTTTTCGCAGCAGTATTTTCTTCTGTCGTTAGGGAAGTCTTTATGAACCTTTTGACCATATTTAATAGACATTACACAGAGATTTTGGAAATCGAAATGCATCATCACGCATTGGTTAGAGAACAATTTCAAAATTGTGGAACTTTCAACATATACTATAAGATCTGTTGAGGCTTGGCTCCGTGCTCCCTGATGCGCTAGCACTCACCTCTAATACCCCCCTTCCTCATTGTAACAGAGGATAGCATTTGTAGACTAGATTAGATCTGCTATTTCGACGTAAACAGCAGTTTATCCACATCCCAGTTTTTGCAACGTGTCAGGGCCTGTTTCGCAGAGAACGTAGGAGAAAACTGAATACATTTTGGAGCACCCATATTCGTTAAGAGTACCCCTGCAGATTCAACATATAGGCAAAAATTAAGGAATACCCAAAGCTTAAACCATACCAGCTCAAGTACAATAAAAACTATCAAGGTAGATGCACGGCTGGCCAGATGTCATATGAGGAGATTGAAATGATCTTTTGCAGTATTCGAACCCTGCGAAAAGTAGAAATAGCCAGTAAAGTTCATATTCATAATCTATAATGCCTTGCTCTCCCCATTATATCTAAACATACTGTATAGTTTTGAAAGAGTAGGAGTCAGTACTGATTAGGAGTATCCATTATATGTGATTAGAGAGTTGAATTAACTCATTAAGAGTGTATATATATATCCATGCATTTCTCTTCGCATTTTCATGTATTCATCAATCGTCTAAAGGACAACTGTTAACAATCTCTGCAATTGAATTATTTATCTGTAGTTAAGGACTTAACCACAGATGTTTGAAATAAGAAATAAAGTCTCCATTATTAATTTTGGAACTTATTTGATTTCAGACAGGATGATATCAGAGTGCATTTTTATTTGCCCAATAAAAGCGGTTTTAGTAGAGCTAAGTGACCGCTATCCAAAAGAGGAGTGGGAGAGGGCATTAGATTGCCACAGCACTGTCTCTTAGCCTTATGTGTTCCTGACTCGAGTGTTTTGTCAATAGGAGGAAAGCCTGAGGGAAAAGGAGGTTTAGGCAGGTTTTCTTATCTTATGCAAGAGACAGTCAAATAGTCGGCTTTTGATACTCTCAGCAACTGGAGCACTCGAGGCCAATTGACTGTCCCTGGAGTGCCCCCCCCCCCCCGATGGAGACCACCTTGTCGTTGTGGTGGGGGCCTACGGTGCCTCTGAGAAGTTGGATTCGAATCGCTGGCTCTCTGGGGTTCACGAGATCTTGTAACCTCTGGTGGAGGGGCCTGTTGAGGGCCTGCGGACTGTTCTAGGGTGGGCCAGTCCAGTGGGCTTATTGACTTGTCCCCTGAGAAGCTCCGGGTTGCAGCCCCGGTTGAGGGGCCGTACTTGAGGGTCTACGGACTGGGCTTGGAGAACCCAGTCCAGTGGGCTCATTGATGCAGTCACAGTGATATCGTGGGTCGGAAGACTGTTCTCTGGGGGGGCTTCGGCCCACTCACAATGGAGAGGACGAAGTCACAGACTCGCGACTGGGAGTGGGATCCCCAGTTGACGGGCTTTCGATGGAAAAGCCAAACTAAGAGTCCCCAGCAACTCTTTTAGGCTGCCAAGGTTAGGTTTATTGAATGACATGGTGGAGGATCTGCAGGTGCCTGTGTGAAACTGGGTGCCGGCTCGTCGGTGTTTCTGGTGTGCCTTGCGGCCTCAATGGAGGGGCCGACTGGGGATCCGCCGACTGGGAGGGAGTCCCCAGTCAGGTGGACTCATCGGCCGGGCCCTGTGAAGTTCAAGGTCGCCTTGGTGTCCCGATGGAGAGGCTTTTCTGAGGGCCTGCCGACTGGATGGATCCCCAGTCGAGTGGGCTCCTACATCGCCCCTGCGAAGTCTGGGGTGTCATGGAGTCGGGATGGAGTGGCCTTGTGAGGGACTACAGACTGGGATTGGAGTCCCTGGTCATGTGGGTTCATCATCTTGGCCGCAGCGAAGTCCGGGCTCGAGGTATTGCTGGGGAGGCCGCCGGTTGGTGCCTGACGGAGAGGACGAAGTTGAGGGTCATGCCGAGGGGGAGCGCGGCCCTATTAAGTGTGACTTGTCGTTGGGAGAGCCTGGGACTCTCCATCATGATAGCTTCCCTGTGCAAAAAGCTAGGATTACCAGTTGAAGTTTGGCATCTAAATTCAAAAATTGCCATATTATCTATATTTGCAAATTGAATATGGACTAAATTCAGTGAGTTATTTGGCTCTATTAGGCAATGATCAAAATTCGAAAAGTCCACTCACTGCACCTCAATGATTATCTCAACAGACTTGTCTCTAAAATTAAGGTCTTCACCAGGTCTTCCCCTGATGCGAATGGCAGGATCCACAGAGGGTTCTCTAGCGAGTGGATGGTGGTTTCACAGCAACTCCCTCAAGGTGTAGTGCTGTCTTGTATAGCGGAACACCGGGATTGCCATACTTTACTAAGTTGTCCCTCGAGTGGAAAGCATCATTTTTGCACTACAGTATCATATCATCATTAGCGTATTTTTAGCATTTAATATTTATCTCTTAAGAGTGAACTTATTCTATTCTAACATTGGTGCCCAGATTAACTTGTGGGATTTAACAGTGTGGGAAAGAAGGACCTTTAGCCACCATTTCCACAGTTTATCTAATCTTCAAGTAGGCCCTATGCAGCAACCATAACTTCTTGACGTGCGGTATACAACGCAGTCCACTTTCAATTACACCCAGGCCTAAAGTCTCATGTAACCCAATCTCTGGGATCGTGCGACAATAATTCAATATTTTTTACGTTTTTCCAAACAAAAATTTTTTAATTATGGATTTTCCATTTTTCCACAAATATGGAGGTTATATATCTAATAGATAATGAATTAGATTGAATGGTCCTGATACTACACAAGAGTTTAATCCTAATTTTTTTACAAGATGATAACGAATTAGGCTATTTTATATTAATGAGAAATCTGTTTTAAAAATTTGGAACTTCTTTACGATTTATATCGATTCGTTTATCGATTATTTGGATGATATTATTTTAGCAGAAAGTGCAACTAACACAATGGAAAATTCCAGTGTTGGCAAACGAAATGAAAAACGTTTCATTACGGTTTTCGTTACAGACATAAATTTAATACCGTTTATCGTTACGTTTTTCGTTATGGAAAAATTTTAATTGGCTAATTTAAAAAATTTTAAAATTTTTAAAGTTATACCTAAATATTTATAGTACAAAAAATAATAAAATGTGCATATGTTATCATTTTTACTATACATGTATGCAATAGTTTCTGAGGGGGTATAAAGCGTCCAGAGTTTATAGGGAGGGGAAAAAATTCTGAAAATTTTGATTTAAGAATATAATTTGCAATTAATTCCTTTTCAACGTTTGTTATGCTGTTACATGAAATAGGCCCGTTTAATATTATGTGTAATTGTAAACTTTATAATGAATAGGAAATTTTGTATCTGCAATTTACCCTCTTCTTTTTATCTTGCCGGTCTTTAGACTGTGGTTACTATAGGATCTTATATCACTGCAATTCATAATTTGCTGGGCACTGTGATTTTCAGTATGAGATACGGAATCGATGCCTAACGACAGGCATTCCGTTGGTTCATGTGATTCAAGCCTCTCATGCAAAATGTTTAAGGTTATCAAAATTTACTTAAAAGATAATAATAGTTAGTCAATAAATATCATAAATCAATCCATTAATGCACATATATATAAAAAGCAAGTTATCCTGAAATAAAGGATAAATAATTTACGCATTCCGCCAAAGGATATTTCATAAACCTCTAAAAATTTGAACGTGCACACTGAATCACTTTTAATCCATTAAATAATCCACAAAAACTGAAACGCAAAGCTTCATATTAATGTTAAAGAGTACCCGCCATTAAAAATGAAAGACACGTATCATAAAAGAGTTGTTTTTACAAATTTTTGGGGTCAACAATCTTTGCCAATCTAACGATCCTTTACCAAATAAAAAACGATATTTACTTGTATAAAACTATAAAATGAAATTTAAGTATAAAATAAGGATTTTGTAATAAGTTCTTGGTTATACATAAAATTGATTTCACATAATATTATAGTTAATTTATTACAGTAATATCTCAGGTCTGAAACTAGAAAACGGATTTATTACAGTAATATCTCAGGTCTGGAACTAGAAAACGGATTGTTGCGTGCAAAGAGCGGCCTCCCTTGAAAATGTAAAAAACGGAATATAAAATTATTAAACATACTACATGTATATTAGACCTATTTTTCAAGTTACATTTTTAAAGACCACTGAAATGGAAGGAAAATTAAAGTATAAGAATGGCGTTCCGGACCGATATTTTCAGTGGTCCTCATTCCCAAACTCTCTTTGTAGATACAGGCCTGGCCTAGACGGAAAACTTCCATTTATCTCCTAATACACTGGTTTCCATAAATTAAGGAAAAATGAAAAATTCGCCAAAACATTGTGCGATCCTCACCAAACTTGTTCATGTAACCAGTAAAGTAATGCCGAGTGAACATATCGTATGCAAATTAGACTAGATTGCGTCAATTTGTCTAATCGGATAGCGGCATAAAAACGGGTGTTTTGGAGTGGATCGTTATTTCGTGTTGTAAATGAGTGTAAAGAAATTCGAAATAGCCATTTTGTAGGAATGATCTCGAGACATCATTTACCAAATGAACTGTGGTGGAGAGCTACTGGCCGGCTCGAAGCAGGCCACAGTCAGATGTGGCACGATGGGTGAATACGAGTCCTTCTGTGGTCCATAGACTGTGGAATCAATTTCTTAGCACGGATATTCCGCATCTCAGAGCTTTGGCCGAGGAAGTGCTAGAGTTATGACCATTGTACAAGATTGATATCTGCGATTAACAGCTCGAAGGAAAAGGACGTCTACTCTCAGGTACGATCCTCTTGCAGCAGCCACTGGGAGGATTGTATCAGCTTTTATTGTGCACAGAAGCCTTCATGAGGGAGGTCTGTATGCTAGAAAGACAGTAATCTGTATACCCCTCACGTCACATCACAGGAGAGAGTGGTTGAATTGAGCACACACACATCTTAACTGAACAGAAGAGCAATGGAGGTTCGTACTCTTCACAGATGAATCCAGATATTGTTTGAAGAATGATTCCGTACATTGTTTGATATGGAAAGAAGGAGGTATCCGCTATCATCTCAGTAACATCCGTCAAAGAGACAGTTATGACGGTACGTGGACGCACAGACCTCTATGTGTTGACGAGTGGGAACCTCAATGCTCAAAGGTATAGAGATGACATCCTGGGCCCTTATGTACATCCTTACGCTGGTGCAATAGGTGGAACATGATAACGCTCGGCCACACAGAGCTCGACTAGTGGAACAATACCTTCAAGAGGAGACCATTACGCACTTGGAGTGGCAGCTCATCTCCCGACCTAAAGCCGATTGAGCATGTGTGGGATGCTCTAGGGAGACGTGTTGCTGTCTTGAACCCGCCACCGAAACAAAGGGGAGCTTATTACTGCTTTAAAGGAACAATGGTCGTTACTACCTCCTGAGCTGATTCACATCATAAAAGTATGGAACATTGCTGTTTATGCTGTCGTTCCTGCATTGCTGTAAAGGGGTGACCACACTCCTTATTAAAGAACTTTGCCCATTGCATTCTGACACCTCATTTCTTTCATCTGAAACTAGCATTGAAATTCACGTTTTTATCAAATTTCATTAAAATCATTTATATAGTTTTCTGCTTATAATAATTTTTCTGAGTTTTCCTTAATTTATGGAAACCAGTATAGTTATATATCCCTTACCGATATCAGAACCCCTCGAGTTCTTCTTTCTTCCCCTTTTTTCATTCTTTTTGTATTGTTTTCCATTCCTTTTTTTATTTTTTCACTTCCACACGTTAACCCCCACCCCCTTTATCCCATTCTGATCTTGCCTACCACTAGCCATGTCACGTGCTTCAATGGACCCTCAGGGGAGCCTGGGTACACACTGATCTGCTTTCGGCTGGCCTGCTCCACTGTCTTGGTGGGTGGTAGGGGTTGAGGGTAAAAGTCCTGACCAGCATCACTCCTCCCAAGCCAGTTTCTACCCCCTGAAGACCACGGGCACCCGTTGGCCTTCTCCCCTCCCTCAGCAGACGAGGTCTAGTGTAATGTCTTCTGCATAGGACCTTGGTCTCTCATTCCCGGTGAACGCCTCTCCTTCTCACCACATTCTTTCCTATGGCCCTTTCCTTCTTCCAATTTAAGAACGGTTCATTTTAAGAATAGCAATGTATATTTCTGTTTGGATTTCAAAATTCAAAAATTTTCATCAGTGTTTGGACTCCCATTTTAGATTAAAATTACTATTGTTTGACACTTCTAATTAGACATGCGCTCAAAATTCTAAAAGACCTCCCACGCACATCAATGATTAAAAACCCAGACTTATACTGATTTATCAGCAATGGTCAAGCACAAAATGACAGGTCCTTTCTCTGTTGTCCCACAGTCCAAATTATTTTCATTGAAGGTAATCCTCGAAAGTAGATGGGGGTATATGGTATTTCCCATATGATGTAGTGCTATCTATGTATAGCTGAACATCTGGTCTTGCCATTCAGTTTGCTACAATTGTCCATTGTTCCACGTGCATTTTCTGGGATGGCATTGTCCTGTTGCAGAATCAGTCCAAGAATAGTGGTAAAGAAGGGTCTTGCCACAGGATTAAATGATTTCATCGATTTCACTCTCGGAGTTAGCACACCAGAAACATGGCGCAGAGATGTCGGGGCCCCCTTATGTGATGCCACCCCATACCATTGTACCAGAGTGGGGAGATATATGGCGATTAATCGAATAGGATTCATGTCATTTCTGACGCCATGCGACAAACAGCCGTCTGCTATGCCAAAACAGAACAAGGATTCGTCTGTGAACAACACTCTCCTCTGTTCTGTAGTCCAACGTTGCCTCGCTCGATACCAGTGGAGACTTGTAACCAGTGATGTCGCTGCAACGGCAGATGCCAGACTGGATCATGCAAACGTCTAATAGCTTGCATGGACACCACAATATGGGTAGTGGTCCGCAGATCACTCTGAAGCACAGTCACTGTGGTGAAACACACGATCGTTTTCCATACAGTCAGTGTGAAAACGATCGTGAATTGGCCCACCTACGGAGTGTGGTGTGGTGTGCTGGTCGCGTACCTTTCCTTCATGTCATTTGGTGCTCCAAGATGTTGTGTGAGACGTACTCTTGTACTCCGCTCACATTGCACTCCATACGTGCGACGATCGCCTGAAAGCTCAATCCATGTTCTCGCATATCGACGAATTGCTCTCTCTCAGAAGGCGTCAATTGCGCACAAGTGTCCCGCCGGCATCACCAAGGATGTTCTGAACATTTCGCAGCATGCATTCTAACCTCACTGTCAGTCATGCTATGATACCAGCTCGTGAGTACCCATTATTTATCCGTGGTTCGGCTGGGTGTCACGTGTCCATTCGCTGCCGAACTTTGATCATTTGCATACTTCCAATGGTCGATTGCATCCTGCGATTTACATATCTCTACTTCCATTCCTTCTTGGTGTTGCGATTTCCACTTTCAGCAGTGGTTTTATGGCATAACTCATCAGCCAATATATCACATTTAAACGATCTTATTAAATGGCCTCCTAATTCATTAAATAAGCTTATTTTAACTAAGAAATATTTTTTTAGAATCTAACTGTTTATAGTAAAAACATTAGACTCTCAAATAATCTTAAAAAAGTAAGAACTGCATTAATCAGAAGCGCTTTAATGCTTGACTTCTCCAAGCAAAAAATAGATAAGGAAGGCAATTTACTTGTCCTTGTCTCTTGTCTTTACTTGTCCCTTGTCTCTCCATGGATTATTATTATCAGTTACTTTTGTTCTTTTCAGCATAATGAACTTAATGAAGAAAGTTTAAGGGTTTTTTTGCTACACTGTTTTTAGAAGTACAAGACACGCGTCGTCACCGCACTATTGAAACATAAGAACAGCGTCCTTTCTGTTGCTCACCATATGTACAGGGCGTGGCTGATTATTAACGGATTTGCAAACATACACAATGAAAATGTTTCTAGAGAGCATGGAGAGAAATCTGAAGTTTGGCGGGAAGGCCGAAATCGGAAATTTCGACTATCATCATGGTTAATGGCCCTTCCCTCCAAGTCTCTATTCTCTATACAAATACCCCACCTACATAGTTCCCTCTCCAAGTGTTTAAACGGATCGCAGGGAATTGTAATGTATCTGGGATTTTCTCCCTCTTGCAATTGCCCTGTTTTCCTTCTGCATGAATGAAGCAGACTCACCCTTTCTTTTCCACTGCAGCTCTTATATGGATATCACAAATCCCTTTCTTTGAGCGCCGGTTACTAGGAAGTTTTACAAGATAGCTGCTGCTATATCACATACGTTTTATATCATATGAAAGAAATTACGAAATTATCAAAAAAAAATAAAGAAATAAAATTTTCCGTTATTTCTCACGTTTTATAGCTATAAATGTTTTGAAATTCTATTCACGTTATTCATATCGTTATTCAAAAATCATTTCGTTATTTCATTACGTTATGTATAACGGTTTTCAACACTATAAAATTCGCTTAATTAATTTAGCTGGTTTTAATGAAATTTTATTGAAATTAATATTTCAAGTCTTATAGTTTTCTTTAGAGATAGGTTGAATGTTTCTGAACTAAATATATCGATTTCACCTGCGGAAATAATTCATCTAATGGTAGCTAAATATCAGGAGAGCTATGCACCAATCCCCTGTGATGCATAAAACCCGCAGGCCTACTGACTAAAGGCCGACCCTACCTTCTCCTGGTGAAGACCGTTAGTAGATTTCAAAAGAGATACTCTCTCTTGTGGAAGGGAAAGGAAGGGGAGGGCTGCTAGATCAGTGTGACCTATTTTGGCTACTTTTTTTTTCTAACCCGCTGAGGAGCGGTCAATCACACAGGGTCTTGGTGTTGACCATATATGCCAACCCTAATAATAAGCCTTTCAGCTTTATTATGGATCCTGAATATGCTGCATTGTTCCGCTGTGCTTTACGTTTGTTTGTGTGTTTACAGCCCCAAGTGAGTAGATTCACAGGATACGTTTTATCAGCTGGTGGATAATCTTGATCGGGGGCCATTGCATGTATCTCAACTCTTGGTTTTACAAGCATCATCAAAACCTACATAAAAGGAAATTCTACCAATGTAGAAATTTTCACACTTTAGTAGTTGGGGAACAGATCTTTGCCCCATGCTTGCAATTAGGGGACTGTTTGATACTGTAAGCACTTCCTTTCTCAATAAACATAATTTCTTTAAACATCTCACTAACCATTTTATCTCCACAAGTTTTTGGAATGTGCGGACTCTGCACAGAGATTAATCTCTTGATGTCCTCGCACAAGAATTCCACCATTATAACCTAGATATTCTCGGCTTGCAAGAGACCAGAAGGGCAGATAAAGGTCAGATACTTAAAAATAATCTTAAATTTCTCTTTTCGGTGAGGAAAGATGAAAAGTATCTCCAAGGCGTAGCACTTGCGTGTATGCTTCTCAGCATACACGCTAGTGATGCTCCTCTACTGTATAGGATATGAGTGTATTAAAGAAAGATTTCTCGTTGCTAAATTTCAGAAAAACATCAAAGCCTTGAATGTTATATGTCTGTTAAACCCCATGAGGACTCCAATGAGGATGAGAGAGATAGGTCTTAAGGAAAACTTCCGGATATTTTGAATTCTGTCGAGAAAGGATATATTTTCCTTGTTCTAGGCGACTTCAATGCAAAGTTGGTAGTGATTCTGAGCTTTGGGGAGGGGTGATAGGTCCCTTTCGTATTGGTAGCTATAACGGCAATGGTCAGCGTCTCCTACAGGTAAGTAAACTTAATGGTTTAAAAATAATTAGCACTTATTAAGAAACGCCGCGACTTACATAAGTACACGTGGATTTTATCGGTGTCCCATCAATTCACTGTGTTCAATTCATCGCAACATCAGTTCATCGGAGCATCAGATCAACACAGCGTCGTCATTGCAACGTCAATTCATCGCAGTGTTACTTATGGTTTTATTGGCTTCCTGCATCTGTAGATTGTTTAAATGAACTCTAGAAGCAATAATTCAGATATACAGTAAAGGTTAAACATGCGTCAGAAGAATTTACCTCAGAAATCAATTGAAACTAGCATAACAAGGATTGTTTCAAACCATTTAATAAAATATGCATTTAAAAAGTTTGCCTAATATTGAAATAATCAATACGCAATCATTAATGATTCCATAAAAATAATTTATTGTTAAATATTCCAGCTTCTGTGCTTCTTTAAATATTGAACCAATATTGCTGAAAAATTGAGATTTAAAAAGATTTGATTATGATCTTTATCATCTTGCATTTTTTCATTAAATGCATATTTTAGAAGTTATAGACCATCAGTAGTTCTGGGGCTGCACAAAAAGAAATGGCTATCAGTAATTTGCCCAGGGCTGTTCTAAGCAAATTGTTCGAAACTCAATTGATGATTTTTAACCCTTACCCTTGTTTAGTGAGGAGGAACAGATATAACTTATTTGTTTTAAGAGATATAATTTATTTGTTTTAAGAGATAATTGTTTGTTTTTATAGATAAATTAAAAATTCTTTTTAGGTTGAATAGGTATTGATAAACTGGTTTCGGTCAGAAAAAGAGACGAAAAATCAGTCAGAAAGACGACACCAATGGACCTAAGCCCATTGACTGATTTTTCATCTCTTTTTCTGACGGATTTCACGCCGGATGGCACATTAAGCAGTGGTTCCGTGTGCAGGAGAGCCCATACCCAGTACATATTAAAGAACATGAGAGATAGCCTAGATGGGAGGCTACAATATCTCTTAACAGCTGTCCAGGCGGTCGCTCAGAGGCAAAACAACATAACCCTCTGTTACTAAGGTGCGGTATAAAATATATGAGTTTTAGTTACTTCACGTAACAATAGGACAACATACAAATTAGTTCACCAAAATACCACCAAAATTACCCAACCAAAATAGAGAATTACCATGTTATGTTGGAATATAACTTCGAATCATGTGACTGATGATAAATTATAGATCATAATCAATACTACTGAAATCTCAATTTTCAACAATTACTTATTCAATACTTAAAGAGGCAGGGAGCTGGAATATTTAACACTAAAGTATTTTCATAAATATCATTAAGAGGAACTTGGAGCTCTGACTTCGAACAGTCAAGACGTGTTTTCGCATCGCTCTTGGATTACTTCAAGTTTTAATGATTTAGCTAACTGTTTACTTAAATTTCCTATTAGCCTTAGGCGAGACCAGGTGAAAATCCTGGTGTAGCATTTGGCACGAAAGTTAGATAATTTAGCCTAATTTTTTACTTAAACTTGTAGTTTCTTAGTTAGGGTTTTTACAGGTTTAATTTTATATAATATTGTGCTATTAAAGCCTCCAGTTTTGGATACACACTTCTACATAAGATAAGTATTAGTACGAGTCAACAACAGCCGACCTGAGTTGGCCGCTGTCAGTATAGGAAAAGTACACGCCAATAGACGACTTTAAGTTGGCCGTTATCGGCATTAGAAGAGTACGTACGTACTGATAGCCGACTCAGCGCTTGGCCGTTATTGGCTTGGAAACATACTATACAAGTAAGCATTCTACTTTAAAAATTCTCCGTTGAGGTATTCTAGTTCTACGTTTTTCGTATTTTATTCGATTCTAGTCGCTACTGAAAAGCAGCTTTTTTGTATTTTTATCTTTCATTATTAGATTTGTAATATTACGTTTATTCTGATATATTTTTACTCATTTTTGAGTTTTAATATTGTTTTTGGATTGATTACTGTTATTTTACGGTAATCCTATCCATTTCAAATCCGGTCTGAGCCGGTTCTTACAGTTACAGTTGCAACTTTTACAGTTGCAACGGTCAATTTTTATATTTGAAATTTTAGAATAGTTGGCAAAGATTTTATGTAAATTTATTCTATTTCTTTTATTGATATCCTTTTTACTCTTGTTATATTGTTTTTAACTACTTTATAACTGCTTTTTGTTTCAAAAATTTCAAATTTGAAAGCTTTCATAATGTCAAATTCTGACGTTAACGAAATTTCTATCCCGCTCCTGACAGAGAGCTATTCTGTCAATGACGTTGTCCGGACCTCTCAGAGACGTCTGAAGCTCAAATCTCTACGGATAGTTCTCAACTGACTTATAGCGCGCAAATTTGCACGTTTTTATCGGAGAAAAATAAACTCCTGCTTAAGTAATATATCTCCTATGAAAGAATTACACAGCCTTTTGCGTGACGATCGCGTCAAATTCAATGATGTAATTTTGGAAAGGTTTTATCTTGAGAAAGATATTAACGAATATGTTTGCTCTGGACTTTGCTCTAGTCAAACAATTGTTTTGGAAAGTGTCCAGGACTTGAATCCTGTCCCAAAACATGGTATGGATTTATTCAAAGATATTTCTGATGCTGCCAAAAAACCTAAAAGGAAGGGTGTTGGCAAAAACTTAAAGGAAGGACACAAGGGAGCCTTGTCTCCCATCAATGACTCTGCCTATGCCTCTAAGACCAGAGTTTCGGTCTTAGAGGAGGAATACTTGGACCCTCCAGTTTCTTAAATGGAGGGTTCTGACTCTACCGCTACTCCTAAAGCGAATAGCAATAATAATGGGAAAATGCCTCCCATCATTTTACGTTCTCCTAAGAACTGGTTGAACACCTATAAAGAATTAACTAAAATTGCTGTGGAAGCTTTCACTGCAAAGACCTCCGTCTTTGTCCGGAGAAACAGTCCGTTTACAGACCAAATGCTCCAATGATTACATACAGGTCCTTTGTCTGGTTTTTTGAAGCTTCAAAGCAACAATTTCATACATACAAATTAAAAGAGAAGAAAAACCTCAGAGTGGTAATCAAAAATCTACCCAATGACATTACCACTGATGATGTCCGAGTCGCTCTGGTGGACTTGGGTTTTACAATTATCAAACTCTCACAGATGAGGAGAGGAATAGACAAATCTCCGATCCCTATATTCTTGGCAGAATTGCCAAAGGATACTGCAAATAAGAAGATATACAATGTCACTGATCTCTTTCACCTGAAATTCATGTGGAGAGTTACAGGTCGAAGAAACCTCCAACACAGTGCCATAAATGCCAGCGATATGGTCATGCGCAGAGTGGCTGCTTTAATCTGCCACGTTGTGTCAAATGCGCTGGAAATCATATGACGAAGGACTGCCTTTGTAAGAAGGAAGAGAGTCCGCCTAAATGTGCCAATTGTGGCCTTGGCCATACGGCCAATTACAAAGGCTGCTCTTATTTTCCTACACGTGAGGTGGTAACTCCACTTAAGGATAAATCAAATACTGCCCCGTCCAAGAAGATTATTAGTACCCCTGTTTCCCCTCAATTATCATATGCAAGTGCTCTCGCGAAAGGCGCACCAGCTGCCAAGTCAACTGGAAAAGGTAAACCTTTACCTAAAAGGACGCCTCCTAATGCTTTACCTCCAAAGCAAACTCTTACAAGTGAGCAGTTTGATGCCACCACCTTAAACGATTTGAAGGAAATATTCATGATCTTTAATAATCTTAATGTTTCAAAGATTTTATTAATGGCCAGGTCATTAATTAATGAATACCAAAATGCCAACGGCCTCATAGGTAAACTCACCGTTGGGCTAAAAGTTTTCGATTATCTACTCTCTTCGCTGTCCTCAGATGGAGAACAACAGTAAGATGAATCACCTCCAGATTTTTTCCTGGAATGCAAACGGTATTCTTACCGATTTATGGGAGTTCAGTAACTTTTTGTCTGACTCCCACGCTGACATAGTCCTTTTGGGCGAAACCCATCTTCGTGCTTCTGATCATTTCAAACTTCCAAACTTTGAAGTTTACAGGACGGATCGACAGCACAACAGTGGTGGAGGTACTGCTGTTTTCGTCAAACGATCCATTAAACATCACCTCTTGCCAACTCAGCACTTCAAATCTTTGGAAGTCACTGCTATCGCAGTCAATGATGATACTTTTGGAACTTTGAATTCTTTGCGGTATATAAACCGCCTAATTCTGAACTTGTCTTGAATGATTTTAAAGCCATTTTTGATACCAATACTCCTACAATTTTAGCAGGAGTTTAAATTCCAAAAATATTGTTTGGAATTCCAGAACTTTCAATAAAAATGATAATCTACTCCTAGATTATGCCACCTCAAATGGCATCATTGTTGACGCTCCTAATGAGCCTACGTTTTACCCTTTTAATTCTATGCATAAACCGGATGTTTTAGACCTGGTTATGCTTGGGAATTTTTTACCCACCTATGAACTTAGTGTTCATAATGATCTGAACTCCAATCATCTCCGGTTGGCATTGCCCCTTATCTGTCTGTTACTATTGTTCCAGACACTTTTGGTGTTGTCAATCGAACTTCACAAAGCAACGAAAAAGTTTCAGGATCATGTAAATCTCCTTCTCTCAGAAAGATAAACGATTCCATACTAACATTTACTAATCTGTTGACTGAATCCAGAAATGAAGCCAGCACTCTACGAAAACCTCATAGAGATTTTTATATTTCTCCAAGGGATCTAGTTTAAAAACAGAGCCAGACATAATTGGAAAAGATCCAGAGATGCTCCAGATAAAAATGTTTATTCCTCCCTCAAGATTGAAGTTCGACAAAAGATCAAGGATCACCTTAGCTTTATCTGGAACAAAAAGCTCAGTTCACTCTCTACAAGTGACAATTCTATTTGGAAGATGGTTAAATCTTTCAAGAACCCGCGTTCTAAATATCCCTCCATTCAAGGGGAGTCAGGTTTATGTTACAGCGAGGATGATACATCCGAAGCATTTGCTGATGCCCTTGAACTACAGTTTCAAGAGAATTTTGATCTTTCCGATCATGACACCTGTGAAGAGGTAGAAGAAACTCTTTTTCGTTTCGAACAGGAAGAAAGATCAGAACTACCCTTTACATCTCCTCTTCAGCTGTCTCAAGCCATCAAGAAATTGAAACCTAACAAGGCTGCAAGCTCCGATAATATTTCCAATAGAATGCTGAAACACCTTCCGAAGAAAGCCATTACGCATCCCCGTGGGATATTTAATTTCCTTCTCCGTCACCATGTTTTTCCAGAGGTCTGGAAAGGGGACTGGCGAAAAATAAGCTTCAAATTTCGTTTTGACCTACAGGGTCAAACTCTCGCAAGCCACTCAAGTTTGTTAACAGTGCCATGACCCTTTCAGCATTAGGATTCCTGATAAGAGCTACTAGACAGGAAATGAGTTGGGACCCACTGGATGTAAGCTCTACTAAATAGGATTAGTTGGGACACGCTGGAAGTAAAGGTCGAGAAAACTCCTGGAAGATCAATACAAAAAATAGAGGTATTAAGATTTTAAAAGGTGTTCATGAATGTTTTATGCTTATCCTATTCTTAATTCACTGTAAAATGCAGCAGGATCGTAATATGGCGTTTCCAGGTTCAATTCCTCACTGTGCCAATTTTGAAATTTTTCCCATAAACCTAACTCTGTAACCCTCCACTCTCTTTCAGAGCTTGAAAAGTTCCCTGATTTGAGCTACTAGACAGGAAATGAGTACAGAGATGGTGAAAATAAACAATCTGTTGTTGTGGGGAAGCAAACAATCAGTGGCTCATTACACAAGAAAGGAGACATGAACACCAGAAATAATTTGAGGGGAGGGGTTGGAAGTAAACTCGCGCCTTATGGTGGCAGCCAATCAGAGGCCAGTGTTTAGATAACGTGCCAAAATGACCCAATCGGAGTGTAGTTTGTGGAGAAAATATAATTTCTGTGTTTTCAGCCAATCAATGTGTAAATCGTGTCTGTAAAGGTGTATATAAGAGTTACTCTCAAGAGTTCTGGTACTATCTGTCTTCAGACAAAATGTTCGGAAGACTATGTCTTTCGTCAAATATTTTGAGACATCCAAACATCCATTCCACACGTACAAGCTTAAGGATGAAAAAAAACTACGGGCGGTCTTAAAAAAACCCTCCCAGCAGATATCAATTCTGATGTAGTCGCGCATTGCCTTAGTTGATCAGGGCTTCACCATCATAAAGATCTCCCAAATGAAAAAAGGGAAAGACCGAACCCCAATTCCTTATTTTTGGGTGAACTGCCTAAAGACGGAGCAAATAAAAAAATCTACAACCTTACGGACGTTTTTCACTTAAAGATCCATGTGGAAAGTTATAGGACTAAGAAAAGTCCTACGCAATGCCACCAGTGTCAGAGATACAAACACGCACAAAGTGGCTGCTACAACCTACCACGATGTCTGAAATGCGCTGGAAACCATTTCACCAAGGACTGTCTCCGCAAGAAGGACGACAGCCCTCCCAAATGTGCAAACTGAGGACTTGGACACACCGCAAATTATAAAGGGTGTGTTCACTTCCCCAAGAAAGAAGTGACGACAGATATTGGTGTCGAACCAGTTGCTGTCCCTCTAAAGAAAGTTACCAGTTCCAAGGTAACACCTAATTTATCATATGCGGTAGCTTAATCAAAGAAAGTAAATGCAGCAAAGACGAAAAATACAACTAAGACTGCCCCTGGTGCAGCGAGGACTTGAGATGAACAAACACCAATTGGTGATCAATTTGATACCAATATCTTGAATGACCTTTAAGTGCATTTTCCTATTATTCAAGAGCTTAAACGTGTCGAAAATCCTTTCCACAATTAAATCTCTTATGGCAGATTATCAAGAGGCTAATGGCCTGATGGCCAAACTTACTAATGGCATGAAAGCTTTCGATGCTGTACTTTCCACTTTTGTCTCAGATGGCAAGTAAACAAACGCATGAAGGATCATCTTCAGATTTTTTTCCTGGAATTGTAATGGAATCTTGAGTGATCTGCCTGAATTCTGTTCGTTTTTGACAGAATCTCAGGCGGACGTCATCCTACCAAAGTAGGATGAGTCCGCCTTCAATAGTTTAGAAAGACCTGACGTGAGAAACACATCTGCGTGCCTCAGATGTTTTCAAGATACCCAATTACGAGATTTATCGCACAGACCGCTTACATCACAGAGGAGAAGCACAGCCGTCATGATTAAGCGATCTATTAACCATCATCTCCTACCCAATTTAAATCTCATCACTCTTGAAGCCACTGCTGTGGCTGTTCTTGATACGAACTTTGGCACTATATACCTTGTTGCTGCCTATAACCCGCCCAATTCCAGGCTTATGACTGAAGATTTAAACTCCATTTTCGATTCAAATTTTTCTACTGTTCTTGCAGGTGACCTTAATGCCAAAAATACTGTTTGGAATTCAAGGACCTGCAACAGTAAAGGTAAAATTTTACTTGAATATTCCACTGATAAAGGCTTCATTGTTTGATGCTTCTAGTGAGCCAACAATTTACTCCTTCAATAGTTTACAAAGACCTGACGTCCTTGATCTGGCCATTTTTGGCAACTTTTTGCCAACATAAGAGCTTGGTGTCCTCAATCAACTCAGTTCTGACCATTTGCCAGTATGTCTGACTTTACACCTTTTCCACGCCTCTTGTGACTGGTTCGTTCGGTCGGACAGACTGGCAACTTTACAAAATTCTTGTTAACAAGATTCTTGGATCCTGCCAACCTTTAAATGATAGAACCATTAACGATGTCATCATTGATCTTACACATCTTTTATTGACTTTCAAATCTGAAGTTAGTGAAGTTTTTACACCAAAATCTGATTTCTATGTCCTGCCTTTGCACCTCGCTCGTCTTATTAAAGAAAAGAAAAAAGCAAGACGCGTCTGGCAGAGACATAGACTCATCCCTGACAAGAAGCTCTACAACTCTCTAAGACTTGAGGTGAAATCGAAACTCGAATATTACAGAAATGACCAGTGGAATGAAAAGGTTCAATTACTCTCTACAACCGATAATTCCATTTGAAAGATGACTAGTTTTGTTAGACCTATTAATGACTAGTTTTGTTAGACCTATTAATGACTAGTTTTGACTAGTTTTGATAGACCTATTTTGTTACACCTGTCTTAAGAATACAATCACCAGTTTCCGGCCTATATACGGAGAAACTCGTGTAAAATACAGTGACGAGGACAAAGCCAAGGCTTTCGCGGATGCCCTCGAATTACAATTTTCAGAAAACCATGATCTCTCTGATCATTCTACCTGCGAAATGGTGGAAAATGCTCTTTATCACTTCGACCAGGTGGATCGAACCAGGGTGAACTTTACATCATCGCTGGAAATACAGCAGGCCTTTAAACGCCTCAAACCAAACAAAGCCTCCGGTCAAGTTTTACAACCAAACAAAGCCTCCGGTCTGTTTTTAATTTTTTTCTTACTTCTGCTTTAATTTTTTTGAAATTGTTTATGTCTTGGAAAGTTCTAGACCTTTTAGCTTTGTTTTCAGCTTTTTTTCTGATAGCTATTAATCTATTCATGTACCATAAGTTTTTTCTAAGTTTAGGAATTTTGTTTGTAATAGTTTCAAATACAGATTTAGTATGTTGATTAATTAATTCAAAAAATTCGTTATAGTTAAGATTATTTAAGGGAAGAATATTTTTAAGAATTTTATTAAAGGAAAACCAATC
Source organism: Ryuthela nishihirai (assembly GCA_038380435.1). NCBI lineage: Eukaryota > Metazoa > Arthropoda > Arachnida > Araneae > Heptathelidae > Ryuthela > Ryuthela nishihirai. Next base: position 31,744,414 of record JAWZYU010000022.1, read on the forward strand.
GTTTAAATAGTTTTGTTGGAATTTTACATGAAGATGTGAAGTTAGAAGTATAGGATGGTGGTCACTGCCCCTGCTATCTGGGAGCAGTGACCATTTAAATTTATCTAGTAAATTAGGTGAAATTAAAGTTAGGTCAATAATAGATGATTATAAGCGGGGTTTTCGTGAGAGGTTTCTTTATTATTTAATAATATTAAATTAGATTTTGATATGAAATTACTCAATTGAGTTCCTGCAGGATTAATAGTATAGGAATGACAAAAGGGAATGATGAGAGTTAAAATCTCCTAATATAATAATAGGTTCTGCTAATTGCATTAATATATCATTATAAAATTCCTCTCTGATAACCAAGCCAGGATTATATACATTTAATATAGTGAATGAAAGATTGTTGATTAAAATTTTTACAGCTAAAAGTTCTAATAGAGATATATTATAATTAATTGGAATAATTTTATGATAAATGTTTATGTTAATAATAAAGCCTATGTCATTATTACTATTCTTAGAAAAGTGATAATAAGATACGAAATCTGTAAAGTTAATATGCTTTTTGGTTTTTATTTCTTGCAAAGCAAAAATGTTTACCTTCCTATATTTGGCCATTAGAGTAATTTCTCCTTTTTTAGATATTATCCCCCTACAGTTCCACTGTAGGGGGATTAACTTGTTATGACTTGAGCTGCAGTAGCATGTCCATTAACATCATGTAAATCTCCTCTGAAGGACAGATGAACTTCAATAAGTGTAGCACCAAATCAATTAATAAATTGATCGTGACATTTTCATCATTTAGTTGCTTGGCAATTGTGTTGGGAGACAAAGTATGTTTAATTTTATTCGTTTGGTCACTTTTGGTACTTAGACCCTTCTTCGTTATTTTTGCATAGCTGAGTTTACTTGTTGAGTCGTTTTGTACATTGTGTTTTTCAAAGTTCGACAAGTTCTTTGACGTACTTGGACGCAGTAGCTGTGTATCACCTTCATCAAATTCTACTGTTTTATTTCTTTCCATTCTTCGCTTGTTCTTATGCAGTAAATTGTATGAATCCATTCCGTATAGATGAGAGTATTTATTTAGACCTTGTGTATATCTCTCATCATCAAATTCATTTTCAGAATATTGCAATTTTTTGTGATCAATTAGTTTAGTTTAGTTACACCTCACAAAAAATTGGGATTTCCTTGCACAGACTTTCCCATAGAATTTATGTTTCCCTTTTTTTTTACTATTATTATTTTTTTATTCTTTATGTTTTAGTATTTTTTTTTCTCTTAGTCTTTAAGAGAGTTTTTTTTTTCTCTCTTAAACTTTAAGAGTTAATTTTTTTTGATATATATATTTTTTTTATTATTATTATTATTTTTTCCTTTTTTTTACAATTTATTCCATATCTCTGTTTCTTTAAGAAATTCTAATAGGAAGGCAAATATTTTTGTTTGAATTGAGATTGTAGGATGATTTAAAATTAAGTTCAATGTAAATTCATTAATATTTATGTTTCTAAGTTTTTCAAAGAATTTTTCTCTTTGTGAATCATATTTTTCACAATTTAATATAAGGTGGGAAGAATTTTCAATAATGTTACGTTTTGTACATTTAGGTGAGGTACTTAAGTTGATTCTTAACCGAAATATAATTTTGGATTCATATCTGGAGAATGGTAATTTTAGGAAAGTATTAATTTTGTTAGAATGTTCAAATCTGAAATTTGGCTTAAAAATAGAGTGAAATTGAAAATATTTTTCTAAAATTTTGAATTCTAATTTTTTTAGTTCTTTTTTAACATGTATATAAAAATTATGTATTGGAGAAATATTATTATAATCATGAGCTGATTTTGCAATTTTATCTACATATTCATTTTCTTTAAATCCAGAGTGTCCTGGTATCCAGCAGAATTGAATATAATTATTTTTTTCATTTAGGTTTTCATTATAGAGTTTTAGTAGTGTGTATGTGTAGTATGGATATGTAGTGTATGTGTAGTATGGATATGTAGTGTATGTGTAGTATGGATATGTAGTGTATGTGTTGTCTTGTATTAATGTGTGTATAGCACTTTTTGAATCAATGTAAATAACTATTGATTGATTTTTTAAATTTTCTAAAATCCAGTTAAGTGCAGCAAATATTGCATAAATTTCAGCGTGCAATATCTGAGTAAAATCAGGTAATTTATATGCTAAAGATATATTATGTGATGGAATATAAACAGCAGCACTGGATGACCCAGAATCTTTTATGAAAGACCCATCTGTGTAGATTTCCAAGCAATTGTTAAATTTTTCTGTTTTAAAGTTAATGAAAATTTGATATATAGCTTCATTAGAAATCTCATTTTTTGAATTTAATCTCTGTATAAACCACTGGAAATTTGTAACACCATACTGCTAAAGATTCAGTAATGTCTCCTCGCAGTTCATCTTTATTTAGTTTATTGAAAAATTCTTTTAATAATTCATTTTCTTTAATTTTTTTATAGAATATATGTCTTTTAAAATTTAGATAAAATGGGTGATCTGGTAGTTTATAGTGGAGTCTTGTGTAATACTTTAAGATTAAAATTGAATGCCTAATTTCGAATGAAGGAATGGCTGTTTCAGCCATAAGAGCTAAAGTCGGACAAAATTTTGGTAAGTCTAAAGCAATTTTTAAACATTTGTTTTGTATAACATTTAATTTCTTTAATTTATTTATATTGGGTTTATCTATAAGTTCTAAGCCATATTCCATTTTTGATCTAATTAAATTTAGATAGAGTGTAATTAAAGTTTTTTGATCAGTACCTTCTTTTTTGAATGCAAAATATTTATAAATATTTAAAAGTTTTGAGCCAGAATTGTATGCTTTCTCCAAATGAGAGTTCCATAACAATTTTGAATCTAAGTAAAAACCCAATAATTTACATTTGTTGACTTGATTAATAGGTTTTGAGTTAATTTTTAAGAAAAATTTTGGATTATAATTTCTATGTCTATAAAAATAAATGCAAAAGGTTTTATCTGTGTTAATTGTCAAATTCCATTTTTTACAATAATTTATCAGTTTGTCTAATTGTTGTTGGGTTTTTCCCTGTAGAGTATATTCATTTTTGTCTGATAACCAGAAGGTAAGGTCATCAGCATAGCTTGTAAAGTTGAATTTATTATCAAAAATCTTTTTGATATCGTGTAAGTATAAATTAAAATGAACAGGGGATAAGGTAGACCCTTGAGATAATCCTTGTGTGATGTTATAAGAATTAGAGTAAATTGGGTTTAATTTAACCTTTAATTTTCTGTTTCTCAGAAATTTTGCTAAGAATTCTATTAATTTATAATCTAATTTAGCTTTACACAGTTTGAGTAATAAATATTCTATGGAAACTGTGTCAAAAGCCTGTGATAGGTCTATTGACACAGCTAAAACTGTTTTTTTCTTTTTATTAGCAGAGTAAATATCATTTAAGAGTAGTGAGATACATTCTTTAGATGATCTGTTTTTTCTGAAACCATAGAAGTTTTTTGGTAATAAATCTTTTTCTTCAATTTGCCAATTTAGTCTAACGAGAAGCAATTTTTCAAATAATTTTAAAGAGTTTGATAGTAAAGAAATTGGTCTATAGGAGGTTATTTCTGTAGGGATTTTATTGGGTTTTTGAATAAAAATTATTAAAATTTCTTCCCACTCTGGTGGTATTTCTAGTGTGTTCCATATATGATTAAAGATAGATAATAATTTTTCTTTCCATGCATCTGGAAGATTTTTAAATAGTTTGTTAGAAATCAAGTCTGCACCAGGGGCAGACTTAAAATTAAGTCTTTTTATTGCTCTATTTAGTTCTAATAAAGAAAATGGTAAATTAACTTTAGTGTTGATTAGTTTTAATTTATTTAACTGTATTTTATAAAATGATTTTTGTCTAGAGTCTAAGTTAGGTGCAGTTTGAACTATTTTTAAGTTTTGAGCAAATCTTTCAGCTGTTTGTCTAATATTAATATTATGTTGTAAAGCATATTGGGCTATTGGAAAAGTTTGTTGTTTTTCTTGAACAATACTTTTAAAAATCCTCCAGATGTTTTTTCCTGGAGTAAAAGTTGTTAGTTCTGATGTAAATTCTTTCCAATTATCACGAAAGGCTGTTTTTAATTTTCTTCTTACTTCTGCTTTGATTTTTCTAAAGTTGTTAATGTCTTGGAAAGTTCTGGACCTTTTAGCTTTTTGTTCTGCTTTTTTTCTAATAGATGTTAATCTATTCATATACCATATATTTTTTTTTAATTTTGGAATTTTGTTAATAATTGTTTTAAATACAGATTTAGTTTGCTCTTTAATTGATTCAAAGAATTCATTATATTTTAGATTGTTAGAAGGAGGAGTATTATTAAGAATTTTTTTGAAAGAGTACCAATCGTTTAAAAAAATATTTTGTTGATGTTTTACTTGTAGTTGTGAAGTCAAAAGTATGGGGTGATGGTCACTGCCCCTAGTATCTGGGAGCAGTGACCATTTAAATTTGTCAATTAGGTCAGTTGAAATTAAAGTTAAGTCAATAATTGATTGATTATAGGCTGGGTTTTCGTGAGTAGTTTCTTTACTATTTAATAAAATTAGATTTGATTTTGTTATAAAGTTACTCAATTGGATTCCTGCTGGGTTGGTAGTGTAGGAATGCCAAAGGGCATGATGGGAGTTAAAGTCTCCAAGAATAATAATAGGTTCTGTTAATTGTATAAGAATATCATTATAAACATCTTCTCTGATAACCAAACCAGGATTATATACATTCAAAATGGTAAATGACAAATTGTTAATTAAAATTTTTACAGCTAAAAGTTCTAATAAAGGAATATTGTAATTAATTGGAATAATTTTGTGATATATATTTTTATTAATAATAAAGCCTATGCCATTATTACTGTTTGTAGAGAAATGATAATATGATATAAAATTTGTAAAGTTAATATGCTTTTTAGTTTTTATCTCTTGTAATGCAAAAATGTTTACCTTCCTATATTTAGCCATTAGAACAATTTCTTCCTTTTTTGAAATGATCCCCCTACAGTTCCACTGTAGGAGGGTTAACTTATTAGGACTTGAATTGTAATAATATGTCCATGATTAAGATGTAGGTCTCCTCGGAAGGGCAGATGAATTTCAATAGATGGAGCACCAAGTCTATCACTAAGTTTATTGTGACATTTTCATCTTTTAATTGCCTGGCGATTGTGTTGGGAGACAAGGTATGTTTAGTTTTATTCGTCTGAACGCTTTTGGCACTTAGTCCTTTTTTTGTCATATTTGCATAGCTAGTTTTGCTTGGCATGTTATTTTGCAAATTTTGTTTTTCAATAGGCGACAATTTCTTTGATGTGCTTGGGCAAGACATCTGTATATCACTTTCATCAATTTCTGCTGTTTTGTTTCTTCCTATTATTTGTTTATTTTTATGCGTTAAATTGTATAAGTCCATTCCATGAAGTACTGGGTATTTTTTTATAACTTGTGTAGATCTCTCATCATCAGGTTCATTTTCAGAAATTTCCATCAAATTATGTTCAAGATCTTGTCGATGATCAACGTATCGGTTATTGAAACTGTACGGATTGAAAGTCAAGTTTGTGCGAACCTGAGAGAGGACGTTTTTTTCTCGAGTTTGGTTTAACTCCTGCTTCGCTAGTGCAAATGCGCTTGTCCAACTGCATTGTTGGCGTCTTTGAATCTGCATAGCCTTGCAGGCAATTTTTTTTGTTGGACAAGCATAATAAGTTGCAGGGTGGTCCATACTACAATTTGGGCATTTGAAATCAGAACTTTTACATGTTTTGTGCGAATGGGGACCACTGCATCTTTTACATCTAATGCGGCTCCTGCAACCCACTGCAGAGTGACCCCAGCGCCAACAACTATTACACAGAATGGGAGATCCGAAATGTTCCTTTACAAAAAAATGGCTAAATCCAATATTAACCTCTCTGGGTAACTTTTTATTAGAACAGTAAATAACAACATTTTCGGTGGGTGTTTTTAGAAAGCCATCTTTGGAATTATTAGGTTGAAATCTCACCATACGTCTAACTTTAAAGACATCATAGCTTTTTAGACATTGAAGTAGATATTCATCAGTGTATTTGGTGTTTACATTAATGAGTAAACCCATACAATTATCTTCATTAGGAAAACGATATGTTACATCCACTCCCAAAATATTAGTAATACCTTTCAAAGTTTCCAAATCAGAGTCACATTTAGGAAATAGTATAACATCACCTTTACGTGTGAACCTACCTTTGATGTCTTTATTTAATTTATTAAAGAAGAAGTCTGTGACTTTATCATCATCTAAATCACTCAATTTTGATGTTTCACTGTAGATGATGATTGCAAATTCTTTTTTCGTGACTTTAGATGTGGCTGTTGCAGTAATTATTTCTTCCTCGGAGGCAGATTCTGCATCTGTAGTGTATCCCTCCGCGATGCTTTCCGAGTCTTGTGAATTGATGTCATTAAGTTCATTTGCCTTGGCTTTAGCTGCAGCATTCTTCAAATTAGGAGTAGTCTTTTTTGTTTTAGATTGTTTGTCAAAGATTTCACTTGCTTCTAAAAGTTCTTTTATTTCTTCTTCTGAGTCAGGGTTATATGACGTAGCCATAGGTGCTTTTTCCTAATGTTTTGACATTTTTTTGAGCTGGCACTTTTCCGAACTTTTGATCGGTATTCCACTAGTTTTCTTCATTTTGTTGTTCACATTAGATGGTTTTTTCTTAGCACCCATTAATAAAAGAGAATGATTTAACAACTCTCCAAATCAAAAAACCCTCAATAACACCAATAAAACTTACAAATTGTAGAGTCCGAAATTGGACGTGTGCATCTCTCACTAGCTTCATCGAGAGTCCACCTTCTGTGATCAAGATCTTGTTTATGATCAAAATACAAGTTAGTGAAACCACGCGGATTGAAAGTTAAGTTTGTGCGGACCTGGGAGAGAGCATTTTTTCTCGCACTTGGTTTAGCTCCTGCTTTGCCAACACAAAGGTGCTTGTCCAGCTACATTGTTGGCGTCTTTGAATCTGCATGGCTTTGCAGGCAATTTTCTTAGTCGGACAAGCATAATATGTTGCAGGGTGGTCCTTACCACAATTTGGACATTTGAATTCAGTACTTTTACAAGATTTGTACGAATGTGAGCCACTGCATCTTTTACACCTAATACGGCTTCTGCAACCTATTGCAGAGTGGCCACAACGCCAACAGTTACTACAAATTGTAAGTGATCCAAAGTGCTCCTTGATTAAAAAGTGGCTGAAACCTATGTTTACCTCTCTAGGCAAATTATTTCTGGAGCAATAAATAACAACGTTTTCGGTAGGTGATTTTAAAAAAGCATCTTTGGTATTATTAGGTTGAAATCGTACCATGCGTCTGACTCTAAAAATGTCATAGCTTTTTAAGCATTGGAGTAGATAGTCATCAGTATATTTGGTGTTTAAATTAATGAGTAAACCCATAGAATGGTCCTGGTCTGGGAAACGATAAGCCACATCAACTCCCAAAATATTAGTAATACTTTTTAAAATTTCCAAGTCACTGTCACATTTGGGAATAAAATAATGTCGCCTTTACGTGTAAATCTACCTTTAATATCTTTGTTTAATGAATTAAAAAAAAGTCTGTTACCTTTTCGTCATCTAAGTCACTTAATTTGGATGTTTCACTATAAAAAATGATGGCAATATCTTCTTTCTTGGAGCTGGATTTTGATGTTGTTTTATTTGTTTCTTCATCGGAAGCAGATTCTGCATCTGTATTGTAGCCTTCCGGTATGCTTTCAGAGTCCTGTGAGTTGTATTCATTTGGTTCAGGAATTTTAGTTTTAGGTGTTGGTTTCTTTATTTTTGGAAGGTTATTATTTGCATTCGTTTGCTTGTCGAAAATGTCACTTATTTCCAAAAGTTCGTTGATTTCCTCTTCCGAGTCTGGGTTATATAACGAAGCCATTTGTGCCTTTTCCAAATGTTTTGACATTTTTTTAAGTTGGCTCTTTTCCGAGCTTTTAATGGGGATCCCGCTTGTACGCTTCATTTTGTTGTTTGTATTAGATGGTTTCTTCTTACCGCCCATTGATTATAGAGAATTATCTTCCAAATCAACAATACTCTCCAAATCAAACAAATTGGGCCTTCTTCATTATACTTTAAACATAAAACTTAGCAGCCCTGAATTGGACGTCTGCACTTCTCACTAGCTTTTCTGAGAATCCGCTCGTATCCTATAATATTGTTTCACTATCATTTATTGCTTTATATTCGAAAAATCTCGAATCATAAAGCTGTAATAATACAATACAATACACTTCACTGGAATTGGGAACTCCTTCTGCAGACTTTCCCATATATAATTTTAATTTTCTTAAGAGTAATGAGTGTTAATTTTTTTTTTTTACTTCTTATTTTTAAGAGGATATATATATATTTTTTTTTACTCCTTATAAGCTTTTTTTTTATTTTATTTTATATTTTTTTTTTGAGCTTTCATTTTTTTATTTATTTTTTTTTTCTCTCTTCCTCTTTAAGAGACTATGATTTTATGGGTTTTTTTTTTCTTTATATTATATATATTTTTTTTTGAATATTTTCCTTTTTATAGAGTTTTCCATATATTTGTGGATTTGAGGAAGTCAATCAGATAGCCAAATATCTTAATTTGGATAGGTAAAATGGGATAATTTAAAATATTATTTAGAGTGAATTCATTAATGTTTATACTTTTAAGATTTTCAAAAAATATTTTTCTTTGAGTGTTATATTTATCACAATTTAAAATTATGTGAGAAGAGTTTTCAATTAGATTGCATTTTGTACAATTGGATGAATTAGTTAGTTTTAGGAAATATTTTGATTTATTTAATAGAATAGTATCAGTTCTTAGTCTAAAAATTATCTTTGATTCATATCTAGAAAATGGAAGTTTTAAAATGTTGTTGATTTTATTAGATAGATCTGATCTAAAATTAGATTTAATGAGAGAATTTAGTTGATAGGATTTTTCTAATAAATTAAATTCTAATTTTTTGATATCATTTTTTGAAATAATATAAAATTTTTGAAGGTTTGTAGTTGTATTATAATTATGAGCTGATTTAGCTATTTTATCCACCTCTTCATTCTCTTCAATTCCAGAGTGCCCTGGAATCCAACATAAGTGTATGATGTTGTTTTTTTCTGATAAATTTTCATTATTAAGTTTAAGTAAAGTGTATATGTAATAAGTATATGGGGTATGTGAGAAATCTTGCATAAGAGTTAAAATTGCACTTTTGGAATCTATGAATAACACAATTGATTGATTATTTATATTTTTTAATGTCCATTCAAGTGCAGCAAGGACAGCATATATTTCTGCATGTAAAATAGGTGTATAATTAGGTAGTTTGAAAGCCAAAGAAATATTGTGAGAGGGAATATATATAGCAGCAGTAGCTGACCCTGATTCTTGTATGTAGGAACCATCAGTGAAAATTTCCAAAAAAACCATTAAATTTTTCCTTCTTGAAACCAGTAAAAAGTTGGAAAATGGCCTCGGTTGGAAGATCATTTTTAGAATTAATTGAAGGAATTTCAGAATAAATGGAAGGGGTTTGTAAACACCATGTAGCTAGTGGGTCAGTTAAATCTCCACGTAGGTCTTCTTTAGTGAGTTTGTTAAAGTATTCCTTTAATAAAATATTTTCTTTTATAAGTTTATAAAAATTGAATCTTTTAAATTTTAAGTAGAAGGGATGATCAGGAATTTTGAAATGAAGTCTTGTATAGTATTTTAGAATTAATATTAAGTGTCTGTTTTCTATGGGGGGTATGGCAGTTTCAGCTATAAGGGCTAGTGTTGGACAGAATTTTGGGAGGCCTAAAGCAATTTTTAGGCATTTATTTTGTATTATGTTTAGTTTTTTAAATTTGGTTAATTTTGGTTTATCAATTAATTCCAGACCATATTCCATTTTTGCTCTAATTAAGTTTTGATAGAGTGTGATTACTGTTGTTTGATTGGTTCCTTCTTTTTTAAAAGTGAAATATTTAAATATATTTAATAATTTTAAGCCAGAATTGTAAGCATGCTCTAAGTGAGAGTTCCAAGATAGCTTTGAGTCTAAATAAAATCCTAATAGTTTGCATTGATTAACCTGATTAATTAAATTTGAATTAATTTTTAAAACAAATTTTGGATTGTCATGTTTAAATTTATGGAAATGAATACAGTATGTTTTCTTAATGTTGATAGTTAGATTCCATTTATCACAGTATTTGATTAGTTTGTTTAATTGATCTTGTGTTTTTTCTTGTAAAGTGTATTCATTTTTATCTGCAATACAAAAAGTTAAATCATCAGCATAACTTGTATAATTAAATTTTGAGTCAAATATTTTATTAATGTCATATAGATATATATTAAATAATAATGGGGATAATGTTGATCCTTGTGCGAGTCCTTGGGTGACATTATAAGAGTTGGAAAGGGTTGAATTTAATTTAACTTTTAATGTTCTATTCTTTAAATATTTTGAGAGAAATGTAATAAGTTTGTAATCAATATTTGCTTTGCATAGCTTAAGTAAGAGATGGTCTATTGAAACTGAGTCAAAAGCCTGTGTTAAATCAATTGAGACAGCTAGAACAATTTTTTTCAATTTGTTTGCAGTATATATATCTGATAATAATAATGATATACATTCCTTTGAAGAGCGATTCTTTCTGAATCCAAAAAAAGTTTTAGGTAATATTTTCTTTTCTTCTACTTGCCAGTTTAGTCTTTTGAATAAAATTTTTTCAAATAATTTCAGAGGATTTGATAAGAGAGAGATTGGTCTATATGAGCCTAATTCAGTCGGAATTTTGTTAGGTTTTTGAATAAATATAATTAAAATCTCTTCCCACATTGGAGGAATTTCAAGTGTATTCCAAATATGATTAAAAATTTTCAATATTTTTACTTTCCAGATATCTGGAAGATTTTTAAAAAATTTATTAGATATCATGTCTGCTCCAATCATTATTCGTTCTCCTAAGAACTGGATGAACACTCACAAGGAATTGACAAAAATTGCTGTAGAGGCATTTACTGATAAGACCTCTGGCGAAACGGTCAGATTACAGACTAGATGTTCAGATGACTATAGGTCATTTGTTCGATTCTTTGAAGCCTCAAAACAGCAATTCCACACCTACAAATTAAAAGAAGAGAAAAATCTCAGGGTAGTCATAAAAAATCTACCCATGACATAACTTCTGATGATGTCCGTATTGCTCTAGTTGACTTGGGCTTTACAGTCATAAAAATTTCACAGATGAGACGTGGCAAAGATAAAAGTCTGATCCCTGTCTTCTTGGTGGAATTACCAAAAGACACCGTCAACAAAAATATATAGGATGTCACTGACCTCTTTCATCTGAAGATTCACATTGAGAGCTATAGGACTAAGAAAACTCCACAAAATGTCATAATTGCCAGCGCTATGGCCATGCACAAAGTTGATGCTTTAATCATCCACGCTGTGTTAAATGCGCTGGTAATCACGTAACAAAAAGGACTGCCTTAGAAAAAAAGAAAGAAAAGGACTGCCTTAGAAAAAAGAAAGTCCGCCTAAATGCGCCAATTGTGGCCTTGGCCATACGGCCAATTACAAAGGCTGTTCCTACTATCCTATCAAGGAGGTTGTGACTACTCCAAAGGAAAAACCTAACATTGCCCCACCTTCAAAGACTGTTAGTACTCCTGTCACACCTGAATTATCTTACGCAAGTGTTGCTGCGAAAGGCGCACCTGCTCCCAAATCTATTGGTAAAGAGAAACCTTTACCTAAGAGAAAGCATCCAACTGCCGTACCTCCTACGCAAGCTCCTTCTATAAGTGAGCAGTTTGATGCCACCATCTTAAACGATTTGAAGGAAATCTTTTTGATTTTCAAAAATCTTAATGTCTCCAATATCTTATTAATGGCTAAGTCATTAATTAATGAATATCAAAATGCCAACGGCCTTATGGGCAAACTCACAGTTGGGCTAAAAGCGTTCGACTATTTACTCTCTTCGCTATCCTCAAATGGAGCACAACTGTAAGAAGAACTACCTCAAGATTTTTTATTGGAATGCGAATGGCATTCTCACCGATTTATGGGAGTTCAGTCACTTTTTGACTGACTCCCAAGCTGATATTGTCCTTTTGGGCGAAACCCACCTTAGAGCTTCTGATAAATTGAAGTTTCCTAACTTTGAGGTCTACAGATCGGATCGACAGCATAACAGAGGTGGAGGTACAGCTGTTATCATCAAGAGATCCATCAAACACCATCTTTTACCAACTGTAGACTTCGATACGTTGGAGATTACTGCTATTGCAGTCAACGATGTCCGTTTTGGAAATTTGAATATATATGCGGCATATAAACCGCCCAACTCTGATATTATTTTGAATGATTTCAAAATAATTTTTAATACCAATACTCCTACAATTTTAGCAGGAGATTTAAACTCTAAATATGTTACCTGGAACTCCAGATCTTGTAACAAAAATGGAAATATTCTCTTCGACTATGCTACAACCAACGGCATTATTGTGGATGCTCCCAGTGAGGCCACATTCTATCCTTACAACTCCATGCACAGACCAGATCTAGTCATGTTCAGTAATTTTTTACCATCCTATGAACTCTGTATTCATGATGTTTTAAACTCTGACCATTTACCAGTCTGCTTGACTCTGTTCTCGTCTGTCACCCTTGTCCCAGACAATTTTAGAGTCGTAAACCGGGAACTCTTTAAAACTATAGTCAACGGAAAAGTCTCCGGATCCTGTAATCCTCTATCTCTCAGGAAGATTGATGATACAATTATCACCTTTACTGATCTTTTGAATCAATCTAGAATTGATGCTAGCACCATTCATAAACCTCGTAAGGATTTCTACATTCTTCCCAGATTTCTTTCTGATCTTGTTAAAGAGAAAAACAAAGCTAGGCATAAATGGCAGAGATCTAGAGAGACTCATGACAAGAATGCTTACTATGCACTCAAGATCGAAGTAAGACAAAGGCTCTCGGACCACCGAGGTCTTACTTGGAACAAGAAAATTACCTCACTTTCTACAAGTGATGGCTCCATCTGGAAGATAGTTAAGACCTTAAAGAATCCTTATGTTAACTACCCCCCCCCCCCATCCATGGAAAGGATGGACTATGTTACAATGAGGATGATAAATGTGGATGCCCTTGAGATTCAATCTCAAGAAAATTTTGATCTATCCAATGATAACACCTGTGATAAAGAGGAGGAAACTCTTTTCCATTTCTCTCAAGTGGACAGATCCAGAATTCGTTTTACATATCCATCTGAATTGACTCAGGCCATCCGCAAATTGAAACTCAATAAGGCTTCAGGTCCTGATGATATATCCAACAGGATGCTGAAGAACCTTACGATAAAAGCTATCATGCATTTGTGCAACATTTACAATTTCCTTCTCCGGCATCACATCTTTCCGGAGGTTTGGAAGAATGCCTACGTTAGGCTCATCCACAAACCGGGTAAAGACCCATTCTTAGCTGACAGCTATCGCCAGTAAGTCTTCTATCCTGTTTAGGAAAGTTTTTTGAGCGAATATTGCTCAACCAACTGGATGAATTCCTTTTAAACCATCCTATCCTACCTGAGTCGGTTTGGATTCAGACGTAAAAGTCAGAATAAAGTTCAGAATAAAGACGTAAGACTCAGCACCAAGTCGTTAGAGTAGTGGAGACTATTGCTAAGGCTCTGAATAAAAATGAAACTATTGCTGCCGTCTTTCTAGACGTGGCCAAGGCTTTTGACCATGTCTGGATGGACGGACTCATCTATAAACTGATCAGGATTGGAATTCCTTCGGACCTTACCCGTATCCTTCAATCTTATCTTTCAGATAGAACCTTCCAGGTTCACATTAAATACTCTATTGCCGCAAAGAGAGTGGTGGCCGCTGGAGTTCCACAAGGCTCTCTCCTAGGCCCCACTCTCTTCTCATTGTACCTTTTTGACATCCCTTCTTTTGACCGGATTGTCATTGCCCAGTATGCTGATGATATTGCACTCCTCTCCCCTTCCTTGGGAGTTGAGTATGCAATTAGAAGACTCCAGAGTTGTTTGAATGGGTTAAACTCATAGTACGATAACTGGAAGATGAAAATCAATGCAGATAAGAGTAACGCCATACTTTTTAGTGGCAAGAGGATTAATAACCCTCAGACTTTGCTTTTTATGAATGAAGAAAGCAGATGGCAAAACACTGTCAAATACCTTGGAGTCACCTTGCAGAAGAAACTCAAATGGGATCCCCATATTCACGGGATAATCACTAAGGCGAATACCGTCCGATGTAAACTGGGACCTCTTCTCAGAAGAAACTCCTTCCTATCCATTGACCACAAGCTTTTGCTCTACGATATGGTCATACGTCCCATTATTTCCTATGCTTCCCCTATTTGGGCGAACACTACTGCCACCAATATCCACAAGATTCAGGTCTTGCAGAACAAGATCTTGAAATGTGCGATCGATGCCCCTTGGTTTGTAACGAACAGACAAATCCACAAAGATCTGGGCATCGACCATATTTACTCATATCGTTTCTTTCACGTGGCTTCTTTGAGACAGTCCAAAGCAATCCACATGGAATTATATCCTGCTTGTTTGACTACAATCATGAATAGTTACAAGAGGCCTAAAATGATGGCTTTCAGCAAAGATAGTCATCCATTTTAGGTCTCTTGTGCATCCTTACTGTTTTTACTGTTGATTTTTATTGTCCTTCGGGGCCCACCATTTTGTGGTTTATTTTATTATGTTGTGTTTACACTGATGCCAACTAGGCACATGTTCAAATGGAAGAGGTTATGGGTACCCATGTACCTGGTACTCTGAAAATCAATAACCGATCTACGATCTACGAAGTCTTAGGATACGTCTGTATGGGTGTAACAACCACAAACCTGTTATTTCATTTAAGTAATGGTGAATTTAAGTTAGGAACTAATTGATCGTCCTCTACTAGAGTGGGTAAATCGTTTGTCATCTGGCCCAATTCAATTCGGCGCAGTTCAAGCAGAATATCTAATTCCACGTGACAAAATAAAAATCTGCGTCGTTCCCCTACCACCAGACCACGACATTTGGCGACATTGGCAGGATTATTGTTGTATGCCAACAAAGAAGATGTCCATTGTTCTAAAAGCAATGGAGAAAGAAAATTTTCGCTGAAAGAAGAAATAGTGCAAGAAATTTAGAAGAATTTGTGATTCTGTGTCAGTGATTTCGTGAAAGTGAGGAATCTGCAAGCAGTTCAGTGGGCTAAGCCGCATGCAATGGTCTAGAGAGTGCAATTTCCATGAGTGCTGCGTCATCTAGATCTCTGAGACTGATTTCGGACCTGAATCACTCATTTTGACCGGATTCCAACCACCTCCTCTAGCACCCTGTTCTACCCCAAAATCGCTATTGTATCAATTTCGGTAACTTCCCCACTTTCTCCAGCCTCACTGTGTCTAGTTAAATCAATACTCCCGTCCTGCTCAGTTCCACCCTGTTTTATTGCGATTCCTCGGCATCATTGGCAACTCAAATAGTACAAAAATCAAAAATGACAGAAAAAACACAGACCTTTCCTTCCTGCGAAGATCGGCTCTGCTCGCTTGCCTGCTGCACCTGGAGTGTCCTTCCAAAACTAGGAAATTTTTGCTTTAATCAAGAGTGTTGGGATTGACTACTGGGAAATGAAATAATCGTTTCTACTTATTTTTTAAAAGTGATACAGAATTTGGACATTGTTACTTGTGTTGAAGATTTGGTAGCGGAAGCTGCAGACCAACGAAAATTTATAGATGGTATGTTAACTGAAATTGATTTCTGGAATCTGATAGAAAAAATCGGATATGTTACTGATATAAAAGTAACTGTTTTTAACAAGTACTTGAATAAATATCTTAGTTTTGTATTAATATATCATTGTTGTTGTGTTTATTACGATGTAAACTTTATATTCCGATCCGGCAGAGCTAACACGTTTTGTGGGGGATCCATGCTGTTTATCACGCTGTGAAAGGAAAGGGTGAAAAGATTATAAACCAATGATGCGGTAGATTGGCTGCCGCACCAAGAATCATATACTTTGCACACACCCATTCGTCACACGTTTCTTAGAAACGAAGTCATTGTAGATGGTATAAATGAACACTTTCAAGCAGATCTGGTAGACTTAAGTACACTGAAACAATGTAATGAAGGATACAAGTATTTACTCACGTTCATTGATATCCAAAGATGCTTGGATTCTTAAGCAGAAAACTTTACTGTGTATAAAACTGTATAAACAAATATTCAGTGAAAGAAAACCAATTAAGTTGCAAACAGATCAGGGAACCGAATTCACCAACGTAGAATTTGAAAAGTTTTTGAAATCCACTAAGGTTGACTTTTTCACCACTAAAAATGAAACGAAGGCTAGCATAAGCAGACAGGTTTAATAGGACATTAAAAACAAAATTGTGGAAATATTTCACGAGTAAGAAAACTTATAAATACACTGATGTCATTGATTCTATACCATACATTCCATTACAGTATAAAAACAGAACTGGTATTGGTGACACGTGAGTCACGAAGCTCAACCAATACTTAAATCTCAACTTCATTTTGATAAGGGATGCGAATCTAATTGGACATAAGTTTACGGTTTCAAAATGTATATAAATCATACCCAGTATATAAAATTAAATATTTGTTAGAAGTAACTGAAGGCACATTTTATAAGCAAGAGCTACAAATAGTGAAATTAAACGAATACTTTCAGGTGGACAAAGTACTTAAAAGCGATAGTTCACAGAAATATTTCTCTGAAAATAAAATTTCCCATTTTATCATACATCTTCTATTGGCTACGGAATTGACAGTGGAATGGGAAGCTGGTCTGGCAGAAATTATTTATCCATTACACATGGTACAATGTGAGCGAAGAAACAAATTTATCTGGTACGTGATTTGCTACAAGCTGACATATCATCCATCGTTTGCCAATAGAATCATTTTGACTTATAATAACGTTACGCAAAACGTTAAAATAAATGCTCCAGATGGTACCAAAGTTGTATTAATGCCGAAATTGCCGAGCTTTTTGGAATCGGAACTTGAACTAGCTTTACGAAATCCGTGGTGAACAAATTAGCCCTTATGTTGCAGATCTTAATGCTATGTATCCTGCACTATTTTTATACACAAATATTTAAAAAAGTCAGAATGTGAGAGACGTACACTCTCCTCTTTTACGCATTGTGAAGATCGAGGAAAATGGTGGAGAAATAATTACTGTTCAGTGTGACAGGCCTCACCATCTTCCTTTGATCAGATGCAACTTTCAGACGATAGAAATCATTATAAGATTTAAGATAAGCCAAATCTTACCATTTGAATGTCGGGGTGTGATAGTTAAACTTTATTTTGGATTGAAGCAACTGGTCTAAAAATGCATTTACTTTACCAGTGGTGTCAATAGCAATTTGAAAATTATTACGTGAATCAAGTAGGACAAGGTATGTCCTATTATCAAGAAATGCCATTACAGTGTGGTTTCGGACTAGGGGGGGGGGGGGGCACGTGGTTTCAGATGGTGTACTCCCAAAGTGAAAATGTCAAGACAGCCGTAAAAATAAGAGCAAAAAAGGTGGGAATGATCCTACACGGAAAAGCTTTCAAGAGCCAGAGAAATGGTAGGAGCAGGAAATAAATGAAAAATCCCAAGAAACTTAGCATTTCGACTAAAGCCCGAAAAGGGTGCACACGTGATATTTTTAACCCCTGATGGCTCTCATTCACCGCGACTCTGCAAAATGTTCTAAAGTGGAACTGGAATTTTCTTCTCCTCCTCTCACACAGACACCTATAAAAAAGACAACGGATCGAAAATCATCCTTTTGCCAACATCGGAGATGGTGGGCCATTGGAATTTCATGTATCGGGTAACAGTGAAGATTATGTGGTCTTGTCTCACACACACCTATATATCAGAGCCAAATTTCTGAATTTAATTCTACTCTCCTCCCGAAAGATGATCTTTTTGGACCCGTCAATTTATTCTTTCATTCGCTGTTTACTCCAATGGATATCACCCTGAATGACCGTCTTGTATCTGCCTCTAGCAACACGTATGCATACCACGCCACGATAGAAACTTGACTGAATTATGATTCAGATTCAAAAGTACACAGCTAACGGCAGAAATGTTCTACAAAGGTACACCAGGATATATGAATAAAATGGGAAATCATGTCAAGGAATATATGAAGGAAGGGATCCAGAAGAGATATGAACTTGCTAAACAGCAAAACGATTGACATGATTGGACTTCTACATTGAGACATGTTTATCAAAATCGTCTATTACTCAATATGGTCTATTTAAAACTTAAACTGGTTCGCAGCAAAAGAAGAAATTTACTACTCGGTCAAGCTAGTCTTAGAAAAAGGTAATGCAAAATTCCCCAACAATCATATGCTTTCCAAAACGTACTCTGTGCCACAGGGGAATATGTCGTTAGTACACAAGATAATGTGATTTTAGGACAGATGCCTCCCTCATCGCATAGTTATTGTATGCGTAGACACTCTCGCCTTAATGGTATATATACAAAAAACCCTTTTGAACTCAAACATTATAATCTAAACTTTATTGCCGTGCTCCCTAGAAAGCTCTAGAACCGAACTTTGCTACTGGAAATAGGCACGAATCCAATCACAGTTTCTTTTTGGGAACAGAGGAGGCAGGACAAGATAAATCAGTTAGAACATTTGGCAGAGTCGCGGTGAATGAGAGCCATCAGGGGTTAAAAATATCACGTGTGCACCCTTTTCGGGCTTTAGTCGAAACTTAGGTGAGTTGAAAGGAATACAAATAAGTAGAGAAAAATATTCTCAAGTCTATATACTCTATGCCTTTGATTTTTTCACCAGATCTCTGCGACGGAGGACATATGAATCTGATTCATCAAGGGTATCTCAGGAGAGAAATGAAATTTGCAGACCATTGCCACAAACGTTTCTATTGTTGCTTATGGAGAATTTCAAAATATTATAGAAATTAACAAATCCAGGAATACATTGTACGACTTTTTCAGGATGAATAATCTGGACATCACCAGAATACTGAAGTCTGACAGTTATGCGACATCCACTTTTCTTGGTGTATTTCTCTCTAATAAAATTCCCGAAATATACAAAGTTATTCCGTACCATGGTTGTGAATGTAGATTCGAATAAAAGGATCGATAGTCACTGGATAGCATTTTATACTTTAAATCCAAGACAGATGGAATTCTTCGATTCGTAGGACGCTCTGCAGAATATTTCACTGGACCTATTTGTAAAGCATCCCAATTTAAAAGTGTGATCTACAACAATATTTTGCTGCAAAATCTGAATACTGCTGTGTGATCAATTTTGCATTTACTTTTTACTCCACAGTTTTCGTGGAATGTCTATGTTGCTGTGCTTCGCACTTTTTATTTTAATACCCCATGTATGATCGAAAAGTGTATTATTTTGTGAAGAAAACGTATAGCATAACTGTACCATTTAAGGTAAAATAAATTTGTTTGAAATAAACACCATATGGAAAAAAATAATTTACACCGATACATAAAAATACATTTCAGTGGCACAATTTTATTGGTATAACAATAATTCATATATTTGTTTAATGGAGCAATTAATATGGAGTCCAGGTTTTATCAGTCAATCTTTTCTTATTTTTTACATAATGTCAGGAACGTTCATTTTTCGAACAGCATGTTAAAATGTATCAACCTCTAGAGGCGGGTGCTTTTTATTTCCTAGCAGATCAATAATGTTAGATCCTACAATAAGTTTGCCCAGTAGTATGTTTAAACATTTATCACAAAATAATTATAAAAATTCACTATTCTTGTTGCTCGCGCTGTTTGGTAACGGTAGCCATTTCCATTGCTTGTTATTTTTCAAACAGTGATGTGGAATGTGCACAATTTATATTAAGAAGTTCATATTCAAATATTTTAAATATTTAATCTTATGGTCATGAAATCTTGTTCCACATGAATCCGCTGGTCCATGATAAAAAAAAAGCCGGGAAAAAATATAATGTCACAGAAAGGGCGAATCATTCAATCATAGAACCATAATATCGCTCATCATCTCGTCACCGCATGCTCCTGGAAAATCGTTTTACGTAAATATATGATTGAAAATAAACATAAGATACATTTCAATGGCACAATTTTATTGGTATAACAATAATTCATACATTTGTTTAATGGAACAATTAATATGGAGTCCAGGTTTTATCAGTCAATCTTTTCTTATTTTTTACATAATGTCAGTCAACTGTCTAAATTTCGATTTTGATCAATATCCGTTCAGTACTTAGAGTTAAAAAAAGGGTACTTCAATTTTAGCGAGAACCCGGAAAAGTTGTCTAACTTAATCGATAGATGGCGACACTTGCACCGGCTAATTTGGGGGGGGGAAAGGGAATTGGCGCTCTGTTCGTTGTTAAACATTTAATATGCTTATTATTTTCAATCTGCCATCGACGGAAAAAGATGCTATAGCTTTTTTCCAAGAGAAATGCATTTTGCCCGCTGAAAGGATTTGTGAAAATGGCCATAGTATGCAACTTTATGTTGGAAAACATACCATCTGGAGATGCAATGTCAGGGGTTGCAAAAAGAAGGTCTTCGTTTGGAGAATTGGTTTAGTGGATCAAGAATATCCTTTCTCACGGCAATGTGTTTGACGCATTATTAGCAGCAATTGCTGAACTGTGGCGACCAAATCAGTCGTCCGAATTATAAAAAAAGCCCCAAAAAATTTTAAGCCAAGTGAGAACAAATCAGTAAAGACTGCCATGTTAAACCTATGAGAAATCTTTACTGATTCCTTCTCACTTTGCCTAACAATTTTGGGGCTATTTTTATAATTCGGACTAGTTTCTCATATATTTTTGATTTCTTTAAAAAGCAAATGTAAAGTCAAGTTTCAAAATCTGAAATTCATGCAATCTCACTTTGCCTAACAATTTTGGGGCTTTTTTTATAATTCGGACTAGTTTCTCATATATTTTTGATTTCTTTAAAAAGCAAATGTAAAGTTTCAAAATCTGAAATTCATGCAAGTGTCGCCATCTATCGATTAAGTTAGACAACTTTTCCGGGGCCTCGCTAAAATTGAAGTACCAAAAAACTAGTCAATACATTCTTTGTGATTGGTCGCAGTAGTGTTGAAGGTAGAAAAATGTCGGCTGAAATCGTTTTAACAAACGATTAAAACTTAAACAAGCGTCCTAAGTGACCCCGAGTAGCGATTTGAGAGTTATATGTTATCCTGTCGCTTATATTACATTGATTATAGCTTATGATTAAAAAAAAACTTTTGCGTATAAAATAAAATGTTTCGTGTGATCATGTTTAGAAATAATGATAATTATTTTGTATAGCTACTTCTGCGGCCATTTTTTTGTACAAAAGTAGTTAGTGAAAACTTGGCCAACTATGATAAAGTACAGGCCTGCCTGCCCAATTCGACTTTTCCCACGGCACTGCTATGCAATAAAAATCAGTTTAATTAGTCATTCAAGTCAGTCAGTCAATCAGTCATTCAAGTCAGTCAGTCAATCAGTCATTCAAGTCAGTCAGTCAATCAGTCATTCAAGTTTAATTTGCATTGTTTTTTTCGATTTAAAATATGTTAATATGTTGCATAGCGATGTGTCAACTCGGAATAGGAACATCTGATATTAAAAAAAGGAAATTTTCATCAGTTTCAGTCGAACAAACACTTTGTCCAAATAATTCCTAACTAGCGCGAGGAAGCAGAATAACTTTTCAAAATTTTCTGATAATATTCAAACATTTAATTATGCGGATTCATATGAAACAAGAATTTTATCCCATTATTAAAAATCCACTAAATATATAAGATTACAGAGAGAGTGAATTGTAAAATAGTTTAATCATATTTGTAAAATATATTCTCCTCGCAAAAAAGTAGTCTCTTTCAAAAATTATTTCCATTCTGTAACATCATAAAACGTAAACATACTATAACACAAAAAAAACAACGCAAGGTAATTCTCTCGAATTATTGCCAATGTTAAAACGCCTGACACGCTCAATAAAATGACTAAAGCTGAAAAATTACATATTATTCTAATTGTTGACAATACTTGCCGAAAACACTGAATTTCATCGTATTTATCGGTTATAGGTACAAACAGCATTATAATGGCAGTTGTTTCGTTCAACAGCTATTCCACCATTCGTATTATAAAAAAAACCATAAGAAAATAAAGTATATAATTCTGGAGTTTTTTTTATATAATGCTGTTGGCTGTATCTTAGAAATGCAAACATGGGTAGGAATATATAAAGAAAAACGCTTCAGATGCTATCTGCTGATGGTCAGTTTATATGTTTTCAAGGCCCTCATTGATTCTCAACAATTATTCGACTGGTCGCATTACAAAAAAAAGCCCCAGAAGATAAATCATGTTTCCGGGGTTGTTTTACAATGTAGATGCGATTTACTCGGAAATCGGTATTGTCCTAGCAGAGTTATGCAGCACCCGAATTTTCCGTTACGTTAACGTACACAGTTCAAAGGATCATAACTTTCAACGCTTAGACAAAAACACAAATAGAAAATAATTTAATCTCCTGAATATAAACTTGACTCAATTCAAGAAAAAAAAATGTTAATATGTTCTTAGTGACTGATATTTCTTTCCAGTTCTGTTGAATGTAGTAAATAAAACGGCAGCTCAAAGCGTTTAATCGACTCGGAGTAGTGATTCGGGAGAATTACCCAATCAAAAAAATGCATTGTTGACATGCACTTAAAAAAATCCCTATATACTAAATCTAGGCAGATAACCCGCATCGGGTTAACATTTGTGTTCATACGCAAACAATATGGTATCAATATATCCATTCGCCTTGACCAACTCACATTAGCCAGCAGTAGTATTCTGCCATAAAGAGTTCGTTACAAAACGCTTTTCGATTCCATAATCATAATTTCCAATATAGTTTATGTTAAAGAAGATATCAATCTGAATTTAACGTCGATCAATTTTAGAGGAAAAATTGTCTTGAGCAGGGTGGGACACGAACCCCACGACATCTTATTTTTGTTTCTACGTTTGCCTATAAAAACATAGCAAGTTTAACATTTTTCCGTTTCCTCAAAAACTTGATGAAAAGTAAATGTACCAAATAATTACCGAAATGAAATTTTAATAAATACCTATATAGGCTTCATAAACTGTACGCCCCTATCGGAAAGATAAGAACGTAACACAGCGAATCATACTGAAAGTTTCCGCAATTGATTCCGCAATTGTCTGCAAGTGATTCCAATTCTTCTATCCGTATGTCTTTTTCAATATTCTTTACAAAATTCCCGCCACTCTTTACACAGTTACACTTTTCTCTTAAGAAATGCTTAAAACAGAATATGAAAATCGGCTAATGTTTATAAAATAGTAATAAAACTTGACTTTTTATTAGTATCTAAAACAAGTAACCTACACAATTCCAAATTATTTTAATACTACAGTTTGTTTTGGCTACCTACCACTGCGCAGCAAAAGAATCTCCGGTTCTTCTGAATGTACCCATCTAAGCTGTGTTTACGAGTTACCAAAAGTTTGCTTTCATTATTTCAAAAATTACAACTACTGTTTTAATCATAGAAATAGCAAAGGGCAATTAGATGGTGCATTTTCAACAAAACCGTCTACCCAACTAGCTTTCTAGCGACCGCCATTTCGGTAGTAAGAAACTCATTCTAGCAAGCGATTCATACTTAAGAGTTTAAATATAAAATTGGCGTTTAAACGAAATATATCTCATGGCGGATAATACTGAATCAAAAGAAGTGCTTTTTATTTTCATTTTTAAGGATTTACTATTTCTTTTTATTAAACTTTTGACCGAATAATGCGATTTATCAAAACAATTGATTTGCTATAGAATATTTAGCATGATCTAGTTTCTTAGTTCAGATTATTAATTTCGTATGATCAAGTTTAGAAATAAAATTTTAATAAATACCTATGTAGCTTCATAGAACTGTAGGTCCCTAGCAGAAACATCAGAACGAAACACACCGAAAACTTCATACTGTAACGTTTGCACAACTGTCGAATATTAAAATAGTGCTGATTAATATATCTTCCGTCTGCAACACTCCAGACTTCGTCAGCAAATGATTCCAACTCTTCTATTCGCAATTCGAAAATTGAACACTCTCATGCGTTACCAAACGTTTCTTTTTCAAAATTCCCGCTACTGGTTACACAGTTACGGTTCACACTTAAGAAATACCAAAATAAGAATGTAAAATAACAACTAGAGGCCCTAAATAGGTAGAGGTTGGCCATCTCAAAATTGGACGCCATATTTTGTCTTCCCTCGGATTGTGTAGCGTGCACAGTGAATGGTATTGCTAGAGGCCCTATATAGGTAGAGGTTGGCCATCTCAAAATTGGATGCCATGTTTTGTCGTCTCTTGGATTGTTTAGCATATGTAGCTGAATGAAATACTCATGGATTCCGGAAAAGGGTAGAGTAATATTTGATACCGATTTCAGTGTTCATGATTGAAAGCACTTTAGAAAACGGTTAAAAGAGAAAAATTCAATTTTAGGGCGTTTTAAAAAAAAAGATATAATTTCGTTTTATTGTCTGTCCGTTTGTACACATCGAACTGTTTTGTTTATACAGATAAATAAAAAATTCTTTTTGTGTAAGGTATCAATGATATATTACGATTTGCATTTTTCGAATTTCCCAAAAGTTATAGTTGCGCCCTCTAACGGTGGAAATATTTGAAAATTCCAAAATATCAATCTAATATTCCAAATGATATAGTTATATTAGAAGTTTGAAATTTTGGTGTTGAAATGTGAAGATTACGAAGTTACCATTGGAAACAATCACTTGACCCTCTAGACACAGGGGGGAGGTGAATGCAACGTTTTTTTTTTGTTTTAACAGAAAAGTGTATGTTTTCAGAGATAAATGAAAAATTCTTTTTGGGTTGGATAGGTATTGATGAAATATTGCAATTTGCATTTTGCAAATTTCTCAAAAGCTATAATTGCGCCCTCTAACGGTGTAAAAATACCGAAAAATCCCAAAATTTAAAATGAATATTATAAAAACGATGTATTTATGCTAGAAATTTGAAATTTTGGTCATGGAATGTGACAGTCTTGAAAATTCTATTGACAACAATGAGTTGACCCTAAGCCCAAGTCAGGTAAGAAACGGAACGATTTTGTTTTAAGAGATAATTTGAAATATCTTTTTTAGTTGGTTACTAATGGAATGTAATTCGCATTTTCAAAGGTAGTTTTAATTTATATCATTAGAGATCACTAAATATCGAAACTACAAAACTTTTAACGAATGTTTCATGTGATCTGTTTATGGTAGAAACTTCGGCGTGTAGAGTTCTGTTATGGTAGAAATTCCACTGACAGCAATGATCTACCCACTATTTTCAGAGTAATAAGAGAAAAGCAACTTTTTTAAATTTAAGAACGAAAAGACAAATACTTTTTATATTTCATAATTACTAATAAAATACTACTATGTGCATTTCTCCCATCATACATTAAAAAATAAATAACGTCTAAAGCAGCTGCTTGTACATAGGTCTGACAGGAGCCTGTCAGTTTATACGCCATAGTAGAAGATGTATAAACTGTCTCTAAATGGTAGATAGGTAGTCACTAGAAGGAGAGCTATGCACCAATCCCCTGTGATGATGCATAGAACCGGCCAGACCTAGTACCTAATGTCCGACCCCGCCTTCTCGTGGTGCAGACCGTTAGTACCTTTCAAAAGAGATACTCTCTTGTGGAAGTGAACGGAAGGGGAGGGCTGCTAGATTAGTGTGGCCTACTGATCTGGACAACTATGGCTACTTTTCTTTTTTTTTCTACCCTGCTGAGAAGTGGTCAAACACACAGGGTCCTGGTGCTGACCATATAAACCCACTGGACTGGACAGATATATGGCTCTGAGCTTGATTATGGATCCTGATTTTGATGCACTGGTGGGCTTCTGTGGAGGGAAAATCTTCCGCTGTGTTTTTTGTTTGTTTGTGGGTTGACAGCCCCAGGTGAATAGATTCACAGGATATGTTTATCAGCTGGTGGATAAACCTGAGCAGAGGTCATCGCAGGCACCAGGCAATTCTTTGCTTCTATTGGTATCGTCAAATTCTACATTGGAGGAAGTCTTCAGTGTAGATGGCTTCAGCCTTTAGTGGTGCTGGAACGGGTCTTTGCCTCATGTCTGCGATTAGTGGGGCTGTTTGATATTGTCGAATTCCCTCTCTCAATAAACATAGTTTCTTTAAACATACCACTAACCATTTTCTCTCCATAGGTAGTTGGAATATGAGGACTCTGCACAGAGCTTTTTCTCTTGATGTCCTCACACAAGAATTCCACCATTATAATTTAGATATTCTCGGCTTGCAAGAGACCAGATGGACAGATAAAGGTCAGATTCTTAAAAATAATCCTAAATTTCTCTTTTCAGGGAGGGACGACAATAATCATCACTAGGGCGTGGGTCTGCTTCTCAGCAGACACGCTAGTGATGCTCTTCTAGGATATGAGAGCCTTAATGAAAGGTTTCTTGCAGCAAAATTTCAGACAAGCGTTAAAGACTTGAATGTTCATCTGCTGTTATGCCCCCATTGAAGATGCCAATGAGGATGAGAAGGATAGGTTTTATGAACAACTTCAGGATATTTTGAATTCTGTCAAGAAAGGAGATATTACCCTTGCTCTAGGGGACTTCAATGCCAAAGTTGGTACTGACTCTGACATTTTGGGAGGAGTAATAGGCCCTTTTGATATTGGCAGCTGCAATGGCAATGTGCAACGTCTCCTACAGGTAAGTAAGCTCAATGGATTCAGAATAACTAACACTTATTATAAACACCGCGACATACATAAGTACACATGGGTTTCATCCAATGGGCTGCATAAGCCCTGAAAGCTGAAGCCCTGAAACTGAAGCCCTGAAAGATCCAGTTATAGCCAAAGCTTACCATGATAGGTTACTTAGTCGTTATGACAGTCATGGTATGCTTACTACTGAAGTTGAGAAAGAATGGGATCATTTTAAACAGGAGTTTTTGGACACTAACAGTACTCTTTTAGGAAAAAAGGAGCAGAAGAGACAGAATTATCACTTGAGCTTATTTCGGAAAGAAAGAACTGCAGGAATTTCCTTAATCAATACCCTACTATTCCTAATAGAAAGCATTACAGAGAACTTACTAAACTTGTAAAAGATCAGTTAGCTGCTGATAAGAATATTTGGCTTGATGGTTTGGCTGAAAAAGCCGAGGAAGCAGTTAGATAGCACGACAGCAGAGAGCTGTAACAGATAGTTAATGTTTTGTGTGGTAGAAAACGGACAGGTATACAAGGATTGAAGGATAAACAAGGTAAGGTTATAGAAGGGGAGGATTCTGTCATGGCTAGGTGGGCTGAGCATTTCAGTGATATTCTAAACAATGTGGTTAGTTTTATTCCCATTGTTTGCAATGATGATAGATGCATTGGTGGCTTTAATGTTGGCCCTATAACACAATCTGAAGTTATTTTGGCTGTTTCTAAACTTAAACTACCTAAATCCCCAGGGGTAGATGAAATTACTACGGAAATGCTTAGAGCTGGGAATGTTTCGGTTACCACTTGGATGACTGAAATTCTGAATATCTTTTATGATAAAGGCATGGTTCCTAAGGATTTTACCAGAGCTATTGTTATCCCTATTTTCAAAAAAGGTGATCGCAGTTCTTGTGATAACTATAGGTGTATCAGCCTACTCTCTGTTCCAGGTAAAGTTCTTTCCATGATTGTGCTTAATAGAATTAAAAATCTGGTTGACAGTCAATTGCGTGATGAGCAATGTGGATTCAGAAGTGGTAGCGGATGTATGGATCAGATATTTTCACTTAGGCAGATTCTTGAGAAATGCTTAGAGTTTCAGAAACCTTTGGTTGTTAGCTTTGTTGATTTCAAAAAGGCTTTAGACTCTGTTGATCGTCATAATTTGTGGTTGATTGTGAAATCATATGGTATACCTGACAAGTTCGTTAACATAATGAAAGCTCTCTATAATAACACTGAGTCGTGTGTGAGAGTTGGTAAGGCTTGTAGCAATTGGTTTAGCATTACTTCTGGTGTTCGAAAAGGGTGAATTTTGTCTCCTTTCCTCTTTAGCTTGGTTATTGATTATGTTATGGAAAATTCACTTCGAGGGAAAGATTTTGGCCTTAAATGGACTGGAGATATGAAAATTTCTGATTTAGATTATGCTGATGATTTAGCCCTTTTGGCGAATGATGTTGATGAGATGAACTCTTTCATTCGAGCTGTTGATGAGACTGGTAGTAGAGTAGGTTTGGTTATAAACAGAGAGAAAACTAAAGTGATGAAAATTGGTCAGGCATGCTGTGATTCAGTTAATCTGAATTTTTGCAGTCTTGAACAGGTGTCACAGTTTAATTATCTTGGCAGCTATGTAACAGATAATGGTGATGTGGGCCATGAGATTAACAGACGAATAGGGATTGCTGCCGGGACTTTTAAGAATCTAGGGAGAGTGTGGAGAAATAGGCGTATACACCTAAAGACTAAAATTAGACTGTATAATAGTTTGGTTCTTTCTAGGGTTAGTTATGGTAGTGAAACTTGGACACTTTGTAAACAAGATAACAGGAAACTAGACGCTTTTGATTCCAGATGCTTAGGCAGTATCTTGGGCATTAGGTGGTTCAACTTTGTAACTAATGATGAGGTTAGGCAAAGGACTTTGCAGCCTCCTTTAAGTAGCATATTGTGCAGAGATAGACTCCGTTGGTTTGGCCATGTTGCCCGTATGAATAATTATGGATTGGCGAATAGGTTTATGAACAGTGTGCCTATAGGCCTCAGAAAGAAAGGGAGACCTAGGATGCGGTGGGCAGACAATGTCAAACAGGACCTTGTTAGAATTGGTGTGCAGTGTGCAGATGCAATAGATGTAGCTCAGGATAGACGTGCTTGGAGAACTAAATTGCACGGTCTGGTTTGACCTCCGTAGCCCATGGCTGCTTGGTGGTGGTGGTGGTGGTGGTGGTGGTGGTGGTGGTGGTGATGATGATGATGATGATGATGATGATGATGATGATGATGATGATGATGATGATGATGATGATGATGATGATGATGATGATGATGAGGTCCATGAGGATGACGGGACTTGAGCAGAAAAACAACACGAACATCCATAATTAAAACTTTTAAGGAGTGAAAAAGTAGGCAAAGGAAGAACTCCATTCTCTTTGAAAATGAGATTATCATATGCGCCACAGGCGATATGCGTTCTTCTAGTTATCTTACGTTTTCAGTATCCTCTGACAGTGGAAATTTGAACTACTGTAAAATTGCGGAAATAAGCTATTAATATTTTATTAGTGCCCGTAAAACAAAAAAAAAGTTTTTCATTTATATCTTGAAGCAGAAAAGTTGCATTTTACCAACGGAACAAATCATTACTATTAGGGTAAACCGCTTGATCATTACACTGTGTGACCGAAAATTTAAGTTT
The DNA here is from genome assembly GCA_038380435.1 of Ryuthela nishihirai. Lineage (NCBI taxonomy): Eukaryota > Metazoa > Arthropoda > Arachnida > Araneae > Heptathelidae > Ryuthela > Ryuthela nishihirai. The sequence goes on from JAWZYU010000022.1 coordinate 31,774,130, forward strand.
CCAGCAAAAATAGATCGTTTCCAATATTTATTTAAAGATTTGGTATTTTCCAGCTTTTTTCAGCCGCTAGAGGTCGCCTTTCGAGTTTTTTTTTACCTCTGGTTAATACGGGGTGGGGAGTGGGTCCCACTCCCCATGGGGAAAGCACGTGCTCCGTCTCACGACACTACACGTGCATAGCAACTAGAGACTTGGAAATAGAAGATGAAGTTTATCTCAGAGGAGACCAGTCGGGACATGGAGTATGGGTGGTGTTAAAGGTGGTGCTGAGTGCAGCCCGGGAAGAAAGTTGGAAAATAAGTCCAAGAGAGACAGCAGCCACGGACCTCAAAGGAGAGAGTCCTGAAGCCGGCAGACAAGCCAGCCTATGTCCCTCAAGTGTGCCCTGACACGGGCACTCTCAATGGACACTGAGACCAGTTCGCCTGCTACCTCATTGATCGCTTGGGTGTCCCTGAGTTCGTTAGCGAACCCTTCAGTGATCGGACATCTGAGGATATAGTGCCTGACATCTGCATCTGGAGCCCCACAGCCGCAGTAACTGTGGGCAGAGATTTTGAAACGCTCCAGGTATTTGGGGAAACTCCCATGTCCTGTTAGGACCTGCATCAAATAGTGGTCAGAGGACCTCAGGGATAGACTGACCCTTTTCAAGAATGTCTTTGTTTGAAGACCATTCTCAGTCGTATCCCAGAGCCTCTGCCACTCCTGAATGGTACCTTGGCCAATTATAGACTTCAGGGTAGTTTTTGAAGTCTTTACCGCTATCACAGGTTGAGTGTTATTACCTGCGGAACGGGCCAGTTGGTCGGCCCGCTCATTTCCTTCATGCCCTACATGTGCCTTGATCCAGGAGAAGGATACCCTGGGCATGCTCTGATTGCCCAGGATGCACTTGATCTCATTCACTATCTGATGCCTGTTGGTTGCATCTTCAAGTGCATGCAGAGCTGCCTGGCTGTCCGTGTACAGCCTTATGTCGTTGTCCAGACCACCGTCATTGAGGGCCCAGTTAAGGGCCTCTCTGATAGCGAGCATCTCTGCTTGGAAGGCCGAGCCATTATTTGAAACTTTCCTCTGAAAATCATACACTTTGGCCCCTTGATTGAAGAGAGTGAAGGCTAAGCCCACACCCTCCTCGCTCTTGGAACCGTCGGTGTATATTTCAATATCTGTACCTGATGGTAACTCCGTGGACCAGGGCACACATAGTCTCCTTGTGGGATGTAGATCCCACTTAGCGGTATTTACCTCGAAATTCTCAGGGTCATGGGGCGGGGGTGGCGCAGTCGGTAGCGTGCCAGGCTCGTAATCTGTAGTTCCCAGGTTCGAGTCCCAGCTGGGTCAGCGTTGAGATTTATCTCCGCAAAATTACCCGCCCTGCCCACGGTCAGTAGGGGACACCGATGGGCTTCGAAAGGCCGCCGTCCGTCGGATGGGACGTTAAGCCGTGGCCCCGTGTGCGGGAGAGTCATACCCTGTGCACTTTAAAGAACACGCTGGATGGCCTTGACGGGAGGCTACCATCTGTCTCCCAACAGCTGTTCCAGTGGGTCCCCTCCCCCAACCTTCTCTGAGCCTTCGGGGTCCTTGTGACCTGGCCATTTAGCCCATGGTGTGCAAAAAAGTGCCGTTCAGAGGTAAAACAACCCAACCCAACCCAACCCTCAGGGTCATACTGGACTCCGAGGAATGTGCTTTTTCCTTATCCTGCAGGACTCTAAATATGGTCGCTTCTTTACCGACCATCAAAAATAGAGGAGGGATCCCTGCGAGTACCAGGAGGGCATCTGTAGATGTTGTCCTGTAAGCCCTGTTGATTCGCAGTAAAGCTGGTCGTTGGGCTGCGAGCATCTTTTTACACATTATGGAGTGGTCCATCGGGCGCCACCAGGCACCCGCACCATATGTTAGGGTCCTCTCCGTTCCCCTAAGATAAATTTCCTTGAGGACCTCGCTTCTGAGTCCCCATGAGATGCGAGCCATACGCCCCAGCTTGCACATAACATTGGTGCATTTAGCTTTCAGGTCCTGCAGGTGTGGGATCCAGCTCATCCTCTCATCCAGAGTGATGCCCAGGTACTTTAGTGTTGTCGCATGGCGGATGTTTTCGCCTTTTAGTTTAAAAATAGGGTACCTCTTCTTGAGGACACCCTCCTTTGCAATAGTCATTGATGTTGTCTTTGCAACGCTGAACTCAAGCTTATTGCGCAGACACCATCCTTCCAGTATTTTAATTGCTGCGTTGCCAGCATCCTCCAGCTTAACTCTGGAGGACGCTGTTATGGCAAGCAGCAAGTCATCTGTGTACGCCTGAAGCCAGACTCCCTTGGGCATAGTCAACTCCAGAGCAGAATCAGCGACTAAGTTCCAGAGGAACGGTCCGCTGCACGACCCTTGTGGGCAGCCTCTTTCCAAGATTCTTGAGGCAGTCCCGCTAGCATGTGAATATGTGACCATCTCTCACTGAGGTAATTGGCCACTAGAATGAAATATTCCTAGGGCAGGAACACTCCTTCAATTTATTCAAGATTGCAGGCCACCAGACATTGTCGAATGCGCCTGTCACATCCAAGGCAACAAGAGAGGTGTGCAACTTGTGCACTTTATTTATCTGAACAATGTCCACCACCTGTTTGATAGCAGCGGTGGTGGACTGGTCTGTCCTGAACCCAAATTGCTTGGGATTCAGGAATCTGTTCTTGTGGCAGTGGTAGTACATCCTGTTTGTCAGGAGTTTATCCAGCACCTTTCCCAACACCGGCAGCAGACATATCGGTCTGTAAGATCTTGCGTCTGCCGGATCCCTACCTGCCTTGTTAAAGAGGACAAGGTCTGCCTGTTTCCAGGCTGTTGGGAAGGCTCCCAGATTCAAGCATTTGTTGAAGAGCTGGGTGAACAGGCTTTTATGTTCATTAAACACCTGAGAAACAATCTCCACTGTCAGACCATCGTTACCCGGGGCTTTGCCCCGGGCCATTTCCCTGATTACCTCTCTCACCTCCTCTTCTGTAAACGGAACGTCGTCCGGCGTATCCGGTGGAGTCCTGCAATTTTCCCTAAGGAGTTGATGTTCTGTATCATCAGTGCTCCTGTCATCTTTAGGGAATAAATTATCTAAAAGTACCTGGATGGTCTCGCCAAAGGAAGTGGTTTTGGATCCATCTTCCTTGCGAACATATGCAATTTCCAGGGGTTTAAAATCCTTATCCGTAGCTAGCCTGTACTGTAAAGTGAAAGGGTTCTGTGCAGAGACCTCGCTGCAGAACCTCTGCCAGGAAGTCAGCTGCACCTCTCGTATGGTGAGCTTATACTTTGCTTGTTCCATCCTGTACAGTTCCTCTCTGGCGCTTCTCTCCACATTGTGGCACCTTTGATATCTCCTTCTAAGAGCTCTTGCTCTTTTCCTTCTAACTGTGAGCTCAGGTGTCCACCAGGGCACTGATTTATTGCCTACTCTAGGTTGCCTCTTGAACCCGAAGGTCATCTCACATCCAATACTTAAACATTCAGTTAGTTCTCCCAAGATGTTATCTAGAGAACCGCAATCTCCAATGTCACCGACGCGCTGGCCGATCTTCGCCAGTTCCGGTGACACACAGCGCATGAGCCTGCACCAATCGGGAGCTTTGCCCACCGCAAACCGTCGTGCATATTGTGGTGGAGATGATGTTCCACCCACCTGGAACATGATGTAATTATGGTCGCTGTTAGAGACCATGTCGCTGACGCACCAGCCCCGAATCTGGGGAAACAACCGAGGTGATACCAGGGTCAAGTCTATTCAGCTCTGCCCTCTTGGGCCAGTAAAAAAAGGTTGGGGTGTCCCAATCATTTAATAAATATAAGTCAGCCGAGTTGATAAAATCAAGAGTCATATCACCTCTAACATCTTGTCGGTTTGAACCCCACAGAGGATGCTTCGCATTGAAGTCCCCGCCGATAATTACGGTCTTAGAGTTAACCCAAGCCAGGACGTTTTGCAGCTCGGTTAACAAGCCCTCAATGTTATTGTACCGCTATTATTACTCTTTAACGCTGGAAATTCCACTGATGGGGATTCGAAAAATGTAAACATTAATATTTTTGTGGAAAAAAATTCGCGGACATACGGTATTCGAACCCACATATCTCCAGACACATGCTAGAGTATTCTAATCTTTTGAATTAACACCAGATTTTTTCACAAAAATCATTTATCGATTTATAGACGTTTAACAGCCGTCCCGTGGCCGAGTGGTTAGCGCGCTTGGCTACTGATCTACGGGACCTGGGTTCGAACCCCGGGTAAGGCATGGCTGTTTGTGTTGTTTTTCTGCTGAGGTCCTGCCATCCTCTCAGACATTCTACTGTGGCATATAAACTGACAGGCTCCTGTCAGACCTCTGTGGCAAGCAGCTGCTTGAGGGGGTATTTATTTATTTTTTTTATTATAGACGTTTAAACTTCTACAGGTAACGCTGAGATGATCAAATATTGTTAAAATCCTTAATATTTTGTTAGTGCCTGTAAAACAAATATATATATATTGTGTCGTTTTTCTCTTTAAAAAAGTTTCATTTTCGCACCCCCTTTTGGCTAAGACGACAAAGCCTTGTTGCCGTTATAAACCTTCTGCCCATAACACGCTCCTTCGAAAATTTCAGATTTCTAGTGTAAATAGTTTGCTTCCAATATTCTTTTCAAATTTTAGCATTTTTCAACTTTTTCCACCGCTAGAGGGCGCTATTAAAGCTATTGAAAATTTTCAAAATTGATAGTCGCAATATTTGTTCGACACCTATCCAACCAAAAAAGAATTTTTCATTTTGCTCTAAAAGTAAGAAAAAAATGATTGTCTATAGACGGACAGACAGGTGGAAAAGACAGATGGAGAACCAACAGTTAAGAGAGAGACGGACAGACACGAACAAATACTGGCATAGGCAGACGACAAAGTGGAAACATTGGCTCGTTTTTCAAACGAACCTTAAAAGAAATCATTTGTTGATTTTCAGTTAGCTCGTTTCATTTTTGCAGCTGATTGCCATCTTCCGATGGAGTCAGAAAAAAATACTCATTAATTTATTTCTTTGAGTGAAATTTTTACACCCAAATACAGCGCAGTGAGGCATTCATAAAATATAACAGCTTTCATAGACAAAAAAATGGTAGAAATGTATAAAACTATAACAACTGAGAAGTTATAACTTGATACATACATTAACTCATAGGCTTTCGTCTCACGGTACGACAAAACATGGCGCCCATAAACCACGTGACTCAATCAACCAATAGCAGTGAATCACCGAGATGGCCAAGTTTTTAAAGAAGGATGTTACACTCTAACTATACAGGACCTCTAGGCCCTCAAGCCCCCCCCCCCCCACCACCACCACCACCACCTCGACAAGATGGTTCCGTATTGGGGGAGGGGGTGAAAAATTTTGTTTGCCAGACTGTGTTTCACTTAGGAGCCAGTTTATGAATTTATCGACATCTAGAAACGAGGGTATTCGCCACTCGTCGTCTGATTTGTAAATGGCCACACACAGGAGGTATTTTAACATGACGTCCATCAGCTGAACCGTTTAGAAATCAAAATAAATGCAATTCTGCTCCATGGGCTTTAAGCGTTCAACGTACTGAGGTTTATATTCTCTGCAGAACTGTTTCTTTCTCAGGTCAAAAATTTCCATGCACTTCGTGCAGCGATGACGTTGCTGGCATGATTTCTGGAAATGCGCCTGAGGGCAATCAGAACCTCTCAAGTACATATTACAGTGATCGTCTTTCACAAAAGGAGGTCCCCACTGTGAACGACCGTAGGACAAAATTTTTTCGTATCGAAAAGTCGCGCAGGAGTAGTGATGACGTCAAAATGATGATCGCGATATAGCAGAAAGAGACTGTGCGGAGCTTCAGGTCCTACGAAAACAGATAGAAAGCAATCTTCGGCCGAATATATCACTATGCGAAAATCGGGTGCAAAATGCAGCTGAAAGAGCTATACTTCAGATATGCCGCAGGGGCCTATGGGTACATCAGTTTTTCCATGCAGTTGAAGGGCTTCAGTGAGCTACGTTTCATGATGACTTCTTCTCACACCTTCGTACTTGTTAGGCAAGTCACTTTTTTTCAAGTTTAGTTCTTTAGGTGCCACTAGAGCGCTAGCCAGACAAGTATCGTCGTTATTTTGGATCGTTACGATGACACTTTTATTTTTAAAAAAAGAATCCATATCAGCGCGATTTCAAGTCTCAGGTGCGCTGCATTTACCATTGCCACCGCTGCCAGTATGATCCAGATCGGCACATATGAAATCAAATTCCATATTGCTATGGGGTCCAATTTCTTCGTTTGATTGAATGACCCGTTCTAGTGCCGTTATGAAACGCTCCTCAGTCAGTTCGTCTCTTTAATACAAAGGAAGATTAACGGCATTCTTGATAGAGTCCGAGTGCAATACTAGGCGTACATGACTGTACTGGCCTTGGGGTACAAGATCATGCAATAATTTGGTGTGCAAGTTCCGGAATGTTGGTAAAAAATTATGTGCTTCGACGCCATCCATGCCACCAAGACGTACACTGGTAGACACAAACTGGGTCTTGAATTTGGCGTAATTGAAATTCCTCACGTTCACTATATCATAGTGAGGTACTACAGGGTCTGCCAAAGGTCATTCCAGCCATGGAACGATGGAGAGCTCGGGTGTGGCAACGTCCATTGCTGCCGAGCATGATGAGGGACATATCTTGGAACCGTCAAGCAGATGAGCCAGGATGTAGGGACGACTTAAAGAAGCGTGCCTCAGGGTACATGTCGCAGTCCTCGCACGTCGTAGAGCTTTTCCCGACACAATGTATTGGCAGGCAAAGTCGCTTAGGCTCTGTCGGTTTTTCATCGGAAGGACGTTTGGACGCCGTTTCCAACCGGTTTACTTGCGAGAGCAAGCGATCAAATGCAACGGTGGGCTTGTCTTCAAACATCTCAGCAGCGTTAAATGCAGATACGTTGGACATCTTGCAACAGCAGACTTCTAAAGGCCAACTTCTGACTAGCGGCAAGCAATGATGAAGTGACTGGCACACGAGCTTATATACTCTCAAATGTGATCTAATAAACAAACGTAACGAACCAATCACAGACACGTACATATACTAACGACGAATCGCAGAACGAAATTAAATTTCATCAACGTCAGACAGGTATGCTATCGACGGGTCACAAGACGAAATAAAATTTCATCAGCTCCAAGCACGTATACTACCGATGGGTCACAACACGAAATAAAATTTCATCATCTCCACGCACGTATACTACCGATGGGTCACAACACGAAATAAAATTTCATCACCGCTGTGAAGCAATGATCGCATGTTCGTTTGTGAGTAAAAGATAAGAATGTGGATGTTTTTCAGTTCGAAGAAATAATTTTAATTTTTTTCTACACAAAATGAAATAATGTTTATCACTAAGTAGGATTATTTCACAGGGGAAAAATATTTGGCATAACTGAATTCTCAGTTATGCCAAATATTTTTGAGTGGATGTTTTAATGACAGTATTAGGTTTGATGGAATAAAAATTAAAAACGTTTGATTTTTTTGCTGATGCTTATGTTGATGAAGTTTTAGATTAATTAATTAATTAAATACTAGGTTTAAGATTTTTTTATCTGATTCTTGATGTTGACACAATCACGATGGCTAAGTATTAAGTTGTTGGAATAAAATTAGGAAGGCGAGTTTTATTTTTTCGTTGATTCTTATGTTGATACAGTCAGGATATTTTTGAAATGGTTTAGTATGAAAATAAAATAAGTTAATGATTTGTAGCAGGAATATTTTTTCGCCTAAGCCTTTTTAGTGGGAAATAGGGGGAAAAAATTAGGAATGTTTAGTGACATTGGAGAGCATTTAAATTTATAAATAAGAATGTTTTAACCTGTGATTCGTGTGGTGAGGTTTTCGAAAGGGTTTAATATGATCGTAAAATAAGTTAATGAATTGTAAAAGGAATATTATAATTTTTTTTCTCCTAAGGTAGTGTAGGGGAATAAGAATTAGGAAGGCTAAACGACATGGTTCAATATTAACGTTTAGGATATGAGAATTTTTCTCTTTCTTGTTCAAAACCAGTCTTTGCGCCAGGGATGATGTAACCCATACCGACATGACTAACAGACGGGGTCAGGGTTGTTTACTGTTGACGCTATTCGAGAGCAGCTGTTTACTGAGAGTCTCATAACACATCCTAACGAAGGTTGGTGACGTCATAGCTGTCGCTGGACTTAGAACAATTTCGAGAAGAGTTGGTCGATGTCACAATATATGGGATTTCGTAATTATTTTGAGGATTGCATCATGCATTCTGAGAGGGGATGCAATGAACGTTGCCACCGAAAGTTTAGTTGGACTGGGTAAATTTTGCAGCATCACAGCTGGGAAGGGTTTTCAAATCTGGACATAATGATTGCATCATCCATTCCCGAATTCTACCATAATCTGGGAAAGAAGGGGGTGATTGTAACATTTTCTAGGTGTTTCTAGAAGGTTATATTGTGTCATAGGATGCGAGTTTCGCAAATTTTTGGGGACTTTGTGGTGAATGTGATGACAGCAGAAACCAATAGGGCGGGCTTGGGACTTAGAATTATTTCGAGGTTTTATTGCGGATGGGTGATGACGTCAGAATACAAGATGATGGATGAACAGAAAAATTTGTGGAGATTGTGGCAAGGTGAAGATGTCAGAATTCAAAATGGCGGATGAAGGGCAAAATCAGAGGACTTTTGAAGAGGGAGCGTGGTCAGTTATGAATATATAACAAGGGGGCATGGTCAGTTATGAATAGTAATAAGGGGGCAATGGCCGGTAGTGTCGTATCCGGAAGTGTGACGTCATAGGGGGAAAACACTGTGTGGGGGGGTGCCAGGTTAGGATGTAACTACTAACGTGTACTTTACCTTTTAAATTGCCAGTAAGCCATACTCCTAATAATTTAATTTTTTTAACTCCTTCAATTGAATTTCCATCAATGCATATTTCTTATAAGTAAAGTTCTGCATGCAGTTTTTACATTTGGGACGAATAAGATATACTTAGTTTTGCCAATATTTAACTGAAGTTTATTAACTGTAAAACATTTTGCATTATTTTTTAAATCGTTTTTAACGATGTCAATTATGTTATCAATAGTTTTACCTGTATATAATATGCTAGTATCGTCTCAAATAATATCTGAAAATTATTCGAAATGTTAATAATGTCGTTACCATATAAGGGAAAAACTAGTGGTTCTAAATTAGAGCATTGAGGTATTTTGCTTTTAAGTCTCGGATTCATTATAATTATAAGAAACAACTTGTTTTCTGTTGGATAGGTAATATTGAAAACATTTACAAAATATGCCCCGAAAGCCATAATGGTATAACTTGGGCAATATAATTTCGTGACAGATTGTCAAATGCTTTAGATAAGTCTAGAAAAATGCCTATAGTGAATAGCTTGTTTTCAATATTTTTGTACAGAGACCCTGTTATATTTATTAGTGCTTTTTCTGTCGAATTCCAAGGTAAAACACCAAATTGTTTTTTATGTAAAATGTTACAATTAAAAACAAAATCAAGGTACTATTTTATAAATAACTTTTTTCATGACTTTAGCTAAAGTAGAAAGAACTGATGTTAGTCGGTAATTTAATGCGTCATTTTTATCTCCAGATTTGTAAACAGCTACTACACGAGCAATTTTTAATTTATCCCTTCGCTACTGAAACATTTAAAATAGCAGCCAGCGGTTTAGTGATTAAATTAGCAACAAACTTAATGGGTTTAGCTGGAATACCATTAATTCCCTATCTTTTCTTAACATTTAGTTTTAACAATTGGGAAAGAAAAAGAGACTATTAGTACAACTCCTATCTTTTAAAAACATTCTAAAAGTACCTGAATCGTTTGAAAAGTATCAACTTATATTACTTCCAATAGCTGAAAATATTTATTTTACGAAAAGATTAATTATTTAAATGTTTCCGTTTCCTTACCTTCTACTTGTATTACATAAGAAAAAACAATATTTCTCGTTCGTCAAAGACTTTTAATGCATTTCTATGTAGTTTTGGGTTAACATCGGTGCTAAAAACATTTTGATCATGCATGTTTTTGCTAAGGTCGATTTCTAGATTTAGTTTATTTCTGTAATTTTTAAGAGTTCCATGATTATCTACTTTTTGAATTCTTTAAATAATTATTCTTTAATTATTAAATTAATTAACTAAATAAAAAATAAAAATTATTTAAATTTCTTATATTATTTTCATTACATTTAAAATATTATTCGTTATCCAAGGTTTCCAATTTTTTCGCTTTTTATCAAATTTTTGCAGAGGAAAGCATGCATTATAACATACAGTTAACAAGCTGATAAATTTATTATGCATTTCATTAGGATCATTGCATATTATGATATCATCCCAGCGTAAATATTAATTTCAACATGAAATGTGTTCATGGTATATTTCGAATAATGTAGAAAAGTAGCAGGAGTGTTTAAATTTCCTTTCAGTTTATTGTTAGAACAACGGGCAAAGGTAGGAAATGGTCACCTGTACCAGTGGAGCAAACACCTCCAATAGCAGATGATACATTAGTGATCATTAGTGTCTATGACAGTTCAGCTAGAATATGTGACTACGTAGATCAGATTTCTAGATCCACAAATATCAATTCATGGTTTAAAATCAATAATCATTCTGCTGTAAGTTATCAATATTAAAGTCGCCAATTACATAAAAATTATAATTCTTAGCAGTGTTGCATATTCTAGAATTTTGTAAAAGCAATCTGAGACCATTTGTACCTCAGAGGCTGGAGGTACAACACCACAGAGTACATTACTACTTTCAAAAGCAATTGATTCAAAATGCAGTGAAGAAATAGTAAATTCAGAATTAATGGTATAAGTAATATATGGCTTAAAATAAATAGCAACATCCTCACCTTTCTTTATCAGTTCTGTTTAAAAAATAACCTTTTTAAAAGATCATAGTTCACGGTTGAATTATCCAACCATGTTTCAGTTATACAAATGATATCGAATTGTGGATATAAGTTCCTCATAAGAATGTTCAATGAATTCAGTTTAATTGTTTAGGCTTCGAGCATTTATCTTTTGATGTGGAAAAATCAAAAGAGTTACTTTTAGTTAAATAGCAATAAGATGAACTGTCATAATACTGAGTCATTTTGAAAAATGGTTTAAACAAATTTTAACAAATATGTATATTTTAAACAATGTTACTTCGGTCATTCAAAGTTCATATGTGCAGAGATTGCGATCCGTCTTCCTTACTAATAAAAATTTTACTCTTTACTACCCAAAGTTATTTGTCATTTTTTCCATTTTAAGGCGCCTTGCCTTGATATATACTAATTCTTTAAAGTAAGGGGATAAATGTTCGTTAATATATATTGGATGTTACTCATTAACAAAATCGGCTTCTTTAGTATTTAATTATCGTTTTTTTTCTTCTTTTGGGTAATAATATACTTTCTGAGAATTCTATTTTTGGAAGCTATTATGACAGGAAAGAGATTTTTTCTATTCGATGAAATATTTCAGCGTCCTTTTTCCTGATATCAACTATAAGGATTTTATTACTTTAAATACAATATTACTTGTCTTCATTTATCATTTCGGTGTTCAATTATAACTGTATTGTTCCATTTCGTATACCTTGGTTTTCAGATCATAGACTTCTGATTTGAGGCCCTTGTTGGCCAAATCTCTAATCCTTATGTCTTTGTCATAAGCAATTTGTCTTCTGTACTCTCCTGTTTATCCACTGCATCTTCTGAGTTGTCTTTGACTATTTCGTTTGCTTGGCCGAGCTGTTCTTTAGTGTGTATCATACATTGGGTGGGTCTTTAAATGCCAAATTTGTTATGGGAGATAAACATCTCTTCCACAGAGCAGATAATATCAGGTCTCATGTATGGGTATCTGCATTCATTGGATTGCAGTGGAAACTTCCCGCGTGGAAATCTGGATATGCGATTTTTATAAAAAAATAAATGGACGATTATTTGGATTTCTGGATTTTATTACAAGGGCTTGACGTGATTAAATTTTTACTACCAAAGGTGTATTTAAATGAACAAAATTTTTATTGGAAACATAAATTACCCTACTTTAGGGGAGGTAAACATTTCTGTTTTTTAATTTTTCATTTAATGCGAAAAGAAATATTTCAACAAATGTTGCCAAACACTGATATTTTTCAAAACAAACACACTTAATAAAAACGGCACTAGATGTAATTAAACATATTTTAAGAAGCAACGTTCATTATCTAAAAACTAACAATGTCATTCTTTCAAAAATTCTTGCACCTTCCCCCACCCCCAGAGAAATGTTTCAAGATGCCCATGGTCTCATGCATGTCGCCCTGTACTGCACTTTGATTCATCATCAGCATGTAAGGAAGATACTAATTCCCATAGCCTATTCTCTTCTCTTACCAGATGCAAAAGAATGGAGAGTATGGATTAATTGTGTACTCTGACACTACAGTTAAAGTGAAAATATGAGGTAAATTTTCTGTGTATGAATGCCCCTCGGAGCGAGCTCCTGTACGTGGTGCTGGGACCAACCCTGTGAAGGTTTTGCTGGCTCGGGTACCTTCACAGGGTCCTCAATGCTCCCCCTCATGTTTCCCGTATGCGGAGACACATGTCCCAGGAAAAGAGGATCCTGGTAATTGTTCGGGGGTCCTCATCTTCTCTTCTAAGCTCATGACTGTCAGGGTCCCCTTTGGCCGCCTTGACATTGGGGAGCCTGTCGTGGCTGGGCAGTGTATTCTGGGGCTTTTGCTACACACTGCTTTGGCCTCTGCTTCCAGTAAACGAGTGCTCCTGGGGTGGTTCCCCAGGAGCATTCGGCTGGTGAGCAGGTCCTCTTAGGGTCAACCGTACAGAACGGTAATTGACCTTGCCCACGTCCGGGTAAAGGTTTGCAAGTCCTCACAACTTATTTTCCTTTTGCAGTTATAATTTCTTTGTGAGGCAAATTTCGTCATTCACAATTTTGTTATTTTACGTTTAGTTTCTTTTGTGTAGAAAGTTTATTTCTACACATTTTCCTTTTCTTTTTGATGAGGGCTTGGCCCACTGTCTGTGTGGGTATAGTGCCCACATAGCCCTGCCGCCTGACTTGGTGTCCCATGTTGGTCTTCGAGGAAGGTGCAGAGAGCAGGCACTAAACCACACAAAACAAAACATGAGAGTTGATGAAGAAATTTATTCGATCAATGCCGCTAAGCGGGCTCGACATGAGTCCCAGTCTTCATTGTCTTTGTCATCTCTGCCATCGTCTTCTTTGCCTGTCTCTTCATTCCCAAGATTTCTGATCATCCACTCCACGAGTGATCAAGTACTTGGAAACATGTCCTCATTGTTTCTCAACAAAGGTTTGAAAGGTCATGCAGGAGAGCCGAAATCTTAAGCGCTTACGATCTGGTGGCTTGCACGTTGACACCAGTTGTTAAAAACACTTGGAACTACTCCTGAAAGTAAGAGAGATGGATGGGGTGGCTGTCGAGGTCACTCCCCACAAAACTATGAAATCCTCTTAGGTTGTGATCAGTGAGTGCAGTCACTTCAAAGTCACTGAGGAAATCTCTCAGAGCTCACTCTCCAAGGAGTAAGAGCGGTCCATCGGGTTTTGACGTGTCATGATGGTAAATTGGTACCCACCCAGGTACTGATTATAACCTTCAACACATCACTCCTGCCATCTTCCATCAAGACAGGCTATTTAAATTATGAGGTACGTCCATATATACCGAGCCCTATGCACTGTTTTCAGTGCCAGATAAACGGTCATGCCCACAAAGCTAGCTGGGACAAACCCACCTATGCTCACTGTGGCACTATGGATCAACTCGTTCCTAACCGCACAGCAGAAAAAGCAAGCTGTGTGAACTGTAGTGGCGAACATTCGGCATATTCCCGTGACTGTCCCAAGTGGAAGGAGGAAAAGGAGGTTCAGTGCCTGAAAATGATCAACTGCATCTCTAACTCTGAAGCGAGAAAGCTCGCTGCACCGCCCACCCCACCTGGCTATCCACCCACCTATGCCGCTGCAATCATTGGAAAGCCCATCGTTCCAATGACTTAAGTGGCAGTGCATACTGACATGAGTGTACCACCTACTGAATCTTTCTCACCTGCAGCAAGATACCTCCTGATGCAGGCGAAACCGAGGTTGGTGTCGACTTTGACAGCACCCACGTTTTCTATTCTTGCAACTTAGCTTTCCACCATCACTGGAAGGCCTCCTCCTTCCCATCCTCAGACAGCTAGACCTTCCACATTGAAGGGGCTCCCACCAGGGCCAAAAAGAAAACTATTTCTTCTCCACAAAGGGCAGTAACCAATCCATGTCCCTTGGACGATTTCGAGGACATGAATACAGACCACTCCCTGTTCACTAAACCGTCCTCTGCAACGGTTAAGTTGAATAGGAATTCGTCATCCGCCCACTCTTCTAAGTCCTGAAATGGCCACATGTACAATGCAATTGTCGTGGATTCCAGAGGAATCCTGATGACATTAAGGCCCTCCTTCAGTCACACCAGCTCATCAATGTGTGCCTGCAGGAGACATACTTGCAGCCAGTCGCAGATTCCCCGATCCAACACTTTTCACTTGTTCGCCGGGACCAGGATTGAGATGGTCCAGGTGGGGGGTTCTCACTATTCTCATGAGCAACCATTCTCCATTCCAGGTCGTACCCCTCACCACCAACTTAAAGGTAGTATCCATCCGCCTGTTTGTGGGGTTCTCGTTGACTGGTTGCACTGTATATCTTCCACCTGGGAGCATCGTCTTTAGGGAGCAGGTTCTTGGGGACATGTCCCCATTTTTTTAATAATATGCAACTGAAAGGTCTTGAAGGAGAACTATTATCAGTCAAGTTCATAAGATCTGGTGACTTGCAGGTTGAAACTGCTTGCTCAAAACATTCTGACCTCCTCTTGAAGGTAACAAAGATTGGTGGAGTGGTAGTCCAAGTCACTCTACACAAGACCCTTAATTCCGACTGGGGTGTAGTCTCCAAGAGGGGCCTCCTTAAACTTTCTAAGGAAGAAAACCTCTCGGAGCCGTCATTCTAGGGAGTGATAGCAGTCTACCGGGATGGGATGATGCTGTGATGTGAAATTAGTACCCACCAGGTTACCTCACTGCGACGTACGACAATATATTCCTTACCCACTGCATTGCTTTCATTTTCAGGTTCAGTCATACCCACTCAACATGCCAGGGTAAACCCGCCTGTGCTCGTTTTGGCAGCCAGGATCACCTTGATCCTGATTGCACAGCAGGAAAGGAATGCTGCAAGAATTGTAGTGGTGAGCATCAGGTGAACTCCCTCGACTGTCCTAAGTGGCTGGTGAAGAAAGTGGTGCAGAGCCTAAAGGCCCTAAACAACATCTCCTATACAGAGGCAAGAAGTTTGGCTGCACTGCCTGCCCAACAACAGTACTGGCATAGCCCAACTGACTGTACTGGTATAGGAGACCTGGCAAGGTCTCCTATGCCGGTACAGTTGTCGGAAGGCCCACTGTTAAGATGGCTTCCATGGCAGTGCAGACTGACATCAGCTGCTGAATCACCTGCTGAATCTTTCTCGCCTGCTGCCAAATACCTCTTGACCCAGGCGAACGAAAAATTGGTGTCGATCTCGACATTGACTCCGGTTTCTACTTCTGCATCTTTGCTGCCTAGTGCAGCAGTTACGTTGAATAGGAATTCGTCTGCAGCTATATGTTTGAATAGGAATCCGTCCTCTGCAACGGTTAAGTTGAATAGGAATTCGTTGTCTTCTCCTGAAATGGCCACACTTCTACAATGCAATTGTCGTGGATTCCAGAGGAATCTTGATGACATCCCATTTTTTCAAAACCGTCACTGACGACGATTAAAATACATCTAAAGTCGTCTGCCAATTCTTCAAAGACCTGACATGGCCACACTCCTACAATGGAACTATCATGGATTCCAGAGGAATATTGACGACATCAAGGTCATCCTGAGGGCACGTGAACTCTTCCGCGTGTGTCTTAAGGAGATATAATTGCAGACAGCCAACGATCCCACTATCCAGCACTTCTCTCTCTTTCATTGCGACCGGAATGGAGATGGTCGAACTCACGTAAGGTGTCGCCATCCTCGTGAGCAACCATTCTCCATTACAGATAGTTCCACCCCTCACCACCGACTTACAGGCAGTTGCCATCCGCCTTTTCGTGGGATTTTCGTTGACTGTTTGTTCTGTCTATCTACCACCCGGAAGCGTCGTTTTCCGGGATGACCTTGATGACCTCGTCTCGCAGCTGCCATTCCCCTTCCTCATCAATGGGGACTTCAACGGACACTATCCATTCTGGGGTAATGCTGACCTAATGGGAGAGGCGGGATCCTGGAGCAGTGGCTCCTGGATACTTCTCTCTCCCTGTTGAACACCGGTGTCAGTACATACTTCCACTCTCCATCCCACAGATTCACTGCCATTGATCTCACTATCTACTCCTCCTCGATCCTTCCACTCTTTATATGGGAGGTCGAGGACAATCCATTTGGAAGCGATCACCTCCCTTTTGTGTGCACCATCTCCCATGGAGGGCCTTGAAACTCTTCAAGTTTATCCCCGTGGAGACTTGATCAGGCTGATTGGAGTGACTTCAAACTCTTGTGTGAGCTCGATGAGCACTCTGTCAGCCAGGAGCCAACCAATGTAGCAGTGGCGGAGATGACAGACTGCATCACCCATGCAGCTTCCTCTGCGATACTGCAGACCTCGTCTTGATTTTCATGGTTCTCGAAACGTGGTGGAATCCCGACTACACCACACCTCATAAGGCTCAGAACAAAGCTTGAGGGATGTTTCTGAGATATCTGACGTCCCACAACCTTGAAGCATTGAAAAGCGTCACGGCGAGAGCTTGTTTCGTCCAGCGCCAGAGCCAGAAGCAATCTCGGATCGAATATACTTCATCAATCACCCTCACAACCATATATATTTATAATTTGTAATGGACATTCGTTTGGCGCATTATATCCTGAGATGCTAATGCGCCATAAAACCCTAAACAACCAATGCTTAAAATGTATTCTATGGTGATCATCCAACTTTTGTAATTAAAAACCACCAAATTTAACTTGAAACTCTGAAGTGTCCCTAGATAGCCCAACTGACCATGTTATATTACAGTTTTTTAACAAATTGTGAATTTAAGCAAGTTAAAATTTTGTTTTATATATGGATACTGACATCCATGGTTAATATCACCTGAGAAACCTGTAAGAAATTGCTTCCCAGTGAAAAAGTTGATTTGTGTTGATTCACAAGAAGAGAAATTTGGGAATTCCCAAAATGAATGTTGCGAAATATTTCTTCTTTTCTAAATAGCTGGCAATTTCTCCACCTGAGACATGTAGCAACACATTAATTCAGATGGTGAGATCATTGAGCATTTGCATACATGTATGCGTACACTCATGATTTGATTGATTTTGATTGGATTGTACTGAGGATTGATTTGTCCCTCTTCAGACCATTCCTGCCTTACCTACACCATGGCAGCCCTCGACAGTTTCTTGCGGTTCCTGAGAAGCTGACCCAAACCTTTCTCGTACTGATGATCATTCTCCGTTCACACTCCGACAAGTCCTTCACTTTCCCCATTCAGCTTCGTACTGATCAAGTGACACATCTTGCCCATATTGTCTCTCTATATATATTCCGTGCTAGTTGGTGCATCACTGCTTTGTGTTTTAGGATGCCTCCACTTGTGGAAATAGAGATGGTCATGTTGATCTGGCCCTTGAGTGTGTATAAGCTCGGTTATTGCATTGCATGACATGAATGAATCTTTCAGTTGGTAAGAAATTTGAAATGATGCTTAAGAATTTTTTCTATTCTCATTGATTTCTGAAATACATTACCGTTTAGTTTCCAATTTTACAAATAAATATTTCAAAAGCCATTTCCAGCAAGGAGTGTGATCCAATTGACAAAAATGCAAATGATCCAAAGTAATATCATGAATGAACTGGAACACGATTGATTTAAAAAATAATTGAAAAGAGATTTGGACTAGTGTGAAAAGGATTTGGTCTTGTGTGTGTGCGTGGCGACTTAGAATTACGATATATTTGTGGTAAAAATAGTTTTGTTTGGTAGGAGAACAAGGGTGCATCTTTAATTAATGTAGGAAGTGTCATTTCCTTCGTACATGTTGTATAACCAGTAGACAGATGATTGGTAAGAAATGTACCTAAGATCTACCTGATTTATAATTCAGTTTTCGAAGGTTGTATTCGTTTATCAGTTGGTATCTGAAGTATGTCAGGATAAATTAGTTATATTTTTTTTGTTTATTGATGTAAATTTATTGCCACAGTTACTAAATCAGTTCATTGCTTCTTTATTACGAATTCACTCACGGTTGCCAAAATAAATATTACAAAAAACCTGTAAGTATATATTTTTATATATTTTTATCATGAGTTGGGCTTTTGTCTGATATAATTTCAGACATAGGTTTTTCAGTTGAAAATGAAATTGATAAAAATAATACATCGAGGAAAGAAACCTAGACCATTTGCTCCTGATGCCCGACCATCCCGATGCAAAATCAAGGTTGTCATCAAGACCAGTTCAGAAGGCTCTAATTTTAAGGAAGACTAAAAATATTTACGAAGCGAAAGCAATTTTTAATTTATTCTTTGCCCTGTTTCTTCCTTAGGATTTTGAAAACACTTCTGTGAAAAAGGCAAATGGACCAGGTTTCTTTCCTTGATGAATTATTTATCAATTTCATTTCCAAATGAAAACCTCTGTCTGAAATTATATCAGACAAAAGCCAACTCATGATAAATATTCAGTTGGATAATCAATAAAATAAGGTCCTATATTCAAAGCCTAAACAATTCTGACACGTTTTTCACGAGTGGATTACGAACCCACGGCCTTCTTTACGTATGTGTCGCACTCGGAATTTTTCAATTCATAGTCCGAAGTATCTATCAGACGCCATTTTTCTGTCACCCAATATTTTTTTCGGAGGGATGGCTGAAAGAACTGTTTAGGGCCTCCATCTTTGAAACGGCGGGCCATCTGGCCCTTTTACCCCCGTCACCCAAACCAGAAAGACGAAACAAGGTCATCAAAATACCTTTCGGCGCGTGTGGCGCTGGTCAGCCAGGGCTGGACCGGATGCGCCAGAAACATGCAGGAGGGCCGCGGCTCCAAATAAACATACCACGTCAATGGGCTAACACCACCACTGTCTCTGTGGTCAAGTGAGACTAACTTTTCGTCCAATGGGAATTGGTGGCGTGTCGCTTCGAGTGGATGAGCGCTGCAGGAACTGAGGTGAATGCAAAAATTCCGAGAGGGAACAGACGTCAGAAGAAGAATGTGAAAGCATGGCTAGCAACAGGAGAATACGAGAAGTTTTCAGACAAAAGAGATGTATGAAGGAGAAAGTGAAAGTGCAACTAGCAACGAGAGAAGGCGCCAAGTTTTGCGAAGGAAGAAACGTATTGAAGAGGTTGTGCAGAGATCTTCGCGAACAAGGACTTGTTTAATGTAGATGAAACAGCAGCTAGAAAGGAAAAGAAAAAAACCAGCGCGAAACCCAGTGACTGGCAGCCGAGACGAGTTGTGCAGAATACTAAGAAAAGCAAGAAAGAGCGTAAATACCAATGCAGCAGTCGTGCCATGTCCTGCAATACAATCATCGCACCCAACGTATATCAAGAGAAGAGTTCGTGAGCCTCTAGACTGACCCAGAGCCCCAGATTTCACGTCCGATGGTGCATCCTCAAAGGTGAAAGAGACTTCGAAGTCTCCCGCATGCCAGAACATTTATTGTGCCCGCAGAACCCGCAAATGAGCCTTATCTAAGAATTTTGGTGCCACTGAAGCAGTCCAGACAAACAGTTTCAGTATGCAGACGACTACAATTTGCCGGCCAGACAGATGGTGACTCAAAAGGTTGTTCAGGAGGACTCAGGGGGTCAGCAGCCGTTTTTATGTGCTTTATTTCTCTCTAGTTTTAGCCCATATGGGTTCCCTCATCTCTGCGTTTCCCCGTTTGTTTCACCAGTAAGGCCGAGTGCCTGGCATGTAAATAATATCCGTTATTGCAGTTTCGACCCCGAAAGGCGGGTCATGTAGTTCAGATAATAAATTGTGGTTTATAATTATACCTTTCTGTGTGAGGTCTCATGTCATCTGTGCAGAAAAATGAGTAACCTTGTCCACGTCTTGGCAAAAATTTACGAGTTTCCTTACACGTTCACTAATTTTCTAGTTTTCTTTCTTTTCCGAGGGCAGTTCTTTCCTCATACTTTATTCGTTTTCCGCCCTGGTAGCCCTGGCGCCCGTTTGGGCTTCCCCTTGTTGCACTCCCTGGTGGGTGTCCAACATGTACTGAAACTTAATACCCAAACACGAGTTCCAAATATTAAAAATTAGACGCGAATACAGCTAAAAGAGCTCGGCATGAGTCCCCGTCTTCCCTGTTGTCTTTGCCATCATTTGCCCTCATCTTCATGTCTTCCTTTGTCTTAAAGGTTTCTGGTCATCCACTTTACGGGTGATCAGGTTCTTTGGGACATGTCCCCATTTTTCATTAATAAGGGATTGAAAGGTCTTGCGGGAGAACCATTATCAGTTAAGCACCTAAGATCTGGTGACTTGCAGGTGGAAACTGTTTGCTCAAAACTTTCTGAACTCCTCTTGAACAGCGATTGGTGGAGTGGCAGTCGAAGTCACTCCACACAAGACCCATAATTCCTCCTGGGGGTGTTGTCTCCGAGAGGGGCCTGCTCCAGATTTCTGAGGAGCAAATCCTCTCGGAGTTGTCATCCCAGAGAGTGACAGCAGTTCACCGGGTTTCACAATGCCGTGATGGGAAAATAGTACCCAGCAGGGTACTAATTATTACATTCACGCCTGCCTGCTTCCATGAAGGAAGGCAACTTTCACTGCGAGGTATGGCCGTACATTCCACACACCCTGCGCTGCTTTCAGTGTCAGAGGTTTGGCTATACCCACTCAGAATGCTGGGGCAAACCGACCTATGCTCGTTGTGGCAGCCAGGATCACCTTGATCCCGACTGCATGCAAAAAAGGCATGCTGGGTGAACTGTGATGGCAAGTATCCGACAAATTCATGTGACTGTCCTGAATGGTTGGAGAAGAAAGAGGTGCAGAGGTTAAAGACCCTAAACAACTTCCCCTATGCAGAGGCTAAAGACCTTAAACAACATCTCTTATGCAGGGGCGAGAAGATTGGCTGCACCACCTGCCCCACCTGTCAAGGTCTCCTATGCCAGTGAGATCATCAGAAAGTCCATCGTTAAGATGGTTTCTGTGGTGGTGAAGACTGACATCAGCATCCCACCTGCTGAATTTTTCTCGCCTGCTGCCAAGTACCTCTTGACCCAAGCGAACACGAAGTTGGTGTCGATCTCGACATCGACTCCGGTTTCTATTCCTGCATCTGTGCCTTCCCCTTTCACCTCTTGAAGGCGCCTGGAAGGAGACCTTCCAAGCCCAAAGGGCCCCTAATGGGACCGAAAAAGAAACTTTTCACACCTCCTCGTTCTGCAGTTTCTGATTCGTGTCAGTCGGATGACTCTGAGGTCATGGACACAGACCGCCCCATTTTTCGAAAACCGTCACTGGCGATGGTTAAAAAAAAACAAACGTGGTCCGCCAACTCTTCAAAGAGCCACACTGAGATGGCCACACTCCTCAAATGGTACTGTCGTGGATTCCAGAGAAATATTGACGACATCAAGGTCCTCCTGAGGGCACACGATCCCATTTGCATGTGTCTGTAGGAGACATTCTTGCACACTGCCTAATTTTCTACTATCCGGCACTTCTCTCTCATTTGCTGGGACTGGGATGGAGATGTTCCAGCTCACAGGGGTGTCGCCATCCTCGGGAGCAACCATTCTCCATTCCAGGTAGTACCCCTCACCACTGACTTAGAGGCGGTTGCAATCCCCCTCTTTGTGGGATTTTCGTTGATTGTTTGTTCTGTCTACCACCCGGAAGCATCGTTTTCCGGGATGACCTTGATGACCTCGTTCCGCAGCTGCCGTTCCCCTTCCTCATCAATGGGGACTTCAACGGACACTATCCATTCTGG
This sequence comes from Ryuthela nishihirai, assembly GCA_038380435.1. NCBI lineage: Eukaryota > Metazoa > Arthropoda > Arachnida > Araneae > Heptathelidae > Ryuthela > Ryuthela nishihirai. The sequence goes on from JAWZYU010000022.1 coordinate 31,796,348, forward strand.
GGTATTGCTGACCTAATGGGAGAGGCGGGATCCTGGAGCAGTGGCTCCTGGATACTTCTCTCTCCCTGTTGAACACCGGTGTCAGTACATACTTCCACTCTCCATCCCACACATTCACTGCCATTGATCTCACTATCTACTCCTCCTCGATCTTTCCATTCTTTACATGGGAGGTCGAGGTCAATCCATGTGGAAGCGATCACCTCCCTGTTGTGTGTACCATCTCCCGGGTGCGCCTTGAAACTCTTCAAGTGTATCCCAGTGTAGGCTTGATCAGGCTGACTGGAGTGGCTTCAAACTCTTGTCTGAACTCGATTAGTACTTTGTCAGCCAGGAGCCAATCAAAGTTGCAGTGGCAGAGATCACAGACTGCATCATCCATGCAGCTGCATCTATGGTACTGCAGACCTCGTCTCGATTTACATGGTTCCCGAAACATGGTGGAATCCCGACTGCACCACACCTTGTAATGCTCAGAACCAGGTCTGGGTGGCGTTTTCGGAGATATCTAACAAGCACTCAAAAGCGTCATGGAAAGGGGCCCGTTACATCCAGTGCCAGAGCCAGAAGGAATCTTGGATCAAATATACGTCATCTATCACCCGCACGACTAGTTCTAAGGTCATGTGGGATAAGATTCCGAAGATGGGTGGGAAGTACATGTCCCACTCGTTGAGTTGGGTTGTTTTACCTCTGAGCGGCACTTTTTTGCACACCATGGGCTAAATGGCCAGGTCACATGGACCCCGAAGGCTCAGAGAAGGTTGGGGGAGGGGACCCACTGGAACAGCTGTTGGGAGACAGATGGTAGCCTCCCGTCAAGGCCATCCAGCGTGTTCTTTAACGTGCACAAGGTATGGCTCTCCCGCAGACGGGGCCACAGCTTAACATCCCATCCGACCGACGGCGGTCTTTCCAAGCCCACCGGTGTCCCCTACTGACTGTGGGCAGGGCGGGGAATTTTGTGGAGATAAATCTCAACGCTGACCCAACTGGGATTCGAACCTGGGAACTACAGATTACGAGCCTAGCGCGCTACCGACTGAGCGACCCCCGCCCCACATGTCCCACTCGTTATCGATCCTGGAGCACAACGGAAAGGCAATTGCTGTTCCCAAACAATTGCCAACACTCTAAGGGAGTCGTTCTCTTCCATCACTTCTTTATTCCTCTCACCATCGAGTAAGGATCAGCTGCTCCAACTCTTCAATCGTATTTTCATCAAAGAGCAGTTTCCGGACTCCTGGCGGGAGGCCATTGTATTGGCCTTCCCCAAGACAGGCAAAGATCCCAAGATTTTTCCAATTATCTTCCAATTGCATTGACGAGCTACATCTGCAAGGATCACAATACCCAATGTGGTTTTCGCAGCCACAGGTTTACTTTAGACCATCTAATCCGCCTCGAATCAGCGATCAGGAATTCGTTTTTACATCGAGAGCACCTGGTGTCCATTTTTTCAACATCGAAAAAGCATATGACATGAGATAGAGATTCGGCATTCTTCGTGACCTCCATAGCTTCGGCTTGCGAGGTCACATGCCGATCTTCATCGCCAATTTCTTATCGTCTCGTACTTTTCGAATTCATGTTGGCAACACTCTGTCACATCCTTTCCCTCAAGAACAGAAGGTGGCACAAAGCTGTGTCCTCAGTGTTACACTTTTCGATGTCAAGAGAATTTCTATTTCACGGAAATTTCCTCCGACTGTAGGCAATGCCCTCTATGTTTAAAACTTTAGCATCTTTTGCTCGTCATCGATCATGAGGGTCATTGAACGACAACTGCAAACTGCCCTGAACAATCTTCTGTTTGAGTGACAGCCAAGGGATTCAGTTCTCTCCACAGAAGACAGATTGGGTGCACTTTTGCCACAAGTGTAATCTTCATCTGGACCATGAGCTGCGGCTTGGCGGCAACATCATTCCACTTCTGGCAAAGACCAAGTTTCTCGGTCTCATCTTCGAACGGAAATTGACCATTTTACATCATATTCGACATCCCAGGTACAAGTGCACGCAGGCATTGAACATCCTCAAGGTCCTCTCCTCCCTTTCTTTGGACCCCTCGGTGCAAGCTCTTGTCTGTGGTGAGGGGACCACCCTGTGAAAGTTCCGCTGGCTGAGGCATCTTCACAAGGTCCTCAACACTCGCTCGCATGTTTGCAGTCGCATAGACCTGTGTCCCTGGAAAGGAGGACCTTGCCAGTTGCTCAAGGGTCCCCATCTTCTCTCCCCAGCTCAGGAATTGTGGGGTCCTTTTTGGCCGTTTTGCCATTGGGGAGCCTGTCTGTTGCAGGGCTGGGCATTGAATTTGGGGGTTGTTGCTATATGCTGCTTTGGCCTCTGCTTCACGTAAATGGGAAGTTCTGAAGCACCCCCTCAGGATCAATGGGCTGGTGGGCAGATCCTGCTATGGTCATCTGTGCAGAACAGTGAGTAACCTTGTCCACGTGTGGGCAACAGTTTACGAGTTTCCTTACACGTTCACTAATTTTCTAGTTTTTTTTTTATTTTTTAAGGTCAGTTCTTTCCTCACACTTTATTATATTTTCCCTTATTTTATTTTCTGAAGACTCAAGTGAGTTTCTCTCATTTCTCTTTTCATTTTCTTTTTCTTTTGTTGTGAGGGCTTGGCTCACTGTGTGGATATGGTGCCTGGGCAACCCTGCCATCAAATTGGGGTATCCTCTTGTTGGACTCCATGGTGGGTGGGGACAATGGGCAGTAAAACTCTAAACCCAAACATGAGTCCCAAAAATTAAAATTTAATGGTGAATACAGCTAAAAGAGCTCGTCATGAGCCCCCGTTTTCCCTGTCGTCTTTGTCACCATTGCCGTCGTCTTCATGTCTTCCTTCGTCCCAAAGGTACCTGGTCATCCACTCTATGGGTGATCAGGTTCTTGGGGACATATTCCTATTTCTTTTAATTAGGGATAGAAAGGTCTTGTGGGAGAACCATTATCAGTCAAGTGCCTAAGATCTGGTGACTTGCAGATGGACGCTGCTTGCTCAAAATATTCTGGGCTCCTCTTGAAGGTAACAGCAATTGGTGAGTGTCAGTTGAAGTCACTCCACACAAGACTCTTAATTCCTCCTGGGGTGTGGTCTCCGAGAGGCGCCTCCACAAGATTTCTGAGGAGCAAATCCTCTCGGAGCTGTCATCCCAGAGAGTGAACAGCAGTCCACCGAGTTTCATAATGTTGTGATGGGAAATTAGTACCCACTAGGGACTAATTATCACATTCAATATGTCACACCTACCTGCTTCCATCAAGGCAGGTTGCCTTCACTGCGAGGTATGGCCGTACATTGCAAAACCCCTGCGCTGCGTTCAGTGTCAGAGGTTCAGCCATACCCACACGGCATGCCAGAGCAAACCCACCTGTGTTCGTTGTGGCAGACAGGATCACCTTGATCCTGACTGCACAGCAGAAAAGGCGTGCAACATGAATTGTATTGGCGAGCATCTGGCGAACTCTCTCGACTATCCTAAGTGGCTGGAGGAAAAATTGGTGCAGAGGCTAAAGACCCTAAGCAACATCTCCTATACAGAAGCAAGAAGGTTGGCTGCACTGCCTGCCCCAACTGCCAATGTCTCCTATGCCAGTGCGGTTGTCAGAAAGTCCATCGTTAAGATGGCTTCCGTGGTGGTGCAGACTGAAATTAGCATCCCACCTACTGAATACTTTCTCGCCTGCCAAGCACCTCTTGACCCAGGCAAACCCGAACTCAGTGTCGATCTCGACGTCGACTCCGGTTTCTATTCCTGTGTCTGTGCCTTCTACTTCCACATTTGGAAGACCCCCTCAACCCCACCCACAGAGAACAAGACCTTCCAAGCCCAAGGGGCTCCCTCCGGGGCCAAGGAAGAAAGTTTTAACACCTTCTCGTTCAGTGTTCTCTGATCCATGTCACTCGGATGATTTTACCAAAACCCATTTTACCAAAACTGTTGCTGACGACGGTTAAAATAAATCGCAGGTTGTCAATTATTCGAAGACCTGAGATGGCCACACTCTTTCAATGGAACTGTCGTGGATTCCAAAGGAATATTGACGAAATCAAGGTCCTCCTGAGTGCACACAAACCCATTTGCATGTGCCTTCAGGAGACATACTTGCAGATAGCAACAATCCCACTATCCGACACTTCTCTCTCTTTCATCGGGACAGGGATGGAGATGGTCCAGCTCGCTGGGGTGTCGCCATCCTCGTGAGCAACCATTTTCATTCTAGGTCATTCCCCTCACCACAAACTTTGAGGCGGTTGCCATCTGTCTCTTTGTGGGGTTTTCGTTGACTTCTGTTCTGTCTATCTACCACCCAGAAGCATCGTTTTCCGGGATGACCTTGATGACCTCGTCTCGCAGCTGCCATCCCCCTTCCTCATCATCAGGGACTTCAACTGACACAATTCACTCTGGAGTAGTGCTGACACCAACAGGAGGGGCGGGATCATGGAAGAGTGGCCCCTATATCCTTTACTCTCCCTGTTGAACACCGGTGTAAGTACATACTTCCACTCCCCAACCCACACATTCACTGCCATTGATCTCACCATCTGCTCCTCCCCGATCATTCCACCCTTTTCATGGGAGGTCGAGATCAATCCATATGGAAGTGATCACCTCCCCATGTTGTGCCCCATCTATCATAGGTGGCCTTGCAGCCCTTCATGTGTATCCTAGTGGAGGCTTGATCGGGCTGACTGGAGTGGCTTCGAGCTTCTCTCTGAGCTCGATGAGCACTCTGTCAGCCAGGAGCCAATCAATGTTGCAGTAGCGGAGATGACGGACTGCATCGTCCACGCAGCTGCCTCTACTATTCCTCAGACCTCAACTCGGTTTCCACGGTTCCCATCCTGACTGCACCGCAGCTTGTAAGGCTAAGAACAAGGCATGGGGGTTGTTTCGGAGATATCCGAAGTCCTCCAACCTTGAAGCATTCAAGTGCGCCAGGGGGAAAGCCCGTTTCGTTCGAATCTTCGATCTCATATACGTCTTTGATCGTCAGGTGGTGAAGGTGCTGGACCCCCTCCATCATCAAGCCCTCTGTGTCTGCATGGGGGACATTCTGCACTTCACCAGTCCAGAGTGTTTACGTTGAGACCGACGAACCTTCCTTATCTATTCGCCGTCAGCAGTTCTCCCTGCAGTATGCAACAAAATTGCGATCCCTGCCTTACCATCTCACTTGGGACTGCCTTTTCAGTCACAGGTGGGAAATGTTATTTTAGAATCGGCCGACTGCCATTCGTCTTTTCGGTTTCCATGTCCGAGGTTACCTATGAGACATTAACACCAGTCTCGATAGCATTGCACAATCGACAGCTGAGCAACTTCTACTGTGGCTCGCTGTTTCCATTTCCTGCGATTTTTCCCTGTGCAGGACGAGGAAGACCTTTACTCCCAATTGTGCATATCAGCAACTTTTTGCCAGCCATCGTGCTGAGCATCCACACTTCTTGCCTGTCTCACAGATGGCTCGAAGTCCATTACAACTGTGGGACCAGCCATGGTCTGCTGTGATATAATCTTTGCAGATTACATCCTACAGCAGTGTTCCAATTTCACTGCAGAGTTGCATACTATAAGCCTTGCCTTGGACCACATAGCAGTTAAGCGTCATTGTGGTGTCCTCTACACCGATGTGTCCTCTAACCGACTCACTTAGCTCACTCCAGGCTTTGATCTCAGTGAGGTATTGGCCTCACCTTGTTCTCTCCACGATCTGCCAACACCTCCATCGTCTGGCAGTCACCACCACCGTTATCTTCTGTTGGGTACTCGGCCACGGGGATCAGGGGCAATGACTTGGCAAATGCTGCCACGTCAGCCACGCCCCTCTCAGATATCCACTGCTGGTTTCATATTTGGACTTCTGCCAGCATTTTTCCGCCAAGCTCCGGGCACAGTGGCAGAGATCTTGGTTTCAACAGGTTGTCAACAAGGTTTTCGAGATCAGCCCATTGTCAAACCGTGGCAGTCTTGTTTATGCAGTAATTTCAAGGAGGAACTTGTACCTGCTCGGCTCCGCTTAGGTCATTCATTAATCACTCATTCAGTTTTTCTTCAGGCGGACGCCGAACCTAAGTGCGAGTTTTGTGACACTATTTTAACGGTTAAACGTATTTTAATCGCTTGTCCTGCTTTTACCCTTGAACGTCGGTTATATTTTAACTCCCACAATTTTACGGCGGAGCCCCTTACATTCAGCCATCTTTTATCTGATGACTCTCTTTTAACACCTGTTTTCGAGTTTACGCTTTATCAGATATTTTAGCCGTATATGAGCTTTTACTTTTCGATGTTTAGACTTATTGCTATTTACTATGGGTCTTTTGCACCCTTTTTTGTTTTTGTTTTTTACTTCTATTATTGTTTTACGTATGTTTTTAAGCCTTTTGCTCTTTTACATTTTACACCATGTATTTGTTTTCGTTAAGTCGTTCGATTTTAACTTTGGTTGTGGGTTTGCTTGATTTTTAGGTTTTCTCTTTGTCTTTTACACGATGTTTGTCGCATCATGGCCTTTGTTGTCTTTACGCCATAAAACCAAACCAAACCAAACTTATTGCAATGCATTCTTTAATGATCGGACACTTATCGACGTATTTTGCCAAGTTACATTCATTATTTCCAAATCTTGAACCATGGATGTATTTATATGCAGTTACTCAGAAAACAGAATACGACAAGAATAAGTAGAAATAGCATGAACGGGAGAATGCATAACAGAAGGAAACGCATTTATTTAGTCTTATATCTAGGTCCACGGTGAATTTTGTGTAAGAATATTTCATTATACTGTGGGTTTATTTTGTGGGTTCTTTTTTTGAGCATATAATGAATTTTTAAGTATGTCATGAATCGACATTTATATCATAATTTCGTTATAGTGTGTACTTGAAACACATTCAGACATTCAAGAAATAAACGACATATTGAAATCCTAAATCAAATCTGACATATTCACATTTTGCAGTAATCGAACTAACAAGAATATTAGATTGGTTTAGCCTGAATTTGTAAATCAATAAGAAACATGAAAGAATGAAAACCTTTAAAATTAACTTGTCGATACAAATCTTAGAATTTATATATATTATATATGTGCCCTCTGGGAATATGGTAGATAATAATTTGATTCAATTTTCCGTTCTAAACTGCTTCGGCGAAACCAATTCTTTTGTTGCCGGCATCAAATTCTGCGAAATAACGCGAGAGGAAAGGATTTCCCAGTGACCACGTGCTGCTACTGGAACCGGGAATATCATACTCTACAAATCTACTGACGCAGACTGAGATTCCAAGGACCGTGCCCTGCAAAGAGAAAAAACAAAGCATATATCCTTAAGCTAAAACAACAACTATATGACACTAATCAAAATAGCTCGGTTCACTCTAACAATAGCAAAACTACACAAATTAATAAATACGAAAAATTTGTTTTGCATGAATAATAAAAACTAATTAATTTAAAGTAATGAAATTTATAGTCCAGAGCACAGACAGTTACGATACACGTGATATGTAATGCAAAATTATATGTATTTCAGTTTACAATGATATTAACGCAGTGGGAGACCTAAGGGTGGAAGGTGGTTTCAAGTTCCCTTCCTCCCTGAGGAAATCCTATTTTAAGAAACTATTAATTCATCAATTTACATTAGCGAATAAAATTCCCTTCTCTCTCAGTCTTACAAATGTACGAATTTTGATACGTGTTCTGGGGAAGAGTGGGACTCCCCCCTTCTGCCGATCCCCCTATCTACGCCATTATATTAACGTGTACCGTTGTGTAGACTGGAAGCAGAATCATTTTTAGGGCAATACAAAGGGTACATTCACACACGTGGGTTTTACAAATTTGCAAATTTATCATTTAACGTCCTTCCTTGTCCCCAGATGGCAGCATAAGCAAATAAGTTTTTGGGCGTGGGTGTTTTATGATATCACCTAACATCAAAATCGTATACTTTACACCAGCTTATGGTGTATACCTTTAGCTAACCCCTAACTAGCCCCATTAAACTGGTGTAAAGTAACACCATTTTCATTACAGTGCACATAGCTTGTAAATCCTCTGGGCGTAGGAAGTGGATGTTGTAGCCTAGGCCCTCTATTACCTCTAGGCTTGGCCTCTACCCTCTATTATCCTCTGGGCGTAGGATGTGGAATTTGTAGTCTAGGCCCTCTATTACCTCTAGGCTTGGCCTCTACCCTCTATTATCCTCTGGGCGTAGGAAGTGGATGTTGTAGCCTAGGCCCTCTATTACCTCTGGGCTTGGCCTCTACCCTCTATTATCCTCTGGGCGTAGGATGTGGAATTTGTAGGCTAGGCCCTCTATTAACTTATGTTTAGAAACGAAAACAAAATTATTCAAAAGTGTTCATACCTACATTAAAGTTGCGATTAAAAAAAAGGCATACTTTGTAGGATGATAAAAAAAAAATTGAATGATGTAGCATCCGCAAAAGTTTCTCCAGAGTGGGGGGGGAGAATCTTTCAAAGAGCGCGACTGCTATCTTTCTAAAGAATCGATTCTTATGCTGCGTTTCATCATACCGACGGATGATATCAACAGCTGACCCTGTAGACTCCTAAGTTTTAATGCAAATTTTATAAGAAATTTGAAACTGAAAACTGGTTACAAATTGCATGATCAGTTCGGAAGATAAAAAACTGAATACCATAATAAGTTCAAAACAACTTTATTTTTGAAAGTTGGGTTGTTTTATCTCTGAGCAGCACTTTTTTGCACACCATGGGCTAAATGGCCAGATCACATGGACCCCGAAGTCTCAGAGAAGGTTGGGGGAGGAGACCCACTGGAACAGCTATTGCGAGACGATGGTAGCCTCCCGTCAAGGCCATCCAGCGTGTTATTTAACGTGCACAGGGTATGGCTCTCGGGGCCACGGCTTAACGTCCCATCCGACGGACGGCAGCCTTTCCAAGCCCATCGGTGTCCCCTACTGACCGTGGGCAGGGCGGGGAATTTTGAGGAGATAATTCTCAACGCTGACCCAGCTGAGACTCGAATCTGGGTACTACAGATTACGAGCCTGGCACGCTACGACTGAGCCACCCCAGCCCCCATTTTTGAAAGTAAAAGCAAAACCAAATTTCGAGTAATTCAATATTCTTCAAGAGAGCAAGCTCCAGGTGCATATGATGCATATATGATGAATTTTATACTATATGTGCAAACGTTTGAATGTATTATTAAACATTCATTCGGAATATATATTTATATGGTGTTATGTACAGGTGGCATACGAAAGGGATAAAAGCTGCCACCCAAAATTTTGGAGAGTGGGAAAAAAAGAGAACATTACAAAGCTTTTCTATTCTACATTTGCTCCAATTAAAGAGCAGAAATGATTCCAAGATATGTTACTGAAATGGCATATGGGATCATATATGTTGACCTCAATATTGAGAAAGAGGCTACGACCAGGTGCATATCCAGGATTTTTAGGGAGATGGTATTAAACCTAATTTTTTTAATAGCCACGAAAAACATTTTCCACACCACCTGGAGTAGCATGGCGAAGATATTTGTGTTGGCAAGATGGACTGAGGATTGTGCCCCTCTCTCGTATAAATGAATTCGAACTGGTTTATTTAAGAACAAATTTGTTCTCTAATATTAACCACAAGAGAGGGTTTTTGGTTTGTCTTATTGGAAATAACGCAATCTTTGCTGGTGGCTCAGAAAATAATCAATTTTCACAAATTGTCAGATAATTTCATTGACTTCTGATTAGTGTCTTATTTTAGGCTTATTCCTTCATGGTTGCAGTTTAAAAATAGGAAGCAGGCTATGCCAATTTTTATATCGTGACAAGCTGCAACTTCTTTAGTATTATATTTTATTTGCTATCAGTCAATACAAAGTTCCCCCCCCCCCAAAAAAAAACAACGAAATATGCTCCAAAAAATTTTTTTTATTATTTTTCAATTTCGATCTCTCAAAGATAATGGAGGATCACTCTCTCAACAAGCTCCAGGTGCATATAGTGCAATGCACCGGGACCCAATATCGTTGGGGACCCATTCAACGCTGGAGTTTTTCATTATATGATGAGGTCCATTCAGAGTTAGAGGCCTTTCGTTTTATACTATATGATGGGGCCCATTCAGAGATGGAAGATTTTCATTTTATACTATATAATGGGACCCATTCAGAGTTGGAGGTCTTTCATTTTGTACTATATGATGGGGCCCATTCAGAGATGGAAGATTTTCATTTTATACTATATAATGGGACCCATTCAGAGTTGATAGTCTTTCATTTTATACTATATGATGGGGACCATTCAGAGATGGAAGATTTTCATTTTATACTATATGATGGAATCCATACAGATTTGGAGGCCTTTCATTTTATACTATTTGATAGGGCCCATTCAGAGTTGGAGGCCTTTCATTTTATATTATATGATGGAGCCCGTTCAGAGTTGGAGGTCTTTAATTTTATCCTATATGATGGAGCCCATTCCGATTTGGAAGCCTATTTTTTATATTATATGATGTAGCCCCATTCCGAGTTGGAGGCCTTTCATTTTATACTATAGGATGGAGCCCATTCAGAGTTGGAAGCCTATCATTTTATATTATATGATTTGGCCCATTCAGAGTTGGAGGCCTTTCATTTTATACTATATGATGCGGCCCATTCAGAGTTCGAGGTCTTTCATTTTATACTATATGATGGAGCCCATTCAGTGTTGAAGGCGTATCATTTTATACTATACGATGGGTTCCATTCAGAGTTGGAGGTCTTTCATTTTATACTATATGATGGAGCCCATTCAGAGTTGGAAGCCTATCATTTTATATTATACAATTGGGTCCATTCAGAGTTGGAGGCCTTTCATTTTATACTATATGATGGGGCCCATTCAGAATTGGAGGCCTTTCATTTTATACTATACGATGGAGTCCATTCAGTGTTGGAGGCGTATCATCTTATACTATACGATGGGTCCCATTAAGAGTTGGAGGCCTTTCATTTTATACTATATGATGGAACCCATTCAGAGTTGGAGGCGTATCATTTTATACTATAAGATGGGTCCCATTCAGAGTTGGAGGCCTTTCATTTTATACTATATGATGTGGAGCCCATTCAGAGTTGGAGGTCTTTCATTTTATACGATGGGGCCCATTCAGATTTGGAGGCCTTTCATTTTGTACTATGTGATGGGGCTCACAGATCTGGAAGCCTTTCATTTTGTACTATATGATGGCACCCATTTATATTTGGAGGCCTTTCATTTTATTCTCTATGATGAAGCCCATTCAGAGTTGGAGGTCTTTCATTTTATACTATGTGATGGGGCCCATTCAGCGCTGGAAGCCTTTCATTTTACATTATATGATGAGGTCCATTCAGAGTTGGAGACCTTTCATTTTATGCTATATGATGGGGCCCATTCAGAGATGGAAGATTTTCATTTTATACTATATAATGGGACCCATTCAGAGTTGGAGGTCTTTCATTTTGTACTATATGATGGGGCACATTCAGAGATGGAAGATTTTCATTTTATACTATATGATGGGACCCATTTATATTTGGAGGCCTTTCATTTTATACTATATGGTGGAGCCCATTCAGTGTTGGAAGCCTATCATTTTATATGATTGGGTCCATTCAGAGTTGGAGGCCTTTCATTTTATACTATATGATGGAGTCCATTCAGAGTTGGAGGCGTATCATTTTATACTATACGATGGGTCCCATTCAGAGTTGGAGGCCTTTCATTTTATACTATACGATGGGTCCCATTCAGAATTGGAGGCCTTTCATTTTATACTATATGATTTATACTATACCCTACCTAAACAAATGTACTTAGCAAAATATAAATCTCTAAATTATCACAAGGTTAATTTCTGATATTCTAGTATAAGAAGGATGCAGTAAATTTTTAAATATTTAATTTAAAAAGAAACTGCAACGTATATTTAAAATTGTATTGTAATTCCTTCGAACTGAATAATTTTTAGTCTTTTTTTTACCGAAAATTAGAAATCAAACACCAAATGACATTTCATTCAAAACTCGAGAAAATACGGAAAAGATGAATCAAATCTGGAACAAATTAGAATTCTATAAATGCTAATTTAACTCCATTGGGCAATTCGCACACACTGCTGAAGAATGAGCAAATTATATATTCGGTAAAATTATTTAAGTAAATAAACAAGAAATAGAACCAACCTTCATGATATAGTCCGAACTGTGCAAGACGAATTCTTTGCCAGCAACAATTAAGGAAACAGATGGAAGTTTGGAAATCTCATTACAGTTCACAGTTCTCTGAAAAAGATATGTTTTTGTTCATTTCAATAAATCTCATTTTAAAACTCGTAACACAAACAATTCATATTATTATTGTAAAGAGAAGAAAACGTACAACAATGAAACTGTGATGTCGTATGATGCTCGTAAACTGTTTGAAAAAAGAATTAACTTTGAGTAATAAATCATAGAAGTGACAATTCTACAGAATCTGAAGGAAGCAGAAAGGTAGACTAAATTATTCTGTGAATGTGGTTTATAGAAATTTCTATTGTAATGTGTGCGGGACTCAGTTATTAAATGTGTTTGATTTTACTAATGGGTTAATTATTATGATCCATCTCATACTGGTGGGGGGCATACAGGAAATGTTATTTGTATCATTATCTTTGTAACAGAATTACTTCATTTATAAATTGACTGTTCATTTTGAATTCACGCTCGGTTAGTATAATATATTATAAATTTGTAACATTATAAATAACTACATCCATATTGAGCAGCATTACGAACATCCATTAGTATCAACACACTTTCCAACTTATTGTACACTTGCCTAACTTTGAAATTAATATGAATTAAGTAAGTATGTTATCATTGCAATTGTGTATTTCTTTTTTATTTTCTAAGCACGTAGAGGAAGATAAGTATCTTTTTTTTCAATTTTTAGCTCGTTTTCAAAAAAAAATCGAGCTAACGTTTACAATTTGTCTTGTTCATCTGTAGACATTCAAGTTTTTTTCGCATTAATATAAAATTATTTTTGGCTTCGATAGCTAACGATAAAATATTACGTTTCCCACTAGCTTTAATAGCGCCCTCTAACGGTGGATTAAGTTTAAAAATGTCAAATATATACATATTATGTATATATTTGATATTTTAAAAATGTTAAATATATAACATGAATTTTAAATTCTGGTGACAATACGTGACAGTCGTCGAAAGGTTTACGTTGCAGAAGTAATTTGCCTCCTTACCCCTAGGTGGTAATGAGGGATAAATTGGAGATTATTTTTGTTTTATAGATGCTAATGAAATGCTACTACACTTGACCCTCGACATACAAGGTCAAAGAAATGCAGCCAATTTTGATTTGCACGGTGATAAAATCGGTTTTACACGGTCAAGAAAATGCAACCGGTTTACACGGTACGGATTGAGATATTTTATTTTGATGTGTGTAGATGTAATGCATATGATGAAGCAGCAATGGTACAGCTCCAAGGGAGATTATTAGACTGTCATCCCAAAGCAAAAATCAGCTAAATGGTTTTTATAATTTATTTTCAATAGTGACCAGAGAAGAGTAAATTCCTATATTAATAAAATTGTCATCTGTAACATTTCTATTCTTTCGCTAAAATTATATTCTTGTTATTGTGAGTCTCGCAATTCGAAATTAAGCCTGTTTTGAATCGGCAGCGAGATCCGACTTTTCTAGACTGACTTTTTCAGACTAGTAAAGACCACGTTTTATCTCATTTTCAACAAGTTTAACTTTGGAAGCATTATATAGGCTAAAAACAGCTGATTCGTAAATACACTGCTTACTGAATCTATCGAGAATAACCTTACCAATTCTTGTAAACAAACTAAAGGTAACTATGCACCAATGGTTAACTCTTCCTACAGAAAAGTTAAAATCAGGTCTGCTTGTTCGACTAACATAAAATCTCCTGTCATATTGTTAAGTGTCCTAGACATCCTTATTTTTCTTGCCAGTCCACTAATAGGATCAACACTAATAACTTATTTAATCTCCCGCGCTCACACCTCATAAAGCATCTCTTCTTTAGATTATCTTATCGTGCACAAACTGAGACTAACTGCGTTTCCTCTCACACACCCACTCCACTTCATAAAATTCTTTCTTCCTTATTTTTTAGTTAGGTTCTTTGTTCGAAGTCGTTGGTGACGTAATTCTCACGTTGTAGTTCACGCGAGCATCAGACGATACATAACATCACGGTTCATTGTAGCACGTTTATCTGCCGTAACAATATCTTTCGAACGCGAAGGACGAACTTAATGATTTATGTCTGAATACATTTTCATTTGACATTATGTATAGAGAGAGATTTTATTCAGAAAATGCTGAACAGGCGCCAAGCGATCAATGCTTTTACCCTATGCCGTATAAGCAGTAATATTTTCAGTACCAAGTTTTAGAGTAAAATTAAAAAAGATAGCTTTACGAAATCGAAGTATTGGAATTTATTTAGTTGCAAATAGTACTTAAATTTATTTATGTTAGTTTCTTAATTTTCTATACTGTTTCCCCTTAGCCTACCAAAAGTTTGAATAAGATATTAATTTGAATTAGAATGCCCCTTAGCTTATCAAAGATTTCATCGCCCCCCCCCCCCCCCTTCCATAAGTGCAGTGGCAAGGAATGTCAATTTTTGAGACATGGGAGACAAAGTAACTCAAAGTGCTCATGACAACGTTGGCAATTTGTGAAGAACAAAGAGCTACTCTTTGTGAAGTTCAACTGCAAATCATGTAAGAGTGGCAATGTCAGGAGGAATCTTGCAATTGAACGGATCGACACGTGACTGCAACAGTTTTGTTTTTAAAACCAATGCACGAAACTGAACAATCAATCGATGGCATTTGGAGAATTCGATTATAATTCTCAAATTTTCATAGAGAATCCCGCTCCCCACTCTTTGGAAACTACTATGTTAGAAAATATCACAAAAAAGTTAGGAATGTTACATTAATTTTAAAAGTGAATTAGCGCTGCTACAGACAAAAAGCAGCGAAGGTTAAGTTTAAATTGTAAAACAGAGTACGTCAATGCCTTACTCTTCCCAATCGCCTCTTCTACAAATGAAATGTGTGTAAATTTTAGCTAAAGGGCGAGCATTAAATTGTTCGCCGCAAAGAATACGAAAGCCGTCCCGTGGCCGAGTGGTTAGCGCGCTTGGCTACTGATCTACGGGACCTGGGTTCGAGCCCCGGGTAAGGCATGGATGTTCGTGCTGTTTTTCTGCTGAGGTCCTGCCATCCTCTCAGACCTTTTACTCTGGCATATAAACTGACAGGCTCCTGTCAGGCCTCTGTGGCAAGCAGCTGCTTGAGGGAGTATTTATTTTTTATTTAAAGAATAAGAAAGTTTGTAGCTGTCTCTGATTAAAAGATTCACCAAAGCGATTACTGTCAAAGAAATATTCATTTCAAGGTGTGTGTTTCAAAGAGTAACACATTCTTAGTTTTCAGCGAAGCATTAAACAATTATTATCTTACTTACATAGTCGACTAAGAAATGTGATTTGGCTCCTATTTCTTCGTTTACTTTATCTATTTCCTCGGAAGGTCCACCAATAAAAGGAGCTCCGATTTGGACGATTGCCTCGCATCCTTTTGCACAGTAGGCTCCTTTCTTCCCCGCAATAGTTAAGCTAAACAGAAAACATTAGTTAATATCTAATTGAAACATTTCAATACTAAAAGGCAATGCTCAAAATCCAGAAATCTGAGTGAACTCCCAGCAAAAACATTTTCCTTAGTAAAGCCAATTTCTCTGAGAAATTCGGATAGGTTTTAAATGAAATAGAAATGAATCGTGAGATTTACGTATTGCTTAAGAAATATGCACTCAAATTCAGTATTATTAGTTTGATAATGAATGAACTATCAATACCTGAATTTCGTTTAAAATATAAACATTTTTTTTTACTACTGAATTTTAATGAAACTAATTTTATATATACTGTCATGACAGTGAACCACTGCTCTGCAGAAAGGGTTCACTTGTGGCTGCCTTCGAAGGATTGTTTAAAGAGCGAACATCGATATCCTACTGCGATGAACATCGATGTCCTCCTACTGCGATGAACATCGACATCCTCTTACTGCGATGAGCATCGATGTCCTCCTACTGTGATGAACATCGATGCCCTCCTACTGCGATCAACATGCGATGAACATCGATATCCTCCTACTGCGATGAACATCGATATCCTCCTACTGCGATGAACATCGATATCCTCCTACTGCGACGAACATCGATGCCCTCCTACTGCGATCAACATGCGATGAACATCGATATCTCCGAGTGCGATGAACCTTGATATCTCCTACTGCGATGAACCTCAATATCCTTCTACTGCGATATCAACCCAGGTGCAGCAGTTGGTGTGTTGTATTTCATTGTCGTGAAATGTATTCCAAATTCTTTGTTTTAGTCCCATTGTAGTGCTTTTATATATACTATTAGTGAGTTAAAGTGTTGTATCGTCTTCAACATTCCCTCTCGATGTTCTGCCCCTGGATGTAAGGGGAAATATTCAACAGGACCAAATGTTTCCGTGTTTAGTTTCCCGTGTATTTGGAGATGCGATGAATCTGTGGATGTATGCAGTTAGCAGAAAAGATTTCGTTTCAACGAAGAATTCGAAAGTAAATCATCAGCTTTTGTATATTTCTTATTAATCAAATTCACTTAATATAAGTTTTCTTTGAATGATGGTAATGTATTAATTTTATCCTTAGCTATAATATCTCTTTACAGCAATATAAAGAAGAATAGAGAAAGGACAAAATATAATTTACCAAAGTCCAATATTTATGCCCGTCTCGTATAAGAGGCGGATGACCATGATAATAAGATCTGAGCGTGGAAATGCCAATATTAGGAGAATTTGGTGAAACGCGTCGCTTTAAAGGTGGAGGGAAGCCAGCTCTTTTAATAGTTTAATGTTTTAAAATGTTCTTTTGAAGATTAAACGTTCTTTTAAAGTTCATTTAAGTTTTAGGCCAACTCACATAAGTTTGATAGTGTGCTCGTATCGGTCAGTATGAA
The DNA here is from genome assembly GCA_038380435.1 of Ryuthela nishihirai. Classification (NCBI taxonomy): domain Eukaryota; kingdom Metazoa; phylum Arthropoda; class Arachnida; order Araneae; family Heptathelidae; genus Ryuthela; species Ryuthela nishihirai. Next base: position 31,813,477 of record JAWZYU010000022.1, read on the forward strand.
CCAGAGTTTGCACTTGTATTAATGATATATTTCTGCTACCAATGAGGAATACCCACTACATTAGTATATAACATCATTTAAATTGAAGCATTTAAACATCAGGCTTCGTAAATCGATTGACTAAGATTGACAAGAAATGTTCTCCAATTCAGAACATTTAATGCTAAGCTGACATTAACATCCAGCAGAGTTGTGCTTCAAAAGGCCGTTGCACCTGCCAAGAATGGACTCTGGAATATAACCACAGTGTCTGCTTCTACAAAATAAAAGGTTGACATCACCTTGCATATAAGAGTGGCTCTTAACATCGATAGTGCAAATCCAACAATGACTGGTAAGCTTGGATTAAAAGAAAAGAATTCATTAACATCTTCATTTAACATCTTCAGGCTAAATGAACAACCAGCTTTGCTGACTACAATCTTCAGCATTGAAATCGTCCAGCATGTTGTACCAGCTAATATTGGACTTTGGTAAATTATATTTTGTCATTTCTCTATTCTTCTTTATATTGGTGTAAAAGAGATATTAGAGTCAAGGATAAAATTAATACTGTATTATAGCAAGTAAGGGAAACTGATCATAGAGCAAATTAGACATAATGTCTTAGTACCAAAACTGTGGTGTAGTTTTTAAGAGCATTGGTATTTTTACAGCTTTAATCATGATTAAATTTAATATATCATTATAGCCGTGAATTATTACTTAAAAAATTAAGCCCTATATTTACATCTCACCTGAATTCTACCAAGCCAGTTCATATTTTGCCAACTCGATTTACTTTAAGAGGGGACCCTCCCCCCCAAAGTAACGCCCCTGGTGGAAGGTACGGTGATGCAGCAGGCATAACTATAGCTGGTCGAGTTATTTGTATATATGTAATAAAAACTGTAAATATCTCCAACATCAAAGTGCTTTATTATTTTGGTGAGAGATTGGCGCATTATGGCCTAGTCGCCCATGCGCCATAAAATCCAAAACAACCAGATGGTGAAAGATTAGCAGTAAGAAACTAAAGTGGAGGAAAATAATTAATAACCGGCCACAATTCACATACAATCTTTACCCTCTGCAACATATGTCAGGATCGCCAAGGCACAATCTGAAACTAGAAATTCCCACAATGACACATTAATTACAATACCTTCTGCGATGAGACATCTGTTATAGTGGCTTTTTAAATGGCGTTCTGTTTCATCTCATTGTACATATGATCCAATAACTTCAATGAAATCATGTTTAAAATACGTTTTTCGATTATACGTTTGCTAGGATATCTTCTTTAATCATTAATCTGTTACACTACCTGTTTCAATTATACTTTGGTCAAAATATCTTCGATGAGACATTTGTTGAAACTCCTCAATGACAAAATTGATCACCTTCTTAATTAACATACCTGTTATAACACCTTTTGCAATGACACACTTGTTAGAATGCCTCCTTCAATGACATCTCTTACAACACCGTCAATGGCACATTTCTCACAATATAGTCTTCAATGACACATCTGTTACAATAGGGCTCAGAACGTTTCATCCAATGGCCCATTCAGTTTCTTCCAGGGACTTTTTGTACTTATGACCTTTCATTCTGACTACATTTCGTCCCACAACGAGTTTCGATTACACTTCGCTTCAAATGCCAAGGATTATTTATTTCTGACTTTATTTACTACGTAAAGAACAAAACCAAGCCAAGAATGTATATAAATTCATTTATTCAACATTTTAAGCGAAGATGAGATAAAATTTTCGTCACTCTAAGCTAACGAGATTTTCAATCTCTCTTCCCACTTTTTTTTGTAGTTTGGTTTACATAATTTTTTATACGAAATATAATAATTATTATATCAATTGTAAATTTCCTCTAGTGTTAAGCGCCGGTGTTGATGAAATATAATTTTAATTTCCGACACTGATTTTTTGGCAGTCTCTTTAATATGCTGCATGAACTCTGGGAGCATCGTCTCTGGAGTTAATCAAAATGGATTAACTACTTTCACTCATTGCAGCATAGATCGTGAACTTCAAAATCAAAGAATCATTCCTATTAATTGCTGTGATGTACATTTTATTTTATTTTTAATCTCATTAGCGGAATCTCAGTACTCTCTTTTAATTCAACTGCTAGTTACACAGAAACAAAACGGAAAGTTTAAAAACAATAGTTAAAGTACTTACCCATCCATTGAGAATTGCCAGTTTGTAACATTATTGTGAACTGGAATATACGTAAAATTGCCCTTGTAATGAGAAGGATCACTGCCACCAAAAACAACTTCTCCTACACCTCCAGTAGAATTCCTGTCAAATGAACATAAAACGTTTTATTTTCTAAACAAATCTCGTAAGAAAAACCTTTTGATGCTTAAAGGAAACTTTATTGTGTTATCTTTCATTTAACATTGAATTCTTATGCGATAAACTAATATTCTTATGATAATAAGAATATTAGTTTATCGCATAAGACCTTTTATCGCATTATATTATTATATAATTCTAATTTCTATAAATATATCAATTCTTATGAGGTAAAAATAGGATGTTAAACTGATAGCCAAGAGTATAAGAGAAATAAATAATGAGGATCTGCAAATTCTGTTTCTGCGGTCCTCCTAATTGTATTATTTAATATCAGGGCGGTTCATCATTAGGGGCCAGAGGGGCCAGGCTCCAAGAACATTTCTGTAAAATATACAGGGTGATTGTAAACTCTTTCAACGAAAAAGCGGCGTGATAGTACACATCAAGACGATCAATTGTTGCAATGGAACCTAGGGTCGCATTCCACTCCTTCCGCCAGAGAAGTGTAAAGTTACATATCCACGTTGATCCTTCAACAGTGAAAACAAAGGGACTTAACCAATTTATCAGTTGCTTAATTATATTCGCGTCAGAGAAAGACTCAAAGTAACTGCTCAAAGTGGCGTCCGAGGGCGTTGTTGCACAACCCACACCGGCGAATGAAGGACTGTCGCACTCTCTCGTAGACTCCTAGGTGGTGTTGGTCTTATCCGCTGCAACACCGATTTTCGCGATGAGATCTTCCAGAGAGTCCACAGGCGTCTCGTACACAAGTGTTTTCATGTGCCCCCAGAAGAAGAAGTCTAGTGGATTGAGGTCCGGGGAGCGTGGAGGCCAAGTCACATGTCCACCACGTCCAATCCACCGCCCGGGATATGTTGCATTTAGGAAGTATCGGACCTCGATGGAAAAGTGTGCTGGGGCCCCATCATGCATAAACCACATGTCCCTTTGCTTGGAGCGGAACACTCTACAACAGACCGGGAAGCACCTGCTCCAGAAACACACAGTACGCTGCACCAGTCAGTCGTTCTGGCAACAGGTTAGGGTTGGGTTGGGTTGTTTTACCTCTGAGCGGCACTTTTTTGCACACCATGGGCTAAATGGCCAGGTCACATGGACCCCGAAGGCTCAGAGAAGGTTGGGGGAGGGGACCCACTGGAACAGCTGTTGGGAGACAGATGGTAGCCTCCCGTCAAGGCCATCCAACGTGTTCTTTAACGTGCACAGGGTATGGCTCTCCGCACACGGGGCCACGGCTTAACGTCCCATCCGACGGACGGCGGCCTTTCCAAGCCCATCGGTGTCCCCTACTGACCGTGGGCAAGGCGGGGAATTTTGCGGAGATAAATCTCAACGCTGACCCAGCTGGGACTCGAACCTGGGAACTACAGATTACGAGCCTGGCGCGCTACCGACTGAGCCACCCCCCGCCCCCAACAAGTAAGGTCCCACCAGACAATCACCCAAGATACCTGCCCAGATGTTGATGCCAAATTTCTGCTGGTGTTTACGAGGGTCAGTGACGTGTGGTTTTTCTTGAGCCCAAGCGTGCTGGTTGTGATTGTTGAAAATGCGTTCCCGGGTAAACGTGGCCTCATCACTAAATAACACTAATGCGGGAAATTGCGGATTGACATTGTTCATCTGGAGCATCCACCTAACAAACTCTACCAGGCGGGATAGTCATCTTCTTTCAAAGCTTGGACCTTCTGCGCGTGGAAGGGATGCATCCCTGCCTCATGTAGGGCATTCCACACCGACGTTTGACAAACTCCCATTTCGGATGACACCACTCGCACACTTGTGGAAGGAACTTCTGCAAATCGCTGCAAGACACGTCTTCCATTTCCGGTGTCCGCGCACTTCGCAACAGTCCAGTATCACTCATTGTGATAGTCAACGAGCCAGTTTCACGCAGTCTTCGATTTCTCAGGTACAGTCTTTGTGCTTCACGTCCATTACCACCTGCTTGGCCGTACATCAGATGCCTATCCGCCAATTCCTCGTATGTGTAGTCTTCCATGTCCTTCACGAATACGTCACTAATCATGTGACGTTATCACGGTAATGTCGATGAACGGGTTCGGCTGCGTTTTTAAACGTTTGTTCTTAATCGTCTACGTACTTGCTCAGCACACCTGATTTGCATCTTGTGATTTTCATGCACCGGTTGTAAATACTTGTGCATGCGTGGCGTTTTTCGAAAGTACTCTTTTCTGGCGGAAGGAGTGGAATGCGATCCTAGGTTGCATTTCAAAAATTGTTTGTCTTGATGTGTACTATTACCCCTTTTAGTTTTGTTGAAATAGTTTACAATCACCCTGTATATACAAAAATATTAAACTCCGAATTAGAATAAATAATAAAAATAATATTTTACATGGATATTTGTTTTCTAAAATGTGTTCCCCGCTTTATTACATTTCAATATGCATTTATTGAAATAATACACTCAAAATGTTGTATTTATGAATCCAAGAAGCAAACAATGCCTTGTTGTATTCATTAACCCATGTGGTATCTGCAATAAACTTCAGCTTATTCTTTCCTACATCGAATTACGTGACATTGATATAATATATATATTGCTGACTCATGGCTTGAGGAAAATATTGAGAATTCATATATCTGCCCAACAAATAAGTATATGGCCTTCCGAAAAGATCGCTGTGACAGCAAAGGAGACGGAGTTTGCATTATAATAAAAAAATTTCTTTCCAATATTCACAGATATCTGTTCCTGGTGGTACTTATGAGTTGTTGGAATTGACATCTTTGAGAAAAAATCTCTCAAATGCAGACTGATAACAGTTTATATTCCACCGAATCAGTCCAATAAATATGAAAACATCTCCAACTTATTTCACAGTATTAAACTCCATTCTGTCAACTCAAGCAAGTGGTCACTTCAGACCAAGATGTGGTGGTGATTACCAGACGATGGAGCTGCTGGCGGATCTTGGAACTAACAGGCCGATGCCTCACCGAGATCAAAGCCTGTAGCTATCTAAGCGAGTCGGTGTACAGGACACACCAACGATGACGCTTAGCCGCTATGTGGTCCAAGGCAAGGTGACCAGCAAGTGACAAGCCAAAGGGGACCCTGCCAGTCAATTTAATCTAAGTGGAATTGGCTGGCATACCTCCACTGCCAAGAGTTCGGCACAACAATACGCAATATCTGAAATCCACTTCCACAGTTTCCGATAATTTGTTGAATTTGTTGAGGAGACCACAAGAGGCAATAACGTTATTGATTTGGCATTTCGCACTACTGATGCATTTGCCTACAATGTACAAGATTTCGAACTCTTTAACGTTGCGAACTACTGTACGTGGTGAGGAGACCACCCTGTGAAGGTTCTACTGGCTTGGGTACCTTCACAGGGTCCTGAATTCTCGCCCATGTTTTTTTGCCACGTGCGGAGACCCGTGTCCCAGGAAAGAAGTTTCCTGGTAGTTGCTCGAGGGTCCCCGTCTTCTCTCCTCAGCTCATGACTTGCAGGGTTCCCTTTGGCTTGTCACTTGCTGGTCACCTTGCCTTCGACCACATAGCGGCTAAGCGTCATCGTTGGTGTGTCCTCTACACTGACTTGCTTAGCTCGCTACAGGCTTTGATCTCGGTGACGCATCCGCCTCTTATTACCAAGATCCGCCAGCAGCTCCATCTTCTGATAACGACAACCACCGTTCTCTTCTATTGGGTGCCCAGCCATGTCGGGGATCAGGTGCAATGACTTCGCAGATGCTCCTGCCAGGTCAACTACGCCCCTCTCCAACTCTCTGCTGTCGGTTCCATACTTGGACTTACGGTAGCATTTTTCCATCGAGCTCCGGGCACAATGTCAGAGATCTTGGTTTGAACAGTTTGACAACAAACTTTTGGAGATCAAGCCCGTTGTCAAACCGTGGCAGTCTTGTTTTTGCAGGAATTGCAAGGAGGAATTTGCACTTGCTCGGCTCCGCTTAGGTCATTCGTTTATTATACACTCTTTTCTTCTTCGGGCAGATGACGAACCAAAGTGTGAGTTTTGTGAGTACCATTTTAACCATTAAACATGTTTTAATTGCTTGTATTGCTTCTAATCTAGAAGGCCGGTTATATTTTAACTTTCAAGATTTTATGTCTGAGCACCTTACACTCGGACATCTTTTATCTGATGCCTCTCTTTTATCTCCTGTCGTCGGTTTTTTTTACGTTTTTGTGGTTGTTTTCTCGTCTATGATATTTGTACATTGTATTGCAGATTTTATTCTTGTTTCTGATTTCACATGTGTCCTCTACACCCAATGTTGTTGATTTATACATTTGTTATTAGTATTGTTTTGTAGCCGTCCCGTGGCCGAGTGGTTAGCACGCTTGGCTACTGATCTAAGGGACCTGGGTTCGAGCCCCGGTATTAGGCATGGATGTGTGTGTCGTTTTTCTGCTGAGGTCCTGCCATCCTCTCAGATCTCTTACTGTGGCATATAAACTGACAGGCTCCTGTCAGACCTCTGTGGCAAGCAGCTGCTTGAGGGGGTATTTATTTATTGTTTTGTTCCTGTGTAGTTTTTAACTTTGGTTGTGGGTTGAAGGTCTTTTATCTGTTTATATACTTTTGTTTGGCGCAATATAGCCCTAACGGCTCTTGCGCCATTAAACCCCAAACAACCAACCATTGCATATTCCCATCTCATTTAATCGTAATTTCAACACTTAACAATCTTGCAAACAAACATATCGTGATTATTGTAACACTAACTACGGCTTTATGACCAACATAATCACTGACATGTTTTCACACTTAGATCCGCGCAATAGTAATAATACCAGCAATTTTGATGAAGTTTATTCGGCTTTCACCCTTTCTATAGCAAAATGCTTGGCAATAATACCTGTTAGTGCAAAGAAAACTAATAAAAATACCACATTAAAGCAGATCGCAAACTGCAAGCTTCAAACATGGAGAAAGTATCGAAATGATCGCTCTGACGAAAATAGAAAATAATTTAATATTGCTTCAACGAAGTATACCAAGGCTGCGGAAGACAAGGAATCTAAAGAACTGAAATATTTATGTAATGCTAACAATCGAAATGTTTACTTACGCGACATTCGAAAACGTATAAAGCGGTCGTGTAGAATTCAACAATCGTTGAAATTTACTGACACCATGGTCACTATGGGCTCTGACAAAACATCACTTTTAGCTGATATTTTTGATCTAGTTTATGTCCCTGACTACACCGTGAGCAATATATCTGTTGAAGAATCTACCATTGATTTACACTTTGGACTGTTTGATGTGCAAAATATTTGGATAGCCATCAATCAAACTCCTACTACTTCTTCCCCAGGACCTGATGGGTTGCCACAATATTTTTCAAGAATCTCATTAGTTCCATCAGTGATAAATTATCAATACTCTTCAATATTTGTTAAGTAGTGGCAATATCCCACAGGATTGGCGTCATGCAATAGTTGTGCCTGTTTTTAAGCGAAATGGTGAAGCATCAAATCCTTTCAACCTATCGCCCCATTTCACTCACCAATATAATATCTAAGCTTATGGAAAGATGCCTATTACATAATAGGCATCTTTCCATAAGCCTAGATATTATATTTTGCAAGAACAGTAACAGCTGTATATAAGCTGTTACCCTTCTTGCAATCGCGAAACCTTATACCTAATGAACAGTTCAGATTCTTGCCATCCATGCATAACAATGCATTCGCGGACTTCATTTTTAGATAACAATATCCCTGTTGATGTCATTTTCCTCTATTTTGAAAACTGAAATTCGATTAATTAAAACGATCGCTTTTGATTCAAAAATTTCCCTGCCCTGATATACCTAGTGTGATTGTGAGGCTTCTTTCCAACAAGATTACTCATCGAACCCGCCAATTTCGAGATGGGAACAGTATATCCTCCAGCAGAACCGTCGACAGTGATACAAAGAATCCATTCTAGGAGCATTGTTCTCCACAATCTTCACCTCTGAGATTCCTAGTATTCTTCGTCCTATCAAATGTGCAGCATATGCAGATGACATTAATTCCTTTCGCACCTCCAACAGTGAAGAAGAAAGTGGTTCATTACAAACAGCTTGTGTCACCATTTACCAATGAAGCTTAAAGTACGAATTACCTTCCAAGGTACAGAACACTTGATTTGTCTTTTGGCAAATCAAGTGTTCTGTATCTTGGAAGAAATAATACTCGTTATAAATACAACTTTACAAATTATTCAATTACATATTTACAGACGCAGAAAAACTTAGTAGTGCTATTGTCATCACAGTTAACTTTTGGTGGCTAATACCTATAATAATAACATTGTTAGAAAGACTCTTTAGCGAAAGGGTTAAAGGAAGGTTTTTCATTTACTCTTTAACGAAAGATTAGAGGAGGGCTTTTCATCTTCTCGTTAACGAAAGGATTAAAGGAGGGTTTTTCAGTTACTATTTAGCGAAAGGGTTAAAGGAGGATTTTTCATCTAATCTTTAGCGAAAGGGTTAAGGAGGGTTTTTCATCTACTCTTTACCGAAAAGGTTAAAGGAGGGTTTTTTCATCTACTCTTTAACGAAAGGGGTTAAAGGATTTTTTTTTCATCTCCTCTTTAATGAATGGGTTAAAGCAGGGTTTTTCATCTACTCTTTAACGAACCGGGTTAAAGTAGGGTTTTTTCATCTTCTCTTTAGCGAAAGGTTTAAAGGAAGAATTTTCATTTACTCTTTAGCGAAAGGGTTAAAGCAGGGTTTTTCATTTTCTCTTTAGCGAAAGGGTTAAAGGAGGGTTTTTCATCTACTCTCTAGCAAAAGGGTTAAAGGAGGATTTTTCATCTACTCTTTGGCGAAAGGGTTAAAGGAGGGTTTTTCATCTACTCTTTAGCGAAAGGGTTAAGGAGGTATTTTCATTTACTCTTTAGCTAAAGGTTTAAAGGAGGGTTTTTGATTTACTTTTTAGCAAAAGGGTTAAAGGTTGGTTTTTCATCTGCTCTTTAGCGAAAGGTTTAAGGAGGGTTTTTCATTTATTCTTTAGCGAAATGGTAAAAGGAGAGTTTTTCATCTACTCTTTAGCGAAAGGGTTAAGGAGGGTTTTTCATTTACTCTTTAGCGAAATGGTAAAAGGAGAGTTTTTCATCTACTCTTTAGCGAAAGGTTTAAGGAGGGTTTTTCATTTACTCTTTACTGAAAGGGTTAAAGGAGGGTTTTTTATTTACTCTTTAGCGGAAGGGTTAAGGAGGGTTTTTCATTTACTCTTTAGCGAAATGGTAAAAGGAGGGTTTTTCATTTACTCTTTAGAAAAAGGATTAAGGAGGGTTTTTCATTTACTCTTTAGCGAAATGGTTAAAGGAGGTTTTTTTATCATCTGCTCTTTAACGAAAGTGTTAAAGAAGGATTTTTTTCATCTACTCTTTAACGAAAGAGTTAAAGGAGAGTTTTTCATCTGCTCTTTAAGGAAAGGGTTAAAGGAGGGTTTTTCATCTACTCTTTAGCGAAAGGGTTAAGGAGGGTTTTTCGTTTACTCTTTAGCGAATAAGTTAAGGAGGGTTTTTCATTTACTCTTTTAGCGAAATGGTTAAAGGGTTTTTTTTTATCATCTACTCTTTAACGAAAGTGTTGAAGAAGGTTTTTTTTCATCTACTCTTTAACGAAAGTGTTAAAGAAGAGTTTTTTTCATCTACTCCATAACGAAAGGGTTAAAGGACATTTTTCATCTACTCTTTAGCGAAAGGGTTAAAGGAGATTTTTCATCTGCACTTTAGCGAAAGGGTTAAAGGAGGTTTTTCATCTACTCTTTAGCCAAAGGTTTAAAATAAATTTTTCATCTACACTTTAGCGAAAGTTTTAAAGGAAGATCTTTCATTTACTCTTTAGCGAAATGTTTAAAGGAGGATTTTTCATCTACTCTTTAGCGAAAGGGTTAAAGGAGGTTTTTTCATCTACTTTTTAGCGAAAGGGTTAAACGGGGTTTTTTCATCTGCACTTTAGTAAAGGTTTAAAGGAGATTTTTTCATCTGCACTTCAGCGAAAGGGTTAAAGGAGGGTTTTCATCTACTTTTTAGCGAAAGGGTTAAAGAAGGTTTTTCATCTACTCGTTAGCCAAAGGGTTAAAAGAGGTTTTTCATCTACACTTTAGCGAAAGTTTTAAGGGAAGATCTTTTATTTACTCTTTAGCGAAATGTTTAAAGGAGGAATTTTCATCTATTCTTTAGCGAAAGGGTTAAAGGAGGTTTTTCATCTACTTTTCAGCGAAAGGGTTAAAGGAGGTTTTTTCATCTGCACTTTAGCGAAAGGGTTAAAGGAGATTTTTTCATCTGCACTTCAGCGAAAGGATTAAAGGAGGGTTTTCATCTACTTTTTAGCGAAAGGGTTAAAGGAGGTTTTTCATCTACTCTTTAGCCAAAGGTTTAAAATAGGTTTTTCATCTACACTTTAGCGAAAGTTTTAAAGGAAGATCTTTCATTTACTCTTTAGCGAAATGTTTAAAGGAGGATTTTTCGTCTACTCTTTAGCGAAAGGGTTAAAGGAGGTTTTTTCATCTACTTTTTAGCGAAAGGGTTAAACGGGGTTTTTTCATCTGCACTTTAGTAAAGGTTTAAAGGAGGTTTTTTTCATCTGCTCTTTAGCGAAAGGTTTAAAGGAGGGTTTTTCATCTACTCTTTACCGAAACGGTTAAAGGAGGTTTTTTCATCTACTCTTTAGCGAAAGAGTTAAAGGAAGCTTCTTCATCTACTCTTTAGCGAAAGGGTTAAAGGAGGTGTTTTTCATCTGCACTTTAGCGAAAGGTGTAAAGGAGGTTTTTTCATCTGCTCTTCAGCGAAAGGGTTAAAGGAGGATTTTTCATCTGCTCTTTACCGAAAGGGTTAAAGGAGCTTTTTTCTAAATTTATTCTTTAGCGAAAGCGTTAAAGGAGAGTTTTTTTCATCTACTCTTTAACGAAAGGTTTAAAGGAGGGTTTTTTCATATGCACTTTAGCGAAAGGTTTAAAGGAGGTTTTTCATCTGCTCTTTAGCGAAAGGGTTAAGCCTCAGTGTCGTGGCCTGTGTTTCTCGTCGGCCTCGCGAAAGGTTAAACAACGGAAAAAAAAGCAGCTGCTATTTCTGGACTTTTGCAAGCCATTTGATACGTTAGATAATCTACTTCAAAAATTGTATACTTGTGGTATCCGAAGTATTACCCTTAAATGGTTCGAAAATTACTTAAAAAAGAGCGTGCATGTTACTAAAAATAATGGCGTTTTTAGTGAGAAGAGAACAATGCACACTGATGTGCCACACGATTCAATTTTAGGTTCGTTCTTATTCGTTATTTATATTAATGATCTAACAAAGCAATTTAAGGGCTCTCATATACGCTGATAACACCGTCTTGATTAAGGTGAATCACGATATAGAGACGCGGTCCGAGATACACAGGATGATTTTAACAAAATTATTAACTGGTCTCACATTAATCGTATTTACATAAACTCAGATAAAACCAAATGGATGAACTTTCATTCACCAGGATATTATGAACGTTCATCTTATGCAACAAAAAACCACGAACCCTTGTGTCATAACTCATGACCCTGACTGCTGCGGCTGTGATGTTATTGAGCGTGTTGAGAGCCATAAATATCTTGGACTTTACATGGACACAACCTTCCGATGGAATACACATATTCAGAAGTTAGGAGGGAAATTGCGTCTATGTGCATCTAACCTCACAAATATAAAGAAAATAGAAACTATTCAATCATCCATTGCTAAAAATATAATCCCATACAACTTAAGAAATTCATTTTATCATAGCGAAGGAAGACTAAATTATCTAGGCATACTCTCTTTTCACAACCTTTACAAGTACAGCATCACTTTAAAATATTTTTTGACAATCAATTTAAATCTAAAATCTCTCATGGGAAAAACACAAGGTTATAATCCAAAAATTATTTCCAACTTCCAAAAATATTAAACAATTACGGGAAATATACAAGGGCATATACAATACCTTACATGTTCAATCAATTACCAAAGGAAATTATTTTACTAAACAATTTTAAAGAAATCAAAAATGAGACTGAAAATTTTCTTCTAGGCATTAAAATCAATATAAAAATTTGAACCACCACAATGGAGCTTCCACTGAAATTCACATAATTCGATGACATTGTTTTAAACTGTATCTTATGTATTCTCATGTAACGTTATTATTCTTCTCTCCTGCAGATAAGCAGATGCTTTGCGGGTCATTTGTTTAAACTTTTGTACAACTAACATGAATATGAATAAAGATTATTAAACTCACAATTCGCCACTATTTAATATGAATATTTAGCTTAGGGTTAACGGCCACAAGGATGTCCCTTCAAGCTTTTCTTCAATGGCATGATGACATCAACTTCTCTTCCGTATGCGGTTTAATTGCTATGTAAACTGCTGAAAGAGATTTCTCTCTGCTTTAAAAGATTTCGGCCCCCTGTAGCAACTCAGAGACTTGGCCGACGGGTCTCAAATTTCGTACCCGTAGCTAGTCATATGATATAATTCCAAATAAACGGGTGAGCGGACACCTGTGACGTCATCGGTGACAGAAATTGGCACTTGTCTCGTGGTTCCGAGGCTACCTGACCGATCGGTCCCGAATTTGGTGGGGTGGTCCCATTTAATTCTAGCCCTGTTACGGTAACAGATCGGGTTCCCATCTGCCGTGGGTCGGGAGTGATCGCTCGAAAAGTGTCCGAAATTTCCGAGGCGCGACCATCGCCTGCCTCGAGAAAGGAGTAGTACATTTTTCGAGGGACAGTCTGTTTACTTATCAATAAATTAGTCTCTTAGGAGGACCATTTCCTAACATTTCAGTAATGTTCCCTAAGTAATTGCTTCATGTTCATAAAAATGTACATAAATCGTAACTGAAAATAGAAGAATTAACTCTCATGCTTACTCATTAACATAGACAGAGAAAACTGGCGCTCCCAATAGCTTCTGTTGGATCATATTCTCCAGCAATGGAGTGACGTCATCCGCTGCAGAGCTGAAACCCAAGCCTAGGACTCCGTCGAATTTAGCGATAGTGTAAGGCTGGACACTTTCCTTTAGGGCTTCTCCAAATGTCTGATTCTGAACCTATGAACACAAAAAACGTTTAAGAGAAAGCGACATGTTCAAAAATTCTCATTCTTATTTTTCCTTTTTACTTTCTACTTCATCCGTGCAATCTCTTTAATGAAATCTGATTAAAATTAGATGTATTGAAGAAAATATTTTATCTCACGTTACAGAAGTTTGGCCGCAGGCCGCCTAATAATGAATGAGGTGGTTGAAGTTTCGTGCCAAGAAAGTGCTGCATCGTAGTTTTATGGCAAGGGGGTGGGGAGGGGAGAGATTTGGAGTAAAATTCTACTGGGAGTGAAAATTGTAGCATGTGTGATCACTGTGTGGCCCATGTTGCCCGGAAGTTGGTAAGAAGGGTGCAAGGATATAGTTAGAGTCTAACATCCTTCTTTAAAAACTGGACCATTTTGTAAAAGGGACCTTGGCCCCTTTATCATCTGGTCCACGGGATATAGTTAGAGGCTCGCCATCGCGATGATTGACTGTCATTGGTTGAATGAGTCACGTGGTTTATGGGCGCCGTGTTTTGTCCGTGAGATGTAGTACCGTGAGACGAAAGCCTATGAGTTAGCGTATGTGACAAGTTAAAACTTCTCAGTTGTTATAGTTTTATACATTTCTACCACATTTTTTGTCTATGAAAGCTGCCATATTTTATGAATGCCTCACTGCGATGCATTTGGGTGTAAAAATTTTACTCAAAGAAATAAATTAATGAATTTTTTTTTCTGAAAAACTCCATCAGAAGACGGCAATCGGCTGCAAAAGTAAAATGAGCCAACTGAAAACCAACAAATAACTTTTTTAAGATTCGTTTGAAAATCGAGCTAATGTTTTTACTTTGTCGTCTGTCTATGTCAATATTTGTTCGTCTGTCTGTCTGTCTCTTTGTTAACTGTTGTCTATCCATCTGTCTTTCCACCTGTTTGTGCGTCTATAGACAATCATTTTTTTTTTACTTTTAAAACTAATTGAAAAATTCTTTTTGGGTTGGATAGGTGTCGAACAAATATTGCGATTCGCAATTTTGAAAATTTTCAAAGCTCTAATAGCACCATCTAGCGGTGGGAAAAGATAGAAAATGCTTAAATTTCAAACGAATAATACAAACTATTTACACCGAAAATCTGAAATTTTGGTAGTAGAGTGTTATGGTCCGAAGGTTTACAATGGCAACAAAACTTTGCCGTATTAGCCAAAAGGAATGCGAAAATGAAACTTTTTTAAAGATATAAACGAAACAATATATGTTTCCTTTTTTGTTTTACAGGCACTAACATAATATTAATGATTTAAACAATATTTGGGAATCTCAGTGTTACTTGTAGGCGTTTAAAGTCGATAAATCAATATATGTTTTTGTGGAAAAAATTTCGCCGACGTAAGGAATTCGAACCCGCATACTCTCCAGAAACATGCCAGAGTATTCTAACCTGTTGAACTAATACCACTAGTACCACTAGTACACTAATAATGACTATTACTCTTCCCGTGAATTTTGGGCGCCTCTTGGTGGCGCCATCTATGATCTCAGGTGGCGGCTATTTCTTTTTTAGTGCTCTGAGTAAGATGGAAATAAATAATGAAGTCACATCACGCTATTTAGCGTTATTAATGATTTAAACAATAGTTGATAATCTCAGCGTTACCTGTAGACGTTTAAACGTCTATATTATTAATAATGTATTTTGTGAAAAAAGCCGGCATTAGTTCAAAAGGTTAGAATACTCTGGCATCTTTCTGGAGAGATGCGGGTTCGAATCCCGTATGTCGGCGAAATTTTTATACACAAAAATTTTAATATTTTCGTTTTTCGAATACCCATCAGTTGGAATTTCCAGTGTTAGAAAGTGCTAAAGGCCGTAAATAAAAACTTGAAAGGCGACCTCTAGCGGCGAAAAAAACGGAAAAATACCAAATCTCTAAATAACTATTGCAAACGATCTATTTTTTGCTAGAAACTTATTTTTTTGGTCATAAAGTGTAATGATCAAGTGGTTTACACTAATAGTAATGATTTGTTCCGTTGGTAAAATGAAACTTTTCTCCCTTGCGATAAATTAAAAACTTTTTTGCACATTACAGGTACCAAAAAATATTAATAGTTTATTTTCTAATTTATGCAGTAGTTCGAATTTCCACTGTCAGAGGCTACTGAAAGTGTAAAATAACTAGAAGAACGCATACCGCCTCTGGCGCATATGGGAATATCATTTTCAAAGAGAATGAAGTTCTTCCTTTGCCTACTTTTTCACTCCTTAAAAGTTTTAATTGTGGATGATCATGTTGTTTTTCTGCTGAAGTCCCGCCATCCTCATGGACCGTCTACTACGGCGTATAAACTGATAAACTGACAGGTTCCTGTCAGACCTATGTACAAGCATGTGCTTGAGAGGTTATTTATTTTTTAATGTATGATGACGGAAATGCACATAGTAATATGTTATTAGTAATTATAAAACATAAAAAGTATTTGTCTTTTAGTTCTTAAATTTTAAATGTTGCTTTTCTCTCGTTCCTATGAAAATAGTGGGTAGATCATTGCTGTCAGTGGAATTTCTACCGTAACAGAACTCTACACGCCGAAGTTTCTACCATAAACAGATCACTTGAAACATTCGTTAAAAGTTTTGCAGTTTCGATATTTAGTGATCTCTATTGATATAAATTAAGACTACCTTTGAAAATGAGAATTACATTTAATTAGTAACTAAATAAAAAAGAGATTTCCAATTATCTCTTAAAACAAAATCGTTCCGTTTCTTACCTACCTTGGGCTTAGGGTCAACTCACTGTTGTCAATGGAATTTTCAAGACCGTCACATTCGATGACCAAAATTTCTAATTTCTAGCATAGCTACATCGCTTGCAATATTCGTTTTAAATGTTGGGATTTTTCCATTTCCTCCACCGTTAAAGGGCGCATTTATAGCTTTTGGGAAATTCGAAAAATGCAAATTGTAATATTTCATCAATACCTGTCGAACCCAAAAAGAATTTTTAATTTATCTCTAAAAACATACACTTTTCTGTTGAAACAAAAAAAGTTGCATTCACCTCCCCCCCCCCCTCCTGGGTCTAAGGGGTTCAAGTGATTGTTGCCAATGCTAACTTCGTAATCTTCACATTTCAACACCAAAATTTCAAACTTTTAACTTAATTACATCGTTTGGAATATTCGTTTGATATTTTGGAATTTTCAACTTTTTCCCCGTTAGAGGGCGCAGTTATAACTTTTGGGAGATTCAAAAAATGCAAATCGTAATATATGATTAATACCTGTCGAACACAAAAAGAATTTTTTTCTTTTCTGCATAAACAAAAAAGTTCGTGTCTACAGACGGACAGACAATAAAGTGAAATTATATCTTTTTTTTTAAAAAAAAAGCCCTAAAATTTACTTTTCCTTTTTTAGCAGTTTTCTAAAGTGCTTCCAATCATGAACACTGAAATCTGTATCAAATATTACCCTACCCTTTTTCGGAATCCATAAGTACCGTGCAATACCATTCAGCTATGCCAACACCACCTAGATGAGAAGGCCCTACCAGTCGGTGAAGCGATTCTGATGACGTCAATTTAGTCGACCCGTAGCTAGTAGCGTCGCCTCCATCTTGTTTTTGTTCGTGTTTAGCTAGTTCGGCAAAACGTTTTAGTGTGTGCACACAGTATTTTACGTTCATTGATTTTTTTTTAGCGAAATGCCATCGCGCTGCTGCGTTCCTCAGTGCTAAAATGTTCTCAGTTTCTAAATTTCCAGAAGATATCGATTTGCGACAGAAATGGATTCGTTCAATACCAACGCAAAACTTCTGTCCAAAGAAAGCATCCAAGGTAAGAAGAACTTTATTCTGTATTAATATCTCTTGTCATATTTATGAACTTCTAAAGTAAAAATTATCGTTTTAACTATTGTATGTTACGTTCGTATAATATACATATATAATATCATTAATCTGTTATGGATTAATTTGACGTTATTTTTATTAAGTAAGAAACCTAATATGCTGGAATAAAAAATGTCGAATGTACGTATGTTAAAATGCTTAAATAGAAAAGAATATTTGACAGTGACCAGACTTTTTAGTTAATAGATTACAGTAGTAAGTTAAGAAATTGGTACTTTTGTTCGGATAGTTTCAGGGTCTAATGTTATATCACTATATTTATATATCCATAGAGTTCAAATATATCTCGTATAAGTTAATACGATAATACTGTTAAACTTGAAATACATATATAAGCCAAAGGCAAGATCATGGGAAAACCTTCTTTTAAATACAAAATCTCTGCATAAGTATTAGAAATTATTTTGGTGTTATTACTAGTATACTTGGATACAAATTGGACCCATGTTCAAAGCCTAGAGATGGCTTTGTGAATATGTATTATTTTCCTGCTGAAGTTTTGCCTACCTCACACATCGGCTATTTTTTTAATAAAAGCAGGACAGGTAATGGTAAAAGTTCATTGTAGAAACTGTCGACAACAGTAAACTTCCTGACCAATCAATTCCTAATAACTTTCAGCATTAAATTAATCTGCATAATTATATCTCTGAAATCAGGTCAAGTTATAGTGGATATTAAAGAATGGGTGGGCTACATCTAGCGTACATATGGATTAATAAATGAAAGGATATTTTGAAAAAGGATTTAATAGTAAAGTTAAAGAATTTTTTTCTTTCAAAGGAGTAATTAAAAGTGCATATATTTCCAATCACTCTCATTGTAAAATGAGATAAGTCAGGTATATTATAATAAAGGTATAACAGTCTACTGTCATATCTTTATTGCATCTGACTGCAGATTTTGTTTTAATTTTGTTACAAATGTATTCTATAATCATATTAGAGAATATTTGAGGGGATATCTGTCATTTCATCTATTATGTGAATATAAATATGTTAAACACCACAAATGCATACAATATTGTTTTCGAGTTAACGTCAAAGTTTATCCTCTGTACTGACCACTGGTTTGGATTTACAAATGAAGAAATCCAAAAATTATCACAAAAATTTGAGGTATTTTGATTTTACTGATATGTAATGGTAAAAGTTTATTGTAGAAACTGTCGACAACAGTAAACTTCCTGACCAATCAATTCCTAATACCTTTCAGCATTAGTATAATACCAGGTGCTGTCTATATAAACAAATTTATGCCTAATAAACTGAAAATTGCAGTAAGAGGAAATTGTCTGAAACAATAAACTTATTACTGGAGTTGTTTTCAGGCTCAATTCCTGGACTGGAATATTTCAAACCTTTAAACGTTCATTCATAAGAGTGTTGTTTTAAATGATTTTCAGCTCAGTATGATTTTTCGCATTTTATTTTACATTATCACCTTATAGTGGCATTACCAAAAGCACTTTATGGTTAGTACTAGCAGTGGAATGCTATTAGATGGTTAGCATTAGCTTTTAAGGTGAACTATATATGATAAAAGAAGTGCTAGAAATATTGAGAAAAACCAGCTTACTGGTAGAATAGGTGTATTCCTTGGGAGAATTCATTCTTTTTAACCACGGATTTTTATTGAAATCTTAGAAAATACACTGATTATAGAATTGTTTTGAATACAATTATAGCTTTTGCTTTCGAAGGTAAAAAGTCTTCAGTTCTGAATAAAATTTTTTAGTGTATGGTGAACAGTATTCCTCGTGTTTGGATTTTTGTTTTAATGTTTATCATTCATCAGAGGTTTTTTGTACATATTCTCAATATTTCTTTTGCATACATAGGTGTGTGAACTCCACTTTGCACCATCTGATGTTGAAAGAGAAACCAGCATGTTTGACATGAAAACTGGGAGAAAGCTTTCTGACCTCTAAAGTATCCATATACTGATGGAGAGGTACTGTTCAACTACTTTTAAAGCATCCACAAATACACTTTAAAAAAATATTACGCCCAAAACTGAAATCATTGCTGACCACTACCTCAGTCAGAGTTTGAAGTAACAGAAAGTTTACCTTTTATGACAGTGCATAGTTACTAATCATTATGACATTTTAGGAGAAATAACCTTTGATTGTTTATGAAATAGGAATAAAAATCACTGCACCATATATTTTATAGTATATTTATGAGTATTGTTTTTTTTGACTCAACTGTTAGTACTTGGCAAAAAACATAGTATGAAAAAACTTATTTTATTTCACAAAGAAAGCATATCCTCCTTTTATAAGACTGGCATCGAGTAACCCTACGTCTGGTGGTTATGTGTTTGGATCTCACCTGGCTCAAGGTAATTTTTCCACTATACTCATTATCATCATAATACTTAAGGAGTTTGATAGTGATTAAATGTTAGTAAATCAATGAGGTACTGTGGATTAATTTGTGTATGTTACTTTCACTTTGAGAAAATTATATTCAGATTTTTATACAATTTGATATTGTGTTAAAGTCAAAATGCTGATTGTCTAATTTCACACCTTAAAAATTACTCGTATGAGATTTAATATAATTCAAAAATTTATGTTTGGTAATCTCAATCATGTTACAAATTTGATATCAGTGGTTGATATTTTTAAGTAAATATTTTATTGAGTCCAGAATCCAATGTCTTAATTTCACCCAATGCAGATAATTTATTTTAAACTGTTAAATAAAGATAATTAAATAAAGAAATTATTAATCTTCATTCATCTTTAATAGCTGGAAAACAATTTCCACAGGCTTTGAGCCAGTAATTGAACATGGATCTTCTATAAAGCATGGTTTTTGATTTTTCTTATTACACGAGTCTTTGGATTGTCTATCTGCTCGTGTACTTGGTTAGTCTGCAAGTACCTGAAAGTACCTAATGTTAAAAAGTAGGTTAAGAAATATCAAATTTGGAGGGAGGTAAAAATAGCTGGTTGTCATTTTCATCAGTCAGCATGAAGCATTTTGGAAAGTAATGATACACTGTAATGGAAAACTCTCCACAACATCATAGACCCACCTTCAAATAATTATAGCCCAATAAATACAATGGTGGAAAACCCTTTGGAATGGTGTGCTATTGCTTCAACCATTGTTTTTTAGACACAAAAACTGGTTAACTTTATTGTCAAATGTTTTGCAATATTTTAGTGGAAATTTTATTGCATGCAAGCTGCAATAGCTATTTTCAGTTCCTTTAACTATATTTTGCTACTGTGCAGGGTCTACTAGATTTATTTCATTTTTATTTTACTGATTTCATGTCTTTTGTGGCTAAATCTATGATCAAAGGGAATCTCTACCTGCACTTTTCAGTAGGTTTTTTCTTAATATTGTGTTTAGTGTTACTTTTGAGTGATCTTTCGCCAGTTCCACAACATTTTCACTTCCCACTATACTCTTATGGCTGGACCCCTGAAGATATATTATATTTTTGGTTGTCTTTAAATTTTTTTATCAATGTATCAAATACTTGGGGTGGATGCTTTTGTTTGGACAGCTATTCAGTATGTGACAGTATATGGTTTTCTTTCCAATCCGTTTCCTTGCTTCTGTTATACTTGCATTTAGTGGGGTATGAAATTTATAATTTTCTGTTGGAACATATACCACCAGTTTCTGGATGAAATGATCAACTGAAACTCATTAAACTGCAAATAGAATTTTCTGAATATTATTTTTCCTTCATTACTTTAAATTGAGAACATTATAAGCAGAAAACTTAAGTGTCAATATTTGGTTTTTGTAAAAGCCATGGGAGATTTAGGAAGTTAATTTATTCCTTGATTTTCTTTAATATATATGCATATCTTGTGGCTTCTTCTGCCTTGAAAATGTAGGATTTTTTAAATTTCTAATAGTGATTGCCAATGGGTGTTTGATATGCCTATGAACTAGCCTGGTCAACAGATCAATAAGGTTTTCTGTGTCATTGGGGGATGTCAGTTTCTGTTTGGAGGGAGATGATTGACTATGTTATTAGAAACCTTGTACTGGTTCTGATACACATTTTCTTCTTCCAAGTTCTTTGTTAATAATTGGTTTTACACTGATAGTGAGTTAAGTAATATTAAAATTTTAATGTAAGAATATCTTTTTATAAAGGGAAAATACCCTGTTGCTCTTAGCATTCGAAAGTATCTTCACCAGATATGGCAGTTAAGATATGCATAATAGTTAATGACTTAAGGTTTAAAAAACTCTGCAGAAGGTCAAGATTAAAATAATGTTTTTATTTAATATGTTTCCAGGCATGTTAAGTATATGCTCTTTACAAAATAGCAAAACATTTTTTTCTGTTCTGTATATTTTTGACACCATACAAATTTAAAGTTATTTTATCGACTTGCCTTTGGGAAGGAATCCTATTAAGAACCTACTGGTGTAGTTTATTTTTGCCACTTCATCAACCTTTATGTAAATGATATCTAGATATTTCTTTAATTCTTCAATTTGATTTGCACATTTGGAGTATACTGAATCATTTGAAACAGCTTGACCTCTATAAAAATATAAGAAAATTTTAGATGCTAATTCTATCTATTCAATGTTAGTAAAATGTTCAATAGTTGATATATATTGCTTGTAGTACTTTATTTTTACTTAATTCAAGTTTTGCAATGTCATTAAATCTGAGTTGCTGATGATGCTACAATTCTACTAATTATATATATAGCTGCAAATTTTACAAGTTAAATCTTTTCTTATTACATGTATGTACAAATGTATTATCATAAATATTTTCAATTCTGTGTTATAAAAGTCTGTGTTTGCTGCCATGAAACTACCCCATATACACTCTGTTAATTATGATCACCCAATCCCATGTTATGTCAATGGGAAGATAATTTCAAAGCTCTGTAATTTCTAAAACAAACATTTCATGGGAAAATATGACTGAATATATATAAGTTAAAAATCTACCTTAATTTTCTATATTCCAATAATATTCATTTAGTATTTAAGAGGCTTCGCTTGGTTACTAACCTGGGTTCGAGCCCTAGGTAAGGCATGGTTGTTCGTGTTGTTTCTCTGCCGGGTTTCCGCCATCCTCACAGCCTACTATGGCATATAAACTTACAGGCTCATGTCAGACTTCTGTTGTAAGCAGCTGTTTGAAGGGGTATTTTATTATATATCAACATCTTAAACAGTAATGCGCATTCTGCAGAGTTGGTGAAAATTTAAATAATTGTTACATTTTCTGCTAACACTATGCTAATAAAATTTAATATGGGATACTGTTTTGAGATTAACTTATTTCAACTACTTCCCAGATCAATATTTTAAAACAGCCATTGTTCATATTAAATACCCCAGTTTTCATTATTCTTTGATTTTTAATGAACATAGATTTAGATAAATTTGATTGAGATCTTTAATTGATCTTCATTTCATTTTTTTTTTTCATAAAAGCTCATTTTCAAAGTTACAAAGGTTTGAAATTAGCTTTCCATTGACATAACATGGAATTAGGTTTCATAATTACTGAGTGTATATGGATATTTCAATGTGACCTTTACATTGCATAATACTCATTGTATTTTATATTTCTATTGTGTTTTGAATCTGTTCAAACCTTTTGACCACATGTATTTAGATGTTGCTTTCATGTTTCTTCAGAATTTTTTTTTCTATTATTAAAGTTTATTATGATAGCAAAAAGGATAAAAATTTCTATGTTATGTGAAGAAATTAGTTTTAATATGCATTAGGGTGAAAAAGTTTGGGAAAGCAATTTTTCTTTTCTTTTTATTTAAAAGTCATAGTTGTCCTAGAAACAGTTTTTATTAATGTGATGCATTTTAAAAACAGCTTTCATTATTAAACTATTTAAAAAAAAGAGTTCAACTGGGATGAATGGAATATCATAAAATTTTCCTTTTCAATTTAAATAGTATTGCACAATATTAAGTTCCTTCATATTGCTTAAAAATTCTCCCATATGATTGGTGAATTTTCCTGTTTTAATTGCACAATTTTCTTAAAAATAAAGTAAACAATGAAATATTTGTTTCATTGTAATGTGTATCCTATATATATTTGTTTTCTCATATTGTAAATAAAAGTATTTTTTAATGAGGAATTTGTTGGTTGTTTTTCTTAACATATGCAATATTGAAACATACTGTTTTCATTAAATAATGTTTTAGACCTCATATATATATATACATACATATTTGTGAAAAAAAATAGATATCTGTGGTATGTTGTAACAGGTAGTTTTTTTCTAAATATATTTCGCACTTCTAGAATCCTTTAAGAGTGAAAATTTAGTACTTGTTCAATACATTAATCGATCGTTTGCAAAATTCGTTAAAAGTTTTGAAATTTCCGAACATTTAAAGAGTGTTATTATCTAAATAATAATTTAAAACTATCTGTATAATCGGAAACGGTAATTAATGGTTTATCAATACTAATCAAAGCAAAAAAAGTTATCTCTAAAAAAAAATTAGAAAAAAGTTAGATTTTTTTTTAATTCTATGAAAACAAATTATGTTAATGATTTATTAGTGAATATTCAAAATCTAAATGGGAAGTTCTATTAACAAGGATAAGCTATCTCTCAATCTATTCTGCCGGCAGTCCGGTCTAGTAATGCTGACGTCACAAATCAGTGGTACGGCCTTCTCCTCTAGGTGGTGTTGGCTATGCACGCTGAACAATCCGAGCGACAACAAAACATGGCGTCCAATTTTGAAATGGCCAACCTTTACCTATATAGGACCTCTAGCGCCCAAAATTCACGGGAAGGGTGGTAGTCGTTATCAGTCGAAAAAGACTGAGTTGATATTAGTTCAACAGGTTAGAATACTCTTACATGTTTCTGGAAATATGCAGGTTCGAATCCAGTATGTCAGCGAAATTTTTTCCACAAAAACATTTATTGATTTATAGACGTCTAAACCACCTTCCCCATACATACATACATATATACATACAATCCTGAAACTGTAATGTGCCCCTTTCCCTCTCAAAATATATCTATCCCGAGCTACAGCTGCTGAATTTGGCCATGGTGAGCCAGTTCTAACAAGCTGTTGTTTGACATTGTCTTGCTCACCACATTCTAGGCCTTGCCCTTTTCCTGAGGCCTCTAGGCCAGCGTTACCAGATGCCAATGTTCTAAGAGGACAAAAGAACCAGAATGGAGAACAAAGGAGGATGAGAAAAAACCTGGAATGGAGGACAAAGGAGGATATGTTTGCAATTGTTCAAAAAATTATAATTTTTCTGATCAAGTTTATTTGTCAATTTATCAAATTTATTTTCTTTGTTCAAGATATACAGCAAAAAAGGAATTTAAAAAGAAAAACAAATTTATAACGTAAAAAGATTTTTCCTGGGTTTTGGGGAAAAAAATACATGTAAAAGTAGAACAAATAATGGAAATTATCTCTTAGATATCTCTGTATTTTATTTATCAAAGGGCTAATTTTTCTAGCAAATATTTGCTGCTTGTCAAGTAGGAATTAAACATCGGCTCATGCCACATGTGTTTCAGTGACTGGACTCTCAGTCGGTTTCTTTCTTCGCTCCACTGAGCATTTATCGATGAGAACATCCTTTCCACATTTTCATTATGCCAAAAATTGCAGAAGAAAAATTCACAAATTTTGAGCAACTCCGAAAAACTTTCGACATTCGAAAATGTCTCAAAAAAAAAAGGCCCATCACTGTTCGTGAAACAGTTTCTCCTCAAAAAGATCTTGATCTCTTTCTTCGCTATTCATAAATGATTTCAGAATGCACAATTGTTCACATAATTTTACATCGTCAATATTTATACCATTTTCATCGAATTTATATTTTTAGCTCTCTCTAAAATTCATCCATTCAAAACGTTTAAAGATATCCAGAGGTTGTATCCACATCTCCAAATAATTTATGCATTCTTGATATACTAATTTTCATCCAAAAAATTATTTGATTAGCCTAACAACTCTCTTATTTTTAAAGGATCGAATTTTTCCTTTAATCAATTTTTAAAAGAAACCAGAATAGATTGGATAATCCATCCATAGTAAAATGCACAGATTACCTGTAATCTGATCTTTGCACAGCGTAGAGAGAAGCGTCCCAGTCGACTGTTCAGATGTTTCAACAATAATTGAAACAACTGAAAAAAAAAATTATCGCTGACGCAGCAGAAATCGAACCCAAAACTCTAGATATATGCCAGAGCCCTCGACAATAAGAAAAAAAAGCCTTCCAGAATATGACCTATAAATCTCCACTGAGATGTGGCAGACCTTGCGCCATCTATACTTCAGGAGATGCAACTTTTGCAATTGTTGCTAATGATTTAGATGTTAATGAGCAGGTCGTTACACTTAAGCGTTTTATTATTAAAAATACATCCATAGTAAATACACAGACTACCTGTA
This sequence comes from Ryuthela nishihirai, assembly GCA_038380435.1. NCBI lineage: Eukaryota > Metazoa > Arthropoda > Arachnida > Araneae > Heptathelidae > Ryuthela > Ryuthela nishihirai. The sequence goes on from JAWZYU010000022.1 coordinate 31,839,203, forward strand.
GAAATAGACTTCAACAATAATAAAAACGTGAACAAAATTTATTTGAGACGCGCCGAGAATCGAACCCGCAACACTCTAGATACATGCTTGGAAAAGTTCCCTCTCCTGAAGTATAGGAATCTGTCCGCATCTCTGTGAAAGATTTATAGGTCTTATTCTGGAACGTTTTATCATCTCATACGTGGTTTAATGCTGTAGAGCGCTCTGGCATGTGTCTAGGTAGGTGTGGGTTCGATTCCCACCGCGTCAGCGGTAAGTTTTTTTTTTTTAGAGTTTCTACTGGATTGGATAATATTCATTATTTCTAATACTGAGTCTCTTCCAACATCCGCTAATTTTAATTGAAATTCGGATATTAAAGAGTGAATAAACAAAAGATATACTTCTGTAAAAATATTTTCGAAAAGTTTTCTAGCATATTTGGTGGTTCTTGTGAAAAAAATACTGCTAAAGAGCAGGGGGAAAAAAAGCTTGATTTTGCTCTCTATCTTACTGTGCTATAGTAACGAGTTATAATTTATATCTACGTATGCAGAGAATTCCTTTAATGCTTCAATCCTCGCAGTATAAATTAAAAAATAATTAAATATTTTAAAAGTAATAACTTCAACATCAACTTTCATTAATCTAATCCATGATAGACACTGTTATGAAGAATATGGACAGGGCAACCTATTCCAATTACATTTCTGTTCAAAGTTTGCTTTAACAATGAGAATATATTTTGCCTTGCTTCCTATAAAAACCTCCAAAATTAACATTATCACCTTTAAGTGTGATACATTTTGAGGACAAATTACATTTTTCCAGACTCTTTAGTTTTGATATTGTTTCAGATGCTTCATTTGGAGTTGTTTCTAACTCAAGAGCCTTTGTTTGAATTCCACTTTTTCTGTCGAAGTGTTCGAATGATTAGAGGGAAAATTTTAGCGACCCATTATTGCTAACATCCGTAGACACCCCAATATCAGATACATTACGTAATGTCTTCGCTGATTCGGTTTCTGTGTGCGGAAAATTTTGGATATTAATCAGCAATTGCTTGGTTAATTATTGATTTTATTTTTGGTCCTTACACATGAAAATCTTTGGCAATTGCTGAGTCGTCAAAGAGTTTACAAGTTAAATCTGCAATGCAGTCCGATTGATTTTTAAGAATGGTGGTGCCTGGCGGCATGGGGGCGGGTAGGGGGGGGCTCAGTCGGTAGATTGCCAGTTTCCCAATCTGCAGTTCCCAGATTCGATTCCCAGTTGGATCAGCGTTCAGATTTATCTCCGCAAAACTCCCCGTCCCGCCCACGGTCAGAAGGACACACTGATGGGCATGGAAAAGCCACCGTCATTCGGATGAGGCGTTAAGCCGTGGCTCCGTGTGGGGGGAACCATACCCTCTGCACGTTGACCGAGGCCTTACCTTAGTCACATCTCTGACCACATATTGATTCAGGAGAACTGGAAAAGCGCTTAGAAACTCCCGTTTTTAACACTCGACGCAGTTGCATATATTGATGCCAACGCCATTCGTTTGAATACCGTACCTCAATACTGTGTCGTATTTTTCCCTACTGCACATGACTTTGGTGCATTTCTATCGTCGGAGTATTGCGATATCTCGTGTGTGCTTTTTCTTCGTTTATTCCTTAATTTATGTAACTCGGGTAGCTGATTTCTGGTGTGATCATAATATCCACCTACGGTTGGTAATCCACCTGCGAGGTCATGGGCATGACCCCTATATGCATCCTGTCCATTCGAATTTTTGGATTTTGCATAGGGCAGAGAGAAGCGTCCTAATCGACTCATCCCACGCTTTCTTCCGTGCCAGAACTGGGTAAAGCCAGTTTCCTGGTGTTGCTTTGAGCAGCACCTATTTGATCGATTAAGTACTTTCTCAAGGCATCTATTGTGCGTGTGCCTGAAGTCAAAAACAAATGCCCAAGACGGAGGCAGATCGAGCTAGATTAATAAAATAAGCAATATCGAGCTAGATTAATGAATTTAGTAAAATATGAAGGACCAGACTTATAGGCATATACAGAAACATCTGAGAGCCTCGTTCCTGTAACTGTGTCCGTTAGACTGTTGCGCCCGCTAAGCAGAGACCAGTTTTTTATATCCTTCAAAAATAATTTGCTGTTGAGTACAAATAGCAATAATTATTTTACATTTCTTGTTTACTTACTTTTACACCGCTAATTTCTATCACATCAGTGCTTAAGATGCCATTCATGCTGCCACATAAATACTTTATCTCCACAGCTGTCCCATTAGCTTTGTAAGTGGTGGATTTTCCACTGTCATATTTGGTATGAAATCCTGTATAAAGGAAAACATACGCAGTGTAAAGTATTCATATATTATAATAAAACCTAAGTAATCTTAAAAAATAATAATTATTTTCTTCACTGTAAGAAAACACTCAATTTCCTAAGACAAATTCTTATCCTAAGTTCAATTCACTGGCAGTTATTAAGAATTTTTTTTGCACAGCGATTTTGGTATTTCGTTTGCGTTTGATAGAATATATATACAGTAACCATTAAATTATGACCAACCACTTTGATATAATGCTATGAAACCTACTCGTACTCGAATAATTGCCTGGACATAACGTTGCACGTGTGTTACTATGGTGTGATAGATCTCTAAAGATACGCTATCTGATCAAAAGTATCCGGACACTCCTTCTGAGTAGTGAGTTCGACCCATATACGCCACAACCATGACCCAATGGAGGTATAAAAGGACGCACGTGGCTTGGCAAACCCCATAGACACGCATAAACAGGAGAATGGGCGGCACAGCAGAACTCAATGACTTTCAATGTGGCACGGTCATAGGATGCAAGAAGTCAGTTCGTGGCATCTGGGCCCTGCTGCAGCAGTCCGATCAACTGTAAGGGATGTCATCTTGAAGTGGAAATGCCTACGAGCAACAACAGTGCAATCGCTACCTAGTAGGTCACGTAAAATAACAGAACTGAACCGCCGAGTGCTGCAGCAGGTGGTGCGACAAAATCGCCTATCCTCGGGTGCAACACTCACGACCGAGTTCCAACATGCCTCTGGAAGCAACGCTAGCACCATAACAGTTCATCACGAGCTGCAGGAAACGTGTTTCCATGGCCAAGCAGCCACACATAAGCCTAACATTAACAAGATCAACGCCAAGCGTCAGTTTGAGTGGTGTTGAGCACTTGGGCAATCGAAACGCATTCTCTGGAGTGATGAATCACACTTCACCATCTGGCAGCCCCACAGACGAGTCTGGGTTCGGAGGATGTCAGGCAAACGCTACCTGCCCCACTGTGTCGTGCCAACTGTGAAGTTTTGTGGAGGAGGCATTATGCCCTGGGACTGTTTTTCATGTCTCAGGCTGAGCCCTCTAGTCCCAATGAATGCGACTCTGAACGCCGCGGCCTATAATGACATGCTCGACAACTCTGTGCTTCCAACTTTATGGCAACAATTCAATGAAGGCCCTTTCCTGTACGAACATGACAATGCCCCGTCCAGAAAGCGAGAACCATACAGGAATGGTTTGATGAGCATTCTTATTCCTTTGCATTGAAACTTTAATACTGGAATATTTCCTGGACACCATTTCTTTAGTTTAATACTTTGAAACGATTTAAATTTTAAGAGGAATGCAACGATTACCCGATTGGACTGTTTGCAAGCCAAGTGATAAGAGCACAGAAAACGTAGATCCCTGAGAGGAAGATAAGAAGCCCGAATTTGCTGCTGGCTTAATGTTAGCTCACCAACTCGCATCTGAGCTGTCGGCTGTCACAGGATGGACAGTATCCAGAGTAACTGTGTCCCGATGACTTCATGAAAGAGGAGTATATGCTAGTCACAGGATGGACAGTATCCAGAGTAACTGTGTCCCGATGACTTCATGAAAGAGGGGTATGTGCTAGTTACAGGACGGAGAGTATCCAGAGTAACTGTGTCCCGATGACTTCATGAAAGAGGGGGTATATGCTAGTCACATGATGGACAGTATCCAGAGTAACTGTGTCCCAATGACTTCATGAAAGAGGGGTATATGCTAGAAAACCCGTAGTTTGCATAGCACTAACCTCAGCTCATCGGAGGGAATAACTGGAATGGAGAAGACTGCACCTTAATTGGACCAATGATCGATGAGGACAGGTTCTCTTTTCGAATGACTCACGATATGTAAGTAGCGATTGTGGGCAACACTTCACCTGGAGAGAGGCTATCAGCGCCTGAACATCGTGGAAAGAGACCGTTTTGTTGGGAGTGGCTTGTTGGTCTCCGGAGGTATCGTTATCAACGATCCCACTGACCTGCATGTCTTCTCAAGAGGGGCTTGAACTGCCATTAGATAAGGAGAAGAGAACCTAGAGTTTGTAGAGGTGCCATTGGGTCAGAATTCATTTCTATTGATGATAACACTTATCCACATAGATCTCAGATAGTGTGGAAGAATACCTTGAGAGTGAGGATATCCGGAGAATGGATTGGCCATCGAGGTCCGCAGACCTAAATCCCATGAAACATGAATGGACATTTTATTAACTGAGAAATGCTCCTTTAGAGGAGTCGGATTTGAAGTCTTATTGGATGACCTTATTAGAAGCATGAGAGCTCCTCGTGCAAGCTGTTAGGGATAATCATGCTCCTTAGTGAACAACGTTCATTTCAGTGATCTATAATTTTTAATAATTAGAAAACTTTTCCGATTATTGGAAAAGTTGCAAGCTTAATTTTATAACTCAACACGTATTCCGATTTATTCTTCTTTCAAATGGGATATTAAATATGCTCTTAAACTTTAGTTAAATTCTAAAACTGCTCTCTTGAGATATTTGTATGTGTTATCAGCTTCCTTAAATTATGAGCAGCATGTGTGACGTGTGTAGGAAATGCAGAAACCATGAAACAAAAGATTACAGTGAATACATGAAAGGGATTGTTCTATTTTTTAACTGACGGTGAGATCTCTATCAGGTCGAAAAAAAAGATTTAGTTGTACTTTTTAAAAAGTTAGTACAAATTTAACTTTTCTCAGCTGTTGTAAAGAATTTAAAATATTGAAGAATCGACAATAATATGAAAGAATACCTCAGGAAAAAAGAAAAGCATTTGTGAACTTAAAATGCATTGAACAAAGATGAAAAAAATTATCCTTTTAGCCGAACTTTATTTCTAACGATTGGTGCAATCACCAAAACCACCCTGATTGAGAGTTCAACAGAGCAGTGCAACAGTCTGCCGACCTTCCTATCGCTTTTCACTGTATTTTGGTTTCTCGATTAATATACAGTTTTTTGTTTGTTTGTTTGTTTGCTTTTTTGCATTAGGATGGTTCAAGGTTGACCTGGACTTTTCCCCCTCCATCATCAGGCCCTCCGCGTGTGCACAGAATCCTTCCGGACCTCACCGTTCCAGAGTCTTTACGTTGAGACCGATAAGCCATCTTTATCTCTTCACCATCAACAGTTGTCCCTGCAATACGCATCTAAATTACGATCCCTGCCTGGCCATCCCACTTGGGACTGCATTTTCCGTCCAAAGTGGGAAATACTTTACACAAATCGGCCGACTGTCTTTGGGTTGTTTTACCTCTGAGCGGCACTTTTTTGCACACAATGGGCTAAATGGCCAGGTCACATGGACCCCGAAGGCTTAGAGAAGGTTTGGGGAGGGGACCTACTGGAAGAGCTGTTGGGAGACAGATGGTAGCCTCCCGTCAGGCCATCCAGTGTGTTCTTTAACGTGCACAAGGTATGGCTCTCCCGCACACGGGGCCACGGCTTAATGTCCCATCCGACGGACGGCGGCCTTTCCATCGGTGTGCCCTACTGACCGTGGGCAGGGCGGGGAATTTTGCGGAACGGAACCGGAGATTGCAACAAATAGTACAATTGTCCTATAGCATGACGTTAATCCTGACCTGTGACAAGGAGCAAAGCATTGACTAGGATGATTCGAAAAAGTTTTGATTTTTCAGAATGATGCCAATCATGACTTGTTCTCTCGAGACGAAAACAGGTCAAAAATCAATATTCAAACTGAACCTGGACTCATGTTTAAGGAACACATATGTCCACTGGTCAGTTGGGTTGGGTTGTTTTACCTCTGAGCAGCACTTGTTTGCACACCATGGGCTAAATGGCCAGATCACATGGACCCCGAAGGCTCAGAGAAGGTTGGGGGAGGGGACCCACTGGAAGAGCTGTTGGGAGACAGATAGTAGCCTCCCGTCAAGGCCATCCAGCGTGTTCTTTAACGTGCACAGGGTATGACTCTCCCGCACACGGGGCCACGGCTTAACGTCCCATCCGATGGACGGCGGCCTTTCCATCGGTGTCCCCTACTGACCGTGGGAAGGGCGGGGAATTTTGCGGAAATAAATCTCAACGCTGACCCAGCTGGGACTCGAAACCTGGAAACTACAGATTGCAGATATGAGGAATTGGCTGACCATAAGAGGAGTATAAAATCTTCTGAATGGTACACATTCATTCCTGTACAACACGAGCCAAATGCATAGCGCATTGTCTCATTGAAAAATGCCTTCACCATATAGGGACAACATTAACATTGAAAGGTGCACTTGATCTGCAACCACTATATTGAAGCAATCCATAATACACTTCATATCTTGTATCTGTATTAGAAAAAACAATTAATTAGGACAGGTCGTCCTCCATGACAACTCCTCCACATGCATCACACATTGCTTGTAGATACAGTGCACATGGGATCTATTGCCTCGTGCTACTTTTGCCATGCGCAGTCGTCCATCTGCATGACGCAAAAGGAAACGGATTCATCTGGTTAGCAGACGTTTTCTTGAGTGTCTCAACTGATGTCTGCAGAAGACATTTGACCATCTGTCATCTCGGACACACACTTTATATTTTATTTCTCACCATAAGTCCTCTGCTTAAGGGTTGTTTTTCCTTCAATCTCAATCTCAAATGTCTTCTGCAGACTGATGTCTGCAGAAAACATTTCACCATCTGTCATCTCGGACACACACTTTATATTTTATTTCTCACCATAAGTCCTCTGCTTAAGGGTTGTTTTTCCTTCAATGTGTTGCAGTCCCAAAACTCACAACATTTCGTCTGCAACAAACAACGACTGTTCATTTTTAGGTAAAGTCCCCCCACACACACACCTGGCACGAACAATCATTCTTCTATCAGATTCTGATAAATTCTGCACTTTGCTCATTATTATATTACTTAATTGTCTTATAAACTTCACAACGAATGTTGTACATCAGGCCATATTCCACCCGGACAGTTCATTCTTCATCCTAGAGTCAAGTGTTCCTACTTCAACCACTAGTGAGTTTATTAAGTATAATGTATTAGTTCTCAAATATCAATGTAACCTGCCAATAACATACGACAATTTTAGTTATCAGGAAAAAGCTTTAATAGGTTCTACTTAACAGGAGAGTTTTAGATTATATTCTCTCAGGGACCTACGTTTTCTGTGCTTTTATCACTTGGCTTGCAAACAGTCCAATCGGGTAATCGTATTGGTGATGATGATGACAAAAATCCATCCATCCTTGATCCTCTTACTCCTTTGCATTGAAACTTTAATACTGGAAATATGTCCTGGACACCATTTCTTTAGTTTAATACTTTGACACGATTTAAATTTTAAGAGGAATGCAACGATTACCCGATTGGACTGTTTGCAAGCCAAGTGATAAGAGCACAGAAAACGTAGGTCCCTGAGAGGAAGATAAGAAGCCCGAATTTGCTGCTGGCTTAATGTTAGCTCACCAACTCGCATCTGAGCTGTCTGCTGTCACAAGATGGACAGTATCCAGAGTAATTGTGCCCAGATGACTTCATGAAAGAGGGGTATATGCTAGTCACAGGATGGACAGTATCCAGAGTAACTGTGTCCCGATGACTTCATGAAAGAGGGATATATGCTAGTCACAGGATGGACAGTATCCAGAGTAACTGTGTCCCGATGACTTCATGAAAGAGAGGTATATGCTAGTCACAGGATGGACAGTATCCAGAGTAACTGTGTCCCGATGACTTCATGAAAGAGGGGTATATGCTAGTCACAGGATGGACAGTATCCATGCTAGTCACAGGATGGACATTATCCAGAGTAACCGCGTCCCGATGACTTCATGAAAGAGGGATATATGCTTGTCAGAGGATGGACAGTATCCAGAATAACAGCGTCCCGATGACTTCATGAAAGAGGGGTATATGCTAGTCACAGGATGGACAGTATCCAGAGTAACTGTGTCCCGATGACTTCATGAAAGAGAGGTATATGCTAATCACACGATGGACAGTATCCAGAGTAACTGTGTCCCGATGACTTCATGAAAGAGGGGTATATGCTAGTCACAGGATGGACAGTATCCAGAGTAACTGTGTCCCGATGACTTCATGAAAGAGAGGTATATGCTAATCACAGGATGGACAGTATCCAGAGTAACTGCGTCCCGATGACTTCATGAAAGAGGGGTATATGCTAGTCACAGGATGGACAGTATCCAGAGTAACTGTGTCCCGATGACTTCATGAAAGAGGGGTGTATGCTAGTCACAGGATGGACAGTATCCAGAGTAACTGTGTCCCGATGACTTCATGAAAGAGGGGTATATGCTAGTCACACGATGGACAGTATCCAGAGTAACTGTGTCCCGATGACTTCATGAAAGAGGGGTATATGCTAGTCACAGGATGGACAGTATCCAGAGTAACTGCGTCCCGATGACTTCATGAAAGAGGGGTGTATGCTAGTCACAGGATGGACAGTATCCACAGTAACTGTGTCCCGATGACTTCATGAAAGAGGGGTATATGCTAGTCACACGATGGACAGTATCCAGAGTAACTGTGTCCCGATGACTTCATGAAAGAGGGATATATGCTAGTCACAGGATGGACAGTATCCAGAGTAACTGTGTCCCGATGACTTCATGAAAGAGGGGTATATGCTAGTCACAGGATGCACAGTATAAAGAGTAACTGTGTCCCGATGACTTCATGAAAGAGGGGTATATGCTAGTCACACGATGGACAGTATCCAGAGTAACTGTGTCCCGATGACTTCATGAAAGAGGGGTATATGCTAGTCACAGGATGGACAGTATTCAGAGTAACTGTGTCCCGATGACCTCGTGAAAGATGGGTATATGCTAGTCACAGGATGGACAGTATTCAGAGTAACTGTTTCCCGATGACTTCATGAAAGAAGTGTATATGCTACTCACAGGATGGACAGTATCCAGAGTAACTCTGTCCCGATGACTTCATGAGAGAGGGGTATATGCTAGTCACAGGATGGCCAGTATCCAGAGTAACTGTGTCCCGATGACTTCATGAAAGAGAGGTATATGCTAATCACAGGATGGACAGTAACCAGAGTAACTGTGTCCCGATGACTTCATGAAAGAGGGGTATATGCTAGTCACAGGATGGACAGTATCCAGAGTAACTGTGTCCCGATGACTTCATGAAAGAGGGGTATATGCTAGTCACACGATGGACAGTATCCAGAGTAACTGTGTCCCGATGACTTCATGAAAGAGGGATATATGCTAGTCACAGGATGGACAGTATTCAGAGTAACTGTGTCCCGATGACCTCGTGAAAGATGGGTATATGCTAGTCACAGGATGGACAGTATTCAGAGTAACTGTTTCCCGATGACTTCATGAAAGAAGTGTATATGCTACTCACAGGATGGACAGTATCCAGAGTAACTCTGTCCCGATGACTTCATGAGAGAGGGGTATATGCTAGTCACAGGATGGCCAGTATCCAGAGTAACTGTGTCCCGATGACTTCATGAAAGAGGGGTGTATGCTAGTCACAGGATGGACAGTATCCAGAGTAACTGTGTCCCGATGACTTCATGAAAGAGAGGTATATGCTAGTCACAGGATGGACAGTATCCAGAGTAACTGCGTCCCGATGACTTCATGAAAGAGGGGTGTATGCTAGTCACAGGATGGACAGTATCCAGAGTAACTGTGTCCCGATGACTTCATGAAAGAGGGGTATATGCTAGTCACACGATGGACAGTATCCAGAGTAACTGCGTCCCGATGACTTCATGAAAGAGGGGTATATGCTAGTCACAGGATGGACAGTATCCAGAGTAACTGTGTCCCGATGACTTCATGAAAGAGGGGTATATGCTAGTCACAGGATGGACAGTATAAAGAGTAACTGTGTCCCGATGACTTCATGAAAGAGGGGTATATGCTAGTCACACGATGGACAGTATCCAGAGTAACTGTGTCCCGATGACTTCATGAAAGAGGGGTATATGCTAGTCACACGATGGACAGTATCCAGAGTAACTGTGTCCCGATGACTTCATGAAAGAGGGGTATATGCTAGTCACAGGATGGACAGTATTCAGAGTAACTGTCCCGATGACCTCATGAAAGATGGGTGTATGCTAGTCACAGAATAGACAGTATCCAGAGTAACTCTGTCCCGATGACTTCATGAAAGAGGGGTGTATGCTAGTCACAGGATGGACAGTATCCAGAGCAACTGTGTTCCGATGACTTCATGAAAGAAGGGTATATGCTAGTCACAGGATGGACAGTATCCAGAGTGACTCTGTCCCGATGACTTCATCAAAGAGGGGTATATGCTAGTCACAGGATGGACAGTATCCAGAGTAACTCTGTCCCGATGACTTCATGAAAGAGGGGTATATGCTAGTCACAGGATGGACAGTATCCAGAGTAACTGTGTCCCGATGACTTCATGAAAGAGGGGTATATGCTAGTAACAGGATGGACAGTATTCAGAGTAACTGTTTCCCGATGACTTCATGAAAGAAGTGTATATGCTACTCACAGGATGGACAGTATCCAGAGTAACTCTGTCCCGATGACTTCATGAGAGAGGGGTATATGCTAGTCACAGGATGGACAGTATCCAGAGTAACTGTGTTCCGATGACTTCATGAAAGAGGAGTATATACTAGTCACAGGATGGACAGTATCCAGAGTAACTGTGTCCCGATGACTTCATGAAAGAGGGTATATGCTTGTCACAGGATGGACAGTATCCAGAGTAACTGTGTCCCGATGACTTCATGAAAGAGGGGTATATGCTAGTCGCAGGATGGACAGTATCCAGAATAACTGCGTCCCGATGACTTCATGAAAGAGGGGTATATGCTAGTCACAGAATGGACAGTATCCAGAGTAACTGTGTCCCGATGACTTCATGAAAGAGAGGTATATGCTAATCACAGGATGGACAGTATGCAGAGTAACTGTGTCCCGATGACTTCACGAAAGAGGGGTATATGCTAGTCACAGGATGGACAGTATCCAGAGTAACTGTGTCCCGATGACTTCATGAAAGAGGGGTGTATGCTAGTCACAGGATGGACAGTATCCTGAGTAACTGTGTCCCGATGACTTCATGAAAGAGGGGTATATGCTAGTCACAAGATGGACAGTATCCAGAGTAACTGTGTCCCGATGACTTCATGAAAGAGGGGTATATGCTAGTCACAGGATGGACAGTATCCAGAGTAACTGCGTCCCGATGACTTCATGAAAGAGGGGTGTATGCTAGTCACAGGATGGACAGTATCCAGAGTAACTGTGTCCCGATGACTTCATGAAAGAGGGGTATATGCTAGTCACACGATGGACAGTATCCAGAGTAACTGTGTTCCGATGACTTCATGAAAGAGGGGTATATGCTAGTCACAGGACGGACAGTATCCAGAGTAACTGCGTCCCGATGACTTCATGAAAGAGGGGTATATGCTAGTCACAGGATGGACAGTATCCAGAGTAACTGTGTCCCGATGACTTCATGAAAGAGGGGTATATGCTAGTCACAGGATGGACAGTATAAAGAGTAACTGTGTCCCGATGACTTCATGAAAGAGGGGTATATGCTAGTCACAGGATGGACAGTATCCAGAGTAACTGTGTCCCGATGACTTCATGAAAGAGGGGTATATGCTAGTCACACGATGGACAGTATCCAGAGTAACTGTGTCCCGATGACTTCATGAAAGAGGGGTATATGCTAGTCACAGGATGGACAGTGTTCAGAGTAACTGTGTCCGGATGACCTCATGAAAGATGGGTATATGCTAGTCACAGGATGGACAGTATCCAGAGTAACTCTGTCCCGATGACTTCATGAAAGAGGGGTGTATGCTAGTCACAGGATGGACAGTATTCAGAGCAACTGTGTCCCGATGACTTCATGAAAGAAGGGTATATGCTAGTCACAGGATGGACAGTATCCAGAGTGACTCTGTCCCGATGACTTCATCAAAGAGGGGTATATGCTAGTCACAGGATGGACAGTATCCAGAGTAACTCTGACCCGATGACTTCATGAAAGAGGGGTATATGCTAGTCATAGGATGGACAGTATCCAGAGCAACTGTGTCCCGATGACTTCATGAAAGAGGGGTATATTCTAGTCACAGGATGGACAGTATCCAGAGTAACTGTGTCCCGATGACTTCATGAAAGAGGGGTATATGCTAGTCACACGATGGACAGTATCCAGAGTAACTCTGTCCCGATGACTTCATGAAAGAGGGGTATATGCTAGTCACAGGATGGACAGTATCCAGAGTAACTGTGTCCCGATGACTTCATGAAAGAGGGGTATATGCTAGTCACAGGATGGACAGTATTCAGAGTAACTGTGTCCCGATGACTTCATGAAAGAGGTGTATATGCTAGTCACTCGATGGACAGTATCCAGAGTAACTCTGACCCGATGACTTCATGAAAGAGGGGTATATGCTAGTCACAGGATGGACAGTATCCAGAGCAACTGTGTCCCGATGACTTCATGAAAGAGGGGTATATTCTAGTCACAGGATGGACAGTATCCAGAGTAACTGCGTCCCGATGACTTCATGAAAGAGGGGTATATGCTAGTCACAGGATGGACAGTATCCAGAGTAACTGTATCCCGATGACTTCATGAAAGAGGGGTATATGCTAGTCACAGGATGGACAGTATCCAGAGTAACTGTGTCCCGATGACTTCATGAAAGAGGGGTATATGCTAGTCACATCATGGACAGTATCCAGAGTAACTGTGTCCCGATGACTTCATGAAAGAGGGGTATATGCTACTCACAGGATGGACAGTATCCAGAGTAACTGTGTCCCGATGACTTCATGAAAGAGGGGTATATGCTAGTCACAGGATGGACAGTATCCAGAGTAACTGTGTCCCGATGACTTCATGAAAGAGGGGTATATGCTAGTCATAGGATGGACAGTATTCAGAGTAACTGTGTCCCGATGACTTCATGGAAGAGGTGTATATGCTAGTCACAGGATGGACAGTATCCAGAGTAACTCTGACCCGATGACTTCATGAAAGAGGGGTATATGCTAGTCACAGGATGGACAGTATCCAGAGCAACTGTGTCCCGATGACTTCATGAAAGAGGGGTATATTCTAGTCACAGGATGGACAGTATCCAGAGTAGCTGCGTCCCGATGACTTCATGAAAGAGGGGTATATGCTAGTCACAGGATGGACAGTATCCAGAGTAACTGTGTCCCGATGACTTCATGAAAGAGAGGTATATGCTAGTCACAGGATGGACAGTATCCAGAGTAACTGTGTCCCGATGACTTCATGAAAGAGAGGTATATGCTAATCACAGGATGGACAGTATCCAGAGTAACTGTGTCCCGATGACTTCATGAAAGAGGGGTATATGCTAGTCACAGGATGGACAGTATCCATGCTAGTCACAGGATGGACATTATCCAGAGTAACCGCGTCCCGATGACTTCATGAAAGAGGGATATATGCTTGTCAGAGGATGGACAGTATCCAGAATAACAGCGTCCCGATGACTTCATGAAAGAGGGGTATATGCTAGTCACAGGATGGACAGTATCCAGAGTAACTGTGTCCCGATGACTTCATGAAAGAGAGGTATATGCTAATCACACGATGGACAGTATCCAGAGTAACTGTGTCCCGATGACTTCATGAAAGAGGGGTATATGCTAGTCACAGGATGGACAGTATCCAGAGTAACTGTGTCCCGATGACTTCATGAAAGAGAGGTATATGCTAATCACAGGATGGACAGTATCCAGAGTAACTGCGTCCCGATGACTTCATGAAAGAGGGGTATATGCTAGTCACAGGATGGACAGTATCCAGAGTAACTGTGTCCCGATGACTTCATGAAAGAGGGGTGTATGCTAGTCACAGGATGGACAGTATCCAGAGTAACTGTGTCCCGATGACTTCATGAAAGAGGGGTATATGCTAGTCACACGATGGACAGTATCCAGAGTAACTGTGTCCCGATGACTTCATGAAAGAGGGGTATATGCTAGTCACAGGATGGACAGTATCCAGAGTAACTGCGTCCCGATGACTTCATGAAAGAGGGGTGTATGCTAGTCACAGGATGGACAGTATCCACAGTAACTGTGTCCCGATGACTTCATGAAAGAGGGGTATATGCTAGTCACACGATGGACAGTATCCAGAGTAACTGTGTCCCGATGACTTCATGAAAGAGGGATATATGCTAGTCACAGGATGGACAGTATCCAGAGTAACTGTGTCCCGATGACTTCATGAAAGAGGGGTATATGCTAGTCACAGGATGCACAGTATAAAGAGTAACTGTGTCCCGATGACTTCATGAAAGAGGGGTATATGCTAGTCACACGATGGACAGTATCCAGAGTAACTGTGTCGCGATGACTTCATGAAAGAGGGGTATATGCTAGTCACAGGATGGACAGTATTCAGAGTAACTGTGTCCCGATGACCTCGTGAAAGATGGGTATATGCTAGTCACAGGATGGACAGTATTCAGAGTAACTGTTTCCCGATGACTTCATGAAAGAAGTGTATATGCTACTCACAGGATGGACAGTATCCAGAGTAACTCTGTCCCGATGACTTCATGAGAGAGGGGTATATGCTAGTCACAGGATGGCCAGTATCCAGAGTAACTGTGTCCCGATGACTTCATGAAAGAGAGGTATATGCTAATCACAGGATGGACAGTAACCAGAGTAACTGTGTCCCGATGACTTCATGAAAGAGGGGTATATGCTAGTCACAGGATGGACAGTATCCAGAGTAACTGTGTCCCGATGACTTCATGAAAGAGGGGTATATGCTAGTCACACGATGGACAGTATCCAGAGTAACTGTGTCCCGATGACTTCATGAAAGAGGGATATATGCTAGTCACAGGATGGACAGTATTCAGAGTAACTGTGTCCCGATGACCTCGTGAAAGATGGGTATATGCTAGTCACAGGATGGACAGTATTCAGAGTAACTGTTTCCCGATGACTTCATGAAAGAAGTGTATATGCTACTCACAGGATGGACAGTATCCAGAGTAACTCTGTCCCGATGACTTCATGAGAGAGGGGTATATGCTAGTCACAGGATGGCCAGTATCCAGAGTAACTGTGTCCCGATGACTTCATGAAAGAGGGGTGTATGCTAGTCACAGGATGGACAGTATCCAGAGTAACTGTGTCCCGATGACTTCATGAAAGAGGGGTATATGCTAGTCACAGGATGGACAGTATCCAGAGTAACTGCGTCCCGATGACTTCATGAAAGAGGGGTGTATGCTAGTCACAGGATGGACAGTATCCAGAGTAACTGTGTCCCGATGACTTCATGAAAGAGGGGTATATGCTAGTCACACGATGGACAGTATCCAGAGTAACTGCGTCCCGATGACTTCATGAAAGAGGGGTATATGCTAGTCACAGGATGGACAGTATCCAGAGTAACTGTGTCCCGATGACTTCATGAAAGAGGGGTATATGCTAGTCACAGGATGGACAGTATAAAGAGTAACTGTGTCCCGATGACTTCATGAAA
This sequence comes from Ryuthela nishihirai, assembly GCA_038380435.1. NCBI lineage: Eukaryota > Metazoa > Arthropoda > Arachnida > Araneae > Heptathelidae > Ryuthela > Ryuthela nishihirai. Next base: position 31,855,083 of record JAWZYU010000022.1, read on the forward strand.
GAGGGGTATATGCTAGTCACACGATGGACAGTATCCAGAGTAACTGTGTCCCGATGACTTCATGAAAGAGGGGTATATGCTAGTCACACGATGGACAGTATCCAGAGTAACTGTGTCCCGATGACTTCATGAAAGAGGGGTATATGCTAGTCACAGGATGGACAGTATTCAGAGTAACTGTCCCGATGACCTCATGAAAGATGGGTGTATGCTAGTCACAGAATAGACAGTATCCAGAGTAACTCTGTCCCGATGACTTCATGAAAGAGGGGTGTATGCTAGTCACAGGATGGACAGTATCCAGAGCAACTGTGTCCCGATGACTTCATGAAAGAAGGGTATATGCTAGTCACAGGATGGACAGTATCCAGAGTGACTCTGTCCCGATGACTTCATCAAAGAGGGGTATATGCTAGTCACAGGATGGACAGTATCCAGAGTAACTCTGTCCCGATGACTTCATGAAAGAGGGGTATATGCTAGTCACAGGATGGACAGTATCCAGAGTAACTGTGTCCCGATGACTTCATGAAAGAGGGGTATATGCTAGTAACAGGATGGACAGTATTCAGAGTAACTGTTTCCCGATGACTTCATGAAAGAAGTGTATATGCTACTCACAGGATGGACAGTATCCAGAGTAACTCTGTCCCGATGACTTCATGAGAGAGGGGTATATGCTAGTCACAGGATGGACAGTATCCAGAGTAACTGTGTTCCGATGACTTCATGAAAGAGGAGTATATACTAGTCACAGGATGACAGTATCCAGAGTAACTGTGTCCCGATGACTTCATGAAAGAGGGTATATGCTTGTCACAGGATGGACAGTATCCAGAGTAACTGTGTCCCGATGACTTCATGAAAGAGGGGTATATGCTAGTCGCAGGATGGACAGTATCCAGAATAACTGCGTCCCGATGACTTCATGAAAGAGGGGTATATGCTAGTCACAGAATGGACAGTATCCAGAGTAACTGTGTCCCGATGACTTCATGAAAGAGAGGTATATGCTAATCACAGGATGGACAGTATGCAGAGTAACTGTGTCCCGATGACTTCACGAAAGAGGGGTATATGCTAGTCACAGGATGGACAGTATCCAGAGTGACTGTGTCCCGATGACTTCATGAAAGAGGGGTGTATGCTAGTCACAGGATGGACAGTATCCTGAGTAACTGTGTCCCGATGACTTCATGAAAGAGGGGTATATGCTAGTCACAAGATGGACAGTATCCAGAGTAACTGTGTCCCGATGACTTCATGAAAGAGGGGTATATGCTAGTCACAGGATGGACAGTATCCAGAGTAACTGCGTCCCGATGACTTCATGAAAGAGGGGTGTATGCTAGTCACAGGATGGACAGTATCCAGAGTAACTGTGTCCCGATGACTTCATGAAAGAGGGGTATATGCTAGTCACACGATGGACAGTATCCAGAGTAACTGTGTTCCGATGACTTCATGAAAGAGGGGTATATGCTAGTCACAGGACGGACAGTATCCAGAGTAACTGCGTCCCGATGACTTCATGAAAGAGGGGTATATGCTAGTCACAGGATGGACAGTATCCAGAGTAACTGTGTCCCGATGACTTCATGAAAGAGGGGTATATGCTAGTCACAGGATGGACAGTATAAAGAGTAACTGTGTCCCGATGACTTCATGAAAGAGGGGTATATGCTAGTCACAGGATGGACAGTATCCAGAGTAACTGTGTCCCGATGACTTCATGAAAGAGGGGTATATGCTAGTCACACGATGGACAGTATCCAGAGTAACTGTGTCCCGATGACTTCATGAAAGAGGGGTATATGCTAGTCACAGGATGGACAGTGTTCAGAGTAACTGTGTCCGGATGACCTCATGAAAGATGGGTATATGCTAGTCACAGGATGGACAGTATCCAGAGTAACTCTGTCCCGATGACTTCATGAAAGAGGGGTGTATGCTAGTCACAGGATGGACAGTATTCAGAGCAACTGTGTCCCGATGACTTCATGAAAGAAGGGTATATGCTAGTCACAGGATGGACAGTATCCAGAGTGACTCTGTCCCGATGACTTCATCAAAGAGGGGTATATGCTAGTCACAGGATGGACAGTATCCAGAGTAACTCTGACCCGATGACTTCATGAAAGAGGGGTATATGCTAGTCACAGGATGGACAGTATCCAGAGCAACTGTGTCCCGATGACTTCATGAAAGAGGGGTATATTCTAGTCACAGGATGGACAGTATCCAGAGTAACTGTGTCCCGATGACTTCATGAAAGAGGGGTATATGCTAGTCACACGATGGACAGTATCCAGAGTAACTCTGTCCCGATGACTTCATGAAAGAGGGGTATATGCTAGTCACAGGATGGACAGTATCCAGAGTAACTGTGTCCCGATGACTTCATGAAAGCGGGGTATATGCTAGTCACAGGATGGACAGTATTCAGAGTAACTGTGTCCCGATGACTTCATGAAAGAGGTGTATATGCTAGTCACTCGATGGACAGTATCCAGAGTAACTCTGACCCGATGACTTCATGAAAGAGGGGTATATGCTAGTCACAGGATGGACAGTATCCAGAGCAACTGTGTCCCGATGACTTCATGAAAGAGGGGTATATGCTAGTCACAGGATGGACAGTATCCAGAGTAACTGTGTTCCGATGACTTCATGAAAGAGGAGTATATACTAGTCACAGGATGGACAGTATCCAGAGCAACTGTGTCCCGATGACTTCATGAAAGAGGGGTATATTCTAGTCACAGGATGGACAGTATCCAGAGTAGCTGCGTCCCGATGACTTCATGAAAGAGGGGTATATGCTAGTCACAGGATGGACAGTATCCAGAGTAACTGTGTCCCGATGACTTCATGAAAGAGAGGTATATGCTAGTCACAGGATGGACAGTATCCAGAGTAACTGTGTCCCGATGACTTCATGAAGAGGGGTATATGCTAGAAAACCCGTAGTTTGCATAGCACTAACCTCAGCTCATCGGAGGGAATAACTGGAATGGAGAAGACTGCACCTTAATTGGAATAATGATCGATGAGGACAGGTTCTCTTTTCGAGTGAATCACGATATGTAAGTAGCGATTGTGGGCGACACTTCACCTGGAGAGAAGTTATCAGCGCCTGAACATCGTGGAAAGAGACCGTTTTGTTGGGAGTGGCTTGTTGGTCTCCGGAGGTATCGTTATCAACGCTCCCACTGACCTGCATGTCTTCTCAAGATGGACTTCAACTGCCATCAGATAAGGAGACGAGAATCTAGAGTTTGTAGAGGTGCCATTGGGTCAGAATTCATTTCTATTGAAGATAACACTTATCCACATAGATTTCAGATAGTGGAGGAATACCTTGAGAGTGAGGATATCCGGAGAATGGATTGACCATCGAGGTCCGCAGACCTAAATCCCATTTAACATGCATGGACCATTTATTTACTGAGAAATGCTCCTTTAGAGGAGTCGGATTTGAAGTCTTATTGGATGACCTTAATAGAAGCATGAGAGCTCCTCGTGCAAGCTGTTAGGGATAATCTTGCTCCTTAGTGAACAACGTTCATTTCAATACCAGCAGTGATCTATAATTTTTAATAATTAGAAAACTTTTCCGATTTATTGGAAAAGTTGCAAGCTTAATTTTATAACTCAACACGTATTCCGATTTATTCTTCTTTCAAATGGGATATTAAATATGCTCTTAAACTTTCGTTAAATTCTAAAACTGCTCTCTTGAGATATTTACATCTGTGATCAGCTCCTTAAATTATGAGCAGCATGTGTAACGTGTGTAGGAAATGCAGAAACCATGAAACAAAAGATTACAGTGAAAGCAAGAAAAAGATTGTTCTATTTTTTAACTGACGGTGAGATCTTTATCAGGTCGATAAAAAGATTTAGTTGTACTTTTTCCAAAATTAGTACAAATTTAACATTTCTCAGCTGTTGCAAAGAATTTAAAATATTTAAGAATCGACAATAATATGAAAGAATACTCAGGAAAAAAAGAAAAGCATTTGTGAACTTAAAATGCATTGAACAAAGATGAAGAAATGATCCTTTTAGCCGACCTTTATTTCTAACGATTGGTGCAATCACCCAAAACCACCCTGATTGAGAGTTCAACAGAGCAGTGCAACAGTCTGCCGACCTTCCTATCGCTTTTCACTGTATTTTGGTTTCTCGATTAATATACAGTTTTTTGTTTGTTTGTTTGTTTGCTTTTTTGCATTAGGATGGTTCAAGGTTGACCTGGACTTTTCCCCCTCCATCATCAGGCCCTCCGCGTTTGCACAGGAGCTTTCTGCACCTCACCGTTCCAGAGTCTTTAAGTTGAGACTGATAAACCATCTTTATCTCTTCACCATCAGCAGTTGTCCCTACAATAGGCATCTAAATTACGATCCCTGTCTGGCCATCCCACTTGGGACTGCATTTTCAGTCCAAAGTGGGAAATGCCTTACACAAATCGGCCGACTGTCGTTCGTCCTTTCGATTAGCGAGTCCCAGGCTACCTCAGAGACATCAACGCCAGTCTTGATAGCGTCACACAGTCGACAGCAGAGCCATTTCCACCATGGCTCGCTGTTTCCCCTTCCTGTGATTTCTCTCTTTGCAGGACGGGGAAGGCCTTTACACCCGACTGTGTTTATCAGCAACCCTTTGCCAGCCACCGTGCTGAGTACCCGGACTTCTTGCCTGTCTTCAAAGATGGCTCGAAGTCCATCACATCAGTGGCATCGGCCATGATCTGCTGCTGTGATGTAATCGTTGCAGACCAGATCCCACTGCACTGTTCTATCTTCACTGCAGAGTTGCACACTATCAGTCTCACCTTTGTCAGTATGTGCTTTATACCGACTCGCTCAGTTGGCTACAGGCTTTGATCTCGGTGAGGCATCGGCTTCACCCAGTTCTTTATAAGATCCACTAGCAGCAACATCGTCTGGCAGCCACCACCAACATTCTCTTCTGTTGGGTGCCCGGTCACGTCAGTATCAGGGGCAATGACTTGGCAGGTGCTGCTGCCAAGTGAGCCACGCCCCTGTCCAGCTCTCGGTTGCCGATTCGATATCTGAATTTCCGACAGCGTTTTACCATCGAGCTCCGGGGAAAGTGGCAGAGATCTTGGTCAGAACACCTTACAAACAGCTCTTTGAGATCAAACATATCATGGCAGAACCTGCGGTAACAAGACTGCCAAACCGTGGCAGTCATGTTACCGCAGGAGGAAGTTGTACCTGTTACAGTCTTGGATCGCAGGAGGAAGTTGTACTTGCTGCGCTCCACTTAGGTCATTCGTTTCTTCTACGGGCAGACGACGAACCTAAGTGCGAGTTTTGTGATACCGTTTTAAGTATTAAACATATTTTAATTGAATGTCCAAGTTTCAACTTTGAACGGCATACGTTTTTAAATTTTCAAAATTTTACCTCCGAGTCCCTTACACTCGGACATCTCTTATCAGACCATTTTTGTTTTACCTCTATATTTAAATATATACACTCGCTTATAGTTTTATTTCCCTATTTATTATTCTATAGGTTTAACCCAGGTCGCTTACACCTGTTTTTTTTAATATTGAACATATTTATACATTTGATTTTTGTTGTCCTCAACGTTTCATTTTATTGTTTTACGTTTTTCTTGTTGCCTTTGTAATTTATTTTTAAAAATTGGTTGAGGGTGTCAAGACTTATCTTTTTCCTTTTTGGACATTCATTTGGCGCATTATGGCCTTCGATGCCCTTGTGCCATAGATGCTCTTGTGCCATAGAACCCTCAACAACCGAACCCAAGTGAACAAGTGAGGAGAGATCTCGCGAGCCATAAGAGAGGGAACAAACAATTTTGGTGTTCATCTCGAACTTCGAGTACAAGTCAGCAGCGACTTCGCTTTTGGGAAGCCTGGAACTGTAGCTAACATAGGAAGAAGAATTCCTTTCCTCAAATCAGGACAGGCCCTTCCTAAACAGCTTTTCGCGGCATCCAAGCTCACAGAAACCTAAACCGCTTTGAACTTTGAAGTCCTTGCTAAAGAAGAAGTTATTGGCACGTTTTGGTAAACATTGGAAAGAACGCAGTATTAGTTCACTTATTGCTCCACCAGACGCACTGTCACTGGCCACGAACAGTGAGATATGTATTATATGACCATAGGAGCAGTGCAGTTTTGGCAAGCCATCGGTAGTTCCCCTTGCAGTGAGTGATTGACTGTTTTCACTAATTTGTGCAACGGTGCCAGGAGAGTAGAATCGTCCTGTTCACCCTCTCTTGTTTATGGGAATACATAGAACTCTCCGAAAGAAATAGATTAGGGTATCAATCTCGAATCCAGACGATAACCAAAGCAGAACACGTGATTTGAAGGATTACTGTGATTCATCATCCGTGGACCAGAATAGGAGTTCGAGGTGTCTTCTGTAGTGATTTGAACCCTGTGGAAGTGGAGAATAGGTAAGCGTTATTTTTCGTTAATGCCTTGCTCTCTCAGTTTGCAGTACAAAGCAGATTTAAAGTAAGATATTTAAGTTAGCAGAGGTTGAGCACATTCGAGTGTAAGAATGTATCCTCCATATTTTCACTTCATTTCTTTCCTCTGTATAGGCTGTTGTCACATCAATCGTTTTACATCTAGACTCCAGAGGACGACAACTATCATTTTAGTTATATTTAAGAATTCATAAGAGTTACTTATTATCGTTTAAAGCTTAATAAATTCACTAATGTTCTTTTGAAACTTACTTGCTAGACTTACGTCACAATTTTACGTTTTGGGTTATTGCCCAGCAGAGAGATTCTTGCCGAGCAGTGACCAGCTCCCCGAAAGCAGAGTGGAAGAGGGCATTGGACTGCCGAAACACCATTGCTTAGCCTAGTGAGTTCCTGAAACTTTGTGTATTCTGTTGACAGGAGGCGAGCCCTGAGGGAAAAGGAGCATTAGGAAGGTGTTCCCAGGGGCGTGGCGAAGGACTATGGTTGCGGGGGAGAGAGAAAACGAAACTTTTCCAACTCGAAAATCAAATTTTGCCAACTGACAAAAAATAATACCTCTGTTAGGTTCGTACCTTGATTTTCGCTCCGTGTGTGTGGGGGGGGAGGGGGCATTTTCGCAATTATCCTGCATTTTGGCATGTATCTTCCAATTTTTCCAATTAGCCATAATTTCAAAGAAATGATCCCAATAATTTTGAATATCATCTGAATTGTAACAAGTCAGTGTGAATTTTTCAAACTCCCCTTGATTTGGCCAGCTTTTCTTAATTACGCAAAACCAATCGCAATCTTTACATCTCTCCTATATTTGACGTCACTTCAAATTTTTCAACTATCCTAGATTTTTCCAAGTTGCCTCGATTTATCCAACTCTCCTTAATTTCACAAAAAAAATCCCAATTTTCATAACTCGCTTGTATTTTATCAAGTGGATTCGAATTTTGTCAACTGGTCTAGTCACTGGAAGGAGAGCTCTTCACCAATCCCCTGTGATGGTGAACCGGCCAGGCCTAGCACCTAATGTCCGACCCCGTCTTCTCGTGGTGCGGACCGTTAGTACCTTTCAAAAGAGATACTCTCTTGTGGAAGTGAATGGAAGGGGAGGGCTGCTAGATTAGTGTGGCCTACTGATCTGGACAACTATGGCTACTTTTCTTTTTTTTTTCTACCCTGCTGAGAAGTGGTCAACCACACAGGGTCCTGGTGCTGACCATATAAACCCACTGGACTGGACAGAAATATGGCTCTGAGCTTGATTATGGATCCTGATTTTGCTGCACTGGTGGGCTTCTGTGGAGGGAAAATCTTCCGCTGTGTTTTCTGTTTGTTTGTGGGTTGACAGCCCCACGTGAATAGATTCACAAGATATGTTTATCAGTTGGTGGATAATCCTGAGCAGAAGTCATCGCAGGCACCTGAACTCTTTGCTACTATTGGCATCGTCAAATTCTACATTGGAGGAAGTCTTCCAGTGTAGATGGCTTCAGCCTTTAGTGGTGGGGGAACGGGTCTTTGCCCCATGTCTGCTATTTGGGGGCTGTTTGATATTGTCGGCATTCCCTCTCTCAATAAACATAGTTTCTTTAAACTTCCCACTAACCATTTTCTCTCCATAGGGAGTTGGAATGTGAGGACTCTGCACAAAGCTTTTTCTCTTGATGTTCTCACACAAGAATTCCACAATATAATTTAGATATTCTCGGCTTGCAAGAGACCAGATGGACAGATAAAGGTCAGATTCTTAAAAATAATCCTAAATTTCTCTTTTCAGGGAGGGACGACAATAATCATCACTAGGGCGTGGGTCTGCTTCTCAGCAGACACGCTAGTGATGCTCTTCTAGGATATGAGTGCATTACCGAAAGGTTTCTTACAGCAAAATTTCAGACAAGCATTAAAGACTTGAATGTCATCTGCTGTTATGCCCCACTGAGGATGCCGATGAGGATGAGAAGGATAGGTTTTACAGACAACTTCAGGATATTTTGAATTCTGTCAAGAAAGGAGATATTACCCTTGTTCTAGGTGACTTCAATGCCAAAGTTGGTACTGACTCTGACCTTTGGGGAGGAGTAATAGGCCCTTTTGGTGTTGGTCGCTACAATGACAATGGGCAACGTCTCCTACAGGTAAGTAAACTCAATGGATTCAGAATAAGTAACACTTATTACAAACACCTACGACATACATAAGTACACATGGGTTTCACCTGATGGGCTGCATAAGAATACGATTGATTATATATTAATTAGCAGCAAATGGGCTAGTTCTGTTAGGAATACCAGGTCATATAGCAGAGCTGAAATTGGATCTGACCATTACCTAGTTAAAAGTGTCTTGCAACTTAAACTTAAAAAGTGTTGTGCTAGAAATTGTGACTAGAATAGTGAGTGTAAAAAGTGTTGCAGCTAAAAAATTTACTTTTAATACTGAAGCTCTGAAAGACCCAGTTATAGCTAAAGCTTACCATGATAAGTTACTTAGTCATTATGACAGTCATGGTTTGTTTACTACTGAAGCTGAGGAAGAATGGGGCCATTTTAAAGAGGTTTTTTTGGACACTAACAGTACTCTTTTAGGAAAAAAGGAACAGAAGAGGCAGAATTATCTGAGTGATAAGGCACTGGAGCTTATTTCAGAAAGGAAAAACTGCAGGAATGTCCTTAATCAATATTCTACTAGTCCTAATAGAAAGCATTACAGAGAACTTAATAAACGTGTAAAAGATCAGTTAGCTGCTGATAAGAATCTTTGGCTTGATGGCTTGGCTGACAAAGCTGAGGAAGCAGTTAGGCAGCACAACAGCAGAGAGCTGTACCAGATAGTTAATGTCTTGTGTGGTATAAAACGAACGGGTATACAGGGATTGAAGGATAAACAAGGTAAGGTTATAGAAAGTGAGGATTCTGTCATGGATAGGTGGGTTGAGCATTTCAATGATGTTCTAAACAATGTAGTTAGTTCTACTCCCATTGTTTGCAATGATGATAGATGCATTGGTGGCTTTAATATTGACCCTGTAACACAATCTGAAGTTATTTTGGCTATTTCTAAACTTACACTTCATAAATCCCCAAGGGTAGATGAAATTACTACGGATATGCTTAGAGCTGGTATTGTTTCGGTTACCACTTGGATGACTGAAATTCTGAATATCTTTTATAATGAAGGCATGGTTCCTAAGGATTTTGCCAGAGCTATTGTCATCCCTAACTTTAAAAAAGTGATCGCAGTTCTTGTGATAACTACGGGGTATCAGCCTACTTTCTGTTCCAGGGAAAGTTCTTTGGATGACTATGCTTAATAGAATTAAGAATCTGGTTGACAGTCAATTGAGTGATGAACAATGTGGATTCAGAATTGGTAGGGGATGTGTGGATCAGATATTTTCACTCAGGCAGATTCTTGAGAAATGTTTAGAGCTTCAGAAACCTTTGGTTGCTAGCTTTGTTGATTTCAAAAAGGCTTTCGACTCTGTTGATCGTCATAATTTGTGGTTGATTTTGAGATCATATGGTATTCCAGACAAGTTAGTTAACATAATGAAAAGCTCTCTATAATAACACTGAGTCGTGTGTGAGAGTTGGTAAGGCTTGCAATTGGTTTAGCATTACTTCTGGTGTTCGAGAAGGGTGCATTTTGTCTGCTTTTCTCTTTAGTTTGGTTATTGATTATGTTATGCGAAATTCACTTCAAGGGAAAGATTTTGGCCTTAAATGGACTGGAGATACGAAAATTTCTGATTTAGATTATGCTGATGATTTAGCCCTTTTGGCAAATGATGTTGATGAGATTGAACTCTTTCATTCGAGCTGTTGATGAGACTGGTAGTACAGTAGGTTTGGTTATAAACAGAGAGAAAACTAAAGTGATCAAAATTGGTCAGGCAGGTTGTGATTCAGTTAATCTGAATGGTTGCAATCTTGAGCAGGTGTCATATTTTAATTACCTTGGGAGTTGTGTAACACATACTGGTGATGTGCGGCATGAGATTAACAAATGAATAGGAGTTGTTGCCGAGATTTTTAAGAATCTATGGAAAATGTGGAGAAATAGGCATATACACCTAAAGATTAAAATTAGACTGTATAATAATTTGGTTCTGTCTAGGGTTAGTTATGGTAATGAAACTTGGATGCTGTGTGATTTTGATTCTAGATGCTTACGCAGTATCTTGTGCATTAGGTGGTTCAACTCTGTAACTAATGATGAGGTTAGGCAAAGGCGTTTGCAACCTCCTTTAAGCAGCATATTGTGCAGAGAGAGACTCCGTTGGTTTGGGCATGTTGCCCGTATGAATAATTATAGATTGACGAATAGGGTTATGAACAGTGTGCCTAAAGGCCTCAGAAAGAAGGGGAGACCTAGGATGCGGTGGGCAGACAATGTCAAACAGGACCTTATTATAATTGATGTTCAGTGGACTGATGCAGCAGATGTAGCTCAGGATAAGAGTTGCTTGGAAAACTAAATTGCACGGTCTGGTTGAACCTCCGTAGCCCATGGTTGCTTGAGGATGATAATGATGATGGCCTAGATTTTGCCAAGTTCCGTCGATTTTGCCAACTCTCCTAGATTTTGCCAACTCGCCGTAATTTTACAGAAAACATCGCAATTTTTACGTCTTCCCTGAATTTGACAAGTCATTTCGAATTTTATCAGCTCTCCTTAATTGCACAAGAAAGGCACAATTTTCACAACTCCCCTGTATTTTACCAAGTGGCTTCGAATTTTGCCAAACTCCCCTAGATTTTGTCAAGAGTTCTCAATTTTTCCAACACTCCTTAATTTCACAAAACCAATCCCAATTTTTACAACTGACCTGTACTTTACCAAGTGATTTCCAGTTTTGCCAACTCCCTTACATTTTGCCAAGTTGCCTCGATTTTACCACTTCTTAATTTTGCAAAAACAATCCCAATTTTTATATCTCCCCAAAATTTTGCCAAATTTTCTCGGTCTTGTGAACTCTCCTTAATTTCGCAAAAACAATCTGAATTTTCAAAAATCGCCTGTATTTTACCAAGTGGATTCGAATTTTGTCAACTGCCCTAGATTTTGCCAACTTTCCTCGATTTTGCCATTTCGCCAAAATTTTGCAGAAAAAAAATCCCAATTTTTACATCTCACCTGATTCTTGCAAAGTCATCCTGAATTTTGCCAACTCCCCCAAGATTTGCCAACTCTCTTAGATATTGCGAAGTTGCCTCGATTTTTCCAACACGTCATAATTTTACAGAAAAAAGATTCCAATTTTTACATCTCACCTGAATTTTGCCAACTCCCCCAAGATTTTGCCAAGTCGTCCTGATTTTGCCAACTCACCTGTATTTTACCAAGTGGCTTCGAATTTTGCCAACTGCTCTAGATTTTTCCCTTTTGATTTTCCCAACTGCCCTAGATTTGTCAAGGTGCCTCGATTTTGACAACTACCCTAGATTTTGCTAAATCCCTTAAATAATAACTCCCTGCCAAGTTGTCTAGATTTTGCTAACACCACTTAATTTTACAAATAAAAAAGATTACAAATTTTCACAACTCACCTAGGTTTTACGATGTTGCTTCGAATTTTGCCAACTCCGAGTTACTTTGGGGGAGCCTCCCTCACCCCCATAACTACGCCCCTGGGTGTCCCTATTTCATATTTTATGTGCAAGACAGTCAAATAATCTACTTTGCTGCTCTCTCTTATCCAATGTCCGTAGAGTGGAAATTACTCTTTGGACTTTTTTTATAGGATCTCTTTAGCAGCATTAGCTAATTTTCAGAAGTAAACATTTATTTATTAGAAACATTTTTATTTAAGTTTCATCATTTTTAAGAGGGGTCAGAGATACGAAAATAGTTAACTGGGGTTTAATTGTGTTGGGGGAAACAATCTCCACAGTTTAGCTGTTCTTGACATTGACTCTATAATAAAACATAAAGCAGCCATAAAACTTGGTAAGCGGTATAGAGCTCCACCCCATGTAAAACCATTTTCAATCGCACACCGGTCTAGAGTCCCATTTGGACCAACCTCTGTGGGCATGCGACAATTTCAATACGAAGGGAATTTGGTTTTAAGAAACTTCCACCTCGTCAGCCTTGAACTTAACAATTCAGCACATTGGATAAGTGCAGGTTTCTCACCAGATCATTGAATTCACTTTGTAGAATTAGGTGTGGAAGTTCATCATAGTCATAAAAATCGGGATATTTATTCTGAGGGAATTTTTCGGTCTTTTAATCAGATGTAGAAGATTCTCGGATTGGGTATTTTATGCTGTGCCTTGTCGTTTTGGTAAAATCTTTCATATTTATTAAGCAAAAATAATTGTCATTATGATGTTCTTTGACTCTCACTAGAATATTGAACGGATTATTGTATATCCTTTTCTCTTAAACCATTATCTTAGATGTCCTGTGCGTGTTTTTCACACAATACGACAAACTCAAAGTTATCTTTGTGAGGCAAGGGTCTCGCTCACCCCATTTTAATTATATAATTAGAATATATTTGTTTTTCCATGGAATGTTCATTATATCAATGGCGTGTAGGCTCATCATTGTACCGCGGCAATACAGGCCGCAGGGGCACGGTGTGCAGGCGGTGGCCTCGGTTCCCACTGCCCAGCTGCTCTTGTAGCTCGGGATAAGCTCTCGTCCTTGAAACCCTGAGGGGGTGAGTTGTAAGAGAGAAGACTGCGTGCGAGAATACAGTGGGTTGCGGTAGTACACAGAGTAGTAGGTACAGAGGTTACACCCTTTTTCATGGAGCGACATCAGAACGCCAGTGTTGAATTAAAGAACTATTCCACCGGTAATGCGTCAGGGAGGAATGCATCACCTGACATCACACGTGACATCTCGGAGGTTCCCGCTTTTTCAGCAGTGCGCGAGCTACACTATGCACACGTCCATCCCTACACTGTGACAGCCCGTACCGATTTCTAAACGGAACTGTTGTGTTGAGTTCTTTATTCCGGTTTTTAAATTTATAATAATATTCTGGTTGAAGCAGTACCCTTTTTAAAAAAAATTCCTATTAGAATTCCTTGATCTGCAGAGTTTTAGAATATCATAAAAAGGTTTAGCTGCACTGACTAATTGCATGCCGAAGCTTCCCACGGCCTCGATTTCAAACAGTATCACGTCACTTCCGCTCCCTGCGATATCTTGCGACCCGGTGTGTCATCACTCTTGACTAGTTCCTTGGCTCAACACTGAGGGCGCTGTATCCATAGGTTTCAACAAGAGGCTGAAATTGCCATTGGGCCTATGGGAATGTTACCTCTGTACCTACTGCCCTGTGGCGGTAGTAAGGGCTTAACTGTTGGGCAGTGCGGACGTGCGACGAGATCTGTTAACGTTTAAAGAGGATTCTGCCGTACCTGAGCAGAAAGACGATGGGCGGTGGAGATCGCTCTTCAGATGAAAGAAATTAAATGCTCTGCTTAATTTCTGCTTTGGAATTCAAGTTGTTTTGAGACTGCTCAGAGGTAAGATATCTCCCCTTGCATAGTGAAAGGTAGTACAATGATGCAGCAGGCATAACTATAGCCAGTCGAGCTACGTGTAAATACATGGAATAAAACTGTAAATATCTCCAACAGCGAAGTGCGTTGTTATTTTGGTGAAAGATTAACTCCGTCATTTCCAGCCTTTTAAGGAACTTAAGCGGAAGAAAAAACTTCATAACTGGTAACAATTTATATACAATCTTCACCCTCTGTTATATATCATGTGGGGATCGCCAAGGCACATTCTGAAACTAGAAATCCTTAGAGTCTTGATCTCCTAGTTTGCTACCAAAGTAAGCATTATAAAGTTTCTTAATAATTTCAGCAACATTCAGCTTCTTATTACTAGCAGTGAAAGTTATGTGGAACTTATAACTCTGGATTGTTTTTTTACATCTCCTGAGCATCTTGATACATTTTGAACACATTAAAATAACACTTACTCTCTGGCTACATTTTCCCCATTCAGCGTTTCTCAATGAGAGAGTGATACCATTGACAGAAACTGCTGCAGCTGCCACCTCTCGATGAAAATCCATTCTTAACAAGGGTGAGGGATACGAAACCAGGAAGAAGCTTTCATTTCCTCACGTTCTGGCACTTGACAGGAGTGAGGGGAAGTATGTAAATCAGGATGCACACACTAGAGTAGATTTGATGCAAATTATTTCACCCACTTAACTCTATAAACCAGTATGGGGGTTGAGGACAGACGGAGTTTTTAGAATACGTAGAAACAATAAACACATTTTTGGTTACATTTGAATGCATACATTCACATAGTGAAAACCTAGTACATATTTATATCTTGAAACTGTCTTCATTGCCTTTTTATATGTTTTCTCAAAAGTTCCTGTTGCCTTGTTATTTCTGTACTGCGACATTGTGGAAACGCCCCCTCACAGTACATACGCATAAATAGGGCAATAGTTTGATTTCTAGAAACCTGGATGTGATACAAAAAGAGATCATATTTTCTTGATTCCCTTTATATGTGTATCTAAAAAGCAGCAAAACTTCCTAGGCACCAGAACGCCTCTACGAAGTTTTGCTACTTTGTATGTTATGGAGCCTACTAAACACGGGGAAAGATTTTACATTTTTACAAGGATGCAGCTTGAAAACGACGCAAAAAATATTCAAAAATTTTAAAGAAATTTTAAGACCAATGAATTGCTGTTCAGTATTCCATGTTCCACAATTCTTTCAATATTAAACAATTATTAATGAATAAAGTTAAGAATCAGATCTATTTGATTCATATTGATAAGGAATTTTCATATTCTGCTATCGAAAAATTATTTAACCCTTTGAGCCTGACGTCTGCAGTGAAAAGGCATATAAAGTGCGGAAATTTTTTCTCACCATTTTCTCTAATCTCTCAAAATGCATAAAGAGATTGTTCAACAAAAGGAATTCTGAAACGGCACAGAAAAATTCTGAAGAGTTGAAACCCTGAAATAGCAGATATACAAGGTATTCCAGAATATCCTTTCTGTCGGCAAAAAAATGTAAAAAATATCCAGTTATGGTAGTTGATACAAAAACACCTTTAATACAAAAGCATATATGTACGTTACGATTTTGGTTACAAAATTTATATATAAATACACTTCTCGACATAGAAAATGCCACACCAGAAAATATTTGTCGGAGCGCTGTGCAAATAGGTGGGAAGTGTCAACAGTTGGGTGATGGAAATGAATGCAGTTGCGAACCAATCACGTGACAGAGGGCAAAACGGTTTGGCATAAGCTAAACTTGGTCTTCCTCACCTGGGCGTGTGGACCATTGCATCGGAGTGATCACGTGGTGAAAGCATGTGTAAAGAATGATGATACCTGAGCGACACCATCGGGAATCCTACCATCACACATATACTCTTACCAGAAACTTTATCATCGGGCTACGTGAACGATGTACAAGGAATTTTATTACCCATGATCTGGCAACCACTTCTACAAAAGAAAGTTCCAACAAAGCTGCAACCTCCTCGCATGACGATTCCAGTCAGGGGTCAAAATTTTAGAATATTTACTCACAAGTAAGTGAATCTATTTACCTTAAGTTGCTTAACTGTATTAATCTTCCAGATGATAAATGAAGGTTTCAGAAATTCCACTGTATTGTAGTATAAGTATATACGTAAAGGCTCTAGAATTACTTATAGTAATAAGATACAACAATTTTTCAGTCCTTTGTTTTCTCTAGGTTCATTATTATCTCAAGTTTTATGTGACCCTTACCATATTTTTTAAAAAAGTGCAATAATCAATATTTTTATTCATTAAGTAATTTAGGTGATTGCTTAGCTACAAGAGAATTTCAATGAAAAGTTTAATAGGAATTTATTGAATGAATATATTCTAAAGCAATGCCTCGGCAGATCCGCGATAAACGAATAAAATTTCAGAAATTTTCCTTCGAATAATTGAATCCGCGAGCCTTAAGCCCATAATCAAGAGGGAGTTTTCTTTTAGATATCAACTTCTTTCGGAATTTTTGGGCAATGGAGCCTTCGATCCCAGACAGAAATGAAAAAAGATTAAAAAGTGGAGAAACTAAAAAATAAGTGACTTTTATGAATTAAAATATATTATTTAATAAATACATATTTTTGAGGGGAGGAGGCTTTTCTTTTACATGTCTTCTTGTTGAGGATGTTTAAATTGTTTTCGATGTTATTAGCTTCGTTTTAGATTGTCTTGGAACTTCGCTGCACTTTCTGCTTACTGTACTTATTTTGAAATAGATATGCTCAAAAATATATAGTAATATTCCAACTAAATGTGCTTCTAGTATTAAATACGTCGAAATAAATTGTGAATGAAAGAAATATCTTACCACATGGAATGTCGGACAGTTCTTTGCAGTGTACGGATGGCACCCACAGATTAGAAGAGGCGGTATCAAACAAAATGATGAAATTCTGCGGCGGAGTCCCAATGCCGATTGATCCATATAACTGAAACTATGATGAAAACAAAAGAAATGACTCATATTTACTAAGTATATAAACACATATCACAATTAAGAGATAGTTTAAATTCAAAACACTTAATTGAGGATCTCTAATTTCAAAGCCATACCTAAATTAATACTCGTTATAATTCTTTTGTCACAGTCAGTCTTTATCCAGAGAGAATTTAAAAAGTTTCTAACACGTGTTTGTAGATTAGTTCCTGTAAAATTAACGACCTATGACTTGCTTGGAAGTTTGTCTAAACTTCTCATTACGTTTTAAAAACAAAGGCCGTATCATTATTTTTTCCTTTCTCTGGCGGCCTGTGCGTTGTTGCTTAGAGTTGGGGTTCTCAACATGGAGTACACGTACCCCTTGGGTGCCATCACCATCACCATCATCATCATTCTCAAGCAGCCATGGGCTACGGAGGTCAAACCAGACTGTGCAATTTAGTTCTCCAAGAATATCTGTCCTGAGCTACATCTTCTGCATCTGGCCACTGCACGCCAATTCTAATAAGGTCCTGTTTGACATTGTCTGCCGAAATAGCCAAAATAACTTCATATTGTGTTATAGGGCCAACATTAAAGCCACCAATGCATCTATCATCATTGCAAACAATGGGAATAGAACTAACCACATTGTTTAGAACATCACTGAAATGCTCAGCCCACCTAGCCATGAGAGAATCCTCACCTTTTATAACCTTACCTTGTTTATCCTTCAATCCTTGTATGCCTGTCCGTTTTCTACCACACAAAACATTAACTATCTGGTACAGCTCTCTGCTGTTGTGCTGTCTAACTGCTTCCTCGGCTTTGTCAGCCAAGCCATCAAGCCAAATATTCTTATCAGCAGCTAACTCTCTGTAATGCTTTCTATTAGGACTAGTAGGGTATTGATTAAGGACATTCCTGCAGTTCTTTCTTTCTGAAATATGCTCAATGCCTTATCACTCAAATAACTCTCCTCCACTGCTCCATTTTTCGTAAAAGAGTACTGTTAGTATCCAAAAAAGCCTGTTTAAAATGGTCCCATTCTTCCTCAACTTCACTAGTAAGCATACCATGACTGTCATAATGACTAAGTAGCCTATCATGGTAAGCTTTGGCTATAACTGGATCTTTCAGAGCTTCAGTATTAAAAGTAAATTTTTATACCCTAGCACAACACTTTTTAAGTTTAAGTTGCAAGACACTTTTAACTAGGTAATGGTCAGATCCAATTTCAGCTCCCCTATATGCCCTGGTATTACTAACAGAACTAACCGATTTGCTGTTAATTAATATATAATCAATCATATTCTTATGGAGCCCATCAGGTGAAACCCATGTGTAGTTACGTATGTCGCGGTGTTTGTAATAAGTGTTAGTTATTCTGAATCCATTGAGTTTAGTTACCTGTAGGAGATGTTGCCCATTGCAGCTACCAATACCAAAAGGGCCTATCACTCCCCAAAGGTCAGGTATAGTACCAACTTTGGCATTGAAGTCACCTAGAACAAGGGTAATATATTCTTTCTTGACAGAATTCAAAATATCCTGAAGTTGTCCATAAAACCTATCCTTCTCATCCTTATCGGCATCCTCAGTGGGGGCATAACAGCAGATAACATTCAAACGTTTGTCTGAAATTTGTCTGTAAGAAACTTTCATCAATGCACTCATATCCTAGAAGAGCATCACTAGCGTGTCTGCTGAGAAGCAGACCCACGCCTTGGTGATGCTTATTGTCGTCCCTCCCTGAAAAGAGAAATTTAAGATTATTTTTAAGAATCTGACCTTTATCTGTCCATCTGGTCTCTTACAGGCCGAGAATATCTAAATTTTAACGGTAGAATTCTTGTTTGAGGATCATCAAGAGAAAAAGCTCTGCTCAGAGTCCTCACATTCCAACTACCTATGGAGAGAAAATTGTTAGTGGGATGTTTAAAGAAACTATGTTTATTGAGAGAGGGAATGCCGACAATATCAAACAGCCCCCTAATCGCAGACATGGGACAAAGACCCGTTCCCCACCACTAAAGGCTGAAGCCATCTACACTGGAAGACTTCCTCCAATGTAGAATTTGACGATGCCAATAGAAGCAAAGAGTTCGGGTGCCTGCGATGACCTCTGCTCAGGTTATCCACCAGCTGATAAACATATCCTGTGAATCTATTCACTTGGGGCTGTTAACCACAAACAAACAGAAAACACAGCGGAAGATTTTCCCTCCACCAGTGCAGCAAGTTCAGGATCCATAATCAAGCTCAGAATCTTACATCAGTCCAGTAGGTTTATATGGTCAGCAGCAGAACCCTGTGTGGTTGACCACTCCTCAGCAGGGTAGAAAAAAAAAGGAAAAGTAGCCATATTTGTCCACATCAGTAGGCCACACAAATCTGGCAATCCTCCTCTTCTGTTTACTTCCACAAGAGAGTATCTCTTTTGAAAGGTATTTACGTCCTGCACCACGAGAAGGCGGAGTCGAACATTATGTGCTGGGCTTGGACGGTTCTATGTATGATCACAGGGGATTGGTGCATAGCTCTCCTTTCAGTGACTACCTAGCTACACGTGGTTAAATCTTTTGGATTACGTCGTGAGAGCTCAAAAGTCGCTCGATCTTCCATTGTCCAATAAAGAAGACTTGATCGAGATATCTTGTGACAATAGTTATAAAAGCATTCATTCCAAAAAGTCATTGATTCGTCATTAGTCCAAAAGTCATTGACAGAACAGCAAAAGAGGTCTAGAGTCGCCTCGTTGCAAGGAGATGTTGTCAATGTTTGAACCTAGTGGCCCCAAACGGTTAACAGACATCGTCACAGGTCATGAGACGTGATTTCATTACACTCGTTTCCATAAATTAAGGAAAATCTCTATGTTAAGTCAATGGGAAACTAATGTTAAAGCTCTATAACTTCTAAAATAAGTTTTTTTTTGTTTTGAAAAATGTGATTGCAGATAAAGATCTCAATCAAATAAATCAATATCTCGACTTTCAACAATATTCTTTCAGTATTTAGTGAGTTATGGAAGTTTGAATATTTAGCGATAACAATGCCAGCCACAAAAATTGACTTCAGAAGTTAATTTAAACTTAGTAATGAGTATTGGATCAAAGTGGTTAATAAAATAAGGTTTTAGAACTTTGTGTAAAGAATTCTTTCATTATTCTTCAGTTTTGTACAAGTTTCTTAAGACTGACATTGCTGTTGTTAAATATTCAAACTTCCATAACTCATTAAATACTGAACGAATATTGTTGAAAATCGAGATATTGATTTATATGGATTGAGATCTTTATCTGCAATCACATTTTTCAAAGCAAAAAAACTTATTATAGAAGTTATAGATCTTTGACGTTAGCATCCCATTTACTTAACACAGGGATTTTCCTTAATTTGTTGAAACCATGTACTGTGCAACTCCCAGAAAGATCGACAACTCTATATTTGGGTATACTACATTTCGTATGAGGCGATAATGGTTAAAAATTGTCAGAATAAATTCACTTAATGGTTCTTCATAGACAGATCAGTTGTATCTTAAAGCTAAAGAACTGAGTCAGGAGAAGTTGGCCAATCAATGTTGTTTAGCGCAGAGTAGAATAAGGAAACATAAATACATGTAAAAACATAAGAAGTAGTGCCTAAAGTTGGATATTTTTTTGCTTAATGAAAGTAGACAAAATTACCCAATTTTAAAATTTATAATTTATCCTGAAATCGTGAATGCTGGCAACTGTATGAGTATTAATTCCCATACATTTAGATTCTGGAAGAAAAGTTTTCTTTCTTTCTCATATATCTAGAAATGAAGAAGGAAATGATCGATATCCACAACAGCCCTTCATTTGTTGCCCCAGACTCTATATTGCTCAAATTTGCTCTTCCAGTTCTCAGTCTTCTGATATGGACTTGCTCTTTCCTGGAAAGCATTTTTAAAGAAGACGTGTGGTGAATAGGCTCAATCTGAGATTGGTGACCTTTTTGATCTTGAAGGAGTAAAGTCCATATAATTTCACATTCTTGATTGAAATGGTCGAGGAGTTTATTTTGGATATCATTAAAATTCAGAATATTATGCTTTTAGCAATTTCGTCACCTTTGTCGTTTCCGAAAATATTTGTATCACTAGGAAGCCACATCTTGGTGATAACTTTTCCATTTGCTATATTTTCATGACATTTTTTTTTTAATTTTCGAAATTCATTTAAAAGTTTAGCCGTGTTTCGAAATTCTTGTTAAATGATTTTAGACTATTAAGTTAGGTTGTTTTACACAACGGTCTAAATGGCCAGGTCACAAGGATTGGTGGAGGGGATTCACTGGACAACTGTTAGGAGACAGAAGGTAGCCTCCGGTCAAAGCTATCCAGCTCTTATTTAACATGAACAGGATATGGCTCTCCTGAACACGGAGCCAGGCTTAACGTTCCATCTGAATTACTGCAGCCTTTCGAAGCCCATCGGTGTCCCCTACTCACTGAGGGCAGGGCGGGGAGTCTCAATGCCGGGATAAGTCTCGATGCTGGCCCAGCTCGGACTCCAGCCTGGGAACTGCAGATTACGAGCCTGGCACACTACCGACTGAGCCACCCGGCTCAATTTTAGGCTGCTGAGAGAATCAGTAAATATGATTTGATTTCCCTTTTTGATTCTTGATCTAATTAATCACATGGAGAATATCTGAGATTCACAATAAGTACTGACCCTGCTTGTAATGGTTATGGATTGATGCAGTGGACTTTATATGTTATCTTAGTACTACGTTCAGAGGTATGCAAATGCCACGCGGTGATGCATAGACTTATGAATCACACTAGTAATGAAACAACAAAGGGAAAAATTCGTAACTATAATTATATTTATTGAGTGGTTTGGCATTTACGGAATTATATTCAGGGAATTTATTCTGTCCCTATTATTCCACACATTTGTTGGAAATTCAAGTAATGATATTCTTCACTTAAAATTCCGTTACAATTTTGAAATTCTGATGAAAGGACAGAAGTTGTCGATAATAAGAAGGGTACCTGGTGTCCTTAGTCACTATTTGCATCTAGACGCAATACTTAAATCTACATACTTACCCTGAGTGAGTGGCATATTGAGGAGAGGGGAGATTAGGAGTTTAAACCCCTTTGAGGAAATGTTCTCTTAAATAAAATTCTTTAATTAATTTCGTTAAGAAAATTCGTTCTTCCTGTCCTGTCCTAAAAATCTTGAGAATGCTACTGCTCTCAGTCTGGCATTAAAGATTTGCTTCCTCCATGCTCGACCAGTGAGCTCACCCACATAAAGCTGCATCCATTTCTTTCATATGTTTAATGAATTATTAAACCGTATTATCTCAATGTAGCTAAAAATCAAACACCCATTTGGAAAATGGTTAATAAATTTCTTTCAACCGGCTCATAGTATGATCCATTTTATATTCTTCTTTGAGTAAGTATGCGAATCTGAATGATTTAGAAGATCTTAAAATATCAGTATTCCAAATGCTATGTAAATAATTTCTTGAAAAACAATGACTCACATCTTTATAATCCAATAGTGATCCGAATACCGCGCATTTCCCTGGGCTGTGTCTTAGGTCTGGTCGGATATGTCTACGCTGCAAATGCTCTAACACAGACTGGAAGCGTTGAAGAGGAATTCTGGAAAAAAAAGGAATAAAAAATGCCTGGCTCATAAAATATTCAAATGAATAATTACAAAAAACATACATATTGATAATGAAACCTCTCAATTTATTTTCACCCTTATTCTATAAATTAAAAGAAACTATGTAAATCTGCCTCTTTGGCAAATACCACTTTATAATTATTTGTTTTCGTCCAATATTTTAGACACGAACAAGTTGAATATAAACGGGAAGCTAATTCAAGTTCTGCAATTTCTAAATTTTCTGTTGGAAAAACGGACAAAAGATAAATTAATGACATCTATTAAATCTCGAATTTCAGCAATATTGGTCCTGTATTTAAAGAATTATGGAACCGTGAACATTTAGCAGGAGAAGATATTATCGCAGTCGTCGTAAATACTTTTGTCAAAAAGATGGACTGAAAATATCATGAACTTCAAAAATTACTTTCATTTTGTTTTATATAAAAAACTGTTTAATATAAAAGTAAATCTTTTTGTTTCTATCAATATTTGAGAAAACTTTAAAAGACTGTCAATGATATATACAATAATACTAAGCTGAATATTAGTGAAAATTAAACATCTAAATCAGAAGTGTACTGATAAGCTCCGCAACCTCCGCACTCCTGGGGAGCTTCCACTGTCAGGGGGGGGGGGATCTACAAAACATATTTAGAACATTTATAGGGGTATTTGATACACAATTATTTAAAGGAATATACCAGAATTTTCTTCTGTAACTTATAAAGAATAATAATGAATTGGGAACAATAAACGAATAAAGCTGCGTCGAGAACAATCCTCTTCACTTTCCCTATTAGAAGTTTCTTCACTTACTTCCTGTGATGCTTCTGTGACTCATTATCTCAAAGCCTTTGGGGCGGGGGTGGCTCAGTCGGTAGCGCGCCAGGGCTGGAATCTGCAGTTCCCAGGTTCGAGTCCCAGCTGGATCAGCGTTGAGATTTATCTCTGCAAAACTCCTCGCCCTGCTCATGGTCAGTAGGAGACACCGATGGGCTTAGAAAGGCCGCCGTCCGTCAGATGGGACGTTAAGCCGTGACTCCGGGTACAGAAGAGCGATACCCTATGCACGTTAAAGAACACACCGGATGGCCTTGACGGGAGGCTACCATCTGTCTCCCAACAGCTGTTCCAGTGGGTCCCCTTCCCCAACCTTCTCTGAGCCTTCGGGGTCCTTGCGACCTGGCCATTTTTCCACTGTGTGCAAAACAGTGCCCCTCAGAGGTAAAACAATCCAAATCAAAGCCGTTCCTTTGTTCTCTGAAGAATAAAATTTACACCATACGATTCCCTTTTGGTGTTTTATACAAGTAATGGATAAAAAAAGAAAACGGAAAACCAATCTAAAATTACTAATACGAGTGCCACATGAGTCCAGTACAACCTGTTTACCTCGTGGCACAGAGTCTACCAGTGTTTGGAAGTTAGAAGAAGGGATAAGACAAGAGTGTTTGCACTTAATCAATATCAACAAGAAACGAAATCAATTCCTTCTTGTTCGATTGAGTTGGAAAACGCCATCTGAGAAGTCATCCAGAAGTTCCCACAGATATTCCAGAGGGTTGATATCTGGTGACAGCAGTGGCGATCGTATGTGACGAAGTTCAGTCTCATGCTCCTGGTTTGAGTGCACTCATTCCGTTAGAAGGCAAGATTCCTACCAATCGCTATTTGGCAGTCTGAGTGATCATCTTCATCCATGGTACAGCATTTCTTTTATGAAGAGAGAGCTGTCTTTCAGGTTGACCACGTGTTTCTATTCACAGAGCACATGTTATAGGTCACCCAGTGGTTTGAGATCATGAAACTGAATTTTTTCAGATACCATGGCCACCACATCAGTAGATATCAAGGAACCAGATACCACAGTCACCAGATATCACTGTCAGAATATCTGGAACGACGTCTCAGGCAGCGTTTTCCATCTCCAGTAGGAATTTATCGCGTGACCAGATGATGGGTTTCTGGCGGATCCTGAACAGAATAGCATGAGGGTGATGCTTTGATAAATAAAACTCTGCAGAGAGCTCAGTGAGTCAGTGCAGATCATGCATCGACGATGATGCTTTGCCATTATTTGTCGCTCTGCAGCAAAGACATTACACTCCAATAGGATCCCGTCTGCTCCGAGGTACAGGAGATTATGTTTGATCCTACCGTGACCACAAGAAGAGCAATCTGGGAAGCTGGGTGTACAGGCGCATTGGCTGGCAAAGTGATGATGCTGGTAGATCCAGTCTAATATAAAAGCCTTCCCCGTTTCGCAATCCAGGCCCGATAGCATCTAGATGGCTCTGGTTTGGTTGGCTTTAACACGGGCTCCTATGGCCTTCAATCACAGAATATACTAGAGGTTGTTCTGGCAACCGTACCATGGACAACAACGTAGTAGACCAAACTGTGCATAAAGGATTATTAACGCTTGATTAACGTAGTTAAAGTGTATTTTGTATGGTGATTGTAAAACTTGGTTCAAACATTTTCAGTTGCAGGATACACAAGTCATTATAACAAAGAATAATCACTTAATTTCTTATGGTTATTAATAATTTTCTTAATAAGTTTATTATATGTAGTTTCATTTAAGGTTTCAATTTATATATCACAACAATGCTAAACTCTATTAATGATTATGTTACAGATTTCGTATTAACCAGACGTTATTACCGTGAGAGTTAAAAGCATGAAACGCGTGCAGAAAGGAAATATGTCTCATGGATGCCAACAAAGCACAGCAAAAGTATCCAGCACCTATTTCAAATCTCACTGTTGCATTAGGTGAAATTTATCAAGATACTGCTACGATTAAAAATAAGACAATATAAAACAGCTTGAGGTTCATCAAAAATCTCGTAAAATCTTAGTTAATGGCCAAATTAAAAAAATCCAGTTTTTCCGGTTTTGGTTATTCATATGCTCGAATGATATAATTGTGCTTTGATATTGTATATAAAAAATGCAGTGAGATTCACAAAGGGTTAAAAATATATTATCCATCCATCCTCATCCTCAAGCAGCCATGGGCTACGGAGGTCCAACCAGACCGTGCAATTTAGTATGATAGCAGAAATTCCGATCACAGTTTCGAAAAAAAAAACGTATTCATTCAGTTTTTGCAAAGACAATACAGTACAAAAATAAATCCATTGAAAGAAATCGGAAAGACGAGTATTTACCTTTATGTTGCTTCTGTAGTTCTAGTTGTCTGATTCCAGTATAATTACTATGTAATATACAGTACACTACAGGAAAAAAAAAATGCAGCCCTTGCAAGAAGTTATGCAAATGTGACGAAATTTATAGAGAAACGGTAGTATATGGGAATGCATGGAAATGATTAGATTGGTAGGACGATCGAAACGATTGGACAGGCGCCAGCTGACATCACAGCTGCTTTATGGTCGTCACCGTCTCCACATCCCCGAACTTTAATTACTAAGAGGATTCTTCTGAATGCTACTTGGAAGGAAATTCTGGGCTGCATTATTTGTTCTTGAAAGAAAACTTAAAATATGCATATGTTTTACCAAGATGAAAGTAAATAAAGTGCAGGGCAGTCAAACGCAGATAAAGGCAACCAAAGCTCCCTGGTTGACGAAACGTTGTGGAAATTGTTTTCAACTGCTAAAGATGCCCTTACGCAGACGTCGACAGCCGTTTCAACAGTTAACAGACTTTGAGCGTGCGTCATCGGTCTTAGAAAAGCTGGTTTGTCGTACAGATATGTGGTCAACCTTGTTGGCCGCAATCCCATCACCATCGTACACATGGCGTCAGTGGGTTCAAGAAGGATCCAGCACACGCCGACAAGTATCAGGAAGACGACGGGTGACCACTGAGCGACAGGACCGACATTTGCGACGCATGACATTTCATGACAGATTGGGGACTACAACGCAACTGCAAAGGGACTGGCAACAGGTAACATATCGAATACCTACCACGTGGACGGTAACAACAGGCTTTTACAGTTTTCATTGCGAGCCTATCGTCCGACACTGCATTTGCCCCTCACATCTGCCCACGTGCAAGCACGTCTTCAGTGGTGTCACCTCAGACAGAACTGGAACGAACAAGAGTGGAGTACCGTGGTGTTTAATGACGATTCTCTTTTTTGTCTTGGTCAGCCCGATGGTGTAGACAACGTGTTCACCGTCATCCAGGGGAAAGGAATGCCACCAGTGAGGGCGACATTGTTAGACAGCTCCAGCACCTGGTGTCTTGGTGTGGGGTGTCATTAGTTGAACATCTCGGTCAGAACTGGTCATCATAAGGGGATCTCTAAATGCCCAACGCTATGTTACCAACATTTTACAACCAGTGGCTGTCCCATTTGTTCAGCAGCACGGAACCTTTTACCAGCAAGATAACGCCCTTCCTCACACAGCCAATATTAGTCTGTAGTATGTACACGAGCAAAACGTTCAGGTACTACCATGGCCAGCATGATTGCCGGACCTTTCACCTATTGAACACGTCTAGGACATGATAGGCCGACAGCTCCAACAACACCCAAAAGGTGCGCCAACCACTGTTGCTGAAATAGAACTGCTGCTTCTCTCTATTTGGCGTCCTATCCCTCAGGAGGATATTATAGAGCGGCACGATAGACTTCCCCGCCGTGTTCAGTAATGCATTGCTGCGCAGGGCGGTTCAACATCATACTAATTATAGCACTTTACCGGGTAGGGAAAGTGGTAATTCTCCATATTTAATTTTCATAATGTAAGTTTATGTCGTTTTTCTGCTGAGGGCCTGCCATCCTCTCAGACCTTCTACTATGACATATAAACTACCAGGCTCCTGTCAGACCTCTGTGGCAAGCAGCTGCTTGAGGGGGTATATATATATATTTAACCAATCGCACATCTCATTATATGCTAACAGCTGCCTGCGTTTCAATAAAATGACATTAATCCTTCGAGGTGTTACAATTTTATTTCCTGTAGTTTATTAATCTGGTATAGAAATCGACCTCTCACGGAAAAACACGAGAAAATGACTGATGTGAGTCATAATTGGTGTCTGTTATTAAAATATTTCAAATAAGAAATTGCTATGGCACTAAAACTTTAAACAAGAAAGTAATTTGGTGAGGAAACTTGGAACAGAAAATCAGGTGTTGGAAAAAAACAAGAATAACACTGATCAACAGAGCTCTGTATCAGGTGTTATTTATACCATTTCATGACCTTCACAGACGCCGTCGTTTACCTGCAGTTGCCTCGATGTCCTTAAAGACGTGCTCGCCATAATGTTTTAGATGTATTGTGTGTAGTAACACATTATTCCTGTCACCAACATTCAAATTACGGGCGAGTTGCGCCACAGTATCCCTTCCGTTGACTCGTGCCATACGGAACAGCCTTCACTCACCTCTAACATCGATGAGCCGTGGTCGACCCACACCTTGCCGGCGGTTCGTGGTTTTTCCCTAGTCGGACCGCATTTTGAATCCCTAGTCGGACCGAATTTTGAAGGCACTAACCACAGCTGACTGTGAGCAGCCCCCAAGCCTTGCCATCTCGGAAATGCTGGGACCCAGTCGTCTGGCCATTACAATTTGGCCTTTGTCAAACTCACATAGGTCCGCTGCCTTTCCCCATCTGAAGAACAAGAATAACACTGATTAACAGTGCTCAGTATCAGGTATTATCTCTAACGTTTCATGACCTTCACACGCGCCGTCGTTTACCTTCAGTGGCTTCGACTTTCATAAAGATGTGCTGGTCATAATGTTTTGGCTCTTTGGTGTATAGGAATGAGAAAATAGACGAATAGAAAATAGAATATTTTAGAAGTGCCATGCTAAAATTACTAATCTTTATCAAAATATAACACTGCTGAAATGGAACAACTAACTTGGATGAAAGACCAACTCCTCTGCTGAGAAACCTGTTAAATTATGTAATCGACAGGAAGTGACGTTTAATGAAACCTTCGAGATCGTCATCTGTTACCGCAGTGACATCATCATGTTTAATAACGTATTGGAAAAGCCTTTGCCATGAATTTCGAGAAAGTGAATCCCCAAAAATGGCGCAGAAGGATCTCATGATAAGGCAACGTTTTCCAATCACATTCCCTACCATTTTAATAATATTCTAAATTGTACCAGAAAACGATGTAAAAATTCCCTCTTTTATCTCAACCTTTCCTGGGGCGTTCGGGAAATTCCTGCAAAATGGTGCAATCACGGAACGTATGATACGGTGAAGTCAAAGAATATGATGTAATCTTTTATCTTGTCCGGACTTGAAAACCCCTAAATTGGTTCAACTCCCTTACACACTTTAACACTTTATTGGATGTTGCAATCTTAAAACACCCAAAATTTGCCATGTCCAGCTAAACTGTTGGTAGCAACACCTAAGTGACAAGACAGGAGAGATCCACTTTACCCAACCCCACAATGCAGGAAAGCCCTCTATAAAAGAGGTCACAAACCAATGGGCTAATGCGAGGCGCGGATTGTGTCGCAGGAATACCGGGCAATATCCCAGTGAGCCAGTCAAATTTGGGCCATTGAGTAATATAATTTCAATCTTATAAAAACTTTTCGTAAGTTTTTTGCTTATTAATACGACACTATTTCCTTTATTTACTTTCATCTTGATAAAACATATGCATATTTTAAGTTTTCTTTCAAGAACAAACAATGCAGCCCAGAATTTCCTTCCGCGGATGCCCTCCAATTGCAATTCCGTGAGAACTCTGATCTCTCTGACCATCATACCTGTGGATTGGTGAGGGAATCCCTTCTCCATTTCGATCAGGTGGATCGGTCCAGGGTGAATTTTACATCACCGCTGGGAATTCAGCTGGCAATCAAACGCCTAAAATTGAATAAACCCTCGGGTCAAAACAAAATATCGAACAGGATGCTCAAGCATCTACCAAAGAAAGCCATTGTGCATCTCTGTTCGATATTTAATTATTTATTTCGAAATTTTATATTTCCTGATGTCTGGAAAAATGCTATCATCAAGCTTTTACATAAACCAGGCAAGGACTCTGTTATTCCATCCAGCTACCGTCCTACCAGCTTGCTGTCTACAATTAGTAAGCTTTTTGAAAAGATTTTGCTCAATCGTATTTACGACTTTCTTGGCTGTCACCCCTATTCTACCTGAAATCCAGTTTGGTTTCAGGCAGAATCGATTTACCAAACTTCAGGTCCTTAGGGTGGTGGACAAAGTCGCCGAATCCCTTAACAAAAAGGAGTCCGTTGCAGCTGTCTTCCTGGATGTGACCAAAGCCTTTGACCGCGTCTGTTTAGACAGCCTTTTACACAAGCTTATACAAGCCGAAGTGCCATCTGATCTCATCTGTTTGATCCAATCATATCTCTCCAATAGGACATTTCAAGTGCAAATTAAATCTACCATGTCTACAAGAAGAGTGATCTCTGTGGGTGTGCCTCAGGGCTCCCTTTTGGGTCCTACACTCTTCTCTTTATAATTATACGATTTACCTTCCTTTCATCGTATTCATCTTGCACTTTACGCAGATGATCTTGCCTTAGTATCTCCCTCCCTCGGTCCTGCTACCGCTGTGAAGAGGCTGCAGCACAGCTTGACTGAGCTGGGCATATGGTATGAAAAATGGAAGATAAAGATTAACTCTGACAAGAGTTCTGCCATCTTTTTTACTGGAAAGCGTATTACGAATCCCACTTGCCTCCATTTACAAGATATTCCCATTGACTGGAGTGATTCAGTCAAACATCTTGTGGTTGGTTATACATAAGACGTAAAAGTAATCACATAAATAATATAATCTCCAAAGTCAATTCATTGAGGGGCGAGCTAGGCCCACTCCTTAGAATAAATTCCATTTTAATGATTTATCATAAGCTTTTACTCTGATATGATCATCAGACCGGTGATTCTCTATGCTTCACCCGTATGGGCGAATACCTACACCCACCAATATTCGTACAGAACAAGATTTTGAGAATTGCGGTCGATGCCCCCTGGTTTGTCACTAACAGACAACTCCATAAAGACCTGGACATCGATCATATATATATATACACACATATAAAACGCACCTCAAAAAGTTTTTTTGAGGCGGTAAGTAATAATCCCAATCAGATTATTTCTTCTCTGATTCTTTACAATCATACTGTTTTAAACAAGTACAAGAGGCCTAAAACGGTAGCGTTCTCTGAGGAGACCTACCCGTTTCAGGTTTCTTATACAATTTTACTGCTATTTTTAGCTTTTCTTATGTTTGCACTTAGGGGCCCATCTAAGGGTGGTTTACTTATATATTTTGTTCTTACTCATGCCAAATAGGCATATCTTTATGATGGAGATGGTTAGGGGTAAAATTATTTACCGGTACATCGAATATGATTGTACGATCTACGATCTGACCTTTTGGAGTCGCATTAGAAATAGACCATGACCTTGGAGACATCACAAGCTTTAATTTGAGATACGACTCATTAAAGTCGACCCCCGCGAAAATCCGCCCTCCCCCACATTTTATCAGGGGAGAATAGAGAGAGCGAAATTCGAAATAGTATACGACCGTCATTATACGAGCTTTCATTTGACACCTAACTCGTAACTGTAGGCCCTCGCATTTCGATGATATATTAGAACGACTTTCAGATATTCAATTTTTAGGGGGGAAGGAAGCACGGGGAGCCAATTTTTTATAGCCTACGACACTCCCACGTCACAAGTTTTCATTCGACACATAGCTATTTTCCATACTCGCGTTCAACAGATATAGAGGAACAATCATTTACATATTTCCCCTCTTTTGTTAGGAGGAAAGAAAGCACGCGGAGACAATTCTTCACAGGCTACGCCATTTCCGGCGTCAGAAACTTACATTCGAGGTGTAACTTGTTAGTTTCGGCATTCGTGTTCTGGAAATATATCTTAAGAGTAGTTTTCACATTTCTCCTTTTTTTAGGGGGAAAGAAAGCATGGGGTACTTTTTGATAGCCTATGACACTCCCCGCATCGCAAGCTTCCATTTAGCACATAAATCTTTCAGTTTCTCCATTGCGTTCGAAAGGTATAAGATGGAACAACACTTTGTCAAACCCACCAATCGGCAAATGCAAAAACCAAAAGGTAAAAAATGTAAATTGAAAGATTTTAAAAATACCTATAGAAAATAATCTTAAAACATATCGATGGTGCAATCAGTCACTGAATTCGTATTCACTTCATAGTAAGATAGGGCGCCAACAATTTTGTTGTATAGGTAAATCGGCGCTATATCTGCCTTTGAAGTAAATACGAACTCTGTGACTGATTGGACCATCGATATGTTTTAGGTTCTTTTCTACTTTTTAGGGCCATATATTAAAATAGATAATTTTTAAATTTTTTAATTTATATATTTTTGTTGTTGTCACTAAAAACACCTACCTTCAGAAACTTTGATATATGACTCATAAACATCGATCACATTTACCACCGTTTTGGATTCAGGCTTGAGGTTGACCACAACATTGTAGACGTCACAAGCTATAATTTGAGATTAAAGTCGACCTCCACGAAAATCCTCCCCCACTACATTTTATCAGTGGGGAATACTGTGGGCGAAATTCGAAATAGTGTACGCCCATCATTATACGAGCTTTCATTTGACACCTAACTCGTAACTGTAGGTCTTGGCGTTCGGATGGTATGGCAGAACGACGATTTCCCTTTTTATAGGGGGAGAGCGGAGCACAGGGGTTCATTTTTATACCCTAAGACACTCCCCGTCTCACGAGCTGTTGTACGGAATGCTACCATAGTGATGAGAATATGGCATCAGTGGGTAGAGGAGAAACGAACTCACCGATGTGAGGGATCTCAATGGCCCTGTCACACAAACGAACGACAGGACGGACATCTCGTGCATGGCTTTGAATGATTGCCACATCAAACACTTTAGCTGAACAGTTAGGGTGTGTTGCACATCAACCAGTGTCCACACGTATGGTTTGATGTTGTCTGCAGCATCGGGGCATCTTTTCTAGGCAGCCATTGCTTCGACTACCATGGACTCTACAACACAGGCGTATGCAACTGCAATGGTGACAAGAACGTCGCGCATGGATGTAGAATGGCATCGCTTCGTCTTTTCAGACGAATCCCACTTCAGTATGTAGCACCATGATGGATGAATCCGTATCTAGCGGTACAACGGTAACAGGATCAGTGAGACATGCATGATGCAGCGCCATACAGGTCCGGCTCCTGGTGTTATGGTATGGGGTGCCAATGGACTCCACTCACGCATGTGCCTCGTACGCATTACTGGTACTTTGAACAGCCAGCATTACATCACTGATGTGTTGGAGCCTGTGGTCGTATTTTATCTTCAGGGACTCTCTGGTACCATTTACCAATAGGACAATGCCCGACCACATGTGGTCGACCACAAATCGTCCAACAATTCTTGGATAGTCACCATGTGACGTTTCTGCCTTGGCCTGTGCGTTCACCGGATCTGTCCCTAATTGAACATCTTTGGTCTATGATCTCACGACGACTAGCACACCAGACACCAGCAGCTGCTACAACAGATGAACTTTGGCTAAGTATCGAAACTGCATAGACTGATATTCCCCAAATACACATCTGACGTCTCTTCCTCTCAATCCCGGACCGTGTAGCAGCGGTTATTGCTGCTCATGGTTGCTACACAAAATACTGATTTCTTTGTATTCCACAAGTCTAACCGAGTTGTATTTGTAGTCATTTGATCCTTATAACATAAGCTATGTATTCACTAAATATGGCTTTAATACCTCGTCTTTCGTGGTGTTGCACTTTTAATGGCCAGTAGTGTATATATTAAAACTACTAAGTATTGAAAAATGCGAACTATAATATTCGATTAGTGCCAATCAAATTAACAGAGTTTTCTAAATATCACTTTCATTGTTTCCAATGAAAACTTCATTTTCATATTCCACCACCAAAATTTCATATTTCTATCATTAATATATCGTTCCAATATTCGTTTGAAATTTTGGGATTTTCAATCTTTTTCATCGTTAGAGGGCGCAATTATAGTTCTCGAAAGGTTTCGAAAGTGTGAATCACAATATAGTTCTCGAAAGGTTACTTACCTAAAATACTTACCCTAAATAAGAATTTTTCATTTATCTCTAAATATAAACAATTTTCTGTTAAAACAAAAATAGTTTTTTTCCTCCCCCTGGGTCTAAGAAGTCAATTCGTTGTTGCCAATGGAAACATCGTGGCATTCATATTCCACCACCAAAATTTAAAATTTCTAGCTTAAATACGTCGTTTCCAATATTTGTTTCAAATTTTGGAATTTGCAACTTTTCCCACCGTTAGATGGCGCAATTATAGTTTACGGAAGATTTAAATAGTGTGAATCATAATATTTTATCAATTCCTATCTAATCAAAAGAGAATTTTTTATTTATCTAAAAGAAAGAAGCAATTATCTGCTAAAACTAAAACGGTGCGTTTTCTCACCCCCTCTGGGTCTAAGCGTTCAACTCACTGATGGCAACGGAAAACGTGACCTTGACATTTCCACCACCAAAATTTCAAATTCTATTGTACATACATCGCTTGCAATATTCATTTCAAATTCCGCATTATCCAACACAAAAAGAATTTTTGATTTATCTCTGTAAACAAAAATGTTCGATGTCTACAGACTGGCAGACTGACGACAAATCGAAACTATTATCTCGTTTTTAAAGAAAACGAGGTAAAAAAAATGAGAAATACGAAATTGTCCTACATTTTTTGCTCTGTATTTTAAAGTCGTACATTTTTTACGCGAAATACAAACCGTTCTGTCCTGCCACTAATTTTTGTAATTTAATCTTAGTTTTGTCGATATGATTGGGGAATTAAAAACTATTTATTTTATAATTCGGATTTCTTTTCAGTTTATTATTTCATGAGTTTCATGTCTACAGGACATATCGTGTGATTCTTTACTACAGGTTTGCTTATTTGCTTTAATTCAGAGTTTTTTTAGGATATTTACACTTTTGGAAGATAACTCTGCTAGACATAGCGTAAAATTAAGAGTATCATGACAAAATCTGGCGAGCAAATATTTTTTAATGAAAGAAATTTACAGAAAATATGCTTTACAATAAGTGCCATTATTTTCCCCGGGAAAAATTGTCGCTGTAACTATCGTAAAGGATATTTTTTATCCTTATTTGTGGTTGTCCGTTGAAGAACAAGTGACTGGATTTTGTTTTTGCATTGGGTCATTTCCTGAGATTTCACGAGATTTCGATAAACGCTCTACCATTTTATACTATTCCTAACAGTCTTAGTAAATCAACGTTTCGAAACATGTACACTTTTTTTATGAAGAACTTTTCTTGCATTGACATAACCCAAAAAGTAATCCAGAATGGCCAAAAAAAAAGTCCACTGGACATAAATCTTGAAATATACCAGATCAAAACTCCTCTTATTGAGTTCGTTTTTTCTACCTCTAGAGCAAGTAGGAGATGGGAGCAACCTTCGAAATTGTAGGATGGCTAAAAAGTAGGATTAAAATTCAATAACTTTTTCTGTGAAATGATTTACATTCATCTTCTTTGTTGTTCTATTGCCTGTGCCTTTAAACTTTGATGGAATTCAGTAAAAATTTGTCCCTGTATTTCTCACTTCCCTTGCCATTTATTTTATTTTCTCCTCCCCTAAAACATTTCTTGCTGTATGCCTGTTCCATTTTTTACCCTTTGATGTTCCAGGTAGGGAACAAACACGAAGCACCAGTGTTTTTAATTTTTTACGAATTTGATTCGTCCACTGAATTTGACGTTGTTTTATTTAAATATTGTGATTCAATTCTGAGTAAAACATCGACTTGAAGTTGGAAAAAAAATCTTTCCATTCTCCAATCTTACTTAAATGTAAAAATTAAAAAATTTCTCGGCAAAAATTGTATGTTTTACTCTAGATGAAATAAGTATAAATATTTTAGTTTTAGCCTGCTTTAGAATTTTGAATTACAGAAAAAATTTTAAGCACGCTAGTATAAATTGAAAATTCCCTGGAAATGTTTGAATTCATAAGATTTCTTCGCGCAAGCTTCCATCGTTCTGTTTCATCAGTTTCCTTCACATGGTTTATTTGGAAAAGTGTTTACAAACAAATTGCGTGGCTTTAAATTGCTTCAGTTTGAAACAAGCTAAAACATAAAACTCTATTTGCAACAAGTAAAGCAAAAAGAAGGTTAAAGTTTTATTAATTTAACCGATTTTACTGAAATTGTAGTCTAAAAGCATATTTTCTTTACATCTCACATCACAGCATTTCACGTAATTTCTTTAATTTCTATATTTGAAAACAGGACAAATTGCCTGGGTTCCTTCGATCAGTAGCGAAGAGCGCTAGCCAATGGAACAGCGGGAAGAAAAGAATTGTTTCCTCCAAGCGTGTTAACAGCTGTTCCAGTGGGTCCCCTCCCCCAACATTCTCTGAGCCTGCGGGTTCCTTGTGACCTGGCCATTCAGCCCATTGTATGCAAAAAAGTGCCGTTCAGAGGTTAGGTTATTTTACCTCCGAGTGATGCTTTTTTATACACAATGGGTTAAATGGGCCAGGCGACAAGGGCTGAGAGAAGATTGAGAGAAGAGCACTCACTGAACAGCTGTTAGGAGAGCCAGATGGTGTCCTCCCGTCAAGGTCATCCAGTTTGTTCTTTAACGTGCACAGGATATGGCTCTCCCGAACACGGGCCACGCTTAACGTCCCATCGGACGAACGGAGGCCTTTCCAAACCCATCGGTGTCTCTACTCACCGAGGGCAGAGCGGGGAGGAGGTTTGCGGAGATGAATCTCAATGCTGCAGTTCCCAGAGCCAGATGGGACTTGGGTTTGGGAACTGCATATTAGGAATTAGGAACCTGACGCGCTGCTAACTGAGCCCATGCCCCAAAGTGAGAGGTTTAACAGTAAAATTTTAATATTTTTAAATTCAATCGTTTAAAGCAAAACTGGGGTCAAAGATGCTTTCAACAAAAAAATTAGCAATATACTCAATTTGGCCTTTTTTTTTATCCAATTTTTTGACAAATATTTTTAGCTGCAAAGTAAAGGTTTTTGCCAAATCATAATAATCAATAAAAATGCATATTTTTGTTTTTTAATCTAGATAGTTTCTTGATTCTTTAAAAATATATTTTTTTCCAATCATTAGAAATGTGTATTTTCGTTTTTCAGAAGATACATTTTCCTGCTGCTCTTTATAAAAAATAAAGTTTTCCTTAGTGGCGCTTCCTTAAATTTGGATTCGATGAGCTGATCTCAATGATCCTTACCCTAGTTAAAGCAGAGCGAAAGAGGATTAACAAATAAGTTTTTGTATTTGAAATTTAATTCTTTTGCTGAAAATAAGATGTAAAAAAGAGTTTCGATGTTCTAGATGAATTTATCATCCAGAAGAAATAAACCACTCAAATAAAATAATATCGAAATTTGCTAAAAAGATTCAGTAGTTTGTTTTTATTTTATTCCCGAGAAATTAATGAACAAAAGTGTAAAAATATGAATCTGTTGGCCAGTAAAAATATTATCACTAATATTTCGAAAAATGTTTCTTCAAGTAGTGTGCCTTATCATAAATGATGGACATGATAACTGTACAGTCGCTCAAAAAAGAATCCGAACACTACGGTTGATTACAGAATTCAGAAAAAATATCTGGCAACGATTTTTTTTTAGAAATTTTTTAGCAACTTTCGTGTCACGTGACACGAAGGTTGCTAAAAAAAATTCTAAAAAAAATCGTTGCCAGATATTTTTCCTAGAGAATAATTTAGACGGAATTCAATTCATAAGCTTCGGACAAGTAATTTCACATCCCAAATCAACAGCATTGGAAGCTGCTAACTACTCAATTTTTTAATTTTTTAATTTATCGCAAGATGATCTCTGGGAATTTTTAAATATTCTTATTAACGTATGGATTACTGGACTTTCACAGCCTTCATGGAAAATTGCTCTGGTAGTTCCGATTTTAAAACCTTGTCAACGACCAAATAATATTTCATCTTACAGGCCAATTTCTCTATTATCCGAAATTGCAAAACTCATGGAGAGATTAATTAGGCAGCGCATCAAATGTATGATTCTCCGCTTTCAACCTTTTTCATCAGAGATCACGGGATTCCTTCCTGGGAAAAGCACTATGCATTCTCTGGTGCCAATTTATATCTGTTATCAACAAAAGCTCTTTAAAGGCGACACTTTTGCTTAATCATTAAACTTGACATAGCTAAGGCATATGATTCTGTGAATCGCAGAGCGCTCATAGATAAGGTTTCTGCTTTGGGTTTCAAAGGCCGATATCTGACATGGTTGAGTCAAATATGACATCGGGGCGGGGGTGGCTCAGTCGATATCGCGCCAGGCTCGTAATCTGTAGTTCCCAGGTTCGAGTCCCAGCTGGGTCAGCGTTAAGATTTATCCCCGCAAAATTCCCCGCCCTGCCCACGGTCAGTAGGGGACACCGATGGGCTTGAAAAGGCCGCCGTCCGTCGGATGGGACGTTAAGTCGTGGCCCCGTGTGCGGAAGAGCCATACCCTGTGCACGTTAAAGAACACACTGGATGGCCTTGACGGGAGACTACCATCTGTTTCCCAACAGCTGTTCCAGTGGGTCCCCTCCCCCAACCTTCTCTGAGCCTTCGAGGTCCATGTGACCTGGCCATTTAGCCCATGGTGTGCAAAAAAGTGCCGCTCAGAGGTAAAACAACCCAACCCAAATATAACATTTCAAATCAGATGGCGCCAACAACTTTCATCTTCACATCTTTAAGATGTAGGCTTACCCTAAGGAAGTCTTTACTTTTCAACATCTATACTCAAGATCTTACTCAACGTATACAGCCCCGATGACAAATCACACTTTATGCGGATGATATCACGATTTACTGTTCCAGCAAAAATCTGACAGATCTCATGCCAATCTGTCAGAATGCACTTGATAAAATTCTTTCCTGGACTAAGGATTGGGGCTTCTACCTTTCTGCTCCAAATATTAAGCATTCATAATCACAAGATGTAAATATAATGTGCCTCTTCCACTACAAATTGGTCCAGAACCAATTTCATGGACACCATATTTGAAAATCTCAGGTATTACCTTTCAGAACAATGGGACTTGGAGAGAACATTTTCGCAACCTCCGAATCAGGTGTGATAAACTTTGAATGCGTCTATCTTCTCCAAGACGAGGTCTTTCCCGTCATGCTTTTCTACTTCTTGTGAACTCCATTATCCGAGCTTCGTTGGTTTATGGTGCACCGTTATTATCCACAACTTCTGAAACTATATGGAATAAAATTTTACCAGTTTATATCGCTGCTCTTCGGGCGGCCACAAGCCTTCCACGATCGAACCCTCTATCACTTTTATATGCTGAAACTGGTTCTATTCTGATTCCAAAATATGTTAAACTACTAACTATGAAAGGTGTTCAAGAACATGTCTCCGCATGCAACTCTACCTATAAATCAACTGTGACACAATCAGATTTTCTACGTTTCTATTACCGGAATAAGAAGAATCTACCATGTCCTCTGGCAGTTCCAAGATTCACTGAGAGAAAATAACGTTGAAAATCTCCCATGCTCAATAAATGTTCCATTGCAACTTCCATGGATTTGAACACCATCATGGCCGAGTGGTTAGCGCGCTTGGCTACTGATCTAAAGGACCTGGGTTCGAGTCCCGGGTAAGGCATGGATGTATGTGTCGTTTTTCTGCCGAGGTCCTGCCATCCTCTCAGACCTTCTACTGTGGCATATAAACTGACAGGCTCCTGTCAGACCTCTGTGGCAAACAGCTGCTTGAGGGGGTATGGAGTATAGATATATATTATGTTATTATTACACATGGTTTGATCTTCCAATACTAACTCTCTTCCTTCGAATATGAGACTCCAGTTATTCCAAGAGGACATTAAACAATATTGGTCAACTGCAACCATATCGGAACTGATGCTTCTAAAACATCTACTCATGTGGGAATTGGAATCATTTATCCAGATAATTCTTATGTAGTATCCTATCAACTTCCACCTGAAACA
Source organism: Ryuthela nishihirai (assembly GCA_038380435.1). NCBI lineage: Eukaryota > Metazoa > Arthropoda > Arachnida > Araneae > Heptathelidae > Ryuthela > Ryuthela nishihirai. The sequence continues at coordinate 31,894,777 of JAWZYU010000022.1, forward strand.
TCAGTTTTCACAGCCGAAGTGCATGCAATTATTTTAGCTGTGGAGAAAATAATCAAGGAAGACAGAATTTATGTCATTTTTACTAAAAGTCTTTCGACTCTTATATGGCGCTTCAAAATGTCATTACAACCATTCTGCCATTTTATATTTACATCAAGTTCTTGTAAAAGCCTCCATTTCAAGAGCATCTATCACACTTGTGTGGACGCCGAGCCATCAAGGAATTATTTGAAACGAATTGGCTTATTTCGTTGATAAACGAGCACATTGTTATGGCTCTTTTCTTGAACGTTTCATTCCAGGACCAGAAGATATTCGTCATTTCATTGAAAGCACATATAAAACTCAACTCATTGATCAGTGGAATTCTTCTATATTATAGCATCCTTATAGCCACATTTTTTCCAAGACTGCGATTATATGTCTTCTGTTCTAGAGCTTCAGAAGTTTTCATACACGACTTAAACTGAATGTTGTTCCGTTAAATGCATTTTTGTTTCGTTGTCATATTACACTAGAGCAGTGGTTCTCAACCTTTTATGCTTCACGTACCCCCTGGAAATGTGTATGTAACTGGAGTACCCCTTGTATAGATAGATAACACCACAGTTATAGTATAGCAATGAGAATAAAATAAAACATATATATCAGTGGTTTTCAATCTTTTATGCTTCACGTACCCCCTGGAAATGTCTATGTAACTGGAGTACCCCTTGTATAGATAGATAAAACTATAGTTATAGTATAACAATGGGAATAAAATAAAACATATATATCAGTGGTTCTCAACCTTTTATGCTTCACGTACCCCCTTGAAATGTGTATGTAACTGGCGTGCCCCTTGTATAGATAGATAAAACTATGGTTATAGTAAAACAATGGGAATAAAATAAAACATATATATCAGTGGTTCTCAACCTTTTATGCCTCACGTACCCCCTGGAAATGTGTATACAACTGGCATACCCCTTGTATAGATAGATAAAACTATAGTTATAGTATAACAATGGGAATAAAATAAAACATATATATCAGTGGTTCTCAACCTTTTATGCTTCACGTACCCCCTGGAAATGTGTATACAACTGGCATACCCCTTGTATAGATAGATAAAACTATAGTTATAGTATAACAATGGGAATAAAATAAAACATATATATCAGTGGTTCTCAACCTTTTATGCTTCACGTACCCCCTGGAAATGTGTATACAACTGGCATACCCCTTGTATAGATAGATAAAACTATAGTTATAGTATAACAATGGGAATAAAATAAAACATATATATCAGTGGTTCTCAACCTTTTATGCCTCACGTACCCCCTGGAAATGTGTATGTAACTGGAGTACCCCTTGTATAGATAGATAACACTACAGTTATAGTATAGCAATGGGAATAAAATAAAACATATGTATATATATACACACACATTAAATTTTGTATTCGTAAATTACATATATCGATAAACATAAAAAAATGATATAAACAATTTAACAAATCTTATAAAATTATAAACATTATTTGGTAATCAGTGAAATGGTTGCGCTTGTTTACGTTTGCACAGTTCATCAATGGTTGGGGTTGTCTTGCTAAAGTAGAGTCGCAAGTCATCTTTAACATCCAGCCTGTTCCTATATTTATTTTTTAAAGCAGTTAAAGATGAAAATCCAGTTTCACATAAATACGTTGTTGTGAAAGGTAACAAATATTTTACTGCAATTCTTGACAAAATCGAATACTCCGTCTCCACTCCGATCCAAAATCTAATCAATGGCTTTTTGGAATGAATGCTCTTTAAACTATTGTCACAAGATATCTCAATCAACTCTTCTTTATTGGACAATGGAAGCTTACAATTTTCCAAATCAAATATGAAGGGATCTCGAATCCCTTCTTTCGTTTCATCAGGGGATGGAAGATACTGCCTTAGAAAAGTTTTAAGAGTGCTTAAGTGAACGATTATTTGTTGTCTGATGTCTTCAAAGTCTGCAATAGTTTGCTCATTTTCTTTAAGAAATGAATCTAGTCGCTGAAATTGGTCATAACTGTTCTTTTTAATTCCGTTTTTCCCAGAGAGAAATTTTTCTTTATCATGGCCTCTGTTTTCTTCTCAACATAGAACTCATCAACTTTGTCTCCTTGCAATAATAATTCCAAAATATTCATTTTTATCAAAATTATCAGCTAAATATGCTAATCTCAGAAGCCATTTTAAGTCTTGTAGTCTCAACGAAAGTTGAAACTCGTGGTCCATGAAAAAAAGGCGTACTTTATTGTAGAGTTCAAATAAACGGCAAAGAACATTTCCTCGTAACAACCAACGTACTTCTGTGTGAAGCAGCAATCTCATATCTAGGCTACCCATTTCTTTAGACATAATTGAAAAAAGTCGAGACTTCAATGGTCGGGTTTTGATGACATTAACGATTTGTACACTTTCATCCAGAACTCTTTTCAAATCATCAGGGAAAAATTTAGTTATCAGCGCTTCATGGGGAAGACAACAATGATTGAACTTACATTCTGGTGCAACTTGTTTTATACGACCTGTTAGACCTGTTATATAACCACTCATTGCTTTTGCTCCGTCAGTACATACAGAAATACATTTTTTCCATTCAAGGTTGTTTTCGGCAAAAAAATGAATCAATCATATTAAAAATGTCATCACCCGTAGTATAAGTTTTAAGAGGCTTACAAAATAAAATATCTTCAAATATTGCATCCTGGAATTTTCCACGCACAAAAAAAAGCAATTTAGCTAGCCTAGCTATGTCTGTCGATTCATCCAAAGTATGGCAAACCACGGGCTACATTGAATAGCTTGAATGTGTTGGTCCTTAATATTACAGGTCATATCTTTAATTGTCATGGAAACCGCTCGGTGCGAGCTCCTGTCCGTGATGAGGGGACCACCCTGTGAGGGTTCCGTTGGATCGGTTGCCTTCACAGGGTCCTGAACGCTCGCTCTCGCGTTTGCCGTGTATCTGGAAAGGAGGATTCTGGCAGTTGCTGGGGGGTACCCGTCTTCTCTCCTCAGCTCATGACTGTTGGGGTCCCCTTTAGTCCATTTGCCATTGGGGAGTCTGTGTGTCGCAGGGCTGGGCAGTGATTTCGAGGGCTACTGCTATTCACTGCTTTGGCCTCTGCTCCAGGTAAACGGAAGGTCCTGGGGCGGCCCCCTCAGGATCAATTGGCTGGTGGAAAGGTCCTGCTAGGGTCACCCGTGCAGAATGGTGAGTAATCTTGTCCACGTACGAACAACGGTTTATGAGTTACACGTTATCTAATTTTTAGTTTTCTTTCTTTTGTGACGCCAGTTCTTTCTTCACACTTTATTAATTTTTTCCTTATTTTCTTTTATGGGAACACAGATAAGTTTCTCACCATTTCTCCTTTTCTTTTCCTTTTGTTTCGTTGTGAAGGCTTGGCTCAATGACTCTGTGGGTATGGTGCCCGAGCAACCGTGGCGCCCAATTGGGCGTCCCCTTGTTGGACTCTGTGGTGGGTGGGAAAAACGGGCACTGGATCCCAATAATAAAAACATGAGTCCTAAAATGGAAAACTCACCTGAGAATGCCGCTAAAGAGCTTGGCACGAACCCCCGTCTTCCATGTCTTCTTTGTCATCGTCGCCATCGTCTTCATGTGTTTCTCCGTCTCCAAGATTTCTGGTCATCCACTCTAAGGGTGATCAGGTGCTTGCAGAAATAAGTCCCGGTAATAAAAAAAAGTCCCCGTTTTTTATTGACAAGTGTATCAAAGGTCTTGCAGGAGAACCTAAATCTGTCAAGCGCCTAAGATCTGGTGACTTGCAGGTGGAAACTGTTGGGAGTGGTAGTCAAAGTCACTCCACACAAGACGCTCAATTCCTCCCGGGACGTGATCTCTGAGTAGGGCCTCCTCATAGTTTCTGAGGAGGAAATCCTCTCGGAGCTTTCAGCCCAAGGAGTGATAGCAGTCCACCGGGTTTCGACACACCGTGGTGGAAAGTTAGTATCATAAACCCACAGGGTACTAATACTTTCAACACACCACGCCTGCCTTCTCCCATCAAGGCCGGATATTTACATTGTGAGACACAGTCTTTTATACGAAACCCTCTGCATTGTTTTCAATGCCTGAGGCAGGCTTGCCCCGGCATGCCAGGGCAAGCCCGCCTGTGCTCGTTGTGGCAGTAAGGATCATCTTGAACCTGACGGCACAGCAGAAAAGGCGTGCTGTGTAAATTGTCGTGGCGAACATCCGGCTTACTACAGCGACTGTCCAAAGTGGCTGGAGGAGAAAGAGATACAGCGCCTGCGCCTGAAGACCCTCCATAACATCAGTTATCCAGAGTCGAGGAAGCTCGCTACACAGCTCGCCCCACCTGGCAAAATCTCATATGCCGCTGCGGTCATCGGAAAGCCTGTTCTGTCGTGAAGATGACTTCCGTAGCTGTGCAGACCGACATCAGCGTCCCACCAGCTGAATCTTTCTCGCCTGGTGCCAAGTACCTCTTGAACCAGGCGAAGCCACAGTCGGTGTCGATCTCGACATCGACTCCGGTTTCTATTCCGGTGTCTGTGTTTTCCACTTCCACCTCTGGAAGTTCTCCTCCACCTGCCCACAGAGAGCAAGACCTTTCAAGCCCAAGGGGCCCCCACCGGGGCCAAAAAGAAAATTATAACACCTCCTCAATCGGCGGTCTCTGATCCGGGTCACTTGGACGACTCTGAGAACATGGACACAGACCGCCCCATTTATTCAAAACCGTCGCTGGCGACGGTTAAAATAAATCGTAAGTCGTCTGCCAATTCTTCCAAGACCTGAGATGGCCACACTCCTACAATGGAACTGTCGTGAATTGCAGAGGGATATTGACGACCTCAAGGTCCTCCTGACGCCCATCTTCTCACAAAACCCATCTGCGTGTGCCTGCAGGAGACATATTTGCAGACAGCCAACGATCCCACTATCCGGCACTTCTCTCTCATTCGCCGGGACCCGGATGGAGATGGTCCAGCTCGCGGAGGTGTCGCTATCCTCGTGAGCAACCATTCTCCATTCCAGGTCGTACACCACCACCGACTAAGGGGCGTTGCCATCCGCAGTAGAAGTTACTTTTTTGTAGATTTTCGTTGTGGGATTTTCGTTGACTGTCTGTTCTGTCTATCTTCCACCCAGATGCATCGTTTTCCGTGATGACCTTAATGACCTCGCTTTTCTGCAGGTTTTAATTTGAAACATAATATATTAATATATACTTAGCGACCAGATTCATTAACACTCTACCAGAAAAAACGAAACTGATAAAGAATGAAAGGAAATTTGTTAAAAGTACAAAAATATGGCTTTTAAACATAGTAAACATTATTGCGTTATTTTAAATATTTGGCTAGTTTCCTATGAACAACTTGAAAGATATATTCAATTAGTGTGAAAAATATCAAATTTTATTGTATTAGAATATAAGTACTTTTTACAACTAATATTCTGTTTGTATTAAAATTATTAATTATCGGTTAATAGAGCTTTATGTTGCCAAAATAATTTTGTTATTATTTTGCCTAAATACTTCCAAAATACAAGTGTTCACTCTCTTGGATTCATTAATTGTTTTCTCAATTGATTGCTAATGAGATTATAATTTTTAACCTTAAAGTAATTTGTTTTTAAATATGATGCATTAATACATAAATTGCATAATATAATGTCAGGTCATTTATACATTGCACAAATGGAGAAATAATAATACTTGTCATTAAATATAATGAGTTAATACATAAATTGAATAATATCATATCGATATCACGTCATACATTGTACAATTTGAAAAAATAATAAAACTATCTATCTATTTCAATATTGATTATGCAGTCATCCCTGTTTATAACGAAATTACGGCTATAACGAAGCAAAGCCATTACCATTGAAATTCAGTTTTAAAATTATGATGTATGCATTATTTATTAATGGTTTTTTCAGTTCATTACTGATATAACTAGGCTCATCAGATGTTTGAATAATATAGGACATGAGTGATAAAAGTGTAGATGAAAAGTACGATATTTTGTTTAAATGAAAATACATTTTTGATATTTTTTTGGGGGGATACGTTTTCTAATATATCTAAATTGCATAGTTTTCAAAAAATCGAATCTGAAAACTTTGGGTAAAACAATAATGTTTTCAACTGTAGTTAATTTAAAATAAGCAGCAATTATTTATACGATTTTAAAATTAAATCCGTGATCTTCAACCTTTAGAAATACTCTTCCGTTTCTTGTGAGTAGTGATCGGTTAGAGACATTTTACTATCAGTTGGCGACCTTTGAAATTTAATGAACAAAATTGAAAACAATACAGGATTCTTTTACTAAGATCTATCGGTATTATTTTATTTAGTAAATAGGCTTACCATAAAAACATAAATAAAAACTCACTCATCGTATAGGTCATGAGTTTTCTAAATATTTTCATAAATATTTTTTCTGCAAAAATTCCGGTCAGTAACCCACTTTCCCATCCAACGCACTTAAAAAGAGACCATGTGCGGGAACAACCTGGTATCTGGCAACCCTCAATATAACAACCCTTTTCCGTTCTTAAGGGTCCTTTAGTCAGTGCATAAAGAAGAGTCGAAATCAGCCGGTTTCCTATTGAAAGTTAATCCTTTTCATGGTACTGCAGGCCCCTGAACCCCTGGGATTCCTATTTGTTCGTAAGACAATTCTTCCCTAACAGCAACGCTATGACAACCGTCTCTCACCTCACCCCCCCCCCACCTTTCTCCCCTAGGGGAGGAGGGGGAAAACATTCTTTTCTTAAGTCGAAGGCTAAAATTCCTCAAGGGTTAAACAGGTAATAATAAAAATATTGCTATTTTTTTAATTATCTGTTAGTTTGAATTTCTACCGTTAGGGGTAGAAGAAGTCGAAAAATGCTTAACCTTATTCTCTTTTAAAACGATCATTCCGAATGCATCATAAACGATTTGTGGTTCTATTTTTGATTGCCAAGTGGTCGTCCTTCCCCCTCCGTAATTCAACAACGACAGCAGCAGAAGATGAAAACGGTTTCAAGACATGCTCGAATAACAGGAGGAGAGGAAGTGGGCACTTCGTGTATAATTGCGACTTAGGGTCACTTCTCCAGCGTCGAAAAAGAAGCAGTGTGCCATCCAGATCCACAGCATTATTCTAAAACTACATACAAATGAAAAAATTACCTTTGAAGCTGGATACAGATGCAGATTTCGAAGACTGCAGAGAAAATTAGGGCGAGTGCGAATTTCATTTTGAAAATCAAAACGACCAACACAGTCGAAGAGAAAATTTATTATCAGCAGATGTTAAACAAGCTGGTGAGTTCTTATACCTCTCTCAGACGTGATAAGCAGGAAATGGCGATAACAGGTATCAAAAGTTGACATATCGCTTATGAGCAAATAGAATTGGGGAACTGATTATACAGAGCAGATACTCCCTTCTCTAGAAATGATAGCACATCCAGAACTATCAAGTGGAAATACTTCTGTTACCAGAAACCGTTTCATGTCTTAGTGTCTGTTTCATCTCTAGCAGACAATCGTAATGCAGAGAGGCGAAAATGAAATCTCAAATAATTTATTATTTTACACAAAGTTTTTCTTTAACCTCTGTATTAATAAATTTGTTCTAGTAAAATTAACTTTCGCTTAAATTAGTACAAATAAATTTAGTTCGCGAAATGTAAATGAATTTCACATTAATCAGAAAAATTTCCCACTGATCTCTTTCAACCCGTTGCTTTTCATCAGTGCAATGCACGCAGACTGGAATGAAACCTGCGGAGCAAAAGCATTTCGTAACAATAAAGGAGATCGGTTGGAGCCGAATATTTCCTGTTGAATGAGGGAGGCTTATTCCTCGAACATAAGTCGTCCGAATAAGAAGATAGAAACACTTCATTAGTATATTCCACGATAAGAAATGTTACATGCAATACCTTCACTATCTTCATACCTCGAATTCAATAACATGTAATCTAATACGTTTATTACGAGTGGAGGCCAGGCGTAGCATGAAAGGAAATTGGCGAAGCTGTGATACTGCGAAGTTCAGATTCGACTCTTCTCACAAATCACAGATGGAGAGACACGTCAATTGGATTTTGGTTGTTTTACCTCTGAGCGGCACTTTTTTGCACACCATGGGCTAAATGGCCAGGTCACATGGACCCCGAAGGCTCAGAGAAGGTTGGGGGAGGGGACCCACTGGAACAGCTGTTGGGAGACAGATGGTAGCCTCCCGTCAAGGCCATCCAGCGTGTTCTTTAACATGCACAGGGTATGTCTCTCCCGCACACGGGACCACGGCTTAACGTCCCATCCGACAGACGGCGGCCTTTCCAAGCCCATCGGTGTCCCCTACTGACCGTGGGCAGAGCGGGGAATTTTGCGGAGATAAATCTCAACGCTGACCCAGCTGGGACTCGAACCTGGGAACTACAGATTACGAGCCTGGCGCGCTACCGACTGAGCCACCCCCGCCCCACGTCAATTGGAGGATATTTCTCTGTGATCGACCAGAATTATCGAAACCTAAACTGAGCAACCGAAAATTTCCCCGCCCTATGCTGCCTAGTTGCCAATTACGCTACGCCACTAGTAGAGGCTTTGGCTTGCGCAGGGATATCCATCTCGGAACCATTGGATGCTGCATCCGTCCCTGAAGATATATTTCTTTTCTTACTATAAATAAAATTGAGCCTAATATTTTAGAATTTTAAAATTTCCTAACACTATTAGAGGGGATACGACAGGCTCGTAATCTGAAGTTCCCAATTCGAATCGCAACTGCGCTTGCATTGAAAAATTTCCCCCCTAATTCCCTTTCTGCCTTCGGTGAGAAAAGGGCCGCCATTGCGTTTCAAAAGGATGCCACCGACCGATGAGATGTTAATCTATCCGCACATGCGCATTAAAGAACCTGCTGAATGGCTTGAGGCTTTCATTCAACTTATATCAAGAGTTCAGTGGATGTCCTTCCCCGACTTTCTCTGTACCTTGCGATCCTTATCACTTGCCGTATGACTGCAATGTAACACATGGTGTACGAAAATGTGCTGCTCAGAGGTAAAATATCCCAACACTACGAGAAAAGCGAATTCCATCAGATTTATGGAAGTTTTTCTGTAAACGATATAAGTTTTGTAAGTAAGCTGGAAAGCATGAAAATAAAAAAATTAATTACTCTCATAAAATAGGCGACTTGGCAGTATGTTGTGTGTCTTTTTCTCCTGGTGTTGAATCTGGCCCACCTGCATAGGTTGTCATTGAAATATTCCCATGAATTTAAAGAGGGTTAAGAACCAGAAAATTGCGTCATTAAAAAAACAAAGACACATAACGTAGATTCGCAGGAATTAATGTAAATAGGGGGATGCTTTTGGCAACGTCGTCAACTTTAACCATGAGACAGAGAATGGGAATTATATCCCCGTGATGTACAGTAGAATTCATAGGCCACCTGAGGTAGTGATCATCCAAAAATAAACATAGTAAATAATAAGCCAATTTCAAATTAATATTTAATATTTCTTTCATCTAAAAAAACCATAACACCATTTTCATATTTGTAATCATTATTTGCCGTGTTAAGTGGGATATCGCATCATCCACTGAACGAACAGAGGCGTACTGATAGGTACCGCAATGCGGGAGCCCCAAGATGAGGGAAGCCTCTTCGAAAAAGGTTCCCAAATTTAAGGGGAAACTTGATATACACCTGTTAAAAGTAACATTCTGGAATTATTTTCTACAGCTTTGAATGAATAATAAGAGACCGTCGTTTTCCTTGCTAGAAATTCCTCTCCTTGATATTTCAGAGCCGGAACTCATTGTTTCCAAACAGTAACTTCATTAACATAGATAAGGAAACAGTAACTTCATTAACATAAATAAGGAAACAGTAACTTCATTAACATAAATAAGGCTATGACGACGGTGGGTGACGTCATGTTTTCAGTCCGACCAACGATTCCTCTCGATCAGTCCTCAACCTCCTATTTAACTCTGAAGACGAGAAATATTTCCAATATTATTACTACTTTTTTTAAATTATTCCTATTCCTTTGCTCCTTTTAAGTTATTTTTTGCAATAGAGGGAAATCATATTCAAAATAATTTAGTTCGAACGAATTCAGTCGATAATTTAGGTTCGTTTTTAATACTAATTTGTTGTGCCTGTCTTAAAACAGCTGAAAGAATATTTTATGAAGAAAGTCGTACAATTAACTCATACCGAAATGCCGAATTATATATCACAAAAACCGAAATATATGTCAGATACTTATTATGTACATTTCCAAAATGCTAAAATTCAAGTGTATAATGATGGTGCACATTCAATGAAACAAAATCTCCCTCTCCCTGAGATTTTCCGATCAGCCAAATATATGGTAATCGATGCTACAGAGTCTGCTTTAATCAGACAATAGTCATTTTCCCATTCCGTGCACACCAGTAATCTTAACGTTAACTCTCATGGCGATCACACAAGTGCACGCGTGCTGAAATACAATAGCAATAAAGTGCAAAACATAGGACACCATTTCAGAATGGCCCATCGCACTTTAATCGGATGATTCAGTCATTAACCAGGGAACTGGTTACTTTGCAAAAACATTCATTTGACTGTACCCAGGATTTGATTTCGGGGTGGCGGGCGGGGGAAGGAATAAGAGTTGAGTAGAGTTTCCCAATTTCTAAAATATTCCACCGAACAGGAAAGATTAAAATGATATTCTATACGGAATGAGATTTTATTGACGGCTTTTTTAATCTATATTTACTCTCGGACATAAAATATGGGACTAAAATAAAATTTTGCACAAACAACTGTTCTGGATTTCTAAGAAGGTAAACGAGTTTGATATTTAATATAAGGTGAAATGATTTTCGAGAAGACTACATACCCTCTGGGCACGTTGCTGACTGTACCAGTGAAGTAGAGAATATTAGAACAAAGATATTAATTGTGAAGAAGATTACTGAAACTGTACATATTACATTCTAAATAAAAAATAAATACCCCCTCAAGAAGCTGCTTGCCACAGAGGTCTGACAGGAGCCTATCAGTTTATATGCCACAGTAGAAGATCTGAGAGGATAGCAGGACCTCAGCAGAAAACAACACGAACATCCATGCCTTACCCGGGGCTCGAACTAAGCAAAATATAACTACGGAAACTAAATTCTAACCAAATTCCTATTCTAAAGCAAAGGTGATCTCTGATTGACTGCGCTGAAACATGTGGGTGTAGACAAAAAAGTGTTGTTTTCATATAAGGAAAAATTAATATATATTCCAAGAAGTTTGAAAACAAAACTTTTATCTCAGAGACTATTAGCTTTTTCACGTAAATAGAAAGGATTCAATATAATTTAGAGAATTTCGAGTTATAACGTTGGGAGTTTCGATTAGCATTTCAAATAACATCATCAACCTCAAGCAGCCATGGGTCACGGAGGTCCAACCAAACCGTGCAGTTTAATTCTCCAAGCATATCTGTCCTGAGCTAAATCTGCTGCATTCGGCCACTGCACACCAATTCTAACAAGGTCCTGTTTGACATTGTCTGCCCACCGCATCCTAGGTCTCCCCCTCTTTCTGAGGCCTCTAGGCACACTGTTCATAACCCTATTCGCCAATCTATAATTATTCATACGGGCAACATGGCCAAACCAACGGAGTCTCTCTCTGCACAATATGCTACTTAAAGGAGGTTGCAAACTCCTTTGCCTACCCTCATCATTAGTTACAAAGTTGAACCACCTAATGCCCAAGATACTGCGTATGCATCTGGAATCAAAAGCATCTAGTTTCCTGTTATCTTGTTTACAAAGTGTCCAAGTTTCACTACCATAACTAACCCTAGAAAGAAACAAACTATTATGCAGTCTAATTTTAGTCTTTAGGTGTATACACCTATTTCTCCACACTCTCCATAGATTCTTAAAAGTCCAGGGAGCAGTCCCTATTCGTCATGCTGCACATCATCAGTATCTGTTACATAGCTCTCAAGATAATTAAACTGTGACACCTGCTCAAGACTGCAACCATTCAGATTAACTGAATCACAACCTGCCTGACCAATTTTCATCACTTTAGTTTTCCTTCCGTTTATAACCAAACCTACTCTACTACCAGTCTCATCAACGGCTCGAATGAAAGAGTTCATCTCATCAGCATCATATGCCAAAAGAGCTAAATCAGAACTTTTTGCATCTCTAGACCATTCAAGGAGAAAAGCTTTGCCTTGCAGTGAATTACGTATAACTATGGCATGTTCTACCCTCAAAAGGTAGAAATGAGTGATTTTTTTTTTGGTAGGAGTGAGTGAAATAGAAGTGCTTCAAAATGTCAGCATTGCTATTTAACTCATTCCTACCAAATCATCATCTGGACCAAAATAGAATCCCATCAACTTTTTATATGCCGCTAGACTCTATTACGAAATATTTTCTATCCTCTTCAACTCCTGTCTGGAATCCGGCAGGGTTCATGCTCATTAGACTTAAGACATAGTCATTCCAATTTACAAGAGGAAAGGTGATCCCACCAATAATACTAATTAATTACATTCCAATCTCCCTTACGAACATCGCTCCTAAAATAATGTAACGTTGCATAAAGTTAACGAACAGTATTTAGCTTCAACAGTTAATATTTGCAACCCAGCTTAGCCTTGGGAAACGCAATCGGCCAATAAATGACATAGAAAAGTTAAAGATACAAGAAGAAAACGGTGTAAACATGGGAATTTCCTTGCATTCAAGAGAAATAGCTATGTCCATTGTACAACACATAGCCGCTGAATTAAGTAATCAAGTATTTGTCAAAGTAATTGATAAAAATTGTATAATTATTGATGAGGCAAGCACAATGTCAAAAAAATGTGTCTTAGTTATCTTTTTATGATGCAGCATTGAAAAATACGAAGTAATAAATTTATTTATAGATTTAAAAGAATTAAATTCCACAAATGTAGAATCCATTTGTAACACTCTGCTTTCTACTTCGTCTGTAAATGGTAGCTAGGTGTAAACTGGAAGGAGAGCTGTGTACCAATCCCTAGTGATGATGCATAGAACCGGCCAGGTCTAGCACCTAATATCCGACCCCGCCTTCTCGTGGTGCAGACCGTTAGTACCTTTCAAAAGAGATATTCTCTTTTGGAAGGGAACGGAAGGAGAGGGCTGCCAGTTCAGTATGGCCTACTGATCTGGTCATCTATGGCCACTTTTTTCTTATTTTTTCAACCCTGCTCAGGATTGGTCAACTTCACAGGATCCTGGTGCTGACCATTTATACTATACCTAATAGACTGGACTTGTTTATGGATTTGAGCTTGATTATAGATCCTGGATTTGCTGCACTGGTGGGCCTGTGTTGACGGAGAATCTGCCGCTGTGTTTTCTGTTTGCTTCTGGGTTCCCAGCTCTAAGTGAATAGAGGCATGGGATACCATATATCAGCTGGCGGATAATCCTAATAAGAGGCCATCGCAGGTACCTGAACCTTACTTAGCTACTTGGGCATCGTCAAGCCTAAACTGGAGTAATGTGTCTCAGGCAGGCCATATGGCTCTTGAAAAATTCCACTTGAAACGGTGGTGCCTGAAGTTCCTTCCAGCATCGGTGACTTCAGCCTTTAACGGAGGAGGAACAGGTCTTTGCCCCATGCCTTCGATCAGGGGTCTGTTTGATACTGTTGGCCCTACCTATCTCAATAAACCTAGTTTCTTTAAAATTCCTACTAATCATTTTCTCTCTGCAGGAACGTGGAACGTGAGGACATTATATAGAGATTATTCTCTTGATGTCCTCACGCAGGAATTCCAGCGCTATAACCTAGGTATTCTAGGCTTGCAAGAGACCAGATGGACAGGTAAAGGTGAGATACTTAAAAAAACTTTAAATTTCTCTTTACAGGGAGGGAGGATGGAAAGCATCACCAAGGCGTGGGTCTGCTGCTCAGCAGACATGCTAGTGATGCTCTTCTTAGATATGAGTGCATTAATGAAAGGTTTCTTACAGCAAAATTTCAGACAAGCGTTAAAGACTAGAATGTTATCTGCTGTTATGCCCCCACTGAGGATGCCGACGAGGATGAGAAGGAAAGGTTTTACGGACAACTTCAGGATATTTTGAATTCTGTCAAGAAAGGAGATATTACCCTAGGTGACTTCAATGCCAAAGTTGGTACTGACTCTGACCTTTGGGGAGGGGTGATAGGCCCTTTTGGTATTAGAAGCTGCAATGGCAATGGGCAACGTCTCCTACAGGTAAGTAAACTCAATGGTTTCAGAATAACTAACACTTATTACAAACACTGCGACATACATAAGTACACATGTGTTTCACCTGATGGGCTGCATAAGAATATGATTGATTATATATTAATTAACAGCAAATGGGCTAGTTCTGTTAGGAATACCAGGGCATATAGGGGAGCTGAAATTGGATCTGACCATTACCTTGTTAAAAGTGTCTTGCAACTTAAACTTAAAAAGTGTTGTGCTAAAGTTAAAAAATTTACCTTTAATACTGAAGCTCTGAAAGACCCAGTTATAGCTAAAGCTTACCATGATAGGTTACTTAGTCATTATGACAGTCATGGTTTGCTTACTACTGAAGTTTAGGAAGAATGGGACCATTTTAAACAAAGTTTTTTGGACACTAACAGTACTCTTTTACGAAAAAAGTAGCAGAGGAGACAGAATTATCTGAGCGATAAGGCATTTGAGCTTATTTCGGAGAGAAATAACTGCACGAATGTCCTTAATCAATACCCTACTAGTCCTAATAGAAAGGATTACAGAGAGATTAATAAACGTGTAAAGGATCAGTTAGCTACTGATAAGAATCTTTGGCTTTGATGGCTTGGCTGACAAAGCCGAGGAAGCAGTTAGGCAGCACAACAGCTGTACCAGAGAGTTAACGTACCAGAGAGAAAATGGACAGGCATACAAGGATTGAAGGATAAACAAGGTAAGGCTATACAAGGTGAGGATTCTGTCAGGCTAAGTGGGCTGAGCATTTCAGTGATGTTCTAAACAATGTGGTTAGTTGTACTCCCATTGTTTGTAATGATTACAGATTCATTACTGGATCTAATGTTGGCCCTATAGCACAATATGAATTTATTTTGGCTATTTCTAAACTTAAACTTCATAAATCCCCAGGGGTAGATGAAATTACTACAGAAATGCTTAGAGCTTGGAATATCTTAGTTACTACTTGGATGACTGAAATTTTGAATATCTTTTATGATAAAGGCATGGTTCCTAAGGATTTTACCAGTGCTATTATTATCCCTATTTTTAAAAAAGATGATCACAGTTCTTGTGATAACTATAGGCTTATCAGCCTACTCTCTGTTCCAGGCAAAGTTCTTTGCATGATTGCGCTTAACAGAATTAAGAATCTGGATTCTCGAGAAATGTTTAGAGTTTCAGAAACCTTAGGTTGCTAGCTTTGTTTATTTCAAAAAGGCTTTCGACTCTGTTGATCGTCATAATTTGTGGTTGATTGCGAGATCATATGGTATACCAGACAAGTTAGTTAACGTAATTAAATCCCTCTATAATAACACTGAGTCGTGTGTGAGAGTTGGTAAGTCTTGTAGCAATTGGTTTAGCATTACTTCTGGTGTTCGGCAAGGGTGCATTTTGTCTCCTTTTCTCTTTAGTTTGGTTGTTGATTATGTTATGCGAAATTCATTTGAAGGGAAAGATTTTGGCCTTAAATTGGCTGGAGATACGAAAATTTCTGATTTTGATTATGCTGATGATTTAGCCCTTTTGGCAAATGATGTTGATGAGATGAACTCTTTCATTCGAGCTGTTGATGAGACTGGTAGTAGAGTAGGTTTGGTTATAAACTGAGAGAAAACTAAAGTGATGAAAATTGGTCAGGCAGGTTGTGATTCAGTTCATCTGAATGGTTGCAGTCTTGAGCAGGTGTCACAGTTTAATTACCTTGGGAGCTATGTAAGAGATACTGGTGATATGCGGCATGAGATTAACAGACAAATAGGGATTGCTGCCGGGACATTTAAGAATCTATGGAGATTGTGGAGAAATAGGCGTATACACCTAAAGACTAAAATTAGACTGCAAAATATTTTGGTTCTTTTTAGGGTTAGTTATGGTAGTGAAACTTGTACGCTGTGTAAACAAGATAACAGGAAACTAGATGCTTTTGATTCCAGATGCTTACGCAGTATCTTGGGCATTAGGTGGTTCAACTTTATAACTAATGATGAGGTTAGGCAAAGGAGTCAGCAACCTCCTTTAAGCAGCATATTGTGCAGAGAGAGACGTCGTTGGTTTGGCCATGTTGCCCGTATGAATGATTATAGATTGGCGAATAGGGTTATGAACAGTGTGCCTAGAGGCCTCAGAAGGAGGGGGAGACCTAGGATGCGGTGGGCAGACAATGTCAAACAGGACCTTGTTAGAATTGGTGTGCAGTGGCCGGATGCAGCAGATGTAGCTCAGGACAGATATGCTTGGAGAATTAAACTGCACGGTCTGGTTGGACCTCCGTAGCCATGGCTGCTTGAGGATGATGATGATGATGCTTTCTACTCTAGAAATGCATTGATTTACTGAGAGTTGCCTAAAAGAACATTTAATTGGTTTTTATGCCGACGGTGCTAGTACTATGTTGGATATAAAATCAGGAGTCTCAACTAGGCTAACAACTCAGTTTCCTGTCTTATTATGACTATAGATATAGCTTTGCTTCTTAAGAGGAACTGTTACTTGGTGATAAGGAAGGCTTTACAAAATTGAGTTTCAGGTTTGGGTTTGGCGACATACTTTTGTTGAGAGGCAGATATTGATCAAAAATATCAAACTCTAGAGCGTTTCTAAAGTTCTATAAGGTCAGTCTCACCTAGAATTGCTTGCACGCGCAATTTGAAATACATCCCCTGTGTGTGAGAAAACAACTTTCGTTTCTAACTTCAGTTAAACGGTCAACAACTCTATTGCACGACGTATATAATTTTAAAAATACACGTGAATGTGAGAAACATCCCAGGGGTTTTCACGTTCAAATGTATCGAAAGGTTATGACTGTACCGAAAACTTTCGAATGTATCGAAAGGTTATGAATGACTGTACCTACTCTATTGCACAACATTCAAATGCATGTGATTGGATGCATTGAAACCTTTTGAATGTGTAAGAGGAACATGTGGAAAGTCAGGAAATTTGAAACTGGTAAGAAAATAATTGACAATTGATAAAGAACTAGAGGCAGTTGTCTGATTCAAATTTATTAACGATAGTGTCTCTACAACGGTAATTTTTCATTTTGCTATTATTTTTAACATAGGTTCAAGATACGAAACGCATTCAGGAGAATCAGTCTGGAACCTACCTTATATACCAAACAGCTTCCGACTGCGTTGACATAGTTCTTGTAAATGAACTGTCAGACGCGAGCTTTAGGATTGCTGAAAACCGGAAATGTTGCAAGATTTAAGTTCATGTACCAAATTTGAAACGCAGAATTGTGCTTCGCTTTTTTTCAGTACACACGAATTGTACTATACATCGCGATATATTGTATATCGCGATACTGATTATCATCGCGATACTGATTTAATCAGCAAATTTTTTTCGACACATAAATATAACATGGGAACTAGAATTATCCAATTTTCCTTTTCAAACAATGTTTGCTAAACACCAGGGACGTATCCAGAGTATTCGGGTGTCCTCCCCCCCCCCTTATACTAAATCTGAAACTTGTCTACTTGCTTTGAAATCCAAAACAGTTGGCTTTGCATAATTTCATTTTAGCCCCATATTTTATGTTTGACGCTAAAAATAGATTTTAAAAAATTGTAAAATATATTTTAATTTTGAATATTTTTCGGTCGAATAACCCTTCCGGTTCGGTGCAATATTTTAGTAATTTGGAAACGCTAGTCGAGTCTTATTCTCCGAAGACTTGAGTAAGACTCCTCCCAAGCTAAATGCTCGGAGCCTTCGCGGAACTCAGCTCTCTAGGTCGAACTTTAAACGAGGTTAAGCTATGAGGGAAATTCTAAATAAAAATAGAAAAATAAAGACCGAAATATCGATGTGGCAGGAAACTTTAAAAGTATTCATATAAAAAAATTCTGCCTTATTTCAAAATTGATTGTTTAGAGTAAAACTGCAGAATATTATTAATATTTCTCATCAAATTTTCAAACGGTAATGAACTAGTATGATTCGGTTTCAAAAATGCATTAATAAACCAAAAACCTTAGTCGCGGTAGACCATATCAAGGGTAAAATGGCGCTTTGCGTTTATAATGTTGCAACCCACGAAATTTCAGTTCCTGCTAGTATTTATAACATTTTTCGTTCCAAATAGATCAAAAATTCAAAAAAAATTGCAAATATTAAATACATTATATAATATACAAATTATTATTTATTATTATATACAAATATTCAAAACATTCATTTTTGTCGTAAAAAGATTTTTTTTAAAAACATTATTAACAATGTTAACGGAATTTCAAAATAGTTATAATGATAAAACGTAACAAAAAACGGAAAAAATAATTTCGTTATTTAACTGTTTATGTGTTGATAAAATTCAGATATCTCCTTTACCAGATATACTTAGAAACTTCTGTGAAACAGACAGATGTGCAATTTGCTTTTATGATCAACGTACAAAGTCTCAATGACACATTCTGAAAGAAGTTGCGAAGCAGCTGTTTCAGCAACAGGCACTCAGAGAAAGAGATTTGGGATAGCAGATAAGATCTGCAGTGCGAAAGAAAAGACGACTCTCCATTTATGCAGGAGGAAAACAGGGCAATTACAATATGACGAAAATCCTCTGTGATCCGATTAAACACTGAATAGGTGAGTAATTGGGGTTTAAGAATTGGAGGAATCTCTTCTCCAAGAACGCATCCATAAAAATAGTTCAGTGTCATCAAATGACTCAATATTTGTTGGAAACCTATCAATGAAACCGAAAAGTTAAAGGCAAACTAAAATATAATTTCAGTTTTATTCAACGAATTTGAGGGAGCGAAGAGAAATCTACAAAAGAAATCATTTTTCAGTACTGGAAGAATCAAGACAAAACACTGCAAAGAGTTGGAAGATCGTTCCAGCACTCTGCAAATCAAGTATCTGTAGAGAGAGGTTTTCTTTTCGCTTAAATGTATTCTCTCCGACAAAAGAAACAGTTTGGATTCATAATTAATAGAAGACATTTTACTTATGGTGATGAATAAAATAAAATAACATTGATTGGTGTACGATATCAATATTTTTGAATCAATTTCTTTTTCTTTTAGCCCTTTGAAAGCCAGTCAGTATCTTTGCCGGCAGTCATCCAAAACGCCAGTCCGGTCGACTGCCGACTCAACTCTCTCCTGCTTGTTTCCTTCCCCCCCCCCCCCGATCATAGGCAGTCGCTAATTGAACCAACCGCCCCTCCTTGTGTTCGACCTTCAGGCAGAAATCCTCCCGTCTCCCTTTCCCATCCTTTTCGATATAGAGAAAGCTCCGAGAGTAGCAATGTCACCTCTGTGTCTTCAAAACTGCTCTGATGGGTTCAATAGTTTTCTGTTTTAAAGCCTTTGATTGCTACGGTAGATCTCGGTGCTTATTTCAAGATTATTTTCATATTTAAATTATTATTTGACGATATCAAATAACGATTATCGCTTTGTTATGACTTTTAAAACGAAAAACAGGTTTATAAGAAGTTCAGATTCATAAATTATTTTTAGTCATTCTCATATGTCAGATTCTGAAACTATGCTAGATAAATCTCAAAAATATATCCAAAGATTTTGGTAATTTAGTCAGTTACCGGTACATTCATTAACTACAATTTCAACGAGATAGTACGATTAAAATTATTTACCTTATTTATAATTTTTTTGAAAATGTTATAATCATATGTACAGTCGCTCAAAAAAGTATCCGAACGCTATGGTTGATTACAGAATTCAGAAAAAATATCTGGCAAAGTTTATTTTAGAAATTAGTGATCTGGCAACCTTTATATCACGTGACACGAAGGTTGCAGATCACTAATTTCTAAAAAAATCGTTGCCAGATATTTTTTTCTGAATTATGTAATAACCTTAGCGTTCGGATACTTTTTTGAGCGACTGTACAGCATGTTTTAAATCACTCATTGTGACTAAATTTGAAAAATTATTTAAATATCTTATTCACAAAGAGTAAAAATATAATGCATTCGTTTGGAATAACAAAATAAAAAATGCCTTGAAAAAAAGAATCGTAATTATCATTATTTTTCACATTACCCTAAGCAACTAGAAACGTACCAGGAAATCGTTTATGAAGGACTCAGAGATTAATATCGAGATGGGGATGGGAATAAAAATATAATATACCTAAAATAAATAATATATATAAATCCTATGTATAATGACTTGCAATGGAATAATAATAATAATAAACGTTTTGAAACTAATTAATAGCGATAAGGTAGGGGGCAAGTGTGTAATCCTCCCCTTTCAGAAGGGTA
Organism: Ryuthela nishihirai; assembly: GCA_038380435.1. NCBI lineage: Eukaryota > Metazoa > Arthropoda > Arachnida > Araneae > Heptathelidae > Ryuthela > Ryuthela nishihirai. The sequence continues at coordinate 31,915,334 of JAWZYU010000022.1, forward strand.
ACAGAGGCAAAATTAAGGGTATAAGAGATAAAAAATAATGATTACATTTTTTTACTTCATGCATTTTTAAGGACCTCTGAAATGGAGGATGAAATTTCATACTGCAATGGAAATCGTAGATCGTATAATCATATTTAATGTACAGGGAAATAATTTTACCCATAACCATCTCCATCATCATCATCATCATCATCATCAAGCAGCCATGGGCTACGGAGGTCCAACCAGACCATGCAATTTAGTTCTCCAAGCAAGTCTATCCTGAGCTACATCTACTGCATCTGGCCACTGCACACCAATTCTAACAAGGTCCTGTTTGACATTGTCTGCCCACCGCATCCTAGGTCTCCCCTTCTTTCTGAGGCTTTTAGGCACACTGTTCATAACCCTATTCGCTAATCTATAATTATTCATACGGGCAACATGGCCAAACCAACGGAGTCTCTCTCTGCACAATATGTTGCTTAAAGGAGGCTGCAAACTCCTTAGTCTAACCTCATCATTAGTTACAAAGTTGAACCACCTAATGCCCAAGATACTGTGTAAGCATCTGGAATCAAAAGCATCTAGTTTCCTGTTATCTTGTTTACAAAGTGTCCAAGTTTCACTACCATAACTAACCCTAGAAACAACCAAACTATTATACAGTCTAATTTTAGTCTTTAGGTGTATACGCCTATTTCTTCACACTCTCCATAGATTCTTAAAAGTCCCGGCAGCAATCTCTATTCTCCTAATCTCATGCCGCACATCACCATTATCTGTTACATAGCTCCCAAGATAATTAAACTGTGACACCTGCTCAAGACTGCAACCATTCAGATTAACTGAATCACAGCCTGCCTGACCAATTTTCATCTCTTTAGTTTTCTCTCTGTTCATAACCAAACCTACTCTACTACCAGTTTCATCAACAGGTCGAATGAAAGAGTACATCTCATCAACATCATTTGCCAAAAGGGCTAAATCATCAGCATAATCAAAATCAGAAATTTTCGTATCTCCAGTCCATTTAAGGCCAAAATCTTTCCCTTGAAGTGAATTTCGCATAACATAATCAATAACCATGCTAAAGAGAAAAGGAGACAAAATGCACCCTTCTCGAACACCAGAAGTAATGCTAAACCAATTGCTACAAGCCTTACCAACTCTCACACACGACTCAGTGTTATTATAGAGAGCTTTCATTATGTTAACTAACTTGTCAGGTATACCATATGATCACACAATCAACCACAAAATATTACGATCAACAGAGTCGAAAGCCTTTTTGAAATCAACAAAGCTAGCAACCAAAGGTTTCTGAAACTCTAAACATTTCTCAATAATCTGCCTAAGTGAAAATATCTGATCCACACATCTCCTACCACTTCTGAATCCACATTGCTCATCACGCAATTAACTGTCATGAATTAAAAGTCAACCAGATTCTTAATTCTATTAATCACAATCATGGAAAGAACTTTACCTGGAACAGAGAGTAGGCTGATACCCCTATAGTTATCACAAGAACTGCGATCACCTTTTTTGAAAATAGGAATAACAATAGCTCTGGTAAAATCCTTAGGAACCATGTCTTTATTATAAAAGATATTCAAAATTTCAGTCATCCAAGTGGTAACCGTAACATTCCCAGCTCTAAGCATTTCTGTAGTAATTTCATCTACCCCTGGGGATTTATGTAGTTTAAGTTTAGAAACAGCCAAAATAACTTCAGATTGTGTTATATGGCCAACATGAAAGCCACCAATGCATCTATCATCATTGCAAACAATAGGAATAGAACTAATTACATTGTTTAGAATATCACTGAAATGCTTAGCCCATTTAGCCATGACATAATCCTCATCTTCTATAACCTTACCTTGTTTATCCTTCAATCCTTGTTTGCCTCTCCGTTTTCTACCACACAAAACATTAACTCTCTCGTACAGCTCTCTGCTGTTGTGCTGTCTAACTGCTTCCTCGGCTTTATCAGCCAAACCATCAAGACAAAGATTCTTATCAGCAGCTAACTGATCTTTTACACGTTTATTAATATATGCCTATTTGGCATGAGTAAGAACAAAATATGTAAGTAAACCACCCTTATGTGGGCCCCTAAGGGCAAACATAAGAAAAGCTAAAAATAGCAGTAAAATTGTATAAGAAAGCTAAAGCGGGTAGGTCTCCCCAGAGAACGCTATCGTTTTAGACCTCTTGTACGTGTTCAAAACAGTATGATCGTAAAGAATCAGAGAAGAAATAATCTCCTTGGGTTTATTGCATACAGCCTCAAAAAATCTTTTTGAGATGCGTTTTATATGTGTATATATATATGGTTGATGCCTTTATGGAGTTGTCTGCTAGTGACAAACCAGAGGGCGTCAACCGCAGTTCTCAAAATCTTGTTCAGTAAGACCTGAATCTTTCGAATAGTGGTGGGTGTAGTATTCGCCCATATGGGTAAAGCTGGTATCGCGGAAATGTGTGTCGTAGATCGTACAATCATATTCGATAAACCGGGTAATAATTTTACCCCTAACCATCTCCATCATAAAGATATGCCTATTTGGCATGAGTAAGAACAAATATATAAGTAAACCACCCTAAGGTTGGCCCTTAAGGGCAAACATAAGAAAAGTTAAAAATAGCAGTAAAATTGTATAAGAAACCTAAAACGGGTAGATCTCCTCAGAGAACGCTACGGTTTTAGTCCTCTTGTACTTGTTCCAAACAGTATGATCGTAAAGAATCAGAGAAGAAATAATCTCATTGGGATTATTGCTTACCGCCTCAAAAAATCTTTTTGAGGTGCGTTTTATATGTGTATATATATGGTCGATGCCCAGGTCTTTATGGAGTTGTCTGTTAGTGACAAACCAGGGGGCGTCGACCGCAGTTCTCAAAATCTTGTTCTGTAAGACCTGCATCTTACGACTATTGGTAGTTTTCGCCCACATGGGTGAATGGTGTTTTCGCCATATGGGTATTCTATAAGTAGTTTTCGCCCATATGGGTGAAGCATAGAGAATCATCTGTCTGATGATCACATCACAGAGTGCTTATGATCATAGAAGCTTATGATCAATCATTAAAATGGAATTTCTCCGAAGGAGTGGGCCTAGTTGGCCCTTCAATGAATTGACTTTGGAGATTATATTATTTATGTGATAGTCCCACTTTAACCTCTCTTATGTATAACAACCCCAAGATACTTGACTGAATCACTCCAGTCAATGGGAATATCATGCAAATGGAGGAAAGTGGGATTCATAATACGCTTTCCAGTAAAGAAGATGGCAGAACTCTTGTGAGAGTTAATCTTTGTCTTCCATTTTTCGTACCATGTGCCCAGCTCGGTCTGCAGCCTCTTCACATCGCTTTCGCATTGTAAATTGATTTTTAAACTAAGTTTCATTTTCTCATGACGAAAGGGTTATTTTTGTACTTATCAATTCGTCGAATCTTCTTCTACCATGTTAAGTTTTTCGCAATATTTAAAAATGCAGCTGGAAACCGTGAAATAATTTTAAAACGAGTGAAAAGCTTTATAAAACTATGTGCACTCAAATTTAAAGTCATTAGACAAAAGATCAATAAACATGTTGTCGTTTCGTTTCTTTTTATTCATGTATATACAAGGTGATTCAAAACACTTGGACCAAATTTTAAGGGATGATAGAACACATCTAAGCAAGCCCTTTTTGTCATACAATGCATGGTCGGAACTCAAGCGGTGAAGCGCTAGGAGTTAGCAGTTACTGTGTCAGGAAATGAAGAAACACAAGAATGACAGAAGAGTTTTGAAACAATTGCAGAAATTACATAACAGAAAGTACAGAATTTTATTGAACAAATTACAGAAACTGTTCAAAAGAGCGACCGCCAACATTAACCCATTAAATCCCAGATTGTTTTTTCCTTAGATTTTAAAATCTTATTCTTTATTTCTAAAGTAATTTTTTCTTTATTCTTTATTTCTAAATGTATGCAGGTATGCAAATAATGACTGTCTTCCCAATAGGACGCTGGGATCTAACAGTAGTAGTTTCATCACACCATAGGAATTCCCCTTTGCACAGTGCTTTCCCCCCCTATGTCGCAATCGTCCACGTTGCCTTCTTGACTTGGACCCCCTATGTCGCAATCGACCGGAAATTGACCTGTGCTGGGCCACGTTGCCTTCTGAACTTTGACCCCTATGTTGCAATCAACAGGAAATTGACCCTGGCGTAGCAACTGTCGTGGTATTAATAATTAATAATTCATAATTCATAATTAAAAATTCCTCCCCCTTTTAACCCCTTGTGCTATCTAGTTTTTAACTCTAATTTTAAGTCCTCCTTCTCGAATAGTCTCGATTTTTCTTTATTTCAGACTCACCTTTTATTTTAAAACCTCGATTTTGCAAACCCCCTGGTTGACCTATATTTTAAGCCCTACCTATATTTTAAGTCATGGATTTTGCAAACCACATGGTTGACCTATATTTCAGATTCACCTTTTATTTTAAAACCTCTATTTTGCAAACCCCCATGGTTGAGCTATATTTTAAGCTCCCCTTCTCGAATAGCCTCGATTTTTCTTTATTTCAGACTAACCTTTTATTTTAAAACCTCGATTTTGCAAACCCCCTGGTTGACCTATATTTTAAGCCCTACCTATATTTTAAGTCATGGATTTTGCAAACCACATGGTTGACCTATATTTCAGACTCACCTTTTATTTTAAAACCTCGATTTTGCAAACCCCTGGTTGACACACCTATATTTTAAGCTCCCCTTCTCGAATAGCCTCGATTTTTCTTTATTTCAGACTAACCTTTTATTTTAAAACCTCGATTTTGCAAACCCCCTGGTTGACCTACCTATATTTTAAACTCCCCTTCTCGAATAGTCTCGATTTTTCTTTATTTCAGACTCGCCTTTTATTTTAAGCCCTCTTCATAGACCCCACCCCCCTGGTTGAGCTATATTTTAAGCTCCCCTTCTCGAATAGTCTCGATTATTCTTTATTTCAGACTCACCTTTCATTTTAAGTCCTCTTCATAGGCCACACCCCCCTGGTTGACCTATATTTTAAGCCCTACCTATATTTTAAGCTCCCCTTCTCGAATAGTCTCGATTTTTCTTTATTTCAGACTCGCCTTTTATTTTAAAACCTCGATTTTGCAAACCCCCATGGTTGAGCTATATTTTAAGCCCTCCTTCTCGAATAGTCTCGATTTTCTTTATTTCAGACTAACCTTTTATTTTAAAACCTCGATTTTGCAAACCCCCCCTGGTTGACCTATATTTTAAGCTCCCCTTCTCGAATAGTCTCGATTTTTCTTTATTTCAGACCCCCCAATGGTTGACTTATATTTTAAACCCTCCACTTGCAAACCCCCTGGTTGACCTATATTTTAAGCCCTACCTATATTTTAAGCTCCCCTTCTCGAATAGTTTCGATTTTTCTTTATTTCAGACTCGCCTTTTATTTTAAAACCTCTATTTTGCAAACCCCCTGGTTGAGCTATATTTTAAGCCCTCCTTCTCGAATAGTCTCGATTTTTCTTTATTTCAGACTCACCTTTTATTTTAAAACCTCGATTTTGCAAACCCCCATGGTTGAGCTATATTTTAAGCCCTCCTTCTCGAATAGTCTCGATTTTTCTTTATTTCAGACTCACCTTTTATTTTAAAACCTCGATTTTGCAAACCACCTGGTTGACCTATATTTTAAGCCCTACCTATATTTTAAGTCATGGATTTTGCAAACCACATGGTTGACCTATATTTCAGACTCACCTTTTATTTTAAAACCTCGATTTTGCATACCTCCTGGTTGACATATATTTTAAGCCCTGGATTTTGCAGACCCTCCTGGTTGACCTATATTTTAAGCCCTACCTATATTTTAAGCCCCCTCCTTCCCTCGGATTACAAGTCTCAGAATAATTCCGCAGTAAAGGATGACACAAGTCTCAATTGTGAAAATCAACTCTCAAAGTTGTATTCTTATTAATTAAAACCCTTTCTATTAAAAGTTACCTCTATTAAAAATCTTTCGGTATTCAATTTTGCCAGGACTGCTAAACGATTCCCTTTTATTAAAATTTCAATTCTTTGGAATTCATTTTTTCCAACCCCGTTAATCGATCCCCTAGTAAATAAAAACTCTCACTTACCTTTATTAAAATCATCCAGCGCTCGTAATAAATCAGTTTAATCGGGAAAAAAAAAATCATTCCATCGCTAGCGTACCTCCACGTTCGGGAAAAGGTCTCATCGGATCGAAGGTCCACGTATTTTACTAGAAGAATGACACAGTAACTGTTCCACAGAAAAATTAATAAAATTTGGTTTAAATTATTCGTAGGACTTGTATATAAGATCTACCTTGCAATAGACGTTCAACAGGCTAAAAGTTTTCCAAGTCCGTTATCAGTGTATCGGAAATCGTACATTTCCTGTTGACATCCTTCAGATCGTTTATCCGTGGGTAGCAACAGCACTTTCGCCACATCACACGATATGGTGCAATCCTTTCTCAGCTGGAAGATCAAAAGGTCAAATGTCCAGCGCTTCACTGTGTCTGCATTTGACACTGATAAGGTTTAAAAATAGATGTTTCCTAGAATCCACATTGCCTTCTCAGATTGGACTTTGAACCCTATGTCGCAACCGACCATATTTTAAGTCCTCTTCATAGAACCCCTGGTTGACTTATATTTTAAGTCCCTTTCTCGAATTTTCTTGTTTTTCCCCTGTTTAACCCATATTTTAAGCCCTCCCCTCTTCATAGACCCACTTATTGATCCACCTATATTTTAAGCCCTCCCCTCTTTAAACCAAATCAGTTTTTGCGCATTTAATCGGTGTCATCCAACGTCTATACTATTTTTAGTACGTCTCCTGTATTTAAAAAAAAAAAAAAAAAAAAAAAAAAATATTGGCTTTCGTCGCCGTATTTGAACGCGCTACCTCAGTGCCGATAGCTGAAGCGTCATCGCCAGGGCGCGGATTTTTGCGGAGATAAATCTCAACTCTGGCCCTGCTATCCGCTCGACAATATTTGCTACTGATAAAATGATTTCCTTCATTAAAAATAAAAACTAATTAAATAATGGGGTATCACTGGGAAAATACTGGGAAGAACCCAAACTGATTTCGTGCTAAAACATCTCCAGATTTCAGCTTACTTGAAAAACTATTGTTAGAAATGAACCAGTGACTTGAATCACTCAACTTCCATAAGAATACACAATTATGGTACAGTGTCGGGAAGAAATATGTTTCAAAGAAATTCAATTGCATGTATTACGATCAGAAAAATAATTTAGTGGACAAAGTTTAAAATAGTTATTAAATGGTACCTTACAGTGCAAGTGCGCTTCAGGCGAAAAGCCTCCCCTTCGAACACTGCACCCCGTTTTTCCGAAGTAACTGTGTCACAAGTCTTCCTACATCATCCCTAAACAGAGAATCGGATTCAATGTGCAAGAAGATCAAGACCTCATTTGAAGGAGCACATAGTGGATACTGTACTCCATAGTGAAATGAACATTGGGCTCTTGCGGGACCTAGTTATATCCCTACTCCAAGAGAATTACTAATGAAAACGTGCTATTGTTAATGTATGTAATTCCAACAAAAAAATGTTTTGTCTGTTTTAGCCACTTTGTATCCTGCAATAGGAAACACTGAACACTTTAACAACTATATACATTTAGAAGAAAACACATCAGGTCTAATTTTCCCTTTAACAATAAATCAAATATCTAAATTCGAAAAAATTAACATTTCTGTCTGGATACGAGAAAGAGATGTTTCCACTCTACATCACACCATTCAGATTTAAAGCGCACGCAAATCTCCTACTGTTATCAGACGATGAAAAGCAGCATTATTGTTCCGTTAAGAATTTGTTTCTATGAAATTCAAAGGGAGAATGCTGTTTTCCATATTATAGGGAATGCAATTAATACATTCCTTGCAGAAGGCTGTCCTTTAGGTTATGAAATAATCTTATTAGAACGCTTAAAATTGAGATGACACACATTAGTTCCTCGGAGAAGCGCTAGCGGGTAGAAGACTATACCCGTGTAATGAAAATATTCATTCGACATAAAAAAAAAAACCTACGCCAATATCGCGTACACTGACGTGCTCCTCTTAGCTGATGTGTTTGGTGGCAGATACTGACCCCTGCTATGTTTACACAGCTCCTGCCTTCAATACCTGAAGATGACAAATACTAGAGTTGATAACCTACAATGTATCTTTTTGGAAGGCATACGAGGAGGAATTTCGGTGATATGCAGACAACAAGCATTTAGAATGAAAAACTGATTGCAAGCTTGCTTTACTGTCATACAAACCTGAAAAGAGATGAAATGGGTAGTACTTTACCCATGATATACCATGTGACTAGGTCGTTAAATCAAATTACATGCATAAACGAAAATTAGAAAAACAACGAAATGCTTGGTAAATTCAATGAGAATCACTAAAATGTAAAGAGTGTTGGAATATCTGTAAATGCACACACATTTCAGTGGATAGGTGAATATTTTCACAATTCTTTGGAAGCGGAAGGCACAATAACTGTAAAACATACTGTGACGAGAGAAAAAGTATAAAAATGTAGTGGGATGGTTGTAAAAAATCGCTTCAAAACAGAAAATTACAACGCAAATACTGAAAGATAGAAAAAAAACGACTATTCGACGGTTATTCCAAACTGCTATCTCACGCTCTTTTCAGATTTCCTGGTTCTATAGTTCCCTGGTACGTAGCGCATAAGTGTGGGTGTAGTTGGCTATTTTTCGTTGCAAACACAAGTTGTTTTTACTATTAGTTATTTTTCCTGCATGAGAATACACATTTCTATACTACATTGCGTACACACGGATGGACGAATATCACAAATTACTTTGCATATAGAAAACATGAGCAAAGAACCACAGAAATTTGGAAATTTAAAATCTGAAAAATATCCCTTCGTCTCGTTCTTAACGCATTTCGTACCCTCTACAGGATTTTGGGTTTTTCTAAGTTTGAAAATTCTCGGATTGCCGTTAGTTTCTATCGTGTGCTGATCAAAGTTCGTTAGGGGTTTTGCTTCCAAGTTCTTAATCCTAACAGCTCTCATGTCATCTTCTGTATTACCAAAAGACACATAGAAGATTGGCCCGAAAATGCACAAAGTACATGGTATTGAGTGACGTATTATCTTTAAAATATGTAGGAATGAGAATATATAGGAATACACAGTAGAATATTTAAGAGTGTTTAAAAACATCACCGTAAACTCTTTGAAACATAAAACATGTCTGCTATTCTTACGTCCACAAATGTTAAAAGATAGAAATTTCAGATATACAGCATGTTATATGCAGCAGTCAAAAAGGTGTTAAATGAAGAATTTTGTCGCTATAGAATTTAACCAAGCGATCTATCGGGTAAAAGGAACCCTGAAAACTAAGACAAAAAAAAAAACGTCTTTACTAGAAGGAGTAATAGCGGGAAAACCATGAAATATTACTGTACTAGGATCTAGAAAAATCACTATCCATTACATTAATTTTTTTATTATTTCATGTTCATTATTTTCATGTATTTCACCCCATTTTCTTGTCAAGAGCTAAAATTATTTGATGAATGAACGATATTATATCTTCAAATGCCGTGGACGCATGACAGAATAACTTCAAAATAAGTTCCAATAGCTGTAAAAAATTAGATAAATACACACCGGGAAAGACAGAATTGTTTTCAAAACATTAAAATACCTTAAATGTGTGGCTGAATCACCTTCAAATATCTCACAGTACACTTTTAAAGGAAATATTGTCTCATTATAAGCGATTTCATACAAAGAGATACGCACTCTATGCTTCACATTTAAATCTATAGAGATAACGATCACTACCCATGGAACACATCTGTGAAAAAACACGTTATGATAGGGTTTGAGAAAGATTTTTTAGCCCATGGGGGTGCTGCACTGCAGGAAAGCACATTATCTTTGATATCAGAAACTACGTGAAAGTTATACTGTTTCGGTTTGAGAAATATTTCTTTAGTTCACAGGGCACCGCATGAATAAGCGCATAAGTGCGGGTGAAGATGGTTATTTTTCGCTGCAAACACATGTTTTTCGACAAAGATAGGGTGTTTCACTACAATCTAACACGGGATTTCATGTTTGTTTAGTTATTTTTCCTGCATGAGAATATTTCTAATCTATCTCATAGACAGCAGGTTAGTTACTTCTGATCTAACAAAGCCAAGGTCTGAGATCCATAGTAAGACATGAACGTTTGTGTTGTTTTCCTACCAAGATCCCGACATCCTCTCAAATGAAATATTACTGTACTAGGATCAAGAAAAATCACTATCCATTACATTAATTTTTTTATTATTTCATGTTCATTATTTTCATGTATTTCACCCCATTTTCTTGTCAAGAGCTAAAATTATTTGATGAATGAACGATAATATATCTTCAAATGCAGTGGACGCATGACAGAATAACTTCAAAATAAGTTCCAATAGCTGAAAAAACAACTTTAAAAAATTAGGTAAATACACACCGGGAAAGACAGAATTGCTTTCAAAACATTAAAATACCTTAAATGTGTGGCCTGAATCATCTCCAAATATCTCACAGCACACTTTTAAAGGAAATATTGTCTCATTATAAGTGATTTCATACAAAGAGATACGTACTCTATGCTTCACATTTAAATCTATAGAGATAACGATCACTATCCATGGAACACATCTGTGAAAAAACACGCTATGATAGGGTTTGAGAAAGATTTTTAGCCCATGGGGGGTGCTGCACTGCAGGAAAGCACATTAGCTTTGATATCAGAACCTACGTGAAAGTTATACTGTTTCGGTTTGAGAAAGATTCTTTAGTTCACAGGGCACCGCATTACACTAAAGCACACTGTCTTGTACGTATGTCTGTCTGTATGTTTGTTTCTCTCTCTCTCTGTGTGTGTGTGTGTGTCTATGTGTAAATATGTATGTTACTACGAAATGTGTGTACGTGTAGACGTGTGCATATATGTCAAGATGTAACTGTGTCTGCATGTTTGTTTCTCTCTAGGTGTGTGTGTGTGTGTGTTTCAGTGAATCGTGTATGTGTGCGTATGTGAGTGTGTGTATGTTCATGTATGTTAATGTTTCTTTATATGTTTTCGTGCGTATGTGTTAAGATGTCTGTGTGCACATAGTCGTTTCTCTGTATGTGTATACGTCTTCATGTTTCTCTCTCTCTCTCTCTCTGTGTGTGTGTGTTAAAGTCTCTGTATGTGTTTCATCTTTATGTGTATATGTTATCGTGTGTGTGTGTGTGTGTTTGTTCACATGCACGAATAAACATATCGTCTTACGGACACTTGCTTGCTACAGAAGAAGCTAACAATTTAAAACGAGACTAGTGGTTATGCAAAATATTTCATGTGTGCGTATGTGAGTGTGTGTATGTTGATGCATGTTAATATGTTTCTTTATATGTATATGTTTTCGTGCGTATGTGTTAAGATGTCTGTGTGCACATAGTCGTTTCTCTGTATGTGTATACGTCTTCATGTTTGTTTCTCTCTCTGTGTGTGTGTTAAAGTGTCTGTATGTGTTTCATCTTTATGTGCATATGTGTGTGTGTGTGTGTTTGTTCACATGCAAGAATAAACATATTGTCTTACGGACACTTGCTTGCTACAGAAGAAGCTAACAATTTAAAACGAGACTTGTGGCTATGCAAAATATTTCATCACAGATCTTAACTTGAATACTCATATTTCAGGAGATGTAAGGAGTTTTCTTCAACACGTTCGAATATTTTTTGAACACGACTGTCTTACGTTACGTCTTACGTTACGTTTCCTGTCAGATGTCTCGTAACGAACAAAGCGTGTGTGTTCTGCTAATACAGAAGAGGACATTCAACCGAGAATATTTCAAACTTAGAATAATACGACATCCTGATGCGTTAAGAACGAAGTGGAGGGATACTAACAGCTGAAACACGACCTGAAGCGATCGAAATCCTGCTGTTTCGCGCAAGGGGACGAAGGGTGATAAAACGTAATACTACTGAAAAAATCCTTATTTCAAAAAAGAGGCCTCTTTTTTGAAATAAGGATTTTTTCAGTAGTATTACGTACTTATTCAGTAGTATTTCAAAAAAGAGGCCTCTTTTTTGAAATAAGGATTTTTTCAGTAGTATTACGTACTTATTCAGTAGTATTTCAAAAAAGAGGCCTCTTTTTTGAAATAAGGATTTTTTCAGTAGTATTACGTACTTATTCAGTAGTATTTCAAAAAAGAGGCCTCTTTTTTGAAATAAGGATTTTTTCAGTAGTATTACGTTTTATCACCCTTCGTCCCCTTGCGCGAAACAGCAGGATTTCGATCGCTTCAGGTCGTGTTTCAGCTGTTAGTATCCCTCCACTTCGTTCTTAACGCATCAGGATGTCGTATTATTCTAAGTTTGAAATATTCTCGGTTGAATGTCCTCTTCTGTATTAGCAGAACACACACGCTTTGTTCGTTACAAGACATCTGACAGGAAACGTAACGTAAGACGTAACGTAAGACAGTCGTGTTCAAAAAATATTCGAACGTGTTGAAGAAAACTCCTTACATCTCCTGAAATATGAGTATTCAAGTTAAGATCTGTGATGAAATATTTTGCATAGCCACAAGTCTCGTTTTAAATTGTTAGCTTCTTCTGTAGCAAGCAAGTGTCCGTAAGACAATATGTTTATTCTTGCATGTGAACAAACACACACACACACACATATGCACATAAAGATGAAACACATACAGACACTTTAACACACACACACAGAGAGAAACAAACATGAAGACGTATACACATACAGAGAAACGACTATGTGCACACAGACATCTTAACACATACGCACGAAAACATATACATATAAAGAAACATATTAACATGCATCAACATACACACACTCACATACGCACACATGAAATATTTTGCATAACCACTAGTCTCGTTTTAAATTGTTAGCTTCTTCTGTAGCAAGCAAGTGTCCGTAAGACAATATGTTTATTCGTGCATGTGAACAAACACACACACACACACACGATAACATATACACATAAAGATGAAACACATACAGAGACTTTAACACACACACACAGAGAGAGAGAGAGAAACATGAAGACGTATACACATACAGAGAAACGACTATGTGCACACAGACATCTTAACACATACGCACGAAAACATATAAAGAAACATTAACATACATGAACATACACACACTCACATACGCACACATACACGATTCACTGAAACACACACACACACACACACCTAGAGAGAAACAAACATGCAGACACAGTTACATCTTGACATATATGCACACGTCTACACGTACACACATTTCGTAGTAACATACATATTTACACATAGACACACACACACACAGAGAGAGAGAGAGAAACAAACATACAGACAGACATACGTACAAGACAGTGTGCTTTAGTGTAATGCGGTGCCCTGTGAACTAAAGAATCTTTCTCAAACCGAAACAGTATAACTTTCACGTAGGTTCTGATATCAAAGCTAATGTGCTTTCCTGCAGTGCAGCACCCCCCATGGGCTAAAAATCTTTCTCAAACCCTATCATAGCGTGTTTTTTCACAGATGTGTTCCATGGGTAGTGATCGTTATCTCTATAGATTTAAATGTGAAGCATAGAGTACGTATCTCTTTGTATGAAATCACTTATAATGAGACAATATTTCCTTTAAAAGTGTGCTGTGAGATATTTGGAGATGATTCAGGCCACACATTTAAGGTATTTTAATGTTTTGAAAGCAATTCTGTCTTTCCCGGTGTGTATTTACCTAATTTTTTAAAGTTGTTTTTTCAGCTATTGGAACTTATTTTGAAGTTATTCTGTCATGCGTCCACTGCATTTGAAGATATATTATCGTTCATTCATCAAATAATTTTAGCTCTTGACAAGAAAATGGGGTGAAATACATGAAAATAATGAACATGAAATAATAAAAAAATTAATGTAATGGATAGTGATTTTTCTTGATCCTAGTACAGTAATATTTCATTTGAGAGGATGTCGGGATCTTGGTAGGAAAACAACACAAACGTTCATGTCTTACTATGGATCTCAGACCTTGGCTTTGTTAGATCAGAAGTAACTAACCTGCTGTCTATGAGATAGATTAGAAATATTCTCATGCAGGAAAAATAACTAAACAAACATGAAATCCCGTGTTAGATTGTAGTGAAACACCCTATCTTTGTCGAAAAACTTGTGTTTGCAGCGAAAAATAACCATCTTCACCCGCACTTATGCGCTTATTCATGCGGTGCCCTGTGAACTAAAGAAATATTTCTCAAACCGAAACAGTATAACTTTCACGTAGTTTCTGATATCAAAGATAATGTGCTTTCCTGCAGTGCAGCACCCCCATGGGCTAAAAAATCTTTCTCAAACCCTATCATAACGTGTTTTTTCACAGATGTGTTCCATGGGTAGTGATCGTTATCTCTATAGATTTAAATGTGAAGCATAGAGTGCGTATCTCTTTGTATGAAATCGCTTATAATGAGACAATATTTCCTTTAAAAGTGTACTGTGAGATATTTGAAGGTGATTCAGCCACACATTTAAGGTATTTTAATGTTTTGAAAACAATTCTGTCTTTCCCGGTGTGTATTTATCTAATTTTTTACAGCTATTGGAACTTATTTTGAAGTTATTCTGTCATGCGTCCACGGCATTTGAAGATATAATATCGTTCATTCATCAAATAATTTTAGCTCTTGACAAGAAAATGGGGTGAAATACATGAAAATAATGAACATGAAATAATAAAAAAATTAATGTAATGGATAGTGATTTTTCTAGATCCTAGTACAGTAATATTTCATGGTTTTCCCGCTATTACTCCTTCTAGTAAAGACGTTTTTTTTTTTGTCTTAGTTTTCAGGGTTCCTTTTACCCGATAGATCGCTTGGTTAAATTCTATAGCGACAAAATTCTTCATTTAACACCTTTTTGACTGCTGCATATAACATGCTGTATATCTGAAATTTCTATCTTTTAACATTTGTGGACGTAAGAATAGCAGACATGTTTTATGTTTCAAAGAGTTTACGGTGATGTTTTTAAACACTCTTAAATATTCTACTGTGTATTCCTATATATTCTCATTCCTACATATTTTAAAGATAATACGTCACTCAATACCATGTACTTTGTGCATTTTCGGGCCAATCTTCTATGTGTCTTTTGGTAATACAGAAGATGACATGAGAACTGTTAGGATTAAGAACTTGGAAGCAAAACCCCTAACGAACTTTGATCAGCACACGATAGAAACTAACGGCAATCCGAGAATTTTCAAACTTAGAAAAACCCAAAATCCTGTAGAGGGTACGAAATGCGTTAAGAACGAGACGAAGGGATATTTTTCAGATTTTAAATTTCCAAATTTCTGTGGTTCTTTGCTGATGTTTTCTATATGCAAAGTAATTTGTGATATTCGTCCATCCGTGTGTACGCAATGTAGTATAGAAATGTGTATTCTCATGCAGGAAAAATAACTAATAGTAAAAACAACTTGTGTTTGCAACGAAAAATAGCCAACTACACCCACACTTATGCGCTACGTACCAGGGAACTATAGAACCAGGAAATCTGAAAAGAGCGTGAGATAGCAGTTTGGAATAACCGTCGAATAGTCGTTTTTTTTCTATCTTTCAGTATTTGCGTTGTAATTTTCTGTTTTGAAGCGATTTTTTACAACCATCCCACTACATTTTTATACTTTTTCTCTCGTCACAGTATGTTTTACAGTTATTGTGCCTTCCGCTTCCAAAGAATTGTGAAAATATTCACCTATCCACTGAAATGTGTGTGCATTTACAGATATTCCAACACTCTTTACATTTTAGTGATTCTCATTGAATTTACCAAGCATTTCGTTGTTTTTCTAATTTTCGTTTATGCATGTAATTTGATTTAACGACCTAGTCACATGGTATATCATGGGTAAAGTACTACCCATTTCATCTCTTTTCAGGTTTGTATGACAGTAAAGCAAGCTTGCAATCAGTTTTTCATTCTAAATGCTTGTTGTCTGCATATCACCGAAATTCCTCCTCGTATGCCTTCCAAAAAGATACATTGTAGGTTATCAACTCTAGTATTTGTCATCTTCAGGTATTGAAGGCAGGAGCTGTGTAAACATAGCAGGGGTCAGTATCTGCCACCAAACACATCAGCTAAGAGGAGCACGTCAGTGTACGCGATATTGGCGTAGGTTTTTTTTTTATGTCGAATGAATATTTTCATTACACGGGTATAGTCTTCTACCCGCTAGCGCTTCTCCGAGGAGCTAATGTGTGTCATCTCAATTTTAAGCGTTCTAATAAGATTATTTCATAACCTAAAGGACAGCCTTCTGCAAGGAATGTATTAATTGCATTCCCTATAATATGGAAAACAGCATTCTCCCTTTGAATTTCATAGAAACAAATTCTTAATGGAACAATAATGCTGCTTTTCATCGTCTGATAACAGTAGGAGATTTGCGTGCGCTTTAAATCTGAATGGTGTGATGTAGAGTGCGAACATCTCTTTCTCGTATCCAGACAGAAATGTTAATTTTTTCGAATTTAGATATTTGATTTATTGTTAAAGGGAAAATTAGACCTGATGTGTTTTCTTCTAAATGTATATAGTTGTTAAAGTGTTCAGTGTTTCCTATTGCAGGATACAAAGTGGCTAAAACAGACAAAACATTTTTTGTCGGAATTACATACATTAACAATAGCACGTTTTCATTAGTAATTCTCTTGGAGTAGGGATATAACTAGGTCCCGCAAGAGGCCAATGTTCATTT
Source organism: Ryuthela nishihirai (assembly GCA_038380435.1). NCBI lineage: Eukaryota > Metazoa > Arthropoda > Arachnida > Araneae > Heptathelidae > Ryuthela > Ryuthela nishihirai. The sequence goes on from JAWZYU010000022.1 coordinate 31,932,223, forward strand.
CACTATGGAGTACAGTATCCACTATGTGCTCCTTCAAATGAGGTCTTGATCTTCTTGCACATTGAATCCGATTCTCTGTTTAGGGATGATGTAGGAAGACTTGTGACACAGTTACTTCGGAAAAACGGGGTGCAGTGTTCGAAGGGGAGGCTTTTCGCCTGAAGCGCACTTGCACTGTAAGGTACCATTTAATAACTATTTTAAACTTTGTCCACTAAATATTTTTCTGATCGTAATACATGCAATTGAATTTCGTTGAAACATATTTCTTCCCGACACTGTACCATAATTGTGTATTCTTATGGAAGTTGAGTGATTCAAGTCACTGGTTCATTTCTAACAATAGTTTTTCAAGTAAGCTGAAATCTGGAGATGTTTTAGCACGAAATCAGTTTGGGTTCTTCCCAGTATTTTCCCAGTGATACCCCATTATTTAATTAGTTTTTATTTTTAATGAAGGAAATCATTTTATCAGTAGCAAATATTGTCGAGCGGATAGCAGGGCCAGAGTTGAGATTTATCTCCGCAAAAATCCGCGCCCTGGCGATGACGCTTCAGCTATCGGCACTGAGGTAGCGCGTTCAAATACGGCGACGAAAGCCAATATTTTTTTTTTTTTTTTTTTTTTTTTAAATACAGGAGACGTACTAAAAATAGTATAGACGTTGGATGACACCGATTAAATGCGCAAAAACTGATTTGGTTTAAAGAGGGGAGGGCTTAAAATATAGGTGGATCAATAAGTGGGTCTATGAAGAGGGGAGGGCTTAAAATATGGGTTAAACAGGGGAAAAACAAGAAAATTCGAGAAAGGGACTTAAAATATAAGTCAACCAGGGGTTCTATGAAGAGGACTTAAAATATGGTCGGTTGCGACATAGGGTTCAAAGTCCAATCTGAGAAGGCAATGTGGATTCTAGGAAACATCTATTTTTAAACCTTATCAGTGTCAAATGCAGACACAGTGAAGCGCTGGACATTTGACCTTTTGATCTTCCAGCTGAGAAAGGATTGCACCATATCGTGTGATGTGGCGAAAGTGCTGTTGCTACCCACGGATAAACGATCTGAAGGATGTCAACAGGAAATGTACGATTTCCGATACACTGATAACGGACTTGGAAAACTTTTAGCCTGTTGAACGTCTATTGCAAGGTAGATCTTATATACAAGTCCTACGAATAATTTAAACCAAATTTTATTAATTTTTCTGTGGAACAGTTACTGTGTCATTCTTCTAGTAAAATACGTGGACCTTGGATCCGATGAGACTTTTTCCCGAACGTTGAGGTACGCTAGCGATGGAATGATTTTTTTTTTTCCCGATTAAACTGATTTATTACGAGCGCTGGATGATTTTAATAAAGGTAAGTGAGAGTTTTTATTTACTAGGGGATCGATTAACGGGGTTGGAAAAAATGAATCCCAAAGAATTGAAATTTTAATAAAAGGGAATCGTTTAGCAGTCCTGGCAAAATGAATACCGAAAGATTTTTAATAGAGGTAACTTTTAATAGAAAGGGTTTTAATTAATAAGAATACAACTTTGAGAGTTGATTTTCACAATTGAGACTTGTGTCATCCTTTACTGCGGAATTATTCTGAGACTTGTAATCCGAGGGAAGGAGGGGGCTTAAAATATAGGTAGGGCTTAAAATATAGGTCAACCAGGAGGGTCTGCAAAATCGAGGGCTTAAAATATATGTCAACCTGGAGGTATGCAAAATCGAGGTTTTAAAATAAAAGGTGAGTCTGAAATATAGGTCAACCATGTGGTTTGCAAAATCCATGACTTAAAATATAGGTAGGGCTTAAAATATAGGTCAACCAGGTGGTTTGCAAAATCGAGGTTTTAAAATAAAAGGTGAGTCTGAAATAAAGAAAAATCGAGACTATTCGAGAAGGAGGGCTTAAAATATAGCTCAACCATGGGGGTTTGCAAAATCGAGGTTTTAAAATAAAAGGTGAGTCTGAAATAAAGAAAAATCGAGACTATTCGAGAAGGAGGGCTTAAAATATAGCTCAACCAGGGGGTTTGCAAAATAGAGGTTTTAAAATAAAAGGCGAGTCTGAAATAAAGAAAAATCGAGACTATTCGAGAAGGGGAGCTTAAAATATAGGTAGGGCTTAAAATATAGGTCAACCAGGGGTTTTGCAAGTGGAGGGTTTAAAATATAAGTCAACCATTGGGGGGTCTGAAATAAAGAAAAATCGAGACTATTCGAGAAGGGGAGCTTAAAATATAGGTCAACCAGGGGGGGTTTGCAAAATCGAGGTTTTAAAATAAAAGGTTAGTCTGAAATAAAGAAAATCGAGACTATTCGAGAAGGAGGGCTTAAAATATAGCTCAACCATGGGGGTTTGCAAAATCGAGGTTTTAAAATAAAAGGCGAGTCTGAAATAAAGAAAAATCGAGACTATTCGAGAAGGGGAGCTTAAAATATAGGTAGGGCTTAAAATATAGGTCAACCAGGGGGGTGTGGCCTATGAAGAGGACTTAAAATGAAAGGTGAGTCTGAAATAAAGAATAATCGAGACTATTCGAGAAGGGGAGCTTAAAATATAGCTCAACCAGGGGGGTGGGGTCTATGAAGAGGGCTTAAAATAAAAGGCGAGTCTGAAATAAAGAAAAATCGAGACTATTCGAGAAGGGGAGTTTAAAATATAGGTGGGTCAACCAGGGGGTTTGCAAAATCGAGGTTTTAAAATAAAAGGTTAGTCTGAAATAAAGAAAAATCGAGGCTATTCGAGAAGGGGAGCTTAAAATATAGGTGTGTCAACCAGGGGTTTGCAAAATCGAGGTTTTAAAATAAAAGGTGAGTCTGAAATATAGGTCAACCATGTGGTTTGCAAAATCCATGACTTAAAATATAGGTAGGGCTTAAAATATAGGTCAACCAGGGGGTTTGCAAAATCGAGGTTTTAAAATAAAAGGTTAGTCTGAAATAAAGAAAAATCGAGGCTATTCGAGAAGGGGAGCTTAAAATATAGCTCAACCATGGGGGTTTGCAAAATCGAGGTTTTAAAATAAAAGGTGAGTCTGAAATATAGGTCAACCATGTGGTTTGCAAAATCCATGACTTAAAATATAGGTAGGGCTTAAAATATAGGTCAACCAGGGGGTTTGCAAAATCGAGGTTTTAAAATAAAAGGTGAGTCTGAAATAAAGAAAAATCGAGACTATTCGAGAAGGAGGACTTAAAATTAGAGTTAAAAACTAGATAGCACAAGGGGTTAAAAGGGGGAGGAATTTTTAATTATGAATTATTAATTATTAATTATTAATACCACGACAGTTGCTACGCCAGGGTCAATTTCCTGTTGATTGCAACATAGGGGTCAAAGTTCAGAAGGCAACGTGGCCCAGCACAGGTCAATTTCCGGTCGATTGCGACATAGGGGGTCCAAGTCAAGAAGGCAACGTGGACGATTGCGACATAGGGGGGGAAAGCACTGTGCAAAGGGGGATTCCTATGGTGTGATGAAACTACTAACAGTATCAATAGAATGTACTATACCGTACTTGAGTCCAAACAAATTACTTTTTTTGAAATGGTACAAAACACCCCATACACAGCATAACATTGCATTTTACACATGACCTTATTTTTCCTTTGCACCCAACATGTGCCCATCTTCTTTGTGCGTCTCGTCGAGCAATGACATGGCCTATCCCATCAAACCTAACATCTGGTACCAATCTCATGGTGGACGGGGAAGCCATTGGACGTCCAGGTTGTTTTCTTCCAGTGTCCAGTTTTAAGTATCTAACTGCAACGGCACGTCTGAAACTCAATAGGTCCAGTGCATTTGGCCCATGTACTAGCCGATAGAGGAGCCAAGCATTTACAAGAGACATTTCTATCATTCGTGTAAATAAGACCCAGTACCATTTCTTCCCTCTGATACCTGTTGCATATTTTCCTACCAACCAGTCATGGTGGTCAATTCCTCCCATGTTCGCATTATATGACTTGAGAACAGCAGGTTGCGGTACTTGTGTCTTCTGATTTGAATCCGTGCTGAACCGAGTAGCCATTCCCAAAGGTTCAACTTCGTCAAAATTTGTGCCAATAGTGACACACTTGTCGTTCCATCTAACGAACAAAATTTCACCATTCCGGTCAAACTGATAGTCAAAATCCCCACGAGCTTTCTTTTTCAGTTCCTTCCTGCTTCTCAATGAACAATCACCAACATGGTTCTCTATGGACAATCACCAACATGGTTCTCTATGGACAATCACCAACATGGTTCTCTATGGACAATCACCAACATGGTTCTCTATGACTGTTCCAGTTGCGCGATAACCCAGGTTTCTAAGGTGAATCAGAAGATCACGACTTGTGAAGAAATTGTCAAAGTAAACGCAATGGTTCCTTTGCTCTTGAACGCAATCCAGCATGTTTAGCACTACTCTTGATCCCAATAACAAATCATCCCTTTCTGTATCTGTAGAATCTTTTCCACAGTACAAATCAAATTTGAAACAGCATCCGCTTGCTCCACAGAGAGACCACAATTTAAAGCCAAATCTAATTGGCTTACCGCGGATAAACTGTTTCAAAACATTCCTGCCATAATATTTCACAATCATTTCATCTATAGACAAGTTTTCTTCAAAAATTCCAAAATTTTGAAAAGCTTCATTTATCATTTTCAAGAAAGGCCTAATTTTGAATCCACGATCATTTTTATTTTCACTTGCTAAGTTGTTATCTTGAAAGTCTAACATCTTCATCCTCTGACCAATATAGTCGTTCTGCGGGAGGTGTATAATATCCAGCAAAGAGGAGAAAGCCGATAAACACTTTTACTTCATCAGCTGTGAAAACGACTTTAAGTCCCATCCGACGGACGGCGACTTATTCCAAGCCCATCGGTGTCCCCTACTGACTGAGAGTTTTGCGGATATAAATCTCAATGTTGGCCCAGGCGGGACTCGAACCTGGGATCTACAGATTACGAGCCTGGCGCGCTACCAATTGAGCCATATAGCAGCTAGCATGGGAGAAAGAAGAGGGATAAAGATACCACAAAGTTGCATTAAAGTGTCAATCAGCATTTTCTGTTACATAGAAATATGTCTGCCAGATGGTTTAGTGAAAAGCTCTGACGCCACGTCAAGGCACCATCCATGTCACAGTGTTTTGCTCTAACCAGCAGAAAACCCCTCCACACATAGGCAGCTAGTGTGGAAGGAAAAAAGAGGGATCAAGAACCACAAAGTTGCATTAAATCGTCAATAAGCATTTTCTGTTACGTAGAAAGATGTCTGCCAGATGGTTTAGTGAAAAGCTCTGAGGCCACGTCAAGGCACCATCCATGTCAGAGTGTTTTGCTCTAACCAGGAGAAAACCCCTCCACACATAGGCAGCTAGTGTGGAAGGAAAAAGAGGGATCAAGAACCACAAAGTTGCATTAAATCGTCAATAAGCATTTTCTGTTACGTAGAAAGATGTCTGCCAGATGGTTTAGTGAAAAGCTCTGACGCCACGTCAAGGCACCATCCATGTCAGAGTGTTTTGCTCTAACCAGGAGAAAACCCCTCCACACATAGGCAGCTAGTGTGGAAGGAAAAAGAGGGATCAAGAACCACAAAGTTGCATTAAATCGTCAATAAGCATTTTCTGTTACGTAGAAAGATGTCTGCCAGATGGTTTAGTGAAAAGCTCTGAGGCCACGTCAAGGCACCATCCATGTCAGAGTGTTTTGCTCTAACCAGGAGAAAACCCCTCCACACATAGGCAGATAGTGTGGAAGGAAAAAGAGGGATCAAGAACCACAAAGTTGCATTAAATCGCTAATCAGCATTTTCTGTTACATAGAAAGATGTCTGCCAGATGGTTTAGTGAAAAGCTCTGACGCCACGTCAAGGCACCATCCATGTCAGAGTGTTTTGCTCTAACCAGGAGAAAACCCCTCCACACATAGGCAGATAGTGTGAAAGGAAAAAGAGGGATCAAGAACCACAAAGTTGCATTAAATCGCTAATCAGCATTTTCTGTTACGTAGAAAGATGTCTGCCAGATGGTTTAGTGAAAAGCTCTGACACCACGTCAAGGCACCATCCATGTCAGAGTGTTTTGCTCTAACCAGGAGAAAACCCCTCCACACATAGGCAGCTAGTGTGGAAGGAAAAATAGGGATCAAGAACCACAAAGTTGCATTAAATCGTCAATAAGCATTTTCTGTTACGTAGAAAGATGTCTGCCAGATGGTTTAGTGAAAAGCTCTGACGCCACGTCAAGGTACCATCCATGTCAGAGTGTTTAGCTCTAACCAGGAGAAAACCCCTCCACACATAGGCAGCTAATGTGGAAGTAAAAAGAGGGTTCAAGAACCACAAAGTTGCATTAAATTGTCAATCAGTATTTTCTGTTACGTAGAAAGATGTCTGCCAGATGGTTCAGTGAAAAGCTCTGACGCCATGTCAAGGCACCATCCATGTCAGAGAGTTTTGCTCTAACCAGTAGAAAACCCCTCCACACATAGGCAGCTAGTGTGGAAGGAAAAAGAGGGATCAAGAACCACAAAGTTGCATTAAAACGTCAAACAGCATTCTCTGTTGAGCATATTTAATGGAATATTTTGCAGCATCTTGTGCAAGATTTATTAAAAAAAAGAAAAAAGTTAGACCTTGCCCCCATTCCTTCCAGTGGCAGAATCCTTCTATGATGCACCTTCCCTGATCTGCAGGCGACTGTCCACTAGGGCTTTCACCACTAGTGGCCGGTGATCAGAAAGTACTGCTAAGTCACCGGAATTAATGGTTCCGTGTGACCATTTAGCCACTTTGGAATTTTAAAAAATAAATAAATAAAATATACTTACCTATACTTACCCAGAAGAGCTCGCTGATGAAGAGTGTCTTTACTTGCCTATTCCCTCCCCAATGCTGAGAAAAGAGCGACTGATAGTCTTTAAAAAAAAATCACTTTTCGTTGATTGAATACTTAAAGTCGTGGCCCTGTATTCAGGAAAGCCACATATTCTGTACACGTTTGAAAACATTTTGAATGGCATTAATGGGTGGCAAATATCTTCCCCTAACAACTCTGCATAAAAGTTATTAGAGGAACATATTTGCTTCCTATTATTCCACTCCCAAACCTTTTCTGAGACTTATGAGGGTCCTTGTGACCTAAATATTTAGCTCGTTACGGAGCAAAGAAATGATCTCAGATTTTAAAAAAAACCCAACCCAACAGCTCCAAAGGCTAAAGCTATCTGATCAACAAAGACCGAAAAATATTAATCCATTCTAACAATCCTGTTATTGTTTAAAACTAAAAGTGACTTCAAATAATTGACAAGAATCTCCTAGTGTTGCGTTAGTAATTGTTTAATTACTTGTACTCTGTTTCGTTTGGTCTAGTTCAGCGGTTAATAAAATTTTTTAACCCCAACGCCCCTTTCTCCAGGTAATATTTTATTAACCCCACTTCTTGGAAAACAAAATAATTCTTTCCTGTATAAAACTAATTGAAAATGTATTTACCTTGCGTAAAAATTTACGAATATTTTTAAAGTGTATCCATAAATTTCTAAGTTTTTCTGTCGAAATAAAGCATTCATAAATATTTATCATAAATACAAAAAATCATTAGTAAATAATGAAATACACTGCCCTATCAAAATATTACAAAGTTTCCGTGTTATGTCAATGGGAATCTAACTTCGAAGCCCTATAACTTTCAAAATATGCATTTTGTGGAAAAATGTGACTGAAGATGAAGATCGTAATGAAATTTTTGAATCTCGATTTTCAACAGTATTTCTTCAGTATTTAGAATAATGGAAGTTGAAATATTTAACAATAAATTAATTCATATTTGCCTAACATTGAAATAATCGTTACGAAAACTTCTAAAATGCATATTTAGTTTATTAAATAATTTGAAACAATACTTATTAAATAAGTCTTAATTAATTGCTGGGGTTAATCTAGCATTCCATAACTATTTAAATACTGAACGAAGAGCGTGGAAAATCAAGATTTAAATATTATTTGTTTATGATCATTAATTTATTTTAAATCACATTTTTCCATTAAATGCATATTTTAGAAGTTATAGAAAACTTCGAACAGTGGTGTACTGATTAGCAGCCCCACACTGCCAGAGAGCTCCCACAGGAAACTGGAATAGCGAACAATAAATTATTTACCCAAACATAATGTTAAATCCCTAACCCCCATATACATATATACACACTAACAGTGGGGTAAGGCTATGGAAATATATTTACGACATTTATGGAGAAACTGCCGTCCCATGGCCGAGTGGTTAGCGCGCTTGGCTACTGATCTAAGGGACCTGGGTTCGAGCCCCGGGGTAAGGCATGGTTGTATGTGTCGTTTTTCTGCTGAGGTCCTGCCATCCTTTCAGATCTTCTACTTTGGCATATAAACTGACAGGCTCCTGTCTGACCTCTGTGGCAAGCAGCTGCTTGAGGGGGTATTTATTTATTATTTATGGAGAAACTTAATATGTAACTATTTAATCCATCCACGTCTCCCTTCACCACGTTATCCGTTTTTCGATTATGACCACAGACATAACTATACTTCTTAGGATTTTGGTTGGGTTGTTTTACCTCTGAGCGGCACTTTTTTGCACACCATGGGTTAAATGGCCAGGTCACATGGACCCCGAAGGCTCAGAGAAGGTTGGGGGAGGGGACTCACTGGAACAGCTGTTGGGAGACAGATGGTAGCCTCCCGTCAAGGCCATCCAGCGTGTTCTTTAACGTGTAGAGGGTATGGCTCTCCCGCACACGGGCCACGGCTTAACGTCCCATCCGACGGACGGCGGCCTTTCCAAACCCATCGGTGTCCCCTACTTACGGTGGGCAGGGCGGGGAATTTTTGCGGAGATAAATCTCAACGCTGACTCAGATGGTACTTCTTAGGAGGACCTGTTACTTGGTGATAAGGATGGCTTTCTGAAAGTGGGTTTCAAGTTTGGATTTGGCGACATGCTTGTGTTGAGAGGTAGATATTGAATAAAAATATCGACCTCTACAGCGTTTCAAAAAGTTCTATAAGACCAATCTCACCTAGAATTGCTCGGACGAGCAATTCGAAATACACACCCTGTGTTTGAGAAAACAACTTTCCTTTTCAGTTTCAGTTAAACGACTAACAACTCTATGACACGACATATATAACTTTAAAAATTCACGTGAACGTTAGAAACACCCCAGGGGTTTTCACGCTCAAATGTACAGAAAGGTTATCAAACCATACGTGGACCCTACATAATGATGGATCTTTGAAAAAAAAAGTTCATTATTGCATTTACCTCCGAGGGATATCAGGTATTTTTTAATTCATCCACGTCTAGGATCGAGGTCTTAGTCGATAAATCCCCACGTTCTTCTTTCTTCGATTATGACTATAGATATAGCTGTACATCTTAAGCGGACCTATTACTTGGTGATAAGGATGGCTTTCCGAAAGTGGATTTCAGGTTTTGATTTGGAGACATGCTTGTGTTGAAAGGCAGATATCGATTAAATGCATCAACCTCTACAGCGTTTCCAACAGTTTTATAAGGTCAGTCTCACCTAGAATTGCTGGGACGCGCAATTTGAAATAAACACCCTGTGTGTGAGAAAACAACTTTCGTTTCTAAATTCAGTTAAACGGTCAACAACTCTATCGCACGACGTATATAATTTTAAAAATACACGTGAATGTGAGAAACACCCCAGGGGTTTTCACGTTCAAATTTATGGAAAGGTTATTAAATCATGTGTGTACCCTGCATGATGATGGATCTTTGAAAAACAAGGTATATTATTGCATTTACCCCAAAGGGACACCTGTTGTCTTTTAATTCATCCACCACTAGGATCGAGGTCTTAGTCGATAAATCCCCACGTTCTCTTTTCTTCGATCATGACTATATATATAGCTTTGCTTCTTAAGTGGACCTGTTACTTTGTGATAAGGATGGCTTTCCGAAAGTGGATTTCACGTTTCGAATTGGAGACATGCATGTGTTGAGAGGCAGATTTTCATTAAATACATCAACCTCTACAACGTTTCTAACAGTTCTATAAGATCAGTCTCACCTAGAATTGCTGGGACGCGCAATTTGCAATACACACCCTGTGTGTGAGAAAACAACTTTCCTTTCTAATTTCAGTTAAACGGTCAACAACTTCAAATGTAATTCAAATGTATCGAAAGTTTATTAAATCATGTGTGTACCTTGCTTGATGATGGATCTTTGAAAGAACAGCTTCATTATTGCATTTACCCCAAAGGGACACCACGAGTCTTTTAATTCATTCACGTCTAGGATCGAGGTCTTAGTCGATAAATCCCCATGTTCTCCTTTCTTCGATTATGATTATATATATTGCTGTGCTTGTTAAGTGGACCTGTTACTTGGTGATAAGGATGGATTTCCGAAAGTGGGTTTCAGGTTTGGATTTGGAGACATGCTTGGGTTGAGCGGCAGATATTAATTAAGTACATCAACCTCTACAGCGTTTCTAAGAGTTCTGTAAGATCAGTCTCACCTAGAATTGCTGGGACGCGCAATTTCAAATATACACCGTTTCTGTGAGAAAAAAACTTTCGTTTCTAATTTCAGTTAAACGGGCAACTATCGCACGACGTATATAATTTTAAAAATACACGTGAATGTGAGAAACACCCCAGGGGTTTTCACGTTCAAATGTGTTGAAAGGTTATTAAATCATGTGTGTACCCTGCATCATGATGGATCTTTGAAAAAATAAGTTTCATTATTGCATTTACCCCAAAGGGACACCACGAGTCTTTTAATTCATCCACGTCTAGGATCGAGGTCTTAGTCGATAAATCCCCACGTTCTCCCTTCTTCGATTATGACTATATATATATAGCTGTGCTTGTTAAGTGGACCTGTTACTTGGTGATAAGGATGGCTTTCCGAAAGTGGGTTTCACGTTTGGATTTGGAGACATGCTTGTGTTGAGAGGCAGATATTGATTAAATACATCAACCTCTACAGCGTTTCTAACAGTCCTACAAGATCAGTCTCACCTAGAATTCCTGGGGCGCGCAATTTGAAATACACACCCTGTGTGTGAGAAAACAACTTTCGTTTCTAATTTAAGTTAAATATTCAACAACTCTATCGCACGACGTATATAATTTTAAAAATACACGTGAATGTGAGAAACACCCCAGGGGTGTTCACGTTCAAATGTATGGAAAGGTTATTAAATCATGTGTGTACCCTGCATGATGATGGATCTTTGAAAAAGAAGGTTTATTATTGCATTTACCCCAAAGGGACACCAGTTGTCTTTTAATTCATCCACGTCTAGGATTGAGGCCTTAGTCGATAAATCCCCACGTTCTCCTTTCTTCGATTATGACTATATATATAGCTTTGCTTCTTAAGTGGCAATGTTACTTGGAGATAAGAATGGCTTTCCAAAAGTGGATTTCAGGGTTCGATTTGGAGACATGCTTGTGTTGAGAGGCAGATATTGATTAAATACATCAAACTCTACATCGTTTCTACCAGTTCTATAAGATCAGTCTCACCTAGAATTGCTGGGACGCGCAATTTGAAATACAGACCCTGTGTGTGAGAAAACAACTTTCGTTTCTAACTTCTGTTAAACGGTCAACAACTCTATCGCACGACATATATAATTTTAAAAATACACGTGAATGTGAGAAACATCTCAGGGTCTTCATTTTCAAATGTATGGAAAGTTTATTAAATCATGTTTGTTCTCTGAATGATGATGGATCTTTGAAAGAAAAGCTTCATTATTGCATTTAGCCAAAAGGGACACCAAGTGTTTTTTAATTCATCCACGTCTAGGATCGAGGTCTTAGTCGATAAATTACTAGGTTCTCCTTTCTTCGATTATGACTATAGATATCGCTGTGCTTCTTAAGAGGACCTGTTACTTGGTGATAAGAATGGCTTTCCGAAAGTGGGTTTCAGGTTTGGATTTGCAGACATGCTTGTGTTGAAAGGCAAATATTGATTAAATACACCAACCTCTACAGCGTTTCTAACAGTTCTATAAGGTCAGCTTCACCTAGAAGTGCTGGGACGCGCAAATTGAAATACACACCCTGTGAGTGAGAAAAAAATTTTCGTTTCTAAATTCAGTTAAACGGTCAACAACTCTAACGCACGACATATATAATTTTAAAAATAAACGTGAATGTGAGAAACACCCCAAGGGTTTTCATGTTCAAATGTATCGAAAGGTTATTAAATCATGTGTGTACCTTGCATGATGATGGATCTTTGAAAAACAAGGTTCATTATTGCATTTACCCCAAAGGGACACCACGAGTCTTTTAATTCATTCACGTCTAGGATCGAGGTCTTAGTCGATAAATTCCCACGTTCATCTTTCTTCGATTACGACTATAGATATAGCTTTGCTTCTTAAGAGGAACTGTTACTTGGTGATAAGGATGGCTTTCCGAAATTGGGTTTCAGGTTTGGATTTGGAGACATGCTTGTGTTGAGAGGCAGATATTGATTAAATACATCAACCTCTATAGCGTTTCTAACAGTTCTATAAGTTCAGTCTCACCTAGAATTCTAGGACGCGCAATTTGAAATACATCCCCTGTGTGTGAGAAAACAACTTTCGTTTCTAAATTCAGTTAAACGGTCAACAACTCTATCGCATGACATATATAATTTTAAAAATACACGTGAATGTGAGAAACACCCCAGGGGTTTTCACGTTCAAATGTGTGGAAAGGTTATTAAATCATGTGTATACCCTGCATGATGATGGATCTTTGAAAAAATTGTTCATTATTGCATTTACCCCAAAGGGACACCGGGTGTCTATTAATTCATTCACGTCTAGGATCGAGGTCTTAGTCGATAAATCCCCACGTTCTCCTTTCTTCGATTATGACTATAGATATAGCTGTGCTTTTTAATAGGACCTGTTACTTGGTGATAAAGATGGCTTTCCGAAATTGAGTTTCAGGTTTGGATTTGGAGACATGCTTGTGTTGAGAGGCAGATATTGATTAAATACATCAACCTCTACAGCGTTTCTAAGAGTTCTATCAGTTCAGTCTCACCTAGGATTGCTGGGACGCGCAATTTGAAATACACACCCTGTGTGTGAGAAAACAACTTTCGTTTCTAATTTCAGTTAAACGGGCAACTATCGCACGACTTATATAATTTTAAAAATACACGTGAATGTGAGAAACACCCCAGGGATTTTCACGTTCAAATGTATTGAAAGTTTATTAAATCATGTGTGTACCCTGCATGATGATGGATCTTTGAAAAAAAAGTTTCATTATTGCATTTAGCCAAAAGGGACACCAAGTGTTTTTTAATTCTTCCACGTCTAGGATCGAGGTCTTAGTCGATAAATCCCCATGTTCTCCTTTCTTCGATTATGACTATAGATATCGCTGTGCTTCTTAAGAGGACCTGTTACTTGGTGATAAGAATGGCTTTCAGAATGTGGGTTTCAGGTTTGGATTTGGAGACATGCTTGTGTTGAAAGGCAAATATTGATTAAATACACCAACCTCTACAGCGTTTCTAACAGTTCTATAAGGTCAGCCTCACCTAGAAGTGCTGGGACGCGCAATTTGAAATACATCCCCTGTGTGTGAGAAAACAACTTTCGTTTCTAAATTCAGTTAAACGGTCAACAACTCTATCGCACGACATATATAATTTTAAAAATACACGTGAATGTGAGAAACACCCCAGGGGTTTTCACGTTCAAATGTATGGAAAGGTTATTAAATCATGTGTGTACCCTTCATGATGATGGATCTTTGAAAAAAAAAGTTCATTATTGCATTTACCCCAAAGGGACACCAGGTGTCTTTTAATTCATTCACGTCTAGGATCGAGGTCTTACTCGATAAATCCCCACTTTCTCCTTTCTTCGATTATGACTATATATAGCTGTGCTTGTTAAGTGGACCTGTTACTTGGTGATAAGGATAGCTTTCCGAAAGTGGGTTTCAGGTTTGGATTTGGAGACATGCTTGTGTTGAGAGGCAGATATTAATTAAATAGATCAACCTCTACAGCGTTTCTAAGAGTTCTGTAAGATCAGTCTCACCTAGAATTGCTGGGACGCGCAATTTCAAATATACACCGTTTGTGTGAGAAAAAAAATTTCGTTTCTAATTTCAGTTAAACAGGCAACTATCGCACGACATATATAATTTTAAAAATACACGTGAATGTGAGAAACACCCCAGGGGTTTTCACGTTCAAATGTATTGAAAGGTTATTAAATCATGTGTGTACCCTGAATCATGATGAATCTTTGAAAAAAAGTTTCATTATTGCATTTACCCCAAATAGACACCTTGAGTCTTTTAATTCATCCACGTCTAGGATCGAGGTCTTAGTCGATAAATCCCCACGTTCTCCCTTCTTCGATTATGACTATAGATATAGCTGTGATTCTTAAGAGGACCTGTTACTTGGTGATAAGGATGGCTTTCCGAAAGTGGGTTTCACGTTTTGATTTGGAGACATGCTTGTGTTGAGAGGCAGATATTGTGTAAATACATTAACCTCTACAGCGTTTCTAACAGTTTTATAAGATCAGTCTCACCTAGTGCTGCTGGGTCGCGCAAATTGAAATACACAACCTGTGTGTGAGAAAACAACTTTCGTTTCTAATTTCAGTTAAACGGTCTACAACTCTATCGCACGACGTATATAATTTTAAAAATACACCTGAATGTGAGAAACATCCCAGGGGTTTTCACGTTCAAATGTATGGAAAGGTTATTAAATCATGTGTGTACCCTGCATGATGATGGATCTCTGAAAAAGAAGGTTTATTATTGCATTTACCCCAAAGGGACACCAGTTGTCTTTTAATTCATTCACGTCTAGGATCGAAGTCTTAGTCGATAAATCCCCACGTTCTCCTTTCTTCGATTATGAGTATATATATAGCTTTGCTTCTTAAGAGGACCTGTTACTTGGTGATAAGGATGGCTTTCCGAAAGTGGATTTCACGTTTGGATTTGGAGACATGCTTGTGTTGAGAGGCAGATGTTGATTAAATACATCAACCTCTACAGCGTTTCTAACAGACCTACAAGATCAGTCTCACCTAGAATTCCTGCGGCGCGCAATTTGAAATACACACCCTGTGTGTGAGAAAACAACTTTCGTTTCTAACTTCTGTTAAACGGTCAACAACTCTATTGCACGACGTATATAATTTTTAAAATACACGTGAATGTGAGAAACACTCCATGGGTTTTCACGTTCATTTTTCATGTATGGAAAGGTTATTAAATCATGTGTGTACCCTGCATGATGATGGATCTTTGAAACAAAAGCTTCATTATTGCACTTAGCCCAAAGGGACACCAAGTGTTTTTTAATTCATCCACGTCTAGGATCGAGGACTTAGTCGATAAATCCCCACGTTCTCCTTTCTTCGATTATGACTATAGATATCGCTGTGCTTCTTAAGAGGACCTGTTACTTGGTGATAAAAATGGCTTTCCGACAGTGGGTTTCAGGTTTGGATTTGCAGACATGCTTGTGTTGAAAGGCAAATATTGATTAAATACACCAACCTCTACAGCGTTTCTAACATTTCTATAAGGTCAGTCTCACCTAGAATTGCTGGGATGCGCAATTTGAAATACACACCCTGTATGTGAGAAAAAAATTTTCGTTTCTAAATTCAGTTAAACTGTCAACAACTCTAACGCACGACATATATAATTTTAAAAATACACGTGAATGTGAGAAACACCCCAAGGATTTTCACGTTCAAATGTATCGAAAGGTTATTAAATCATGTGTGTACCTTGCATGATCATGGATCTTTGAAAAACAAGGTTCATTATTGCATTTACCCCAAAGGGACACCACGAGTCTTTTAATTCATTCACGTCTAGGATCGAGGTCTTAATCGATAAATCCCCACGTTCTTCTTTCTTCGATTATGACTATAGATATAGCTTTGCTTCTTAAGAGGAACTGTTACTTGGTGATAAGGATGGCTTTCCGAAATTGGGTTTCAGGTTTGGATTTGGAGACATGCTTGTGTTGAGAGGCAGATATTGATTAAATACATCAACCTCTATAGCGTTTCTAACAGTTCTATAAGTTCAGTCTCACCTAGAATTCTAGGACGCGCAATTTGAAATACACACCCAGTGTGTGAGAAAACAACTTTCGTTTCTAATTTCAGTTAAACTGGCAACTATCACACGACGTATATAATTTTAAAAATACACGTGAATGTGAGAAACACCCCAGGGGTTTTCACGTTCAAATGTATGGAAAGGTTATTAAATCATATGTTTACCCTGCATGATGATGGATATTTGAAAAAAAAGTTTCGTTATTGCATTTACCCCAAATGGACACCACGAGTCTTTTAATTCAACCACGTCTACGATCGAGGTCTTAGTCGATAAATTCCCACCATCTCCCTTCTTCGATTATGATTATAAATATAGCTGTGCTTCTTAAGAAGACCTTTTACTTGGTGATAAGGGTGGCTTTAGGAAAGTGGGTTTCAGGTTTGGATTTAGAGACATGCGTTTGTTGAGATGCAGATATTGATTAAATACATCAACATCTACAGCGTTTCTAACAGTTCTATAAGATCAGTCTCACCTAGAATTCCTGAGACGCGCAATTTGAAATATACACCCTGTGTATGAGAAAACAACTTTCGTTTTTAATTTCAGTTAAACGGGCAACAACTCTATCGCACAACGTATAGAATTTTAAAAATTTCACGTGAATGTGACAAACACCCCAGGGGTTTTCACGTTCAAATGTATGGTAAGGTTATTAAATCATGTGTATACCCTGCATGATGATGGATCTTTTAAAAAAAGGATTATTATATCATTTACCCTAAAGGGACACCAGGTGTCTTTTAATTCTTCCACGTCTAGGATCGAGGTCTTAGTCGATAAATCCCCATGTTCTCCTTTCTTCGATTATGACTATAGACATCGCTGTGCTTCTTAAGAGGACCTGTTACTTGGTGATAAGAATGGCTTTCCGAAAGTGGGTTTCAGGTTTGGATTTGGAGACATGCTTGTGTTGAAAGGCAAATATTGATTAAATACACCAACTTCTACAGCTTTTCTAACAGTTCTATAAGGTCAGCCTCACCTAGAAGTGCTGGGACGCGCAATTTGAAATACATCCCCTGTGTGTGAGAAAACAACTTTCGTTTTTAATTTCAGTTAAACGGGCAACAACTCTATCGCACAACGTATAGAATTTTAAAAATTTCACGTGAATGTGAGAAACACCCCAGGGGTTTTCACGTTCAAATGTATGGTAAGGTTATTAAATCATGTGTATACCCTGCATGATGATGGATCTTTTAAAAAAAGGATTATTATATCATTTACCCTAAAGGGACACCAGGTGTCTTTTAATTCTTCCACGTCTAGGATCGTGGTCTTAGTCGATAAATCCCCACGTTCTCGTTTCTTCGATTATGACTATAGATATAGCTTTGCGTCTTAAGAGGACCTGTTACATGGTGATTAAGAAGGTTTTACAAAATTGAGTTTCAGATTTGGGTTTGGCGACATACTTATGTTGAGAGGCAGATATTGATTAAAAATATCAAACTCTACAGCGTTTCTAACAGTTCTATAAGGTCAGTCTCACCTAGAATTGCTTGAACGCGCAATTTGAAATACATCCCCTGTGTGTGAGAAATCAACTTTCGCTTCTAATTTCAGTTAAACGGTGAACACCTCTATCGCACGACGTATATAATTTTAAAAATACACGTGAATGTGAGAAACACCCCAGGGGTTTTCACGTTCAAATGTATGGAAAGGTTATTAAATCGTGTGTGTACCCTGCATGACGATGGATCTTTGAAAAAAAAGGTTCATTATTTCATTTACCCCAAAGAAATACCATGTGTTTTTTAATTCATCCACGTCTAGAATCGAGGTCTTAGTCGATAAATCGCCACGATCTCCTTTCTTCGATTATGACTATAGATATAGCTGTGCTTCTTAAGAGGACCTGTTACTTGCTGATAAGGAAGGCTTTCCGAAAGCGGGTTTCAGGTTTGGATTTGGAGACATGCTCATGTTGAATAGCAGATAATGATTAAATATATCAACCTCTACAGCGTTTGTAACAGTTCTCTAAGGTCAGTCTAACCTAGGATTGCTGGTACGCGCAATTTGAAATACACACCCCGTGTGTGAGAAAACAACTTTCGTTTCTAATTTCAGTTAAACGGTAAACAACTCTGTCGCCCGACGTATATAATTTTAAAAATACACGTGAATGTGAGAAACACCCCAGGGGTTTTCACGTTCAAATGTATGGAAAGGTTATTAAATCATGTGTGTACCCTGCCTGATGATGGATCTTTGAAAAAAAAAGGTTCATTATTGCATTTATTCCAAAGGGACACAATGTGTCTTTTAATTCATCCAGGTTTAGGATCGAGGTCTTAGTCGATAAATCCCGACGTTCTCCCTTCTTCGATTATGATTATAGATATACCTGTGCCTCTTAAGAGGACATGTTACTTGGTGATAAGGAAGGCTTTCCGAAAGTGGGTTTCAGGTTTGGATTTGGAGACATGCTTTTGTTGAGAGGCAGATATTGATTAAATACATCAACCTGTAGCGCGTTTCTAACAGTTCTATGAGACCAGTCTCACCTAGAATTGCTGGGACGTGCAATTTGAAATACACACCCCGTATGTGAGAAAACAACTTTCGTTTCTAAATTCAGTTAAACGGTAAACAACTCTGTCGCCCGACGTATATAATTTTAAAAATACACGTGAATGTGAGAAACACCGAAGGGGTATTCACGTTCAAATGTATGGAAAGGTTATTAAATCATGTGTGTACCCTGCATGATGATGCATCTTCGAAAAAAAAAGGTTCATTATTGCATTTATCCCAAAGAGACATCAGGTGTCTTTTAATTCATCCAGGTTTAGGATCGAAGTCTTTGTCGATAAATCCCCACGTTCTCCCTTCTTCGATTATGACTATATATATATAGCTGTGCTTCTTAAGTGGACCTGTTACTTGGTGATAAGGAAGGGTTTCCGAAAGTGGGTTTCAGCTTTGGATTTGCAGACATGCTTGTGTTGAAAGGCAAATATTGATTAAATACATCAACCTCTACAGCGTTTCTAACGGTTCTATAAGATCAGTCTCTCCTTGAATTTCTGGGACTCGCAATTTGAAATACACACCCTGTGTGTGACAAAACAACTTTCGTTTCTAATTTCAGTTCAACGGTCAACAACTCTATCACACGACATATATAATTTTAAAAATACACGTGAATGTGAGAAACACCCCAGGGGTTTTCACGTTCAAATGTATTTAAAGTTTATTAAATCATGTGTGTACCCTGCATGATGATGGATCTTTGAAAAAAAAAGTTCATTATTGCATTTACCCCAAAGGGACACCAGATGTCTTTTAATTCATTCACGTCTAGGATCGAGGTCTTACTCGATAATCCCCACTTTCTCCTTTCTTCGATTATGACTATATATAGCTGTGCTTGTTAAGTGGACCTGTTACTTGGTGATAAGGATGGCTTTCCGAAAGTGGGTTTCAGGTTTGGATTTGGAGACATGCTTGTGTTGAGAGGCAGATATTAATTAAATACATCAACCTCTACAGCGTTTCTAAGAGTTCTGTAAGATCAGTCTCACCTAGAATTGCTGGGACGCGCAATTTCAAATATACACCGTTTGTGTGAGAAAAAAAATTTCGTTTCTAATTTCAGTTAAACGGGCAACTATCGCACGACGTACATAATTTTAAAAATACACGTGAATGTGAGAAACACCCCAGGGGTTTTCACGTTCAAATGTATTGAAAGGTTATTAAATCATGTGTGTACCCTGCATGATGATGGATCTTTGAAAAAATGGTATATTATTGCTTTTACCTCTAAGGAAATTGATGTACCTTTTACTTGATCCACGTTTTAGATCGAAGTCTTAAACCATAAATCCACTCCTTCCCCTTTTTTGGATTATGACTATACATATAACTATACTTTCTAAATGGATAAGACAGGTGGGTCAGCTTTGTGATTTATCTCTGCAAAATTCCCTGCCCTGCCACGGTCAGTAGGGTGACTCCGATGGGTTTGGAAAGGTCGTCTTCCTTCGGATGGCAAGCTAAGCTTTGGCCCCAATGCGGGAGAGCCATACCTTTTGCACGATAAAGGACACGCTGGATGGCCTTGACAGGAGGCTACCATGTATCTCCCAATAGCTGTTCCAGTGGGTCCCCTCCCCCCAACCTTCTCTGAGCCTTCGGGGTCCATGTGACTTGGCCATTTAGCTCATGGTGAACAAAATAGTGTCACTTAGAGGTAAAACAATCCAACCCAGCTGTTGTTCTTCGGATGGGACGTTAAGACGTGATACCGTGTGCAGGAGAGCCATACCTTGTGCATGCTAGAGATCACGCTGGATGGATTTCACTGGAGGCTACCATGTGTCTCTCAAGAACTCTCCAGTGTGTCCCCTCTCCCAACATTCTCTGAGCCTTCCTGCTGATTGTGACCCGGCCATTTAGAACATTGTGTGCAAAAAGTGTCGCTAGGAGGTAAAATAGTTCAACCCACATTGTAAAAAAAGCCATCAAAAAATATAAGATCGCAGCGGGAGTGAATCGGTAAAAAAAAAATTGCTATTATTCGAAAAAATAACGAGGTATAAAAATGGTCGCCAGTTACTACCAAGACATTATTTAGTTACCGAATCTTTTCGGAAAATCGGAACCGTAACTTTCTCATGACACCTTTAGTCAAACTAAGTTAACTTCCACCCATGAAATATCGAGAAATATGACGTAGATCAACGTTCTCACAAGATATGTAGAAAAATGTTGCAAAATTATTTTATATTGACCAATATATGCATGTATTTAGTTATTCATATCAACGTTAATTAATTTATAAATAGTTATGAATTCGATAAACGATCACTTTTCTGTTCAGAGTATATTTTTGTAACCATGAATTTGACTGCGAAAATACTTACAATACAGAACTGTTAGTATTTTTCAAATTTGGTTCATAAACGGTAAAATAAAGACTTTTAAAATGTAGACATTAAATCGAAGTTTAGCTTTCCAAATAATACAAAATTAATAGCCTTTAAACACAATTATTAACAATTCACTTTCCATCTTATAAACAGGGATTAATTACTGCAGTTGTCGTTAGTTCATTGGGAAGCCAAAATATAAGAGACTTAACCCCCAACAATCCTGGTCTTACGTAGCCTTGCCTCGTGAAAACGAGAAAATTGCATTGTCTTAGAAACCAGCCTTCTCGCAATCCTTTGTTCCATAGATTATAGTTCTAAAACTCAAAATCTTGTTCGCAACGTATTTATTAATTTATTTCCGGTCATTGAATTTACTGCCTATAATAATTTATTTGTTTCCTTTAATTTTAGTTATTTATTCATTCCTAGGTTATTAACTGTGATTCCACAAACTGACTAATATTCATGACTGTGAAATCACCGTACCCACACATTCTCACAGAAATTAATCCCTACTTATAAATTTAGAAATCTTTACACTTTAATTAGCAATAATATTACTCAAATTAAATAGTGTTGCAAATCCTCATAATTTTTGACATTCATTATATCATCAATTAACATTTATTTCTTCAATTATATGTATTTATTTGTTAGTATCGTGAAAACCGCATTATGATATTTCAGTTAATCAACCGTTAACTTTTTATTGCCATTCACGCTTAATTTCTTCTCATATAACTGGCAACAGCGGCATTGCGTTTGATGCAGGCAATGATTGACGTAAGAGTTCAACACTTGTCACGCGTCAATAATAGAGCATGCGGAAGTATGTAAATGACGTAGTGACATCAAATAGATGTTTTCAAAAACTCATAGAACTGTTGTCAGTGAGTTGTATTTCAACTTGGATTGTTTCAGTTGACATCTTCTTATTGTGAATGTAGAATTGCATTTCTTAAGCACTCTTTTGCTATAGATATTTATATAATTAAAAGTTAGATTAGTACTTTTATATTTTACTTTTAATAGCTATTTTATCTTAAACTTGTTTATGATTTACTTTAGATTGTTTTGCGCTTTCTCCACTTGTAATATATTTAATTGCAACAGTCAAGTTTCCGAGTATCTGGCTCCCATTGGGTACCTCAAAATATTTATTTGTTAGTATCGTGAAAACCGCATTATGATTTTTCAGTTAACTAACCGTTAACTTTTTATTGCCATTCACACTTAATTTCTTCTCATATAACTGGCAACAGCGGCATTGCGAAAAATGAAAAGAATTTTAAGAATAAATATAATATATAACACAATTTTACATTTCCTAAACTAGTAGCTTTCGAAGTGAACTTCCTGATGTTCATTCATGCGTTTAATCTGTACAAAAGTTGCACTAATCACACTACAATACATAACACAAACTTTATTTATTTATTCAATGCAACTCTTTGTACAGTAATTCACTGTACACATGAAAATTAATTAGTTTTTGCAAGCAGCTGTGGTGACTATACAGTTTTAGGATCACATAAAAATACCTTGCATCTGAATGGACGTTCGAAAGATTTTTGTAGGTGGGGGATGTGACAACAATTGGAAAATATTATTTTTATCACAGGGTTAAGCTCGAATTTTAAATTTACAGTCTATGGTTTGCATTAATTCCTTTTTTTTCCGGTTGGAGGTCAGAAATTACTGTTTTGTCCTCCCCACTCTGCCATCTTCTTGAGAACGTCCCTGATTTCTACTTCATTAAGACACGAATGTATCAGTATCGCATTTAGTAACCATTCTGTAACAAAACTATCAGGTGGTAATGCAGTGAATTATTTCCCTCTGCTAATCGTGCATAATGAAACCAATTAACAAAATAACAATTTCAAAACAAATTCGGGTCGGGGGTGGCTCAATTGGTAGCGCGCCAGGCTCGTAATCTGTAGTTCCCAGGTTCGAGTCCCAGCTGGGTTAGCGTTGAGATTTATCTCCGCAAAATTCCCCGCCCTGCCCACGGTCAGTAGGGGACACCGATGGACTTGGAAAGGCCGCCGTCCGTGGGATGGGACATTAAACCGTGCGCAGAGAGCCATACCCTGTGCACGTTGAAGAACACGCTGCATGGCATTGACTGGAGGCTACCATCTGTCTCCTAACAGCTGTTCTAGTGGGTCCCCTCCCCCAACCTCCTCTGAGCTTTCAGGGTTCTTGTGACCTGGCCATTTTGCCCATAGTGTGCAAAAAAGTGTCGCTCAGAGGTAAAACAACCCAACTCAAAATAAGTTCTCTAAATGTGAAAAATAATTATTATTTTTTATGACAAAATTCGGTTAAACTTATCTTGATCGCACTCGAAGGTCATGTTGCGTCTTTTTGCTCTAAATGTTTTTTTTTTCTTTCTGAAATCCTTACTGAACTCAGTAAGCATAACAATGTGATCAAACAGAAAACAGTTTGAGCATTACTAGACATTAAGGAAATTCAATTAATTATTTAAACACTAAAGAAAAATTATAAATTATTACAGTAAGTGTAAAGATTTCTAAATGGATAAGAGATAAATTGATCTGACCTTTCCAATGTCGTTTCATTGAAGACAGAACACGGGAGAAGATCCTAGAGGGGTCCTTGAAGGGGAAACAGATCATGGGGGGCGTTGAAGATCAGCAACTCCACGGAAATGATGATATTCCCTCAACAGCATCAACCATCAGCATTCTCGGACTCATCAGCACCCTCGGAATGTGAAAACGATTGAAGACAACGGGAAGGGGGCGAGGAATACTTTCTACTGGGAGATCCGGCCTCCAACTGAAATAAATTTCGTTTCTGGTTAACAACGCTGTCAAAGTAATATCCTGTTACATGAAAAACTGCTTCATTCTAATATCATTGTTGCGTTCATTTTCATCTCTTCAACCGA
This sequence comes from Ryuthela nishihirai, assembly GCA_038380435.1. NCBI lineage: Eukaryota > Metazoa > Arthropoda > Arachnida > Araneae > Heptathelidae > Ryuthela > Ryuthela nishihirai. The sequence goes on from JAWZYU010000022.1 coordinate 31,956,191, forward strand.
TTCATTGTTGCCATTGCATTGTTTCGTTCCATCATATCAGAAATTTAAATTTAAAATCTCATATCATGTCAAGGAAATTTATTCGGTACAAAAAAAATGTTAAATACGCATTTTAAAAGCCGGTTTCTTACTAATGCTACTAAAATAAAGCAACATTTATGCGTTTTTTTCTCGCATCGTCGTTTATGTGCCTGACAAATAAAATTTTCTTTCAAATAAAAACAAAATTAATAAAAGATGTATTTTTTTTTTCTTTGGATAAGTTCTAACAAAAAATAAATCTTCCCATTTTTCGAATTTCCAGAAGTTTGAATTTCGGAAGTTACAAGGATGCTTGAATCGTAATATGACAAACCTTTAAATCAATATTGTTTTTTTTTATTAATAGGGATATTTTTTTTGCGATAGAGTATGGCAAAAGAGATGTTTAAATTGACAGGAGAGATTTCACCATCTCTCGTGGGGTGTCTGGGAGGAAAGGCGAATTAATTTCGGAAATTTAACATTTCGTTTTGGACAGACGTAATTGCTACTTTTTATATGCATTCCATAATTGAAATGTCATCTTTTAAGCAAAAAAAAAATACTTTGGCTAAATTTTCCATCTGTCTTTGTCAAAAATAATTTTTTTATCATCATCATCATCATCATCATCATCCTCAAGCAGCCATGGGCTACGGAGGTCCAACCAGACCGTGCAATTTAGTTCTCCAAGCAAGTCTATCCTGAGCTACATCTACTGCATCTGGCCACTGCACACCAATTCTAACAAGGTCCTGTTTGACATTGTCTGCCCACCGCATCCTAGGTCTCCCCTTCTTTCTGAGGCCTTTAGGCACACTGTTCATAACCCTATTCGCCAATCTATAATTATTCATACGGGCAACATGGCCAAACCAACGGAGTCTCTCTCTGCACAATATGCTGCTTAAAGGAGGTTGCAAACTCCTTTGCCTAATCTCATCATTAGTTACAAAGTTGAACCACCTAATGCCCAAGATACTGCATAAGCATCTGGAATCAAAAGCATCTAGTTTCCTGTTATCTTGTTTACAAAGTGTCCAAGTTTCACTACCATAACTAACCCTAGAAACAACCAAACTATTATACAGTCTAATTTTAGTCTTTAGGTGTATACGCCTATTTCTCCACACTCTCCATAGGTTCTTAAAAGTCCCGGCAGCAATCCCTATTCGTCTGTTAATCTCATGCCGCACATCACCATTATCTGTTACATAGCTCCCAAGATAATTAAACTGTGACACCTGCTCAAGACTGCAACCATTCAGATTAACTGAATCACAGCCTGCCTGACCAATTTTCATCACTTTAGTTTTCTCTCTGTTTATAACCAAACCTACTCTACTACCAGTCTCATCAACAGCTCGAATGAAAGAGTTCATCTCATCAACATCATTTGCCAAAAGGGCTAAATCATCAGCATAATCTAAATCAGAAATTTTCGTATCTCCAGCCCATTTAAGGCCAAAATCTTTCCCTTGAAGTGAATTTCGCATAACATAATCAATAATCAAACTAAAGAGAAAAGGAGACAAAATGCACCCTTGTCGAACACCAGAAGTAATGCTAAACCAATTGCTACAAGCCTTACCAACTCTCACACACGACTCAGTGTTATTATAGAGAGCTTTCATTATGTTAACTAACTTGTCTGGTATACCATATGATTTCACAATCAACCACAAATTATGACGATCAACAGAGTCGAAAGCCTTTTTGAAATCAACAAAGCTAGCAACCAAAGGTTTCTGAAACTCTAAACATTTCTCAAGAATCTGCCTAAGTGAAAATATCTGATCCACACATCCCCTACCACTTCTGAATCCACATTGCTCATCACGCAATTGACTGTCAACCAGATTCTTAATTCTATTAAGCACAATCATGGAAAGAACTTTACCTGGAACAGAGAGTAGGCTGATACCCCTATAGTTATCACAAGAACTGCGATCACCTTTTTTGAAAATAGGGATAACAATAGCTCTGGTAAAATCCTTAGGAACCATGCCTTTATCATAAAAGATATTCAGAATTTCAGTCATCCAAGTGGTAACCGAAACATTCCCAGCTCTAAGCATTTCCGTAGTAATTTCATCTACCCCTGGGGATTTATGAAGTTTAAGTTTAGAAACAGCCAAAATAACTTCAGATTGTGTTATAGGGCCAACATTAAAGCCACCAATGCATCTATCATCATTGCAAACAATGGGAGTAGAACTAACTACATTGTTTAGAACATCACTGAAATGTTCAGCCCACCTAGCCATGACAGAATCCTCCCCTTCTATAACCTTACCTTGTTTATCCTTCAATCCTTGTATGCCTGTCCGTTTTCTACCACATAAAACATTAATTATCTGGTACAGTCGCTCAAAAAAGTATCCGAACGCTATGGTTGCATACAAAATTCAGAAAAAAATCTGGCAACGATTTTTTTTAGAAATTAATGATCTGGCAACCTACATGTACGGTACACGAAGGTTGCCAGATCATTAATTATTAAAAAAATCGCTGCCAGTTGTTTTTTCTGAACTTTGTATACAACCATAGCGTTCGGATACTTTTTTGACCGACTGTACAGCTCTCTGCTGTTGTGCTGTTTAACTGCTTCCTCGGCTTTGTCAGCCAAACCATCAAGCCAAAGATTCTTATCAGCAGCTAACTGATCCTTTACAAGTTTATTAAGGTCTCTGTAATGCTTTCTATTAGGACTAGTAGGGTATTGATTAAGGGCATTCCTGCAGTTCTTTCTTTCCGAAATAAGCTCAAGTGCCTTATCACTCAGATAATTTTGCCTCTTCTGCTCCTTTTTTCCTAAAAGAGTACTGTTAGTATCCAAAAAAGCCTGTTTAAAATGATCCCATTCTTCCTCAACTTCAGTAGTAAGCAAACCATGACTGTCATAATGACTAAGTAACCTATCATGGTAAGCTTTGGCTACAACTGGATCTTTCAGAGCTTCAGTATTAAAAGTAAAATTTTTAACCCTAGCACAACACTTTTTAAGTTTAAGTTGCAACACACTTTTAACAAGGTAATGGTCAGATCCAATTTCAGCTCCCCTATATGCCCTGGTATTCCTAACAGAACTGGCCCATTTGCTGTTAATTAATATGTAATCAATCATATTCTTATGCAGCCCATCAGGTGAAACCCATGTATACCTATGTATGTCGCGGTGTTTGTAATAAGTGTTAGTTATTCTGAATCCATTGAGTTTACTTACCTGTAGGAGACGTTGCCCATTGCCATTGCAGCTACCAATACCAAAAGGGCCTATTACTCCTCCCCAAAGGTCAGAGTCAGTACCAACTTTGGCATGGAAGTCACCAAGAACAAGGGTAATATCTCCTTTCTTGACAGAATTCAAAATATCCTGAAGTTGTTCATAAAACCTATCCTTCTCATCCTCATCAGCATCCTCAGTGGGGGCATAACAGCAGATAACATTCAAGTCTTTAACGCTTGTCTGAAATTTTGCTGTAAGAAACCTTTCATTAATGCACTCATATCCTAGAAGAGCATCGCTAGCATGTCTGCTGAGAAGCAGACCCACGCCTTGGTGATGCTTATTGTCGTCCCTCCCTGAAAAGAGAAATTTAAGATTATTTTTAAGAATCTGACCTTTATCTGTCCATCTGGTCTCTTGCAAGCTGAGAATATCTAAATTATAACGGTGGAATTCTTGTGTGAGGACATCAAGAGAAAAAGCTCTGTGCAGAGTCCTCACATTCCAACTACCTATGGAGAGAAAATGGTTAGTGGGATGTTTAAAGAAACTATGTTTATTGAGAGAGGGAATGCCGACAATATCAAACAGCCCCCTAATCGCAGACATGGGGCAAAGACCCGTTCCCCCACTACTAAAGGCTGAAGCCATCTACACTGGAAGACTTCCTCCAATGTAGAATTTGACGATGCCAATAGTAGCAAAGAGTTCAGGTGCCTGCGATGACTTCTGCTCAGGATTATCCACCAGCTGATAAACATATCCTGTGAATCTATTCAATTGGGGCTGTCAACCCACAAACAAACAGAAAACACAGCGGAAGATTTTCCCTCCACAGAAGCCCACCAGTGCAGCAAAATCAGGATCCATAATCAAGCTCAGAGCCATATATCTGTCCAGTCCAGTAGGTTTATATGGTCAGCACCAGGACCCCGTGTGGTTGACACTCCTCAGCAGGGTAGAAAAAAAAGAAAAGTAGCCAGCCCATATGTGAAGGATTATTACTATTATTGCAAACAATAAAATAAATATTAAATGAACATTCCCTCAAGCAACTGTTTGGCCCAGAGGTCTGACAGCAGACTGTCAGCTTACCTGCCCTAGAGAAGATCTGTGAGGAAGGCGAGACCTCAGCAGAAAGACAACACAAACATCCATGCCTTACCCGGGACTCGAACCAGGTCCCTTTGATCAATAGCCAAGCATGGTAACCACTTGGTAACCGAGATGGCAAAATATTTATTTCACACTTTAAAATAATTGCACTCATTTTATGACAAAATTAAAACGTTTAATGCAATTTGGAACGAAAATTATTAGAAATATTGGAAGTGGAAATTTCGCAGGTTGGGTTGTTTTATCTCTGACAGGCACTTTTTTTGCACACAGTGGGCTAAATAACTAGGTCACAAGGATTCCGAGGGCTCAGAGAAGGTTGGGGAGCACACTATACAGCTGTTGGGAAACAGATGTAGACTCCCGTTAAGCCATCAAACCTGTTTCTTAACGTGCATAGGGTATGGCCAGCCCATGGCTTTACATCCATGACGACGGAAGGTTTCCATTGCAAGCCCATCGGTGTTACCCTTGCTGACCAAGGACAGGGAGGGGAGTTTTAATACATCTCAATGCTGGCCCACTGGGTTGGGTTGTTTTACATCTGAGGGGAACCTTTTTGCAGACAATGGGCTAAATAGCCAGGTCAGAAGGATACCGAGGGCTCAGAGTAGGTTGGGGAGTGGGAACTCACTGGCCAGTTATTACGACACAGATGGTAGCCTCGCGTCAAAGCCATCCAGCGTATTCTTTATGATGTACAGGTAGGGATCTTCCGCACACGGAGACACAGCTTAAGGTGCAATTCGACAGACTGCGGTCTTTCCAGCCTCATCGATGGCTCCTATTAACCAAGGGCAGAACAGGGAGTTTGGCAGAAATAAATCTCATCACTGACTCTAACCTCTGAACTTCAGATTGTGAGCGTGGCGCGCTGTCGACTGTAATCGAATCTCTACACACCGATCAACAGACGATAAAATCAAGATTATAAATCGTCTGCGAAAACGATCTAAAAATTAAGTGAAATTAACAATGAATACTTACCACTTATTCGATTTATTTTAATTTTAAAGAAAGTTAGGGAGCTGATAAGGTATTTCGTCCAACAAAAGAACTCGACTTTTAGAGACATTTTTCCTGAACATGAATTGCTCAACTGATTTCATCATTGGCAATATGCTTCACCTTAACAACTTAGGTTTCACAATACAAGAAGAAAGATGGTTCTTTAAAGGTTTCAAATTTATATTTTGGGTTTAATCACAAATTCACACAAAACCTTTACACCAAGACTTTCCTCTCCTTTGAAGGGGAATATTATTATCTTCCCAATGGTTCTATGCATTCGCGAACTCTCATTGCATATACACTGCCTAGAAAACATATACTGCTATGAAAGATCCCAAATGAATGGAACATTTCTTACTGACAGAAGTATTCTGTGTCACTGCAAAGTCCCATAAAAGACATAAAGGCAGTGGTGGAAAGCGAAGTGCAACATGGGTAAAAAGGGTGATCTGACTGACTTCGAATGGAGTTCGGTTGGGTTGTTTTGCCTCTGAACGGAACTTTTTTTGCACACATTGAGCTAAATAGCCAGGTCACAAGGACCCCAAGGGCTCAGAGAATGTTGGGAGGAGAGAACTATGCTATTTCACACCGTTCATCTGATGGGACGTAAAGTCGTGGCCCCGAGTGTGGGAGAGCCATACCGAGTGCATGTTAAAGAACACGCTGGATGATCTTGAAAGAACTCTACCATCTTTCTCCTAAGAGCTGTCCAGTGGGTTCCCTTCCCCAACTTTCTCTGAACCTTCGGGGTCCTTGTTTCGGATAGTAAATAATGGCTAAAATATAAACGTTCTGTGTCAAAAGCAGAATAAGCACTTAATATGAACGGTTCAAATGATGTCGCAAAACTCGGAGATTGTTTCATGTTTTTGGCAAAGAGGCATGATCCAGAATTATCTGTTAATCTCTTCCACGATTTCTGCCACTGTATCCAAAGTGAGGTGGTGAAACACTGTTTGAAATCCAAGTACCGATCCGGCAATAAAGAGATGAACAGGGGCAATGCCATTGGTGTTGTACCAGGGCAACACCACGGTAAATTTTTAAAGAAGCAGTAGCACTACAACGTGCATTTTCGTTGAAATCTTGAAAAGTTCATAAAAAAAATACAGTTCTCTGCATCGTTGGTCATGGTTGTTTTATTTTGAGCGGCACTTTTTTCACACCATGGGATAAAGGCCAGATCATGAAGACCCCTAGAGAGAGAGAGAGAGAAAGTTGGGGGAGGGGACCCACTGGACAGCTGTTAGGAGACAGATTGTAGCCTCCCGTCAATGCCATCCAGTATGTTCTTTAACGTGTACAGGTGTGACTCTCCCGAACACGGGGGCGGGGGTGGCTCAGTCGGTAGCGCGCCAGGCTCGTAATCTGTAGTTCCCAGGTTCGAGTCCCAGCTGGGTCAGCGTTGAGATTTATCTCCGCAAAATTCCCGCCCTGCCCACGGTCAGTAGGGGACACCGATGGGCTTGGAAAGGCCGCCGTCCGTCGGATGGGACGTTAAGCCGTGGCCCCGTGTGCGGGAGAGCCATACCCTGTGCACGTTAAAGAACACGCTGGATGGCCTTGACGGGAGACTACCATCTGTCTCCCAACAGCTGTTCCAGTGGGTCCCCTCCCCCAACCTTCTCTGAGCCTTCGGGGTCCAGTGTGCAAAAAAGTGCCGCTCAGAGGTAAAACAACCCAACTCCCGAACACGTGGCCACGGTTTAACCAAGCTCATCAGTGTCTCCTACTGACTTCTTATGAATGAGATTTTGGCAGATCTTGGAGAGAACAAAATGAGGAGGATTCCTCACGAGATCAAAGACAGTGCCGAGTCGGTGATAATGTTTACCCAGTGTGTGGTTTACCCGCCGCGAGCATGAACTCTGCAGTACAGATGTAAAATGGCGGGATCTGGTCCGATACGTGACGTCACAGCCAACCACTGCCGATCCTACCGAAGTGCCAGATTCTGAGTTATTAGTAACGAGAGGCAGGCAAATCAGGTTTTTAGCTTGATGACAGACAGAACGATGCTGAGTACGTGCAGTCGGGCGCAGAAAGATCCATCCTGGAAATGGGAAATTCGGCGGGAAACAACGAGTAATGGTCGTCAGCAGATGACTGGGCGACACTATTGATATTGATGTTGATGCCTCGCAGGTTAACGTCTAATACCAAACTGAAAGGTTGAATTGAACTGGAGAGAATAGAATTCTAAATAAAAATATTTAAAAAATCTGTCTCCCTATAGAGCCCTAAAGAGTAGAAAATAAACCTGAATCATATCGATGGTGCAGTCGGTCACTGAGTTGGTATTCATTTGAAACGAAGATAGGGTTAGGTTGTTTTACCTCTGAGCTGCACTTTTTTGCACACCATGGTCTAAATGACCAGGTCACAAGATCCCGGAAGGCTGAGAGAAAGTTGGGGGAGGGGACCCACTGGATGGCAATGATATGCAGTGCTCTTAATTTAGGAGAGAGCACTCTGCGAAATATTAGAGATAATGCTAAAAAAATAATAAAGCAAAAGCATGAAAACCTTTAAGTTCCCAAAAATCGTTGTATAAGCGGTCAAGGATAAAGAAAAAAAAGGGCTGGTGACACGACTGCAAGAACGACGATGCTGTAAAGTGCCCCTAGCCAAGTTATCATCTATGCTAAAGCACGAAGTACATCTGTTGATTAGAAAGGAAATGAAAATGATACAGAACGCTTTACTACAAGTCATGGCTGGTTTTCCGAATTCAAAGTGCGTCATGGTTTTAAGAATGGAAAAATGAATGGGGAAATGTTGACTTGGAAACTGCCGAAAATTTTCTTGAAGAATTGAAAGATCTCACAGAAGAGGGTGGATTTCATAAGTATGATGCACGGTGGCCTGACAATTCACACTGTACATTCATTGATAAATACAATTCCATTAATAATAACAGATAAAGCATATATCTCTCCATTATGCATAACAGTTTGTGAAGGTGGACTGGAAACCCCGTAATCGAACTTTTAACCACGTGGTCACTAACCACTTTAGGCTCTTCCAATCAGAGTTAATGACAGTATAGTTTGTATCCCCACAGCTACATGGAGTTAACAATTATCCTTACTTACTCAGGCGACATATTTAGGCTTATAATATTACTATACACTGTATCATGAAGTTTTTTTTTTTAAATCGATAGATGAACGTGTACAACTTCAAAAACACCAGGAAAACCACTTGTTGGATTGCAGCACTTTCCGCCTATATATTACAAAAGGCTTCAGTGCTGAATGACTTAAGCCTCCTACAATCTAACATTTCGGCCTGCCTCTTTGACTACAACAATGGCCGCTAATCTGCAAGATATTTGATTTACATCGCTTGGTTCTATATAGTCTAACATTACAAAATTTCTTCTCCCATTATGGTGACAATCATTTCACACAAAAGGACTATGTAGTCTGAGAGTACAAAATTCTCTTTTTTTTTTTCATTCCACAGCAATTAATGACGTATAAAACATTTGTTTATTATATTTTTATTGGCGTATAAAACATTTATAAATCACTTAATACTATGCGATCTACACTATAAAATCCTTCCTTTGTGCAACAGATATTTGCCCTACAAGCTATTCATCAAACTCCAATTAGCTCGATTTCAATATAATATTGCAAAATTCAACTCTAGTCAGGACATTTCAATTCATTTGCTCACTTAATTGCATTAATACATAAATTAATCTTAATCACTTCACTCTATACCCAAAAGGTACAAACTCCTATTTTCGTTGTACCAGACGTCACCACTTTACATGACATTCAGCCCACTTCCCAAACTCTGAATCCCCTGAAATGGTGTGTGTATGCATGGTGTCCCCGGAAAAGGGATAAAATGTGCGGGAGGACGGACGACTATAGGCCAATGGTTCTCGGCGGCGATCGCACATTCATGTTGGCACTTCGAGAATCTGCTGCATTCACTCAAGAGGACCATCGCTGCCAACAACTGAGAGAAGAAGACCGAATGTCCGTTTTTTTTTTCCTTTTCAGTACTCATTTTTTGGCCACCTGGTGGAGCCGAGGTGCGAATCGTGCAGCCATCTGGTGTTTTTGTTGACAGTGATATGTCACGTAGCTCACCCCTTTGATACCTGGGGGGGGGAGCAACGGACACATCGCGAACTTTCCACGCCAGCAGCGAGGTCCTTCCTCAACAGGAGCTGAACGCAGAAATATGGACGAAATGTAAAAATGTCACTATTAATGGAAGACAATGGCGTCCAAAAAAATTCTTCACTCTAATAGTCGTGCCTATGTGTAATTTTATGTCCTTCATTCTAGCATTCGTGTCCGTTTGATAAAATTACTGTGGGCATGACAATAGAAGCGGAGTTTTACCGATGCATGTCACAAGTCTGAGGAGTTTGGCGGTCATGGGAGAATGTTCACACCTTGGAGACTGTCCATTATTGCACGTGCAGTGTGTGGAGTGGCATTGTTCTGCTGCAGAATCAGTTCAGGCATGATGGTAAGGATGGGTTATGCCACAGGATTAACGATGTCATCAATGGAACGTCTTTCTATTAGCGCACCAGAAACATGGAGCAGAGGTGTTCGGCCGCCATATGTGCCATATATATATTTACCACGGTGGGGAGCCGTATTGCAGCTAATAGAATAGGCTTTCTCATATCTTGACGATGCCGACACCATGCTGACAAACGGCCATCTGGCATGTTGAAGCAGAATTGGAATTCATCTGCGAACAACACTCTCCTCCATTCCGTAGTCCAATGTTGCCTTGCTCGACACTAGTGGAAACAGCATAACCGGCGATGTCGCTGCAATGGGTATGCCGAACTGGACGTCTTGCACTCATTCCTGGGTCATTCAAACGTTGTCTAATCGTTTGTGTGGAGATCATGGTACCTAAAATGGTCTTCAAATAATTCTGCTGCACAGTTGCTATGGTGAAAGGGTCGCGAACTGCCCTCCTGCAGAGCATGCAATCTTCACTTTCTGTGGTGTGGCGTGCTGGTCTCATACCTGTCCTTCGTGCCATTTGGTGCTCCATGATGTTGTGGGAGAGGCACCATTGCACTGTGCTTTCATTGCGCCCCATACGTGTGACAATTGCTCGAAAGCTGAATCCGAGCTCTCGCACATCAACGATTCACTCTCTCTCTCTCAGAAGGGGTCAATTCCGCATAAGGGTTCGCCGGCATATCCAAGGCATGTTCCGAACATTTACACAGCATGCACTCCAACCTCTCTGTTGGTGATCCTACGATGCAAGCTTGTGGCCTCCAGAATTTATCCACGGCTCTGTGCGCGTCACATGTTCACTTGCTGCTGAACTTTGCTCATTTGCATCTATATATCTCATGGCCGATTGCCTCCTGCGAATTACATATCTCTATTTCCATTCCTTCTTGGTGTTGCTATTTCCATTCCTTCTTGGTGTTGCGATTTCCACTTTGAGCAATGTATATTATTCTCATAATACTGAGCAAAATTGATTTGATACTGGTGAGTTAACTAAAGAAATTAAATAACAAAGAGAATTAAAAAATGTAAGAATATCGGAGAACAGAAATCGAATAAGTTATAACATTGTTTGGAATTTACACAATATGGTATTTCGACATGTGTGGCACTGATCTTTTAATTTTAATAACTTGATTAATTTAAGGATTTTTTCTAACTTAACTTTTTTTCTAACTTTTAAAGAGAAGCCTGCTTCCAGTTTAATTGATTCGTAACACTTCTTCAGTGTCTGCTTTGTTGGGAAGTAAAATACTTTCCGTAAGGAATTGTAGGCCTTTAAGGGCTTACAAGACAAAGAGCTGCAGTGCTAAATTTCTATCTGAAACACACTTGAAGTCTTCAACTGTGAAGAAATGAATGTGAAAATGATAACTGTAACCATACCTTTTATGTAACCTAAAACATCTCTTTGGTTATGTTTTATATTGGCCCTTTTGGAGTATTTTCTTTTCGTGTAGTGTAGTTTACTATGGAGCGATCTTTTTTCCTATGTTATTGGTGTGATAATCCTCCTGCGAGGAGTGGGCATGTTTAGGGTACAGCAACCTACATAACCAATATTTGATTTGGTGTTGTCAATGGCAAAATGAGATGAATCAATATATTCACACAAGATGCAGTTGTGCCTGAAGCAGATACAATTGGAGATAACTATTGGTGATTTCTTTTAGAGAATTCCTAGCTATCTTTTCCTGCAGTTTTTGCTGTATTAAAGACACGTCCATTTTTCTTCGTTTATGATCTGGGAAAGGTAAAAAAAAATATCGATGTATTTTAACGAAATCTGAAAAGATTTGCACATGCATAGACAGTACAAAGAAAAATAAACAATTTCCCAAAGCCTATATAAATAACCATTTATACGTCAGTGTACAATTTTGAACTTTTAGATATGTCCGATAAACCTTGCTTTTTTTCTCTCTCTTTTTTTGCTCTTTTCTTTTGCTTTTTTTTTATGAATATTCTTGTTAGCTATGTCTGATTTGAATTTTGAAGATTTTGATAGCAACTATGATGTTGCTTATGTAACTACAGGTTTAGAAGTGGAGGCTTGGTTCGAAAATAATTATAGTAAATTTATTCACAAAAATAAATTAGGAATTGCTCATGTTAATATAAGAAGTCAAAGAAAACATTGGGATTCATTAAAATTAAGTATTAACAATTACATGAAACATATTGATTTGCTTGTTTTAACTGAAACAAATGTAAATAAATATGAAAATTACTTATATAACATTGATAAATTTAATAAAATCACAAATGATAATATAAATAAAAATATTAGGGAGATTTCAGTATACTATAAAGAAAATCTAGATATTGAAATTATTTCACAACAAACACTTCCAGCGGAAACTATATATATATAAGTAAAAAAAAATAATATAATATATCATGTTTTAGCACTATACAGATCGCCTAGTACAGATGTGAACTCTTTTCTGTTGAATTTCCGAAACTGGATGGAAAATACAGAAAAAGACCAAAATCAGATTTTAATAGGTGATTTTAATATCGATACAATGAATACTAAAAAACATGGCACAGAAAAATATATCATATTGGCTGAAATGAATTTTGAAAGATTAATAAGGGAAGCTACAAGAGAAGAAATAGTAAAAAATAAAATTACCAAAACCTGTATAGACCATATTAATATTAAACTGATTAAAAATATGTCAGCAAATTCAATAATTCAAACAAGCAAAATAGCAGATCACTATATGATTTTAACACTGATTAGCAACACCAATAACAATTTAAATAATACTAATTATAATGAAACAGACCAGGAAAATAAGAATTGGTCATTTGACCATAACAATATAAACAAAGCTATTTCTGAAACGAATTGGAATTTAGAAAATTATGGAGACAACTCAAAGGATGAATTTAACCTATATAAAGTATTTAAAGACATTTATGATGGAATTTTAGGAAAAAATAGAATATATATGAGGAGATTTGGAAAAGTAAAAAGAAATCATAACAAAAATTGGATAACACCGAACTTGATAGAATTAATTGAAGAAAGAGATAAAGCTTGGATTAAATTTAAAAACAATGATAAAAGTGATGCTTATAAAAATAACTATAAAAATTAAGGAATAGAGTTAATATTCAGATTAGAAATCAGAAACAACTTTATTATAGAAATAAACTTATAATGAAAAAAAATGATATGAAGGCTACCTGGCAATTAATATATGAAATATTAGAAGGAAAACAGAAATAATCATCGGACGATGTAATAATTGACAATATGACCAAAAAGAAATTATCTGTGGAAGAAATAGCAAATAGTTACAATGACATTTATAATACACTAATTTTACAGATAAGAAATACAAATCACCAAGACGATATAAGTTATGTTCCAACCATGATACAAAGAATTTTGAAATCTATCTATATACATGAAATCACTGAAAAACAAACTGAAAAAATAATTACTTCATTAGACACCAATAAATCACCTGGTTACGATAATGTTTGCATTAAACATATAAAATTTAATAAAGAGACACTACTAAATATTATATCAAAAATTATAAATCAGATTATATTTACTGGGAACATACCTACTGAACTCAAAACAGGTATTTTAAGACCTATTTTTAAAGGTGGTATTAAGGAGGATTTTTCTAACTATCGACCAATAACAATTCTGCCTATTTTTTCGAAAATAATGGAAAAATATATTTATAGTACTGTTTTTAACTTTTTACTTAAACACAGCATAATTAATGAAAATCAGTTTCGCTTTCAAAAAGGAAAAAACACAATTCAACTAATTTCCAAAATTGCAAATAATATTAATAAATCTTTGAATAATAGGGAAAAAATTGTAACTATGTTCTTAGATTTAAAGAAAGCCTTCGATACAATAGATCATAGCATTTTACTAAATAAATTGGAAAATTACGGTATTCGCGGTATATTGTTAGATTGGTTTAGAAATTATTTATCAGACAGATACACAATTACTAAAATAAAAAACTGCTACAGCAGAAAAGTAATTACACGATGTGGAATTCCCCAAGGCTCAATTTTAGGTCCTTTATTGTTCCTAGTGTACATAAATTATTTGTTCAATACAAAATTAAATAGTGCTATTTATCTATATGCTGGCGACATTGTTTTAATAAACAGTCATAAATATTTAAATGATAGCATTTCAGAAGTTCAAACAGATTACAATAATATTATTAGATGGTTAAATTATAATAAAATCTATTTAAATGAGAAAAAAACAAAACTAATGATTATTCATTCACCAGGATTTCATATTCATCAAAACCTCTTTATCAAAACTCATAAAATAAATTGCAGAAAAAAGGATGCTTCGAATTGTGAATCATTATGCAGCTGCCCACTTGTTGAGCAAGTAAATAAAATAAATTACTTAGGAATCATTTTTGATGAATATTTTAGGTGGAATGCCCATATATCCCACATATGTGAAAGCTTGAGAATATCGGCGATAAAAATTCAAAAATTGAAATACGTATTAAATATGGAAACATGTGTCCTATTTTATAAAGCAATATGCGAATCTATTTTAAATTATGGAATAATTGTGCATGGAACAACTAACTTAACTAACATAAATAAAATAGAAAAACTGCAGTCTATAATAGCTAAAAATATTATTTCCATTTCATTTGCAAAAAATTTATAAAACTTCTGCCGATAGATTAAAATTTTTAAATCTTTTGTCCTACAGCAATTTATATAAATATAATGTAATAATTAAAAATTTTTTTGACGAAACTTACAAACTAAAAATTCAACATAATAAAAATACAAGACTTCAAAACCAGGGTTATTACAAATTGCCAAATTTTCCAAATAATTACGGGAAACATACCTGCGAATATCAAGTACCACTTATATTTAATGCTATTCCAAAAGAATTACTAAATATAGATTCTTTTAGAAGACTTAAAATGGAATTAAAAAATTATTTGGTATTTTCTAATTAGCTGATTTTTATGTGTTGTGTTTTGTGGATTTATTTGATGTACACCATTTTTGTGGCTGAATGACTTATGTTAATATAATTTATTCATTTTCCTGCAGATAAGTTATTTAGCTTTGCGGGTCAAAGTGTAAATGTATTTGTATTCTTTACTCTTATGAATAAAAATTATATTCTAAAAAAAAAACATAGACTTGCAAATATTGTCATAAAAATTACATTGATGTGCTATCTTCAATTTTTCTTTCAATTGCAGCTAATGCAGAATATTCTCTACTCCTCTTTAATATGGAGGGATATAATGATTAAGTTAGGAAAGTGGAGGGATATAATGATTAAGTTAGGAAAGTGGAGGGATATAATGATTAATTTAGGAAAGTGAAGGGATATAATGAATAAGTTAGTAAAGTGAAGGGATATAATGATTAAATTAGGAAAGTGAAGGGATATAATGATTAAATTAGGAAAGTGAAGGGATATAATGATTAAATTAGGAAAGTGGAGGGATATAATGATTAATTTAGGAAAGTGGAGGGATATAATGATTAATTTAGGAAACTGAAGGGATATAATGAATAAGTTAGTAAAGTGAAGGGATATAATGATTAAATTAGGAAAGTGAAGGGATATAATGATTAAATTAGGAAAGTGAAGGGATATAATGATTAAATTAGGAAAGTGGAGGGATATAATGATTAAGTTAGGAAAGTGGAGGGATATAATGATTAATTTAGGAAAGTGAAGGGATATAATGAATAAGTTAGTAAAGTGAAGGGATATAATGATTAAATTAGGAAAGTGAAGGGATATAATGATTAAATTAGGAAAGTGGAGGGATATAATGATTAATTTAGGAAACTGAAGGGATATAATGATTAAGTTAGGAAAGTGGAGGGATATAATGATTAAGTTAGGAAAGTGGAGGGATATAATGATTAAGTTAGGAAAGTGGAGGGACATAATGATTAAGTTAGGAAAGTGAAGGGATATAATGATTAAGTTAGGAAAATGAATGGATATAATGATTAAGTGAGGAAAGTGAAGGGATATAATGATTAAGTTAGGAAAGTGAAGGGGTATAATGATTAAGTTAGGAAAGTGAAGGGATATAATGATTAAATTAGGAAAGTGGAGGGATATAATGATTAAGTTAGGAAACTGAAGGGATATAATGATTAAGTTAGGAAAGTGGAGGGATATAATGATTAAGTTAGGAAAGTGGAGGGACATAATGATTAAGTTAGGAAAGTGAAGGGATATAATGATTAAGTTAGGAAAATGAATGGATATAATGATTAAGTGAGGAAAGTGAAGGGATATAATGATTAAGTTAGGAAAGTGAAGGGGTATAATGATTAAGTTAGGAAAGTGAAGGGATATAATGATTAAATTAGGAAAGTGGAGGGATATAATGATTAATTTAGGAAACTGAAGGGATATAATGATTAAGTTAGGAAAGTGGAGGGATATAATGATTAAGTTAGGAAAGTGGAGGGACATAATGATTAAGTTAGGAAAGTGAAGGGATATAATGATTAAGTTAGGAAAGTGAAGGGATATAATGATTAAGTTAGGAAAGTGAAGGGATATAATGATTAAATTAGGAAAGTGAAGGGATGTAATGATTAAGTTAGGAAAGTGGAAGGATATATTGATTAAGTTAGGAAAGTGGAGGGATATAATGATTAAGTTAGGAAAGTGGAGGGATATAATGATTAAGTTAGGAAAGTGAAGGGATATATTGATTAAGTTAGGAAAGTGAAGGGATATAATGATTAAGTTAGGAAAGTGGAGGGATATAATGATTAATTTAGGAAAGTGAAGGGATCTAATGATTAATTTAGGAAAGTGGAGGGATATAATGATTAAGTTAGGAAAGTGGAGGGATATAATGATTAAGTTAGGAAAGTGGAGGGATATAATGATTAAAGTAGGAAAGTGGAGGGATGTAATGATTAAGTTAGGAAAGTGGAGGGATGTAATGATTA
The DNA here is from genome assembly GCA_038380435.1 of Ryuthela nishihirai. Lineage (NCBI taxonomy): Eukaryota > Metazoa > Arthropoda > Arachnida > Araneae > Heptathelidae > Ryuthela > Ryuthela nishihirai. The sequence continues at coordinate 31,973,060 of JAWZYU010000022.1, forward strand.
AGTTAGGAAAGTGGAGGGATATAATGATTAATTTAGGAAAGTGAAGGGATATATTGATTAAGTTAGGAAAGTGGAGGGATATAATGATTAAGTTAGGAAAGTGGAGGGACATAATGATTAAGTTAGGAAAGTGGAGGGATATATTGATTAAGTTAGGAAAGTGGAGGGATATAATGATTAAGTTAGGAAAGTGGAGGGATATAATGATTAAGTTAGGAAAGTGTAGGGACATAATGATTAAGTTAGGAAAGTGGAGGGATATAATGATTAAGTTAGGAAAGTAAAGGGATATAATGATTAAGTTAGGAAAGTGGAGGGATATAATGATTAAGTTAGGAAAGTGAAGGGATATAATGATTAAGTTAGGAAAGTGGAGGGATATAATGATTAAGTTAGGAAAGTGAAGGGATATAATGATTAAGATAGGAAAGTGGAGGGACATAATGATTAAGTTAGGAAAGTGGAGGGATATAATGATTAAGTTAGGAAAGTGATTTTGGTTTGGTTTGTTTTACCTCTGAGAGGCACTTTTTTGTACACCATGGGCTAAATGGCCAGGTCACATGGACTCCGAAGGCTCAGAGAAGGTTGGGGGAGGAGACCCACTGGAACAGCTGTTGGGAGACAGATTGTAGCCTCCCGTCAAGGCCATCCAGCGTGTTCTTTAACGTGCACAGTGTATGGCTCTCCCGCACACGGGGCCACGGCTTGACGTCCCGTCCGATGGACGGTGGCCTTTCCAAGCCCATCGGTGTCCCCTACTGACCGTGGGCAGGGCGGGGAATTTTGCGGAGATAAATCTCAATGCTGATCCAGCTGGGACTCGAACCTGGGAACTACAGATTACGAGCCTGGCGCGCTACCGGAGTGAGCCACCCCCGCCCCTTAGGAAAGTGAAGGGATATAATGATTAAGTTAGGAAAGTGGAAGGAAATAATTATTAAGTTAGGAAAGTGAAGGGATATAATGATTAAGTTAGGAAAGTGAAGGGATATAATGAATAAGTTAGGAAAGTGGAGGGATATAATGATTAATTTAGGAAACTGGAGGGATATAATGATTAAGTTAGGAAAGTGGAGGGATGTAATGATTAAGTTCCGAAAGTGGAGGGATATCATGATTAAGTTAGGAAAGTGAAGGGATATAATGGTTAAGTTAGGAAAGTGGAGGGATGTAATGATTAAGTTAGGAAAGTGGAGGGATATAATGATTAAGCTAGGAAAGTGAAGGGATATAATGATTAAGTTACGAAAGTGAACGGATATAATGATTAAGTTAGGAAAGTGAAGGGATATAATGATTAAGTTAGGAAAGTGGAGGGATATAATGATTAATTTAGGACAGTGAAGGGATATAATGATTAAGTTAAGAAAGTGAAGGGATATAATGATTAAGTTAGGAAAGTGGAGGGATATAATGATTAATTTAGGAAAATGGAGGGATATAATGATTAAGTTAGGAAAGTGAAGGGATATAATGATTAAGTTAGGAAAGTGGAGGGATATAATGATTTAGCTAGGAAAGTGGAGGGATGTAATGATTAATTTAGGAAAGTGGACGGATCTAATGATTAAGTTAGGAAAGTGGAAGGATATAATGATTAAGTTAAGAAAGTGGAGTGATATAATGATTAAGTTAGGAAAGTGGAGGGATATAATGATTAAGTTAGGAAAATGGAGGGATGTAATGATTAAGTTAATAAAGTGGAGGGATGTAATGATTATGTTAGGAAAGTGGAGGGATATAATGATTAAGTTAGGAAAGTGAAGGGATATAATGAATAAGTTAGGAAAGTGGAGGGATATAATGATTAATTTAGGAAACTGGAGGGATATAATGATTAAGTTAGGAAAGTGGAGGGATGTAATGATTAAGTTCCGAAAGTGGAGGGATATCATGATTAAGTTAGGAAAGTGAAGGGATATAATGATTAAGTTAGGAAAGTGGAGGGATATAATGATTAATTTGGGAAAGTGGAGGGATATAATGATTAAGTCAGGAAAGTGAAGGGATATAATGGTTAAGTTAGGAAAGTGGAGGGATGTAATGATTAAGTTAGGAAAGTGGAGGGATATAATGATTAATTTAGGACAGTGAAGGGATATAATGATTAAGTTAGGAAAGTGAAGGGATATAATCATTAAGTTAGGAAAGTGGAGGGATATAATGATTAATTTAGGAAAATGGAGGGATATAATGATTAAGTTAGGAAAGTGAAGGGATATAATGATTAAGTTAGGAAAGTGGAGGGATATAATGATTTAGTTAGGAAAGTGGAGGGATGTAATGATTAATTTAAAAAAGTGGACGGATCTAATGATTAAGTTAGGAAAGTGGAAGGATATCATGATTAGGTTAAGAAAGTGGAGTGATATAATGATTAAGTTAGGAAAGTGGAGGGATATAATGATTAAGTTAGGAAAATGGAGGGATGTAATGATTAAGTTAGGAAAGTGGAGGGATGTAATGATTATGTTAGGAAAGTGGAGGGATATAATGATTAAGTTAGGAAAGTGGAGGGATATAATGATTAAGTTAGGAAAGTGGAGGGATGTAATGATTAAGTTAGGAAAGTGGAGGGATATAATGATTAAGTTAGGAAAGTGGAGGAATATAATGATTAAGTTAGGAAAGTTGAGGGATATAATGATTAAGTTAGGAAAGTGGAGGGATGTAATGATTAAGTTAGGAAAGTGGAGGGATATAATGATTAAGTTAGGAAAGTGGAGGGATATAATGATTAAGTTAGGAAAGTGGAGGGATATAATGATTAAGTTAGGAAAGTGGAGGGATATAATGATTAAGTTAGGAAATTGGAGGGATGTAATGATTAATTTAGGAAAGTGGAGGGATATAATGATTAATTTGACAATGTGGAAACAATTGGGCAAAGATGCATTCTAAGTCCAGATAATTGTGAATGCAATCGAAACTCATCTCATATTTATTCTACTGTATATTTCAGCTTAGTTTTGCGTGGCATTTTAGTAAAATCATTAAACCTGTCATTGAGCTAATTTTAAAGTTTACTTTCCAATCAAATATATAGATAGTTCTTTCCAATTAGGTTTCCATATATTGGTGCAAAATGGGAGAATTTATTGTTCCAGAAATACAAATGAAACACTTTTGGCAGTTGTGAACTTGTAAAAACTTTCAGTTAGAAAATGAATATATTTTTGATATTTAATTTAACTGTTTCGTGTAGCATGCCATTAATTTTAAACATTTGCAAGGGACTTGTAGATAAATGATGCCTTGGGGAATGCATTAATAACTGAAAAGATGGTGTAGTATAAGGTCTTCTTTGTAATAGGAACTGATGTCAAACTGTAGAATTATTTGTGATATAATCTGGTATATTATCTGTGGTTTCATATTATTTCGTGTCATGTATTTTGATCTTGGTTTGAGGGGACAGTTGGAGAGACTGGTTTTTAAAGGAAGGGCAGTGAGTACAAATTTAAACAAATTTAATGATGCCTAATCACATGTATTGAAATGAAGCAAACATATAATTCCTGCATATGTTTTTCTTACTGATGTGTTCTCTAAACCATGGCCCTTCATCTTTTATACGATGACACGTATAACATATTAAACGTCATTTTATCAAAACTAACAATATTCGAAAATGCAATAAAATAGGATTATGTAAATGATGTTTTCATAGCTGAAAACTTCAATTAAAAGCAAAAGATGTATATTTTTTTTATATACCATGTATTAAAAAATATATATTTCCTTACCTGTTGACTCAAATGTTATGGGGAAGCAGTGGGTACAAGTTTAAGCATCTTTAATGACGCATAATAACGCATACTAAGATAGAGCGAACGTAACCTATAATCCCTGTATATTAGTTCTGCTGATTTGGCAGCTAAACCAGGCACTTCGCAAGCTGCACCCATTACTGAAACTAAAGATATAGAGGAAGTTTATTTGTATTGTGAAATGGTTGACATTATAGATAATTTTGACGATGGACCAACCTACACCTAATGGACAATATCAAAAGTGTGAAATTAAAATAATATTTGAGCTGAATATGCCATGGCCAGCATTTTAAAACTTTAGAGATGGGTGAAATGAGTTACTTTAAATGCACACAGACACACACACTTCTTGCAATAAGTATAATTACTTGTTTCATAATTTGAATACTAAAAAACAAAGTACAAATTTGGTGACTTCAAAATTGGTTGAAGAAACCATAATCCTTCTACAGTAGAGTCATAAGAATTTACCTCAAAAATGTTTTAAAACTCTATTAAGTATTGTTTTCCAGCATTTCACGAAAGAATAAGAATAAACATATTAGAAGTTCGTATAATGTTTATTCTCTAATGGATAATTATGAATGATTGAAATTAAATAACACTGAATTTACCCTGAAGCAGCCACGGTGATCTCAATAAAATCCATGAATTTAATTTTCATTATGGCGATTATGCCATAATCTTTCAGTTCTTAATGCATTCCCCAAGGCATCATTTCAAAATCATTTATGTACAAGTCCCTTGCAATTTTTTACTATTAATGGCATGTTACACGAAGCAGTTATAAATACACATTATATATATTAAACAAATTCTCTAATTAAAAATAAACATCCTTAATATAAGGAAACAAAAGAACAGAGATCGATGCATTTATTGCGGCACTAACAGAAAAATTATCCCAACAGATAATTTTTCTGGTTTCCAAAAGAAGTGGAAAGGTATGTGAATAATCCTTAAATTTTTTTGATTAATTATAATTTAATGTGTGAGCTGCATTTGTTTATAAAACATAGTTGGATCTGTAAAGCATTTTTAGATACATATATATATATATAGTATCGAGGGAACCTGGGTTCGATCCCTAGGTAAGGCATCGATATTTGTGTTGTCTTTCTGCTGAGGTCTTGCCTTCCTCACAGATTCTCTACCAAAGAAGTAGTGCTGCAACGTATAAACTCTGTGGTAAACACATGCTTGAGGGGGGGGGGGAATATATATTTTTATATAGTCAAGTGAAAAACATTTTAACAGTAGTGTAAGCATTTCATTTTGGACATGTAATAAGATTTATCATTGGAAAAATATGCAAATTTTGGTTTTCAATCCAATTATTTCGTAATTTTTAAGTGTAATTGCAAATTAAATTACAGCTGGTAATTCAGGTAAATTGCCTTCATACATTAAACTTATTATTGTCTTCAGTTACAGTGCTTCAGTTAAAAAAGTTATTGATATGGGTTAGAGATTATGGTTTATTCAACCAATTCTGAAGTCACCAAACTTGTACTTTGATTTTTAGTATTCCAATTATGAAACAAGTAATTATACTTATTGCAAGAAGTGTGTGTGTCTGTGTGCATTTAAAGTAACTCATTTCACCCATCTCTAAAGTTTTAAAATGCTGGCTATGGCATATTCAGCTCAAATATTATTTTAATTTCACACTTTTGATATTGTCCATTAGGTGTAGGTTGGTCCATCGTCAAAATTATCTATAATGTCAACCATTTCACAATACAAATAAACTTCCTCTATATCTTTAGTTTCAGTAATGGGTGCAGCTTGCGAAGTGCCTGGTTTAGCTGCCAAATCAGCAGAACTAATATACAGGGATTATAGGTTACGTTCGCTCTATCTTAGTATGCGTTATTATGCGTCATTAAAGATGCTTAAACTTGTACCCACTGCTTCCCCATAATATTTGAGTCAACAGGTAAGGAAATATATATTTTTTAATACATGGTATATAAAAAAAATATACATCTTTTGCTTTTAATTGAAGTTTTCAGCTATGAAAACATCATTTACATAATCCTATTTTATTGCATTTTCGAATATTGTGAGTTTTGATAAAATGACGTTTAATATGTTATACGTGTCATCGTATAAAAGATGAAGGGCCATGGTTTAGAGAACACATCAGTAAGAAAAACATATGCAGGAATTATATGTTTGCTTCATTTCAATACATGTGATTAGGCATCATTAAATTTGTTTAAATTTGTACTCACTGCCCTTCCTTTAAAAACCAGTCTCTCCAACTGTCCCCTCAAACCAAGATCAAAATACATGACACGAAATAATATGAAACCACAGATAATATACCAGATTATATCACAAATAATTCTACAGTTTGACATCAGTTCCTATTACAAAGAAGACCTTATACTACACCATCTTTTCAGTTATTAATGCATTCCCCAAGGCATCATTTATCTACAAGTCCCTTGCAAATGTTTAAAATTAATGGCATGCTACACGAAACAGCTAAATTAAATATCAAAAATATATTCATTTTCTAACTGAAAGTTTTTACAAGTTCACAACTGCCAAAAGTGTTTCATTTGTATTTCTGGAACAATAAATTCTCCCATTTTGCACCAATATATGGAAACCTAATTGGAAAGAACTATCTATATATTTGATTGGAAAGTAAACTTTAAAATTAGCTCAATGACAGGTTTAATGATTTTACTAAAATGCCACGCAAAACTAAGCTGAAATATACAGTAGAATAAATATGAGATGAGTTTCGATTGCATTCACAATTATCTGGACTTAGAATGCATCTTTGCCCAATTGTTTCGACATTGTCAAATTAATCATTATATCCCTTCACTTTCCTAAATTAATCATTACATCCCTCCACTTTCCTAACTTAATCATTATATTCCTCCACTTTCCTAACTTAATCATTATATCCCTCCACTTTCCTAACTTAATCATTATATCCCTTTACTTTCCTAACTTAATCATTATATCCCTTTACTTTCCTAACTTAATCATTATATCCCTTCACTTTCCTAACTTAATCATTATATCCCTCCACTTTCCTAACTTAATCATTATATCCCTCCACTTTCCTAACTTAATCATTTTATCCCTTCACTTTCCTAACTTAATCATTATATCCCTCCACTTTCCTAACTTAATCATTATATCCCTTTACTTTCCTAACTTAATCATTATATCCCTTCACTTTCCTAACTTAATCATTTTATCCCTCCACTTTCCTAACTTAATCATTATATCCCTTTACTTTCCTAACTTAATCATTATATCCCTTTACTTTCCTAACTTAATCATTATATCCCTTCACTTTCCTAACTTAATAATTATATCCCTCCACTTTCCTAACTTAATCATTATATCCCTTCACTTCCCTAACTTAATCATTATATCCCTCCACTTTAGTAACTTAATCATTATATCCCTCCACTTTCCTAACTTAATCATTATATCCCTTCACTTTCCTAACTTAATCATTATATCCCTTTACTTTCCTAACTTAATCATTATATCCCTTCATTTTCCTAACTTAATCATTATGTCCCTCCACTTTCCTAACTTAATCATTATATCCCTCTACTTTCCTAACTTAATCATTATATCCCTCCACTTTCCTAACTTAATCATTACATCCCTCCACTTTCCTAACTTAATCATTATATCCCTCCACTTTCCTAACTTAATCATTATATCCCTCCACTTTCCTAACTTAATCATTATATCCCTCCACTTTCCTAACTTAATCATTATATCCCTCCACTTTCCTAACTTAATCATATATCCCTCCACTTTCCTAACTTAATCATTATATCCCTCCACTTTCCTAAATTAATCATTATATCCCTCCACTTTCCTAAATTAATCATATATCCCTCCACTTTCCTAACTTAATCCTTATATCCCTAATTTTGGAGTTAAATGTCTGTAACTTCTTAGACTGACAACACTGCTTCGATTTATTCTTTTGGCGACACCCCTGAACTGCAACTGAATGAGGAATCAAAAACTCTTAAATTGTTTATAAGAGATCAAAATTAATATCGAAACCGAAAAGAAAACAAAAATTATAAAGAACGAAATAACTAGAATTCTATTATATTTGTTATCGAACGTTATAGAATACTATAAAATTGTTTTCATAAGTTGCTTCTATTATCTAAATCTATTATCTAATCTTCCTTATCTAAAGAAGTAAGATCATGGGATAGAAGCCGAAAACGCAGTTTTGGTTTCTTTATACTTTTGAGATATTTGCTGATAAAGGGAGCTTTGTACCGAGATATTTTTATATCTAAATTGTCGTAATTTTACATGATTTAGATGTAAAATTAGATTCTTCCTCAGTGAACGATTAAAGTTGAATGCTAAAAGTACTGTCGCTGCAACGATTCAATTTATTTAACAGCTTAACTAGAAGAACGCAAAAATATCGACCATGGCGGATATGGGAATCTCGTTTTAAATGAGAATGAAGTTTTCCGCTAACCTAATTTTGGATTCTTTAGAAGTTTTATTTCGAACTAATGGATGATTGGTAAACCACAAATAGTAGTGTTTTATTTACTATTTTCATCATCATCATCATCATCATCATCCTCAAGCAGCCATGGGCTACGGAGGTCCAACCAGACCGCGCAGTTTAATTCTCCAAACATATCTGTCGTGAGCTACATCTGCTGCATCCGGCCACAGTACACCAATTCTGACAAGGTCCTGTTTGACATTGTCTGACCACCGCATCCTAGGTCTCCCCCTCCTTCTGAGGCCTCTAGGCACACTGTTCATAACCCTATTCGCCAATCTATAATTATCCATACGGGCAACATGGCCAAACCAGCGGAGTCTCTCTCTGCACAATATGCTGCTTAAAGGAGGTTGCAGACTCCTTTGCCTAACCTCATCATTAGTTACAAAGTTTAACCACCTAATGCCCAAGATACTGCGCAAGCATCTGGAATCAAAAGCATCAAGTTTCCTGTTATCCTGTTTACAAAGTGTCCAAGTTTCACTACCGTAACTAACCCTAGAAAGAATCAAACTATTATACAGTCTAATTTTAGTCTTTAGGTGTATACGCCTATTTCTCCACAATCTCCATAGATTCTTAAAAGTCCCGGCAGCAATACCTATTCGTCTGTTAATCTCATGCCGCACATCACCAGTATCAGTTACGCAGCTCCCAAGGTAATTAAACTGTGACACCTGCTCAAGACTGCAACCATTCAGATTAACTGAATCACGACCTGCCTGACCAATTTTCATCACTTTAGTTTTCTCTCTGTTTATAACCAAACCTACTGTACTACCAGTCTCATCAACAGTTCGAATGAAAGAGTTCATCTCATCAACATCATTTGCCAAAAGGGCTAAATCATCAGCATAATCTAAATCAGAAATTTTCGTATCTCCAGCCCATTTAAGGCCAAAATCTTTCCCTTGAAGTGAATTTCGCATAACATAATCAACAACCAAACTAAAGAGAAAAGGAGACAAAATGCACCCTTGTCGAACACCAGAAGCAATGCTAAACCAATTGCTACAAGACTTACCAACTCTCACACATGACTCAGTGTTATTATAGAGAGCTTTCATTATGTTAACTAACTTGTCAGGTATGCCACATGATTTCACAATGAACCACAAATTATGACGATCAACAGAGTCGAAAGCCTTTTTGAAATCAACAAAGCTAGCAACCAAAGGTTTCTGAAACTCTAAACATTTCTCGAGAATCTGCCTAAGTGAAAATATCTGATCTACACATCCCCTACCACTTCTGAATCCACATTGCTCATCACGCAATTGCCTGTCAACCAGATTCTTAATTCTATTAAGCACAATCATGGAAAGAACTTTACCTGGAACGGAGAGTAGGCTGATACCCCTATAGTTATCACAAGAACTGCGATCACCTTTTTTGAAAATAGGGATAATAATAGCTCTGGTAAAATCTTTAGGAACCATGCCTTTATCATAAAAGTTATTCAAAATTTCAGTCATCCAAATGGTAACTGAAACATTCCCAGCTCTAAGCATTTCCGTAGTAATTACATCCACCCCTGGGGATTTATGAAGTTTAAGTTTAGAAATAGCCAAACTAACTTCAGATTGTGTTATAGGGCCAACATTAAAGCCAACAATGCATCTATCATCATTGCAAACAATGGGAGTAGAACTAACCACATTGTTTAAAACATCACTGAAATGCTCAGCCCACCTAGCCATGACAGAATCCTCACCTTCTATAACCTTGCCTTGTTTATCCTTCAATCCCTGTATACCTGTTCGTTTTCTACCACACAAAACATTAACTATCTGGTACAGCTCTCTGCTGTTGTGCTGTCTAACTGCTTCCTCAGCTTTGTCAGCAAGGCCATCAAGCCAAAGGTTCTTATCAGTAGCTAACTGATCCTTTACACGTTTATTAAGGTCTCTGTAATCCTTTCTATTAGGACTAGTAGGGTACTGATTAAGGACATTCCTGCAGTTCCTTCTTTCTGAAATAAGCTCAAGTGCCTTATCGCTTAAATAATTCTGCCTCCTCCGCTCCTTTTTCCCTAAAAGAGTACTGTTAGTTTCCAAAAAAGCCTGTTTAAAATGGCCCCATTCTTCCTCAACTTCAGTATTAAGCAAACCATGACTGTCATAATGACTAAGTAACCTATCATGGTAAGCTTTAGCTATAACTGGGTCTTTCAGAGCTTCAGTATTAAAGGTAAATTTTTTAACCCTAGCACAACACTTTTTAAGTTTAAGTTGCAAGACACTTTTAACAAGGTAATGGTCAGATCCAATTTCAGCTCCCCTATATGCCCTGGTATTTCTAACAGAACTAGCCCATTTGCTGTTAATTAATATATAATCAATCATATTCTTATGCAGCCCATCAGGTGAAACCCATGTGTATTTATGTATGTCACGGTGTTTGTAATATGTGTTAGTTATTCTGAAACCATTTAGTTTACTTACCTGTAGGAGACGTTGCCCATTGCCATTGCATCTACCAATACCAAAAGGGCCTATTACTCCTCCCCAAAGGTCAGAGTCGGTACCAACTTTGGCATTGAAGTCACCAAGAACAAGGGTAATATCTCCTTTCTTGACAGAATTCAAAATATCCTGAAGTTGTCTGTAAAACCTATCATTCTCATCCTCATCAGAATCCTCAGTGGGGGCATAACAGCAGATAACATTCAAGTCTTTAATGCTTGTATGAAATTTTGCTGTAAGAAATCTTTCATTAATGCACTCATATCCTAGAAGAGCATCACTAGCATGTCTGCTGAGCAGCAGACCCACGCCTTGGTGATGCTTTCCATCCTCCCTCCCTGTAAAGAGAAATTTAAAGTTATTTTTAAGTATCTCACCTTTACCTGTCCATCTGGTCTCTTGCAAGCCTAGAATATCTAGGTTATAGCGCTGGAATTCCTGCATGAGGACATCAAGAGAATAATCTCTATGTAATGTCCTCACGTTCCACGTTCCTGCAGAGAGAAAATGATTAGTAGGATTTTTAAAGAAATTAGGTTTATTGAGATTGGTAGGGCCAACAATATCAAACAGCCCCCTGATCGCAGGCATGGGGCAAAGACCTGTTCCTCCTCCGCTAAAGGCTGAAGTCACCGATGCTGGTAGGAACTTCAGGCACCACCTTTTCAAGTGGACTTTTTCAAGAACCATATGGCCTGCCTGAGACACATTACTCCAGTTTAGGCTTGACGATGCCCAACTAGCTAAGTAAGGTTCAGGTACCTGCGATGGCCTCTGATTAGGATTATCCACCAGCTGATATAAGGTATCCCATGCCTCTGTTCACTTAGAGCTGGCAACCCAGAAGCAAACAGAAAACACAGCGGCAGACTCTCCCTCAACAGAGGCCCACCAGTGCAGCAAATCCAGGATCTATAATCAAGCTCAAATCCATAAACAAGTCCAGTCTATTAGGTATAGTATAAATGGTCAGCACCAGGATCCTGTGAAGTTGACCACTCCTCAGCAGGGTTGAAAAAAAAGAAAAAAGTGGCCATAGATGACCAGATCAGTAGGCCATACTGAACTGGCAGCCCTCCCCTTCCGTTCCCCTCCAAAAGAGAATATCTCTTTCGAAAGGTACTAACGGCCTGCACCACGAGAAGGCGGGGTCGGACATTAGGTGCTAGACCTGGCCGGTTCTGTGCATCATCACTGGGGATTGGTACACAGCTCTCCTTCCAGTTTACGCCTAGCTACCATTTACAAGCCTTTACTATTATACAACATAAAAAGTATTTGTCTTTTATTCCTTAAATTAAAAATTTCCTTTTCTCACGCCCCTCTGAGAAAAAGGGTAGATCGTTGCTTGTTAGTGGAATATCTCTTGACACTCTACATATCTACGGCAAATAAATCATTTGTATATTCGTTAAAAGTTTCGCCTTTTCCATATTTAGTGCCCTCTAACGACGCAAGTTAAAACCTCTTAAGGATTAAAAAATGGCAATACCTTTTCAAATTATCTCTTCAAAATCGTTTCCCTCTCCCTGTTGCCTCTCCCATGTAAGGGATCGACTTATTTCTGCAAATGCAAACCACATGACCTCCACATTCTATCATCAAAGTTTCAAATTTCTAGCATATATACGTCCCTTGTAATATCCATTCAAAAGTTTCCAGTTTCAAATTTTTCCACCGTTAGAATTTAGACTTTTTGGAGATTCCGAAAATATAAATTGCAATATTTCATCAATATCTATTATTATTATTTATTTACTATGAAAAGAATTTTAAATTAATCTTTAAGAACAAACAACTATTTCTTAAAGAAAAAAAGTTGAATGTTTCTCATCCACCTACCGACCCTGGAGTAAGGATCAATTCCTTTCTACCATTGCAATTCTCATAATCTACACATTCCACCACCAAAATTTGGAAACTCTAGTAAATACATCGTTTGCAATATTCCTTTAAAAATATTGCAATTTCAAATTTTTCCACCGTTAGAAAGCGCATTTATGGCTTTTTCAAGATTCGAAAAGTGTGAAATGCAATATTTCATCAATACCTATTTAACCCACAAAAATTATTAATTGATCTCTAAAAACGAACAGTTATTTCTAAAAACAAAAAGTTGCATTTATTCCGCTCCCCCTCTTGGTAAGGCGTCAACTAAAATGTTACCAATTGAAACTACATGACCTACCACTAATTCAACCACCAAAATATTTTTATTTCTCATATAAATACATTGCTAGAAATATTCATTTAAACTTTTGCAATTTTTCTTCTTTTTTCTCCGTTAGAGAGCGTAGTTATTGCTTTTGGGAGATTCGGAAAGTGCGAATCGTAATATTTCGTCGATACTTATCCAATATAAAAAGAAGTTTTGATATATCTCTAAATCAGTGTCTCGCAAACCTTTTTTACTCTGCGGCACACTGAATCTAATTTTTTTTCCGCGGCACACCTAAAAAAGAATAAAAGCAAACTCAATATAATCGTCATTATATTTGCGCTTTGTTGAAGTCATCAGCCTGGTTTTACTTGAAGATTTGCTCTCGTTTTTTAATTCATAACTCGGTGTTTGTTTTAAATATTTGTCCATTCTATGGCTTGAAATAATCAAAAATTAATACCAAAATTTGGAAAAAGCTTGATAAATACTTACAAGATCCCAGTTGATAAAATCTGAAAGATTTTTATTAAAGCACTCCGATATTAAAGCACGTCGATATTAAAGCACGTCGATAACACAAGTCAAGTCAAAATGAAATCTTTGGAATATCTAGTGTCAATTTGAAAATCGCTCGCGGCACACAGTTTGCGAGACACTGCTCTAAGTGCAAAAATGTTTGATGCCTACAGACGGAGAGGACAAGCAGACAGACAACAAAGTGAAAACAATATTCGTTTTTTTGAAAACGAGATAAAAACATAATTTCTCTTTAGTAACTTTCATAATTTTCTCTGAACTTCTACTTCTCTACCAATCACTCCACTACCAATTTCCTTGGAATCATCAATCTTAGAAAATGTTTATAACTTATCTTCTTCTAAATTACAAAAGGCGATTTCCCTTTAGAAGATGACGATGTACAGTATATCTGTATCCAATGAGATCAGATCATGCAAAATAAACTACAGAAACAAATTATTTTTTATTTCATAGTTTTTTAGGGGAAATATTTTTGCTTCTAAAGTTTCATGATCTAAATTGTGTCAATGTTCCGTAATATCGAGCTGGGGTTGGGTTATTTTACCTCTGATCGGCACTTTTTTTGTCACGCAATGGGATGAATGGCCAGGTCACAAGGAACCCAGGGGCTCAGAGATGGTCGAAGGAAATGAACGAAATGAACGAAACGACAGATGGTAGCCTCCATTTAAGACCATACAACCTGGTTTTTACCGTGGATAGGGTACGGCTCTCCTGCACACGGAGCCACGGCTTTATGTCCCATCGATCGACAGCGGTCTTTCCAAGATAATCGGAATCCCTTTTCTTACCGAAGGCGGGAATTGGAGGAGATAAATCTCAATGCTGACAAAGTGAGTAGTCCAACCTAGGAACTACAGATTACGATAATGTCGCGCTACCGATGAGCTAACCCCTGCTCCTTTGGAACTTGGACTTGAAGGGATGATTAAATTAGAAAGCTAAAAATGTATATTCCGAAATTGATAGAAAACTTCCTGACAGCTCCACCGAGCATCGAAGTGGTAAAGTGCATAGGAATGCAGATGCCCTTTCCAGACGTCCATGTATTGACAACTGTAAACATTGCTATAATGCAGAATTGAAATTTGGAACTAAAGAGGTAATGCCCATAAGACAAATAGTATCGACACAAGCAAACAGTGATACTCCTAACATCTGGAGCACAATTGAAATTAGAAGCGCCCAGCTAAACGATAAAGATATAAGGCCAATAATTAATTTGATTGAAAAATCTGTTATAAAACCTAATTGGGAGCAAATTTCAAGGTATATTTATCTACCAAAAGTTACTGGGCACAGTGGGTCTCCTTAGAAGTAAAAAATGGTGTATTATACAGAAGATGGGAGAATCCCACTGGACTGCTGATCCGTTGGCAGATAATCCATCCTCGCTGCCGAGTGGAACTAGTGATGAAATGTACATGTTAGTGTCACTAGAGGACACTTCAGTGTTAATAAGACATTAAGGAAAGCCATGGAACGATTTTATTGGCTTGAAAAGTAGGATAGACGTTGAAAGATGGTGTAGGCAATGTGAGGCATGTGCAGCAAAGAAAGGCACTAAGACTAGGAGTCGGGGTAAGTTCCAGACGTATAACGTTGGTGTCCTTTTTTAGAAAATAGCCATTAATGTAGTGGGTCCGTTTCCTAGGACTGATGATGGAAATCGCTATTTATTAGTGTAATGGATTATTTAACGAAGTGTCCTGAAGTCTATCCCATCCAAGACCAGGAGACAACAACAATTGCAGAGATGATAGTAAATAACTTGATTAGTAGGTATGGAGTACCTTTGCAACTCCACTCTGACCAAGGACGGAATTTTCAATCCAACGTATTTAAAGGCATCTGCCGACTATTAGGCATTCAGAAAACCAGAACAACTCCCCTACACCCTCAATCAGATGGCATGGTTGAGAGATTTAAGAGGACAATTGCACAACATCTAGCATTGTTTGTCGACGACCATCAACGTAACTGGGATTACCATATACCACTCCTTTTGTTTTCATACAGAACAGCAGTGCATGAGACAATTGGATAAACACCTTCCATAATGCTCTTTGGAAGAGAGTTACCTCTTCCCTGTGACCTTTTATATGGTTGGTCCAAAGCAATGCCTATATCCACTCCACAATACACACAAGAATTACAACAATGACTAGAAGAAATCCATCACTTCGTCAGACATAACATCAACTTAGAAAGCGAGATACGACAGTAAAACAAATGCAACTGTTTTCAATTAAGGAGATCTTCTCTGGCTACACAATCCACACAGAAAGAAGAGACTTTTTCCAAAACTTCAGAAACCTTGGGAAGGTCTGTATACAGTAGTTAACAGGATTAATGACGTGTTGTATCGCATTCGTCGATGTCCAACTACAAAGCGCAAATGGTTCATGTGAATCGTTTGACCCCGTTTCGTCGAAGAACTGAAGAAGCTTGGGAATCCAAAATTGTTTGGGACGAACAAGACCTAAGGAGGGGGCAGTGTTACGATAAGTGAACGTTCTGCAATGAATTTATGATAAACGTGTCATAAACGCTTGTGTATGCTTCTGTGTGAGAATTACGTAAACAACGAATTGAAACGAAGAACCTAACTAAAGAATAAGAAAGATCGAATTGTTATGTTGGAGCTGTTGAAATGTGAAAGGAGGCATAATTAGTTTCAGTCTGCACACGATAAATGGTTAAAAAAAAGTATTTTATGTGGTGAGTGCGCGGGAGGTTAAACAGTTTATTAGTGTAAATCCTGCTAGTGAATTGACAAGGAAAATAAGAATGGTTTATGCTAAAGTGTAAGTTATGCAAGGGAACTGAAAATAAAAACGAAGAGATAAACGTTAGTCGAATAGACAGAGCTAGTCTTAACTCTTCTGTAGGGAGAACTTGATGTACGATAGCATTTAGTTTGTTTATAAGAATTGGTAAGGTTACTCTAGATCAGGCGTGTCCAACCCGCGGCCCACAAAATCGTAAAGTTTACGTGTTTACGACATAAGCTTTCAATATGATTATGTAATTTTCAGCGAGATTTTGATATTCCACTAGTTTTATGTTGTCCGTTTTTAAATTTTATAATAAAAAACATAAGAAAATAAATGAAGTTCTATTATTTATATACATTAACTATGTTATATATTATATTTGCGGCTCAAAACAATTCATCTTCACTCAACGTGGCCCACGGAAGTCAAAAGGTTGGACACGCCTGCTCTAGATACATCGCATATTTGTTTACAAACATGATTTTACTGTTCATCGGATAATATTAGCCTTGCCTTGTGATTTGGGTGTGAATAGAAATAAGATAATGAATTCTTCTGAAAGTTTATCTTTATATTGATATAGATTTTTGTGCTGGTTGACTTTGCTTGTATAAATAATTTCATTCATACTTTTGTAATAAATTGCATTGTTTTCTAATTATCATTGTAATATATTTACTTAAACTCCCGTTCAGTGCTCATCCATTTAATTTGAAACAATAACACGAACAACTGTAGCTGCCTTTAACTATTTTTGTTATTTAAACAATGGCTAGGACGTCACGTTTTTATGCTATTGGTTATTTTGACTGCTATTAAGATCTTCCTATACCAATACCTCCATGCAACTGGGAGGATACTAGATATTTTACTTTTTTGTGGCTGACAACACTGATTACCAAGTGGTAAAAACATGTAACGGTAACCTAACCTCAGACTGTCTTTCTTTTTGTTTTCATTGTAGGAGGAACACGTGTTGTACGTTGAAGAGTGAAATTTGGCATTTAAATGGCACAAAGGCAGTGTCGCGGATGTGTTAATGTGCCAGATAAGTTTTGTTATGTGTATGGAATTATGTTTTAAAATCCCAGGGTGGTTCTTTGACAAAGATTGTGAAGAAAGTATTGTGTTACCAACTTGTACTTTGGATGTCATATTGGAGATCAGGACAAAACATGGGCTCCACATGTGTGCTGCATTTCGTGCTTTGTTGTCCTGAGTGAATGGTTGAAAAGTAAGATAAAAATTCATGCCCTTTGCAGTTCTCATGGTTTGGTGTCAGCCAATTAGTCACTTGCATGACTGCTATTTTTGTAGGGCTATTCAGAAAAGAACAAAAGCAAAATACAATATCCAAATGTGCCTTCAGCCATAAGGCCAGTTCCTCATGGAGATCTTCCTATACCAATACCTCCAACCGAGAGGAAATGGATTCGCATTCATCAGAGGAAGACTTTGAGGAACATACAGATCCTAATCCTACATACACTCCTAAAAAGTTAGACAAGCCTCATCTCATTCAGAATGATCTTGTTCAAGACCTAGGATTTTCCAACCAACAAGCTGAAGTTTTAGGTTCAAGACTTCAAGAGAGGAATCTTCTGGCTAAGGGTACCAAAGTTTCTCTGTTCAGACCTATCGGTGCGAGCTCCTGTCCACGGTGAGGTTCCGCCTGTGAAGGTTCTGCAGGCTCAGATACCTTCACAAATGCCTTTTCAAAGTCCGAAGTATATGGTACCAATGGACAAAAGAAACTTTATCAACTTAGTAAGATGTATCTTTTCCAAGTTCATGAATTATGTGGATGAGGGAAATCAGCAGTGGCAAGAGTCAGAGGGGTCTCCTTTCCTTTTATCACCTGATTCCAATTTGAAGTAACTTTTCCTGATTGCTAGCAGACACTAAAAAGGATCGAAAATTTGGGTGCTATATTCATAATAAGCTTTTGTAGAAAATTGTAGGAATTCCATCTGGGCCTGAAGGAAGATTTAGAAGTTACTATAGCTTCTGAAACTTTAGTGGTAGTCAACCACGATGTTGAAAAACTCATTATCCGTTTTCTTTGGGATAGGTAATGACACCACTCGATATAGAAAATGCCACACCATGAAGGAATACACGAAACGAGACCAAACTTATCACACATGTAAACAAGTAGGTGGGAAGTGATTTATTTTCTGAGGGATTTCATGAATGCAATGGGCGAGGAGACAATATAATGTGACCTGAATCAGTAGGTCATATGACTGTCATACTGGACTATACATTCTGCAACACGGCATAGCATCGAGTGGAAAAGTCCCCGGATGGTGTGCTGAGATATCACACCATGCATCGTTGGCTGTGTCCATAATTCATCGACATTGTAAGGGAGTCATGCAGAGGCATGAAATCGTCTGCCAATGACGTCCCACACGTCCTCTATTGATGAGAAGTCTGAGGATAACGCTGGCCAAGATAGCACCTGGATACCTAGTAGGCACTGTCTGTTGATATTGACAGTGTACGGGGCAGGTATTGTGCTGAAACAGGGCAACATCTTCTGAAACACCTCATTGACATATCATATATATAATATGTCATGCAGTAATTGTACCAAATAAGCATGCAAGCTATGAACAGCTGTTGAAACTGATAGTGCCCCAAAACATGACACCAGGCTGAGGAGCTGTATTATGCTCATGGATGGCAGCAAGATCAGCTCGGTGACCACATCTCTCCAGACTCTCAATCGGTGCTGAGACAGAAGTGAGACTCGTCACTGAATATGACATGGTTCCGTTCGTCCTGCCACACATCTGGTATGGCTCCACTGCAACCTTGCACAATGATGTGCTGCAGTGAGTAGCAGTCATTCTGTCTCAACACAGGGATGTCTGTAGCTGCCTGTACATCACATCGAATGTCAGCCACTTTGGATTGTGGGGCTGCTACGGCCCATTACGCGATGCATGTTACCTTCCTCCAACCGCAGTCACCAAATTCACTGACAGTTGTTGCCTTCTGTTGCGTTTCTGCCACAATGTGACACAGAATAAAACCGAACCACTGGTAAAAGTGTCCATGTAATTAGGATTCCTGATGATGTCGCCCAAGCATTTTCACTCCATACATGTTTTCACAACTGAGATCACTCTGATGCAGTAGTCCACACGACCAGGTGAGGATGACCAAAATTAGCTGCTTAAACATTTTGTCGTTATTTCCCTCACCAACCACGTGATTGGTTTGCAACTGCACTCATTTACCTAACGCGACTGTCGACACATACCCATCTATTTGCATGGCGCTCCCACAAATACTTCCCAGGGTGGAATTTTCTATGTTTACCAGCGTATTTCATCATCTGGTACATAAAACTTATTTGAAGGTATCAGCAAGCAAGACTGCTTTCTCTTATGATCACGACAGAGCCACATTCTCTTTTCAAAGGTGAGGTGTGACGACAGCCGTTCAGTGCTTCCCTGTCATTCATGAAAAATTCATTTTTGAAGAATCGAAGATTCTGATGATCTATGGCCTCAAAGCACTTCCTTGAGTCAATTTTGAAATTTTCAGTTTTGTTGATTTGCCACTTTCTCCAAAGTTTCAATTTGTTGCACCCAAGTTTTTTCAATGATAAATATAATAGGTTTCAATTTGTTGCACCCAAGTTTTTTCAATCATAAATACAAAGGCTTACTTTGATTAGTGAAAGGTTGGTTTTGCATTGAATTTTGAGAAGGCATTTTTTAATGGTTGTATTGTTTTCAGAAATCAGAGAGTCGAAAAACTGATGTAGCTGCAGCATTTAATTCAAATATTTCGCCACTATGAGGAGACATGATATCATAATCTTCTTTATGTAAGTTGTACCCAGTCGCAGATTGGTAAATTGTAACAGCCGTGGAAAAAGGAGGTAGACTCCTGATACGTATCACTCATGAGGGTCCTTAAAATTTTTTCTCCTTGGTGGTGAGGGTGGAGAATTATATTTGGGTTGTTTTACCTCTGAGCGGCAATTTTTTGCACACCATGGGCTAAATGGCCAGGTCACATGGACCCCGAAGGCTCACAGAAGGTTGGGGGAGGGGACCCACTAGAACAGCTGTTGGGAGACAGATGGTAGTCTCCCGTCAAGGTCATCCAGCGTGTTCTTTAACGTGCACAGGGTATGGCTCTCACACACATGGGGCCACGGCTTAACGTCCTATCCGACGGACGGCGGCCTTTCCAAGCCCATCGGTGTCCCCTACTGACCGTGGGCAAGGCGGGGAATTTTGCGGAGATAAATCTCAATGCTGACCCAGCTGGGACTCGAACCTGGGAACTACAGATTACGAGCCTGGCGCGCTACCGACTGAGCCACCCCCGCCCCAGGTAGAGAATTATACTTTTTGACCGGAGGATGGGGTGGTATAAAATACCTCCCAACTGCGGAGTCACGGAGTTGTCTCTGGGTGAGAAATGGTTGATAACACAGACATTATAAGTAACGAAAATACACCCATTGCAGAGTATTTCGCATTTGGACCGACTTCAGAGAGGTTATGATAATGAAATAGAACAAAATTTGACTATTCCCTTTTGCAATCAAAATTATTGAAAGTTTCCTTTTCAAGGTCTTAGGAGGAGTAGCTGTGACTGCGTTCTTCGCTATCTCACATCGAAATTATTTTCAAACACGTTTTTTTTCTTCTTGAGATTTGTGAGAATTATGATTACTAAAAATAAACTTTTTTGGCTTATTCAAGTGTCAGAGCTTTACAAAAACTATATTGGGATATGATCATAAAATGTACATTTAAATTAAAAAATAATTGCATGAATTGTATTCTATTAGAATTAGTAATAAATTAGTAATTCTATTAGTGAGAATGATAGGTGTTTATGTGACTGTTTTTAATGAAATGCAGGAGGGTAAAAAATGCCTCTTTTTCCCCCTTATTTCAGGCGCCCATGGTACCATATAGATGTAAAATTGCTCCTTTGAGGACAGGTGGCAGGGAGAAATTCTTAAATCAAAACTGAAACTCAAAGGTCAAAACAAAAGTATATATTTTATTGACAAACAAGAAATTAACCCATCAAATATTATTTCTAACTGGTGTGCTTTCGGTGATCATATCACTAACAGAAGGTATAATTAAGTTAACTAAAATATAATTCTCTATGCGCAAAAGAATAAACGCTTCCAAGTTTTCTTGGAATGGTAGAATCTCAAGTCTGTTTCTACATTTTTTAAAGGAGAAAAACTTCGTTCACATACAACCTGAGTAGATGACAACGCAATAACATTCTTATATGCCATATAAATATTACTATATGAAGCACTATATCCACCATTCATATTTTGAAAGTACTTGGAAATAACAATAAATGCGTTTTTTGTGTGGCACACTTTATGTTGCTCGATTCTTTCCGAGTCAGACGTCACTGGATTCGTCTATTTTATATAGAGGGTGTCCCTGAATTCATGGTCCAAACGCGAGGGGATGTTAGTACACACCGAACCCACCAATATTCGTCATAGAATATGCAGCCACAAATGCAGTGAGGAGTCGGAAATGAAGGACAGACACAGAGGTTGCCAGAGTGACATTTATTGGATTTATCCATGCCCAGGGGATAATCAGCAGCTGTCAATGCCTGCACTCGCTGCAAGTAATAGAGGTGTAGCCCTTCTTCATGCAGAACTCCCCAGGCTCCGGATTGCGTACTTGTACCTGGGTTATCTGTCACCATATGCAAGATTCCTCGCTCATAGCTGGCGTTCTAACCATCCGTGCTCATCCGGCATCATGTTCACTGACATAGAAGGTGCCTGCCTCAGACAGCTGGCGGTGCAATCACGCACATAGGATATCGCTCGCGGTAGAGTCTTTGCACCTCTCTACCATTGCCCTCGACTACGCCGTACATCAGGTGCATATCAGCTTTCTCTGCGTTCATAAACTGTTCCGTCTCATGTCCAGTCGACACTGAGAATGCTGGGGTTTGGCCGATCCAGTGCTTTTAAGCTGTGCCGCCTCGTCTGCGCCCCCTACCGGCACCGGGCTGCGTTTGCGGACACATATTCTATGACGAATATTGGTGGTTTGATGTGTACTAACATCCCCTCACATTTGGGCCATGAATTCAGGGACGCCCTGTATATGTTAGATTTTCAGTTATATTTGTTTGACAACACCGTGCGTGAATTCGAAATTACCAAACAGATTATATTATATAAAAAAATAAAGCAATTTACAAGAAATAGTAAAACCTTAATTATTACTCACTTTATGTACAAATGGACTAACTAAACCAAAGTCTAATCACTATTACCATCCATGAATGTTAAATATTAAAAGAATATTCGCAAGTCAAATTACATTTTGTACATAACCAATAAAAGTATCAACTCTTACCAAAAATGTTTCTTATTTATAAAAAAAAATTAATAAGTCAATGTTACTTTAAACTACCCAAGTCACTCCAATTCTTCAGAAAAAGAAATAATGGCAATCTTAGCCGACACCGACACACATGTCACTAAAACTACTTTTTCTCTACTCCTCTAACACGATTTTCAAAACTTTTC
The DNA here is from genome assembly GCA_038380435.1 of Ryuthela nishihirai. NCBI lineage: Eukaryota > Metazoa > Arthropoda > Arachnida > Araneae > Heptathelidae > Ryuthela > Ryuthela nishihirai. Next base: position 31,995,881 of record JAWZYU010000022.1, read on the forward strand.
GTTCTATTCCAAACATGACGTATTTCCACAGAAAGTATCTCGATACAATAACCACGCTTTCACTTGTTGCACGTGAATATGTAGTTTCAATATTTTGCAATTATTGTAATTAGTTTCTTAACATTAGTGCTATTTCTCTGTATTTTATATTAAAAAAACCCCTTAAATTTCCGAACAATAATTTTCTTTGGATCTATCACTTATGTATTGGAATTTTTTCGTGATTTTGAAAATGTCGCTCGATTGAGTTTATTGTTCTATCCAAAATGTCATTTAAAACCGTCACTTGAAAATGTTCTGTTGCATTATGAAACTGGCTCTTTTGTTATTTCAAATGTCATCAGTTTTCATCATTGGATTCTCCGATTTTCTTGTACCTTTCGCAGTTTTCATTATTTGCTCCTTCCGCAGATAATTTTGTAATTTCAAATACATTATTAAAATAGTGAGACGCGTTTTTAGGGATAATAACTAATAATCAGGAATAATGATTAACCATTCGGTATGATATTAAATCATTTCAGTTGCTTGTCGGCAGATATTTTAAAACAGATCCGCTTAGCGAATTTTTTTTAATATTGTTACAAATTTAAATGGGTGAAACTGAGCGCGAGTTCAATTAATTAGTATACAAAATTATGGATGAAATCATTTATACAAACTATCGAGAACCTTACAAACAACTAAATGTAATTATATACCAAGTGCTGAACTTTTCTTACAGAAACGTTGACCAGCTCCGTCTACTCGACTAACATATTATATTATCTCCTCATTTTTATTGCCATGTCTCTTGTATAACCTTCACTTCAGAGTAAACAATCCTTTGTCTTTTTTTACTAGTTTTACTAACAAAATTCTGCACTAACTCTCACTCACCACATAAAATACTTCTTTAGATTATTTTGTCACATAAAAACTATACTAACTACATTTCCTTTTACACTCCAACTGCGTTCATAACACTTTTTTTCCTTATTCTTTTAAGTTCGTTCGACAACGTTGGTGACGTAGCTCTCACGCTAAAGCATACGCGAGCGTTCATGACGCGTTTATCATAAATTCATTGTAGCACGTTCATCTGTCGTAACAATATATATTATGACTTAAACCTGTTAGTGATTTGATGAGATTTAGCGAGCCTTGCTTAATTTCAGCATTAAATTTAGTATAAATACTACATTAGGTGGTTTGACTTTGTAATGATGAGGTTAGGCAAAGGAGTCGGCGACCTCCTTTGCGCAACATATTATGCAAAGAGAGATCGAGTTGGTTAGCCATGTTGGGCTGTATGCATAATTATAGAAGAGTATATAAGGTTATATTTAGGGTTACCACCTCTTCGGGTTTAAGCCTGTCATTTATTAACTCGGGGTTTCATCGTGAGTTAGTAAATGACAGGAATTAGTATGCTTAATGATTATGTTATGAGCAAATCACTGCAAGGGAAAGATTTTGGTTTAAAATTAACTAGAGATTTGAAATCAGATTATGCTGATGATTTGGCCTTTCGTTAAATTACTTTGGGAAGATTAACTCTTTCTTTACATTGTTGATGAAACTGGTACTATAGTACGATTAGTAATAAACAGAGAAAACTAAAAGTGATGAAATTTGGTCAGGCCGGTTGTGCTGAATCACTTTGTTTGTTCAATTGATTCAATCTTCAAATTGTTTCAATCTTCAGTTGCATCCTTAAATAAGTGCCTCAGTTTAATTTTTTTGGGTTGGGTTGTTTTACCTCTGAGCGGCATTTTTTTGCACACCATGGGCTAAATGACCAGGTCATATGGACCCCGAAGGCTCAGAGAAGGTTGGGGGAGGGGACCCACTGGAACAGCTGTTGGGAGACAGATGGTAGCCTCCCGTCAAGGCCATCCAGCGTGTTCTTTAACGTGCACAGGGTATGGCTCTCCATACACGGGGTCACGGCTTAACGTCCCATCCGACGGACGGCGGCCTTACCAAGCCCATCGGTGTCCCCTACTGACCGTGGGCAGAGCGGGGAATTTTGCGGAGATAAATCTCAACGCTGACCCACCTGGGAACTACAGATTACGAGCCTAGCGCGCTACCGACTGAGCCACCCCCACCCCAATTTTTTTGGGAAATAAATCCCTTTCAGAATGCTAGTAAGGGTAACAGAGGCAAAAATTATTAAACTTAATTATATTTCATGCAGTTTTCAAGAAATTTTCAAAGACCTGTTAAACGGAACCTTTATCTTAACCCTTTATTACTTTCCGGCTGGATTCCCCCCCCCCTTTTTTTCCCCTAGATCCTGGCATGATCTAGGGAGCTGTGTAACAGATAATGGCAATGTGCGGCATGAGAAAAACAGAATAGGGATAGCAGGTGGGACTTTTCAGAATCTAAAGAGAGTATGGAGAAATCTAAATTAAAAAAATGCCCATCTTCCTATATGGCCCTAAAAAGAAAATGAACCTAAAGCATATCGATGATGCAATCATCACTGAATTCGTCTTCACTTCGAGGGCAGATAGGGCGCCGATTTACTTACACAAGATCGCCAGCGACCTATCTTCCTTTGAAGTGAATACGCACTTAATGGTTGCACCATCGATAAGCTTTAGGCTTTTTAGGGCCATATAGTAAGATGTGTACAATATAAATAAATTAAAAAATATCAAAATTTCTTACGCGTGACTTAGCTGCTGTTAAATATTCGAGCTTTCATAGCTCCTTAAACACCCAACAAATATTGTTTAAATTCAAGATTTAGATAGATTTGAAAAGATTTAAATTTATCTAGTTCCTCTGTGGCAAGCAGCTGCTTGAGGGGGTATTTATTTTTTCCATAAAAATCCTATTGTAGAAATTTCGGATCTTTGAATTTGACATAGCATGGCAATGTTTCCTTTTTTTCTGCCCGGTATCTGTATATACAGCGGCTTAACCGGGAGGGGGGAGTTTAAGTAGACTAAGTAGCAAAATTTCCAGATTTTCATTTTTTTTTTTTCTCGTTTGCTGCCCTCACTTTAGAGGGCGGCAAAATTGATGCATTTTGGATAGTGGACTAAGGGAACAAAAGTAACTGTCACTCGCTCCCGGGCGGTGACTGTGACGACTCTATATACACAGTAGTGTGATAAGGTAATTATCACTCGACTGGGTATATAGAGTCGTCACTTCTTCAGTGTTTACCCAAAGTCCCCAAGTGTGTTTGGAATGTCATCTTCGGGTTCCTAGTTATTAATTCTCTGCTTCAGTTATGATATACTGCACAGTTATATAAATTACGGATTTTTTGTTCACTAATTTTTTTAAGACTAAGTGAGATTTAAGTAGATAATCGATTCTATAAAATATGGAAAAAATAATTAAATTAGTGGATAAAATCCTAATCCCCCCACATACATACAATACATACCTAGAGAGAATTTTCTCAATTAGTAAAGCATTGTTTAATAGAAATCGAATGACAGCTTATAACGGTTGAACATTGAACTAAGAAATTTGGTAAAAGTTGTCAGGATTTTATCGACTTTACCTGAACTTCAGCTGTTCAGTTTTTTTTAAGGTAGATTAGGCCAGAAAAAATACATTGCAATAATTGTTACCCGAATTAAAAAACATTCAGGGCTGTTCATAAAAAGCAGATCTAGTGCTTTAATTATTTAAATTATTTTAATTTTAGACAGCCTACCTGTAAAATAATTCAGTAATTTATACAGTTACAATGAGACGTATGCATAAAATTGTTTTCGTTAAAAAAAATAGTATTTTCATTTATTCATTATTTTATTTATTTATTCTTATGATGTTCGAAACTTGTCATTATATACGAAGATGCATTATGTATACGGTGACCATATTTTTTTGGAGAAAATAAAGGATAATTCAGAAATTTTCCTAAAATAGCAGGTTGCATTTATTTGTTTCACTAAAACTAAAAAGCTTTATAACATTTATTATAAAATATAAGCATATACATAACATTTTCAACAATCATATTATTACTTAAAAAATTTTAATTTTGATACTTTTCACAAGAATGAACTTTTTTTAATAAATCAGGTTTGTTTTAAAAATTCATAAAACTGTATAGAATTCATGTCAAAGTTCCATTTGGTATAAATGCATGCTTTCAATGTTTAGATTTTTAATTGTTTTTTTCACTGGTCCACATATTGTTCGTTAATCAAAATACTCGTTCAGTGGGGGCATTAGATCCAGGAAGACAAGCAAAATTCAAAGTTTTTTAAAATGTTTTTAAAAGATACGTGTTTATCAGTGAAATATTTAAAAATTTCAACCCATGTACTGCGTGCCAATATTCAGTTTATTATTTTAATTAACAAAAAAAAAGGACAAAATTGCCATTTTAGAAAAAAATAAATCTAAAGGTCAGAGCAGTGAATTAAAGGGCTGTCCTCTTAAATAAAGGACGTATGTCACCGTAATTATGTAGCATGGGGTACGGGGTTATACATTTTAAAGAAACGATGAAACACACACAATTTAACGTTACAGTACCATTTTTTAATGATTACATTTCGTTCTCATGTTTTTTAATTAATTCAAAAAGGAAATACAGTTGAAATTTATTTTAACTAATTCATTTTACAAGCATGTTTATTTAACCATTTATAAACAATTTTTCCTCACACAGCTTCAGCAAAGCCCACTCTGCTGTTACCATAATCAAATTCGGTGTAAAAACGTCCAATGAATACGTCTCCTAAAATCCAGAGGGGGCCCATTGGTTTGGGAACATCAAGTCCTAAAAATCCACTGAGACAGATTGTTTGGCCAAGTTGTGAAACCTTGAAAAAAAAACAAACAGTCGAAAGAAAATAGTTACTAAAAATGGTTCAAGCAAGCACAAGAGATTTTGGATATATAAATATCTCGGTATACATACACAGTCGTATCCGAATAATATTACCACCTAACATACATACAGTACTATGCAAATTAGTTGGGACAATAGGAAAATGTAGTAACAAAGACAACTAAAATATTTATTTGCTTAATAGTATAGTTAATAGTGAATGTGACCCCCTTAGCTTTAATTACTTCTTTTACCCTCTCAACCATTGATGCCACTAGCTTTCCACACATCTCCTTCACTTCAGGGTCGTGGTACCACACTTTCAGACACTTTCTATCATTTTGGTTTTCTTCGTGCAATCTATCTTAGATATGCGCGCTTTAATAATGGCCCACAAATTTTCAATGGGGTTTAGATCGGGTGAATTTCCTGGCCACTCCAATACCTTCAAATGTTGCTGGGTAAAGAAGCTCTTAGCAAGCTTAGAATTGTGGCATGGAGCCAGATCCTGTTGAAATACCCCATCGCCGTTAGGAAACAGCTTCTGCAGTGTAGGGACCATTTTTGACTCCAGAACGCCTATGTACTATTTGCTGTCCATCATTCCTTCAATGGGATGAAGTGTCTGTGGCCCGGAAGCTGCATGCGCAAGTTTAGACTTACAGCAGAAGGTTACGAACAAGTTTAGACTTGCAGCAGTTTAGACTCTGCAGCGGAAGGGACTTTGCGTTCCTTCGCTTGTCCCAACTAATTCGCACAGTACTGTATACTGTGGTAGGTGGTCATATTATTCTGATACGACTGTGTATATTCAACAAGTTTTATTATAACTTTGGAGTTTTTTACCATCATTTTAAATAAAAAGTTTAAAAGGATAAAAAAACATTACTTCAAAAAGGATATATATTATTATGGATTGGATACATTTAATAATAAAGTTTTAACTACTCGTGAATGTTGCATTTCGTAATGGTCATAGAATGTTTATATTTATTCTTAAGGGGTAAACAACCGATAAAGTCGAATTTATAGAAACGGACATTTTCATCAATCAACGCCAATTAAAATGTTTTTAATTGTCTACATTGTACATTACAGCTGTTCAAACTCCTAATTTGTAGAGGAAAATGTGAAATAACTCTTTGGAAGTGCTGAAATTCTGAACAAGGATAGATCAGATACTCGAGACAAGGAATGCACCCAACATTTCTCCTTATATGGTAAATTCAATAATAAACCAGTGGTTCCCAGCGGAACCAGTTCCAGGACTTCCTGGAGCCTCCAGATTTATTTTCTTCGGAATCACAGGAGAGCAGAATGACGACATTTGTGAAACATCTCAGCCAACAAGATCAAGAGAACTTGATTTCACACCCAACACAACTGCCAAACTATACAGGAACTGTTGAAAAATAAGCAGAACTGTTATGGTCGAAACTGCAACAGTGGAATTTGCTCAATAAAAATGCAATGGTATCTGTGTTTAGTGCCTGTCATAAATATTTGGCTAAAGTGGCTTGGCTAACTCATCCTCTCCTAGAGTTTATATATTTTACACACTTCTTTTGTGTCAATTGGATTTTTTGGATAATCTTTTTAACCTGTAATGATGTAGATGGTCTTATGGCTCAATATTAATTATAATCCTGAGGAGTGGAGATTAAAAAAAGCTGTTCTGCTGCATAATGGCAACATGTTGACATCAATTCCACCTGGTCATGCAGTCCATATGAAGGAATCATAGGAAAACAAAAAGCATCTTTTGGCAGCTTTGTGGCAAACTTGAGGTTGTTATACCTCTAAGCAGCACACAATGATTTTTGCACACAATTTTTTTTTTTTCACAACAAAAATTTTTCGCACACAATGGGCTAAATGGTCAAGTCACAAGGAATCCAAGGGCTCAGAGAAGGTTGGGGGAGTTGACCCACTGGACAGCTGTTAAAAGGGCCATTCCTTGCAAAATTTATATGGTGGATTGATGTTCCTGTTCATTCTTACTCCATCTGATTACTTGGGACTCCCCCCAAAATTCTATCCAGATGTTTTTTTATACAGCTTGATATCAATATTAACAAAAAGTAGTTTTGAAAAATATTCCAGTTTTAAATTGCAAAAATAATCCCTATTCTTTAAGGCTTTGACTACAGCTGATAAAAATAGTGAAACATGAAAAGAAACAAAATGGTGCAAGTTTGTGTGGAACAAGCAGTGACTGCATTGTATTTCAACTAAACCACTCTTTGTCCCTGTTCACTCCCCCCTCCTTTCACACAGGATTACCCAGTAACAAAACACAAGGCAATTAATGCTATGCCCTAGAGTAGGGGTTTCTTAATGTGGGGTATGCAGTAAAACTTTTTGGGGTACACCGTGAGAGCTCTAAAGTCACTAGATATATGTTTTATAAATAATTAATGACCTCAACTCATTTTGGGTACTCCAATAAATAACCACTCTATATTAAGTTGCTTCAAATATTTAGAGGAAAAATTGTTTTGAGCCGGGTGGGATATAAACCCACTATCTCCTGATAACATGTCAGGTGCTCTGGACCACTGAGCTACCGGCAGACGATCAAGTTTTCCTCTAATTGATGATATGAACTTTCCTCAACCTACCTTACTTAATATGTAGAGTGTGTTCAGGCAATATCGCCCCAAGAAGTTTATTAATGCCTTTTCAAAAAATGCATTAATAAGCTCATATCATAAATTAGAGGAGAACTTGATTGGTGGCCAGTAGCTCAATGGTCCAGAGCACCTGACATGTTATCAGGAGGTAGTGGGTGAAAAGTGAAGCCTGAATAAAATGCATGTGGCTCTGTTACTCTGTAAGAATTGATGCAATATATTATCAGGCCTGCTGGTTATTTGCTGAAAAAAAGAAATGTTTTCATTTTTTTCTAGACAATTTTTCCTCTAAATATTTGAAGCAACTTAATAGAGTGGTTATTTATTGATATATGTTTTATTTTATTCCCATTGTTATACTATAACTATAGTTTTATCTATCTATACAAGGGTTTTATCTATCTTACATAAACATTTTCGGGGGGTATGTGAAGCACAAAAGGTTGAGAACCACTGCCCTAGAGCATTACGCCTACACCCACGGACAGCTCTCAGACCCCATGATTGACATGTTGAAGCCTGCCACCCTTTGAACTGGAAAAGTCCATTTTCTCCAACTGCCAAGTTCCAAAGGATGGATATACCTATCCTCTTCTTTTTACCCCAACAACTATTTCAAAACAGTACAGTATGTGGAAAGCAAGTATATAACTGATAAAAACACACCTTGGTTTTTGTTCTGAAGGCTTTCATCATGACTCCCGAATGGCAGGTGATACAGCACCAGGGTTAGAGATACATTCACCACACTTTCCAGCACTTTAGTACAATACTTGACTTCATTAGGCAATTCAGCTTCTGCTTCCACTGACCATACTTTGTGGTTCCACCACTGATTGTAAACCTTACAATAAGTAATATGATAAAGACTCCTCATGTAGCTTAATATTCCTCAAAATATGGATCCAGTCTCAAATCCCAGTAACCCAGCCTACATTCCTTTTTTTCAGCAAATAACCAGCAGGCCTGATAATATATTGTATCAATTCTTACAGAGTAACAGAGCCACATGCATTTTATTCAGGCTTCACTTTTATTTGTTGAATGATAATAAATTTCTGAAAAGCACCTATTATTTTGCTTTGGATCTTTAGATAATTGGCAAATAGTTTAGCATGGTCAATTATTGATAATTTATTTTACATCATTAGTGAGATCTCTGAAATTAATTTGCCTTTTTCATAATGTTTGAAATGTTCTTATTAGTATTTATAATCAAAGCAGCATCATTTGCTATTGGCATTATTTCATCCATATCAACTATTTTTTCTTGGTCATAAACATTTGAATAATTTATTAATTCAATATTATTATATATTAATAATTTATTATTAATATGGTATTATGAATACTTAGCCATCCCATAGCCAAGTGGTTAGTGTGCTTGGCTACTGATCTAAGGAACCTGGGATCGAGCCCCAGGAAAGACATGGATGTTCGTGCTGTTTTTCTGCTGAGGTCCTGCCCTCCTCAGAGACCTCCTCCCCCCTCAGAGGGAACTACTTTGTCGTGGGGAGGGGGTCTGAGTACCTTAATGAAGTAGTGGGGTATACTGACCTGAGTTACTCCTATCAGGAAGGCCGAAACAGAAAGGCCAGATGAAGAGTTCCCCATCTTTGCAGACATCCACAGGGGCAAGCACAGATTTGTGTGTGGTTGTTGGATGATCAATGAAGTCCTTTGGGCTCTAGTCCAGTGATTGAATAGTTTGGATTGTATCCTGTGACTGAGGAACAGAAATAGGGAGACTGTTTCCCTCCAGGCACAGGTAGACGGCAGGAGACTTCTCTTGAAGACTCCCCAAGAATTCAATTCTTAGTATCTGATGAAAGTTGAATCAGCTTGTAGCCTCAGGGAGGTCAATCCCATCTATGCCAGTTGAAGCAGCAGCCTTGTACTCTTGAGTATGTCTACTATACTGCGTGGTGGTCTCTGGGCTTGAAACAGGCAGCAGTTGTGCCCGGAGCCTGGGATGGACAATGAGTGCAATCTGTTAGAATTCTACGTTCACTTACTGGAAAGGATACCCCCAGTCATGTATAGCTTGGAGATGGTCACACGGTTCTTTGAAGGGTGGATTGTTTTACCTCTGAGCAGCACTTTTTTTGCACACAGTGGGCTAAATGGCCAGGTCACAAGGACCCTGAAAGCTCAGAGAAGGTTGGGGGAGGGGACCCACTGGAACAGCTGTTGGGAGACAGATGGTAGCCTTCCGTCAAGGCCATCTAGCGTGTTCTTTAACGTGCGTAGGGTGTGTCTCCCACACACAGGGCCACAGCTTAACATCCCATCCGACAGACGGCGGCCTTTCCAAGCCCATCGGGGTTCCCTATTGACCATGGGCAAGGTGGGGAGTTTTGCGGAGATAAATCTCAACGCTGACCCAGCTGGGACTCAAACCTGGGAACTGCAGATTACAAGCCTGGCACACTACCGACTTAGCCACCCCCGCCCCTCTGTTCTTTGAAGGAAGATAGGACTGAGGTTTATATCATAGTGGAGGGTGTACTTAGAGCCCATGCTATGGTCAGCGAGATCACAGGTGAAGGTGGGGAGAAAGAAGATGGCATGAATAGGGGACAGAGGTGGAACACTCACTTCAACTGGCCGAAGTGTGGAAGAAATGTTTCCTTTCCCTCCTTTGTTTCTGTGTAGTTATCTCCAAGGTCTTTTTTTTTTGCCAGGGAGGCTAGTCTCCCTGGGATTTTCAGGTATATAGAGTCCCTCTCTCTAGACTTGGACTTGAGACAGTTAACTGACTTTTTAGGTTGCTGAAATTGAGAAATTTATCTAATAGAGTTGGTAGCATGCTGGTATCTTTAGGATTTGATGGGTCCAACTTGGGCAGATGGGAGATTCTATCATGGTTGCCATGCCTATGAGTGGCCTACCTGTTTACCATGAGTGGAGACCCGTAATGTGGAGAAGGGGATCCTGGCTGCTGAGGTCAGAAAGCTAGATAGCCCAATAAGCCGTTTAAGTCCCTGCTTCAATAAAATGGGAGGTCTGAGCTAGCTCACTCAGATAAATCAGTTCATTAGGGTTGACCGCCGCAACTGCCCCTGGCCCACGCCAGGATGTGTGAGGTGGGACAGGGGCGGTTGCGGGGGTCAACCCTAATGTGAGTGGTGATCCCTGATCCTGGGTGGTGGTAATCCTTGATGACTGGAGTGGGGTCTGGACAGAGAACCAGATCAGTCCGGGCCTTGGCCCAGATCCTGCTCAGGTCTAATGGGCCATCTTAAGTCTGGGTATAAATCGAGTGTAGCTCTGAGGTACGAAGAGCAGCTAATTAAACTCTGAGGCCTTCCCTTGTTGGGCTCATTAGTGGATGGAGAATGCCTGGGTGGAAACCAGAACTTAATATGGATGCTAAAACTTTGTCACATGCATCGGCCAAAATGTTACCTAGAAAAGGTCAGGCAAAAAGGATGGTAAGCCCAAGGAGGCTGCTGATCCTGTGGTGGAAGTGGAGGAAATCCCAGAGACTCCCCTTCCCACCACAAATGTTACTCAGAAGAAGGGCCTCCAAAAAGAGCTGAGGACCCTAAAGAGAGGAAAAAGGAGGCCGTAAAGAGCAGACTGAAGAGGCCCTCAAGGAGGATGAACCCAATCATGGTTTCAAGAAGGGTTCAGTGAGGCTGTCTGCTGCAACGGATCTCCTGGAGGAGCTTGCAATGGTGCTCTTCTAGCACAAAGTAGATACAGATGTCAGGATAAAAGTGATGGGTGTAGCTAAGTAGCTATACACTATTGTATGTGAGCAGGAGCTCACAGTAGCAACCATCTAGCCAAGAGCATCTAGCCAAGATAGCTAGCAACTAGCCAAGAGAGTTGCATGTCCCCTAAAAATGCCGGGGCCAAAACCTACCTATGCCAAGGTGGTTGGTGGACAAGGGGTTGGAAAGGTTGGTTTAGTGGTGGTTATGAAGCCCCCCCCCCCCTCCCCTAAACAATGGCATACCCTGCTGGTCTTCTCCAAAGACAAGGATAAGTCAGCTACCAAGGTTACGGATAGCCTGAAACGGAATATCAACCCACCAAACTGATTCATGGGCTGATGACAGTCAAACCATGCGGAAAAATGGGATCATCATTGAGTGTGGCACACAGGGTGACATGGACTGCCACAAAAAGGCAGTAAACAGCCACGAGATATTAAAAGAGGAACTAGAGGTCAAGCCTGCTAAGGCCCAAAATTATTGTCTAAGGTGTGGACAAGGAGGTCCACCTCAAGAAGGTCATCCAGACCCAAAAAGCCCTCTCAGACGAGCAGGCGGAGCTTACCCCACTATTCTCCTTGAAGGGCAGGGATGATAATACTGTGCATTGGGTTCTGAAGGCCAGCAGCACCTCACAAAGAAAACTGATGACAGTAGAGTGCTCTGATGCTACAAGACCCTAGAGGCCAAAGCTATATCAACGACCCTAGAGGCCAAAGCTGGATAGCCTTTGGGCACATGCAAAAAGCATGTACCATGAAAACGCAATGGTGCTCACAGTGCACAGGCAAGCACTCTTTTAGGCAGTGCCGAAAACCAAAGTGTGTTGTTTGCAAAATGGCAAACAAGGAACACAGGGTCAAATACAATCTAGGCCACAATGCAATGGACAGCAAACTGTCCGTCGTATATTAGAGAGTTGAAGTTGCTGAAGAAACACACCAACTAAGGACAGTAAGAGTGCAGACAGTAGCAGTGGGGCAAGGTTAAAACTCCTTCAAATTATTTTAAATGGGGCACGGGCCACAACAGCCCTACTCAGTCAAGAGATAAAAGAGGAAGGAGTTGATGTTACTCTAGTGCAAAAACCCTATGGCACAGGAATATTAGGGGGCTCCCTCTGAACAGCAGGCTATTATAGGACAACAATATTCTGTCAGAATATGGTGTTCCGCTCGCAGAAGAGGAGGTAGGAGAGGTGATCAGTGCTATGGCCAGGGGTAAAGCCCCTGGCCACGATGGTATGACAGTGGAAATTGTGATGTAGTTGTTCAAAGAACATGGTGATCTGTTCACCCAGCTTTTTAACAACTGTCTTAGGCTGGGAAACTTCCCAAAGGCCTGGAAACAGGCCAACCTAGTCCTTTTCAACAAGGTGGGTAGAGATCCAGCAGATGTGAGCTCCTATAAACCAATATGTCTGCTGCCAGTGATGGGAAAGATTTTAGACAAGCTGCTCACAAACAGGATGTATTACTACTGTACTAAGAACGATTTCCTGAATAACAAACAACATGGATTCAGGACAGACCAGTCTACTACTGCCGCTATTAAAGAGGTGGTGGACATAATTAAGGTAAATAAAGCTAACAAACTGCACACCTGTCTCATCACCTTGGATGTGATGGGTGCATTTCATAATGTCTGGTGGCCTGCAATCCTTGGCAGACTTAAATATTGTTCATGTCCCACGAACATCTTCAATCTGGTGTCAAATTATCTCAGAGATAGAATGGTCACTTTTTCCCATGCCAGTGGGGTAGTCTCAAGGAACTTGGACAAGGGCTGCCCACAAGGTTCGTGCAGTGGCCTGTTTCTCTGGAACTTAGTTCCAGACATTGCTATGGAATTGACCTTACCCTAGGGTGTCTGGCTCCAGGCCTATGCAGACGACATACTGCTTGTCATATCAGCCTCCTCCAGAGCAATACTGGACATTGCTGGCAACACAGCTCGAAGGATGGAGTCTTCATTACAAGCTTGGGTTCAGCTGTGTGAAGACTACGTTAATGACTGTGGCTAAAGAGGGTGTCTTCAACAAGAGATACCCGATTTTTAAACTGAATGGCAATACCATCAGCAATAAGATGACTATCAAATACTTGGGGATCACTCTGGATGAAAGGATGAGCACCTGCAGAACCTAAAGATTAAGTGCACCAATGTTATGTGCAAACTTGGGAGTATGGCTCATGTCTCGTGGGACCTCCGTGGGGAGGTCCTCAAAGAAATTTATTTAAGGGGAACAGAGAGGATCCTGACATATGTAGCGGATGTTTGGTGACACCCAACAGACCACTCTGTAATGTGCAGAAAGTTGCTTGCAGCCGAGTTCAGCTTTACTACAAATCACTAGGGCTTATAGGACAACATCTATGGATGCGCTCCTGGTGATAGCAGGGATCCCACCTCTGTATTTAACAGTTGGCAAAGAAGCGACCATATTCAGAGTTCTGCAGGCCAGGGAAAAGGCAACATTTCTTGGAGTCCAGTATGACCCTAAGGTCTATGAGACTAATACCACTAGATGGGATATTCATCCCACCAAGAGACTGTGTATGCTGTGATCTATGGAATTACCATCAGGTCACAGAGTTGGTCTACATAGACGGTTCCAAGAGCAAGGATGGCATGGGCTTAGCTTACACTGCCTACAATCAAGGAGCCTCTTATAGTCATCTCTTTCAAAATGTATGACTATAAGAGGAAGATCTATGCTAATAGCTTGGCCTTCCAAGCAGATCTGCTTACCATCAGAGAGGCCCTTAAATGGGTCCTCAACGATGGCAGTCATTACAATGACATCTGGTTGTATATCGACAGCTGGGCAGCTCTGAAAGTGCTTGAAGATGCAAACAACAGGCATCAAACAGTTAACAAGGTCAAGCACCTCTTGGGAACTCAGAACATGCCTAGTATCTCTTTCTCCTGGATCAAGGCACACGTAAGTCATGAAGGGAATGAGCCGGCAGCCCAACTGGCCCACTCGGCGGGCACTGACACCCAGCCTGAGATAGCGGTTAAGACTTCTAAAACTATCCTGAAGTCTATTCTAGATCATAAAGTTATGGACGAGTCACAGAGGCTCTGGGTTGTTATGATGGTCCACCCATTCACTTTTCCTTTTCCTTAACCAATTTTGCTTTATTTACGTTATATTTATCATTTTGGGGATTTAATTCCTTTTGTGGACTGTCTCAATCCTTGCTCCAAGCGGCAGGAGTTGTGCATGTGCAACTCCGACCTTTTGATTGACAACCACTAAAGAGCGCATGGAAATACATGACCTCTCTTGCATCATAGCTTGTGCAATTGTCAGTTTATGCAAATGTCTTTCCCAGAGTGCAACATGACACATGCCGCCAGACTTGTACACACATTATAACTTGAGGTCACAGTAGTTAGAGATGAATTAGTAGTGGAGTAGTAAGAGTTAGAATTGAGATTGTAGTGAGAAGAAGTGATGAGATAGAGCTGTAGTAGCAGAGTTTCTGTTCGAGATGTAGTCGAGATTTTCACTTTGAGTTTGGCGAGTTGAATTTTTGGAAATAAACTTTGTTTTAAAAACTTTTGAATCTTTGCTATTTTTTCTCTTGAGCAACATAAATTTATATTCTGATTAGATTGTGTTTAAACTTGACAATCATTTTTGAATTCTTACTCGATGAGTAATGCTTGGCAAATAAATGAACCCTACTGGAATTTTTATTTGGTAAGTTGTTATTGCCTGGCACCCGATAGAGCTATCTGGAGTTTAAATAAATTAGATCAGATAAAAAGCCCCAACTTTAAAAAGTTATTAATCTTTGGAGCATTACAGAGAGCAAGAAAAGAAAGTGGCGCCGCGAACAGGGACGTGCCAGTAAATGAAAATGGTTTGAGAACAGGGATTGTATATATATATATGTATAAATTGTATGTTATTTAATGTGATTGACAAAGATAGTAATTTTTGAACTCATTAGTTATATGTACTATTTAAAGATTTAACGGCAGCTTAAGCCGAAAATTTTTGTTCAGCAAGAAGCTTAACTTTTGTATATTAATCAAAGGTACTGAAGTTTCAGCGCAGTTATTGCTGATAGTTAAGATAGTTATTGTATGTATGTAAAGATTAGAAGTGTCCAGATACACATGATAGATAAAATTTTTGATAAGCAAGTTTATTTTTGCAAGCTTAGTATAGCTTTAGTATTGTATTGTTGTATAGCTGTACCTTTGAGCACTGCCCAAGTTTAAAAAAGTTTCAAAATTTTGGCAGACCGCTAAACATGTCTGCTAGTAATATGGCCAATTCCGCCATAATGACTCCCAACTTAGAAAAAGCAAGAGATAGGTTGAAGGATGTGATGAAAGAAGCAGAAGTGTTAATGAATTTGCTTAATGAGCCTTGGGGGAAAAAGGGGAACGACAACAACCCCTAAATTTGCTGACAATGCTACGTCAGTTCACCAACATACAAACTTTAAATGTAAAGTTCCATTTTTTGTTCTGGCAGAAGAAAGTGAGAGAACAGAGTATTATCAACTGCCACAATGACGGGTTGCCAATCCAATTATTAACTGTAGTCCTTAATGTTAATTGGTCTTTACCTGAGATAAGGTTTGACGGTTCGAAACGTCCGTCATCACGGGCATTTGTCAAGTCCATGGAAGAGCATTTCCATTTACATGAAGTGCCCAGCAACAAAAAGGTGGTTTTAGCAGTATCTTGTCTAATTGGATGTGCTAAGCAATGGTGGAATAACGTTGGATGTCATCATGGAATAGAGTTTTGGGAACATTTTAAAAGCGAACTCTTAGAAATCTATCCAACATATGATTTATCAGAATTAGCTATGGAACAGTTTTCACGAAGACAAAGGGAAGGAGATGATATCGAAAAATTCATCTGGGGTACAGTAGTTATACCAGCTGTACGATGCTGATGCCACTGAAACTGACATTATAAACTGCATATTGTCCTAATTGCTTTTGCCCATTAGGGAATTCTTAGAAGTACGAAACGTAAATTCAATTTCAACTTTAGTCAAATTGGCTTGGCAATATACTGCAAGAAGAGAATCTGCAGCAACTGCATGAAACCAACAATGGATGTAATCCTCACCAAAGCAGCGCTATCAGGTTGAGTCTCGCAAAATGACTCCCACACGATCGGAAGTTACATGGTCTCGACAATTTGTGCCGAATGCACCTACAACGATGCAGAACGAACGAAGCAGAGAATTTCTTCTGCGTCTGTCCAGCATTTGTTTATGCCTGTTGATGTAATTATTAGAGATTCTGAAAAGTTTATTGAGCTTGTTTTTATTTCACTTGGGGTATGAATTAGTCTTCAATTGAATTGAGCAGGGAGTTTAATTAAGAAGTTTGGTATATTTATGTTAAGATTATGATTTATACAAAGATTATATTGTAATATTATAATTTAAAACGCTGAATTAGGGGATTCTCTAATTTTTATAGATCGATCTTGGGGAGAAAAAATAGATCCTTATGGGATTTCAAAAATTCTATCTTTTACAAGAGAGAAAATTAAGGGGGTTCATGCTAAAACCTTATGGATTTTTTTGTTATCAAGAATTGGATGAAGTTTAATACTTATTATTTATCTCAAATAGTTTAATTAGATCATCCATTGGAGATAATAAGGTATTTTGAGAAACATTCTATTTTATTCAATTCTTGATCAAGATTGAGTCAAGCTTCGAACAATGACACTAGACATGAAACTTTTGCTAAGAATAATAGAGAACTTTTAGAAGTAATTTTTGTGGCCAACTAGGGCACACGGAACAATATTGCTATAGAAGGAATGACAATTTGCAAAACTTAAATTAGGATCTTTGAAGCTAGAGCCAAAGTTCCTCAAGAAAAGCCCTCTCATGAGTTAAGTCTTGTATCTGTGGTATACATAATGTCCTACATTTACCTTTTGTTAAGGCTTGTCATGAAGAAACTGAATTAATAGATCACAACGATACAGAAGCCCATCTTTCATGTTCAAATGAGCAAGTTTTAGATAATATTTATGACAATTGTCAATTGAAATTGCAGCTGTGGTCCAGTGCACTTTTTGAGTTACCTTGTAGTCCAAAGCAGAATGTTCAAGAAGAACCTATAAAATGTCCCATTAGTGTAAATTTAGAGAAACAAGTTGATGATGTATACCAAACTGATTTTTTAAAGGAAAATAATGTCAATAAAGAACAGTTAGCTAATGAGAAAAGCAACCCAGAAACTGTTCCGACTACAAATAATCCTGATGAATCTAAAAAGTTTATAAATTTTCAACTGCTGAAGCTTCATTTGGAGGCAGGCAGCAATAAACATGGAATGCACAAAGCCAGATTCTTCAAACACCAGCACGTAGCAAAGAGATGTCAACAAAACGACCAGAGCCTGCAGAGCAACAACCGGCAATGAAGCAGTCAACATAGCAGAGATGATGTCACAAACAAGATCTTCAGCAGTGCTTTCACCTGACGTATCATCGGGAACCAACTGGATGATGATTTATCGCAATGGAGTGCCAACAATGAAATTTAAGTATGATTCAATTTATGATTTCAATTTATTGTCAAGGTTTCGAGTGGCAAGCATATGTGAAGGTGGCTGTAATAACTTATAATCTGCATGTGAAGGAGATGAATAAGAGGTGTGAAGTTATGGACATTGTCCAAGATTTAAGAATTTCAAGGAATTTGTTTAGTGAATAAACTAAAAAAAATTTCTTTTGCATTATTGTCTGTTCTGGCGGTATTACAATAAGTGTGGTAATTTTATTAACTTTATAAACCTTGTAAACTTTTGTCTGGTATTAATAATAAACATCAATGAGGATTTTAATATTGGTTATCATATCGGTTAAGGTAGGGGGTTGTATTAGGAAGTGTGTGTATGTGGTGGTGGGGAGAGTTATCCTCTAATCATTAATTAGTTTTTTAATGGATCTGGGAATATGTGTGTGATTGAAGGTGGGAATGGTGATCAGAGTTGAGTATGGGGAGTTATGTTTAGGGGAACATTGTATTTCTGAGGAATAGCTGATATCCCTTAAGAATCAGATGCCAAGCTGGGGGAAAGTGGGATGATGTCTTACTACAAAACACCAAAAACAATCTACCGATTTTCACTCGGCAAAAATAATAATTTTTCCCACTTACCAAATTCCAACTCACCATCACAGAAAACATCCTTCTTAATGTAAAATTAACTGAACTCTGCGACACAGACATCGTTCCACTTCCCCCAGCTTAGTATCTGATCCTTAGGGAATATCAGCTACCCCTTGGAAATACAATGCTTCCCTAACCACGCCTCCCCATACTTACCTCTGATCATGGTTCCTATCTTCAAGTCACACACATATCTACAGATCCCATTAAAAACTGAAACTATCAGAAATTCATACTAGGAATCAGTGATAAGAGGATAATAACTCCTCTGCCCCACACACACTTTCTAATACAACCCCTACTGATAAAACCAATATTAATATCCTCATTAACACAATTATTAATCCTACACAAATGTTTACAAGGGTTATAAAGTTAATAAAATTACCACACTCATTGTAATTCCACCGCAACAGACAATAATGCGGGGGGAAAATTAGCTTATTTACAAAATTCCTTGAAATTCTCAAATCTTGGACAGTCTCCATAACTGCAAACTCTCTATAATTCACCTCCTTCACATGCAGATCGAATTACAGACATTCACACATATGCTGACACTCTGAACCTTGGAGCTGAACCACTGACAGTGCAATTTATTGCATCCCACCCCTCCCCCATGCTCAACAAAAAATTACTCCTAACAAGTGCCTTAAACTGCTCACTTGCCATGTAACAGTAAACCCAAAGTAAGGATGTGAAGCAGTGGCATAAATTATTTAAACACTTTCTACCATAAGTATCATTAGCTATTACTGATGCTGCTGCAGTCATGAAATTTCGATTAGGAGAAGAAAATTTCACTGTAAGGAATCAACTCATCAGCCTACTGCATCACTTTCTCAACTCCGAACCTGCTCATCATTTGCTGGCAAGATCTTTATAAAATGAACTTGTCACTCACTATCAACTTTCATCTGTGAAGTTCCTCTTACTATACATTTCTACAGTATGTAAAATCTTATTCATCACTTTTGTTATTATGTAGTATAGAATATCGTTGTTGAAGTACTTTAAAACATTTAACAGTGTCAGAGTATTCAAGATATTAACTAAATTTAAGTACTGCACTGAGGAGCTCTACTGCAATTTTTGTTACGTTTTTCAAATTGGTTAAATGAGATTACACTTTTCTAATTTTTTCCTTTCTTATAAAAAGGAAATTGTAATAAAGGAAATAATTATTCTCAATTACATCTTGACTGACACTGAACTCAGATACAAGGTAAAGCAGCCAACATTTACAGCTTTATTGACTTACAAGCAAGAAAACAGCATTTGAAATGATGATTATGATGAAATTATTATTATGTAGAATTGATATGATCCTTGATGAGACAGGATAATAACAATCATGGTGAATGCAACATTAGACTTTAGCCCTTTAACAATCATAACGACCCAAAACAGCTGAAATTTAATATTAGCTTGTCCAAATAGCACCATTCCTTTGTTACACTATAGACTTTTCAGGCCATCTTGGGCATTAAATGTGACATTAGATATTATAAAAACTGCAAAAGTTTCTTGCGAGCAAAAATGACAGAATTTTTAAAACCCATGTTGAGAAAGATACTTATAAGACAAAGACAAAAGTAAACAATTTTGCATAAGCATAACAGTTCAAAAAGTGAAAGTACTATGCTTATGCTAAATGTTAGCATAAATATTTTTAAGCTCTCCAATTTTTACTCTGGGCCTAGTTGACTATTAGCTAACTATGTAGTAAGTTATTATTGCACACATTATTATTTCTATCTCAATTTTTCAGCTAGTCTGAATTTTTGCTTTACTAGTTACTTTTTTTTTAATTGCTAACTATCAAGACAGCTTTTTTTACCTATGCTGCAATTTATACTCATACTTTCTGGACATAGACACTTCCCTATAATGGGAAAACTTTATTCTCAATGAGTGTTCACATTATACAGAGGTTTTAATGCATTTAATTTGAATTAGTTTTATTTGAAACTTTATACTATATTCTCAATGAGTGTACATAACTTTATTCTCAATGATTGTTCACATTATACAGAGGTTTATACATTTAATTTATACATTTACTTATACATTTAATTTGAATTAGTTTTATTTGAAACTTTATAATACTATATATGCATTGTTCTGTTGTGCAATTTAACCTGTTGAGGGTGACATGCCTCATATGAGGCCCGAATGCAGTCTTGGATCACCATGGACATTTAAATTTTGAAAGGAGGAACCCTGAGACTTTTAGGAAGTTAATTTGGATATTTCTTATATATTTATTCAACCACATAGATGCATATATTCATTAATATAATATTGCTCATACATCAAATTTGCATTTTTTTTTTGAAAATGTTAATAATGTTGCACCAATCCACTGAATGTAATGACCAACATAAAAATTAAACTGCACACTGAATTACTAAATATATATAAACATAACTAATTGTAAATTTGTTTTGATTTATATTATTATTTATATTAAATTATAAACATAGCATACCTGTAGTACATAGTCAGAACCCTTCAGATCAAAATTTCTACCACCAAAAGTTAGAGAAATAGTTGGAAGTTTAGGGATAAGATTGCAGTCTACAACATACTGTAAATATATAAATATTGTATAGTTATAATAAACTACTGTGTACAACTATTTAAACATTTCAACAATCAAAACATAACTAAAATAATATTTAAAAAACAATTTAACATTCCAGTGCAATTTTTAAATTAGTTGAAACATTATTAGCTATCCAATATAAAAATCCACAATTTAAGTGTCTGTAACAGCCATTCTCAAAAGAGAAATATAGAGCAATGTTTCTCACCTTTGGTGGACCAGGGAATAACTAAGGGTGTTAATTATTTTATGCAAAACACCTGATTATTTCAGTTTATACCAATAGCCTGAAACTGTAAATGGTAGCTAAGTAGTCACTGGAAGGAGAGCTATGCACCAATCTCCTGTGATGATGCATAGAACTGGCCAGACTTAGCACCTAACGTCCGACCCCGCCTTCTCATAGTGCAGGCCGTTAGTAACTTTCAAAAGAGATATTCTCTTGTAGAAGTGAACGGAAAAGGAGGGCTGCCAGATTAGTGTGGCCTACTGATCTGGACAAATATGGATATTTTTTTTTTCTACCCTGTTGAGGAGTGGTCAACCACACAGGGTCCTGGTGCTGACCATATAAACCTACTGGACTGAAAAAAGGCTCTGAGCTTGATTATGGATCCTGAATTTGCTGCACTGGTGGACTTCTGTGGAGGGAAAATATTTCACCGTGTTTTCTGTTTCTTTGTGGGTTGACAGCCCCAAGTGAATAGATTCACGGGATATGTTTATCAGCTGATGGATAATCCTGAGCAGAGACCATCGCAGGCACCTGAACTCTTGCTTCTACTGGCATCAAATTCTATATCAGAGGAAATCTTCCAGTGCAGATGGCCCATGCCTGCAATTAAGGGGCTGTTTGATATTGTCGGCATTCCCTCTCTCAATAAGCATAGTTTCTTTAGCATCTCACTAACAATTTTCTCTCCATAAGTAGTTGAAAGACAGAGATTATTCTCTTGATGTCCTCACACAAGAATTCCACCATTATAATTTAGATATTCTCGGCTTGCAAGAGACCAGATGGACAGATAAATGTTAGATTCTTAAAAATAATCTAAAATATCTCTTTTCAGAGAGGGACAATAATAAGCATCACTAAGGCGTGAGTCTGCTTCTCAGCACACACGCTAGTGATGTTCTTCTAGGATATGGGTTAATTAATGAAAGGTTTCTTACAGCAAAATTTCAGACAAGCATTAAAGACTTGAATGTTATCTGCTATTATGTTAGGATGATGATGAGGATGACAAGGATAGATTTTACGGACAACTTCAGGATATTTTGAATTCTGTCAAGAAAGGAGATATTACCCTTGTTCTGGGTGACTTCAATAGCAAAATTGGTACTGACTCTGAGCTTTGGGGAACGTGATAGACCCTTTTGGTACTGGTAGCTGCAATCAGCAACGTCTCCTACAGGTAAATAAACTCAATGTTTTCAGAATAACTAACACTTATTACAAACACCGTGACATACATAAGTACACGGGGGTTTCACCTGATGGACTGCATAATTAATATATAATCAATCATATTCCTAACAGCAAATGGGCTAGTTCTGTTAGGAATACCAGGTCATACAGGGAAGCTGAAATTGGACCTGACCATTACCTTGCTTGTGTCTTGCAACTTAAACATAAAAACTGTTGTACTAAGGTTGAAAAACTTATGTTCAATACTGAAATTCTGAAAGACCCAGTTATAGCTAAAGCTTACCATGATAGGTTATTAGTCATTATGATTGTTGTAATAAATTAATTAAAACACAGCTACAGTAAGTATAAATTTAATCCACGATTAAAGCTGTATTACATCTAAAAGTACATTAAAAACTCAACGTAAGGATGCACCTCATCCTTACGTTGAGTTGACTTTGCTAACAAAGTTCTGCAGTTCAACCTGAATTTAGCCCCTTGGCCATAAATCTAAGCTTTTCCCATGCTTTGTTATTTGACATTTGCGATTGTCTTAACTCTTATTATTATCCTTTAATATTGCACAAAGGAAATTTAGAGAATGACAAAAGTAGTTACCAGTGTTCAAAACTTGGCTGGTATAGCGGCTAAGGATGACATTTTGCTAGATGATGGAATCAGCTGCTTGATGTTCACAGTCGTAGGCCATTTCATACTTCTTAGTTGGGTTGGGTTGTTTTACCTCTGAGCGGCACTTTTTTGCACACCATGGGCTAAATGGCCAGGTCACATGGACCCTGAAGGCTCAGAGAAGGTTGGGGGAGGAGACCCACTGGAACAGCTGTTGGGAGTCAGATGGTAGTCTCCCATCAAGGCCATCCAGCATGTTCTTTAAAGTGCACAGGGTATGGCTCTCCCGTACACGGGGCCACGGCTTAACGTCCCATACGACGGATGACGGCCTTTCCAAGCCCATCGGTGTCCCCTACTGACCGTGGGCAAGGCAGGAAATTTTGCGGAGATAAATCTCAACGCTGACCCAGCTGGGACTCGAACCTGGGAACTACAGATTACAAGCCTGGCACGCTACCGACCGAGCCACCCCGCCCCATACTTCTTAGTTTACCAGTCCTTTTGATATGCATTACATGTTGTTGAAATATTGAAGTAACAGACAAATATTGAAGAATTTAAATTTATTGTATTAGATGTAAGTCACTCTGCCATAGTATTTGTAGACTACATTTCAAGATGTTAGGCATCAGCATTGTCATACATTTTTCGGTAGTTGTTAGCAGATATCACTTGCCAGTCCTTATTTTATGTTATCTATTACTGACGTCATTACTTCGTTATGCACAAACTGGTACAGACAATCAAAAATGATGCACAACACTCACATTTATGCAAGTTATTTAAAAAACTTATATTTATCTTTTAAAAAGACATTTAAGCCCAACTAGTTAAACATTAAAAATATTGACTCCATAACTACGTGTGGAGCAACGTGTTTTGCCAATTCTCAATTTGGCATCCTCAAGCAAAACTCTTAAAGGTGTGATCATCAGTTTTTATACCCATCTCACTCAAGTGTCATATGATCTGACGTGGCTGGGTTTACGCCCACCACATGTTAAGTAAGGAGATTCTATGCAGCAGGTAAGGGATGTATGCCAGTGTTACAGATATGGTTTTTGTGAATTAAGAGTTTTTCTGCATATAGTAGTTGATATTTTGTTTTTGGTGCTGCAATTGCCTTATATTCTATATTATCTACTTTTATATTATTTTGTATTATTGTTTGTCTCAGAGCAGTATTTGGATTTCGTTTTTTAATGTCATTATGATGTTCAGTCATTCTGGATTTAAATTGTCGATATGTTTTTCCTATATATGCATCTTTACCATGTAAAAATTACTGTTGGGTTTGGAATATTTATTTCATAAATGCCACCTATGGGTGGTCATTTATCTCTGTCATTTATTAATAAATTTTTGATTGTATGTGTCATGTTAGTGGGTAGTATAATATTATATTTCGTGAGGATATTAGTCATAGTTTTAGTGATATTTTTCATATATGGGAAGCTTTCTATATGTTTTATTAATTTTTTCCTTATTTTGTGGTAATGGTGAATTATTTTCAATATTATATTTTGCACCTTTCTCCCATTTATTCAATATTTGTTGGGTATAACCTACCACTTTAGCTTTTGTTTTGATGTAGGTCAGTTCTTTTTGCAACGAGCTCATTTCAGTGCAATATTGGTAAGCTCTGATAAAGTGTGGGGTATATGCTCGATTTCTTGTATTTTGCTGGATGTATAGAATCCACGGGTATAAAATTTGAAATGTACATACGTTTCCTATATACTGTAGTTTCACAGTATTTTGCTTTACATGTAATAAGAATATCAAGATATGGCAATTTGGCGTTTTGTTGGGAT
Source organism: Ryuthela nishihirai (assembly GCA_038380435.1). Lineage (NCBI taxonomy): Eukaryota > Metazoa > Arthropoda > Arachnida > Araneae > Heptathelidae > Ryuthela > Ryuthela nishihirai. The sequence continues at coordinate 32,020,674 of JAWZYU010000022.1, forward strand.
TCACGTGTGAATTTAATTGAAGGTATTAACATTGTTAAATGTATTAACTAATTCCGGAAGTATTCAGTGGGATGTGGCCAAAAAATCAGGATATCATCAACATACCATATATAAAGGGAAGGTTTATATAAGGCTGTTGATAAGGCATAATTTTCAATATGTCTCATGACAACATCAGCCATGAGGCCAGAGGGGATCCCATTGAGACTCCATCGGTCTGGAACCATGTGCAATTATTAACACAAAAATAATTTGAAGTGGTGGCCATGTGATGGTCCACCCATTCACTTTTGCTTTTCCTTAACCAGTTTCATTTTATTTACGTTATATTTATCAGTTTGGGGATTTTAATTTATTTTTGTGGACTGTCTCAATCCTTGTCAGAGCTGCAGGAGTTGCGCAACTCCAACCATTTGACTGACAACCGCTAAAGCACCCGTGTGAAGGACACGCCCTCTCTTGAGTCATAGCTAGCGCGATCATCAGTTTATGCAAATGTCTTTCCCGGTGTGCAACACGACACATGCCGACTTTGTAGCCGCTTGTTATAACTTAAACATAGATGATAATCACAGCATTACCTGATGCTCTTTTGGAATTGATAAATCAATAAATATTTAGTGAAAAAAATTTTCGATGACATACGGTATTCGAACCCACATCTCTCCAGAAACATGCCAGAGTATTCTTCCAGTTGAACTAATGCCAGCTCGTCTTTTTTCTGCTAATTTTAAAACTAAACTATCACTGAGATTCTATTAGCCAACCACTGGACAATGGTTGGCCCGAATTTCTCGGTGATAGAGTTTAGTCTTAAAATCAGCAGAAAAAAGACGAGCTGGCATTAGTTCAACCAGAAGAATACTCTAGCATATTTCTGGAGAGATGCGGGTTCGAATCCCATATGTCAGCGAAAAATTTTTCCTCTAAATATTTATTGTTATAACTTGGTGATCTTAGGTCACAGAGTTATTAGTAGTAGAATTGAGTGTGTAGTAAGAAGTTATTGAGATTGTGAAGTGTTGTTTGAGAGTGGTGACAATGGGTTATGGAGTGGGAGATGAAATTTAGATAGATGTCAGTTGCTACAACTTTTATTTGATGAGTTGAATTTTTGGAAATAAACTTTGTTTTAGAAACTTTTTGAATATTTGCTATTTTTTCTCTTGAGCAACATAAATTCATTTTTGATTAGATTGAATTTAAATTTGACAATCATTTTTGAATTCTTACTCGATAAGTAATGCTTGGCAAACATTTACGAACCCTATTTCAACTTTATTTGGCAAGTTATTATCACCTTACACCCAATAGAGCTATCCCGAATTTGAACAAATTGGATCAGACAAAAGATCCAACTTTGAAATGTTATTAATCTTTGGAGCATTACAGCCACATCCAGTGCCTCATGTACACTAAAGTACTGTGGGGCACTGGGTCTGGCGACTCATAGCCACTTGGCTTTCAGGCGCATTGCTGCATCCAGCACTGGTGTGCTAGGGTACAGTGATATAATGTCTAGTGAGTGCATGGTTGTGTTTTCTGCAATTATGCCTTTTGTATCATTGTTATCGCTTGATAACATGAAGTTAATGTATAATGTGTAGGGGGGGGAATGTGGTTTAAAGAAGTTGTGCAATGCAAATTCTAAATTATACGTAGGGGATTTGTATTTATGTTCTGTTTATGCAACTTAATTTTCACAAATAACCATGGAATATCTGGGTAAATTGGGGGTATACATTTATTAGCAATTTCATCTGGTAAAAAGGGATCATTTTTAAAATCACTTTATTTAGAATTGTTGATAGAGAGTCTTTTGTTATTAATTCACATTTTAATTCTTGTAATGTATCTTCAATTTTGTGATCATATTCCGTTTTTATCAATTAAAACTATTTGGTTTGTTTTATCTGCCAATATAATCTTAATCTCTTGATTATGATTTAAATCCTTTAGTATTTTTAACATCTTTTTTTAAGTCAACTTTATTGCTCTATATAATTTAAATCTTTCCATATCCTTGAATTTATTAGGTATCTTATTAATAAATTGTTTGACTGATTTGCGGAATTGGCTTATATTTATTTGCTCGTTTTCGTATGCGAATTTAGCCCCTTGTTGCAATATACGTTTTTGATCATTATTTAAATCGTACTGCGATAGACTTACAAATCTTTTTCAGATTTATACATTTGACTTCTATTTATATTATAATTCGTTTTTGCCTGTTTTAAGTTATTTAACTTTATATATGTTCATTAATTTTAATTTTATGTTGTTCATTAATTTTAATTGTTTCTAATGTTAAGTATTTTTTTTTATAAATTGCTACTTCTTTTTGTATCTAGTGTTTCTAATTACCTTATTTAACATTTTTCTTTCAGCCTTTTGTAATATCTGGTGTAAGCTTATATCAAAGTTTGATTTATTTAATGTTAATGTTTTTGGGATTACTGATAATATTTTTCAATTAACTAGGAAATTTAAGAATAAACCTATTGAGGAAGATACGCATCCTAGCAGATGATTATTTACCCATCTCTCTAATGTGCTTAGTTACTCATACACAGTAATTATAAATTAATTAAAACACAGCTATAGTAAGTATAAATTTAATCCATGATTAAAGCTGTATTACATCTAAAAATACATTAAAAACTCAACATAAGGATGAGGTGTGCTAACAAAGTTCTGCAGTTCAACCTGAATTTAGCCCCTTGGCCATAAATCTAAGCTTTTCCCTTGCTTTGTTATTTGACATTTGCGATTGTCTTAACTCTTATTATTATCCTTTACTATTGTAAAAAGGAAATTTAGAGAATGACAAAAATATAGATAAGAGTTAAGACAATTGCAAATGTCAAATAACAAAGCAAGGGAAAAGCTTAGATTTATGGCCAAGGGGCTAAATTCAGCTGCAGAACTTTGTTAGCACACCTCATCCTTTAAAAACTCAACATAAGGATGAGGTGTGCTAACAAAGTTCTGCAGCTGAATTTAGCCCCTTGGCCATAAATCTAAGCTTTTCCCTTGTTGAGTTTTTAATGTACTTTTAGATGTAATACAGCTTTAATCATGAATTAAATTTATAAGACAGTCATGGTTTGCTTACTATTGAAGTGGAGAAAGAATGAGATCATTTTAAACAGGCTTTTTTGGAAACTAACAGTATTCTTTTAGGAAAAAAGGAGCAGAGGAAGCAGAATTATTTGAGTGATAAGGCACTTGAGCTTATTTCAGAAAGGAAGAACTGCAGGAATATCCTTAATCAATACCCTACTAATCCTAATAGAAAGCATTACAGAGAGCTTAATAAATGTGTAAAGGATCAGTTAGCTGCTGATAAGAATCTTTGGCTGAGAAAGCCGGGGAAGCACTTAGACAGCACAACAACAGATAGCTGTACCAGATAGTTAATATTTTGTGTGGTAGAAAACGGACAGGTATACAGGGATTGAAGGATAAACAAGTAAGGTTGTAGAAGGTGAGGATTCTGTCATGGCTAGGTGGGCTGAGCATTTCAGTGATGTTCTAAACAATGTAGTTAGTTCTACTCCCATTGTTTGCAATGATGATAGATGCATTGGTGGCTTTAATGTTGGCCCTATAACACAGTCTGAAGTTATTTTCACTATTTCTAAACTTAAACTTCATAAATCCCCAGGGGTAGATGAAATTACTACGGAAATGCTTAGAGATGGGAATGTTTCAGCTACCACTTGGATGACTGAAATTTTGAATATCTTTTATGATAAAGGCATGGTTCCTAAGGATTTTACCAGAGCTATTATTATCCCTATTTTCAAAAAAGGTGATCGCAGTTCTTGTCATAACTATAAGGCTATCAGCCTACTCTCTGTTCCAGGGAAAGTTCTTTGCATGATTGTGCTCAATAGAATTAAGAATCTGGTTGACATGCAATTGCGTGATGAGCAATGTGGATTCAGAAGTGGTAGGGGATGTGTGGATCAGATATTTTCCCTTAGGCAGATTCTTGGGAAATGTTTAGAGTTTCAGAAACCTTTGGTTGCTAGCATTGTTGATTTCAAAAAGGCTTTAGACTCTGTATATTGCCATAATTTGGTTTGATAATATAAATTAGATATTTTCAGCATGAGATTAACAGATTAATGTTGATTGTCTTAATTTGTGATTGATTGTGAGATTGTATGGCATACCAGACAAGTTAGTTAACATAATGAAAGCTGTCTATAATAACACAAGAGTTGCTGACTTAATGTTATTATAGAGTCACTGATATAGTTGGCAAGGCTTGTAGCAATTGGTTTAGTATTACTGCTGGTGTTCGACAAGGGTGCATATTGTCTCCTTTTCTCTTTAGTTTAGCTGCTGATTATATTATGCGAAATTCACTGCAAGGGAAAGATTTTGGCATTAAATGGTCTGGAGATACGAAAATATCTAATTTAGCCCTTTTGGCAAATGATGTTGATGAGATGAACTCTTTCCATTAAAGCCTTTGATAATATCGTAGTAGAGCAGGTTTGTTTATAAACAGAGAGGAAACTGAAATAATGAAAATCAGTGAGGTAGGTTGTAATTCAGTTAATCTGAATGGTTGCAATCTTGAACAGGTGTCACAGTTTAATTATCTTGGGAGCTATGTAACAGATACTGGGGATGTGCAGCATGAGATTACAGATGAATAGAGATTGCTGCCAGGATTTTTAAGAATCTATGGAGAGTGTGGAAAAATAGGCATATACACCTAAAGACTAAAATTAGATTGTATAATAGTTTGCTTATTTCTAGGGTTAATTATGGTAATGAAACTGGAACACTTTGTAAACAAGATAACAGGAAACTAGATGCTTTTGATTCTAGATGCTTACACAGTATCTTGGGCATTAGGTGGTTCAACTTTGTAACTAACAATGAGGAGAGGGATCTAGTTTTCATTAACCTCTTTATTATAACCTCCTTTAAGCAGCATATTGTGCAGAGAGAGACTGTTGGTTTGGCCATGTTGCCCGTATGGATAATTATAAATTAGCAAATAGGGTTATGAACAGTGTGCCTAAAGGCTTCAGAAAGAGGGGGAAAACTAGGATGCGGTGGGCAGACAATGTCAAACAAGACCTTGTTAGAATTGGTGTGCAGTGGCCAGATGCAGCAGATGTAGCTCAGGGCAGATATGCTTTGGAGAATTAAATTCCATGGTTTGGCTAGCCCTCCATAGCCCACACCTGCTTGAGGATGATGATGATAAATGTTAATAATATCTGTGCATTATGCACTCCTGCAAGAATGATTCAGGAAACCAAATTAAATAGTTTTACCCAGACCAAGTTAACATACTGGCCAACCAAGCCATCCTCAAGGAGGGAAATATTAAAATGTTTCGAGGAAAATATCGAAAAAAAGAGAGAAAGATGAAGAGAGATGAAAAAATGACAAATTTGAAGGTAATGAAAACTAGATCCCCTCCCCCCTCACATTTCTTTTATCTCTATAAGATACCCCCATATTATTGTCCTGTTCACACAAATCATAGGTAACACCAGCTTTAAAGCACCTGCAACTCCTTAAAATTTAATATTTTCAAACCATGCAACAATATTCACTTAGTTTTGTAAATTCTTAAGTGAAACAGTAGATTCAAAAGAAAGATTTAAATATATAACCAGAAAAATATTATATTATTATCACTTTGATTTTGCTAGGGGTCAAAAAATTCTTAATCCAGGCACGACTTTTACCTGAAAGTAACACGATAAAAAAAAAAAAATAAAAAATAAAAAAATAAAAAAATAGATACTGATTTTGCACACAATTTGGCACTATGTTTCCTTTCTCATCAGTATGTGGGTGCATCCCCACTGGGAAGATATCAAAAATCATCATGTAAACTGAATGGACAAATTATTATATAAATCCCGATAACAATAGCAAAGCGGAATTATTGCATCCAGTCACATGGAACACTGAAACTGGTAATGCCTATAAATAGAGCAGGTCTCTATGCATTGGAAACCAGTCACAGAGAAGTAATCATAGGTAAAGGCAGCGACATAAGTGAGGCATGAGGAAAGTCAGTTGTCCAATCATCGCAACTGCTGAACTGTTGGGATTTCTATGTCAGACCATCACATGTGTGTATCAAGACTATGTAAAATATGTTAATAAATATTGAGATAAACTCATATAAACTCGACAGTTCAACATCCAGTAATAAATAGGCACTTTTTGATGTAGATATCAATTTTAGAGGAAAAATTGTCTGAGCCGGGTGGGATATAAACCCACGACCTCCTGATAACATGTCAGTTATCAGGAGGATGTCATGTTATCAGGAGGTCGTGGGTTCGTATCCCACCCGGCTCAGATAATTTTTCCACTAAAATTGAAATTGACTTCAAAAAGTGCCTATTTATTATTGGATGTTGAACTGTTGAGTTTATCTGAGTTTATCTCAATATTTATTATCATTAGCATACTTATAGGACATGCTTTCCATCTATTGGCAAATAAAAAGCCGCTAGGGCTAAAAATTGCCTAAAATAATGCCTACATGTGACATAAAGGGAATGTTCATAGCATAAGCGTTAATTAGAAGAAATCTTGATCGGCGGCCGGTAGCTCAGTGGTCCAGAGCACCTAACATGGTCAGGAGGTCGTGGGTTCGTATCCCACCCGGCTCTGACAATTTTTCCTCTAAAATTGAAAGACGTCAAAAAGTGCCTATTTATTACTGGATGTAAAATATGGCAAAACTTCCAACCAGCGGGAGAAATGTGGACATAAATGTGCAATTGACTCTTGAGGTGAGTGCAGACTGTCCCATATTGCTAGAAGGAATCGCACAGCTACTGTGGAGCAGATAATGTCAGAATTGAATGAGGGTGCATCCATACACTTATGCACAAAGACAATTTGTCGTACCATGAAAAAATAGGCTATGACAGTCGACACCCACATCATGTCCCCTAGTTGACTACAAGGCACCGAAAGATTAGGCTGCAGTTTGCAAAGGCCTTTGAATAACTTTGAAAATAAGCTTTTCTACAGAAAAATGTTGCAGAAGATAAACTGCGGATCTCAAATTTATGCACATTTTGATTTAAAAAATATTAGTTAACTTTTTAAAGAGTTATTGAAGCTGTAATATCTGACAGCAGATGCTGTTGGTTACATTCATCCTGAATGCTGTTTCAAAATTGATGCCAAATAAAAAAAAGCATATTTTAATTGTATTTGTGGAAATTATATTTTATTTGCACTGTTGTTACTGAAGGTAAATGTTATTGAATTTATCCTTTCCTTACTTGGAACATCAGCTATACTGAACGTTCTCAATTGTGAAAAACGTTTGGTTTCAGGTCCAGAGTCTCTTGTTAGTAGTAAGTACTGTTCATAGTTTGCTTTTTTTTTTTTGAAAACTATGAGAACAAAGCTAGTGAAAAATATGAATTTTATTTAAAAAATGAATAAGCTTTTTCTGTACTATACAATGAATTTAAACAAATTATTTGGTTCACATTATTTTAAACTACTCAAAACATATATGCAACCTTCATTTTCAATTTTTTCCAAAATGTCTCAGTTTGGTTGTATGAAAAATGATAAGCTTGCCTAGGCATGATTGATACTTCGCAGTATGAAGAAGCAATAATGCTCCCATTCTTAGATTCATTGCATAGACAGGCTGGCTTGCTGTCAATATTTTATAGAGATGACTTTTATTGTGGCTGTGATTGTGTTGGAGATGTGTGACTGTTCGAAATATTTATGTTTGGTGTTAGAGGTAAACTTTGTACCTCCCTGACACTAAACTATGTTGCCAGCATATATCAACTGTTTGAAGCTCAGGGCAAACCAATTTATTTGACAGAAAATCCACTCAGATTTTTAAAAAAGATGTAAATACAGTGACTGAGTTATTTAAAAAATTTGTTCATTTAATCCATGGAAATCGAATGCTGACTGGGGGATATTTGGAATCCCCAAAACTTTTGTTTCATGACACAAGGACAGCTGTTTAAAAAGCAAGATGTATGGACTAAGTTAATTCTTTATCATTCAATCAAAAGATTATTTGATGGATTTTACATTTTAAACAGCCAACATATTTCAACAAGACAAGCTTCCTCTCTTTCCTGCCTGCGATCAACAAAATAGCAGTTTCCCGCCAATAGTACTATTGATAGTTTTTTCGACTATTGATTGCTGTCAATCATAAAAAACTATCGATACATCAATAGTTTGCACCACTAGTGCCTAACTACATTGGCTTATAGTAACTATCCACCAGATATTCAAGATAACTTAGCTCAACTACAATTTATTGATGCTATTACTGACCCTGAGACTGGATAGGACCGTTCTTATTCATTTCACCAAAGTAAGGTTTGTTTTGCTGTGCATTATTAGACTTCATTGGAATTTTGTAAACACCCCTATTTTGATTTTTGGATCTGTCGGTTTTAATTTGCCTCAGGATGGTATTGCTGCTGGCGACAAGTACTTTATATCCATGTGGCTTCATTATACTTTACATACTATTAGTGAGCCAGGTATATTGGGGATGCTTTGGTGTATTTAATTTCCTTTTTATCTTTATTTTGTGCTGGAGTAGGTTGGATTTATCTCCTGTTCTTGTAGCAAATTTTTCAATGTTATTTATCAAATTATTAGGATACCCTGCATTGAGAGCCACTTCATAAATATTTCTTGTTTGTAGGGTCTATTGGTAGTGGCATATTTTTTATTTCACAGCAAAGCTGTCTTCATGGCTTGCTTTTTATGATTCATAGGCTGACTTGAGTTGTATGGTATTAATACCAGTAGTGCTGTAGAATTGTGACAGACCTATATATCAAATTTATGCTTTCAGCAATGTATCAACATTATCCAGGAATGGTAGTTTTGTTCTTTTTTTGTTTCTATGGTAAATTTTATTGTTGGTAGATCTGGATTAGGTTCCTTTGCAAATGTATTATGAAATTTTTCTATTCATTGTGAAGGAGAAGTATGTTGTTGACATATTGTCCCCAATATTTTATATTATACAGTGAGTTAGTGAGGGTATTTTTCTCAATGTGTCTAACAGCTATATCTGCCAAAAGTGCTGAAAGTGAGAAGCCCATTAGTACACTGTATTTTGTAGATGTATATTTATATATTAACTCCTTTAAAATATTCTGCCCGCTTGATACTGGATTACGAAATTTTAAACAAAACATTTATTTAACACGATTTCATCAAATCTAATAGCCTAAATTACCACCTATTTTGATATTGACGAGCTATTAAAACCAGATTCAAATATAAAAAGGAGAGAAAAACTGTTGAGACAGAAATTTGAGAGTCCCACCTAGGCATCTGCAGATAACCCCCACCTTGCCCTTAGTCAGTAGGGGACACCAATAGGCTTTTAAAGGCCACCATCATTGGATAGGACATAAAGCCATGGCCCCATATGCAGGAGAGCCATGCCCTGTGCATGTTAAAGAACACAATGGATGGCCTTGACAAGAGGCTACCATCTGTCTTCTAACTACTGTCTAGTGGGCACCTCCTCCAACTTTCTCTAAGCCCTTGGGGTCTTTATTACCTGGCCATTTTAGTCCACTGTATGCAAAAAAGTGTCACTCAGAGGTAAAACAACCCAACATGCATTATTTATAAGTTAACTTATTCCACAGTAATTTACTGGAAATTAAAAAAAAATAGTGTGGCCTCCAGCTTTAGTTCACTTTTGCAAATGGAGCATGCAAATTGTAAAGTCAAAAGTAACACTAAAAATTATAATCAATGCAGCAAGAAAAAATTAGAGAAATGATAATAACTGAAACCCAAAAAAATTCAGCTGAAATTATAAACACTATTTTCATACTTGAAGTGATTAAAAATATTAATTATGAATTAAAAGTTGATATCCAATTCAGTCAATGCAAAATAGATAAGCAGAAATCAAGCAAAATCTAGCTAACAATCACAGAAGTCTAATTTGGAAACTTTATCACACTTACTTCTCCTTGAGCAAGAGGAGTAGCTCCTATTTCTTTATTAAGCTTGCTGATTTCATCAGAAGGACCAGCAATTAAGGAAGTGCCAGTATCAGCAATTACTTCACAACCTCCAGCACAATACACTCCTGTCTTGCCACCAAGTGATAAGCTGAAAAATGGTAAGATCCAGATTAATTTAAACTAAAGTCAGAAATAAATTTATCAGCAAACAATGTTCAAGTTTATACTAATTTAACAACATCTCTTAACTAAAAGAATAACACATGACTTCTGGTGAATACAAGATGCTCATTTTCAAAGAAATTTTAACTTTTCCTTTTCTCACTTTAGCTCTCTCAGCAGTGTTTTCAGTAGAAAATTTAACTCAGTGGAAATTTGAACTAATGGATTATTTGAAAAATGCAATATTATAAATACAACTAGAAGAATACATATTGTCTCTGATGATCTCATTTTCAAAGAGAATATAGTTTTTCATTTACCTACTTTTTCACCCCTTGAAACGTTTAAATTCAAACTAATGGATGATGGGGAAAATGCAAATAGTAGTATTTTATTAGTAATTATACAACATAAAAACTATTTGCCTTTTACTTCTTAAATTAAAAAAGTTGTTTTCATACCCCTCTGAGAAAAGGGGGCAGAATGTGGCTGTCTGTTGACACTAAAATGGAAATTTCAGCCATAAACAGATCACTTGCAATATTCTTTAAAAGTTTTGCTATTTCCATATTTAGTGATCTCTAAAAATATAAATTAAAACTACCTAGGGATTTGAAAAATGCAAATTATATTTCATTAGTACCAATCCAACAAAAAAAATCCAATTATCTCTTTAAAAAAAAGAACTGCTGTGTTCCTCCTGGATACAAGGGGTCAACTCATTGCTGTCATGATATTCACATTCCACCATCAAAATTCCAAATTTCTAGCTTAAGTGCTTCATTTGCAAAATTCGTTTAAAACTTTGGAATTTTCAACTTTTTCCACCATTAAAAGAGGCAATTATAGCTTTTGGAAGAATCTGAAATTTCAAATTGTAATATTTCCTCAATACCTAATCAACCCAAAGAAATTAAAAATTCTCTCTTAAAACATAAAAGTTGCATTTTTCCCCATCCCTTGGAGGTAAGGGGTAAACTCATTAGTTCTAATCCATCAGAAAATTTTCACATTTCTAGTATATATAAATCATTTGTAATATTTGTTTAAAATTTAACTTTTTCCACTGTTAGAGGGCACAGTTTGGGGAATTTGGAAAGTGCAAATCATAATATTTCATCAAATCCACACAAAAAGAATTTTAAATCCATATCAGAAAAAAATATCCAAATTAAAAAAAAAACTTGACTACAGACAAACAGACAACAAAGTGAACACATTACCTTGTTTTTGCTTTTATCTCTGAAAACGTGATAAAGAGATATTTGCTTTTATTTCTAAAAACAAAAAATCAAATTGCATTTTCCCATCCACTTTGAAGTTAAAGTGGGGGAAAATGTTGCTGCCAATGTAAACTTCTTGACCCTCACACTCCTACCACCAAAGTTTGTAGCACAGACTGTTTGCAATATTTGCTTAAATTTTGGCTTTTTTAAACTTTTTCACCATTAGAGGGAGCTATTAAAATTACTGGGAGATTTGGAAAGTGAAAATCCTGATATTTTGTTAATACTTATCTAAACCCAAAAAGAATTTTTCATATATTTCTAAAAATCAAAAAAGCAGAATGTCTGCAGATGGGCAGACAATAGCAAAAGTGAAAACACTATTTAAAAAAAAAACTAGATACAAAGGGTTCTTTATATAAGTAATACTAATATTTTTATCTAAGCCTTTCAAGATTGACGTTTATTATACTGAGTTTGCATCATTTTATGCTAGTATTTCCTAATCTTTTCTGGATTACAATTTCTGTTTAGTGGAAATTAATGCTAACAGCATTGATGAATTCATTTGTTGATATACAATTAGATAAATTATATGTGAATGTTCTGGCATTCTAACTAATGTATTTTAATGCAATATTGTTTGAATTTCACCCATTTTATATTCATAAAAAATAACTGTTCATTTGTGTAGCTGCGTAATAATGCATTAACACGTTGACTGCCACATGAAACATATACAATTCACACTTAATTTGTTCCCAAGGCCGCGTGAATCATCCGTGCTTCACTTACAAATTTGTAGTTCAGGGCTCATGAATCAGTTGCGCTTCACACTAGAATGCATTGCTTATGGATAATAGAGGAGTGTGGCCTGAAATATAAATCCATGGTCTTAGCACGGCAAAATTTCAACTAAAGTATATTGTAGGGGTCAATGAAATAGTCTAACATTTTATACTTACTTTATTGAATTGCAGTGCTAAATAAAATAAGAAAATACTGTTTATTTACTAAACTAAACAGTGTATTCTGAAAATACAATCTCAAAGAAGCGCAAACATTCTAAAACTAAAAACAGAAATCTAACATGTATTGTTACTTTACTTCACATATGTCAAGAATACTCAAATAATAAAATTTATAGAGTGCATTCATGTACAACAGTAAAATAAGGAACACAATAATATTTGTCGCATTGGACACATTTCTAGCAAGACTATGTTGCTTTGGAAGCTGCATATCTTCTATTATTTCCTTGTATCACATGGCATATAGATAAAAAAACATGTGCTCAGGCTGCGTGAAGCACACGTGATTCACACTTTTCAAAGTTTGTTTTTTTAACAAAAAATTTATAAAAAATTATATAAACTGATATTGTATAGCAAAATAAGACCAATTTTAGTTGATTTAACAAAAAAAAGTCATGTGGCCTGAGGACTCGATAAAATTTTAACGTTGCAACAGTCAACGTGTTAAATGATAACAGCCATTTTCTGAACAAGGGTTGCAAATGAAAGCAAGAGAATTAAATAAATAAAAAAATAAATACCCCTAATATTTTTTTTAAAATGTCTAAATATGATAGCCGTCCCATGGCCGAGCTAGTGCGCTTGGCTACTGATCTAAGGGACCTGGGTTTGAGCCCCAGGTTAGGCACAGATAGATGTTTGTGTTGTTTTTCTGCTGAGGTCCTGCCATGCTCTCAGACCTTCTACTATGCATATAAACTGACAGGCTTCTGTCAGACCTCTGTGGCAAGCAGCTGCTTGAGGGGGGGGGGGGGGGTACTTTTTATTTTTTTCAATATGATGGACATTTATAAGATTTATTTACAGTGAACTTCCAAGTGTAAATGTATATTTAAGAGCTTGTACATGATATTTTTGCAATTTTAGATCTTGATATATTGGTTGACTTTGCATATAAGTTCAGTGCTCTTTTTAATGTTTGTGTGTTTTGTAAATGGGGCACATACTTGAAATAATATGGTAATATTAAAATTAGCTTCCCATAGAGGGTTTAAAGATGGCTAATTTGAATCTTTTATATATTATTATGCTAAAATGCCTAACAAAATTATTAGTTTCAAAAAATGGAAATCTATCCACCAAGTATTCCTTGCAGTCTCTTTGTGATCACCAGTTAATGCAGTGTTATCAATTTAGTCATTTTACTCCTGATTTCCCAGTTTTACCTGAGAGACTTTATGGTCTACATAGCCAATTTTTATTGCACATTACAACAATGACACACCTCATCTCCTTTAAAAGTTAAACACTTTCCTCTTTTCAATGTGGATAGGAGACCTCATTCACCAGTTTTTAGATTCCTGGTACTGTAGTGTCTGTTTCACTTCTTTCAATTTCAGCATTATATTTAAAATAGTTTGTTTTCATAACATTAAAAGTTTGACAAAAATGAGAGGTGGGTTACCAAATACCTGCACAGATGAGCCAGTCCAAGTTTACTTGCCACCAGGGCCGCATTTACCATAAGATGCATTAGGTGCAAGCTGGGGCCTCACTCTCTATGGGGCCACATTTTAAAACCTTACTCCTCACAAACAATATAAAAAACAGCCTAGTTATAGTTGCAAAATAAAATACTTATTTTTAAATATTAAATTCATAATATAAAAACTAGATGCAGCTGAAAAATTTGTGAGTCCTCCCACCACCATTTGAAATACATTGTTCTTTCCTTAGAATATAAAACTGACAGGAACTGCTGTATTGCATAAAATTCATGTACATAAGTGTACCACCAACGAGGCAAAAAACAATTAGGGTAATAGCTATTTTGTTCTACATTCTACATATCTACATTCTTCACACAACCATAGAAGAGTAAGAATAGAAATATAATTGTATACTGTTCTTTTTAGCTTATCGCTATTCCTTAGTTTTCTATTCTAAGGTTCTATTGCATGGTCATAACCGATCGAAGTCATTAAGTGTCATTCGTACACAAGCGTAACAACTGATAATTTAGTTACTATTATTTGGCTAGTATTTGTAAAGCACTATACAAGTGTATATACCAAATTATATGGTTAAAGCAGTTCTCGCAGTCAGTAAGAATATTTTTCAATGAATTTATTATTCTTATTTTACTGTTACTCATTTATTTTAACAAAACCAAGATACTACTGTTTCTATTTTTGTATTTTTTTAGCTTTTAACGTAATTATTTATTTTATTTATTTATATGTTTATTTTGGATTTAATAAATATTTATTTCATTTTTGATAGTATAATACACATAATGATGCCAAGAAAGTTTGAATCCAGAGCTAGTAAAAGAAAACGACTTAGAAAAAAGGAAAAACAACTAAATAGTCAAAAGGGGGCAATTTTTCCTTCTTACGATCTTCTGAAAATGCTTCATTTTCAGTGAAGTGAAGCATTTCTTAGAACTGAAGTTGTACCTGAAACTTCATGGAATGAAAGCGAAACATTGGTATCAGTATCAGGAGGAGACCAAAGTGAAAATGAAGAACATCGAAATAATGTGGAAAACATAGAAGAGAAAGAAGTAAATGAAACAAATCAAGAGGGTTTAGAAGAAAATTTTGAATTGGAGTCTGTACTTACAAGAAAGCAAGTATCTCTTATACTACCAATATAGCAGTGTGGCCAATTAGCAATAATGAACAATTTATTGAGCATATTTTAACAAATATGCCTAAGAATGTTGATAAAATCGAAAATTTAAAAAACGAATATACATAATGCAATAGAATATATGTCAGAAATGTAAATGAATCACATTTTTACTGTAAAAAAGCAAATGGAACAAAGGAGAAAGGTGAGTGGCTAATTTTTTCAGAAACCAGCAAAGGAATTTACTACTTTGTTTGTAAATTGTTTTCTAAGTCAAATAATAGCTTAATGAATGGTTTTAATGACTGGAGAAATATAACACAAACCATTCATGATCACACAAGATCATAAGCATTCTACTGAGCGTATACGAGTGATGTGCACATATCGCAAAAGAAAATCGAGTTCTGTGAATAGTCTATCACAGATTCTGAATTGATGAAACAAATACAATCTGAAGAAAATTATTGGAGAGAGGTTTTAAACAGAATAATAGCTACCATAAGTTACTGAGTAAACTAGGACTAGCATTTAGAGGCAATACAAATGATATTTTGTCTGATTCTTGTAGAAATTATCTTGCTTACATTATTTAAGTGAATTTGATGATTTTTTAAAACATCACATTAAAATGTACGCTGACTGTGATTCTGGCTGATCAAGTTATCTTTCTTACCACATTTGTGATGAATTCATAGCATTAATAAGCTAATAAAACAAGAGAAATATTAATATCAGAAATTAAGGAAGCTGCTTATTTTGCAATAATACTCGATTCAATGCTAGACATTGCCCATAATGACCAATTAGCTATTATATTTAGGTACGTTACAGCAAATTCTGACATTAGAGAAACATTTATCGGGTTCATCAGTATTACACAACATAATTCCTTATATTTAGAAGAGGTAGTATTAAAAAATTAGAAGAATTATCTTTGGAAATAAAAATGCGCAAAGGACAAAGCTATGATAACGCTGCCAATATGAAAGGTGTCTATACAGGTTTACAAGCTAGGCTGAAAAAACATAGTCCCTCTACACATTATATACCATGCATTAGTCATTCCTTAAATTTAATTAGCAACTATGCCGTGAAATATTGTCCAGAAGCAGTGCAATATTTCTGTCTTATTCAAAATGTATATAATTACTTTTCATCTTCAACAAAAAGATGGGGTATACTCCTTAAACATTCAGAAAAATATATCTTTAACAGTTAAAAGACTAAATGAAACGAGGTGGTCAGCAAGAGCTGACATTATATTGGCTTTGAAACATGGATATAAACAAATTAAAGAGGCATTACTTGAACTATCCATTTCTCCTCATGAAAAAACCTATTTCTAGAGAGCTCATTTAGAAACAGCAATTTTAACAGTTGTGTGGGACAAAGTTTTACAACGAATAAATGTTACTAGTAAATCTCTACAAGATCCCAATATGGATTTGTTGTTAGCTAATAATTTGTTACTGTCTTTAGTTGGTTTTATTTTAGATATAAGAAATAGTTTTGCTGCTTTCAATGAAGAAGCGAATATATTAACGAATGAGACAAAATTTAAAGATAAGAAAAGGGTGAAAAAAGGAAAAAAAAAAGTTGACGAAGTTTCACAATCTAATGATGAGATTATATTACATGGGAAAGAAAATTTCATTGTTAATACTTTTAATGTCATTTGCAATAAGCTATTTTTGGAAATTAATGAAAGAGCAAAAAGCTATTTAGATATATTAGATACGTTTGACATATTTTTTTAAGAAATACAAGTACAAGAGTAGTATTAATGGAATTTTACAAACTTACAGGATTGATATTGACTCAGAAAAATTTGTTGATGAAGTTAAGCAATTTTTAATAATGATAAAGGAAGAAAATTCTTCAGTTTAAAATATGTACAAATTTATAAACGATGGTTAAGGTCTACTTTTCCCGAAAGTACAAACAATTTTAAAAATATTTTTGACGATGCCTATTTCAAATGTAAGTGCTGAACACTCATTTTTGGTGTTGAAACAAATAAAAAATTATTTAAGAAGCAACTTGCACCAAAATAAAACAAGTGACCTGTCGTTATTTTGCATTGAATCAGATGTAATGGACTAAATTTATTATGATGACATTATAGATATATTTGATAAAACCAAAGCCAGAAAAAGAAACTTTTATTTATTAATTTTAATTTAAATTTGAACTGATTTATTTTTATACTTTTTTTAATGCAAATATACACTGCTCACAAAAATTAGGGAATATTTCAAAATGAATATGAAGTGGTAAAAATAAAGAAGCATTTGAATTTTTTTTATTAAACAAGAACATCAGAAAAGCAAAGAGAAGTCAAAGAAAGTTGTTCGATTATGCAAATGAGATGCAAACTCAATTGTCATGATTGAGTAGCAAGTAACATATTGGTGGGGGTGAACAGAAGCATGTCAAACTGGACGAGAGTGCCACACATTGACTGTTCAATAGGGTGAATGGTCACCCAAGACTGCCAAAACACACTGACAGCAATGGGGCATAGACAGGATCAGAATGTCCAGCAGTTCTTGTGGGATCCTCTGCCACTCTTGCTCCAGGGCAACTTCCAGCTCAAGAAGTGTTGTGGGAGGCATTGGACAGTTTGCCAGACATCTTCCCAATGAATCCCAAGCATGTTCAATGGGATTCAGGTCTGGAGAACGTGAAGGACAGTCTATGCATTCGATTCCTGCCTCCTGAAGCATGTTGTTGACAAGATGCGCACGGTGGGGCCTTGCATTATCGTCCATGAAAAGAAAGTTGTTTCCAACTGCTCCAGCATAGGGTACCACTATAGGGTGCAGGACCTCATCTCAATATCTGACAGCAGTCAGCAATCCGTTTCTGATGACGTGGAGGTCAGTATGACCACCAATGCTGATGCCAGCCCACACCACGATTCCACCACCACCGAAGGAGTCCTTTTCTCGCATGAAACATGGATTCTCTCTGTTCCTCGTTCATGCCAGATCAGGATACGATGATTGTCAGGCTGCAGACTGAACCGTGATTCAGAGAAGAGGACAGTTGACCACTCATCACAGGTCCAATGATGATGCTCATCAGCCCACCTTCTACAGGTTCTAGGTGTTCAGCAGATAACGGAATGCATACCATTGGTCGTTGGGCATGCAGTCCAACACAATGGAACCGATTTCATATGGTCTGGGTGCATATCCATCATCTAGTGGCAGCAAGAAACTGTCCCTGCAGCTCTGTTGCATTGCTGCACCTGTTCCTTCTTGCCAATACAGTCAAGTAGCAGTCATCTCTTGCTGTTGTGGCAGATGGTCGATCCTGCCCTCGTCTTCTTTGTACTGTGCCAGTCTCTTGAAAGCAATTCCACAGTCTGCTAATCACGCTTTGGGATGTTCCAAGTGCTGTTGCCACTGTCATCTGTGTTTGACCAGCTTCAAGACGTCCTATGGCTCTCCAGGCTTTGCATTCAGGCAAATCATGTTACAGGGGCATTGCAAGGGCTGGGAAATTGCAGGATGTGCACTTTCAAGATCAGGGAATGTGCAGATACTCCAGTACTTTCAGCCTTTTGTATAGTGCATTTTCACCAATGAAATAAAAGTTGGCTTTGCATCTCATTTGCATAATCGAACAACTTTCTTTGACTTGTCATTTGCTTTTCTGATGTTCTTGTTTAATAAAAAAAAATCAAATGCTTTTCTTTTATCGCTTCATATTCATTTTGAAATATCCCCTAATTTTTGTGAGCAGTGTATGTATACCAATGTTGTATTATTTATATTTCATTAAAATGAGTTATTATGGAGGTGTCGACTTTTATTTCCAATAAACTTAAAAAAAATGTGTATGAATTTGATTAACTGAAATAGACTTGTTTTGAGGTCTCATGATGTGGCACTTAGGGCCTCCAAAAGTATAAATGCAGCACTGCTTGCCACCCTATGTAGAAACTCACTAGCCTATTGCAAATTTAAGAGGCTCCTCCTCCTAATCAAGTGAAAACAATAAAAAATGTTAAACTTGTATTTTAGTTCTATTACATGTATGAACTTGAATTTTTAACATTACATGGGATTGCACAAGGAAAACCAGTACAAGAAATTTGGAACCAGGAGTTCAAGTATTTGGGATATTAACCCTTATTTGATTAGACCTCTATTAAAGAGGCCTAAATCTGCTGAAAAAGGCATCAATCTTTTGAAAAGTCAGTTATGTAGCATGTATCCCACTCATGGCAAAACCAATTTTTTGTAAGCTGTCCCATGGCCGAGTGGTTAGCGCACTTAGCTATTGATCTAAGGGACCTGGGTTCGAGACCCGGGTAAGGCATGGATGTATGTGTCGTTTTTCTGCTGAAGTCCTGCCATCCTCTCAGATCTTCTACTGTGGAACACAATAATATTTGTCGCATTGAACACATTTCTAGCAAGACTGTGTTGCTTTGAAAGCTGCATATCTTCTATTATTTCCTTGTATGGCACATAGATAAAAAAAAACACGTGCTCAGGCCGCGTGAAGCACGCGTGACAAGGGTTGCAAATGAAAGCAAGAGAATTACCCCTAATATTTTTTTTTAAATGTCTAAATATGATAGCCGTCCCATGGCCGAGTTAGTGCACTTGGCTACTGATCTAAGGGACCTGGGTTTGAGCCCAGGGTTAGGCATAGATAGGGCTGCTGAGATCCTGCCATCTCTCAGACCTTCTACTATGCATATGAACTGACAGGCTCCTGTCAGACCCCTGTGGCAAGCAGCTGCTTGAGGGGATATTTATTTATTTATTTTTATTATTACTACTGTTGTATAGAATCAATCTTTTATTTACATTAATCCACAATATCATTGTTGACAGTAGTTTGTTTACAGTAGATTATGAGCACTGCCTGCTAGTAACTGAGCTAACCTTTTCCCTTCATGTGCTACCACTAATCACAGTATTTCTCTAAATGGTAATCAAAATGTCAAAAATAAAAAAATTTAGAAGTCTATTAAAATAGTAATTAAATTTGATGGGCATAGTCACTGGATGATGCAACTTCCACTAGTGATAAAAATGAACATCTGTTAAAAGTTTTGAAAGAATTGCAAATTTTCTAGTCTGAAAATAACATCTACAGCTGCAAAACCAAACTGATAATCTATTTATGGAACAGCAGAGGGTCAAGCAAACATCAGCAGTTGATGCTATTTATAGTGATGCTTATACGAGTGTCTGATCAATGTAGACACAATGCAATTAATTTTCAGGTTTAATGATATTTTTTTAAAATGGAAAAGGAAAATATGTTAAGTTTTAAAGATGTAAATTTTGGTATTTAGCAAAATTTTTAAAAATGCCATTTTAGATTCTAACAAAAAATACTAGAATTAGTGAAAATAAGAAAACAATTCAATTACACAGAGTATTAATTAATTGCAAAAAAAATCTATTTAGCATTCACAAATACTCACCCATCCATTGGAAACTGCCAGTATCCTTTCTTATCCACTGAAACATAAGTAAAATTTCCTTTGTAATGTGCAGGATCACTTCCACCAAAGATTATCTCTCCTCCTACAGTAGCATTGGGATTTCTGTTGAAGATTTTATTATTACTTTACTAATTTTATAAATAAAAATGCTCTGCTAACACTATTATGCTAAGGAAACATGAAATATTGTCTGCTCTTTATGTATTGCCCTTTAATTCAATGGGATCCAAATTTCAGTAATAAAGTCCTTAACCTATATATTTTTTTCATTATGATTTGAAATAGACTGTGCAAAAATCATACATCACAGTCAATGGTAATTCAGCATCAGTGGGTAATAGTACATGTACAAAACATTCTGAAATTCAGCCTTTTTGTAATTTTTTACATATATAATATGCAAATATCATTTGCAAAGTCAAAGTACACATAAAGTTAATTAATGTCAACTATTCAAATATAAAACACTAATCTTATTTCTTTTTCAGTTTTCATATCTAATAACAGCCATCTTACCAATCTACACCACTGCCATGGTAACAGAACATTTTGACTGTCATGTTTCCATCTTTCAACATGTTCCTCTGTCAGTCCACATACACTTCATTTTGCTGCTATCAGGTATTTGGTGTCTATCTTACAGTCAACTATTCTATTTGATGTACAAATCTCAATTAGCCTGTAAACAGTAACTAGGAATAACAGGAAGGAGAAATATATACCAATCCCCATGTGATGATGCACAGAACCAGCCAGGCCTAACATCTAAAATCCAATCCTAACTTCCAAAGATATCTCTTTTGGAAGGGAATAGAAGGGGAAAGTGCCAGATCAGAGTGTTTTGCAGAAACTCACTGATTTTCATTGAGTTTCTGTAACTGTGGTTTCCATACTCTTGAGGTTGAAAAAGAATGGGATCAGTTCAAACTGGCATTTCTTGTAGCTAACAGTACTCTTTTGAGTAAAAAGATGCAGAAGAGACAAAGCCATTTGAGTTATAAGGCTACTGTGCTTATTTCTGAAAGTAGGCATTGGAGGAATAATGAAGTTAAATGTGGCCACAGATGATCTGGTCATCTATGGCCAGGATTTCTTTTTTGTCTACCCTGCTAAGGAGTGGTCAACTTCACAGAGTCCTAGTGCTAACTATTTAAACAAATTGCACTGGTTTAATACAATACTTTAAGCTCAATTATGGATTCTGAATTAACCCTTCCAAGGACACCATCAAACATAGATGGGAGCAGAATCTGCAATGAGAGTTCAAAGATGTCAACAGATATCTTTTGTACCAATATACACGATATTAGCTATAATTACAAAATTAAAAATCTTGAGAACTTAAATCACTCTAGTGGAAGACTACAACATCAATTACCACCTAGTGGCATCAGCTTATC
The DNA here is from genome assembly GCA_038380435.1 of Ryuthela nishihirai. Lineage (NCBI taxonomy): Eukaryota > Metazoa > Arthropoda > Arachnida > Araneae > Heptathelidae > Ryuthela > Ryuthela nishihirai. The sequence continues at coordinate 32,042,541 of JAWZYU010000022.1, forward strand.
ACTTCTACACTTATTCTTTTTTTTTTTGTACTAATATTTCATAGTTTCTTGTACATATGCTTTTTCCTTGTAAAGGCTGTCAAGAGTAAAATAAGAAGAATATTTACTGATGCTTTGAGTTTGTATACCTGCTGGCACAGGCAAGAGATGATTCAGAGGGATTATTTGTCCCTGGTTTTCGCTATTTCAGCAAGTTGGATGTTGAACTGACATTAACGTCTTTTTAGTTGTGATTACCAGTCCTGGTTTATTTGTAGAACATCGAAGTCATGGATATTCTTCACAACCTTCTTTGCTGACATACATTAACTTCTGTTAGTCATTCATTATTCACACTGTTATGCTCCTGGATAGTTTTATTCATTGAACAAGTTGACATTATTTACCACATTCTCAAATATTAAAACTGTTTAAATCCAACTGCATATTAAGATATTAAAAACTTTTAACCTTTCTAAAAAGTTTAAAAAACATTATCTAGCACCTCCCCTCTAGCAACGCATTTTGCCACTCATTCCTTCCCATGGCTTCATCAGGCTCCTTATGATGCGATGCTAGTCATTTTTATGTATGTCTCCCTAATGACATTCTCTGCTGCTTGCACAGTGGGTGCATTTGCTCACACAACAGGAGATTCCACTCCACCAGCAGGGGTGGTATCTCTGTGTTGCAGAGTTAATGCTTATGAAAATTCATCATTATGGATTCTGCATATTTTAACTGGGTTGGGTTGTTTTACCTCTGAGCGGCACTTTTTTGCACACCATGGGCTAAATGGCCAGGCCACAAGGACCCCGAAGGCTCAGAGAAGGTTGGGGGAGGGGACCCACTGGAACAGCTGTTGGGAGACAGATGGTAGCTTCCCGTCAAGGCCATCCAGCGTGTTCTTTAACGTGCACAGAGTATGGCTCTCTCGCACACGGGGCCACGGCTTAACGTCCCATCCGACGGACGGCGGCCTTTCCAAGCCCATCGGTGTCCCCTACTGACCGTGGGCAGGGCGGGAAATTTTGCGGAGATAAATCTCAACGCTGACCCAGCTGGGACTCGAACCTGGGAACTACAGATTACGAGCCTGGCGCACTACCGACTGAGCCACCCCCGCCCCTATTTTAACTGGAATTTGGTAGGTGGTACTATTAGTGGTTATGTAATGGTGTCTGTAAATAGTATTGGTCTGTAAATGGTATTGGTCTGTAAATGGTAGACAGGGGGTCACTGGAAGGAGAGCTATGAACCAATCCCCTGTGATGATACAGAGAAACCAGCCAGGCCTAGCACCTAATGTCTGACCCTGCCTTCTCTTATTGCAGACCATTAGTACCTTTCAAAAGAGATACTCTCTTGTGAAAGTGAACAGAAGGGGGTGGCTGCCAGATTAGTGTGGCCTACTAATCTGGACAACCATGGCTACTTTTTTTTCTACTCTGCTGAGGAGTGGTCAACCACACAGGGTACTGGTGTTGACCATATATACCAACCTGAATGGAATTATGGCTCTGAGCTCGATTATGGATCCTAATTTTGCTGCACTGGTGGGCTTCTGTGGAGGGAAAATCTTCCACTGTGTTTTCTGTTTGTTTGTGGGTTGACAGCCCCAAGTGAATAGATTCACAGGATATGTTTATCAGCTGGTGGATAATCCTGAGCAGAGGTCATTGCAGGCACCTGAACTCTTTGCTTCTACTAGCATCGTCAAATTCTACATTGGAGGAAGTCTTCCAGTGTAGATGGCTTCAGCCTTTATTGGTGGGGGAATGGGTCTTTGCCCCATTGTAATGCTCCAAAGATTTAAATACTTTTAAAGTTTAGTTTTGGACACTTTGTCTGATCCAATTATTTTCATGCTCTGGATAGCTGAGTCAGGCGCCAGGCAATAATTAACAAATTGCCAAAAAATAAAGTTCAATTAAGGTTCGAAATACCAGTGAGCGCTAATGAGTAAGAATTCAAAAATATTCATATTTTTGTTTATCAAATGATTGTCAAAATGTAAAGGTTAATTCTAATCAAACAATTAACGTTGCTCAAGAAAAAAAATTAGTAAAGATTCAAAAAGGTTTATATAACAAACAAATTTATTTTCAAAAACACTCACCAAAACTTCAATGAAAAAGATACTACATCATTCCTACAAACTCTTCAACAAAACTACTTTTTCTCAACTAACTCAAAACTGTGCTCTCTCTCTGTGCTCGTGTTGCACTAATTCAAATCTGACTGTAACTAACAGGTCACCAGGTTATAACAAGAGGCTACAAAGCCAGCACATGTCATGTTGCATGCCGGGAAAGACATTTGCATAAATTGACGAATGGCAAGAGTTATGACACAAGAGGGGGGGTGTCCTTGTACATGCGCTTTACCTGGTGAGAATCGGAAGTTCGGAGTTGCGCATGCGCAATTCCTATGCTCTTGGAAATGAGCGCTGTGATGCCAAAATGAAATAAAAATCCCCAAAATTATAAACATAGTGTAAATTAAGCAAAACTGGTTAAGGTAAACTAAAAGTGAATGAGGGGGCATCACACCATGTCTGCGATTAGGGGGCTGTTTGATATTGTCAGCATTCCCGCTCTCAACAAACAGTTTCTTTAAACATCCCACTAACCATTTTCTCTCCATATATAGTTGGAATGTGAGGACTCTACACAGAGCTTTTTCTCTTGAGTTGGGTTGTTTTACCTCTGAGCGGCACTTTTTTGCACACCATGGGCTAAATGGCCAGGTCACATGGACCCCGAAGGCTCAGAGAAGGTTGGGGGAGGGGATCCACTGGAACAGCTGTTGGGAGACAGATGGTCGCCTCCCGTCAAGGCCATCCAGCGTGTTCTTTTAACGTGCACAAGGTATGGCTCACCTGCACACGGGGCCACGGCTTAACGTCCCATCTGACGGACGGCGCCCTTTTCAAGCCCATCGGTGTCCCCTACTGACCGTGGGCAGGGTGGGGAATTTTGCGGAGATAAAACTCAATGCTGACCCAGCTGGGACTCGAACCTGGGAACTACAGATTACGAGCCTGGTGCGCTACCGACTGAGCCACCACCGCCCCTTTTTCTCTTGATCACACAAGAATTCCATCATTATAATTTAGATATTCTTGGCTAGCAAGAGACAGATGGACAGATAAGGGTCAGATTCTTAAAAATATCTTAAATTTCTCTTTTCAGGGAGGGAAGACAATAAACATCAAAAATGCGTGGGTCTGCTTCTCAGCAGACACGCTAGTGATGCTCTTCTAGGATATGAGTGCATTAATGAAAGGTTTCTTACAGCAAAATTTCAGACAAGCGTTAAAGACTTGAATGTTATCCGCTGTTATGCCCACACTGAGGATGCCAATGAGGATAGGTTTTATGGACAACTTCACGATATTTTGAATTCTTTCAAGAAAGGAGATATTACCCTTGTTCTAGGTAACTTCAATGCCAAAGTTGGTACTAACTCTGACCTTTGGGGAGTGATAGGCCCTTTTGGTATTGGTAGCTGCAATGGGCAACGTCTCCTACAGGTCAATAAACTCAATGGATTCAGAATAACTAACACTTATTACAAACAGCCCAACATACAGAAGTACACATGGGTTTCACCCGGTGGGCTGCATAAGAATATGATTGATTATATATTAATTAACAGCAAATGGGCTAGTTCTGTTAGGAATACCAGGTCATATAGGGGAGCTGAAATTGGATCCGACTATTACCTTGTTAAAAGTGTCTTGCAACTTAAACTTAAAAAGTGTTGTGCTAAACTTAAAAAATTTACCTTTAATACTGAATCTCTGAAAGACCCAGTTACAGCTAAAGCTTACCATGATAGGTTACTTAGTCATTATGACAGACATGGTATGCTTACTACTGAAGTTGAAGAAGAATGGGACCATTTTCAACAAGTTTTTTTGGAAACTAACAGTATTCCTTTAGGAAAAAAGAGGCAGAATTATTTGAGTGATAAGGCACTTAAGCAAGGATTACAGAGAGTGTAACAAACATGTAAAGGCTCAGTTAGCTGCTGATAAGAATCTTTGGCTTGATGGCCTGGCTGATAAGGCGGAAGAAGTGGTTAGGCAGCAAAACAGCAGAGAGCTGTACCAGATAGTTAATGTTTTATGTGGTAGGAAACGGACAGGCATACACAGATTGAAGGATAAAAAAGGTAAAGTTATAGAAGTTGAGGATTCAGTCATGGCTAGGTGGGCTGAGCATTTCAGTGATGTTTTAAACCTTTCAAAAGAGATATTCTCTTTTGGAAGGGAACGGAAGGGGAGGGCTGCCAGTTCAGTATGGCCTACTGATCTGGTCATCTATGGCCACTTTTTTCTTTTTTTTCAACCCTGCTGAGGAGTGGTCAACTTCACAGGGTCCTGGTGCTGACCATTTATACCTACTAGACTGGACTTGTTTATGGATTTGAGCTTGATTATGGATCCTGGACTTGCTGCACTGGTGGGCCTCTGTTGAGGGAGAGTCTGCCGCTGTGTTTTCTGTTTGCTTCTGGGTTGCCAGCTCTAAGTGAACAGAGGCATGGGATACCTTATATCAGCTGGTGGATAATACTAATCAGAGGCCATCGCAGGTACCTGAACCTTATTTAGCTAGTTGGGCATCGTCATGCCTAAACTGGAGTAATGTGTCTCAGGCAGGCCATATGGTTCTTGAAAAAGTCCACTTGAAAAGGTGGTGCCTGAAGTTCCTACCAGCATCGGTGACTCCAGCCTTTAGCGAAGGAGGAACAGATCTTTGCCCCATGCCTGCGATCAGGGGGCTGTTTGATATTGTTGGCCCTACCAATCTCAATAAACCTAATTTCTTTAAAAATCCTACTAATCATTTTCTCTCTGCATGAACGTGAGGACATTACATAGAGATTATTCTCTTGATGTCCTCACGCAGGAATTCCAGCGCTATAAACTAGATATTCTAGGCTTGCAAGAGACCAGACAGGTAAAGGTGAGATACTTAAAAATAACTTTAAATTTCTCTTTACAGGGAGGGAGGATGGAAAGCATCACCAAGGCGTGGGTCTGCTGCTCAGCAGACATGCTAGTGATGCTCTTCTAGGATATGAGTGCATTAATGAAAGGTTTCTTACAGCAAAATTTCAGACAAGCATTAAAGACTTGAATGTTATCTGCTGTTATGCCCCCACTGAGGATTCTGATGAGGATGAGAAGGATAGGTTTTACAGACAACTTCAGGATATTTTGTATTCTGTCAAGAAAGGAGATATTACCCTTGTTCGTGGTGACTTCAATGCCAAAGTTGGTACCGACTCTGACATTTGGGGAGGAGTAATAGGCCCTTTTGGTATTGGTAGCTGCAATGGCAATGGGCAACGTCTCCTACAGGTAAGTAAACTAAATGGTTTCAGAATAACTAACACATATTACAAACACCGCGACATACATAAATACACATGGGTTTCACCTGATGGGCTGCATAAGAATGTGATTGATTATATATTAATTAACAGCAAATGGGCTAGTTCTGTTAGAAATACCAGGGCATATAGGGGAGCTGAAATTGGATCTGACCATTACCTTGTTAAAAGTGTCTTGCAACTTAAACTTAAAAAGTGTTGTGCTAGGGTTAAAAAATTTACCTTTAATACTGAAGCTCTGAAAGACCCAGTTATAGCTAAAGCTTACCATGATAGGTTACTTAGTCATTATGACAGTCATGGTTTGCTTAATACTGAAGTTGAGGAAGAATGGGGCCATTTTAAACAGGCTTTTTTGGAAACTAACAGTACTCTTTTAGGGAAAAAGGAGCAGAGGAGGCAGAATTATTTAAGTGATAAGGCACTTGAGCTTATTTCAGAAAGAAGGAACTGCAGGAATGTCCTTAATCAATACCCTACTAGTCCTAATAGAAAGCATTACAAAGAGCTTAATAAATGTGTAAAGGATCAGTTAGCTACTGATAAGAATCTTTAGCTTGATGGCCTTGCTGACAAAGCTGAGGAAGCAGTTAAACAGCACAACAGCAGAGAGCTGTACCAGATAGTTAATGTTTTGTGTGGTAGAAAACGAACAGGTATACAGGGATTGAAGGATAAACAAGGCAAGGTTATAGAAGGTGAGGATTCTGTCATGGCTAGGTGGGCTGAGCATTTCAGTGATGTTCTAAACAATGTGGTTAGTTCTACTCCCATTGTTTGCAATGATGATAGATGCATTGTTGGCTTTAATGTTGGCCCTATAACACAATCTGAAGTTAGTTTGGCTATTTCTAAATTAAACTTCATAAATCATAAGGGGTGGATGAAATTACTACGGAAATGCTTAGAGCTGGGAATGTTTCTGTTACCATTTGGATGACTGAAATTTTGAATAACTTTTATGATAAAGGCATGGTTCCTAAAGATTTTACCAGAGCTATTATTATCCCTATTTTCAAAAAAGGTGATCGCAGTTCTTGTGATAACTATAGGGGTATCAGCCTACTCTCCGTTCCAGGTAAAGTTCTTTCCAGATTGTGCTTAATAGAATTAAGAATCTGGTTGACAGTCAATTGCGTGATGAGCAATGTGGATTCAGAAGTGGTAGGGGATGTGTGGATCAGATATTTTCACTTAGGCAGATTCTTGAGAAATGTTTAGAGTTTCAGAAACCTTTGGTTGCTAGCTTTGTTGATTTCAAAAAGGCTTTCGACTCTGTTGATCGTCATAATTTGTGGTTGATTGTGAGATCATATGGTATACCAGACCAGTTAGTTAACATAATGAAAGCTCTCTATAATAACACTGAGTCGTGTGTGAGAGTTGGTAAGGCTTGTAGCAATTGGTTTAGCATTACTTCTGGTGTTCGACAAGGGTGCATTTTGTCTCCTTTTCTCTTTAGTTTGGTTGTTGATTATGTTATGTGAAATTTACTTCTAGGGAAAGATTTTGGCCTTAAATGGGCTGGAGATACAAAAATATCTGATTTAGATTATGCTGATGATTTAGCCCTTTTGGCAAATGATGTTGATGAGATGAACTCTTTCATTCGAGCTATTGATGAATCTGGTACTAGAGTAGGTTTGGTTATAAACAGAGTAAAAATTAAAGTGATGAAAATTGGTCAGGCAGGCTGTGATTCAGTTAATCTGAATGGTTGCAGTCTTGAGCAGGTGTCACAGTTTAATTATCTTGGGAGCTATGTAACAGATAATGGTGATGTGCGGCATGAGATTAACAGACGAATAGGTATTGCTGCCGGGACTTTTAAGAACCTATGGAGAGTGTGGAGAAATAGGCGTATACACCTAAAGACTAAAATTAGACTGTATAATAGTTTGGTTCTTTCTAAGGTTAGTTATGGTAGTGAAACTTGGACGCTGTGTAAGCAAGATAACAGGAAACTAGATGCTTTTGATTCTAGATGCTTACGCAGTATCTTGGGTATTAGGTGGTTTAACTTTGTAACTAATGATGAGGTTAGGCAAAGGAGTTTGCAACCTCCTTTAAGCAGCATATTGTGCAGAGAGAGACTCCGCTGGTTTGGCCATGTTGCCCGTATGGATAATTATAGATTGGCGAATAGGGTTATGAACAGTGTGCCTGGAGGCCTGAGAAAGAAGGGGAGACCTAGGATGCGGTAGGCAGACAATGTCAAACAGGACCTTGTTAGAATTGGTGTACAGTGGCCGGATGCAGCAGATGTAGCTCAGGACAGATATGCTTGGAGAATTAAACTGCGTGGTCTGGTTGGACCTCCGTAGCCCATGGCTGCTTGAGGATGAGGATGATGATGATGATGGTTAGTTCTACTCCCATTGTTTGTAATGACGATAGATGCATTACTGGCTTTAATGCTGGCCCTATAACATAATCTGAAATTATTTTGGCTATTTCTAAATTTAAACTTCATAAATCCCCAGGGGTAGATGAAATTACTAGAGAAATGCTTAGAGCTGGGAATATCTCAGTTACTAATTAGATGACTGAAATTTTGAATATCTTTTATGATAAAGGCATGGTTCCTAAGGATTTTACCAGAGCTATTATTATCCCTATTTTCAAAAAAGGTGATCACAGTTCTTGTGATAATTATAGGGGTATCAGTCTACTCTCTGTTCCAGGTAAAGTTCTTTCCATGATTGTGCGTAATAGAATTAATAATCTGGTTGACAGTCAATTGCGTAATAAGCAATGTTGATTTAGAAGATGTAGGGGATGTGTGGCTCAGATATTTTCAGGCAGATTCTTGAGAAATGTTTACAGTTTCAGAAACCTTCAGTTGCTAGCTTTGTAGATTTCAAAAAGGCTTTTGACTCTGTTGATCGTCAGATCATATGGTATACCTGACAAGCTAGTTAACATAATGAAAGCTCTCTATAATAACACTGAGTCATGTGTGAGAGTTGGTAAGGCTTGTAGCAATTGGTTTAGCATTACTTCTGGTGTTCGACAAGGGTGCATTTTGTCCCCCTTTCTCTTTTGTTTTATTGATTATGTTATGCAAAATTCTTTGCAAGGGAAAGATTTGAGCCTTAAATGGACTGGAGATACGAAATTTTCTAATTTAGATATGCTGATGATTTAGCCCTTTTGGCAAATGATGTTGATGAGATGAACTCTTTCATTCGAGCTATTGATGAGACTGGTAGTAGGTAGGTTTGGTTATAAACAGAGAGAAAACTAAAGTGATGAAAATTGGTCAGGCAGGCTGTGATTCAGTTAATCTGAATGGTTGCAGTCTTGAGCAGGTGTTACAGTTTAATTATCTTGGGAGCTATGTAACAGATAATGGTGATGTGCGGCATGAGATTAACAGAAGAATAGGGATTGCTGCCGGGACTTTTAAGAATCTATGGATATTGTGGAGAAATAGGCGTATACACCTAAAGACTAAAATTAGACTGTATAATAGTTTGGTTCTTTCTAGGGTTAGTTATTCCACCATTATTACACTATTACAAAGTGTCCAAGTGAAACTTGGACACTTTGTAAACAAGATAACAGGAAACTAGATGCTTTTGATTCCAGATGCTTACGCAGTATCTTGGGCATTAGGTGGTTTAATTTTGTAACTAATGATGAGGTTAGGCAAAGGAGTCGGCAACCTCCTTTAAGCTGCATTTTGTGCAGAGAGTGACTCTGCTGGTTTGGCCATGTTATCTGTATGGATAATTATAGATTGGTGAATAGGGTTATGAACAGTGTGTCTAAAGGCCTTAGAAAGAGGGAGAGACCTAGGATGCAGTGGGCAGACAATGTGAAACAGGACCTTGTTAGAATTGGTGTGCAGTGGCCGGATGCAGCAGATGTAGCTCAGGACAGATATTCTTGGAGAATTAAACTGCACCGTCTGGTTGGACCTCTGTAGCCCATGGCTGCTTGAGGATGATGATGAATATTTGCTGCAATAAAGCAGTAATCTGCAATTTTGCTTCGTAATATTAATGAATGTGACCTGAAATTTTTATCTAATTTAGCATTAATGTGATCAATACACCTTGTGATCATTCCGTAACAGTTGCATATGAACCGGCATGATCCTCATATACTTGTCATAAATTGGCATTTTTTCATATCATCTCCAAGCTGCATTATTGTGAAAATGTAAAATCTTTAGTGGGCTCCATAGCAACAATGCACCAATTTTGCAGACCGAATTTTATGTGCTGCCAGTGAAGAGGGAAATGATATGGCCTTTGGTTTAAGCACATAATGACAGGTTTAGACAAGCTTTCAAAAAAGTCTTAGCTCATTAACTTTGTAGATTTGCACTCATTCCTCCTGACACGTCAAGAAGTTTTTGAACTTCCTCTGTAAGGTAACATTGCCCAGGAGTTACTCTAATGTTAAGCTGCTATAACTCTTTTCAGATATTTTAACTTCTGATATTTTGAGCAATTATATATCTTACATGAATTAACATTTAAATCAAATTTCTTTCAAATCTCAGATAGATGGTTAACTGGTTTGGTTGAAATGACATGGGTGGGCCATTCCATGCCGATTACATTTATACTTTTCTCCAAAAAAATTTTTCAACTTTCTTTCAGTGTTGTCACTTTTTCATTGGAATATTGACCCCCCCCCCCCCCACAGCCATTTTTATAGCATGCAAATTTATAACTAATGATATAACCATGATTCATTGATTATAACTGAAAACCATAGGGAAAGCATATGTCTAACTAAGAATAACATACTTTCCAATGCAATTTTTATTAATAAAAATATTAATGTCACAAATATGCTTATGTAAACATACTTTTTTACTGATAGGTATGGTTAAAATAAACTTACCTATTTAAATAAAATGAAAAAACAGGCTGTTGCACTAATTTTTGCTTTATCATGTTGTCAAATACTGGTGTCACACCATCTACAGCAATAGTACTGAAACCCAAACCAAGAATTCCATCAAATTTAGCAGCAATAAAAGTCAAGCCCGGTTCAGTTATAGCTTCACCAAATGTTTGACTCTGAATCTATATGCCAAAAAAGATACTTGTGTTAAACAAAATCAAAAATAATTTTGTCAGTGCATAAAACAGTTACAGATCTTTGATGTCAATTACTCATGAGACCATTACTCTGAAATTCAAGTTCCTATAAATAAACAATAACCAAACACTAATACCCAGTTTGATATTGGGAATGCATTTCTGTACAGAGGAGTGCTAACTGAATCAGCATTATGTAGGATCATTTTAGTAGAGTACTTATGGAAATACATTCTAAATTAATAGATTCTGAAAAAAATTCATTGCCCCCATGGCGGGAATCGGACCCACATCTCTCCAGATTCATGCCAGAGCGCGCTAACCATTGCACCACGCGTCGGACAACGAATATTTTCAGAATATGACCTTATAAATCTTCTTCCTGAGATGTGACTGAGACAGCACCATCTATACTCAAGGAGATGCAACTTTTTTCAGTCGTTGCATTTGATTATCAGATGTCCTTGAGTATAGATGTCCTCGCATCTCCTTGAGTATAGATGGCGCTGTCTCAGTCACATCTCAGGAAGAAGATTTATAAGGTCATATTCCGAAAATATTCGTTGTCCGACGCATGGTGCAATGGTTAGCGTGCTCTGGCATGAATCTGGAGAGATGCAAGTTCAATTCCTGCCGTGGCGGCAATGAATTTTTTTCAGAATCTATTAATTAATGTTCTTAACAGGGAATACTGTGCATTCACTTTGGATTGATTTTAATTATATATTTAACGCAGTAGCATTAGCGACCTTCTCATTAACATCTGATAATCAAATGCAACGACTGAAAAAAGTTGCATCTCCTTGAGTATAGATGGTGCTGTCTCAGTCAGGTCTCAGGAAGAAGAAGATTTATAAGGTCATATTCTGAAAATATTTGTTGTCCGACGCGTGGTGCAATGGTTAGCGTGCTCTGGCATGAATCTGGAGAGATGCGGGTTTTTTCAGAATCTAGTAATTAATGTTCTTAACAGGGAATACTGTGCATTCACTTTGGATTGATTTTCATTACATTCTAAAATTGTTATTTGCTACTAACTTCAAAATATTAGGGTTCCATTGGATTATTGGAACATTATTATAAATAGTAAACATGATTTTATTTAGTAAATAAAATGGCCAAATATAGCCATTTTTTAACTCTTTCATGCAGAGGTTTACAGCTAAACCCAAAGTTGAAGCTGCCTAGAATAGATGCATTTTGCTGGAGCTGAAAAAATGATGCAAATTTTCAAGACTATGGCTCCTAGTTTTGTTTTATTTTTCTGTTCCTTGCAACAAAATAGTCAAATTTACCCAATTATTGAGAAATTCATTCTTAACTGATTAGTAAATATTTTTCATTAAGTAATTATTTGCAGAAGTAACATTTGCAGCCATTATATGCAATCAGCAAATTTTTTTTTTTTTAAACAGAGTTACTATTCATCATCATCATCATCCTCAAGCAGCCATGGGCTACAGAGGTCCAACCAGACCATGCAATTTAGTTCTCCAAGCAAGTCTATCCTGAGCTACATCTACTGCATCTGGCCACTGCACACCAATTCTAACAAGGTCCTGTTTGACATTGTCTGCCCACCGCATCCTAGGTCTCCCCTTCTTTCTGAGGCCTTTAGGCACACTGTTCATAACCCTATTCGCCAATCTATAATTATTCATACGGGCAACATGGCCAAACCAACGGAGTCTCTCTCTGCACAATATGCTGCTTAAAGGAGGTTGCAAACTCCTTTGCCTAATCTCATCATTAGTTACAAAGTTGAACCACCTAATGTCCAAGATACTGCATAAGCATCTGGAATCAAAAGCATCTAGTTTCCTGTTATCTTGTTTACAAAGTGTCCAAGTTTCACTACCATAACTAACCCTAGAAAGAACCAAACTATTATACAGTCTAATTTTAGTCTTTAGGTGTATACGCCTATTTCTCCACACTCTCCATAGGTTCTTAAAAGTCCCGGCAGCAATCCCTATTCGTCTGTTAATCTCATGCCGCACATCACCATTATCTGTTACATAGCTCCCAAGATAATTAAACTGTGACACCTGCTCAAGACTGCAACCATTCAGATTAACTGAATCACAGCCTGCCTGACCAATTTTCATCACTTTAGTTTTCTCTCTGTTTATAACCAAACCTACTCTACTACCAGTCTCATCAACAGCTCAAATGAAAGAGTTCATCTCATCAACATCATTTGCCAAAAGGGCTAAATCATCAGCATAATATAAATCAGAAATTTTCGTATCTCCAGCCCATTTAAGGCCAAAATCTTTCCCTTGAAGTGAATTTCGCATAACATAATCAATAACCAAGCTAAAGAGAAAAGGAGACAAAATGCACCCTTGTCGAACACCAGAAGTAATGCTAAACCAATTGCTACAAGCCTTACCAACTCTCACACACGACTCAGTGTATTTATTCTATTACTAACAATAAAATTTTCTCAACATACAATAACTTTATTCTGAAATTTCTATATGGATATATCGATAGTTCAAAATATATGCAAAGTTTTAACAATTCTATCTGTAATAATTCTACCTTAAACATCAAATACAGTCAAACTCGTTTATAACAAAGCAACTTTTTATTATGAATACCTTTTTCCTTTCTTTACTGATATACATTTCTTTCATTAATAATCCTTTAGTTTACATATTTTTCCCCTCTGAAAGTTAATCCTTTGGCAGTAATGCACTTCATAATATCCCAGGTGCTGGTTAACACAAACATTCCAAAAAGGGAATGAACTACGGTCAACCAGGAACAATTAAACAATGAAATTTGTCAGTCTGCTGATTGTTGGGTACATTCCTCGAAGATTGGTGAATAGTTAGAGGAAAGGGGATAATCTCATTTAGGTATTTCATTGTAGAGGTGGCAGGGCAAGTAAACAATGAATCACACAACATTTCTTGTTAATTTTATATTTCGTGAATTCTGTATTTCATTCTTTGCCAAGTGCATGGCCTAAAAATGAGCTACTACTAATTTTGCACTAAGAGTATGAGAAATAAAAAAATTCAGAAAGATCTAAAGTAAGCTGATGTTGCCAAGGTATATGGAATTCCATTGAGTTTGTTTTTTACCTGTAATTAAAAAAGGCGTAGAACAAACATTGGCAGAGTATGTAATATCAAGAGGTGCTGCTTCAAGAAAAAAAAGATTAGATCAGCATTATACCTGCATATTAAAGCATTTTTCCTTTGGTTTGTAGAACTCAGAGCTTAACATTTACCAGTAGTCTGCCCACTACTTCTAGCGAAAAGAAAAAGCAGTGTTCGTTAGATGCATGGATTACTAAAAAATAAGTAGCTACACTCTGTTTCACAAAAAGAATGGAGTGGCAATTCTCCCTTTATAATTTCTTGTCCAATCACAGCTTATTACACAACCACAAAAGTCAATGCAATACCTGAAAATGTATCAATCCTCAACTTTGATAGGGAGCTTTTTATGCAAGTGTTTTACATTCTAATACAAAAGATGTCTCTGTGTGCCTGAAAAGATATAACTTTATTTTGAAATTTCTATACAGATAAGATTCGATTTGTAAGACACTTGAGGCTTCCAGTCTATTTATGTGAACAGTTATGGTAATCACGATAACTCTTCACATAAATGGGCTAAGAGACTGGAATTTTGGCAGAAGCTTAAGAGCAACATGAAGTCATGCAGTGTAAAATATGAACTCGATACATTCAATAGTTCATAAGAAATTGCTCATCATCATAATCAACCTTAAACAGCCATGGGCTACGGAGGTCCAACCAGACCGTTCAATTTAGTTCTCCAAGCAAGTCTGTCCTGAGCTACATCTACTGCATCTGGCCACTGCACACCAATTCTAACAGAGTCCTGTTTGACATTGTCTGCCCACCGCATCCTAGGTCTCCCCTTCTTTCTGAGGCCCTTAGGCACACTGTTCATAACCCTATTCGCCAATCTATAATTATCCATAAGGGCAACGTGGCCAAACCAACAGTCTCTCTCTCTGCACAATATGCTGCTTAAAGGAGGTTGCTGACTCCTTTGCCTAACCTCATCATTAGTTACAAAGTTGAACCACCTAATGCCCAAGATACTACGTAAGCATCTGGAATCAAAAGCATCTAGTTTCCTGTTATCTTGTTTACAAAGTGTCCAAGTTTCACTACCATAATTAACCCTAGAAAGAACCAAACTATTATACAGTCTAATTTTAGTCTTTAGGTGTATCCGCCTATTTCTCCACAATCTCCATAGAATCTTAAGAGTCCCAGCAGCAATCCCTATCCATCTGTTAATCTCATGCCACACATCACCATTATTTGTTACATAGCTCCCAAGGAAATTAAACTGTGACACCTGCTCAAGACTGCAACCATTCAGATTAACTGAATCACAGCCTGCCTGACCAATTTTCATCACGTTATTTTTCTCTCTGTTTATAACCAAACCCACTCTACTACCAGTTTCATCAACAGCTCGAATGAAAGAGTTCATCTCATCAACATCATTTGCCAAAAGGGCTAAATCATCAGCATAATCTAAATCAGAAATTTTCGTATCTCCAGTCCATTTAAGGACAAAATCTTTCCCTTGAAGTGAATTTCGAATAACATAATCAATAACCAAGCTAAAGAGAAAAGGAGACAAAATGCACCTTTGTCAAACACCAGAAGTAATGCTAACCCAATTGCTACAAGCCTTACCAACTCTCACACACGATTCAGTGTTATTATAGAGAGCTTTCATTACGACAAATTATGATGATCAACAGAGTCAAAAGTCTTTTTGAAACCAACAAAGCCAGCAACCAAAGTTTTCTGAAACTCTAAACATTTCTCAAGTATCTGCCTAAGTGAAAATATATGATCCACACATCCCCTACCACTTCTGAATCCACATTGCTCATCACGCAATTGATTGTCAACCAGATTCTTAATTCTATTAAGCACAATCATGGAAAGAACTTTACCTGGAACAAAGAGTAGGCTGATACCCCTATAATTACCACAAGAACTGTGATCACCTTTTTTGAAAATAGGGATAATAATAGCTCTGGTAAAATCCTTAGGAACTATGCCTTTATCACAAAAGATATTCAAAATTTCAGTCATCCAATTAGTAACTGAGATATTCCCAGCTCTAAGCATTTCTGTAATAATTTCATCTACCCCCTGGGGATTTATGAAGTTTAAGTTTAGAAATAGCGAATCTATCATCATTACAAACAATGGGAGTAAAACTAACCACATTGTTTAAAACATCACTGAAATGCTCAGCCCACCTAGCCATGATCGAATCCTCACCTTCTATAACCTTAGCTTTTTTATCCTTCAATCCCTGTATACCTGTCCGTTTTCTACCACATAAAACATTAACTATCTGGTACAGCTCTCTGCTGTTGTGCCATCTAACTGCTTCCTCGGCTTTGTCAGCCAAGCCATCAAACCAAAGATTCTTATCAGCAGATAACTGATCCTTTACACGTTTATTAAGCTCTATGTAATCCTTTCTATTAGGACTAGTAGGGTATTGATTAAGGACATTCCTGCATTTCCTCCTTTCTGAAATAAGCTTAAGTACCTTATCACTCAAATAATTCTGCCTCCTCTGCTCCTTTTTTCCTAAAAGAATACTGTTAGTTTCCAAAAAAGCTTGTTTAAAATGGTCCCATTCTTCCTCAACTTCAGTAGTAAGCATACCATGACTGTCATAATGATTAAGTAACCTATCATGGTAAGCTTTGGCTATAACTGGGTCTTTCAGAGCTTCAGTATTAAAAGCAAATTTTTTAACCCTAGCACAACACTTTTTAAGTTTAAGTTGCAAGACACTTTTAAAAAGGTAATGGTCAGATCCAATTTCAGCTCCCCTATATGACCTGGTATTCCTAACAGAACTAGCCCATTTGCTGTTAATTACTATATAATCAATCTTATTCTTATGCAGCCCATCGGGTGAAACCCATGTGTACTTATGTATGTCGCGGTGTTTGCAATAAGTGTTAGTTATTCCGAATCCATTGAGTTTAATTACCTGTAGGAGACTTTGCCCATTACCATTGCAGCTACCAATACCAAAAGGGCATATTACTCCTCCCCAAAGGTCAGAGTCAGTACCAACTTTGGCATTGAATTCACCAAGAACAAGGGTAATATCTCCTTTCTTAACAGAATACAAAATATCCTGAAGTTGTCCATAAAACCTATCCTTCTCATCCTCATCAGCATCCTCAGTGGGGGCATAACAGCAGATAACATTCAAGTCTTTAACACTTATCTGAAATTTTGCTGTAAGAAACCTTTCATTAATGCACTCGTATCCTAGAAGAGCATCACTAGCATGTCTGCAGAGAAGCAGACCCACGCCTTGGTGATGTTTATTGTCTTCCCTCCCTGAAAAGAGAAATTTAAGATATTTTTAAGAATCTGACCCTTATCTGTCCATCTGTCTCTTGCTAGTCAAGAATATCTAAATTATAATGGTGGAATTCTTGTGTGATCAAGAGAAAAAGCTCTGTGCAGAGTCCTCACATTCCAACTACCTATGGAGAGAAAATGGTTAGTGTGATGTTTAAAGAAACTATGTTTATTGAGAGAGGTAATGACAATTTCAAACAGCCCCCTAATAGCAGACCTGGGGTAAATACCCGTTCCCCCACCACTAAAGGCTGAAGCCATCTACACTGGAAGACTTCCTCCAATGTAGAATTTGACGATGCCAATAGAAGCAAAGAGTTCAGGTGCCTGCGATGACCTCTGCTCAGGATTATCCACCAGCTGATAAACATATCCTATGAATCTATTCACTTGGGGTTGTCAACCCACAAACAAACAGAAAACACAGCGAAAGATTTTCCCTCCACTGAAGCCCACCAGTGCATCAAAATCAGGATTCATAATCAAGCTCAGATCTCTATCCAGTCCAGTGGGTTTATATGGTCAGCACCAGTGCCCTGTGTGGTTGACCACTCCTCAGCAGGGTAGAAAAAAAAGAATAGTCATAGTTCTCCAGATCAGTAGGCCACATTAATCTGGCAGCTCTCCCCTTCTGTTCACTTCTACAAGAGAGTATCTCTTTTGAAAGGTACTAAAGGTCTGCACCACAAGAAGGTGGGGTCGGACATTTGGTGCTAAGCCTGGCCAGTTCTATGCATCATCACAGGGGATTGGTGCATAGCTCTCCTTCCAGTGACTACCTTAGCTACCATTTACAGACCTGACAACCTGACAGTTGCAACTTTTGATAAAATGTACTTCTCTGTTTTCCCATTCGTAACTTCTATTTGATAAAGCCGTTAACTGTTGCCAGATCTCCCCCATTCACTAAGGTTTTATATTAATGTGTCTTATAGCAGTTAGGAACTTGATTTTTTCACCCAATATGTGGTCACAGTGGGAGAACAAGCATATGAAATTTCTGACCATTCTGTAAGTATCTCACCAATTACAGGACCAAAATTTGTTGAAACAGAAATAAAACTTTCCTTAATTTTCATAGGTTGTTTGGGCGTTTTACCTCTGAATGGCACTTTTTTGCACACAATGGGCTAAATGGCCAGGTCACAAGGACCCTGAAACCCTACAGAAGGTTGAGGTGAGGGTACCCAATGGAACAGCTGTTGGGAGACAGATAATAGCCTCTCATCAAGGTCATCCAGCATGTTCTTTAATGTGCACAGGGCATGACTCAAATGTTGGGCCACTGTTTAGTATCCCATCCGACAGACGGCAGCCTTTCCAAGCCCCATCAGTGTTGTCTACTGACTGAGGGCAGGGAGTTTTGAAGAGATAAATCTCAATGCTGATCCAGGAGGGACTCAAAGCTAGGAACTGCAAATTACAAGTCTGGTGCCCTACTGACTGAGCCACCCCACCCCAATTTTCATAGGGTTGGATTGTTTTACCTCTGAGTGGCACTTTTTTGCACACCATGGGCTAAATGGCCAGGTCACATGGACTCCAAAGGTTCAGAAGTTTGGGGAGGGGACCCACTGGAACAGCTGTTGGGAGACAGATGGTAGCCTCCCGTCAAGGCCATACAGCGTATTCTTTAACATGCACAGGGTATGGCTCTCAGCCACAGCTTAATGATCCATCCAACAGACGGTGGCCTTTCCAAGCAAATCGGAGTCCCCTACTGACTGTGGGCAGGGCGGGGAATTTTGCGAAGATAAATCTCAACGCTGACCCAGCTGGGACTCGAACCTGGGAACTACAGATTACAAAAGCCTGATGTGCTACCAACTGAGCCAACCCTGCCCCCCCCCCCCCCAATTTTCATAGGAATAAAGCCACTGGATATGAGAGTGCACTGACATTATCAACACTGGTCAATTCTGCTAGTTGCTAATATAACATTGTAAAAGAAAGTATGCTTCATTGTAAACTTTACAATATTCTGAAATAGAAAATAACATTTTTTATTGCTCACTTTCATAACTTTACATAATAATAATGTACATGACAAAAAGTGCTTATTTCTTGTATAAGGTATGAAACTATTTCCTGTAGCAGAATTACATTTGCAAGTTGTTCTTGTTACAACTAATGTGGGTGTGGCATCTTTTCATTGGTTGTTGCCTTCTTTGATCTCAAAATTTTGCCACTTCATTCTTTATCTGAAATGGAGTATAGTCTTTATTATCTGTGTTTAAATAGTGTGGTGAGGTAGATAGTGTACCAGGTTTGTAATCTGTAGTTCCCAGTTTGAGCAGAGGTGAATTGACCTATCAAGGATCAAAAGAATGAGGGATTGAGGGAATCCTCAGTGGATGATGGGGTAGTGGACTACCATAATCACAGACATAATGACAATAATTTTTGCTTTCTGTTTCATAAAAAGTATAATTTTAAAATTATTGTAACCAAATGAATCCATATCTGTTTTACTGATATTATAGTGGTATAATATTTCAAATTATATTTTGCACAGATTAAAAGGCCAGTTTGTTATTAATGAATTTCTGTAATTTTTTCTGTCAGAATATTCCTCATGAGCAAATAATTGATATCTTAGCAAATAGAAATAAAATGTATGGAAAGTTTTTAAAGCATATGTAAAAAAAGCATTCAAGTAAATAATATTTTATGACATGGGCCATTTTATTGAAAAATTTCATTGGGCTAACCAGAACCTTCAATCTGCTCCTAGGTTTGAATCCCATCTACACCAGCATCAAGATTCTGTCCACTAACCCCCTACCCTTTCTTGTCAGAAAGGGGACACCGATAGGCTTGGAAAAGCCACCATCCTTTGGATGGGACAAAGCAATGTGCAGGAGTCATATCTTGTGCATCTTAAGATATGCTGCATAGTCTTGATGGGAGGCTTAAGTTTCAATGTTTGTAAATCTACCTATAATACACGAATAATATCTCCTTAAAAACACTGGTATGGACTGATATACATTGTGAAAGTTTCTTGTTATTAGAAGTGCACAAATGAGATAAGCTGATGACAAGTCAGTAAAGTTCGGTTTAATGAAGCAGTATTCACTAGGGCATTCACACTTACAGTTCAAATAGATGGAAATAAGTGTATTCTTGATCGACGGACTTGATGGTATTAATACAAGAACATTGCAGAATCACATCATCGCAAAATCACGCACAATATTAGAAAGGAATTCATGAAGTACATCATATAACATAGTAGAAGGATCTGAAATTTGAAACATCTATTTGAACTGTAAGTGTGAATACTGCTTCATTAAACCGAACTTTACTGAATTGTCTTCAGCACATCTCATCTGTGCACTTCTAATAACAAGAAACTTTCACAATGTACATCAGTCCATATCAGTGTTTTTAAGGTGATATTATTCTGGTATTATACATTTACACACTGGGATTTTTGAACTATTACAGATCTACCTATTCTAAGACAACCATGAATACAATTATTAATGTTTAAATAGTCTATTTTTGAAGTTTAGTCTATTATTCTAAAATTAACTAGACTCACAGCTGTACTTATATAATTTAATATTCATGATTTTAGTTGTAATTACAGAATAAAAAATCTTGAGGAGAGCTTAAATGGCTCTAGTGGAAAGCTATAGCATCAATTACCACCTAGTGGCATCAGCTTATTGCTTCCACACTTATTCTTTTTATATGTCAACATCCATCACACTGAAATACAAAAACCAGGGACAAACAACCCCTCAGAACCAGCTGTACTGTGCCAGCAGGTATTCAAACTCATAGGATTGGTACACATTCTTTTCTTCTCTTGATAGCCTTTACACAGAATAGAAGTGTGTACAAGAAACTGTACAAAATATCAGTACAAGAAAAAAGAATAAGTGTAGAAGCAATAAGCTGATGCCATTAGGTAGTAATTGATGTATAGCTTTCCACTAGAACCATTTAAGCTCTCCTCATGATTTCTAATTCTGTAATTACAGCTAAAATCATGAATATTAAATTGTCTATTATTTTTCTTCAAATACATAGTATATTTGGTTTTAAGATAATTTTTTGATCAACATTAATTATAACAAATTTACAGATATAACAAAGTTTGTTGGCTGTTCCTTCAAATTCATTATAAGCCATTTTTTAATCAAGAGCTCCTCTTAAAAAACAAGAGCTATGACAATGAATTCAGTGTAACAGTTTTCTCTTATGATTTGGTTCCTCAACATCTCCCTCCTGCCTTCTGAAAAAATTGGAGGAACAACTTCTAAGCAGTAAGATATGGGATAATCAAATTTGACATATAACTTCCTGTTATAAAGCAACATGAGGTTTGGTCCCCCAACATTTCTATCCCCACAAACATCTAATTGAAAAACACTAAGATGACCAAATGTGACACAGTTTCTCTTATCGTAACAGTAAACTAAGGGTTTTGCTCCCTACCATATATTTCTTCCCTCCTTCCCCACCAAAAGACTTTTTCTAAACTACAAGAGATAGGACCAACAGTGTTGGAACTAGGAATTCTCGGGCCTGGAGCAAAAATTCTGAATCCTTTCCCCTATAATCAATCATTATGGATTTGTTGATTAATAAAATTACAAAATGCTGTCATCAGAATCATTACTGCCATCAGTTGCAACAAAAAAAAGGATGTCTTTTTATGACCAGAGCTGTGGAAATGTATTCACTAACCCTCCAACAGCTTGCTTCAAATCTAGGAAAAATTAAAACTGTAAAATATTTCCAGGGAAAGAACAGCTTTCTTTCACCTTTGAAAGCAGCATCATTGATTTTTTTTTAATGCACAAAAAAGAAGGAAAAAGATTTTACACCTTGCTCCCCATGTTGGTAATCAGATTTTTCTGAATTTCTCCATCTCTTACGAAATTTAAAACATGTTTCGGCAACTTTCTATGAAGTAAAAATCAGATCACAAGGTCAGGACCAGTCATTCAGTCTTCAGCTATAGCAAGAGAAAAGTTATAATCATTTATCTCCTTTATCATATGAATAAGCCAAATTGAAATTTTTAGCATTCAAATGAGCAAAACCTGCATGAGCTGTAGATAAGCCAACCCACTGAACAACAGACATGACAAGTGTCCTTCCCATTGCAATTCAAGTACGATTCCCCCAGATTAATTATCTGTAGATAAGACAATCAGATGTGGTAGGGGATGTATAAGATCAAATATTTTCACTTAGGCAGATTCTTGCAAAATGTTCAAATATTCAGAAACCTGTAGTTACTATAGTACCTGTAGTACCTGAAGTGAATGGAAGGGGAGGGCTGCCAGATTTGTGTGGCCTACTGATCTGGACAACTATGGCTACTTTTTTTTTTCTACCCTGCTGAGGAGTGGTCAACTACACATGGTCCTGGTGCTGACCAAATAAACTCACTGGACTGAATTAAGGCTTGAGCTTGATTAAACAATTATGTAATTAATAAATCTGACAGTTATCTGCCATATACAAATACCAGCTTTTTATTTTAGAACTACAAATATATAAAAAAAACTGTTTACCTGTGCACTCCCAATGCCTACAACATCTGTACTTAAGAAACCAGTCATGCTTCCACTTCCATATTTTATCTCTAGAGCTGTTCCATTAGCTTTATATGTGCTCGATTTGCTGCTATCATATTTGTTGTGAATCACTGTACAGAGGAAATAATAAATCAATATTAAAGAAAAATTAAATTTTCTTTCGCACACACAAAAAATGACAAATGCATATTACTTGAATAAATAATTTCAGTGGTTCTGTAATCTGAATCTAAGAACACTTTCTCAAATGACTGACTTATCATATGACTGACTGAAATTTTGAACATTTTTTATTATCAAGTAATAAAGTTGCTCCTAAGGATTTTACTAGTTATTTTTATCACCATATTTAAAAAGGAAATAGAAATTCTTATGATAATTATAGGGGAATTGGTCTACTTTCTGTTCAAAGTAAAGTTATTTGTAAAATTATGTTTAATAAAAAAATAAATAAATACCCCCCCCCCCCCCAAGCAGCTGCTTGCCACAGAGGTCTGACAGGAGCCAGTCAGTTTATTATGCCAAAGTAGAAGATCTGTGAGGTTGGCAGGACCACAGCAGAAAACAACACCAACATCCATGCCTTACCTGGGGCTCGAACCCAGGTCCCTTAGATGAGAGCCAAGCAAATTTGGTTGCTGGACAATTGTATGATGAACAGGGTGGATTCAGATGTGGTAGGGGATGTATAAGATCAAATATTTTCACTTAGGCAGATTCTTGCAAAATGTTCAGATATTCAAAAAACTGTAGTTACTGTAGTAAACCTGTAGTACCTGAAGTGAACGGAAGAGAAGGGCTGACAGATTAGTGTGGCCTACTGATCTCTACAACTATGACTACCTTTCTTTTTTTTCTACCCTGCTGAGGAGTAGTCAACTACACAGGGTCCTGGTGCTGACCATATAAACTCACTGAAATGGACTAAGCTCTGAGCTTGATTATAGATCCTGAATTTGCTGCACTGGTGGGCTTCTGAGGAGGGGAAAATCTTCAACTGTGTTTTCTGTTTGTGAGTTGACAGCCCCAAGTGAATAGATTCACAGAATATGTTTATCAGCTTGTAGATAATCCTGAGCAGAGGTCATCGCAGGCACCTGAACTCTTCGCTTCTACTGGCATCGTCAAATTCTACATTGGAGGAAGTCTTCCAGTGTAGATGGCTTTAGCCTTTAGTGGTGGGGGAATGGGTCTTTGCCCCATGTCTGCGATTAGGAGGCTGTTTGATATTGTCACCATTCCCTCTCTCAATAAACATAGTTTCTTTAAATATCCAACTAACCATTTTCTCTCCACAAAGAGTTGGAATGTGAGGACTCTGCATGGAGCTTTTTCTCCTGATGTCCTCACACAAGAATTCCACCATTATAATTTGGATATTCTCGACTTGCAAGAGACCAGATGGACAGATAAAGGTCATATTCTTAAAAATAATCTTAAATTTCTCTTTTCAGGAAGGGAAGACAATAAACATCACCAAGGTGTGGGTCTGTTTCTCAGCAGACACACTAGTGATGCTCTTCTAGGATATGAGTGCATTAATGAAAGGTTTCTTAAGCAAAATTTCAGACAAGTATTAAAGACTTGAGTGTTATCTGCTGTTATGCCCCACTGAGGATGCCGATGAAATGGATAGGTTTTACGGACAACTACAAGATATTTTGAATTCTGTCAAGAAAGGAGATATTACCCTTGTTCTAGGTGACTTCAATGCCAAAGTTGGTACTGACTCTTACCTTTGGGGAGGGGTATTAGGCCCTTTTGGTATTGGTAGCTGCAATGGGCAACATCTCCTACAGGTAAGTCAACTCAATGGTTTCAAAATAACTAATACTTATTACAAACACCACAACATACATAAGTACACATGGGTTTCACCTGATGGGCTGCATAAAAGTAAGATTGATTATATAGTAATTAACAGCGAATGGGCTAGTTCTGTTAGGAATACCAGGTCAAATAGGGGAGCTGAAATTGAATCTGACCATTACCTTGTTAAAAGTGTCTTGCAACTTAAACTTAAAAACTGTTGTGCTAAGGGTTAAAAAATGCATCTTTAATACTGAAGCTCTGAAAAACCCAGTTACAGCTAAAGCTTACCATGATAGATTACTTAGTTATTATGACAGTCAAGGTTTGCTTACTACTGAAGTTGAGGAAGAATGGGACCATTTTAAACAGGTTTTTTTGGAAACTAACAGTATTCTTTTAGGAAAAAAGGAGCAGAGGCAATATTATTTGCCAGCTGGGTCAGCGTGGAGATCTATTTCTGCAAAATTCCCCGCCCTGCCCACGGTCAGTAGGGGACACCGATGGGCTTGGAAAGGCTGCCGTCCGTCGGATGGGACGTTAAGCCATACCCTGTGCACGTCAAAGAACACGCTGGATGGCCTTGACGGAAGGCTACCATCTGTCTCCCAACAGCTGTTCCAGTGGGTCCCCTCCCCCAACCTTCTCTGAGCCTTCGGGGTCCATGTGACCTGGCCATTTAGCCCATGGTGTGCAAAAAAGTGCTGCTCAGGGGTAACCCAACCCAGTATTATTTGAGTGATAAGGCACTTGAGCTTATTTCAGAAAGAAAGAACTGCAGGAATGTCCTTAATCAATACCCTACTAGTCCTAATAGAAAGGATTACAGAGAGCTTAATAAACATGTAAAGGATCAGTAAGCTGCTGATAATAATCTTTGGCTTGAAGACTTGGCTAACAATGACAAGGAAACGGACAGCACAACAGCAGAACGATGTACCAGATAGTTAATGTTTTATGTGGTAGAAAATGGACAAACATACAGGGATTGAAGGATAAACAAGGTAAGTTTATAGAAGGTGAGGAATCTGTCATAGCTAGGTGGGCTGAGCATTTCAGTGATTTTCTAAACAATGTGGTTAGTTATACTCCCATTGTTTGCAATGATGTACATGCATTGGTGGCTTTAATTTTGACCCTATTACACAATTTGAAGTTATTTTGGCTATTTCTAAACTTCAACTTCATAAATCCCCAGGGGTAGATGAAATTACTACGGAAATGCTTAGAGCTGGGAATGTTTCTGTTACCACTTGGATGACAGAAATTTTGAATATCTTTTATGATAAATCATGGTTCCTAAGGATTTTACCAGAGCTATTATTATCCCTATTTTCAAAAAAGGTGATTGTAGTTCTTGTGATAACTATAGGGGTATCAGCCAACTCTCATTCCAGGCAAGGTTCTTTGCATGATTGTGCTTAATAGAATTAAGAATCTGGTTGACAGGCAACTGTGTGATGAGCAATGTGGATTCAGAAGTGGTAGGGGATGTGTAGATCAGATATTTTCACTTAGGAAGATTCTTGAGAAATGTTTAGAGTTTCAGAAACCTTTGGTTGCTAGCTTTGTTGATTTCAAAAAGGCTTTCGACTCTGTTGATCATCATAATTTGTGGTTGAGATCATATGGTATACCTGACAAGTTAGTTAACATAATGAAAGCACTCTATAATAACACTGAGTCGTGTGTGAGAGTTGGTAAGGCTTGTAGCAATTGGTTTAGCATTACTTCTGATGTTTGACAAAGGTGCATTTTGTCTCCTTATCTCTTTAGCTTGGTTACTGATTATGTTATGCGAAATTCACTTCAAGGGAAAGATTTTGGTCTTAAATGGACTGGAGATACGAAAATTTCTGATTTAGATTATGCTGATGATTTAGCCCTTTTGGCAAATGATGTTGATGAGATGAACTCTTTCATTCGAGCTGTTGATGAAACTGGTAGTAAAGTAGGTTTGGTTATAAACAGAGTAAAAATTAAAGTGATGAAAATTGGTCAGGCAGACTGTGATTCAGTTAATCTGAATGGTTGCAGTCTTGAGCATGTGTCACAGTTTAATTATCTTGGGAGCTATGTAACAGATAATGATGATGTGCGGCATGAGATTAACAGATGAATAGGGATTGCTGCCGGGACTTTTAAGAATCTATGGAGAGTGTGGAGAAATAGGCGTATACACCTAAAGACTAAAATTAGACTGTATAATAGTTTGGTTCTTTCTAGGGTTAGTTATGGTAGTGAAACTTGGACACTTTGTAAACAAGATAACAGGAAACTAGATGCTTTTGATTCTAGATGCTTAAGCAGTATCTTGGGCATTAGGTGGTTCAACTTTGTAACTAATGATGAGGTTAGGCAAAGGAGTCGGCAACCTCCTTTAAGCAGCGTATTTGGAAAGAGAGAGACTCTGTTGGTTTGGCCATGTTGCCCGTATGGATAATTATAGATTGGCGAATAGGGTTATGAACAGTGTGCCTAAGGGCCTCAGAAAGAAGGGGAGACCTAGATGTGGTGGGCAGACAATGTCAAACAGGACCTTATTAGAATTGGTGTGCAGTGGCCAGATGCAGCAGATGTAGCTCAGGAGAGACTTGCTTGGAGAACTAAATTGCACGGTCTGGTTGGACTTCTGTAGGCCATGGCTGCTTGAGTATGAGGATGATGTAGTTACTAGCTTTATAGATTTCAAAAAAGCTTTTGACTCTGTTTATCCTCACAATTTTTGATTGTTAGATCATATGGAATACCTGACAAGGTGGTTAGCATAATGAGTTGGGTTGTTTTACTTCTGAGCAGCACTTTTTTGTACACCATGGGCTAAATGGCCAGGACACAAGGACCCCAGGCTCAGAGAAGGTTGGGGGAAGGGACCCACTGGACAGTTGTTAGGAGACTGATGGTAGTTAAGGCTATCCAGCCTGTTTTTTAACATGCACAGGGTATAGCTGTTTCACACATGGGGCCACTGCTTAACATCCTATCCGATAGACAGCAGCCTTTCCAATCCCATTAAGTGTCCCCTACCGACCAAGATCAGAGCAGGGAGTTTTGAAGAGATAAATTTCAATATTGGGATTAGCATAATGAAAGTTCTCTTTAATAACACTGAGATGTGTGTAACAAATGGTAAGGCTTATAGCAATTGATTTAGCATTGCTAGTGAAGTAAGACCAGGGTGCAATTTGTGTCATTTCTCTTTAGTTTGGTTACTGATTATGACATGCAGAACTCTTTGCAAAGGGAAGATTTTGACCTCAAATGGTCTAGAGATTTCAAAATTTCCAATTTATATTATGCAGATGGTTTGGCTCTATTGGCTAATGATGTTGATGAGATGAATTCTTTCATTAGGACTGCTGAAAACTGGTAATAGGGTAGGTTTGGTGATAAACAGAGAAAACTAAAATGATGAAAATTGGTCATATAGATGGTGCTTCAGCTGCTTTAAATGGCTGCACTCTTGACCAAGTGTCTCAGTTTAATTATCTTGGTGTCTTGATACTGATAATGAATAGTTAAAAATTTTCAACAGTTTACACTTTATATAAATAAGTCAAGGGATATATACTCCCTCATTCTGAGGAGTTGAGGTTTCAAACTGATGTCATCTGCATTAACATACCTTTAGCTACCATACTAGCATATCAGCAATTGTATGCCCAAGTTGGCTGTCTTTGTGTTAACAAAGCAAACAACTTAATGATTTGATATTAATCCTATAGTGATAACACAAATAAAACATCCACTACACTGGCTATACACTTTCAGCATATAGATCTATATACTATTTTAAAACTAGAATAGGTGAACTGTTTACCTTTATGGTTAGATTTATGGTTTTACCATTTTTGTTAGATAACATTGAAAGTAGTTTGCCCATGGGTGCTGAGAGGTAATATTTAGCCAGTTCATAATGTCGAAGTATCTTGTCCTTTTGTTGTTCGGTGACATACCAGTTATTATCTTACATTGCTAGATGGGTAATCTGCAGTCATTATGTGTTAACTCCTACTACTCGTGTCATCAGAAGGGCTTGCTTTAGACCCATTATAATATGGTCGCTTCATATCTGATCTATTACAGTTGATAATAAATAATGAGATAAACTCAGATAAACTCGACTGTTCAACATCCAGTAATAAAGAGGCACTTTAACATCAATTTCAATTTTAGAGGAAAAATTGTCTGAACCGGGTGGGATACGAACCCACGACCTCCTGATAACATGTCAGGTGCTCTGGACCACTGAGCTACTGGCTGCTGATCAAGATCTACTCTAATTAACGCTATGAACATTCTCTTTATGTCACATATAGGCCTTATTTTAAGCGATTTTTAGCCCTAGCAGCTTTTTATTTGGCAATAGATGGAGAGCATGTCTTACAAGTATGCTAATGATAATAAATAATGAGATAAACTCGTATAAACTCGACGGTTCAACATCCAGTAATAAATAGGCACTTTGACATCGATTCCAATTTTAGAGGAAAAATGTTCATAGCATTAATTAGAGGAGCTCTTAATTGGAGGCCGGTAGCTCAGTGGTCCAGAGCACCTGAAATGTTATCAGGAGGTCGTGGGTTTGTATCCCACCTGGCTCAGACAATTTTTCCTCTAAAATTGAAATCGCCTATTTATTACTGGATGTTAAACCGTCGAGTTTATCTCATTATTTATTATCATTAGCATGCTTGTAAGGCATGCTCTCCATATATTGGCAAATAAAAAGCTTCAAGGGCTAAAAATTGCCTAAAATAACACCTATATGTGACATAAAGGGAATATTCATAGTGTTAATTAGAGGAGATTTTCGGCACCAGTAGCTCAGTGGTCCAGAGCACCGGACATGTTATCAGGAGGTCGTGGGTTCGTATCCACCTGGCTCAGACAATTTTTCCTCTAAAATTGAAATCAACGTCAAAGTGCCTATTTATTACTGGAAGCTATTACAGTTGATACGATATACTTCCTGGATAATATCATCATTATCTGCTATCTGTGACGCTAGCTGAAATTGTATGAATCTCATAGTCAAATGGTAAGGGAAAATTTCCCAACTGAACTTTTTGTCATTGAAAGTGAAAATATTTCACTTAAAAATAAATAATTGCATTTCAGCTTAAAATTTTTAAAAGATGGAACTTGTGCAATGTGTTTTGCTGAACCCTTGTTGGCTTGGCCAAGTGTACATGAGAGATAAGGCGAGTTATATGGCATTATCAGAGGAAGTGAAATGTATATGCAAATGAGATTGACAGCTCCACAGCAGACTCAATACTGATGGGAATGGTGCTGCACTGGTGTTGTATAACTGCCACAGGTTTCTAATTAAATTTTATATGCAGTTAAGTTGAAATTTTGTTGTTGGGGTGACATTCACATAATGTCCTTTAGGACATTAGTGCTGACAGGTAGTATTTAGCCAGTTCATAATGTCCTTTTCAGAAGAGATACTCACTTGTGGATATGAACGGAAGGGGAAGGCTGCCAGATTAGTGTGGCCTATTGATCTGGACAAATATGGATTTTTTTTTCTACCCTGTTGAGGAGTGGTCAACCACACAGGGTCCTGGTGCTGACCATATAAATCCACTGGACTGGATTGAATTATGGCTCTGAGCTTGATTATAGATCCTGAATTTGCTGCACTGGTGGGCTTCTGTAGAGGGAAAATCTTCCACTATGTTTTCTGTTTGTGGGTTCACAACCCCAAGTGAATAGATTCACAGAATATATTTATCAGCTTGTGGATAATCCTGAGCAGAGGTCATCACAGGCACCTGAACTCTGCTTCTACTGGCATCGTCAAATTCTACATTGGAGGAAATCTTCCAGTGTAGATGGCTTTAGCATTTAGTGGTGGGGGAACAGGTCTGTGCCCCATGTCTGCGATTAGAGAGCTGTTTGATATTGTCAGCATTCCCTCTCTCAATAAACATAGTTTCTTTAAACATCCCACTAACCGTTTTCTCTCCATAGGAAGTTGGAATGTGAGGACTCTGCACAGAGCTTTTTCTCTTGATGTCCTCACACAAGAATTCCACTATTATAATTTGGATATTCTCGACTTGCAAGAGACCAGATGGACAGATGAAGGTCAGATTCTAAAAATAATCTTAAATTTCTCTTTTCAGGGAGGGAGGATGGAGAGCTTCACAAAGGCGTGGGTCTGCTTCTCAGCAGACACGCTAGTGATGCTCTTCTAGGATATGAGTGCACTAATGAAAGGTTTCTTACAGCAAAATTTCAGACAAGCGTTAAAGACTAGAATGTTATATCTGCTCTTATGCCCCCACTGAGGATGCCGATGAGGATGAGAAGAATAGGTTTTACAGACAACTTCAGGATATTTTGAATTCTGTCAAGAAAGGGGATATTACCCTTGTTCTAGGTGACTTCAATGCCAAAGTTGGTACTGACTCTGACCTTTGGGGAGGGGTATTAGGCCCTTTTGGTATTGGTAGCTGCAATGGGCAACATCTCCTACAGGTAAGTCAACTCAATGGTTTCAGAATAACTAATATTTATTACAAACACCACAACATACATAAGTACACATGGGTTTCATCTGATGGGCTGCATAAAATATGATTGATTATATAGTAATTAACAGCAAATGGGCTAGTTCTGTTAGGAATACCAGGTCAAATAGGGGAGCTAAAATTGAATCTGACCATTACCTTGTTAAAAGTGTCTTGCAACTTAAACTTAAAAACTGTTGTGCTAAGGGGTTAAAAAATTTACCTTTAATACTGAAGCTCTGAAAAACCCAGTTACAGCTAAAGCTTACCATGATAGATTACTTAGTTATTATGGCAGTCAAGGTTTGCTTACTACTGAAGTTGAGGAAGAATGGGACCATTTTAATAAACAGGTTTTTTCGGAAACTAACAGTACTCTTTTAGGGTAAAAGGAGCAGAGGAGGCAGAATTATTTAAGTGATAAGGCACTTGAGCTTATTTTGAAAAGAAAGAACTGCAGGAATGTCCTTAATCAATACCCTACTAGTCCTAATAGAAAGCATTACAGAGAGCTTAATAAATGTGTAAAGGATCAATTAGCTGCTGATAAGAATCTTTGGCTTGATGGTTTGGCTGACAAAGCCGAGGATGCAGTTAGACAGCACAACAGCAGAGAGCTGTACCAGATAGTTAATGTTTTGTGTGGTAGAAAACGGACAGGTACACAGGGATTGAAGGATAAACAAAGTAAGGTTATAGAAGGTGAGGATTCTGTCATGGCTAGATGGGCTGAGCATTTCAGTGATATTCTAAACAATGTGGTTAGTTCTATTCCCATTGTTTGCAATATGATAGATGCATTGGTGGCTTTAATTGTTGGCTCTCTAACACAATCTGAAGTTATTTTGGCTATTTCTAAACACAGAAATATTTAAAGTACGAGATATGAAACAAACATGAAAATAAAACTGAATGAAAAATTATCACGTAAAAACAAAATAATATAGTTTATGCATCACAATATGTGTGTCTCCCTGCTTAATGTGACTTTTGTGGTTGTTTTCCCTTAGCCAAATTATCTATGTCCACTTCATAACCTGAGATGCAAATTCGAATTGAAGCATGCAAATGTTCATCAGTCAGTCAAGACGAAAGTTTATTTTTTCTAAAACTAATGGCAGAAAATGCTTGTTGACAAATGTATGTGCTTCCAATTGCGACTATCATCGTCTTTGCGAAATTGATTAATCCTTCAAATTTTTTTGGTAAGCATCGATGAAATTTTTGGATATTTTCTAACGAAAGTGCGGTCTTTAATGTTTCATTGTATTGCAATTTCAAAACTTTCATCTGTAGTTGATTTGGTACATCATCAATGTTGACATTAAAAGGGTTCAAAAATAATCGCATTTCGATGTTATTTTTATGAAAATTCACAAATCTTGTTGAAAATTCCATTTGTAAATCTTCAATAATACAAACAAAAGTTTCCCTTTGTGTTTGCCATCCATCTGTAGATACAGATTTGCAACATATAAAATTATGTAGATTTTCTTCCATCATATGTTTCTTCAATAGACATTGTTTGGCTTCAAAAGCTTTTATGTCAGAAAACAGTTCTGCTAGTAATTTACCTTGGCCCTGCAAGTTCAAATTAAGTTCATTAAGGTATGTTGTAATATCTACCATAAATACAAGAGACATAATCCATTTTTTATCCGATAGTTGTGGGACAGTATTTTCGTGTTCCGTCATGAAAATATCTATTTCCTCACATAAATTAAAAAATCTTTTTAGAACAGCACCTCTACTCAACCATCTAACAGCTGAGTAGTAGATAACATCCTTATACTCTGAATCTATTTCTATCAAGAATTCTTGAAATTGGCGCTGTTTCAGACCATTGCATTGGATGTCATTTACAGTTGATATCATGGTGTCCATAATGTCTTTAAATGATGATAAAATTTTGCAACAAAGTGCTTCCTGATGAATGATGAAATGAAACACCATTGGTTTATCATAACCTAAAATCTGTAATTCTGCATGAATTCGACCTACTACTCACGCCAAGTTGCATGGTTATATCACGAAGTATAGGTATAAAATTATTTTTAATTTATTTTTCATATTATTAAATGTATTATTAAAATAATTCAACATACGGGCCACATGCTATGTAAGTATGGTCAATCTTTTATGGGCCACCAAAAATGCACATGGGCCGCATTCGGCCCGCGGGCCGACGATCCCTGATCTAAAGCCTCAGAAACTGATGAGAACTCATAACTTGAATTTTCATTTGAATCATCAGTAAGTCTAGAGATAATCTTCAGCATCAACAAGATTATGACAATGAACAGAAGTTGTCAAACGAGTTTTCTGTAGTGTTTAGCACATCTTCAGTTTTATTCTCACAATTTAGATTTTTTCCTGTAAAAATATGCGGTACTGTTATTATATCATGAATTCTTCTCAAACACATTTACCCTATCACTCATAATAGAGGAACTATCTTGTGTATCTGCAATTGGGCCAGATAATGTCCATTATGCCATGCTCCAACATCTCACCATCAATCGAATTTTCCTCGGGGAGCAGTTTCCAGCCTTCTAGTGGAAGGCTATCATCTTAGCCTTTCCCAAGCCAGGAAACGATCCCAAGATTCCCTCCAATTATCATGCAATAGCATTGTTGAGCTGTATGTGCAAGGTGTTGGAAAGAATGGTAAATGCCAGATTCACCTGGTATTTAGAACTTCACAACCTTCACAAACCAATTTAATTACGAGAAAATAGTAAGTGAAAAAAAAATACTTCAGTTATCAATTTTTATTATAAAAATTCAATGCTGCACAACAGTGCAGCAATTGATCACTCATATGAACGCTGGGGCACCCAGGTACATGTCCCAGATAACAGTAGAGCGAACCCTGTTTGTTACGCATGGGTCTCCAGAGTCAATGCTGCATAATGGAAACCATGTTAACTAAGGTCCATCGGCAATGACGCCTGCAGTTCGCATGGGACTACCATCATTGGACAGTGGACTAGTGGAAAAAGGTTGCTTTCTCCAACGAATCGAGGTTTCTACTCCACAGAAGTGATGTGTGATGGCGGATACAGTGTCAGACACACAAGAACCAACACCCAGGCACACTTGTCGGTCAAGTAAAGGCCAGTGGTGGCAGTGTGCATGTCTTGGGGATGTTTTCCTGGTATGACCTGGGACCGCTGGTACCACTGGATGGGTCCCTGAATGCCAATGGCTACCTGTCCATCCTCGCTGATCACATGCATCCCTTCATGTTGGACATTTACCCTGGTGATGATGGTGTCTACCAACAAGACAATGCACCCTGCCATGTCGCTACGATGGTGCGTGACTGATTCAAGAAACACGACAGCGATGTCTCTGTTCTCCCTTGGCCAACGAAATTGCCCAACTTCAATCCCATAGAGCACTTGTGGGACCATTTGGATCAACAGGTTCAGTGTGCAGACCCACAACCACATCATCTCCAGAACCTCTGTGCTCTGCTGGAGTCCAAATGGGCATGTGTGCCTCTGGCAACCTACCAGGGCCCCATTGCATCCATGCCACACAGTCTCGCCACTGTCATCCGGTCCAAGGTTGGTTATTCCCTTTATTAGGTAGGTGGTTATATTATTCTGATACGACTGTCTCAACATTTTGTTTTATCTCAACATAGGAAAAGCAAAGGATTTATCTGATTTTGACCAAAGCCAGATCAGTTATGGCAATACACCTTGGTAAGAGCATCTCTGAAACAGTAACACTAGTAGGCAGCTCATGCTATGCAGTAGTACCTATCAAAGATGATCCAAAACAGGCCACACTTCAAGCTGTCGACAAGGCATGGACCAGCCATGCCTCATTGATGCCAGAGGTCAGCACAGGATATATCGTCTTCTCCGCAGCAACAGGAGGGCCACTGTGGCTGACATATTAGATAGGTGGTTTTAATGTTTTGGCTGATCGGTGTATATTCCAATTATTTCAAAAACAATTATACTTTTTGTTTATAACAGATGAAATATTACAGTTATTAAGAAGAATCGTTGTGCAAAATAGGTCATGACAAAAGGATATGATAAAAAGAAATCACAAATTAGAAGAAATTAAAATAGATGTTCCAGAAATGAAAAATTCAAATTTCAAATGCAATCTATACTTAATAGTTTGAATCATCAGTTTTCTTCTGTTCTCAAACCTGGAAAAGAAACTGTGAATGACAAACTAATGATTCCATGAAGAGGCTGTTTAATATTTAGACAGTACATTCCCAGTAAAGCCAAAAAATTATGGTGTGAAACTGCAAAAAATCTTTTATACCTGAAGGATATGTATACATCATCAGAGTCACACAGGGAAAATGGATAAAACTGTTGGTTTCACACATGAAGTTGTGATGCAATTGATGGAAAAATTGTTACATTAGGGTTGCATCATTTATAGACTGGTTGTATACAAGTGAGTCTGAAACACTTTTACAGAATGAAATGTACATTTGCATCACTCTGAATAGTATAAAAGAAGGAATTCGAAAAGAAATTATCAAAATGAACATGGGAAAAACAATAGTTGTCTTTGTAAGATCAGAAAGTTGTCAAATGTATCGTATGATGATTACAGTACATCATCATAAAGCTAACTGAAGCAACAAAGGAAAAAAATATAAATGAGACAAAAGACAGAAGACTTGTAATCTATGATACACTAAGAAAAGAGTTAATATAAGTGAAATTGAAATTGGAAATGCATCGAATGTTCATTCTGTATATCTGAAAAATATTACTAACTTTAAAATTTCATTAAAATTTGCTCCTTTCACCAATATTTCTTTCTGTTCCAGTAGTGAATCATCCTAAAATGCAAGTGCACACTCTTCAAAAAGATGAAGGTCGAACAAGGATACTAAATAGGTGTTCTTGACAAAAAGAACCAAAAGTCCATGACAGTCAAGAAGTTAAGAAAAAAAAAATAAACAAAGAGACATACATAGTAGATACATAGAATACCTGTAGATAAAGATTTCCATAAATACTATTAGGAAAAAATTATTGGTGACAATGCAGATTCCTCACTATCACAATAATTTTTTCCAAATAGTATTTATTAAACAAATATCCATCTTCTGTGAGAACTGCCCAGAAAAACCTTTATTGTGCCTTGACCATTTTTAATGATAATCACAAATAGCCGTTTTCATTCATATGGCAATTTTCTTTTTAAAAAATACATCAAACAAAATGCTTAAGAAATTTTATCAGCCAATATTTTGCCATTTCAGATTTGTTATGCATATTTTGTTATATCAGTCAAGGAATTTCACAGATGAATGAGATAAATAACTCTTATCTGAATATATTTTACTGCAAATAATTTCATTTGCATATATATATATTGATGCTGACTGATTTTAAATCATAGACATAAATTTAGGTTTCAATAACTATGGTAAAACTTCTAATTTTAGGTACCCCAATAATAGTTTTGCAATTTTATCCACTTTTTATATGGTCCCAACCAAATAACCATAAGAATGTTAAATTTAAATTTATTTTACGTATCTTCAACTTTACATTTCTTTTTTTAGCCTTGATTATGGTAATTTCACATTTCGCAGTTCAATTCTCATATTTTTTTTCCAAGTCAATGAACTTCTCTGTTAGCAATCTGGAATAGTCATATCTAATAACTTAGTGCATATTTTCAGTTGGTTGATGAATTGCTGCATTCATAGAGCACAATTTTTCTGTGCGTCATTACAGTATTTGCATATAGTACTGTGTGCCATAATTTCATGTCAATGTCCACTGTTGGTAAAAATTCCTGAACACACCTATTTGTGCATGCTTTTAGCCAATATTCACACACTAAATTATCAATTTTGTTAAACGTTCATTATTCCAAAGTATTTTTGTGCCATCAGTCATGTCATTGTGTGCTCTGATTCTAGGAAGCTTTTCTTGGTTTTATTACTTTCGAAATTGCTTTTTTTTAGTTTGTCAATTGATATTTTCATTTCTGTCTATTGATATGTGACAGAAATGCTTATTATCATATACATTTATTTGCTTTCTGAACTATGTAACCAGATGATTCTACTATCCTTTGTTTAATTTTACTTTTATTTGTTTATTCTTTAAATTATCTTCCCCCCCCCCCTTAAATTATTTAATCTAAATAAATATTATAACTGTTATATTTCATGCAGACAAGCTATGTAGCTTTGTGGGACAACTGTAAATAATTCTGTAACCCATGACTATGAAAATATAAAGATTCATTTATTATTACAGTATTGTGCTGATTTCACACTTTTTTTGTTTTTGTTTTAATATTTAAATATATCTTTAAAATATTTTTTGAAATCAATACAGTTAGAAACACAAAGTGATGCTACGAATGAACAGACTCCCATTATATCTGACAAGTGGTTCTGTTATGGCAGCTAATAACAGATGATTAATGATAACATTGGGATTGTTGGCTTTGGCACGTTTCAAAGAACTTTAAAAATATGAATTTGTGGATATGGGACAGTTATATAACACATCAATCTTTTTCAGCAACCAGAAATTACATGTGCCAGTTTCATACTCAGAAATATTATTTTAATATGCAGAGATGTTGAAAATGAACTACAGTCTTTCCCCTGAAAATAAGACCGGGTCTTATATTAATTTTTGCTCCAAAAGATGCATTAGGGCTTATTTTCAGAGGATGTCTTATTTTTTCATGTACAACAATCTACATTTATTCATGTTCAAAAATCTACATTTATTCAAATACAGTCACGTCATCTTCTGGAACATCATCATAACTCTCCAAACCCTGAATTTCTTGCGACTCCATTTCCTGTAGAACCATTGGCCCCAATCTCTCAGGTCCAGCAATAGATTATAATTAAGTATTTACAAATACTTAATTATAATTTATATTTAATTATATATTATTGTTTATAATTTCTGCCGTGTGTTGCAATGGACGTACTAAATGCATCCATCTGGCTGATGATCTTAACTGGGGCTTATTTTTGAGGTAGGGCTTATATTACGAGCATCCTGAAAAATCATGCTAGGGCTTATTTTCCGGTTAGGTCTTATTTTCGGGGAAATATAGTATACACTCAGAACACTAGAAAAAATAAAGCAAACAAATCTTATCAATGGGTTAGAGAAATAACTCTTTCTATCACTTTTGCATTTGCACTGTTATTGTGTTCAAGCATGCATATTTTAAATGGCTTGACAAAGTTTTATTGTAAGCAATCTACATTCTGCTTTAGTGTGTGTAATTTTCATTCCCTGATTTTACTTTCCTCAATTTTATATATATATTAAAGGTGTTCCCTTCAAACATTTAAAATAGGGATTTCACTGTAGATATTAGTCTAAGATATTTGTTAGTTCTTAAAATATCAGAAATTACTAGCATTGCAATGGGATGAAATTTTACTTCTGTATCACCTTAGTTCGCTTGTGCAGATCAAAAATATATCATTTTCATAAAGATATTCAACAGCAGTCTTAAAATATCAATGATGCATTACAGTGAAAATCAACAACATACAGAGTGGAAGACAAGAATAAGACACCTGTGATCATAATTCACTGCGGGCCAGACTCCAAAATGCTCATCAACAGTGAGCAAATTAACAAGATATCTATTAGAGTTAACTTTTTTTCACAAATTCCTTCAACCTCTTTGTAATGAACATTATACTCTATTTAACTAAGCTCTTCTTTTTGATTATCTTCCATAATATTATGGTTAATATCGAATGTATATACATCAATCAGCCAATACATTAAAACCACCTCTGTGTTATACAAAGAAGCACATATGCAGCCAATCAGTGTCATGTGCCAAAGTTGCGAATGATATACACCCAATTCTGTTTTTACATGGATTTTTTTTTTACACGATTTTGATTTAACACAGTTTAGAAAAAAATTCCAATTCTCTTTTTACACAATTTATTTTGATCTAATATGATTCAAACAGCACCTTTTTAAAAAATCTCCATTTGAATTTAATTCTGAAAAAATATTCCTATTCAAGAAAAAATTCCTAGAATTTACATTTATAACAAAGATGCTGCTTTTAGAGTCACATTTTTTTAAGTAGTTTTAAACTTTGAAAATGTTCTATATATATATATACACATTTTGTGCACTAAAATCTCCAAAATAAAAATGACACTAACATAACTATACAATTTTTCTCTATTTTATTCTCTTTTTTATGGAAAAATTGTACATAGCCTACTTTATTCCAAATAAAGTGGCAACATTGAGTTCCGAGAATTCCCCTCAATTTTATCTTCAATACATACATTAGTCTTGGTCTCTCATTTCATGTTTAAAGTTAGATGTTTAATAGAAGAAATTGAAAAAAATTTTGTTTCATTTTTTGATGTTTTCAAGCGATGAAAGTGATTTAATTCCAGTATTACGCAAACGAATGTGTCTATTGTCAGAAAGTGACAAAAAATAAAATCTAGTTAATAAGCATATGTAAGTCATTTTTTTGCACTTTTGTATTCTTGAATTAGTTACATATTATATTCTTTATGAAGGAATAATTTACTTTATATATATATCTTTATTCATTATTTAAATACATTAATTTTATAAAAAAAATGTATTTAAATAATGAATAAAAATCAATTAAAGATTTTGATATGATTTGTTTGAAAACAACTTATTATTTGTACTGGTTTTTCATGCCTGGAACCAATCTCTATTCTTTCATATGCACTGTATTTTTTTTTACATGGTTTTATTTTGCATGGTTTTTTCGGGAACCTACCTACCGAGTAAAAACTGAATTGGGTGTATGTCATACATGGGTCAGAGCTCTCACAGGCAGCAAAGGATTTATCTGATTTTGACAAAGGCCAGATCATTATGGCATGATGCCTTGGTAAGAGCATCTCCGAAACAGTGACCCTGGTAGGCTGCTTACACTATGCAGTAGTTAGTACCTATCAAAGATGGTCTGAAACAGGTGACACTTCCAGCGGTTGACAAAGAGTGGGCAGGCCATGCCTCATTGATGCGAAGTCAGAGCAGGCTATCTCATCTTGTCTGCAACAACAGGAGGGCTACTGTGGCTGACATTACCCATAATTTCAATTGTGGTAAAGGGCCCAATGTGTCCAAACACATAGTTCATCATAAGCTCTTGGATATGGGTCTCCACAGCTGCAGACCCATTCATGTGCCTATTCTCACAACCATTCACCATCGTCAATGCTTGCAGTGGGCATGTAATCATCAACATTGGACCATAGAAGACGAAGTGAGTTGAATGGTCAGACGAATTTTGTTTTCTGTTACACCATAAGGACGGACGAGCTCGTATGCAGTGTTTACCCACAGAAGCCTTCTCACCTGGATGCACTGTGGGACAGATCCCGGTGGCTGGAGGGAGTGTGATGATCTGGGCAATATTTTCTTGGGGAACACTTGGACCAATTATCCCTGTAGAGCAAATTCTGACAGCTGTCACTGTAGGGACTAGGCAGTTAGGGTAGAAGGAGTGAAGGCTGGAATCACCATTTTTGGTGGCAGCCGCTTTCCCGCCTAGCGACAGAGCACCGGCGGCGGATCCAGTTTGGGGAGCCAGATGAAGAAAGGTGACAAGAGTCAGCCTGGCACTGCCATCGTGTCTGTTCCCTATTGGCCGAGACACCCTAACATCCCCAAAGGACATGTGACCTCATCCGGAGGGGTGGTTTGAACTTTGACTTGTGTGCGGACCACGAGATTGTGCAGATCTGCGAGCTTTGTTCTGTATCTAGCGGTGGGACCGCTGAGGCTCATTATAGCCTGTGTTGCATTTGGCCAGTGACTGTACTGGGTGGGCAGTCACTGTATGTATATAGTTAAAGTATAAATAAATAATGTATATGTGTGAAATGCATGAGTTTGTGTATTTGGCCACCTGAGTTATTCATCCTGACGAGATAGGGACAGGTACCCTTCTGCAAAAGCTCTCACACACGTAGTCAAAAAAGAATTCAGCCCAGACAGGCCTGTCTACAGTCACCTACCTGAACATCATGGCTGACCAAGTACACCCCTTTATGGCGACTGTATTCCCTGGAGGAGATGGAGTCTTTCAACAAAACAATGCCCATATTACACTGTAAAGAAGATTCAGGAATGGTTCCTAGAACATGATGAGGAATTCCATTTATTTCCATGGCACCCAAATTCGCCGGACCGGAATCTTATCAAGCATTTGTGGTTTGAATTGGAGAAATGGGTATGAGTAGCATCACCCCAACCACATAATTTACAGGAACTGTGGTATCTTCTGTTGCAGTCATGGTACCAAATATCAAGCAACACCTACTAACATCTCATTAAATCTATGCCTCATCGGGTGAGAGCTCTTTTGGCAACAAGAGGAGGACCTACATCATATTAAGTAGGTGGTTTTAATGTTTTGGCTGATCAGTGAATGTATACAAATATAATCATTTTTTGGGGGGAGGGGGTAAATTGCCTAAACATATGGATAGAACAGTACAGTTTTGGAATATGGAAATTTGGAGGAATTATAAGCACTTGTGCAAATGAATAAATTCCAGTATTTCTGGCAATTTATACATATAATGTAACGATCATTAATCAATGCATGAATACATATTGGTTATTGATTACTAATTACTAGCAATCAGGTCCAGATATAAAAAAAATCTGAGGGGGGGAGGCAATACACTGGATTTTCACTGCAGTATAACATTTCCCACTCCTTTTTACAAGTCTTTAAAATTTTCCTGAAAAATGCATGAAATATGCATGTTTCATAATTTTTCCCCTCTTTTACCCTTATTAGCATTCTGAAAAAGTGGGTCATGCCCCCCTCCCTTCAGATATGGCCCTGAGAGAAATAATATAAAAAGGCACATATCAGATTTTGGTAGTGGCTCCTTGAAAACCAGGAGAAAAATATTTTTAAAAAGGAAACATAAAGAATGGATCAAAAAAGCAGCAGAGTTGGCAGGTATTACACAGTGACAATCAAAAATGAAGGTTTATAAATTCTTAAGAAATCTGAATAGCAGTGAAATGCAAAAACTTGCTAAATCAGTTGAAGATGGTTATGTGGAAGAAAGTGGTCAGAGCACCTGCATGTGGGACATGCCAGGTGCTCTGACCACTTTCTTCCACATAATTTTTCTGGTCATGGGTTTGTTTCAGTTCATGTTTTCAGGTTATGGGTTTGTATCCCACTTGTAGCAAAACTCAATTTTTCCAGCTATCTTATTTACAAGTTCTTGTTAAGAAATAATAAACTTACATATTTATCACATTTTATACAATTAACATTAGAATATATCGAAAAAATATTGCAAATAAATAACTTACGGCATGCTATGTTGGTCCATTTGCATTTTTTTGATGGCACCCAGAGGTTAGAAGAACCAGTATCAAACACTACTTTGAAATTTTGTGGTGGGGTTCCAATGGTAATTGGCCCATAATATTGTGCCTATTAAATCCAAAAAATAAAAATTGCAATAAGATTTACAAAATTATTTTAAAATACTGAAAAATTAAAATTGCACGATTTTGAAATGAGAATTTGGAGGAATTACAAGCACTTATGCAAACGAAGAAAGCCCAGTAATTTTGGGCAATTTATGAAATATATCAATTATTAATCAATATATGAATACATATATATATATAAATAAAATAAATAATACTCCCTCAAGCAGCTGCTTGCCACAGAGGTCTGAGAGGAGCCTGTCAGTTTTATATGCATTGTTTACTAATTACTGGCAATAATACAAAAAAATATGCAAGATGCAGATTTTGGCAGTGATTCCTGCAAGCCACTCCTTCATGCACTGCATACTGAGAGTGGTAACGGCCACTTTTTCATTTTTTCTGCCCTGTTGAGTGGTCAACTTCACAGGGTTCTGGTGCTGACCATTTATACCCACTAGACTGGACTGATTTATGGCTTTAAGC
Organism: Ryuthela nishihirai; assembly: GCA_038380435.1. Classification (NCBI taxonomy): domain Eukaryota; kingdom Metazoa; phylum Arthropoda; class Arachnida; order Araneae; family Heptathelidae; genus Ryuthela; species Ryuthela nishihirai. Next base: position 32,085,250 of record JAWZYU010000022.1, read on the forward strand.
TTGATTATGAATCCTGGACTTGCTGCACTGGTGGGCTTTAGTTGAGGGGAAATCTGCCACTCTGTTTTCTGTTCACTTATGGGTTGCCAGTCCTAAGTGAACAGAGGCACAGGATATCTTATATCAGCTGGCAAATAATCCTGATCAGAGGCCATTGCAGGTACCTGAACTCTCACTTAGCAAGTTGGGCATCGCCAATCCTAAACTGGTGTAAAATGTCTCAGGCAGACCATATGGCACTTGAAAATGTGGTGCTTGAAGTTCCTACCACCATGGGTGGCTTCAGCCTGTAGCAGTGGGGGAACAGGTCTTTGCCTCATGCCTGCGATCAGGGGGCTGTTTGATATTGTTGGCCCTACCTCTCTTAATAAATCTAGTTTCTTTAAAATTCTACTAATCATTTTATCTCTGCAGGTACGTGGAACGTTAAGATGTTACATAGAGATTATTCTCTTGTTGTCCTCAAGCAGGAATTCCAGCGTTCTAAACTAGATATTCTAGGCTTGCAAGAGGCCAGATGGACAGGTAAAGGTGATATACTTAAAAATAACTTTAAATTTCTCCTTTCAGGGAGGAAGGATGGAAAGCATCTCCAAGGTATAGGTTTGCTTCTCAGCAGACACAGCAGTGATGCCCTTCTAGGACATGACTGCATTAATGAAAGATTTCTTACAGCAAAATTTAAAACAAAAATTAAACTTGAATGTCATCTGATGTTATGCTCCCATAGAGGACTCTGATGAGAACCAGAAGGATAAGTTTTATAGACAGCTTCAGGAGATTTTAAATTCTGTGAAGGAGATATTTCTATTGTGGTAGGTGACTTCAATACTAAGGTTGGTACTGACTGACATTTGGGCAGCAGGTAAGTAAACTTAATGGTTTAGGAATAACTAACACATACTTCAAACACCAGGACATTACTTCAAACACCAGGACATTCATAAATATACATGGGTTTCACTTGATGGGTTGCACAGGAATGTAATAGATTACATTTTAATTAACTGCAAATGGGCTAGTTCAGTTAGGAATACCAGATCATACAGGGGAGCCAAAATTGGGTCTGGCCATTACCTGGTCAAAAGTCTCTTGCAACTGAAGCTTAAGAAATGTTGTGCAAAGTCAAGAGAATTACTTTTAACCCTGAAACTTTAAAAAAAATCCAGATATAGCCAAAGCATACCATGATAAGCTGATTAGTCATTATGACAATTCTAGTTTGCTTACTGCTGAAGTTGAGAAAGAATGAGAAGTTCAAACATGCTTTTCTTGAAACCAACATTACTCTTTTAGGTAAAAGGGAACAAAGGAAACAAATTATTTGAGTGATAATGCTATGGAACTTATTCCTGAAAGAGGAAGTGCAGGATTAATATGAATCAACACTCTACTAGTCTAACATAAGGCTTAAAATGAGCTTAATAAACTTGTAATGAATCAGTTAACAGCTGATAAGAATCTTTGACTTGATAACTTGGCTGATAAAGCAGAGGAAGCAGTTAGACAGCACAACATCAGGGGGTTATACCAGCTAGTGTTATATGTGGGAAGAAACAGGCAGGTACATAGGGATTGAGAGATAAACATGGTAAGGTGATTGAAGGTGAGGATCTTGTGATGGCTAGGTGGGCTGAGCATTTCAGAGATGTTCTAAATAATATGATTATTTGTGCTCCCATTGTTTTTATAAGGATTACTGGCTTTAATGTTGACCTTATATCACATTCTGAAGTCGCTTTGGCTATCTCTACATTAAAACTGCATAAATTCCCCAGGGGGGATGAAATCACCATTGAAATGCTTAGAGCTGGGAACACTTGTGTTGTCACATGGCTGACTGAATTTTGAATATTTTTATGATAAAGGTGTTCTTCCTAAGGATTTTACTAGAGCTATTATTGTCCCAATTTTTTAAAAAGGTGATCACACTTCTTGTGATAACTATAGGGGAATTAGTTTACTTTCTGTTCCAGGTAAAGTTCTTTGTATGATTATACTTAATAGAATTAAGAATTTGGCTGATGGACAACTGCGTGATAAGCAGTGTGGATTCAGAAGTGGTAGAGGATGTATTGACCAAATATTTTCACTTAGGCAGATTCTTGAGAAATGTTTAGAGTTTCAGAAACTTGTGGTTACTAGCTTTGTAGATTTCAAAATGGCTTTTGACTCTGTTGATCAACAAAATTTGTGATTGATCATTCAATCACATGGAGTACCTGACAAGTTAGTGTAATGAAAGCTCTCTATAATAACGCTGGGTAATGTGTCAAAATTGGTAAAGCTTGTAGCAATTGGTTTAGCATTGCTTCTGGTGTTCAACAAGGGTGCATTTTGTCTCGTTTTCTTTTTATTTGGTTATTGATTACGTTATGCAAAATTCTTTGCAAGGGAAAGATTTTGGTCTTAAATGGTCTAGAGATTTCAAAATTTCTGATTTAGATCGTGCAGATGATTTGACCCTGTTGGCTAATGTTGATGAGATGAATTCTTTCATTAGGGCTGTTGATGAGATTGGTAATAAGCGTACGTTTGGTGATAAAGAAAAAATTAAAGTGATGAAAATTTGTCGTGCAGATGGTGCTTCAGTTGCTTTGAATGGCTGCACTCTTCAGCAAGTGTTTCAGTTTAATTATATTGGGAACTATGTAACAGATACTGGTGATGTGCAGCATGAGATAAATAGAAGAATAGGAATTGCCACTGGGACTTTTAAGAATCAATAGAATGTGTCAAAAAATAGGCATGTACACACCTAAAGACTAAAATAAGGCTGCATAATAATTTGGTTCTGTCTAAGGTTAGTTAAGTACTGAAACATGGACCCTTTGATTCTATATGTTTACACAGTATCTTGGGCATTAGGTGGATTGACTTCATAAGTAATGATGAGGTTAGAAGTCAACAACCTCCTTTGAGTAGTATTTTGTGCAAAAAGAGACTGTTGGTTTGGCCATGTTGCCCATATGTGTAGCTACAGATTGGCAAATAGGATTATGAGCAGTATGCCCAAAGGCTTCAGGAAAGGGGGGAGACCTAAGATGTGTTGGGCAGACAATGTCAAACAGGGCCTTACTAGAATTGGCCAAATGCTGTAGCTGTAGCTCCGGACAGACAGCTGTGGAGAGTAAAATTATTCAGTCTGGTAGTACCTCCATAGCCCATGGCTGCATATGGATTTTGTATGTATGTAGAAGGAGTCATCAACCTCCTGTGAGCAACATTTTGTGCATAGAGAGACTGCATTGGTTTGGCTGTCTTGCCCATATGCAGATTAGCAAACAAGATCATGAACAGTGTGTATAAAGACTTCAGAAAAAGAGGAAGAACTAGGATGCAATCGGCAGACAATGTCAAACAGAACCTTGCAAGAACTGTGCTGAAGCAATCCCCTGATTTAAGCTTGTATGATTGATTTGAACTATTATCAACAAATTGCTTCTTAAAGTTTTGAAAAGCCTGGAAATTAACAAAACACTGCTATTTTTAAAAATGGAAGATTTTGGAAGTAACGATGTATGTACGAATTATTTCACTATATCATTGTAAAACATCTTATTAAAACGAAAATATTTCTGCATTTGTTTTTATAATAATATGCAAATTAAATTCTGTTTAATCTGGTATATAGCATGACCTATTTCTGTTTATTAGTTGCTCAAATTATTATAAAGCTGACTTGTTTATTTGGCCTGGCAACAAGCCTAGACTTTTCTCAAAGTATGGTATCAAGAAGAAAATTACAAAAAGAATAAAAAACTATTTCAAGTAATTATTTCGTTTATTTTTTTCTCTCTCTATTTTTCTGTTATTCAGAAATAACCTTTTATTCATATGCATTATAATTATTTCTATCAATTTTCTTTTAATAAATTTTTATTTGCATTTTTTTTTACTACATGACTCTAAAATAGTCCTATTAAAATTAGACATCTTTTTCATTAAATATTTTATTTACAGAAAACCCAGAATTAAATGTTGATTAATTTGGCATAACATGTCATAATTCCTTTCTTAAGCTATTTGGCAATAAAGTTCTAAAGTTAATATTTTGGCTAAGCCTATAAAAAATTATCTTTCACTCTGAATGTAAACCAGTTTTTTAGGCTAGGCTGGATAGGTTAAAGCCATTTGACTACATTTTAGACCCGATATCAGACTAGTGGATTTGGTTGTTTGTTTTTCTACACTGAAGCACCCTCCTGATTTTAAGCCCATGAATTTGATCTGAACTATTGAGAATTTGATCTGAACTATTGAGAATTCATTTATTCATAAAGTTTAGAAATTCTGCTGCAAATTAACCAAACATTGCCATTTTTAAAAACTGAGGATTTTCGAAGCAATTATGAAGTACATATATCTAATATTTCTTAGTTTTTTTCATTTTATGTTCTCTTTTCTGCCTTAAAACTATTGATATATCTAGAATTATTTTTATCATTCATCCCAGCATTCAATGGTGCTCTCTTGCTGCTGAAACCAAAACCATAATAAGCATAACCTGCTGGTAAACTAAGCCATGGTCCAGCAAGAAGCGGGGCAGTAATTAGTAGCAAGTATCAGCACATATGCTGTCATCAACATTGGATAATTTTTCAGCCAGTATTTACCAAAGTTATTTTATTAACCATTATTAACCAATGTATAAATTTTCAGTTCAATATTCTATTTGCACTTTTATAATTAAACCTCCATTCTTATTTCCAGATATATTATGATTTTATCTCCATATATTTATATGTATCAATCTTTCAGAATTATGTTATATCGATAATTATGATAATGGACAGCTTACACTTACAACTTGTTTCATTTTTACTTCTATGGATTTATTGATTTTATTCCTATAGAACTTTCAGAGTCATGCTACATCGCTGGCTGTGACAATGGCTGACATACAACTATTATCATTTAATTCTATCAATTATTGATTTTATTCCCATATATTTGTAATTATCAATCTTTCAGTTGAGTTGTTTTTTACCTCTGGCTGGCAAATTTTTGCACACAATGGGCAGCACACTTAATGACAGTGACAATGGACTGAAAACAAAAATAAATGAAGATCTGAAATTTTTAAGGATGTGATTTGATAAGAATAAATTATCTGTTAATACAAAACAGACAATATACAGGGTGTCTCAAAACTTTTAGGGGAGGTAGATAACATCTAAAGGAATGAGAATTGCATAGGAACCCATAACTGGAAACGTCATGGGAAAGTGGTAGTAGAGGTACAAGATCTGAAAGGACACAAGACAGTGATTAATGGGAAAACATTTATTGGACATAATTATTACAAATGGCGTACTAGATGGCCTGCCCTCACTTCTGCTACCTCTTAATGACCCATAATCGCACAAATTTTGATGCGCACGTGCAATCAAACAGTGGCCTGGTACGTCTGTGTGGGAAGCATTCTTGATACATTCGTTGAGCGGCTCATCCATTGCCCTCAGCTATTCCATACACTAAGTACATGTCTGCTAGCTCCCTGATCAAATACCTTTGCATGCTCTTCGTAAGCCGACTACCGCTCGAATGAGGAAATCCTAAATTTCCCCTATAGCGCACTGATGAACAGCGCCGCCTATTGACTTACAGTGCCGTTTCCGGTTATGGTTTCCTACGCAATTCTCATTCCTTTAGATGTTATCTACCTCACCTAAAAGTTTGTACCTATATTTTTGAAACACCCTGTATATATATAAATATGCAAAGAGGTATTAATACTGATATTGGAGATCTATATTATTATACTTTAAAGTGTTTGTTTTCATCTCATAATAGTAAAAATTTTCGGTGTGACTGTCAAAAAATAAACTCTACAGATGCAATGAAATATCTTTGCTATTTTTGATAAACTCTTAACTTGGAAGAATCACATAGAAAAAATAGTTAAAAGTATTAAAAGAATTATGCCTCAAATTGAGAGAACTGTTAGATATATGTACTTTGAAAAAAGGTGTATTTTGCATTCATTCATTCTAGAATACAATATGGAATAATTATCTGGTAAAGAACATACGAAAGTTATTTGAAGTTAATAAAACAAATACATAAATGTGTGAAAAGTAATGACATTTAAAAGAAAATACGATTCCCCTTGTCATAGTTTTTTGGATTTAAATTTATTAAATGTTGAACAAATATATAGGTTAAAATTTTTAATATTTATGCATAAAAATATTCACGTTTCACAGGGTTGAAAACTTATAATCTATGGAAAACGTAAAACTAATTGTTCCTAAACCAAATAATGAATTGATAAAAAAAATTGGGTTTTTCCAGTCCTGAAATATTTAATAAATCACGATATTTGCTGTACAATGAATTCAGTTTAAAAACCACTCAATCTCAAAGATGAAGAGTGCAAAAGTTGTTACAGACTAAGTTGCATTTGTAATCAGTTGCAATTACAATTATCATATTAGAACTTTAAAAATGATCTTAATAAGTATTAACTAGTCTAAAATATATCCTTATATACTATACAAAGAATAATAGACCAATTAACAATGTAAGTATATTTACCAATGTATCGGTGGCTGGTACATCTACTTGATTTAGCTTCGCCTGATGTTACAATAGTTATTTTGTTATTGCAAACAACAGGTCACAACATCAATGCCACTTCATATATTCAGTACTATCAGTCAAAATCTGATGACTGTTACATTTATTATGTTTATATGCCATCCATTGATGTTTTTTTACTTAGCTCATGCTGATATTACAAGCAACCAGTCCTTTGCGAATGCACGCATATTTAGATGTTATTTCAATACAGTCAATGTATATTTATCCTCAGCTTGTTGATGCATGATAATATATTACTCCATATAGCTGATAAAAAGCAATTGTCTCTAATTATATATCTTTTAGTGATGGTCTATCACCACATACATTGATATTTAATTATGCTACCATATTCATTGGAGCACAAAATGTTTCTTTCAAGCTATCGATTTAGTTCATAGTTGTTACTTAAAGCTGAGAATAATTACTTTGCTATATGTATAATCTACATTGTAAGTCCACTGGCACATATCATTGTAGAGACAACAGTTGCACTTTCCTCAGTTTTTGAGACTCAAAATGTGTACTTTAAGCATTAAAAGTTTTAAAAGTCAATTTACTATGTTCTTAAAACAAGTTTAAAAATAGTTTCATACCAGTGCTTAGATGTCAGCAGAGCATGAGCTGTATCGGCACTCAATGTTCCCAGAGCTACGTGTTTCACCATCTGTCAGTTACAGGGCGTCTTCAGGCTCTATCAGTGAGAGGCTGTATAGGTGTGTGCTATATAGGTGTCTTGTTCATTACGTCAAATGTCAGTTGATGTTACATAATATCTTTTGATTGGTGGTTTAGCAGGAGATTCCATGCTGATGGAATAGGGGGTATTTCAGTATCGCATATATTATTACATTGTGCATGTATTAGCATTTTTTCAGCGTATTGCAATTGGAACTTGGTCTTTGAAACCATTAATGTGTATAATCTATGTTGCAAGTCCACTGGCACATATCATTGTAGAGACAACAGTTGCACTTTCCTCAGTTTTTGAGACTTAAAATGCGTACTTTAAACATTAAAAGTTTTAAAAGCCAATTTACTACATTATTAAACAAGTTTAAAAATAGTTTCATACTTGAATACATAAAATAGTTCATCAATGGATTTGCAACGTAGATTATACATATAGCAAAGTAATTATTCTCAGCTTTAAGTAACAACTATGAACTAAATCGATAGCTTGATATAAAACATTTTGTGCTCCAATGAATATGATAGCAAAATTAAATATTTATGTATATGGTGATAGGCCACCACTAAAAGGTATATAATTAGTGAAAATTGCTTTTTATCAGCTATATGGAGTAATATATTACCATGCATTAACAAGCTAACGATAAATATACATTGACCGCATTGAAATAACATCTAAATGTGTGTGCTTTTGCGAAGGACTGGTTGCTTGCAATAACAGCATGAGCTACGTAAAGAAACATCAATGGACAGCATATAAATGCAACAGTCATCAGATTTCGACTGATAGTACTGAATATATATGAAGTGGCATTGATGTTCTGTTGTAACACAGGCAAAGCTAAATCAAGTAGATGTACCAGCCACCGATACATTGGTAAATATACTTACATTATTACAATTGTTATTGGTCTATTATGCTTTGTATAGTATATAAGGATATATTTTAGACTAGTTAATACTTATTAAGATCATTTTTAAAGTTCTAACATGACAGTTGTAATTGCAACTGATTACAAATGCAACTTAGTCTGTAACAACTTTGGCACTCTTCATCTTTGAGATTGAGTAGCTTTTAAACTGAATTCATTGTAAAGCAAATAACGTGAATCATTACATTTTATTAAACTAGCTGTATTGAATATTATTTAATTTAATAAATTTACCAAAAGATATAAGAAATATAACTATTATAACATTTAAAAAAAGAAATTAAGTTATAATAATTAGTAGCTTAATAGTCGTATGTATCAAACTGATGTACTGTTTTGTACATACCAAATACTATTCTGTTAGTATATAGAAGCATACATTGGTACAAGGGTTCTAAGTATGATGAGCTAAAAATTATATTATTAATCCACTAGCAAGTTAAACTGTTAAGGTGAGTTGACTTAAATGTGTTGAATTTGAATAATTACTACTATTATTATAAAATTATAAATACTGCTTGCATTTTCTCAATCATCCATCAGTTCAAATTAAAACTTTTAAAGCATACAAAAGTAGGTAAAGAAAAAAACTTCAATCTCTTTAAAAACGAGATTCCCAGGTTCTCTAGAAGAGGTTGGGTCATTTTACCTCTGAGAGGCACTTTTTTGCACATCATGGGCTAAATGGCCAGGTCACATGGACCCCGAAGGCTCAGAGAAGGTTGGGGGAGGGGACCCACTGGAGCAACTGTTGGGAGACAGATGGTAGCCTCCCGTCAAGGCCATCCAGTGTGTTCTTTAACGTGCACAGGGTATGGCTCTCCCACACACGGGGCCACATATTAACATCCCATCCAATGGACAGCAGCCTTTCCAAGCCCATCGGTGTCCCCTACTGACCATGGGCAGGGCGGGGAATTTTGCAGAGATAAATCTCAACGCTGACCTACCTGGGACTCAAACCTGGGAACTACAGATTATGAGCCTGGCACGCTACCGACTCTCTGGAGGAGATATACATTCTTCTAGTTAATATAAATATATAAAAGTCAGCTTAAAATTTTAATTAATTTTGTTTTTTTTAGGTTCATGAATTGTATTTTTGTGGTTGTGGCACCAAAACTTTTAATTTATGGAATATATATTTTTTTGGGATTTAGATGTTTTTTTTTTTTGAAATAATGCAGTCTGAACTCAGAAATTTAAAAAAAATGAAAGTCTCTCAAACATTACTTTCCTACAGTAAGAAAAAAAGAGTATTAAAACTGAACCTCAACAGCTACCAATACATGAGGAGGCATCAACACATTTTGCCTACTCAGTCAGATGACCCCCAACCCTGTATGTTTCACCTCCCTACAATTATGCTTGAGGTTGTCGATCCATCCATCCACCCAAATATTTAAGTTATAAAATATATATAAAAAACCTTTTTGCCATTAAAATATGGACAAAACTTACATCCAAGTAATTTGATAATGGCTCAGGAAAAGGACCACTTCCCAATAGATGCTTTCTAGGTAATGCTACTTTTACTGGGGTGCCAACTTCTTGCAAATGGCGACGAACAGACTTGAAATGAAAAAGAGGAATCCTGCAAAAGAATAAATGCAAAAACATCACAACAATCACTACAATTCAAGTAAAACTATATTAATCTGCATTAACGCTAACCTGATGCATGTTACATTATTTCACAAAAGAATGCAGATAAAGCCAACAATATCAGAATTCTCACCAACTATTGATTCACTCCATAATACAGAGGGAGTTCAAAAAGTTCTTGATGTGTCTAGATTTGCACTAATTTCTCCGAAGTTAATGAGCTATGAATTGTTTGAAAGCTTGCCTAAACTTGCCATTACAAGTTAAAAACATAGGCTGTATCATCATTTCCGTCTTCACTGGCAGCACATAAAGTTCAGTCTATGAAATTTGTGTTGTTGCTATGGAGTGTACTACAAATGGAAATTTTACAATTCCACAAAGCTTGGGAATGACATGAAAAAAATTCATGCTGATTTATCACAAGTATATTGGAGTGATGCAAGTTCAGAGAAGGATCACAGAGCTTTGAAGACCTCCCTCATGCAGGAAGACCAAATGAAGCCATGAATGAGAGAAATATCATTGCTGTTCATGAAATCGTTAAGGAAAACCTACACATCACTGTTCAGGTAGAAAGTTGAGATGTCAGTCTATTGATTGTCTATGTAGAAACAATTATTCATCAACATTTAAAGTTCCAAAAAAATCTGTGCCAATGGTTGCCCCATAAACTGACAGAACAGTAAAAAAAGGGCTATATTTGACTCATGGAAGGATATCCTGGCAATGTTTCAATTAGTGACCCCAAATGGTTAACAGACATCGTCAGAGGTGATGAGATATGGTTTTATTACAACTCCCAGAAAGATCTACAATTATGTTTGGGTTCCAAAAGATTAACTGCATCTCCAAATCCTCCAAAAAGACTTTTGCTCAATAAACAGGTTGTTCGATTTTCTTTTAATTCCCAAGGAGTGGTAGCCTTGGACACCTTACCTAAAAAAAATGACTGCAAATGGCCAATACTACACTACTGTTTTGTCCAAAATGGTAAGGAGATGAAGGTGCAGCATCCAACAACAGCTGGGTCAACAGTTCTCCTTCATGACAATGCCAGTGCTTACAAAATCTATCAGTTACAGTCTATCTGGAAAAGGAAAAAAATAAAAATAAAAAAGCTACTCCATTCTGCATATTCACTCAATCTTGTACTGTGTGATTTTTGGTTGTTTCCAAAAATTAGAAAGGAACTTACTGGGAAGCCTTTTTCACGGGTACAAAACCTGGGAAAATGCATCAAGAGTATTCCCTACCATGAATACCACCAAGCATTCCAGAATTGGCATAGACACTGGAGGGGAGTACATTGAAGGACACTAAAAGTTTCGTTGAAGTAAGGGTAATGGTTTTTGTGCTGCAGATGCATGTCAAGAACTTTTTGAATGCCCTTCGAAAGTAGTTACACAGAAATTTCCTTTGAGAAAAATTGTGTACATTCAATAAAGTGATGTGTATAAAAACATTACCACTCAACATCATATTCTCCACATTCCTCAATAAAATACATATTTAAGTTAATTTTATTAAAAAAATTAAATACTTCTTATACACATTCATTAGTTGTTAAAGTGAAGGAACTAAATCATACAAGAAGGATAATCTAATTACCATTAATACTTTTTGAACATTACATAATTTTTTAAAATATTACTTTTCTTATTTATTTTTACTAGTTCTACTGTGCATCACAGTTAGATACACAATTAAAAGGACTTTCTTGCTTAGAATATAATTATAAATAACCTAAAATTCTCTGATGTTGAGCAATAAAATTTTAAAGTTTATCCTTCAAACTATTTGCATATTAAAAGTTTCTAGGATAAAACTCAGAAGCTTTTTGGAGTAAGGACAGCACTCAGTCTTCAGTGAAGTGACACTATATGGTGACATTAGAACTGTTTAGAGCTTCTTTCCAGACATCGTGAAGGGCAATTCCTGTGTCTCGGTTGCAGGTGGGGACAGGTGAGGTCATTATTACAATAGCCTCGTGGACTATGGTTCCGTAGAAATTGGATGCATGTGCAAGTAGTGTTGGTGCTCCAAGTCTATTATTGCTGCATACTGTACTTCTAGCTCGGCAGCAGCCATCATTAGCTTGTTTTGGCTGACAGCTGTTTGATTCTCTGTGAATTTCTCTTGTAGAGAAGTTATGATTTTTCCATGTAGTAGACAACAGAATTTTCTGACAAATGTAGGGAAAAATCAATATATGCCCAATTTTTGAAGTAGGCTAGATTTCTCTCTGTCCCTTTTGATAATTTTCTTTAGATTTGGAGCTGGGCTGAAAACAATTTTGATATTTTGGGCTCTGAGTAATTTGAAGACTGATTTGCATAGCACAGAAACGTAAGTATAGGTTGGGAAAGGTTGCATGTTCAGAGATAGTGATTGGGAGGAGAGCTGAATCTCTTCTATTTTCATTCAGAAAAGCTAATTTATAAATAGAGAAATGGAAGCAGAAGAGATTCGTCATGTCATAAGGGCAATTCCAGTATCTCAGTTGCAGGTGGGGATAGCAGACTATGGTTCCATAGAAAGTGGATGCACATGCAAGCAGTGTGGCGTGCTCCCAGTCTATGGTTGCCTCTGCTAGACTGAGACTGCAAACATGCCACACTGCTTGCATCCACATTCTATGGAACCATAGTCCATGAGGCTATTGAAATAATGACCTCACCCATCCCCACCTGTAACCAAGACACTGGAATCGCCCTTCACAACATGTGGAAAGAAGCTCTAAACAGTCCTAACGTCACCATATAGTGTCACTTAAGACTGAGCACTGTCCTTGCCCCAAAAAGCTTACGAGTTTTCTCCTAGAAAATTTTAATATGAAAATAGTTTGAAGAATAAACTTTAAAATTTTATTGCTCAAAAACAAAGAATTTTGGGTTATTTCTAATTATATTCTGAGCAAGAAGGTCCTTTTAATTGTGTATCTAATTGTGATGCACAATAGAATTAGCAAAAATAAATAAGTAGTATGATGTATTATTGGAAATTAGGTTATCCTTCTTGCATGATTTAGTTCCTTCACTTAACAACTAATGAATGTGTATAAGAGATATTTAATTTTTTTTATAAAATTAAAATTATTCAGAAATTTATCATTGTGACCTGCTTGCTTGCCTAATTTCATGATGTATTTTATTTCCAGCTGCAACATTTTCTCTATGGCGCACAGAAACAGGATATGGAATGCTGAGTTTTGGTAATTTATAGGGTGGTGGAGTCCTTAGGAATGAAGGTTTTCAGTGTACTGAGGTTTCAACAAATTGGGGGTGCTTCTGGTTATTGACATCAAGAAAGTTACAATTAATTTCAACACATAATCACTGCATATGTGCTTTTCTGACAGCATATTTTTAATATTATAATAGTAAATCAAGGAAGTTTATTGATCCATTTTTCTCTGCTTCGTGTGTAAATTGAATGGTTGGGAAAAGCAGTATTGAGTTCTGCTATTAAGTTATCCAGCTGTTTTTGGTTCCAGGTCATATTAAAAAAATATCACCCATGTACCTTTTCCAAAGTGTGAGAGTGATGGATGAGAGCCAAGAACTGTTACCCTAGAAACTGCCCTAGAAATTACCCTAGAAACTTTGCTGATTACCCTAGAAATAATTATTAGTTGTGACAAGATGCAATGCCTCAGGCATGCTAAAATATTCAGTTGAGGGTGCAGCACAGCTTCGAACCATTTGGTCTTCAGTCTCATAGTAGCATCCAAAATAGGGGTGCTGGAATACAGAACTGCGACATTGAAAGAGTGGAAAGTATAATAGGTTGGGTTGTTTTACCTCTGAGTGGCACTTTTTTTCACACCATGGGCTAAACAGATAGGTCACATGGACCCTGAAGGATCAGAGAAGGTTGTGGGAGGAGATACACTGGAACAGCTGTTGGAAGACAGATGGTAGCCTTCTGTTAAGGCCATCGTGTTCTTTAACGTTCATAGGGTATGGCTCTCCCGCACATGGGGCAATGGTTTAACATCCCATCCAACAGACGACAGCCTTTACAAGCCCGTCGGTGTCCCCTACTAACCATGAGCAGGGAATTTTGTGGAGATAAATCTCAATGCTGAGTCAGCTGAGACTATAACCTGGGAACAACAGATTAAGAGCTTGGCGTGCTACTGACTGAGCCACCCCCACTCCGAAAGTATAATGGAGTAAGATAGGAGTGTCATGCAGAATTTGGACAAATTTATTAGCTAAGGTATGGTACATTGGGTGTTATCATATAGCAGTTTAAGAAATCAAACAGAGAATGCTCTAAGTTGTACATTTGGGCTTTTGATTTATTAACCAGTGGTCACAAAGGATAAGAAAATCAGATAAAATCAGTTCTCCTTATCTGATTTGATTTTTATAATTGGCTGTAAATAATCACTTTTAATAATTGATCACTGTATACTATACAGTGATTATGTCATAAAGCCAATTAAAATAACTTGTCACTATGCTTTCAATCCCATAATTTAAATGATTTAATTTTGACAAACAATTGTGATATGTTAAGAAAAATGGGAGCTTTACATGTTTTCCTAATAGAGGGAGATAGGAAGGGGCTTTTCTTTAAAGTGTTCAGCTTATGCATCATTTTAGGCAGTGGATCACAATCAATAGATGTGATTTAATATCTTTTAATGTTTGCTCTATTTTCGTAATCTAAAATTTCATTGCTCTAAAACATACCAACTGGTCTGTTTTATCTGCAAGTAGAGTTCTGATGTTTTCTACATGCACACCTAGAAAAACATACTAACACCATACATAATATCCCATAGTTTCATATAAATAAATCGCTCAATAATATAACAAAACTTTAAAATTCTATCTCCCAAACCCAACAGAAGGCATCATAAATGTTGCAACCTACCCCAAGTACTTTGAACCTAACATAAATACTGACCACAGCAAGCTAATATCTGTGCTTGCAGCAAGTATTTAGCTTGATGATGCATTGGAACAACAATGCAACACTCATAGGTATTCATCATCATCATCATCCTCAAGCAGCCATGGGCTACGGAGGTCCAACCAGACCGTGCAATTTAGTTCTCCAAGCAAGTCTATCCTGAGCTACATCTACTGCATCTGGCACCAATTCTAACAAGGTCCTGTTTGACATTGTCTGCCCACCGCATCCTAGGTCTCCCCTTCTTTCTGAGGCTTTTAGGCACACTGTTCATAACCCTATTCGCCAATCTATAATTATTCATACGGGCAACATGGCCAAACCAACGGAGTCTCTCTCTGCACAATATGCTGCTTAAAGGAGGTTGCAAACTCCTTTGCCTAATCTCATCATTAGTTACAAAGTTGAACCACCTAATGCCCAAGATACTGCATAAGCATCTGGAATCAAAAGCATCTAGTTTCCTGTTATCTTGTTTACAAAGTGTCCAAGTTTCACTACCATAACTAACCCTAGAAAGAACCAAACTATTATACAGTCTAATTTTAGTCTTTAGGTGTATACTCCTATTTCTCCACACTCTCCATAGATTCTTAAAAGTCCCGGCAGCAATCCCTATTCGTCTGTTAATCTCATGCCGCACATCACCAGTATCTGTTACATAGCTCCCAAGATAATTAAACTGTGACACCTGCTCAAGACTGCAACCATTCAGATTAACTGAATCACAGCCTGCCTGACCAATTTTCATCACTTTAATTTTCTCTCTGTTTATAACCAAACCTACTCTACTACCAGTCTCATCAACAGCTCGAATGAAAGAGTTCATCTCATCAACATCATTTGCCAAAAGGGCTAAATCAGCATAATCTAAATCAGAAATTTTTGTATCTCTAGTCCATTTAAGTCCAAAATCTTTCCCTTGAAGTGAATTTTGCATAATATAATCAATAACCAAGCTAAAGAGAAAAGGAGACAAAATGCACCCTTGTTGAACACCAGAAGTAATGCTAAACCAATTGCTACAAGCCTTACCAACTCTTGCACACGACTCAGTGTTATTATAGAGAGCTTTCATTATGTTAACTAACTTGTCTGGTATACCATATGATTTCACAATCAACCACAAATTATGACGATCAACAGAGTCAAAAGCCTTTCTGAAATCAACAAACTAGAAACCAAAGGTTTCTGAAACTCTAAACCTTTCTCAAGAATCTGCCTAAGTGAAAATATCTGATCCACACATCCCCTACAACTTCTGAATCCACATTGCTCCTCCATTTGCTCCATTCAGCTCCCCTATATGACCTGGTATTCCTAACAGAACTAGCCCATTTGCTGTTAATTAATATATAATCAATCATATTCTTATGCAGCCCATCAGGTGAAACCCATGTGTACTTATGTATGTCGTGGTATTTGTAATAAGTGTTGTTTTTTAAATCCATTGAGTTTACTGTCAACCAGATTCTTAATTCTATTAAGCATAATCGTGGAAAGAACTTTACCTGGAACAGAGAGTAGGATGATACCCCTATAGTTATCACAAGAACTGCGATCACCTTTTTTGAAAATAGGGATAAAAATAGCTCTGGTAAAATCCTTAGGAACCATGCCTTTATCATAAAAGATATTCAGAATTTCAGTCACCCAAGTGGTAACTGAAACATTCCCAGCTCTAAGCATTTCTGTAGTAATTTCATCTACCCCTGGGGATTTATGAAGTTTAAGTTTAGAAACAGCCAAAATAACTTCAGATTGTGTTATAGGGCCAACATTAAAGCCACCAATGCATCTATCATCATTTTAAACAATGGGAATAGAACTAACCACATTGTTTAGAATATCACTGAAATGCTCAGCCCATCTAGCCATGACAGAATCCTCACCTTCTATAACCTTACTTTGTTTATCCTTCAATCCCTGTGTACCTGTCCGTTTTCTACCACACAAAACATTAACTATCTGGTACAGCTCTCTGCTGTTGTGCTGTCTAACTGCTTCCTCGGCTTTGTCAGCCAAACCATCAAGCCAAAGATTCTTATCAGCAGCTAATTGATCCTTTACACATTTATTAAGCTCTCTGTAATGCTTTCTCTATTAGGACTAGTAGGGTATTGATTAAGGACATTCCTGCAGTTCTTTCTTTCCGAAATAAGCTCAAGTGCCTTACAACTCAAATAATTCTACTGCCTCTGCTCCTTTTTTCCTAAAAGAGTACTGTTAGTGTCCAAAAAAAGCCTGTTTAAAATGATCCCATCTTCCTCAACTTCAGTAGTGAGCATACCATGACTGTCATAATGACTAAGTAACCTATCATGGTAAGCTTTGGCTATAACTGGGTCTTTCAGAGCGTCAGTATTAAAAGCAAATTTTTTAACCCTAGCACAACACTTTTTAAGTTGCAAGACACTTTTAACAAGATAATGGTCAGATCCAATTTCAGCTCCCCTATATGACCTGGTATTCCTAACAGAACTAGCCCATTTGCTGTTAATTAATATATATAATATATAATCAATCATATTCTTATGCAGCCCATCAGGTGAAACCCATGTGTACTTATGTATGTCGTGGTATTTGTAATAAGTGTTGGTTATTTTGAATCCATTGAGTTTACTTACCTGTAGGAGACGTTGCTCATTGCCATTGCAGCTACCAATACCAAAAGGGCCTATTACTCTTCCCCAAAGGTCAGAGTCAGTACCAACTTTGGCATTGAAGTCACCAAGAACAAGGGTAATATCTCCTTTCTTGATAGAAGTTGTGACATATGCTGGAAATCTACAACTACATTGGCTAATGCATGCATCAAATCAACATATCAAATCACCAACATATTTTATCTTTCAGTGCCACTTCTAAATTGATGTCAACCTTGCAAAAGAATCCCCAGCATGACCAATGGCAAAATCAAGAATATATGTTAACTCAAAATAATTGGATCCACCATAGGACAACAGACTCATCTATGTATCGGATATCATCAAGAAAGAGCCAAATTAATTTTGTAGATGATAATTCCAATTAATTGTCCGTTTTTCTGACTATTACAATTATATAGAGAAAATTTATTAATTTTTAAATCAGCACTGCTTAAACTTGCTACAGGAGGTATTGCATCATTGTCTGATGCAATATAGTTGAGTCATGACATCGCGGCTTTACGATTGTGGACAAAAGATTATGCAATCATTAGTTGTAAGCAACATCTCATAGAATGAGCAAATCTTCTGAGCGACTCCCATTTACCCCTGAGTCATAAGTACAACACAAGTGATCCTTGCAGTTTTAATCCAGCAGTAGTGATGCCTCATAACTGTGTTAATAGCACAGATACATTTTGTTATATTTGCAGGGAAGTGACATTTGCAAATCAGAAAAGAGCCATCACTCCAATAGTGAAAGCAGAGTACGAGTTATACTTTGGATGTAAGATCGGGGACCAGGACTAGGCCTGGTCTCCACACATATGCTGCAGTAGGTGTGCAAGAAATCTTCCAGAGTGGCTGAAAGACAAAAAAGTGGCGATGCCATCTGCTGTTCCTATGGTTTAGAGAGGGCCAAGCAATCATGCAAATGACTGCTACTTCTGCATGGTTTCACTTGTTTCTGGAGGCATCACAAGGAAAATGAAGTGAACAATAGCGTATCTGAATATACAATCTGCTCTCTGACCAGTTCTGCATGGTGAAAGCCTTCCCATTCCTGAACCTCCAAAAGAATTTTCCATCGATTCAGACGATGAGGAGGGAGGAGAACCGACATCGGGTTGTCCGCAGCCTTCGGTGTCTACTCACAGAAGAAGAAATGAACGATCTTGTTCCCGACATGGAGATGTCCAAGGCCAAAGAAGAGTTACTTGGATCAAGACTTAAACAATGGAATCTTCTCGAGGAAAATGTCCGAGTGACTTCGTTTCGAACTCATCATGAGCAGTTTGTGCCTTACTTCAGAAAGGAAGATGACCCTGTATTCTAGATGGCCTGATAAATGCCCTCGGAATCAAACATGACCCACAAGAATGGCAACTATTCATAGACTCCTCAAAATTGTCTCAAGGCGGTGTTGCTTCATAATGGAAATAGACTTCTATCCATTCAGGTCGAACACGCTGTCTACATGAAAGAAACCTATGACAACCTAAAACAGCTGTTGAACTGTTTTCAATACAAATATGGCTGGCATCTCTGTTGTAACTTGAAGGTAGTGGTTCTCTTGATGGGTCTGCAGCTGGGATATATTAAGTACTGCTCTTTCTTATGTGAATGGAACAGCCGAGCAATTATTTTACTTTGCACTATGTTAAGAGAAACTGGCCTCAGAGGAAATCTCTGAAGATCAAAGAGAAGAATGTGGAACATCCAGCACTGGCAGAAATGCACAAAATCCTGCTACCATCCTTACACATCAAACTCTGTGTGACGAAAAACTTCGTAAAAGCCATGAACCAGACTGCATCAGCTTTCAGGTACTTGGCTGACAAATTCCCTCAACTCAGTGAAGCAAAAATTAAAGAGGGAAGTTTTGTGGGTCCTCAGATCCACAAGCTGTTCAGAGACCAGATGTTCGACAACCTGCTTCAGGGTGATGAGAAAAAGGCCTTGGGATGAGTTTTGGCTAAAAATCCACTTTCTCCATTCCCACTTAGATTTCTTCCCCGACAACTGCAGTGTGGTTAGTGATGAGAAACAGTTAATGTTTTCACCAGGACATTGCAATGATGGAGAAACGATACCAGGGAAACTGGTCCACTTCAAAGTTGGCTGACTACTGTTGGACGCTCACCAGAGATGATTCTGAGCAGCTGTACAAGCGATGTCGGAAGTAGAAACAGAGTTCCGATACATGTCATATGTTGTTGTTTTACCTCTGAGCGGCACTTTTTTGCACACCATGGGCTAAATGACCAGGCCAGATGGACCCCGAAGGCCATTGGGGGAGGGGACCCACTGGAATAGCTGTTGGGAGACAGATGGTAGCCTCCCATCAAGGCCATCCAGCGTGTTCTTTGACGTGCACAGGGTATGGCTCTCCCAAACACGGGGCCACGCGTTAACATCCCATCCAATGGACGACGACCTTTCCAAGACCATCGGTGTCCCCTACTGACCGTGGGCAGGGCGGGGAGTTTTACGGAGATAAATCTCAACATGTCATATGTACGTATTACTCTATTATATAAGAAACTATTGCAGATTTCTCAGAAATCGTAGACAATTTTCATTGTCATATTCGTGTTCAGCACTTTGAAATCTTTAAGAAATGGCTACTTTTATCTCAGAGGCATGACTTTTATGAAAATTTGCTGCCCAGTGTTATCAAAGAAATGACCATACTCCAATACTCTCTATAGAGCATAATATACAACATACGTCAGTTTTAATTTTTTGTATATATGAAGCTACTTCACTTTTTTTCACATTTCAGTTTTTAAATTTTTTTTCAAAACCGTATTTTTTTTAACCAATTTATAATTCAAATCTACATTTGTACACCAAATTTGGTCTCATCTACCATAGAAGCAAAGGAAAAAAAAGAAAAACATATAGTCACAATCACAATTTGTATATTTTCCCCTTAGGTTAAATGATTATAATTCCTCACAAAAAATTTTTTTGACTAAAAATATTTTGAACAATAAGACATTTTATGTGTACTAACATTTATGTCAAAGATCATTGAAATCTGTGATAGGCAACAGGGGCATAGTGAAGGACAATAGTTGGGGGGGGGGGGGAGAAATCAAAAATTTTCCAACTCGAAAATAAAATTTTGCCAACTGAGCAAATAATATCTCTGTCACGTTTTTACCCTAGATTTTCATTCCGTGGGGGGCGGAAGGCCAATTTTAACCATAACAACCCAATTTAAGCCAATTTACCAATTTAAGCCAATTTTCACCATAACTCTCCTGCATTTTGCCATTTGACTTCCAATTTTACAAAAATAATCCCAATATTTACATCTCGTCTGAATTGTAGCAAGTCAGTGTGAATTTTCCCTTGATTAGGTCAACTCTCCTTAATTTCACAAAACCAATTCCAACCTTTACATCTCTCCTAAATTTACCAAGTCACTTCAGAATCTTCAAACTCCAAGATTTTGCCAAGTTTTCTCAATTTTAACAAGTTTTCTCGATTTTGTCAACTCTCCTTAATTTCACAATCCCAATTATCAAAACTCACCCGTATTTTACTAAGTGGATTCGAATTTCACCAACTCGCTGTGATTTTAGAGAAGAAAAAAAAAAATCACAATTTTTACAATCTTCCCTGAATTTGCCAAGTCACTTCGAATTTTATCAACTCTCCTTAATTGCAGAAGAAAGGCACAATTTTCACAACTCCCCTGTATTTTAACAAGTGGCTTCGAATTTTGCCAACTCCTCTCGATTTTGTCAAGAGTTCTCGGTTTTTCTAAACTCTCTTTAATTTCACAAAACCAATCCCAATTTTTACAACTCACCTGTACTTTACCAAGTGGGTTCCAGTTTTGCCAACTTCCCTATATTTTGCCAACACTTTAATTTCACAAAACAATCCCAATTTTTACATCTCTCCTGAATTTGCCACGTCATTTCAAATTTTTCAAACTCCCAAAAATTCTGCCAAGTTTTCTCGATTTTGTCAGCTTTCCTTAATTTTAAAAATCGCCCGTATTTTACCAACAACTGCCCTAGATTTTGCCAAGTTTTCTCGATCTTGCCACAATTTTACAGAAAAAAAATCCCAATTTTTACATCTCATCTGATTTTTTCAAAGTCACTCTGAATTTTGCCAACTCCCTCAAGATTTGCCAACTCGTCTAGATATTGCAAAGCTGCCTTGATTTTGCCAACACGCCATAATTTTACATAAAAAAGATTGCAATTTTTACATCTCACCTGAATTTTGTCAACTCTCCAGGATTTTGCCAAGTCACTAAATTTTTCAACTGCCCTTAGATTTTGACAACTGCCCCTAGATTTTGACAACTCACCATAATATTACAGAAAAAAATCCCAACTTTTACATCTCACCTGAATTTTGCCAACTCCTCATGATTTTGCCAAGTCACTCTGAATTTTGCCAACTGCCCCTAGATTTTGCCAACTCACCATAATTTTACAGAAAAAAATCCCAATTTTTACATCTCACCTGAATTTGGCCAACTCCCCACGGTTTTGCCAAGTCACTCCGAATTTTATCAACTCCCCAAGATTTTGCCAAGTCACTCCAAATTTTGCCATCTCCAAGATTTTACCAAGTCTCTCAGAATTTTGCCAACTGCTCTAAATTTTGCTGTCTCTCCATTTTCCAAACTGCCCTAGATTTGCACAGTTGCCTCAATTTTGAAAACTTCCCTTAATTTTACAAAAAAAAAGATTACAAATTTTCCCAACTGCCCTAGATTTAACGAAGTCGCTTCAAATTTTGCCAACTTCGAGTTACTTTGGGGGGAGCCATTCCCCATAGCTATGCTCCTGATGGGTTGTGGGTTGTTTTACCTCTGAGCGGCACTTTTTTGCACACCATGGGCTAAATGGCCAGGTCACATGGACCCCGAAGGCTCAGAGAAGGTTGAGGGAGGGGACCCACTGGAACAGCTGTTGGGAGACAGATGGTAGCCCCCCCCCCCCCCCCCCCCCCCCCGTCAAGGCCATCCAGCGTGTTCTTTAACGTGCACAGGGTATGGCTCTCCCGTACACGGGGCCACGACTTAACGTCCCATCCGACGGACGGCGGCCTTTCCAAGCCCATCGGTGTCCCCTACTGACCGTGGGCAGGGCAGGGAATTTTGCGGAGATAAATCTCAACGCTGACCCAGCTGGGACTCGAACCTGTGAACTACAGATTACGAGCCTGGTGCGCTACCGACTGAGCCACCCCCGCCCCATGCTCCTGATGGGCAGTGAACTATCCTGGTTGAATTGACGTAGAATGACCCTGTTGTTATGGAAGTAATTTTCTAAGATTGCTTTTGTAATTAAATAAAAAAGATTGTTTTTGTAATTAAGTAATGAAGTAATTTTCTAAGATAATTATTTAGGAAAAAATTTATTCACTGTCTTAGTCACATCTAGGAGATGAAGTTGCATGTTCAGTCAAGACAACACAATAATGCATTGCGTTAAAAAATGTATGACATTTCAGTGTCATTAACTGCAGGTCTGCCTTAATGGAATATTCACATTGTACAGGAGTAATTTAAAGAGATGATTTTAACATTAATTGAGAGAATTTTCTTCTTTTTTTATTTCTGCAATCGCTTAACCCTTCCTAGATCCAGCTATTTTTTCACTCTGATCAGGCAAAAAAAAATTTAGAACTTTTTTTCTCAAATAACTAATGAAAGGAATTATGGCATATTATATTGCCAAATTAATCAGCATTTAATTCTGGATTTTCTGAAAATAAATATTTAACAAAAAAAGACAACTATTTTATTTTAATAGGCCTCTTTTAGAGTCATGTAGTAAAAAAATGCATCTGGCAACACAAATAAAAATTTATTTAAAACAAATAAACAAATAAACTAATAAACAGAATTAATAATAGAATAAACAGAACATGAATAGAAAGGCTATTTCTGAATAACAAAAAAAATTTCCTGCTTAAAGTAAAAATTTCTTCTGTTTCGTAATTTTTTTTCCCTTACCATACATTGAAAAAAGTCCAAGCTTATTGACAATATTTTTAATAAATAACTAATCAACAGAAATAAGTCATGTTATATATCAAAGAGAATTTTTTAATTCTGAATTTATTGGAGTAAAACATATGAACATTGTAGTAACATATTTTTAATAACACTTTTTACAGTGGTATACCAATAAAATAGGTACATATTTCATAATTACTTCCAAAATCTTTCATTTTTAAAAATAGCAGTTTTTTGTTAATTTTTATATTTTGAAATATTTTAGGAAAAACATGTTGATAATAGTTCCAATCAAACTTCTGAGTTGAAATCAGGGAATTGCTTCAATACAGAGTAACTTTAACAAACAAATCAGCATTAACATATAACTCTTCTAAAATATGGCAATCAGATGGCTTTTATCTAATTATTTATATTGTAGCTTAATAAAATATGCATCAAATGAAAAAATAAAATTTTTTTTAACCTTCAATTACATACTTTTAAAAGATATTTTTCAAACGCTAATTTTTTTAAAAATTGAAGTTTTGTGTGTTCTGCAAAAGATGTCTATAGACATCCTTGACCCAGGAAGGGTTCATAATCGACAATTGGTTGGCAGGCAATTAGTTAAAATGCAACATATCATTGCATTAACCCTTCCAGTGTCCATATCGTCTGCATACATTTGGAGAAACCGAATTGAGAGGACAAGGACTTATGTATCCGTTTTTATCAAAAATACAATTACCCCTCAAGCAGCTGCTTGCCACAGAGGTCTGACAGGAACCTGTCAGTTCATATGCCATAGAAGGTCTGTGAGAATGGCAGAACCTCAGCAGAAAAACAACACACACACATTCATGCCTTACCATAAAAAAAAATGTTTCTTTTAAATAAAAATTTCCATTGTAATTTATATATATATATCTTAGAAAAATATACAATTCAGGCTACAAAAATAATGTTTTTTAATCTGATGCATATTTTATTAAACTACAATATAATTTTAAAAAGCCATCTGATTGCGATTTCTTTGAAGCACTAAACGATACTGCCAATTTGCTTGTTAACGTTGCGATTTGCTGAACCTTCTGATTTAAGCTCACAAGTTTGATTTGAAATATTATCAACAAAATTTTCCTTAAATTTTCAAAAATCTCCTAAAAATTAACAAAAAAAACTGCTATTTTTAAAAACGATAGATTTTGGAAGTAATTACAAAATACATACAGGTGATCCCCTACTTACGAACAGGTTAAGTTCCCGAAGTTTTGTCGTAAGTTGAAATGCTCACAAGTCGAAAAATAACTTAAAAAGTACATTTGTACACAGAATAACACTTATTGTTAGTGTTTGATCCTTCAATGTACTTACTAGAATGCATTACACTCGTTTACCTGCTCGCTATTGCTTACTAGCAAGTGTTTCAAATGTCGTAAAAAACTGCTGTGTGTATTGTAATATAAAGTCGATGTTATAAATAAAACAACTTATACTGTTAATGTATATGTTTGTACATTAATAATATAATATGAATTGTAAATAACAAAAAAAGAAAATTAGACCACGCTATCAACTTCAACGCCATGAATCCGCACAAAATTTAAATTTTAGACGTACATTCAAATTATTCATAAGTCTGAAAGTTCGTAAGTTGAATGTTCGCAAGTAGGGGAGCACCTGTACTGCCATTTTTTTTTTCCATTTCACAATCTTTCCAGTCATAAACCTATTTCAGTAATCCCAAAATTATTTTTATCATTTTTCCCAGCATTCTATGCATCTTTCCCACTCTTAAAGTCAAAACTGGAAGTAAACACATCCTTCTTAGAAATTATGAATGTAGTTGTGTTCATTTAGTTATGGCTCACTGAGGCAAACAAGAGGCAGATGGCTGACACACACTATCTCTGCTCCATGTGCTATGTGCTTTCCACATTTTTGGTGCCATATATTGGATATAATAAAATAAATAAAAATAAATACCCCCTCAAGCAGCTGCTTGCCACAGAGGTCTGACAGGAGCCTGTCAGTTTATATGCCATAGTAGAAGGTCTGAGAGGATGGCAGGACCTCAGCAGAAAAACGTCCATGCCTTAACCCGGGGCTCGAACCCAGGTCCCTTAGATCAGTAGCCAAGCGTGCTAAGCACTGAGCCACTAGTATTCAGTTTTTTATTTTTAAAACTTAGTTTTCCTTTCAGTAGATTTATTTTTGGAAATTGGCTATCTATTGGCCAATCGATAAATATTGATTTTTTCATAGTTACGCTACATCATATGGCCACCCTACAACTTGTTGCTGTGGATATTTTAACAGCGCATTAGAATATGCATTAATTTTTATTCTATTATTTATTATATTTCCAGTAAAACTTTGCTCTAGTATCATTTTCTGAAAATAAATGAGGTCTTGGATATGGAAACAAATTAATTTCTACAGATTTACCTCTGTTAGTTAGCGATCTTTCAATCAGCTGATTTATTGATCTTTCTGAGTTATGCTAGATCGGAGGATGGCCTAAAAGTTGTTGCGGATATTTTATTTAACATCCCATTAGGTTATATGCAATTTATCTTTTATTAATTTTTGTTTTTTTAGTAAAAAAATTTTGAGCTTCTACCGTTATCTGAAAATGAATGTCTTGGATACAGAAGCAAAAGAGATTTCCTTGCTACAGAAATCAGCAGTCATGTGGGATGGCAATTTCGGGAAGGCATCCCCTCCGCTAAACTCATAGAAAGTGTGACCCCCCACCAATCTAGAAAAATATTTTGTTTAAATTGCGAGCTTTTATGTTTATATTGCATGATTTTAAAGGCAATCCCCCCCCCCCAGTACCTTAGCTGTGCCACACAGACATATAATGCTGTTTCTGTTTCTGCTTTGGTGAACAAACTTTTCTGCACTACTTAGCCAAGATTGCCAGACTTCAACACCCAATGAAAAAATTCATAATGTTTAGCAAAAAAAAAAGCAGCCAAGAAAATTTTTCTATTTTATAACCAGTTCAGAAAATCCTGTGAATATGAGAAGTCCAAGTCACTTTGTATAACACTGGCCATATTTAAAATATACAATACTGAAAAGAATCATTAAAAAAAATTAAAATCATATTTCAGGTTGAATATTATATTATTTGAGAGGAAATTTCCTTTTGAAAAATATATAATAACTATTTGTATTTATCAGGTTTTCCAAAACGAAGCGTTAATTGTATAGCGCGATCTATTTTTTTTACCATATTACATTGAAAAAGGCTTATTAAATCAATATGCTTGTAAATTTGTTTATATTATTTATTTTCATAAAATTCATAATTAAATTCTGTTTAATTTGGCATAATAACATGTCTATTTCCATTGATTGGTAATTTTTTTAATTTTAAAGTTGACTTGTTTATCTTATTCAGCACAATTGACTAAAAGCCTGGAATTTTCTCAACATATGGTATCAAGAAAAAAATTGCAAAACAAAAAATATTTACTTGAAGCCAAAAAACAAATTTTTTCATTATTCAGAAGTAAATAGCCTTTCTATTCATGTGCATTAAAATAATTTCTGTCTATTAGTTTTCTTTAAACAAATTTTCATTTGTGTTGCCAGATGCATTTTTTTTTATGATACGACTCTAAAAAAAAGTCCTATTAAAATAAAATATATATGATCTTTTTTTGTTAAATACTTTATTTTCGGAAAATCCAGAATTAAATGCTGATTAATTTGGCATATAACATGCCATAATTCCTTTAAAACTTTTTTCCCAAATAACTAATAAAACTTAATTTTTTTTTGGTTGAGCATAGGGAGAAAATAGCTTGGCCTCTGGTGGAAACCTGTTTTTCAGGCTGGGCACTGTAAGAGTTTAAAAAAATGGCAGCAGTAAACTGTGAACTGCACTACTACCTTTTTTATTTCTCCATAAATATTCATAATATTTTCAGTGGAAGTGGGAGGAGAGTTTCTCTGAAAATTTTTCAGGATAGCTGTTGGTTCAAGTAGTAACACACCAAGATCATTGGTTAAATTCCAAACTATACCAGTATTGAGATTCTACTCCCACTCTGCCCTCATTCAAAAAGGGGTACTGATGGGTTGGAAAGGTTGCAGCCCATCAGATTAGCTGTTAAAGCATGAGCCCCCTATACAGGTGAGCAATACCCTATGAACAATATAGAACATGCTGAACGGTCTTCGCAAGGAGCTATCCAGTGGATCTACTACCTAATAGTTATCTAGCAGATTCTCTTCCCCCAACCTTCTCTGAGCCATTGCGACTTGCTATTTAGCCCATGGTATACAACAAAGCACTGCTCAGTGGAAAAACAACACAACCAAAATTTTGGAAAAGATCTTAAAAATGAAAAAAATTCAATACAGGTGCAATAATTTTTATTCAATGCTGTTAAATTGTACTATTATACAACATGACAAATACACACAATTCATTTATTAAATCTTAGTATTCTAAATTGCTTTAGCATCTTAGTATTTCTGGGAACTTAAGTGCAACTACTTTGGCTACATACCTGCGGGGAAAAAAAGTTATTCCCTGTAAAAAATTACATGCATGTGAAGTTAGTGAAATTAAAAACGATGAATTTCATCCTATGCTGCTATAACATCACTAGGCTCGAATAATGACAGGTTTATATCAGCATAGTTTGTTTCTTTGGGTAGAACAGTGATGTGTGTGTGTAGATAGCACATATTTTTCATTATATGCTTATCAAGAATATCAACTATAAAAACTGCTTTAAATATATTTTGAACATTAATAACTTTGTTTTTGCAGTTAATCTACCCAAGTTTGTTTCTTTGGGTAGAACAGTGATGTGTGTGTGTAGATAGCACATATTTTTCATTATATGCTTATCAAGAATATCAACTATAAAAAGTGCTTTAAATATATTTTGAACATTAATAACTTTGTTTTTGCAGTTAATAGGCCAAATATCAGCTTAAGCAGCATAAGATTCTAATGACATAACTATAAAAGACTTATTTTCTTTTTGTACTGATTTCAAGTGTTAGGAAACCATAATTTTAAGTGATACATGTATATAGTATTTATTATGTGTTTATCCAAGCCAGTATTTCTCAGAAATGTATTACATACCTCCTAGAACAGTATATTTCACTCATTTATGATGAATGCCCTCTTCTTTAACGAATTTACAATACTGGTATGCTAGTCGTCCCGTGGCCAAGTGGTTAGTGCACTTGGTAACTGATCTAAGGGAGGGTTCGAGCCTGGACTAAGGCATGGACGTTTGTGTTGTTTTCCTACTAATGTCCTGCCAACCTCATAGACCTTCTACTATGGAATATAAATTGGCAGGCTCCTGTCAGACCTCTGTGGCAAGCAGCTGCTTGAGGGGGTATTATTATTTTTATTAACAATACGAAATTACAATTTTAATCGGTTTCTTTTCTTTACAGTTTTTAACAGAGACATATAACTGAAATTTATATATTAAATATAGTTACCTTGTTAACTGCGCACAGTGGCAAGCTTCAAGGGTAACGAACACAAGAAGTGCTAATGACAACTTCATGACGAAGGCTGAACTGCAGAGTAAACCGAAAATTTGCTACAGGAGGTGTTGCAATTTCCAAGTCCTTTTTATTCCTTCTACACGAAGGATAAGAAGCGCGTGATAAATATCACAAGTTTTGTGTATCTCTTTAAGATCACAAAAGAACAACCTTTAGAACTAATAACGATAGCTTGATCTGTGCTATGAAATGAATCACTAAATCATGTGACCATAACTCAGCCAAGAGTCACATGTATTTGAACACCGCCTCCCAGTGCTGCCAGCTCTGCCAACTAAAATTAACCTTGGCCAATAATGATACGCGAACCTCCTATAACATAAAATCTCACTAGATGGCGCGCAAACACTTACAAACAAATCGGTTTCTAAGTTGTTTTCGTGTGAAAATAGCGAAGAAAAACTTTAAATTTCGTGAATGTAAAGAATCCTAGGGAAAAAAATATGCTACATTCATGTTTGTAAGTTACATGCTGTTAACATTTTTAAACGGAAATTGTTTTTAGGAAGAAAAATCGTATAAATTTGGATTAAAAAATCATAATAACTTTGGTAATTTCGCTTCTGTATGCCGGAATAATAAACTAAAATACTAGTTTTTTTTAATTTTTAAGAAACAATGTATGATTAAATATTCGAAATAACGGCGGTGGAAAGTGAACGTCCTGAAGTTTTCATAGGAAACAATTAATTCACCTCTTAGACCCAGGGTGGGTGGGAAATTGCAATTGTTTTGATTTCAGCAAAATTTCTTTATAGAAATAAAACATTTTTTTTCATTGGACAGGTAATAATGAAATATTATGATTTTCACTTTTCTAGTCTCTCAGAAACCATAAAATGCGCCCTCCAACTGTCGAAAAATTTGAAAATTCCAAAATTTCAAATGATTATTTCAAACTATGTATTTATGCTAGAACTTCGAAATTTTGATGGTGGAATGTGAAGGTCACATTGTATTATTATACATATATAATTGGTACTTATGATTTGATCACTTAGACCCAAGGGGGTGGAAAAATGCAATTTTTTTTGTTTTAAGGGAATATTGTTTCTTTATAGACATAAAATAAAAAAATGATTTGGTGTTGCAGAGTTATTGATGAAATATCATGATTTACACTTTCCGAAGTTAGAATTAGCGTTATCCCCTATCAGTCAATCATGTACAATTGACTATATATTAGATAGTACTCTGAGTTAGTGGTTTGAATTATTACTCTGAATATACTACTCTATGCAGTAGCGGCAAAAGAAATTTGATACCAGAAAGATGAAAAAAAACATGACTTCCTTTCTCCCGATTAACCTGTTCAGTCTATTAAACTAGTCTTCACGGCCGAGTGGTTAGTATGTTTGGCTACTGATCTAAGGGACCAGGGTTCGAGCCCCAGGTAAGGCATAGATGCTCGTGTAGTTTTTCTGCTGAGGTCCTGCCATCCTCTCAGACCTTCTACTCTAGCATATAAACTGACAGGTTCCTGTCATACCTCTGTGTCAAGCAGCTGCTTGAGGCGGTATTTATTTATTTTTTTATTTATTGATAATCAATGCCACGAGCTCAACATATGAGTGGAAAAAAATTTGTGTCCTTGAATGCCAAGCACTGAGCATCATCGCGTTTTCCTCTATTTTATTATCTCCGCAAAATTCCCCGCCCTGCCCACGGTCAGCAGGAGACACCAATGGGCTTGAAAAGGCCGTCGTCCGTCTGATGGGACATTAAGCCGTGGCCCTGTGTGCGGGAGAGTCATACCCTGTGCACGTTAAAGAACACACTGGGTGACCTTGACGGGAAGCTACCATCCTTCTCCCAATAGCTGTTCCGGTGGGTCCCCTCCCCCAACCTTCTCTGAGCCTTTGGGGTCCTTGTGACCTGGCATTTAGCCCATGGTTGTGCAGAAAAAGTGCCGCTCAGAGGTAAAACAAC
Organism: Ryuthela nishihirai; assembly: GCA_038380435.1. Lineage (NCBI taxonomy): Eukaryota > Metazoa > Arthropoda > Arachnida > Araneae > Heptathelidae > Ryuthela > Ryuthela nishihirai. The sequence continues at coordinate 32,116,107 of JAWZYU010000022.1, forward strand.
CCAACACTTTATTTTATTTCTCGTGTTATTTTGCTTTCATCCTTCTGGTTTTCATCTGAAAGTTACAATGCATTTTCAGCTGTCTTTCTAATTTTTTTTCAAATTGATATAGTTCATAGTTGTTTTAAAAATTGATTGTAAAAGGTATCGAATTTCTCTGCCAAAAGAACAGTTCAATCAAAGGCGCAAGGATATATACCATATGATCCACGACCCAACTTTCTCCCTCACCCCGCTCCCCGTAGCTTCAGGGCACGGGGTTCTGAAGGTAATCCAATTTGCAGTCAGTCGTCTAACGTGGGAGGTGGGGGAGGGGGGGAGTCCCATTCATTTGAAATCTCACACACCCTTTGAACACGTGATATGTAGCTTCTGCGACCTTTGATCCTCAACTCCTGTCCCTTTATTTTTATATCATACGCACCTGTTCTGGACCGACACATCGGAAAACTACATATCAGCATCGTTAAGAATGGAGAAAATTTGAAAAATTGTGCATTAAAAATTCTTAGTTTTGAAAACATCGCAGTTTTAAATCCGAACGCAGAAAGCACTCTAATGAAAACCTATGCAGGCAACACGGTTTGTTTTTTAGTGTTTGCGCGCCATCTGGCGGATATTTTTTGCATAAGAGTGCCTCGAGAAAACTCCAATTGGGCAGGCCTGTACTCTATCATTGTTGGCCAAGCTAGAGCTTGGCAAACAACTCTCTCCGACACGAGAGACGAGAGATGTCGCTTTTGGCTTTTGTCGTCGCGTATATGCTTTTAGATGGTGTTTCACTTGTATGTCACCAGATGGCAGTGCCACCACACTGTAGTTAGAGGTCCTGTATAGTTAGAGTCTAACATCCTTCTTTAAAAACTGGATCATTTTGAAAAAAGGGACCTTGGCCCCTTTATCATCTGGTACACGAGAAAAAATTTCCTGTGTGCGTCAAAAAGTAGGGACCAGTACAAAGTCTGCTTCTCGACTGCCTGGAGATCTACCGACCCTCCGGGGTCGATCATTTCTCCCCCGTACTGGGGGAAGTACTAACTTGTTCTACTGAGTTATACAGATATCCTGAGGCTCTGCCAAAGGACGTTTACCCCTAAAATGTTCAATGAAGTGCTATTGACCCTACATGTTTGCGATAGGGTCGCTAACACTTCATTGTACTAATAATGAAGGAGGTTGACGTTTCGTGCCAAGAAAGTGTTGCGTCGTAGTTTTGTGGCAAGGGGGTGGGGAGGGGAGAGACTTGGAGTAAAATTCTTCTGAAAATGAAAATTGCAGCGTGTGTGATCACTGTGTGGTCCATGTTGGCCGGAAGTTGATAAGAAGGGTGCAAGGTAAATATTCAACATCGCCCCTAATCTCTTCAATTAAAGATGACCTAAAATGGTCTGCAGATCTGAAAATTTCTGGATTAGAATATGCTGATGATTTAGCTCTGTAGGCAAATGATGTTCATGAGATGAACTCTTTCATTCGAGCTGTTGATGAGACTGGTAGTATAGTAGGTTTGGTTATAAACAGAGAGAAAACTAAAGTGATGAAAATTGGTCAGGCAGATGGTTTGCCACCACTAGTAATCATTTTTGAAAAAGGGTACTTTGGGAGTTGTAGTCTATTGTTACAGAGTATAAATATGTATATTTTTTTTTGAAAACATCAATACAATTGTACTAGGGAAATAAGGTAGTGCAGTAATGTGTCCAAATTGCTTCTTTTTTGACCCTGTAATGGATCTTTTTTTGTTCCTTTGGATCTATTTGGCATCTGGATCTTTTTTTGTTCCTTTGGATCTATTTGGCATCTGGATCTTTTGAGTAGGAGGTGTAGATGGAGAGTCTGCAGGAAGTTGGAAGGTTAAAGGATTTTCCCAGTACATTGTATGAAATGGGACAGGGCCCTGAAATGTGATTTTGTCTTTGTATGGGTGGGGTTTAGGATGGTCTGTAAGGTGAATGTGTGACTCCAAGTGTAGCAAGTTTGTGATAGAGGCTGTGTCTTTGTGTGCTGTAGATTTGACAGTGTAGTAGGTAGTGGGTATCCTCTATCACTTGGCAGTTTGGGCAGAGTGCAGAATGTATTTTTCTAATAGTAAATAAGTCTTTGTTGATGTTCGCTCTGCCAGTTCGGTATGAGCTGTTTGGGCCCTTCTGTATAGGTAGTTAAGATGTAGTGTGTTTGGAGAGGGTGCTATTTGTATAGTTAGAGGCTGGTCATCTCGGTGATTCACTGCCATTGGTTGATTGAGTCACGTGGTAACTCCTAAAATGTTCAATGAAGTGGTTTGTGGGCGCCATGTTTTGTCGTATCGTGAGGTGATGAGTTAGTGTGTGTACCTAGTTAAAACTCCTCAATTGTAACAATTTTATTCATTTCTACCACTTTTTTTTTGCCTATAAAAGCTTCCGTATTCATCAATGCCTCACTGAGCTGCATTTGGGTGTAAAAATTCCACTCATAGAAATAAATTAATGAATATTTTTTTCCGAGAAACTCCATCAGAAGACAGCAATCGGTTGCAATAGTGAAAGGAGCTAACTGAAAAACAAAAAATAATTTCTTTTAAGGTTCGTTTGAAAAACGAGCTAATGTTTCCACTTTGTCATCTGCCTATGCCAATACTTATTTGTCTGTCTGCCCGTCTCTCTGTCAACTGTTGTCTGTCCATCTGTCTTTCCGCCTGTTTATCCGTTTATAGGCAATCAATTTTTTTTTTACTTTTAGAGCTAAATGAAAAATTATTTTTGGGTTCAATAGGTGTCGAACAAATATTGCGATTCGTAATTTTTAAAATTTTCAATAGCTTTAATACCAGCCATCCCATGGCCAAAATGCTAAAATTTCAAACATTTAGCCTAAAATGCTAACATTTCAAACGAATATTACAAACAAACTATTAACAGTAGAAATCTGAAATTTTGTTTAGAGTGTTATGGGCAAAAGGTTTACAATGGGAACAAGTTTTTGCCGTCTTCGCTAAAAGGGAGTGCGAAAATGAAACTTTTTTTAACAGATAAACGAAACAATACGTATATACTGTGTGATCCAAAAGTAACAGAAAAAGTAAAAATGCAATAATTCGAAAAGTATGCAAAAAGAATGCATTCGAAAAGTATTCGAAAAAATGCAGAAAAAGACATGGGATTTTTTTTTAATATCGAAAAATTTTATTGCCAGAATAGTTATATTTGTCACCGACAGGTGGCGCTGTAGCTGTCCCGGAGCTGCTGCCGGGCATCTTCCCCCTCCGGATGTCCACTATATCCTGTTTGCACCATTCGCCACCGAGCCGAAAGGTGCGCCCGCTGCTGTGGTAGATTTCCTGACATTCTTCATGCTCGAAGGCTACACGCTGCGATCAGAAGGTACCTTAACTGGCGTGAAAGGTTCAGGTGGCGATCCCTCTGCTCCAGCATTAATGTCTTCACCCCTTCTGGGAAGATCTGGAAGTTCATCGGGAACCTGATGGGGAAGCCACAGCCTTCCCTCCCCTTCCATAACCTTGCCCTGGCCCGTGGGGAGGCCTTAGCGGCCACCACTAATGCCTTTTTGCAGCACCTCACCTCTTCCCTTCCTCTCCACTGGTGAATGTTCAGGATATGGCTCAGCAAGCCTGCTCTGGTTCTGAGCCTTACTATAACGATTGCAGGAACTCACCTCTGCTATTGCGGCTTCCAAGCGCTCGTCGTCCCCAGGCCCTGATGGCGTCAGCTATACTCAGTTAGCTAACCTGTCACCTGAGGCTCTGCTTATACTTCTCGAAGTCTTCAATCACTCCTGGACCACCTGCACAGTACCTGAGTCATGGAAGGCAACACACATAGTGCCTATCTTGAAGCAGGGAAAACCCGCCACGGAACTGTCCTCATTGCTCTGTGCTCCTCATTGGCTCCTCATTGTCCTCCATTGCTCTATCATCTTGCCTCTGCAAGATCCTGGGGCGGGGGTGGCTCAGTCGGTAGCGCGTCAGGCTCGTAATCTGTAGTTCCCAGATTCGAGTTCCAGCTGGGTCAGCGTTGGGATTTATCTTCGCAAAATTCCCCACCCTGCCCACGGTCGGTAGGGGACACCGATGGGCTTGGAAAGGCCGCCGTCCGTCGGATGGGACTTTAAGCTGTGGCCCCGTGTGTGGGAGAGCCATACCCTGTGCACGTTAAAGAACACGCTGGATGGCCTTGACGGGGGGGGCTACCATCTGTCTCCCAACAGCTGTTCCAGTGGGTCCCCTTCCCCAACCTTCTCTGAGCCTTCGGGGTCCATGTGACCTGGCAATTTAGCCCATGGTGTGCAAAAAAGTGCCGCTCAGAGGTTAAACAACAACCAACAACTGCAAGATCCTAGAGAGGCTGGTCCTTGGACGCCTGGAATGGTACCTAGAGTCCAATGGCCTCCTCCCTGACAGCTTCTCGGGTTTACACAAAGGGAGATGCAAGTCGGACAATCTCATCGACTTCATCTCTGCTGCTGATCAGGTGCAGTCCCTGGGAGAGACTACTGTTGCTGTCTTCTTCGACATCCAGAAGGCATTCGATTCCCTGTCCCACTGAGATATTCTCTGCAGGCTCCATGATCTCGTCCTCAGAGGCAATATCAACCAGTGGATCGCAGCTTTCCTCTCCAACTGTTCGCGTGAAGCTGGGCAACACACTCAGTGTCTCCCACACCATCAATCAAGGAGTACCTCAAGGGGTGTCCTCAGCCCAATGTTACTGAACATCTTGCTGTCAGGACTACCCTCTCAACTCGAGGAGAGAGTGGGTATTTCCATTACGCAGATGATATCTGCATCTAGTTCCCTAGCCAGGACCCCTACCATGCTCAGCTCATGATGAAAAGAGCTGTGGACACGGTCGCCAAGTTCTTCAACAACCTAAGCCTCACTCTTTCCATTGAAAGACTGTGGCCATGGTTTTCATGAGGAGACGCCTTCCACCCACGTTCCCTGACCTCTTGCTTGGGCCAGATCACATCAAGGCTGTCCAACAGCATAAGTTCCTTGGTGTGATCCTGGACAACAGGCTGAGCTGGGGGCCCCACATTCAGCATCTTAAGACAGCTGCCACTGCACAGAGAAATATACTGCCCTTTCTTGCTGGTACCCACTGGGGAAGTTCCTGCAAGACCCTCCTGGTCTTGTACCGGCACTTGATCCTCTCCCGCATCAACTACAGTGGTCACCTTCTGTGCAATGCCTCTGATACACTGCTCAGCAAGTTGGCAACTGTCCACACTATATCTCTGCACCTCTGCCTTGGCCTCTGCCCTAACACACCTAATGTGTCTGTCATTGCAGAGGCTGATGACATGCCTTTCCACCTGCACTGGAAGAGAGATGTTCTGTGTCATCTCTCGATGCTCCATTCCCTGCACACTAACCATGAGCTTCTCAGGAAGTTGCATGACAGGCCTCATTCTGCAATCGCCCTGTCCGCCAAGGACTTCTACGACCGAGTCCTTCCTGCCAGCTCCAGATGCACGAACTGGCAGGGACTGATGCTGGGTGCTGGCAATACTCTCTTCCCCGACCTTCCACCCTGGAGGAACAGTGACCTAATGATCAATGTCACTATCCCTTCTCTTGGTCGGAAGAGCGACTCTGATCCATTGGCAATCAGACTTCTCTCCACCTCCTATGTCACTGCACGATATGAGAGATGTACTGAGGTCTACACTGATGGATCTGTGGACCAGGAGAGGCAACATGCTGCCTCTGCCATTGTCATCCCCGATACTGGCATTGCCAGAGGTTTCAGTCTCCCGCATCTAACCTCCTCCGCCTATGCAGAGCTTCATGGTATTCTTGAGGCTGTACTTTTTATCCTCAGCCTCAAGAGTGGCAACTTTGTCATCCTCTGTGACAGCAAGTCAGCCTTGGAAGCTCTCCAGAAGCGAGACAGCAAGAGCTGCAACCCCTTCCTCATCCAGAAGATCACGGAGACTTGCTCGATGGTCACTTCTGCTGGAATCACGGTCCATTTCCAGTGGATCCCTTCCCACGTAGGGATACCTGGAAATGAGCTCGCTGATCACACTGCGAAGGAGGCACTGGAGAGTCAGAGGTGTGTAACTATTTACCCTCTCTCTCTCTCGGCAACTGCAAGAGTTCTGTCTCACAACTGGTGAGCCAGTTACGTCTTGCTCAGTGGAAGAAGGAGAGCAGGTGTTCCTCATTCTGGTACCTGGTTGAACCTTCTCTCACTGCTCCTAACCTCGGTAATCTCCTCAGATCTGAGGAGACCCTCCTTCATCGTCTCCGAGTTGGTGTCATCTACAGCAACTCTACGTTGCACACTCTTGGCAGAGATTACAGTCCAGACTGTGCCACTTGTGGCACACTTGAGACTGTATCCCACATTCTGCTCAACTGCTCCCGCTACAATGCTGAAAGAGATACTTTGATCTGGGAGCTTAATGCTATAGGAACCACAGACTACTTCATCACCTCCCTTTTCGGCAACAACCACAGTGCGAAGCTGCAACATGCACGCTTCCATATTGTCATTGACTTCTTTCAGAACAGTGTCCTCTTCTGCAAGGTGTAATGTTCACTACTTTTATATTGTCCTGAAAAGGGCCTTCTTTTCCACATTGTCCTGAAAAGGGCCTTCTTTTCTACATTGTCCTGAAGAGGGCCTTTTTTTTCCCGATAGATTGCTGAGAGGCAGATTTTACTGCATCCGCTATCTCACTTTTCCGTTGTGACTGGTGTAGGGAGCCCCTTCTCTGGAGGCTAGTTTCACTATATTTACAACACCTTGAACCTTGAACCTTGCCTGTCGCTATTTAAATAGATCCACCGGCCGTCGCTCCTCAAACGGTGTGAGAAAGCGAACATTGATATATCTGAATTTCAGATGTAGGGAATACTGAAGTTGAACTTTCAGCATTTAACGTTTATTACCGAAGTTAAACGTTCTGCCAAGGTGAGGCATGTTATCCTTACAAGATAAAGCACTTTTATTTAAACTGTATTATCAGAACTCCGAATGTGCAAGTGCGGCTTTGCGCACCTATCGTTCGATGCGGGGTATTAGAAATGGAAAACGACCAATGTCTTGTTCCTAACTGATAGCTATGATGAAAAAGTTTGAGGACACTGGCAGTTTCAAAGCACGTGCAAGAAGCGGGAGACCCAAAAAAACTATTGCAGTTGTGCACGAGGTCGAACACGAGGCCAACACACAATCGGCAGCTTCCTCACGTGGGGAATGCAGTGCGCATGAAATTTCAAGATGAACTGGCATTTCATACGGGACTGTGTGGCGATCAGTCAGGATCATCCTCAAGAGGTATCCTTACAAAATTCAACACGTACAGGAACTGAAACCAACCGATTTCGAGAGACGTCATGAATTTGCAAAATTGGGCTTTTCAACAGATGGAAAACAATGCGGACTGGCTGTCAAACATCCTGTGGACTGACGAGGTGCACTTTCCACTTAATGAAAGGGTAAATGCACACAACTACCGCATCTGGGCGAGAGAGAACTGACACGCGATTGTGGAAACCTCTTTGCATCAGCCAAAGGTCACAGCGTGGTGTGGGTTCACTGCATCATTCATTACAGGCCCCTTTTTCTTTAAGGAAGTCCACAGCAGTACATTTCGAACTGTTACTGTCACAGGTGAGCATTATGCAGTGCTTTTAACAGACAGCATCATTCCCTCCTTGCAAAAGAGGCAAGCGCTCCATAGTGTAATATTCATGCAGGATGGAGTGCCTCCACACATCACAGGTCCTGTCCAGCACCTGCTGCGATCGACATTTGGCGATGACTGTGTCGTCAGTCACTCTTTCCCACATGAATGGCGAACACCTCTGGTTAATATGGGGTGGGGAGTGGGTCCCGAAGGACCCACTCCCCATGGGGAAAGCACGTGCTCCGTCTCAAGACACTACACGTGCATAGCAACTAGAGGCTTGGAAAAAGAAGGTGAAGTTTGTCTCAGGGGAGACAAGTAGGGACATGGAGTATGGGTGGTGTTAAAGGGGGTGCTGAGTGCAGCCCGGGAAGAAGGTAGGAAAATAAGTCCAAGAGAGACAGCAGCCACGGAGCTCAAAGGAGAGAGTCCCGGAGCTGGCAGACAAGCCAGCCTATGTCCCTCAAGTGTGCCCTGACACGGGCACTCTCAATGGACACTGAGACCAGTTCGCCTGCTACCTCATTGATCGCTTGGGAGTCCCTGAGTTCGTTAGCGAACCCTTCTGTGAACGGGCACCTGAGGATAGAGTGCCCGACATCTGCGTCTGGAGCCCCACAGCCGCAGTAACTGTGGGTAGAGATTTTAAACCTCTCCAGGTATTTGGGGAAACTCCCATGTCCTGTTAGGACCTGCGTCAAGTAGTGGTCAGAGGACATCAGGGATAGACTGACCCTTTTCAAGAATGTCTTTGTTTGAAGACCATTCTCAGTCGTATCCCAGAGCCTCTGCCACTCCTGAATGGTACCTTGGCCAATTATAGACTTCAGGGTAGTTTTTGAAGTCTTTACCGCTATCACAGGTTGAGTATTATTACCTGCGGAACGGGCCGGTTGGTCGGCCCGCTCATTTCCTTCATGCCCTACATGTGCCCTGATCCAGGAGAAGGATACCTTGGGCATGCTCTGATTACCCAGGATGCACTTGATCTCATTCACTATCTGATGCCTGTTGGTTGCATCTTCAAGTGCATGCAGAGCTGCCTGGCTGTCCGTGTACAGCCTTATGTCGTTGTCAGACCACTGTCATTCAGGGCCCAGTTAAGGGCCTCTCTGATAGCGAGCAGCTCTGCTTGGAAGGCTGAGCCATTGTTTGAAACCTTCCTCTGAAAATCATACACTTTGGCCCCTTGATTGAAGACAGTGAAGGCTAAACCCACACCCTCCAAACTCTTGGAACCGTTGGTGTATATTTCAATATCTGTACCTGATGGTAACTCTGTGGACCAGGGCACACATAGTCTCCTTGTGGGATGTAGATCCCACTTAGCGGTATTTGTCTCGTATTCCTCAGGGTCATACTGGACTCCGAGGAATGTTGCTTTCTCCCTAGCCTGCGTGGCTCTGAATATGGTCACTTCTTTACCGACCGTCAAAAATAGCGGAGGGATCCCTGCGAGCACCAGGAGGGCATCCATAGATGCTGTCCTATAAGCCCTGGTGATTCGCAGTAAAGCCGATCGTTGGGCGGCGAGCAGCTTTCTACACATTATGGCGTGGTTCGTCGGGCACCACCAGGCACCCGCACCATATGTCAGGATCCTCTCCGTTCCCCTTAGATAAATTTCTTTGAGGACCTCGCTTCTGAGTCCCCATGAGACGCGAGCCATACGCCCCAGCTTGCACATAACGTTGGTGCATTTAGCTTTCAAGTCCTGCAGGTGTGGGATCCAGCTCATCCTCTCATCCAGAGTGATCCCTAAGTATTTTAAAGTCGTCATGTGGTGGATGTTTTCGCCTTTTAATTTAAAGATGGGATACCTCTTCTTGAGGACGCCCTCTTTTGCAATCGTCATTGAAGTTGTCTTCGCAACACTGAACCCAAGCTTGTTGCGATGACACCAACCCTCAAGTGTTTTAATTGCTGCATTGCCAGCGACCTCGAGATTTGCTCGTGAGGACGCTGATATGGCAAGCAGCAAGTCATCCGCGTATGTCTGGAGCTAGACTCCCTCGGGCATAGTCAACTCCAGAGCAGTATCAGCGAACACGAATGGCGAACAAGATCTCCAGCCCTTACACCTTGTGACTTTTGGTTATGGGGAACTTGGAGTCACAGGTGTACAGAGGTCAGCCGACGTCAATGGCCATGTTGAAATAAGCTATTCGCCATCATGTGACAGAAATTACAGCTGAAATCCTCTTCGATGTTGTGCAGAGTGTTGTGACACGTCTGACAGCCATTCACACGAATGACGACCATCACATTGAACATTTGTAATCCTAGCTGCATTGCGAATTGTGCTGCGCCACTGTAAAAACTACTGACACAACTGAAGTGCCACCTGTCGGTGGCAAATGTAACTATTCTGGCAATAAAATTTTTCGTTATTAAAAAAAATCCAATCTCTGTCTGTGCATTTCTATGAAAACCGCATCGTGCTACTGTCTATACTTTTCGAATTATTGCATTTTTACTTTTTCTGCTATTTTTGGATCACCCAGTATATATATATTTGTTTTACAGATACTAACAAAATATTAATGATTTGAACAATATTTGATAATCTCAGCATTACCTGTAGACGTTTAAACGCCTACAAATCAATAAATGTTTTCGTGGAAAAAATTTCGCCGACATAGGTATTCGAACTTGCATCTCTCCAGAAACATGCCAGAGTATTCTAACCTGTTGAACCATTGAGGTAGTAATACTAGAGACAGGACTCCGATTCCAATAGCATTGACCGCCATGATCACAGACGGCTGTGTCTGCCTACTGCTTAGTAAGGAAAGATACCCATGATGCCTTGCGAATTGGCTGCGAACAACGAGGCCATATAAAAATGCTAAACAAATGATTTAAATGAGGCAGAACTTTGCTGTTTTTTGATTTTTATTTCAATGAGGTTATTCCAGTGTAGTAATTAAAACAAAATAAATTTGATTAATACACACTTACTGATTTATATCGGATGAAAACCGAAGATGCTTGAAACTGCTACCTTTTCAATTCGAGGTTTTGTACGAAAATTTAAAAAAAATTCGATATGTTCTTAATTTGTGATTAAAGCTGAACTAAATTGACTGTAAACTTAGCAGACTTTAATATGAGCCCGTGTAAAACAGGAACAATGGTAAACATATTTTAAAATCTAATACATGATCAAATCATTCAGCTTAAGCGAATGCCCTCAAAATTTATAAACCTTGCAAATCCGCGCCTCATTTAAAAAAACATGAAAAGTCACATTTATTTTCTTCCTTCATTAAAAAATATTAATTTTTATTCATAATTGAAAGAAATAATCAGAGAGTGTAATTTTTTTTTTAATTCAGCTGAGGCAGGAAATCAAATCTCCTCCAAATAAATGACAGAATTTAATGTCATGCTATAAAAAACCCAAATATTATAAGCTTGCACAATATATAATATGTTACCTAAATAATAATACACTTTGGCAAAATAAAAAATGCAAAGCAGACGTCTCATAAATTTAATGCCATATGTTTAATATTTCTTATTGTAATAAAATGTACGAAAACATTATTTTAATTTCATGTTAATTCAGGCTTTAAATCACCTACTTTACATATGCAAATATTATTAGTTCCATATATTAAAAAATTCGTGAATTACATTAGACTTAGACAGAAAGGTATATTGAAAAATTGACAACCCATTATTTTTAAATCCCTTAGTTTAACAATTTCAAATTTTAATTTATCAGAAAAAAACACATCTCGTAATTTTCGTAAAGTACTAACCTATGAAATGTCAAATTACTTCCTTTTACAGCATTTATTTTTGCATCCGTACGCAGAGCATGAAGTAGGTATTTCACTGTTGACTTATTAGAAACACCCAACTTTCTCCTCACTATCGACTAGGCTTAACATCTGTACGTTTTCATGGCGTCCGTTGCCAGTCCTGTCTCTAGTAATATTACTTCAATATGTTGAACTAATGCCGTCTCAGTCTTTTTTCTACTAATAATGACTATTACTCTTCCTCCCTCCCCCGATAGGGGACCACCTTGTAGTGGTGGTGGGGGGGGGGGCTTCGGGTCCAGCAACCGGTCGAAGACTTTGCTGACCGGATTGGGTCCCTGGTTGGACAGAGCCAAGACCAACCGAGGTCGAAGACATCGCTGACCGATTTAGTGGCCCGGTTGGACGGTGTCAAGACCTCAACATCAGGTGCTCCATGGAGCAGTTCAAGGGTACGGCTGAACAGATTTGGTCACCTAATAGGCACGAGCCCTTTTCAAAGTCTGGGCCAAACTAAGAGTCTCCACCCCGGGTGCCGAGCGAACTTGAATCTACATATTCTTGTTCATGGCTAACCGGGGAACAGATTAAATTTTAGGTTTCTACCGGTGATTAGCTTTCTTTTTATAGGACTGCTGCCATGTGAGGTTGGGGATGAGATGCATCTATATGGTGTATTCTTGCCCACGACTCTAGTTAGTCACGGCTTTTCGTTAACTTGGTAGTGTCGTGAGACGGAACCGGGGATTGCCGTGGTTGCTGAACATCTGGCAACAAATAGTACATTGAACATATAGGTACAGATTACAGAAAAGAAGCTGAAAAGATGTCAAGTATCCGGATCTTCGAAATAATGAGCTTTTTTTTACCGTTATGACTTAATGCCATTTTAATTTTGAAGTATACTTTAAATTTAAATAAAAGATTATTTTATATAAAATTAGTGTTTAATTGAATCCCGGCCAGCTGATATACTTTGAAAAAAAAATTGGCACTTTACAAGTTGAGTTTGACACCAATGGTGTAATCGAATTCAACGTTAACAACTTGAGGAACTCGATGATGCTTCTAAAAAGATCATCCTAACTAACAATAAATTTTAAATAATAAGTGTATTATAAGCTATTAATATTGAATGCAAAATTGATACCACAATTCAAACAATAAAAATATGCTTACTTTTCCAATAACAAAGGTGAAAGGGGAAAGTCGATTTGGAAAAATTTCTATCTACACCAGTGATCGGGAAACTTTTGAAGCGGGTTGTTCGTATATATAAATAATAAATACCCCCTCAAGCAGCTGCTTGTCACAGAGGTCTAACAGGAGCCTGTCAGTTTATATGCCATAGTAGAAGGTCTGAGAGGATGGCAGGACCTCGGCAGAAAAACAACACACACACATCCATGTCCTATCCGGGGCTCGAACCCAGGTCCCTTAGATCACTAGCCAAGCGCGCTAACCACTCGGCCATATAACTGTATCAATCACATATTTATAAAACTTACCTGTATAAAAGATAACTTTTTTTTTTAAGTTTAACTGTTTGAAATATTGCACTAATTTCTAATGGCTTCGTTGCTGCTTAGATTGATTATATCGAATTACTAGACTTCAGGATTACGCTATATTATTATGATCTATTTAGTGATTTTGAATTTTTTTTATTTTTTTAAAAACTTTTTCTAAAATATTAACATATTTTCGTATCATTAAATTTTTTAGAAGATTTTGTTAATAGTTAAAAAGAAGTGAATAAAAGAACATTTATTCTACGAAAAAAAAAAGAATAAAATATATCCGAACAAAATAAGAGACTTCGGGCCATTCTAGTTTCGAATTAATTTGATTCATCTGCCAATATTTGGAGCATGAAATCAATGTTATTTGGTCCCAAATAAATATATTTCACGTAAAAATAATTATGAAAATTAAAATAATTCCCTTATTAATTTTAAATGTGTCAGCCGTCCCGTGGCCGAGTGGTTTAGCACGCTTGGCTACTGATCTAAAGGACCTGGGTTCGAGTCCCGGATTTTAGGCATGGATGTGTGTGTTCTGCTGAGGTCCTGCCATCCTCTCAGATCTACTGTGGCATATAAACTGACAGGCTCCTGTCAGACCTCTGTGGCAAGCAGCTGCTTGAGGGGGTATTTTTTTTTATTTTTAGAAGTTCTCATATGGGAAACAATATTCGAAACATTAGGTAGCAGTTTTATATTGATTGAAAATAGTGTTACCGTCAGTAATGCCATGGGGGCAGTGGGAACTGAAAGGATTATAAATGTTTTGACTTTCGCTTTCATCATTTTCTTCTGCTAGTGATGCATTAGCAAGCGAATATCTCTTAAAGCTTTCTACCTTGTCTAATCAGCTTCGTAGTCACGTGATGCTTCTACAGATCATATTAGCGCGGCAAGCACAGTACATACTCTAATGCAGTGGTTCTCAACCTTTTATGCTTCACGTAACCCCTGGAAAATGTATGTAACTGCCCATATACAGATAGATAAAACTACAGTTATAGTATACTGCTCACAAAAATTAGGGGATATTTCTTCGCTTCATATTCATTTTGAAATATCCCCTAATTTTTGTGAGCAGTATATAATAATGCCAACTTTGCGACTTTGTTACTAGATCTAGCGACTTTTGAGCTCTCACGGCGTGCCCCCAAAACTTTTACCGCGTACCCCACATTGAGAACCCCTGCTCTATACGGTGCATCTGCAGATTTTACTTCTTTCATGGAGCCAACATCAATTCTGACGCACATCGAAGCACAGGGGTAAAAACCGCGGATCTGTGATTTCACCCAGAATCACGGTTAAGATTAATTAATTTAATGATTAAGTAAAGGAGAAATTAAAGAAAGAATTTCGGGAGATCACGAATCATCGAGGATTCATGACACCAGGTTCGAGTCCCACCTGTGCCAGGGTTGATATTTATCTCTAATAAATCCTTATCCTGGCCTCGATCAGAAAGGGAAAAGCGATGGACTTGGAAAGGCCAGCGTTCCTTGGATGAGACGTTAAAGCCGTGGCTCCTTGCGCAGTAGGGCCATTCTTTGTGCACTTTAAAGAACACGTAGATCGTAGATCGGTCATTGATTTACAGAGTACCAGGTACATAGTACCCATAACCTCTTCCATCGGAGTTTGTGCCTAATAGGCATCAGTGTAGAACACATTATCAGTTGAACCACCACTGGTGGGTCCCGAGGGACAATATACATAAAAGTTCCTAACTGTAGGGATGCACATGAGACCTAAAATGGATGACTATTCGTGGTAAAAGCCATCATTCTAGGTCTTTTGAATCTGTTTAATACTTCATGGTCATAGTCAAACAAGTTGGAAATAATCTCGTGAGGATTACTCTGGACCTTTTCAAAGAATTCACGAGATATAATTTTGAAGTAAGTAAAAATATGGTCGATACCCAGATCTTTGTGGATTTGTTTGTTTGTTACAAACCAAGGGGCATTGACTGCACATCTCAGAATTTTGTTCTGCAAGACCTGTATCTTGTGGATATTAGTCGCCGTGGTGTTCGCCCATATAGGGGAAGCATATGAAATTATGGGACGAATGACCATCTTATATAGCAGAAGCTTATGGTCAATCGAGAGGATGGAGTTCCTTCTGAGAAGGGGTCCCAGCTGGCATCGGACGGCGTTCACCTTCGTGATAACCCCGTGAATATGGGGATCCCATCTTAGTTTCTTCTGTAAGGTGACTCCAAGATATTTTACAGTGTCTTGCCATCGGATGTCTTGATCCATGAGTTGTAGGGGTTGAGGGTTGTTGATCCTCTTGGGGCTGATGAGTATGGCATTGCTCTTGTCAGTATTGATCTTTAGTTTCCAGGTGTCGTACCAGGAATCTAATTCATCCAGGCTTTCCTGGAGTCTTCTGGTTCCATACTTAACTCCCAGTGAAGGCGAGAGGAGAGCAATGTCGTCAGCGTATTGAGCCATGACAACCCGATCAAAAGAAGGGATGTCATATAGGTACAATGAAAAGAGAGTGGGGCCTAGGAGAGAGCCTTGCGGGACTCCGGCGGCCACCACTCTTCTCGTGGAGGTATAGGATTTGATACGAACCTGGAAGGTTCTGTCAGTAAGGTACGATTGAAGAATACCTGTCAGGCCTGAAGGAATCCCAATTTTGATGAGTTTGTAGATAAGGCCGTCTATCCAGACGCGGTCAAAGGCCTTGGCCACATCTAGGAAGACGGCGGCAACAATCTCCTTTTTATTCAAGGCTTCAGCAATGGTTTCCACCACTCTGAGGATTTGGTGCTGAGTGGATCTCTTGCTTCTGAATCCAAACTGTGACTCAGGTAAAATATGATGGTGTGAGAGGAATTCTTCCAGTCTATTGAGCAAAACTCGCTCAAACAATTTCCCTAAACAAGACAAGAGACTAATTGGTCGATAACTGTCAGCCAAGGATGAGTCTTTGCCTGGTTTATGTATGAGTCTCACGTAAGCATTTTTCCAGACTTTCGGAAAGATGTTATGCCGGAGAAGGAAATTAAAAATATTGCAGAGATACGTGATAGCTTTAATCGGGAGGTTCTTCAACATCCTGTTAGAGATTTCATCAGGGCCTGAGGCCTTATTTAGTTTCAGTTTGCGGATTGACTGAGTCAGTTCTGTTGGAGTAGTAAAAGGAGTTCTTGATCTATCAGCTTGGGAGAAATGGAAAAGAGTATGCTCCACTTTGTCGCAGGTGTTATCATCTGATAGGTCAGAATTTTCTTGGAACTGGACCTCAAGGGCATCCGCAAATGCTTCGCACTTTTCATCCTCTCTGTAACAAAGTCCGTCCTTTCCGTGGATAGGGGGGTATTTGACATGAGGATTTTTTAACGCCTTTACCATCTTCCAGATGGAACCATCACTTGTAGAGAGTGAGGTAATCTTTTTCCTCCAAGTAAGTCCTCTGTGACCCGCGAGTTCTTGCCTTACTTCCATCTTAAGTGTATAATAGGCTCTCTTGTCTTGAGCATCTCTTGATCTTTGCCATTTATGCCTCGCTTTGTTTTTCTGCTTGACAAGATCAGAAAGAAATCTGGGGAGGGTGTAGAAGTCTCTATTTGGTTTATGAGTGATGCTGGATTCATTTCTGGCTTGAATCAAAAGATCTGTAAAGTTGGTAATTGCATCTTCAATTCCCCTGAGAGATAAAGGATTACAGGATCCGGATACTTTTCCATTGACATTGATTTTGAAAAGTTCCCAGTTTACGACTCTAATATCATCCGAGACAAGGGAAACGGTCGAGAAGAGAGTCAGGCAGACTGGTAAGTGGTCAGAGTTCAGGACATCATGGACACAAAGGTCATAAGATGGCAAGAAATTACCAAACATGACCATGTCAATTGTATCCGGTCGATGCATGGTGTTGTAGGGATAAATTGTGGGCTCGCTGGGAGCATCCACAATAATGCCGTTGGCTGTGGCATAATCTAACAGGATTTTTCCGCTCTTGTTACAAGATCTTGAGTTCCATATAACATTTTTTGCGTTAAGGTCTCCCGCTAATATTGTAGGACTACCATTATCAAAAATCATTTTGAAGTCATTCAGATTTATGTCTGAATTAGGCGGTTTATATGCCGCATAAATATTCAGGTTTCCAAAATGAATATCGTCAACTGCTATAGCAGTGACCTCCAACGTTTCGAAGCCTACAGTTTGTACAAGATGGTGTTTGATGGATCTTTTGACGACAACAGCAGTGCCGCCTCCTCTGTTATGTTGTCGATCCGACCTGTAGACCTCGAAGTTAGGGAACTTTAATTTTTCAGAAGCCCTAAGATGGGTTTCACCCAAAAGAACAATATCAGCTTGGGAGTCAGTTAAAAAATGTTGGAACTCCCAAAGGTCGGTTAGAATACCATTCGCATTCCAGTAAAAAATCTTGAGGTGATTCTTTTTACTGTTGTGCTCCATGTGACGGCAGGGAAGCGAGTATGTAATCGAACGCCTTTAATCCAACTGTGAGTTTGCCCATAAGGCCGTTGGCATTCTGGTATTCCTTTATTAATGTTTTAGCCATTAATATAAAATTTGAAACATTGAAGTTTTTAAAGATCAATAAGATCTCCTTCAGATCATTTAAAATTGTTGTATCGAACTGCTCGCTTCTAGATGCAGCAGAATCCGGAGGTACAGTAGCTGGATGCCTTCTTTTGGGTAAAGGTTTCGCATTGCCAGAAGTTTTAGCAGCTAGAGCAACTTTCCCAGCAACACTTGCGTAAGACCTTTCTGGGGTAACAGGAGTGCTGACTGCCTTTGGAGATAGGGCTATGTTAGTTCTTACTTTTGGATTTATCAAAACCTCCTTGGAAGGATAGTGAGAGCATCCTTTGTAATTGGCCGTATGTCCAAGACCACAATTAGCGCACTTAGGTGGGCTTTCGTCCTTTTTCCTAAGGCAGTCTTTTGTAACGTGGCTTCCAGCACATTTCACACAACGCGGAAGATTAAAACAACCACTTTGTGCATGGCCATATCTTTGACAATTATGACATTGTGTCGGAGATTTTCTGGTTCTATAACTTTCCACATGGATCTTCAAATGGAAGAGGTCAGTTAAGTCATAGATCTTTTTATTAGTAACATCTTTGGGTAATTCCACCAAAAAGACAGGGATCAGACATTTGTCTTTGCTACGTCTCAGCTGTGAGATTTTTAAGACTGTGAAGCCCAAGTTAACTAGAGCAGTATGAACATCATCAGAAGTAATGTCATAAGGTAGGTTTTTAATGACCACCCTGAGATTCTTCTCTTCTTTTAATTTGTATGTGTGAAATTGCTGTTTAGAAGCTTCAAAAAATTTAACGAATGACCTATAGTCATCTGGACATTTAGTTTGTACTCTGACTGTTTCACCAGAGGTCTTGGCAGTAAATGCTTCAACAGCAATTTTTGTAAGTTGTTTATGAGTGTTCATCCAGCTCTTAGGAGAGCGAATAATAATTGGAGGAATCTTTCCTTTATTATTTCGAGTCTCCTTATGTGTGGAAGTCGAATCTGAAGCTTCCATTTCAGTGGCTGGAGCATCCAGAAATTCCTCCTCCAAGGTCGAAAATCTCGTCTTGGAGGCCAGAGTTGGAACTGCGGTAGGTGATAAGGCCCTTTTATGACCTTTCCCTTTTTTGGAGATTTTTTCCCCTTCTTTCCTGCTTTGTTTAGCAGAGGCATTGACATGGTCTTGAAAAATGTCCATCCCATGCTTTGGAATATGATTTACGTCTTGGACAGCCTCTAAAACTATTGTTTGGCTGGAGCAGGTATCGTCACAGACATGCTCATTTATGTCTTTTTCAATGTAAAATCGATTTAAAATTACTTCATTAAATTTTGATCTGTCTTCAGGAAGAAGACTGTGTAAATCCTTCATGGAAGGTATTTTGAAAATAGCTGAGTTCAAATCAACTAGATTTTTATTTTTCTCAGAGAGAAATGCACAGATTTGTGCGCTATAAACGATCTGAGAATTATCCAACAGGACATGACCTGCAGATGTCCCTATGTCGTCCGGATTGACATCACTACGGCAGTAGCTTTCAGTCAGGACCGGAACAAAAGTGGAATCCATCTCAGAACCTGACATTTTTCAAAAGCTTGAAATTTAGATATAAATATTAAACAAAAGCTATACCAGTGAGAATGTAGATTCAGGATATATATATAACATATATATATATCAATATCAAAAGGATAAAACAGGTAAATAAAACAGAAATCGAAAATCGAAATCTGCAATTCGATCGGTTGCAACTGCCGAAGATGACGGCTACAACTGCAATTAGGAAACCGGTTCAGACCAGTTTTAGTAGAAGAAATTAACTGTAAATTGATTGCAATTGATCTAAAATAATCAGATAACTCACAGGAGATCCGCTGTAGACTTTAGTAACACTTCAGATATCTAAAAAATCCTAGCTAAAAATAGAACTACAATTTAAGTAAATTATTAGGCTAACCTATCTACTCCTTCCTGCCAAGGGCTCCACTGGGATTTTCACCCAATCTTACCCAAGGCTGATAGGAAAGTTAAGTAAAAATTTTAGCTAATAAGTACACTTTGAAGAAGTCCAGGAACAAAAGAAACACGTCCTGAACCTTTTTAAAGAACACACTTGAGGACCTTCATTAAGAGGCTTCCATCTGTCTCCTATCAGCTCTCCAGTGGATCCCCTTCCCTAACCATCTCTGAGTCCTAGGGATCTCTGTGACCTGGGCATTTAGTCTATTGTGTGCAAAAATGTGTCTCTCAAAAGCGAAACAACGCAATGCAAACCCAACTGTGACAACGATTAAATATTGTTGTAATCTAAATCACCAAACAGACGTTGCACATGACTTACTCTTAGCTTTGTTGAATTTCATAAGTGAAAAATATGCATCTTCATCAGTACACTGCTTGGCATTGTGGAGACACCGAATAACAGATGAAGCTTTGCACCTTTGTTCAATAGAAAACTGCACCACCATTTTCATTTCTTTTGTCAATGACCAATTCGTGAAATTATTGATCAATAAGGTCAAAGTTCCATCAGCAGTAAGAAGGTTGGCTTCTTCACAAAGCTTCAAATTTTGACTTTAAAGAAATAGTCAGCCACAAGGTTGGTTTGTTTTACCTCTGAGCAGAACTTTTTTTCACACCATGGGCTAAATGGACAGATCACAAGGCCCCCGAAGGTTCAGAGAACGTTGGGGGAGGGGACCCATTGGAACAGATGGTAGTCTCCCGTCAAGGCCATCCAGTGTGTTCTTTAACGTGCACAGGGTATGGCTCTCCCGCACATGGGGCCACGGCTTAACGTCCTATCAGACGGACAGTGGCCTTTCCAAGCCCATCGGTATCCCCTACTGACCTTGGGCAGGGCGGGGAGTTGACCCAGCTGGGACTCGAACCTGGGAATTGCAGATTACGAGCGTGGCGCACTACCGACTGAGCCACCCTCGCACGCTGCGGAAAACACGAAGTTTGCATAACAATAGAAAAAAAACTTTCAAAATATAGTGCATAAAATTAAAAACTGATGTTTAGGTTTATGTTGATCTCTTGATTCTTCACTATTTGGGGGAGGGCGTCTCTCTTTTAATAGAAAGTTAATCCACGATGTTCAGCGAAACGATCACGGCTTCTAAAAATGTTAGTTTCGCGGTATTTGAGATTTTCATCCTAAAAAACAGTTTATCCGAAATTTCATAATATGACAAATAAATTAATGGGCTTTTATTGAATGTTCATTTACATACTTAGCACAACGAAATCCATCTTATCTCGTTACTAGGCAACAAAAATTATGGCTGTCGACGTTATTCAGGGAGATCCGTTACCCTACGTAAGACCCGCAACTTCATATACCGGACACAGGGGATTTTTTTTAAAATGTAATTTTTCGAAATGCACTCCTTGAGCAAAAATTGAATATTCTAGCAATTAAGTATATAGAAAAAAAATACATAAAGGTAAATTTTGATGAATTAATTAACGATGTTACTTGATTCGAACATTTGAAAAATAAAGGTTAAAAAAAATTGTTTTAACCTAATAAAAGCATTTTGCCATAAAGAAAACATTATTTTATCTTAGATTTTTCTCAATTTGTTTTATAAAATTACGGGTTGAATGTTATATATATCATTCGTATACATGTCACATACATTTTTTGCACACCTTGGGCTAAATGACCAGGTCACAAGGACCCGGAAGGCTGAGAAGGTTGGGGGGGGGGGGGGGGGGTACCCACTGGAACAGCTGTTGGGAGACAGATGGTAGTCTCCCGTCAAGGCCATCCAGCGCGTTCTTTAATGTGCAGCGTGTATAGCTTTCCAGCACACGGGGTCACGGCCAAATGCCCCATCCAATGGTTGCCTACTGACCGTGGGCAGGGCGGGGAATTTTGCGGAGATAAATCTCAACGCTCACCCAGCTGGGACTCGAACACCTGGGAACTATAGATTACGAGCCTGGCACGCTACCGACTGACCCCCCCCCCCCCCCCCCCCCCCCCCCCAGAATCCGAAAATGTCAAAACACGGCGCGCTGCACGGAAGTAACTCTCGTCGTTTCCTGCCAGTGACATCACAAATGTCAGAAAAAGTAACAAATGAAGGCCCTAATTCTTCAAATGGGAAACAATCTAATAAAATAACAATTAAACGATAAAAAACTGTTACATTTCTTAAGAATATTTAGTCGATAGACTTTGTTTTGTGTGAGTTAAGTACGTTTCTGAATGCTTATAAAATATTAGTTAAGATGAGTAACGATAAGCGTAGTATACTGAGGCGAATCCTGCGAGTGTCGCGTAAGTAGTTGAGAAAGACGTGTTGCTGCTGTGGTCTTTGCGACGACAGCGTAGACGAGGGGACGACTTATTTTCCTGCCTCGTCCTCAATGACAGAGGTAAGTCCTGAAGCTAATCGGGTGCATACACAAGCCACACCTGCGTATGTAGGACGACTGAAAACGGGAAGCACCCTGATTAAAAGGAGGAGCGAGCTCAATTCCTCCACTCCGAGAGACTTTCAGTGGCTCCGATTTAGGATTAAGCCAGATACTTGCCCTGAGGAAGATTTAAAGGTCCGGCAAGCGAATGTAAAAAAAATGTAATTGTTTATGCCAACCAACAAAGTTCCGATTCCAAAGTTCCAACAAAGTTCCGATCCAGCAAAGTAAGATTCATAAAACATCTCGGCGCTCTTCCTTAGTTGATATAACAGACTTTATCCTCGTAATAAGTCTTGTTTGCCATGTGCTTCTATTAGCTTGTCAGTTCTGGAACTATTGGAACGAATGAGAAAGAAACGAACTCGATTGCCCTTCTCGATGAGAAAAAAAGAAAGACTAAGGAGTTAAAGAAGTCAAAGATCATAGTCATGATTTCAAAAAAGAAAGGAAGGTGGGAGGGAGGGCGCCTCTCTAAAATCCATCCTCGTACGTCCACGTCGTGAGGGGCGGGCAACATGCATTGTCTTTCGATTTCTCTAAATGGTGACTTTATCTTTAGAGAAATTCTTAGACAATGAATGGCTAAAACGAGGCTCTGGTAACACGCGCAGATGCCCGGATGTAGAAAAAAAAATCGGAGGGGAGGATTCGCAAAGCACACAATTCATTAGTAAAAATATCAAAGAGGCAGCCCAAGATATTGCATTTTCAATGCAGCATAACATTCCCCCCCTCCATTTTACCGGCCTTTAAAAATATCTCGACAAAAAATGCATGAGATAGAAATAATTTTAATAATTTTTGCCTTTATTACCCTCGCGAGCATTGTGAAATGCGGACCATGCAACACTTCCTATAACAGATAGTCAGAGGACCAAATTTATGACAACTTATGTAGTTCTACCATATAGACACTTCTTATATTTCTGATTCTAATATTATTACTGGTGGACTCTGTGCTAATCTTCATACTAATGTTTGTCTATAAATATATTTTATTCAGGAGAAAATTTATTTGTGTTAATTATTAAATAAAATATATTTATAGATAAACATTAATATAAAGACTAGCACACAAGAGTTCACCAGTAATAATATTTGAATAAAAAAATATAAGAATTTCTATATAGTAGGACTACCTAGGTGACATCAAAAATTTGCTACATTGGTCTTCTGTTATAGGAGGTGTTGGGACATGGCCCTTTTCCCCCACTTAATCAGGTCCTGCACATATATACAGTATATATATATGCATTCATCTATAATACATACCGAACCATACGGCGGCCACTTTATATCGTACAGTTCTACATTAAGTCAATAACTCAAGTATAGAACACAGCAACTGTTTAAGTAAACTTTTTAAAACTGAATCAATTCTATTGCAATCTCGATTTTCAGTAATGTTTTGCTTAGTGTTAGGAAAATTGAAGTATTTAGCAGTAAAAATGGCAGTTTAAAATATTATTCTGAAAAATTAATGAAAACAAGTTAAAACAGTAACCGTTATATTAAAATTTACTAACACGTATGAGAACATTTTTAATGGCTTGTTTTATAGTTAATGTCCCAAAACTTTATTTTTTTTTGCAGAGAGAGCTAACTTTTTAAATATTTCAGCTCCCATAACTCTAGGTACTGAACGCATAGTCTTGGTAATCCAGATTCAAATATATTTGAATGAGATTTTTAAATTATATTCAGTCACATTTTTTTTCAGAAAGAGCTTTTTTATGTTACTGAATGCTGTGTTGAGTTACTATTTATATATCATGGGAATGTATGTGATAAAATGGTCGCTGATTACACATACATACATAGGCAGGGATTACTCGGTCGGTTGCGCGCCAGGCTCGTAATCTGTAGTTCCCAGGTTCGAGTCTCACCTGGTCAGCGTTGATATTTATCTCCCCAAAACTCCCTACCATGCCCATGGAGAGTAGGGTACACCGATGGTCTTGAAACGGCCTGTTGGATGGAACGTTAAGCCATGGTCCCGTGTGCGAGAGAGAGCCATACCCTGCCCACGTTAAAGAACACGCTGGATGGCCTTAACGGGAGGCTACCATCTGTCTCCAAACAGCTGTGCACTTTGTCCCTTTCCCCCTAAACCTCCCCTTCTCTGAGCCTTCGGGGTCCTTGTGATCTGGCCATTTAGCTCATTATGTGCAAAAAGATGCCGCTCAGGTGTAAAATAGCCCAGCATACATACAAACAAAAAAGGTCCAATTTTCTGTACCATAAAAAAAAATTTAGAAAAGACTAACACATATAATCTGATTTTAGTCTTCAAATGCATACGTCTATTTTTCCGTATTCTCCACAGATTCTTAACGATCCCACAGCAATTCCTATTCATCTCGTCACTTATTCCTATCGTCTCTCCTACAATTCTCTAGACCAGTGGTTCTCAACCTTTTATGCTTCACGTACCCCCTGGAAATGTGTATGTAACTGGAGTAACCCTTATATAGATAGATAAAACTATAGTTAAAGTATAATACAGGTAACCCCCGTTCATCGCGAAGGATACGTTCTGGACATGGTCGCGATAAGCGAAATTTCGCGGTCAACGGGGGATTTAAAAAAAATTCATTTTAAAATTCGAAAAAACACTTTATTAATAAAATAAATATTATTAATAACAAAAAAAATGTCATACATAACACAATTCATTCATTTTGTTCTGCTTTGCAAAAAGGAATCTAGATTCCCTTGTTTGGCTTCTCTACGTTTAGTATCCAAAATTTGCCGATAACTGTCAAATAATCCGTTACAGCCACGCTTTACAGCATTCACTCGCTCGTAATCTTCGTCGTTTTCTTCTAACAACTCCATGCATTGATTGTGAAGAGAAAGGGCCTTTT
Source organism: Ryuthela nishihirai (assembly GCA_038380435.1). Lineage (NCBI taxonomy): Eukaryota > Metazoa > Arthropoda > Arachnida > Araneae > Heptathelidae > Ryuthela > Ryuthela nishihirai. The sequence continues at coordinate 32,140,866 of JAWZYU010000022.1, forward strand.
CAATGATTTTGATACTTAACTTTCGGACGGGAACAGGTTCCGAGACGTCATTCTCTTGGGACATAGTATGGCAGTCCATTTCCTGCAGCTCTTCATTAGTTAAGGGTTCGCCGTGTGATTCTAACAAAGTATGAATATCATCTACATCAGTGATTCCCAACCTTTTCTGGCCCATCGCCCCCTTTAGAAGAGAACAAAAATTTCAACGCCCCCCTAGTCCATAATAGTTAATTTTATATGAAATATTAAAATATTGTTGCATATTATCTGTACCTAATTTATCTGTTTATTTATCTATTAAAAATCATAAAGCAGAAATTAATAAAACGACAACCAAATGTACAATAAAATTGTTTATTAAAATTTTAAAAATAAACACAGAATCAATAAGAAATAAAAAATAATGAGATAAACACAAAATTAATAATAAATAAAAAAAATTAATGAGATGGTTGAGGCTGGTGGAGTGTTAACAATTTGTTAATGTCGGGTTCCAATTTCGTTAACATCAATCGCAGATCGCCACGTTCAGTGATGTGTAGTCTGTTCCTCTTCTTTGACAGTAAATTAGCTACTGCACTGAATCCACGCTCAGCCATATAGGACGAAGGAAATGCGATTAAAAACTTCTGTACTATTGCCCACAATCCAGGGTAGAGAACTGGTATTGATTTTTGAAGCCAGAACTCTTGGTATCCATGTTTGAATTTTACTTTGAGTGCTTCGTTAGTCGTGAGTTCTAAGAGTTCCTCTTCCAAATTTGATTATTCTTCGGTATCTGTGTTTGCGAAAGGATCTAAAACCCAACTCGGTATATTCATGTTTAAAATATCTTGGAAACGCTCCGTAAAATCAACGTGAAGGACTTCCAAGTGTTGGCAATAAGTAAGTAAATCTTCCGGTTTTGCAGAGACTGCTGATAATGTGGGAAAGTGGTTGTATTCACCTCTACCTAGATTTCGTTTGAATAGAAGACGTTTTCCCACAAAAGTAACTATGACGTTTTTTGTTTTAATTAAATTCAACTCATCACCTTGCAATTGTAAATTAACTTGATTAAATATTTTAAACAGGTCTGTCAAATAAGCGATGTCATTTTTTGACGTAATCAGGTTTTCGCGCAATTTTTCGTCTCTGTGTTCAAGAAAGTCCAGTACTGAGTCAAATAGATTGAAAAAACGATTCAGGCAAACACCTTTAGAGAGCCAACGTACTTCTGTGTGCAGCAGCAAGTGATTGTAATCTTCATCATTTTCATTACAAAGCTTACCAAATAATCGGTCATTCAATGAATTGCTTCTAATCTTATTGATTGCTTTAATAACGTAATGGAGCGACGTATGCAGAGGTTCATTCAAATTTTTTGCAACCAAATGCTGACGATAATACAATGTACAGCGAGTACATTTGGTACTGCTTGTTTCAAATGCGCTATGAAACCCTTATGACGCCCTGTCATTGCTGGAGCACCATCAGTAGCAGCAGACAAAATATTGCAAATAGCAATTTCTTTCTCTTGAAAAACCTTTTACATGGTATTAAATATAGATTCTCCCTTTGTATCAGATTCCAAATTTTTAGCAAATAATAACTCTTCATGAATTTTTTCTTCTTTTATAAATCGTACGTATGATAAGAGTAGAGCTTCTTTATTATTATTTGTTATTTGGTAGAGTTGATTCATCGAGTTGAATGGAAAATTTGCAAGTCTTTAAGTAATCACATAATAATATTTCAACGTCTTTTGCCATTTCATCTATTCTTCTTTGCACTGAATTATTACTGAGAGGAATTTTTTTGATGATATCTGACGGTGTCTTATGATGAAGAACAGTTTTTAATATCTCTTTGACTGTCGGCAAAATTAATTCCTCGCCAATTGTGTGTGGTTTTCCTGCTTTTGCGATTAACAATGAAACATTATATGAGGCTCGTAGTCCATCATCATCTTGTTTAGAAGATGACGCAAAAGGTTTGACATAGTTGGCTGTTTTAAATATTGCTTTTCCAGTTCTTGAAAATAGGATAAATCTTTGTTCTTCTTATCAGCATGCATTTTATTTAAATGCTCTTATAGCCTAGAAGGTTTCATAGTTCATTTGAAAAACCTTTTCGGCAAATTAAACACATAGGTAATGATTGGTTTGTACGAGAGTACGTAAATCCATATTTCAAATACTCAATACTGTACTGCCGGCATTTCTTTCTGGATGTAGCTTCAGACATTTTCAAATACACCTATCCCTCGATTTACACGGTACTCAGTTTACAAAATTTTGGCTTTGCACGGTCAAAAAATGCAACCAGTTTCGATTTACACGGTACTGACTGAGATTTCCTTTCTGTGTACGTCTCAGTCAGTACCGTGTAAATCGAAACTGGTTGTATTATTTGACCGTGCAAAGTCAAAATTTTGTGAACTGAGTACCGTGTAAATCGAAGGACAGGTGTACAAATTAACTTCTCAACAGATTTATAGATAGTTATAAAAATAATGTTTATAATGACTTCTAACACTTATCACTTACGACTATTTATCACGGCGAAGCACATAAAAATAATAAAACATTCCTAGAGCTATCGCTTTTATAGATTTGATTTTGTGCACTCATTAACTTGTATGTTTGCGATGCGGCGCACTTGCTCCGTAAACAAGTCATTTCAAGCTCCCATATTCTTGTCGAAACATGTTAAATTGCATGAACCGCGTGTTTGCCTACCAACTTGCAAGGACTTGTCACCGTCAATCTATTCTAAACTAAAACAAATTAGATATAGGTATACCTAATGCTAATTTAAAAATGCTTATTAACGCGATAATAAGATAATTTACATAGCTAGATAAAATATTTATTCATGAAAACAGGTATTTTCAAAGTATTTTATTATATTAAAAAATAATTATAAAAAAATATTAAATATAATAAATTTATTATTATTATATTATTATTACATCAAGGTTGATTTGCCTATCAGGACGAACACACATGTCCAACATAATAAGCCTGATATAGTAGTGCATGTAAAGGTATTGAATGAGATTATAATTATTGAAGTAGGAATAACATCTCAGGATAACCTGCAGACAGTAGAGGTTGAAAAGAAGAGGAAGTATGATCTGCTGGCTAATGAGTTGAGCCTAATTCACAAGTGTAATGTTAATATTATACCTTATGTTCTGACGTGGGATGGTATTGTAACTACGTACCATAAAGCATTCTCAAAGCGACTTGGAGTGGGAAAACATATTGAAGCTTATATCCAATCTGTGATCTTGAAGAGAACTTTTGAGAGCATCTCAGTCGACTTCAGACGTACCAGTACGCTAGTAGGCGGTAGCAGGGAACTTATTGTCCAAGCTGCAGTTGAAAAGCTGTACATGACGGATGAGGTAGTGGATGACCAGAATCACCAGGAAGACACCACAGAATAGAAGAGATAAAAATGTTGTCACAGAAAATTCCATTAAATTTATTTATTTATTTGACCGCCCCCCTTGACTGCCTCAACGCCCCCCATTTGCCTCTGTATCCGCTACCGCCCCCATGGAATGCTCCAGCGCTCACTGGGGGGCGGTATCGCCCCCGTTGGGAATCTATGATCTACATCAACACCTTCGATGCCTCCGGAAGTGGATATAAGAGTAATCTCTTCGATGACATTTTGAATATCATTTTCATAATTGATGTGATCTTCAACAATTTCTCTGAGCAACCTTTTCCAAACACCCTTCATACACGACTGAGTGACTTCATTCCACGCTTCGTCGATGTTTCTGATAGCTTTCATAATATTAAATTGTTTCCACCAAACCCGCATGGCATCTCTACCACCACCATCAGTTTCTTCAATGACTTGGCGCATCGTTTTTCTTAAATAATAGGCTTTGAATGCTGCTATTGCGCCTTGATCCATAGGCTGTAAGATGGAAGTGGTATTCGGAGGTAAGAATACCACTTCAACGGGAAAATCAGTGCACAGGGTCTCAAGTTCCACAGGATGTCCCAGCGCATTGTCCAACACCAAAAGAGCTCGAGGTTCAACTCCAATATCCTCGCAATATTTTTTTATTGCTGTGGAGAAACAAGTTTTAAACCTCCATAAATAAATTTTGTGTCATCCAAGCCTTAGGGTTACTTCGCCAAAAAACCGGTAAATTGTTTTTAGAATAACCTTTCATGGCACGAGGAGTTTCTGATTGATAAATCAACAATGGTTTCAATTTTAATTCTCCGGATGCATTTCCGCCGAGAAGAAGAGTTAGACGATCCTTGGCTGCTTTAAATCCAGAAGCAGTCTTCTCCTCTATGGAAATAAACCCCGTCAGTCCCGTCTCATCTACATTAAAAATTAAATTTGGTGGATAATTTCCCCTTTCCACAAGTTCACGGAACTCCATTGGATATTTTTCAGCTGATTCTACGTCTGCACTAGCCGATTCGCCAATCATTTTAAGGCTGTGCAAGTTTGATCGTTTTCTAAACCGATCAAACCAACCTTTGCTTGGTTTAAAAACTTCTCCTCCTCCATTTTGAGATTTTAAATGATCCCAAAGACTAAGTGATTTAGGTCCTCTTTCCATTTGCTTAATAAATTTTTCATTTCTGTCATCAAAACACTTCTGGTTCGTGAAATGTTCGTCGCTGTAATTGGAGTAACACTATCGCCAGCCATTTTAATTTTGTCTTTTAGTTGCACAATTGATCGCACTGTAGACTCAGACAATTTGAAATCCCTTCCTACAACTGTAAATTTACCACCACTTTCTATCCTTTCTATAATTTTTAGTTTCTTTTCTGAAGTCACTACATTGCGAATTTTCTTAACCGATTTTTCACATTGTCTTTTTGACATTTTAAAATTACGAAGGGATAAAAAATTATGTAGTCAATTTAATTAGCATGCGTTTGACACTGCATCTAAGATTCCACTGAAGGATAGACCCAAATGATGCACTGGCTCAACCGTACCAGGCACCGGCTTCGTTCTTTTGTCTCGCCCACGCTCGTCACTTTACGTTATGTACATGTGTATGATGTGATTGAGCGAGAAAGAAAGTTAGCACGCACGTGCAACCATTCATTTTGATTTTGACTTTTCCTCGCATGTTTCAAAGTCAGACAAGTGCCAAGACAAAAAAAAGATCGCGATATAAGGAATCCGCACTCGCCGGGGTCGCGATGAACGGGGGGTTACCTGTTGGCAACTTAGCGACTTTGTTACTAGATCTAGCGACTTTTGAGCTCTCACGGCGTACCATAAAAAGTTTTACCGTGTACCCCACGTTAAGAACCTCTGCTCTAATGCATCAGGATCGTTTCCTTGCTTACTCGAAGGAATAATAATTGTAATGAATGCAATCGTTTGAGTGAAGACAAAAAGGAAAGTCCTGTTTTCTTTTACGTCAGCAAAAGATTGGTTGCTTTATCGCATGTTTGCTATTCCCAACGACTTCCTGATTACCACATATATATTATAATTTTGCAAGGAAAGATATTTTTATGTCGTGTAAATCTCGTCTTTTTCAAAGGGGGCGGGTTTGACTCGATCGATAATACGTCAGGCTCGTCATCCAATGCGTCCAGATTCGAATCGAACTATGCCAGCTTTGATATTTTCCCCCCAACACCTCCTCTCCCCACATATACAGATTGATCTCGGCGAGACATCGCAACACTATTTTTTAAATTCTACATTAAGCCGTGGAGTCGTGTGCAGAGAGCCATACACTTTAAAGAACACGCTGCTGACCTTCACGGGAGAATTCCATCCGTCTCCTAACAGCTGTCCAGTTGGTTCTCTTCCTCCACAGATGGAGGAGAGAACAGATAATTCAAACTGTACTGCAGCGCCACAGCGAAAGGCCCGAATTGCTTATTTCCTCTCAGCCCTGTCTTGTTAAGACCGCCATTAATCTGTGTCGTGGCTTTCACGAGAAGATGGAACGGTTTCTATATGTGAAGCATCTCATTGGAGGCTAATTTCACCATGATTTTACAAAACCTAGAACCTTTGAGGATGCCATAAAATAAAGAGAAAGGAGTTACTTGGGAAATCTGTACAAATTAAAAGATAAATTTCAGTCGTAATATACCCGAAAAAGAGGGAGAAGCCATTCTGTGTTGAGTACCGCAGTGGCATAGTGTTGAAATAGGAGCAAAAAAAAACGTGCCAAATTCGTTTCTTTATCAATTTTTTACATTCACTCGTCAATCTCAGTATCGCTATAATCTAGGAAGCAAACTAAATATGAAATTATAACAATGCATTGAAGATTTGGTTTAAAATGAAATATTAATATATATTTAAAAAATATTTTGGCAAACAAACCTTGACGTCATGCAATGCCTCTTGACCCGTTTTAGGCTCAGTCGGTAGCGTGCCAGGCTCGTAATCTGCAGTTCCGAGGTTCGAGTCTCAGCTGGGCCAGCGTTGTTATTTATCTTCGCAAAACTCCCCGCCCTGCCCACACGGTTAGTAGGGGCCAGCGATGGGCTTGGAAAGGCCGCCATCCGTCGGATGGGATGTTAAGTCGTGAGCCCGTATGTATGTAAAAAAACACGCTGGATGATCTTGACAAGAAGCTACAATCTGTGACCCAAAAGCTCCTAGTAGGTTCCCTTCTCCAACCTTCTTTGAGTCTTCGGGGTCCTTGTGGCCTGGCCATTTAGTCCACTGCTTGCAACAAAGTGCCGCTTAGTGGTAAAACGACAACCCTTCATTCGCAATTCATAGGTCTCCGTTCAAAAGCACTCTTGGCGCAGCTTTTTTCTTCCTGGTGACTCTTAGAAACTTCTGGACTTCGATCATTGTGATAGTTTCATTATAACCAAGGGTTCTAAATGAGTATTACCAATCTGCAATGCGCGTTATCTGTACTCTTCCCCAACCTTTTCTGAGTCCTTGGGGTCCTCGTGTTTTGGCCATTTAGCCCACTTGATGTAAAAGATTTTTGCACACAGGTAAAACAATCCAGCCCATTGCGAAAATAATGTTGTTTACTGCCTACTTATCAAAATATTTAGTACCCAAATTCGTCAGCAAAATCAAAGTCATAGAATCAAAAGTAGTTGGTCCAGGTGTTTTACCTCTGAGCGGCACTTTATTTTGCACACAATGGACTAAATAGCCAGACCACAAAAACCTCAGGTGCTCAGATCTGGAATAATCTCAGTCTTTAAATAAATGCTGCAAACGATCTATTTTTGCTAGAAAATTAAATTTTTGGTTATACAGTGTAATGATCAAGTGGTTTAAACTAATAGTAATGATTTGTCCCGTTGGTAAAATGCAACTTTTCTGCTTTAAGAGATAAATGAAAAACTTTTTTTGCACATTACAGGTACTAATAAAATATTAATAGTCTATTTTCTCAATTGTACAATAGTTCGAATTTCAACTGTCAGAGGGTACTGAAAACGTAAAATAACAAGAACGCATATCGCCTCTGGCGAATATGGGAATCTCATTTTCAAAGCGAATAGAGTTCTTCCTTTGCCTACTTTTCACTCCTTAAAAATTTTAATTATGGATATTAGTGTTGTTTTTCTGCTGAGGTCCTGCCATCCTCATGGACCTTCTACTATGACGTATAAACTGACAGGCTCCTGTCAGACCTCTGCACAAGCAGCTATCCTTTAGGGGTTATTTATTTATTTTTTAATGTATGATGGAGGAAATTCACATAGTAGTATTTTATTAGCAATTATCAACATCAAAAGTATGTCTTTTAGTTTATAAATTTAAAAATTTGCTTTCTCCCACTCCTGTGAAAATAGTCGGCAGATCATTGCTGTCAGAGGAATTTCTAACATAATAGAACTCTACACGCCGAAATTTTTGCCATAAACAGATCACTTGAAACATTCGTTAAAAGTTTTGCAGTTTCAATATTTTGTGATCTCTATTGATATAAATTAAAACTACCTTTGAAAATGAGAATTACATTTCATTAGTAACCAACTAAAAAAGAGATTTCCAATTATCTCTTAAAATAAAACCGTTCCGTTTCTTACCTACCTTGGGCTTAGGATCAACTCATTGTTCTCAAAGGAATTTTCAACACTGTCACATTCCATCACAAAAATTTGAAATTTCTAGCATAACTACATCATTGCAATATTCCTTTTAAAATTTGTCATTTTTCGTTTTTTTTCCACCGTTAGATGGCGCAATTATAACTTTTGGGGAATTCGTAAGATGCAAATTGTAATATTTGATCAATACCTGTCCAACCCAAAAGGAATTTTTAATTTATCTCTAAAAACATGCACTCTTGTGTTAAAACAAAAAAATTATTGCATTCACCTCCCCCCTCCTGGGTCTAAAGGGTGGTTTTTACACATTTTAGGAAAATGCGACAAAAAAAAAGTGTTCGGTTAGCGGAAGTCTTTTTATTTGTTATTGACTGAAATCTTTTTATTTGTTATGATAGTAATTTATCATATTGCCCTAAAAACAAATAAATTGTTGCTTATTACTATACGTATATTTTTTGTTAAAATTCTCATATTGTAATGGTAAAAGCAATTTCAAAATGAAATATGCTACATCTTTAATAACGTTAAAATGAAGACATAAATTGTGAACTGAATTTATAAAAGGTGTGAAATAAATATTATGAACAAGATTATAATTAAGAATTAACAATTTGCATCTTAAGGAGACATTAAGGCAGATTTGCAGTTTACGTTACTTATGCGCCATTTTTTTAAGCAAAGCAGTAATGCGTTCATAAGTAATGTATAAATATAATAATCATATCATTTAGTGAGCTGAGCAACTTAAACTTCAAAAAGTACCGCATTGAATAGTTCCGTTTTTTTTTTTCGCATAGTAATAATTCCCCCCCCCCCCCCATTAGCATCAAGTATATTTATCTAGTATGTTTTTTTTTTCTTTAATACCAAGTAATCTGTATCAAGTAATAATTTTTGTTTTCATTTCTACCAAATATTCGGGTATCTGTGACTTTTAATTGAAATGCTAATGTAAAATTGGTTAGGTATTTCTAAATATTTGTAGTTATGCATGGTTCATTATGTGTTGGAACAGCATTATCTGTAAATTAAATTTCTTTTCTCTGTTTTTATAATTAGGGTGTTTTCACAGTGGAAGAGTATTCAACACTCGCATCTACTTTGCATTACCACCATGCAAATGCAGGTACTACTATGTACTGCGAGTCTTTTCACAATAACTTGAAATATTATTTTGAGAAAAGGTTTAATTTCCAGACAGAAAGCCTGTTGACACAACTTTGAAAGTGAAAATTTATTTACATACTATAGGTATAAAATTTTGACAAATGTCTGAAAATCAATTACTTTCTCTTCAACATGCTTCGCTTCGTATAACAGGAATTAAGAATTTCTGATGTCTCCAACATAAGTTGAGACAACTGATATGTTGAATCCCAGACACGGTAGTCTCAAAATACCGTTGTACTTGTATATTATTTCAAGTGTGAGACTGACATACTGATTATGAGAAGAATCAGAATATCTTTCATTGTTTCTTTACAATTATGAGTGAAAAGGTTCACTGTATGTAATGCAGTGTTTCTGATTTAATTCCTATAAATAACCCATTACTTTAAAAAAAAGACAATAAATCTTCAGTTAACGGTGTAAAATAAAAAAGATAAACCTTTTATGTAAATATGTCCTATTCCTTTTGATAAAGTTCTTTTCTTCATATGTAGGGGTGGAGGTGATTCAATTGGTAGCACACCAGGCTCATAATCTGCAGTTCTCAGGTTAGAGTCTGATCTGGGCTAGCATTGAGATTTATCTCTGCAAAAACCCACCCTACCTTCAGTTTAGGTAAGGTTTGGAAAGGTCATCGTTCATTGGATGGACACAAAGCAGTAGCCCAATGTGCAGGAGAGCCATCATACCATGTGCATGTTAAAGAACACACTGGATGGCCTTCATGCGAACTACAATCTGTCTAGCGGGTGGCCTGGCCATTTACCTCATTGTGTGCAAAAACATGCTCAAAGGTAGCACAATGCAGCCTTCTTTATATCCTTTGGGATTTTTATGATATATATATAGGTTACATTAAATGTTTTTAGTTTGGTAGCCATCCCTTGGTCGAGTAGTTAGCACACTTGGCTAATGATCTAAGAAACTCGGGTAAGGCATGGTTGTGTCGTTTTTCTGCTGAGGTCCTGCCATACCTTCTACTATGGCATATAAAATGACAGGCTCCTATCAGACCACTGTGGCAAACAGCTGCTTGAGGGGATATATATATATATATATAAAGCTTGACTATAGCATATATAAAAAGTACCAATATCCATATTGCAAACTCCATAATTGTAATAATAAATAAAATATCCTCAAGCCTGTTGGTTTATATGCCACAGTAGAAGGTCTGTGAGGATAACAGGACATCAGCAGAAAAACATGTTCATTTAGTAACCTGGTTTCCCATGGGTTCAAACCCAGGTTACTAAATGAAAAAAAAATATATGCACCTCTCAAGCAGCTGCTTGCCACACAGGTCTGACAGGAGCCTGTCACTTTAATATGCGATAGAGAAGTTCTGTGAAAATTGTAAATTCAAAGTCAATGATGGACCATTATTGAAATTCTTAATATGAAGAAAAATGGATAGCTGTATAATATTACTCTACAGCAATATGCATATTGCATGTCATAGTATCCTGCCAAAAATATACAGGAATGTATAAGAAGTGCTGCAATATTATAAATATTCTGCATTTATATTTATCATAATAACCCTAGATAAACAAGGTTAGATGCTTCACCTAATGCAAACTAATGCACCTGACTGATATTGCTTTAAAGAGATACCCTTCTGACTGCGTTATGTAAAGGGTAAGTTGGTTTGTATACACACATCTATTCTAAAATTTCTTTATTTATATGACTGCAATTTATCTAAGATCCAATTATAGTAGTCACTGTGTTTAGATCATTTCTACTTACGTAGAGATGAGAGTAAGCAAATAATATATTGAATTTGTTGTAAATGTTTCAAAAGTTTGCTGGGCCATAATAACATTAGCAATGATTGTAAAGACTGGAACAAAAAGTGGGGTTTTCTAGAATGTAAACTTAATTTAAAAATGTTATTTTTTTATTTTCTAAAGTATAAAATCCAAACATAATTTTGATTTCCCCATAACGTTTTCTTGGTGTAATATTTCAAGTAGTTTTATTTCAAAAATAGGCCAATTTGCTATATAAATATGAGGGGTCACATGTGATTCCATCTCGTGATACAAATAAATGAGTAAATCACATTGTGATTACTAGGGTTAAACAAACTTTAGGAACTGCAGATTATGAACCTGGTGTGCTACCAATTGAATCACCTCCACCTCTACATATGAAGAAAAGAACTTTACCTAAAGGAATAGGACATATTTACATAAAAGGTTTATGTTTTTTTTTATTACACCATTAACTGAAGATTTGTTGTCTTTTTTTTAAGTAATGGGTTTATTTATAGGAAATAAATCAGGAACACTATTACATACAGTGAACCTTTTCACTCATAATTGTAAAGAAACAATGAAAGATATTCTGATTCTTCTCATAATCAGTATGTCAGTCTCACACTTGAAATAATATACAAGTACAACGGTATTTTGAGACTACCGTGTCTGAGATTCAACATACCAGTTATCTCAACTTATGTTAAAGACATCAGAAATTCTTAATTCCTGTTATACGAAGTGAAGCATGTTGAAGAGAAAGTAATTGATTTTCAGACATTTGTCAAAATTTTATTACTATAGTATATAAATAAATTTGCACTTGCAAAGTTGTGTCAACAGGCTTTCTTGTCTGGAAATTAAACGTTTGCTCAAAATAATATTTCAATTTATTTTGAAAAGACGCACAGTACATGTCAGTATCTGCATTTGCATGGGGAAAATGACTATGTGACAGCCCAGATAGAAAAGCTACTTAAATAATAGCCTATAAAATATTCAATAGAATCATACATTTTAGTGCATCTTTACTGATGAATCTGGTTAGTGTCCAATAAAAGGTAACATTATTCTTCCATCAGAATTATTAAGGAGAAATACACTTCTTCCCGTAGATGAGAATGTGCAATTTTCGAGTTACCATTGCTAAGCCCAATGAACATGCCACTTGCAAAGTAGATGCCAGTGTTGACTACTTTTCCTATGTGAAAACAGCCTAATTATAAAAAGAGATGAGAGAAATTTCATTTATAGATAATGCTGTTGCAACACTTAATGAACCATGCATAACTACAAATATTTAGAAACACATTCATTAAAGAATGGATAAACCAATTTTACATTAACATTTCAATTAAGAGTCACTGACACAGATTATTTGGTAGAAATGGAAAAAAAAATTCTACTAGATGCAGAATGCTTGCTATTAAAAAAAAAAATTATTATGCGAAAAAAACAAAACCGGAAATATTCAACGCAGGACATATGCAGTTTAAATCGCTCAGCTCGCTAAAAGATATGATTATATATTATTACATATGAACGCATTACTGCTTTGCTTAAAAGAAATGGCGCATAAGCAATGTAAACTGCAAGTCTGCATTAAATATCTCCTTACGATTAAAATCGCTAATTCTTAATTATAAATTTGCTCATAATTTTTATTTCACATCTTTATAAATTCAGTTCACACTTTATGTCTTAATTTTAATGTTATTAAAGATGTAGAAATTTCATTTTGAAATTGTTTTAACCATTACAATATGGGAATTTCTAAGAAAATATACGTAGAGTAATAAACAACAATTTATTTGTTTTTAGTACAATACAATAAATTACTCCCATAACAAAAAAAAAAGATTTCAGTTCAAAATTTCAGTTCAAAAAGAAAATATTTCAGATGAAAAAAGAATACAATAAATTACTATCATAACAAAAAAGAAGATATCAGTTGTATCATTTACTATTAATTTTTACCAAAAAATGCTTACCTCGTAGTCACTCAAATGTAGTCTCCATTACGTTAACCAAATACTCGGAGCATGCACCGAATTGATGGCCTCGCTTTGGTGGTCGAATGTTAGTAATAATTAATCAACTAGCACACTTTGCACAACTTACATATTCTACAAAAACGTCCCGCCCTGCCCATGGTCAGAAGGGAACACCGATGGGCTTGGAAACGCCGCCGTCCGTCGGATGGGATGTTAAGCCCCGTGTGCGGGAGAGCCATACCCTGTTCACGTTAAAGAACACACTGGATGGCCTTGACGGGAGGCTACCATCTGTCTCCCAACAGCTGTTCCAGTGGGTCCCCTCCCCCAACATTCTCTGAGCTTTTGGGTCCTTGTGACCTGGCCATTTAGCCCATTGTGTGCAAAAAGGTGCCGCTCAGAGGTAAAACAACCCAACCAACTACAAACACGTGAATTAGTTCTCTTTTGAGAGCTTTCTGTGTATTTGGGGCAATATAACAAAGCCTAGATGACTTCTGCGTTAATCAGGTACTGAATACAATCTATGGTGTATATTACACCAGAAAAAGATTTCCAACTATTTCATTAAAGCAGCAAGATATAAAACAAAATTGAAGAAATATATACTTCATTAGTACAGCACTGGTCGCCGCTGTGTAGTGTAAAAAAGTTCTGTTCCACTGTAGTAAAATATCAATTTTCTTTATGAATTGCTGACAATTTTGCGCGATATATACGGAATTTTCTAAACCTTCTGAAATGGAAAAAGCACTCAATAATGATTAAAAGTTGTTAAAAATATTGATTATATTTTTTTATTATATTGGTATTAATTACATTGCAATGCACTGAAACTTTAAAATGAAACGCTATTCTCGAATTATTGAATAGACCGAAAGTAATTAAGTATCAGAAATGGTCAAAATTTGAATGAGTTTATAATTTCCAAATTAAAAGAAAACTCTTTTTATATCACACTAAAAAGAGGTAAACAAAGTTTAATCAAAAAAGAAGTAAACAAGATTTGCCCCCAGCATGCACTGAGTCGATGGCTCGCTTTGGTGGATACGTCACTTCCGCTAACAAAACACCTTTTGCGTCGCATTTTCCTATAATGAAGCAGACTCTTAAAGGGTCAAGGCATTGTTGCCAATGGTTCTTCAATAACTTCGTAACCTTTACATTTCAACACCAAAATTTCAAACTTCTAACATACTCCGCAGGGCATACTCAAACTAGTTTGAAATATTTGTTTCATATTTTGGAATCTTCAATTTTTCCACCGTTAGAGGGCGCAGTTATAACTTTTGGGAGATTCGAAAAATTCAAATCGTAATATATCATTAATACCTATCTGACACAAAAAGAATTTTTTATTTATCTGTATAAACAAAAAAGTTCGATGTCTACAGACGGACAGACAACAAAGCGAAATTATATGTTTTTTTTTCAAAAGCCCTAAATTTCCTTTTCCTTTTTTAGCCGTTTTCTAAAGTGCTTCCAATCATGAGCACTGAAATCTGTATCAAATATTAGCGTACCCTTTTCCGGATTCCATAAGTACTGTGCAATCCCATTCAGCTATGCACGCTAATCAATGCGAGCAACGACAAAATATGGCGTCCAATTTTGAGATGGCCAACCTCTACCTATATTGGGCCACTTTGGGCGCAGTCAGTACTTGGGAGAATTGAGGTAATATTACTAGAGACAGGACTGGCAACGGACCCAATGAACATGTACAAAATATTAAGCCTACTCCTAGTGAGGCTGGTGAGGCAGAGAGAGAGGCATGTTTGATTGCGTACACAAACCTTTCACCATGCTACACATTTATATGAATTGTGTACTAACTACTGAAAAATACTATAAAAGCAGTAATTCGACATTTCACAGATTAGTAATTTACGAATATTGTGAAATGCTTTTAAATTAAATTGTTAAAGCAGAGAGGCCTAAAAATAAATAAAACATTTTAAAATACCGTTCTGTCCAAGAATAATATCAAATGCAGTTCACGATTTTTTTCATAAATGAAACTAATAATATTTACATATGAAAAGAAGGTGATTTACAGATTGAAACAGCATGGAATTTACAGAATATTTTCCTGAATTTTGTTTCTAAAAGAAATGCTGAACTTAGACATAAATTTTATGAGACCTGCTTGCATTTTATTTTGCCAAGATACATCATCATCATCATCCTCAAGAAGCCATGGTCTACGGAGGTCCAACCAGAGCGTGCAATTTAGTTCTCCAAGCAAGTCTATCCTGAGCTACATCTACTGCATCCGGCCACTGCACACCAATTCTAACAAGGTCCTGTTTGACATTGTCTGCCCACCGCATCCTAGGTCTCCCCCTCTTTCTGAGGCCTTTAGGCACACTGTTCATAACCCCATTCGCCAATCTATAATCATTCATACGGGCAACATGGCCAAACCAACGACGTCTCTCTCTGCACAATATACTGCTTAAAGGAGGTTGCAAACTCCTTTGCCTAACCTCATCATTAGTCACAAAGTTGAACCACCTAATGCCCAAGATACTGCGTAAGCATCTGGAATCAAAAGCATCTAGTTTCCTATTATCTTGTTTACAAAGTGTCCAAGTTTCACTACCATAACTAACCCTAGAAAGAACCAAACTATTATACAGTCTAATTTTTGTCTTTAGGTGTATACGCCTATTTCTCCAAACTCTCCCTAGATTCTTAAAAGTCCCGGCAGCAATCCCTATTCGTCTGTTAATCTCATGCCGCACATCACCATTATCTGTTACATAGCTCCCAAGATAATTAAACTGTGACACCTGCTCAAGACTGCAACCATTCAGATTAACTGAATCACAGCCTGCCTGACCAATTTTCATCACTTTAATTTTTACTCTGTTTATAACCAAACCTACTCTAGTACCAGATTCATCAATAGCTCGAATGAAAGAGTTCACTCATCAACATCATTTGCCAAAAGGGCTAAATCATCAGCATAATCTAAATCAGATATTTTTGTATCTCCAGCCCATTTAAGGCCAAAATCTTTCCCTTGAAGTAAATTTCACATGACATAATCAATAACCAAGCTAAAGAGAAAAGGAGACAAAATGCACCCTTGTCGAACACCAGAAGTAATGCTAAACCAATTGCTACAAGCCTTACCAATTCTCAAACACGACTCAGTGTTATTATAGAGAGCTTTCATTATGTTAACTAACTTGTCTGGTATACCATATGATATCACAATCAACCACAAATTATGATGATCAACAGAGTCGAAAGCCTTTTAGAAATCAACAAAACTAGCAACCAAAGGTTTCTGAAACTCTAAACATTTCTCAAGAATCTGACTAAGTAAAAATATCTGATCCACACATCACACTACCACTTCTGAATCCACATTGCACATCACACAATTGACTTTCAACCAGAGTTTTAATTCTATTAAGCACAATCAAGCAAAGAACTTTACCTGGGACAGAAAGTAGACTGATCACCTTTTTTAAAAATAGTTATAATAATAGCTCTGGTAAAGTCCATAGGAACCACACCTCTATCATAAAATATATTCAAAATTTCAGTCATCCATCTGGTAAACCAAAGTAAAATTCTATAATAATTTCATCTACCTCTGGGGATTTAAGAAATCTAAGTTTAGAAATAGCCAAAAAAACTTCAGATTGTGCTATAGGGCCATCATTAAAGCCAACAATGCATCCATCATGATTGCAAACAATGGGAGTAGAACTGACCACATTGTTTAGAACATCACTGAAATGCCCATCTCATGTAGCCATGACAGAATTCTCACCTTCCATAACCTTACTTTGTTTATCCTTCAATCCCTGTATGCCTGTCCGTTTTCTACCACACGAAACATTAACTATCTGGTACAGCTCTCTGCTGTCGTGCTGTCTAACTGCTTCCTCGGCTTTGTCAGCCAAGCCAACAAAACCAAAGATTCTTATCAGCAGATAACTGATCTTTTACACGTTTATTAAGTTCTCTGTAATGCTTTCTATTAGGACTACTAAGGTATTGATTAAGGACATTCCTGCAGTTCTTTCTTTCTGAAATAAGCTCAAGTGCCTTATCACTCAGATAATTCTGTCTCCTCTGCTCTTTTTTCCTAAAAGAGTACTGTTAGTGTCCAAAAAAGCTTGTTTAAAATGATTCCATTCTTCCTCAACTTCAGTAGTAAGCATACCATGACTGTCATAATGACTAAGTAACCTATCATGGTAAGCTTTGGCTATAACTGGGTCTTTCAGAGTTTCAGTATTAAAAGTAAATTTTTTTACCCTAGTACAACACTTTTTAAGTTTAAGTTGCATGACACTTTTAACAAGGTCCTTTGGTCAGGTTTAACAAGGTCCTTTGGTCCTTTGGTCAGATCCAATTTCAGCTCCCCTATGTGACCCATATGACCCATGTGTACTTATGTATGTCGAGGTGTTTGTAATAAGTGTTAGTTATTCTGAATCCATTGAGTTTACTTACCTGTAGGAGACGTTGCCTATTGCCATTGCAGCTACCAATACCAAAAGGGCCCATCACCCCTCCCCAAAGGTCAGAGTCAGTACCAACTTTGGCATTGAAGTCACCTAAAACAAGGGTAATATCTCCTTCCTTGTCAGAATTCAAAATATCCTGAAGTTGTCCGTAAAACCTATCCTTCTCATCCTCATCGGCATTCTCAGTGGGGGCATAACAGCAGATAACATTCAAGTCTTTAACGCTTGTCTGAAATTTTGATGTAAGAAACCTTTCATTTAATGCACTCATATCCTAGAAGAGCATCACTAGCGTGTCTGCTGAGAAGCAGACCCACGCCTTGGTGATGCCTATTGTTGTCCCTCCCTGAAAAGAGAAATTTAAGATTATTTTTAAGAATCTGACCTTTATCTGTCCACCTGGTCTCTTGCAAGCCGATATAATATCCAAATTATAATGGTGGAATTCTTGTGTGAGGACATCAAGAGAAAAAGCTCTGTGCAGAGTCTTCACATTCCAACTGCCTATGGAGAGAAAATGGTTAGTGTGATGTTTAAAGAAACTATGTTTATTGAGAGAGGTAATGACAATTTCAAACAGCCCCCTAATAGCAGACATGGGGTAAATACCCGTTCCCCCACCACTAAAGGCTGAAGCCATCTACACTGGAAGACTTCCTCCAATGTAGAATTTGACGATGCCAATAGAAGCAAAGAGTTCAGGTGCCTGCGATGACCTCTGCTCAGGATTATCCACCAGCTGATAAACATATCCTATGAATCTATTCACTTGGGGTTGTCAACCCACAAACAAACAGAAAACACAGCGAAAGATTTTCCCTCCACTGAAGCCCACCAGTGCATCAAAATCAGGATTCATAATCAAGCTCAGAGCCATATATCTATCCAGTCCAGTGGGTTTATATGGTCAGCACTAGTACCCTGTGTGGTTGCCCACTCCTCAGCAGGATAGAAAAAAAAGAAAAGTAGCCATAGTTCTCCAGATCAGTAGGCCACACTAATCTGGCAGCTCTCCCCTTCTGTTCACTTCTACAAGAGAGTATCTCTTTTGAAAGTAACGGTCTGCACCACGAGAAGGTGGGGTCGGACATTTGGGGCTAAGCCTGACGGTTTTGTGCATCACCACAGGGGATTGATGCATAGCTCTCCTTCCAGTGACTACCTAAAATTTTTTTTTTCCTCAAACGCCTGAAATAGGCATTTTAAAATTTTGCATGTGATAAATGAAGCCTAAAAATTTGCTCTTCATATTTGATAAAAAAATTTTATTAATTGAAATGCTAGTCAATTGTGGTAGAAGCTACACTGTCTCTCTTTAAACGTTAACTACTACTATCTGTTCCCAGCACTTTAGAATTTTAAAAATAAAGCTCCAGAAAATGGCACAGTAAGATTAATTATTGATGCTGTGCCAATTTTATTCACATTTGTAACAAATACCTGTATTTGAGAGACACTTGTAGAAGATATGATAGAAATTGCAGTGAGAATAGATATTGCCTATAAAAATGATCACTCATGCTGTGTAAGAGGGAAGAGTCCTAGAAAATTTAAGAGAAAGTTGATGTCAGTGCAAAATGAAATCCAGAGCTTAAAGAAAATGCTATGATGAAATTATTGCCAGCTAAGAGCCAAGCAATCAATAGACTCTTCTATTTTAAAAGAAATATTAGATTTAAGGCTCAAAAGCTCACCAAGATGACACTGAAACACCAAAGCCTGTATTTCTAGATATAACTTTAAACCTGTTCATAAATTCACAGCAAAAATGCTGAAAGAAGCAATGGCATATTTTATTGCCAAGAGGTAAATAAGTTTACCATGATATTTTCATTCCCCAAAGGCTTATTAAAAATTGAAGTTCTATTTTTAAAAAGGCTTATGACTTTGTAAGAGAAAATCTTCTTTCCCAATAGCTCCGCAATTTTAACTTGGTGCAGATCTGTAGATGGCCTTCCTGGAATTATTGAAGTTTTTCTGCATGGAAAATTTTACTGATAGTAAGCAGAAGCATATGATATTCACTTTATTATTCGAGGAGAAGTCAATTAGGAAACAAATACTGTTCACTAGTAAATGCCATTGTAGATATGTGAATTATGATGATAGAAATTCAGATATAGCTTCTAAAAACTAATTTTTATTATTGCGTAAGTTTTATATAGCTGGAAAATTCCCCATAGCTTATTTCTTTAACAGTTGGTTTGTCTGGCTCAAAATATCTTTTTTTACTTTAAAATTCAGCCAGGACCATATTTAACTTTTTTTTTAAAGCTAAAAGAGCACACATGCAGTTAATAATTAACCGGCTGATAATTAATAAGAAAAATGGCAATTGCTTAACTTTCAATGAAATTAAAATCATTGGCAGCAATAATGAAATATCCAGTGACATTTTAGGTGTTTCTCACATGTGGATAATATCAAGGAATCACAGTAAAGCAATGAAGGTCATTGTGTCTCTTTTCCCTGAAATTGAAAAATGTTATTATAAGCTGTCTTTATAGAAAACAAAAATGTAAAAGATTTCTTGCATATAATGTAAATTAGCATTAATTGATTCCGACCAAATGCAGTCTTCTGCGTCTGCACTTATTAACCTTACATGGACAATTTTTTTTTTCTTTAAGAACCAACAACTTTTGAGTCTTATTATGAAAAACTAATGAATAAAATAATCCACATTATATATCAAAAGAAAAAGCATTTAACTCTGGAAAAAAATAATAAAAGGGAAAAAAAATGGTAGGGAAGTTTGAATTTCGTAGGGATTTTTGGAAACTGATTAACCAGCATCTGCACTTTAAAGGGTAATATTAAAAATTAAGGGTTTTTTGCACTTCTCACAGTATATGTGTGCAATTGCAAAAATTACTGAATAGGGTCTTCCAGGAGAAAACTTTATATTCTCAACAACAACCATTTCATAACTAATTAAAAAATTCCGGTTAATGTCCTACATAGGCTTCAATGCATGTTGTGCTCATATCACTAGATGATCATATCAGTAATAGGGAATTGGATGTAGAAGTTGACTATCATGCTTATAATATGAAAAAGAATATGCTAAAATTAGACTTCACCATTTAGAGACACAGAAAAATTAAAACGCATCATATTAGAGCAAACATCTAAATTTGCACAAAACACAGTGACAAAAATATACTTTGCAGTAACTTCATTTCTTATATTATGTGTGTGTGCGATATGAATTTCGTACTGCCTCAGCTGAAATAAAAATAGTTTGCTTTTTCGTTTTCTTTTCTTTTTATAGCATGAAATTTCAATTATGTCATTTGTGTGTGTGTGACCTTGAATTTCCTTCTACCTTAACTGATATAAAAGTTTACAATATTTGTATTTAGTTGCATGATTCTCATCGACCTTCTACTATGGCATATAAACTGAAAGGCTCCTGTCAGACCTCTGTGGCAAGCAGTTGCTTGAGATGGTATTTATTTTTTTATTTTATTAGAAATTTCAATCATATCATTTGTATGTTTGTGGGAGGGGGGCTTTCCTTCCGCCGTAGTTGAAATGAGAAAAAGTGTAAATTATTTTGTTTTAGATATATATATATTGCATGCAATTTCAATTATGTCATATGTGTGTATGTGTGTGTGTCACCTTGGATTTATTTTTGCCTCAGCTGATATAAAAATTTAGAATATTTGGTTTTTGTTGCATGAAACTTCAATCATGACATCTGTGTGTGTGTGTGTGTGTTTATGGGAGAGGGGCTTTTGAAATGAGAGAAAGTGTAAATTGTTGTTTTTTATATGTATAGTATGCAATTTCAATTATGTCATTTGTGTGTGTGTGTGTGTGTGTGTGTGTTTATGGGAGAGGGGGCTTTTGAAATGAGAGAAAGTGTAAATTGTTGGTTTTTATATGTATAGTATGCAATTTCAATTATGTCATTTGTGTGTGTGTGTGTGTGTTTATGGGAGAGGGGGCTTTTGAAATGAGAGAAAGTGTAAATTTTTGTTTTTTATATGTATAGTATGCAATTTCAATTATGTCATTTGTGTGTGTGTGTGTGTGTTTATGGGAGAGGGAGCTTTTGAAATGAGAGAAAGTGTAAATTGTTGTTTTTATATATATATAGTATGCAATTTCAATTATGTCATTTGTGTGTGTGTGTGTGTTTATGGGAGAGGGAGCTTTTGAAAAGAGAGAAAGCGTAAATTGTTGTTTTTTATATGTATAGTATGCAATTTCAATTATGTCATTTGTGTGTGTATGTGTTTATGGGAGAGGGGGCTTTTGAAATGAGAGAAAGTGTAAATTGTTTTTTTTTATATGTATAGTATGCAATTTCAATTATGTCATTTGTGTGTGTGTGTGTGTTTATGGGAGGGGGGCTTTTGAAATGAGAGAAAGTGTAAATTGTTGTTTTTTATATGTATAGTATGCAATTTCAATTATGTCATTTGTTTGTGTGTGTGTTTATGGGAGAGGGGGCTTTTGAAATGAGAGAAAGTGTAAATTGTTGCTTTTTATATATATAGTATGCAATTTCAATTATGTCATTTGTGTGTGTGTGTGTGTGTGGGAGAGGGGGCTTTTGAAATGAGAGAAAGTGTAAATTGTTGTTTTTTATATGTATAGTATGCAATTTAAATTATGTCATTTATGTTTGTGTGTGTTTATGGGAGAGTGGGCTTTTGAAATGAGAGAAAGTGTAAATTGTTGTTTTTTACATGTATAGTATGCAATTTAAATTATGTCATTTGTGTGTGTGTGTGTGTGTGTGTTTATGGGAGAGGGGGCTTTTGAAATGAGAGAAAGTGTAAATTGTTGTTTTTTATATGTATAGTATACAATTTAAATTATGTCATTTGTGTGTGTGTGTGTGACCTTGGATTTCCTTGTGCCTTGTGTTCTTTGTGTGTTGCAATATGTGGTTTTTGTTGCATAAAATTTCAATCATGTCATTTGTCGGGGGGTGAGGATGGGGGCTTCCTTCTGCCTTAGTTGAAATGAGAGAAAGTGAAAATTATTGTTTTTTTATATATGTAGCATGCAATTTCAATTATGTAATTTGTGTGTGACCTTGGATATCTTTCTACCTTAGCTGATATAAAAGTTTACAATATTTATGTTTTCATAGTATCTGATTTCAATTATGCCATTTGTGTGTTTGTGTGGGTAGCAGCATTTCTTTATGCTGCAGCTGAATAACAGGCTTATTATATTTTGGTTTTTTTATACCATGAAATTAAATTGTGTCATTTATTGGGAGGAGATTTGATTTCCTGCCTCAGCTGAATTAAAAAAGTTTATACTCTGCTTATTTCTTTCAATTCTTAATAAAAAATAATGTTTTTTAATAAAAGAAGAAAATAAATCTGGCTTTTCATGTTTTTTTAAATGAGGCGCGGATTTGCACTATTAAAATCTATAAATTTTGAGGGCTTTCGCTTAAGCGGAAAGATTTAATCATGTATTAGATTTTAAAATATGTTTACCATTGTTCCTGTTTTAAACGGGCTCAAATTAAAGTCTGCTAAGTTTACAATCAATTTAATTCAGCTTTAATCACAAGTTAAGAGCATATCGAATTTTTTTTTAATTTTCATACAAAACCTAGATTTGAAAGAGAAGCAGTTTCCAGTGTCTTCGCTTTTCATCCGATATAAATCAATAAGTGTGTATTAATTAAATCTATTTTGCTTTAATTACTACACTGGAATAACCTCATTGAAAAAAACCCAAAAAACTGCAAAGTTCTGAGTCATTTAAATCAATTGTTAAGGATTTTTAAATAGCCTTCATCGACGTCCACAGCCAATTCGCAAAGCATCATGAGTATTCTTGCCTCACTAAGCAGTCGCAGACACATCCGTCTGTGATCATGGCGGTCAATGCTAGGGAATCGTAGTCCTGTCTAGTATTACTACCTCAATGCTTGGGAGGGTGACCATCTGGGAAACACCGCATGCAGTTGGCCAAAAATCTGCTGAGGACCCGTCATCCTCACAGATCCTTTTACTATGGCGTTATAAACTGACAGGCTCCTGTCAGACCTCTGTGGCAAGCAATTTTTGGGTTGTTTTACCTCTGAGCGGCACTTTTTTGCACACCATGGGCTAAATGGACAGGTCACAAGGACCCCGAAGGCTCAGATAAGGTTGGGGGAGGGGACCCACTGGAACAGCTGTTGGGAGACAGATGGTAGCCTCCCGTCAAGGCCATCCAGCGTGTTCTTTAACGTGCAAAGAAAGTGGTTAAGCCGGGGCTCCGTGTGTACACACGGAGCCCCGGCTAAACGCCCCATCCGACGGACGGCGGCCTTTCCAAGCCCATCGGTGTCCCCTACTGACCGTGGGCAGGGCGGGGAATTTTGCGGAGATAAATCTCAACGCTAACCCAACTGGGACTCGAACCTGGGAACTACAGATTACGAGCCTGGCGCACTACCGACTGAGCCACACCCGCCCCCTGTGGCAAGCAAGCTGCTTGAGGAGGTATTTCTATTTTTTCTATTCTACATGGAACCAAGGATGGAACTAAAGTTAGAGGCCCTATATAGGTAGAGGTTGGCCATCTTAAAATTGGACGCCACGTTTTGTCGTCGCTCGGATTGTTTAGCGTGAATAGCTAAATGGTACTGCACGGTACTTATGGATTCCGGAAAAGGGTAGGGTAATATTTGATAGTTTTCAGTGTTCATGATTGGAAACACTGTAGAAAACGGATAAAAAAAGGAAAAGTAAATTTTAGGGCTTTTTTTTATAAAAGATATAATTTCGCTTTGTTGTCTGTCCGTCTGTAGATATAGAATTGTTTTGTTTATACAGATATATGAAAAATTCTTTATGTGTTAGATAGGTATTAATGATATATTACGATTTGAATTTTTAGAAACTCCCAAAAGTTAAAACTGCGCCTCTAACGGTGGAAAAATTTGAAAATTTCAAAATATCAAACGAATATTTCAAACGATGCAGTTATGTTAGAAAACTGAAAATTTTTTGTTGATATGTGAAGGTTACAACAAGTGAAGATGTTATGTTTCAAGTGATCTGTTTATGGTAGAAATTTCAGCATGTATAGTTCTGTTATGGTAGAAATTCCACTGATAGCAATGATCTGCCCACTATTTTCAGAGGAGCGATAGAAAAGCAACTTCTTAAATTTAAGAACTAAAAGACAAATACCTTTTATGTTTTAAATTTACTAATAAAATACTACTATATGCATTCCCCCCCATCATACATTTAAAAAAAATGAATAACCCGTCAAGCACATGCTTGCCACAGAGATCTGACAGGAGCCTGTCAATTTATATGTCGTAGTAGAAGGTCCATGAAGATGCCAGGAAGTCAGCAGAAAAACAACACGAACATTATAATTAAAACTTTTAAGGAGTGAAAAAGTAGGAAAAGGAAGAGCTTCATTCTCTTTGAAAATGAGATTCCCATATGTGCCAGAGGCGATATGCGTTCTTGTTATTTTACACTTTCAGTACCCTCTGACAGTTGAAATTCGAACTACTGTACAGTCGCTCAAAAAAGTATCCGAACACCATGGTTGATTACAGAATTCAGAAAAAATATCTGCCAACGATTTTTTTAGAAATTAGTGATCTGGCAACCTTCATGTCACGTGACACGAAGGTTGCCAGATGACTAATTTCTAAAAAAATCGTTGGCAGATATTTTTTCTGAATTCTGTAATCAACCGTAGTGTTCGGATACTTTTTTGACCGCCTGTACAATTGAGAAAATAAACTATTAATATTTTATTAGTAACTGTAATGTTCAAAAAATGTTTTTCATTTATCTCTTAAAGCAGAAAAGTTGCATTTTACCAACGGGACAAATCATTACTATTAGGGTAAACCACTTGATCCAAAACTCTATAACCAAAAATTTAAGTTTCTATCAAAAATAGATCGTTTGTATCATTTATTTAAAAATTTGGTATTTTCCTGCTTTTTTCCGACGCTAGAGGTCGTTTTTCGAGTTTTTATTTACCGCCTTTAGCAATCTCAAACACTGGAAATTCCAACTGATGGGGAGTCAAAAAATGCAAATATTAATATTTTTGTGGAAAAAACTTTCACTGACATGCGGGATTCGAACCCGCATTTCTCCAGAAACATGCCAGAGCATTCTAACCTGTCTTTTTTTCACAAAAAACATTTATTGATTTATAGACGTTTAAACATCTGCAGGTAACACTGAGAATATTAAATATTGTTTAAATTATTAATGTTTAGTTAGTGCCTGTAAAACGAAATATTTATATATATATATATTGCTTCGTTTATCTATAGTGCCCAAAAGTATATAGTATGTCATTCGCCTATTAAAATCTGTCAGAAAAAGTGTCCCATACCAGTAGAGGGCGCTGGGAACGATATGCTTGCCTTGTTAACATTGCGTTCTATAGACGTTTTGCTTTTCAATGACTTTTAAATATAGAAGCATTTATGCAATGATTTTACCATTGAAATGGCACATTATTCCTCAGTATTTTAAATGAACTAGTAAAACTTAGAGAACGTTTGAGCAAGTATATTTTTTTAAAACGAGGAAAATTGATGGCCGTTCAATCAAAACAATCCTCATCCCTTTGTTTTGATTTTATGTATCAGATCGCTGAAGCGGTCGTTTTGATTGGCTCTTTGGTAAAACTCTTCGAATGACACGTGATGTAGCATATGTTCTAACATGTGATGTTTGGATTCACCAATTTGTAATAGGATCTTACACCGTAGATATCCCTGTAAATTACAAAAGCAATTTAAAATTTCGTAATTGGCTAAACAAGAAAGAATAATCATGATACTAATAACTTGCAGTATTAAAATGTTCTAACCTATCGGTTAAATCAAATATTTATTACGTTGTACGCTATGGACGGTAACAAATAATTCAATTTTGAAAAAATTTGTGCCAAGCCTGCCGATTTTATGGATATTTCAAGGTTAAACGTATGAACGAAGAAACACTGAATATTACTGATTATCTTAGTTTGGTAAACTTACATATTTACAATCCAACGTTCATATATTTAAACAATTGTTAGTGACTGACTGACAGTGGATCACTCTATGGTGCAGAAATGGTAGAATTCTGAAAATGGTACCTAGGGATAATCCGGGTGGTAGATGTCTCTCTCATGGTGAAATGTAGGTCACGTAGACTTCCATTTCACCGACTTGATAGGTTTTACATAGGTCAAACCGTGATCTACCAGTGCTAGAAAAGTGAAAATTGATGTGGTGGTGGGGGGGGGGGGGGTTCGGGTTGTAGATCTCGAAAAGGTTACGAAATTTCATATTCGGAGGGTCCTTTGTGGTCAAATTTAGATCTATCAGTGCTAGGAAGTTAAAAATTGGTTCTTGGGGGTATTTTGAGTTGTAGATGTCAGAAATGTTGTGAAATTTTGGATGCGATGAGCCCTTCATGGTCAAAATTCAAATATCGATATTACAGGTGTTAGAGGGCTCAAAATAGGTGCCTGGGATATTTTCAGTTGTAGATCACGAAAATGTTACGCAATTATGGATGCGATGGATCCTTTGATATTCGATATACTGATACTGGAAAGCTAAAAATTGTTGAATAGGGCTATAGTGCCTATAAAAGTATAGTGTGGCATTCGCCTATTAAAATCTGGCAGAAAAAATGTCCCATACCCGTAGAGGGCGCTGGGAACGATATTCTTGTCTTGTTAACATTACCCTCTATGGACTTTTCGCTTTTCAATGACTTTTAAACATAGAAGCATTTCTGCAATGATTTTACCATTCAAATGCACATTATTCCTAAGTATTTTAAATGAACTAGTAAAACTTAGAGAACGCTTGAGGAAGTGTATTTTTTTAAAACAAAGAACATTGGTGGTCGTTCGATCAAAACAAACCGCATTACTCTTTATGTATCAGAGCGCTGAAGTGATCGTTTTGATTGGCTCTTTGGTAAACTCTTCGAATGGCACGTGATGTAACATATGTTCTAACATGTGACGTTTGGATTCGCCAATTGTAATAGAAGTCTGATGGCGTAGATAACCTTGTAAATTGCAAAAGCAATTTAAAACGTTGTAATTGGCTAAACAAGAATGCAATTTATTAGTCTCATGATTATTCTTTCTTGTTTAGCCAATTATGATGTTTCAAATTACTTTTGCAATTTACAAGGATATCTGCGCCAGGATTTCTATTACAATTGGCGAGTCCAAACGTCACATATTAGTACTATGTTATTTGACACATCTTCAAATTATAAAATATACTTCAAGTAATAAAAATTTGAATTAACCAATAGGTTAGATCATTTTAATACTGCAAATTATTAGTATCATGATTATTCTGTATTAAAATGCTCTAACCTATCGATTAATTCAAATTTTTATTACCCCCTGTCAACCCACAACTCACACTTCACCATTCTGAATACACCAATTGGTCATAAACAGACCCCCATAACCTTCTTACCTCTAACTATAAGGAAAAATAATTTTATGCTATCAAATATCCTTTTATTCACAAGGAATACAGTTTGCACTGGACCCCATTGAGTCTACTTCACTGCATTCCATTTCATTATTATTGCTAATCTAACTGGCTAACAACCATCTCCTTACCCCCATATGCTTTAATTCACATCCCCATTAAATTAATGGCACATTTTAAAATTTTTAAGGGCAGTCAATTAAAGGCCCCTCTCCCCCTCACCCCTAAAAATTCCATTTCTACAGTTAACTCCCTCCAATGCAAGAGGATTTAAAGAATATAAAAGTTCTATCTCTAATCAATTGGGAAAATTCAAGACCCCAGACCCCTCCTCCCCACACCATTAAAAATTTATAACTATTTCAATCCCATACTTTAACTACAGTCCATCACATTTTCAAGGTAGTTACGCTACATTGTGTAACGCAACGCAAGCGGTAAAATATACCTTATTGACAGCAACTCACAGCATGCCCCACAGAAAGCATTATACATTTCACCATCCATCATGTAAGATATTTTAACTACTCCCCACCCTCTAACACTTTTTACGACGTAGCAGCTTCCCTTCGCTTCTTTTTTTTTTTCATTTTTCAACGAATCTAGGCGGCCTGCGAGCCATCAAGCCTAATCGCCGAAATGTGAGATAACCAGCACTTTATTGTCCTGGTCCCGCCAGTCGTTGCTTACAGTGCCCAAAATTGAATTTTGCTATTGGACTAGATGGTAAAGGGGCTGAGGCCCCTTTATCGAATTTAGAAATGCATTCATTTCGCAAAATGTGAAATTTTATATTAAGAAAAAATTTTAGATGACACTTTTATTTAGAAAATAATTTACAGCAAATTGAGAATGAAAAAAGCACAGAATTTGTAACCACCTGCCCTTGGCTATCATTTTACTATTAACTGAAAGAAAAATTACTCAACACTATTCCGATGATGTCACTGAATCAGTGGATTTAGCAGAAAAAAAAAATAATTGTTTGCATCGATACGTAACAATGATCGCAACTCAAAAATGAAAGCGAATGGGGGAAAAAAGGAGTTGATGTTTTAGCATCGTATGAAGAGAACTGTGTGATTCGCGTTACGAATTGTGAATAGAGGTAAGTTCTTATGAGTTGAATTAATGAAAATAAACATGTATAGTATAGGTCATGTTATTGAAGCCTCGGTAGATTTACTTAAGCGTAAAGATGAATATGAATTCCTTCACGATATTGGTGAAGGAGGTTACGGCAAAGTCATAGCGTTGTATGACAAAGCAAAAGCTTGTAAGGTAGCAACTAAGATAGTGGCAGAAGCTTCTAATGGTGAAAATATGTTATGGCCACATTTATGCCACGAAAACATTGTGTGCTTATATGGAACGATAACACTAATTGGAAGAGCGGAAGCATTCTTTATGCCCTTAATGGGTACGGATCTTTTTAATTTAATACATGCACCTGAATTTTTTACTGCTCCAGATTGTATGACAAGAAAAAAGAGATTCGTTTTTGATTTCCTCAAAAGATTGGATTATTTACATAGTCATGGATTAACACACAATGATTTAAAAGAGGAGAACATCCTCGTTAATAGAGAAATGAATAAAGCTGTCATAACTGATTTCTCATTCCTTAACAAAGCGCTTGAAACAGATAATATTTCTGTATTTACCACCGGAAATTGTATCTACTAGAATGCATGGCCCATTTGATGCCATAGATGCTGAGCTCTGGGTGGCAGGAATGAAAAAAGCTCTGGGTGGCAGGAAAGAAAAGAGTAAGGGCGAAAGCAGCGCTGCTTCATGATTTCTTCTTGAAAGATGAAGATAATAAGGTTGAGTGTGATGGTGCAAAAGTGATGGACCCCTGTTTCCGTTTGATACGAAGAGGCGCTCATGCTAATAAAGCTGAAGGTTCGAAAAAGCCAAAAACTGTTTCGTTCAATAAAAATCCAGATGTTGAAATGAAAGAATGTGATAAAGCTTCACCAACTAATGATGGTAGAAGGATGATTCAATTACGCAAATGCGTCGCACTATTTTTCAGGAGAATATTCTGCATGAGTTGCTGCTGTACGTCTACTAATAAAAGGCAAGATTTTAAGATTTGACAATGTAAATGAACTGCCTCCTGATGAAATGCATCCTAAAAGAGTAATGATAGGTTATAAGCAGCCAGATTCCCTTTCTGATGGTGTGAATAATGAGAGTAAGAAGAATTCCGGGGTAAAGAAAAAAATCAAAAGAAAGTTAGCTGAAAGTCCCAAAAGTGGGGTGTGTGAAAAGTGGGGGGTGTGTGTGGGAAGAAATGTGTGAAGCAAAAAGAAATTAAAGATAAAGAATGTGAAAAGAATTTAAAGAAAATAAGAAGAGAGCAAAGGGACCATGTCAAAGGAAATGCAAATTAGGCAAGAAAGCAGTGGTGAGAGGAGTGAAGAAAGTGAATTGGGTCGCAGTTTAGATGAGAAGAAGGCCCAAAGAAAACTGGGAAGAAGTAAACTATAAATCAACACACCCAAAACAAAAGGCTCTTTGAAGAGCCACATGTTGTGTAGAAAGGATGCCCGATCGTACAAAATAAATTATCTAGTAAAGTGACATTTTCACTGCTCTAAGAAATCTTTGAAGGAAAGTCCGAAAAGGATACTTGGTATGCGAATTAGCTGGATCAACATTCTCCTTAAGTGTTGAAGAAGAAAAATTTCCTTGAACCCTCTTTTTCCTTCCACACTAACTGCCTATGTGTGGAGGGGTTTTCTCCAGGTTAGAGCAAAACACTCTGACATGGATGGTGCCTTGACGTGGCGTCAGAGCTTTTCACTAAACCATCTGGCAGACATATTTCTATGTAACAGAAAATGCTGATTGACACTTTAATGCAACTTTATCGGTAACGCGCTAGGCTCGTAATCTGTAAATCCCAGGTTCGAGTCCCACCTGGGCCAACGTTGAGATTTATCTCCGCAAAACTCTCAGTCAGTAAGGGACACCGATGGGCTTGGAAAAGTCGCTGTCCGTCGGATGGGACGTAAAGTCGTGGCCCCATCTCTGGGAGACCCTGTGCACCTTAAAAACATGCTGGATGGCCTTGACGGGAGCTGCAATCTGTCCAGTGAATTCTCTTCCCTCAACTGTCTTTGAGCCCTCGGGGTTCTTTTGACCTGGCCATTTAGCCCATTTTGGACAAAAAAGTGTAACTCAGAGGTAAAACCATTGACGATCCTATTTTTAGTTTTCGGCTATCCGTAGTTGCGTTAGAGTAAGATGTAGGCATAATTGTTGTATTTGTAACTGCGCTCATTAGTGAACGGCTTAAATATTTCACTTTTGAAACGTTGATTTGTTTATTGCCCTCCCTCCCCCACCTGGAATCCTTTTGCAGCCCTTGAGATATCCGCCACCCCCCCCCCCCCACCCTCTGATAAAGTCTTTCCTAATGCCCATTGGAAGTTTCTAGCTCAAACATTTAGTGCGTTGCCTTGACCTAATTCGAAATGGTTTTACACAAATTTGACATCTAACGTATGCGAAAAGAACTGTACAAAATAATCTCTGAATGCTTTTGAATATCGCAAGAAATGTAATACCGATTATTAACATTTTTCTAAATACCATTCCTTTGTTGAATTTAAAATTTTTACGTGAAATTTGTTTTTATAAATGAGCAAATGATATTCAAGTGCTCAAATATATAATTAATTTTTTTCTTCAGATTCCTAACTATATATATTGAACTTAGGCTCTCTGAGATGAGTTCGAGCTCGAGCGGGCTTGGGCTCAGAATAATTTAAGTTTCAAATACATAGCAAATTGAAATAAGCACCATGTGGGTTTCGATTATTTTTTTACATATTCTCTAGCGTTTTTAAATGAATAGCTCTTTGCGTTTAGCAGGAGGCCTACGAATTTTCAGTCTCTACTAGTATTTCCATTTTTTCTTTTCAAATAGCATTAACATTCCAATTTTATTATAAAATGATTATAATTAATAAGAATAAAATAAATAATTAGCTACATGCATTCTCTATATAGGTCTTATGATGCGTCAGAGAATGTTTTCTCCAAATGGGTCTCGGGCTCAAATAATTGACGAAATGGACTCCGGGCTCAGTAATTAACGAAATGGTTCAGGCTCAATAATTGAAGAAATGGTTCAGGCAGTATCGGATTCAACAGCTTTGAGCTCGGACCCGTAAAATTGATCCCTTTCTGATCTCGTTTCTGCTAAGCTTCATTGCAACTATACCAATGAGAGATTTGATGTGATGAACGTAAGAACGTCTCAAGCGGAATGGGATGAGTTTTCACGCTTTGTATAAATTTTTATGAGCAAAGAATTCTTTGAATTTCTCTTCCAGATCCATAACCATTGTTAGTTTATTAAAGTGTCTTAAGACAGACAACAGTGGAATACGATTTTGGCGGAAGAATAGAAACATAATTCATTACAGCTCACAGAATTTTCAGTTCATTTTCAAAAAAAAAAGCCACCAATGTTTTCACTTTGTCGTGTGTAGATATTCACTTCTTTTGTTTTTACAGATAATTCTTTTTGAGTTGGATAGATATTGATGAAATGTTACGATTCGTATTTTTCGAATATCCTAATAGTTTTCATACAAAACCTAGGCACATAATACAAACAATAAAAATGACGATTCTGATCCATTTCTAGAAAATATTTTGACCAAATACTTTTAGGTGCATAATAATCAGTTCATAGTACTCATCAAAAATGTATATTTTTGGTTCTTAATCAAAATATTTTAATAATTGCTGAAAAATAGAGTGTTTTTTCCAATTCATTACTCATTAGAATTGTATTTTTTCGTTTCCAGAGAGATAATTTTTCCTGCGGCTCTTTCAGAATATAGTTTTTTTATTTTCCTAGTGGCTCTTCACTAAGTTTGAGTTGGACTCGATTTTTAACAGCATATCGTAAAAACCGAGGTCAGTGAACCAGTAAGGCCGCAAAATTTGCATAAAAATATTAAAATGAATTTCACATTTTCTATTCATCCGACAGATGCCACTAGTTCACTTTAAAGTAGGGGTTCTCAATGTGGGGTACGCGGTAAAATATTTTGGGGTACGCCGTGAGAGCTCAAAAGTCGCTAGATATATGTTTTATGTTATTCCCATTGTTATACTATAACTATAGTTTTATCTATCCATACAAGGGGTACGCCAGTTACATACACATTTCCAGGGGGTACGTGAAGCATAAAAGGTGGAGAACCACTGATATATAGGTTTTATTTAATTTCCATTGTTATACTATAACTATAGTTTTATCTATCTATACAAGGATTGCGCCAGTTACATACACATTTCCAGGGGGTACGTGAAGCATGAAAGGTTGAGAACCAGTGGTCTATATTATAGTTTTTGTGTGCTGCATAGTGTCATCTTTTCATATTATTGGGTAAAGCGAACTATTTCTAATCTTGCTTTATTTTTCGCTAATTCCATTTGAACAGTAATCTGCAATAGCTGTCAGGAGAGTTATTAAAAAACAACGTATTACAGAACTTTCTTTTTGCTCTTGGACGTTAATTCTGGTAATTAAATTTTGCAAAAAGTTTCATTGGATTGCCGACTTTTGGGTTTTCTAATAATTCGCAACACTTTGGGCAAAGAATACTACTCCTAGATTTTCCAGGACTTCTCGTACAAGGACATGCCCTATCATTAACTATATACTGTTCAAAATATACAAAGCATACTTTCAAGTGTATACAAGCATACTGACTATGCTCATCAAACTTGAGAGTTTGTTTCACCACTGCCTCAGTCACAACTAAAACAGTGCTTGGCATTGGAGGCAAGGTTACCTAATTCCGTGTTATTTTTATTTTGCTTTACCTAAGATGTTTATTGTTAAAATTAAATACAACTGTTCGAGACGAAAGACTACACCATGAACGAAATATCAGTAAAAACGTTTTGACTAAACAAATGATACATTCTGAATTAAAATCTTTTAATGCATATTTCGCGCAATGGTTCCTTGATAGTATTATTCCGTTATAATGGTATCCTAACTCAGTGACAGGGTTCTTAACAGTGACGTAGCAAGGTGACTGGGCTTTCTCGCGATCCTTATTTTTTGAGCCCCTTCCCCCTCCTTAAAAACATATTTTGGGAAATAAATTAAGAAAACATTTTTTAATGAAATAGAAACACCATTGTTTTATCGTTTTCTTAATTTAATTTTGCAGTGTACACCTATAAATCACGAGATATCATATCAGTATCATTCAGGCTAGGATCTGAAAAAATATAAAGAGGATGGAAAAAAATGGGGGGACGAGTGCAAGTGACTCAACGGAGCCGAAAAAGGTAAAAAAGGGGAAGGTAAGAGATTGGCTTTACATTGAAGTATTGTGGTGACCACCCCTGAGTATTTTAGGGCGGCACACGCACTTAGGTCGTGATTCGTTTACTTGCTACCAAATCTAGGCAGTTCCCAGACCCAATATTCAAATGAACAGACATTTAGCAAAATGACAACCGAGCTAATCTTGCAGTTAACAATAAAATACAACATTTATTAACAAAATTACTTTCAGACATTTCACACAACTATTCCCACTACTATTCCCACTTTTTACACAACTATTTACTATTTAACCACACTTTTACACAACTATTCCCACTTTTGGGACAATTTTTAAACAAGCGCCCCCTGGCGCGTCCCTTTTCAATAAAGGAGACTGTGCGTGATGCAGAATTTCCCATTAGGAAAGTGTCCATGAAATAAACGAGCTACTTACTCGAGAGACAACCAGTTCTTAACAGTTCTGGGTCCCACTCGGGACAATGTGGCGGCAGTACGCCGAAAACACTCATGTGGAAGAATGGTACCAGATTCGTGTACCTCTGATTATGAACCAAGTAAATAGTAAAGAGACAAAGTTATTTTACTCAGCACTGGGGGGTGGTTAAGACTTAGGTTTAACCTCTAAGCTGCACACTTTTGCACACAACAGGTATGGTTTTTCTCATCTTGGAAGCGATCTTTCAAAAAGTATTATTCCAAAGTATGTGTAGGGTATATGAAAATCGATATGGTCCCTTTCAGTCCTCCCCAGAACTACCAGGGCCGTAACAACGATGAGGCAAGTAAAGCACTAGCCTCGGGCGCACAAGATGAGGGGCGCATAAAAAAACAATATGAGGGGCCGCAGAAAAATACAAGATGAGGAGGCTCAGAAAAAGACTGCTATGAAACTATATAGGGGCAGCTATATTGGGCAGCTATTAGGAGACCACTATTTACCGCTATTAGGAAAATTCAGTGCATTCTTTTACTTACATAGGGTATGGCGTTTTTAATCACAGGTTAATGTCCCATTTGACGGACAGCAATCTTCAGAAGCACAATGGTGACCCCCTTCTCGCGGAGGTTAACGGAAGAAAATCTGAATGCAATCGCATTGGGGAGTAGAAATTGGAAAAATAAAATTTTGAGTCTGGAGCTCTGTCAAATGGGTAAACCTGTCCCCTCCACCACAGACACCCCATACTGTGAGGGGGCGAAGCAGAGCCGTAACTAGCTATATTTGTGCCAGAGGCAAAAATAGAAATTGCACCCCTATATAGTTTCATAGCAGTCTTTTTCTGAGCCTCCTCATTTTGTATTTTTCTGCGGCTCCTCATATTGTTTTTTTATGCGCCCCTCATCTTGTGCACCCGAGGCTAGTGCTTTACTTGCCTTACCATTGCTACGGCCCTGGTAGTTCTGGGGAGGGCTGAAAGGGACCATATCGATTTTCATGTACCCTACACATACTTTGGAATAATACTTTTCGAAAAATCGCTTCCAAGATGAGAAAAACCATACCTTGCCCTTTTCGGCAAGAAGGATTTCTGTCAAAACACTGGAAGAACATATATCGCCTCCGGAGAATATAGGATGTTCCTTTTCAAAGAAAATGAAATTTATCATTTTCCAAATTTTGTACTCTTTAATAGTGATAATTCGAACTAACAGATGATTTGGAAAATTTAAATAATAATATTTTATTAGTACTTACAAAGAAAAAAAACAAACAATAAAATTAAAACTTTGGGTTTTTTCCAGTGAACATGATAGTTTTTCGTGGGGGAGGAGTATATAAGTTCCATACAGTAGTTTGGGATTACGGTTCGAAAAAATCGCAAAATTTGTTGAAAATCTTAGCAGAAGTATTATTTTAAAATCCATTTTTTAAAATCACTCTACAGCAGATACCTTTAGTTTAGTAGAGTTATTTACCTCTCACCCGCGCTCTTGTGCACACAATTAGCTAAATGCCAGGTAATAAGGACCTCAAAGGCTCATACATGGGTAGGATAAAGAAGACTCTTTGGGCAGTTGTTAAGAGACAGATGGAAAGCTCCCCTCAAGGCCATCAATAAACGTGCACAGAGTGTGATTTACCTCCCACGAACCATGGTGTTGCGTCGCAACCGTAGGAAAGCATCGTTCCAAGCCCAACCGGTTCTGCTTTCTCACCAAATGAAGGCTTTGGATTTAATGGAAATAAATCTCAACGCTGATATTTGGGACTCGAACCTGGAAACTATTGAGCAGAGGCTTCCAACACTACGAAGTAAGCCAAACAGTCACCCTGCTGCCTTTATGCACTAAATTCCACGTTACTCCAGTTTTTACAATGAGCATTGCACTCTTTAATGTTTTGAAGGAATACACTCATAATTAATAAGAAATGTGTCTTAAAATTTAAGACAGGGAATTATAAATTCACTACCATTACAAAGAGGCAACATTGCCCCCTCCTTCCCAAATAAAAAGAAAAAAAAAAACATTTCGACATTCTGATAATAAAAAATCTTTAGATCGATAATTTTCGTAATTTTTCCATATAACTTACTAGAGTAGGAAGTGGAACACAATTAGCAACTAGAAGAATACATATCGCCTCCGGTGAATAAGGGATATTCGTTTTCAAAAAGAATGAAGTTCTTATTTTCGATCTTTACATTCCTCTCATATTAGAAATTTGATTTAATGGATGATTGGAAAAATGCAGGCATTAATATTTTATTAGTACCTTTACCACACAAATGGAGTTTCTCATTAAGCAAAAAATTGCATTTTCCCAGCTATATTTTGGAAGCACGAAGCAAATCATTGTAGCTAATGTAAACTATGTAACCACCATAATCTATCATTCAAATTTCAAATTTCTATCATAAACATATCGTTGGCAATGTTTGTTAAATATTGTGGCATTTTCACAATTTTTCCACCATTATAGGGCGCCATTGAAGTATTCGGAGAAAGTGCGATTGTAATATTTCATCAATACCTATCTAATCAAAAAGAAGTTTTAATAATATTTCGAAATACGAAAAAAATATGCAAACACAGGCAGACAGATCACAAAGTGGAGCTACTTTTCCTTTTATAACTAGGTTCAAAACTACATTTTCTTTATAATACCTGTAACCCATTCTGTAATACACCACCAAATTCTAAATAGTTTTGTAACTATACCACTGTGATCTTTCTTAACATTTTTGCCTAAGAAACCAGGATTATCTTTTTTTTATATTTATTTCGCTACAAAACTTACGTACATATTGCCTCTTTTAGTAAAATTGGAATCAAATGACTTATTTGTATTTTTTTTAATTATTTTTTTAAATATTTGCCTCTAAAACTGGTCCAATTTTTTTTTTCGTGTGAATAGCGTATTTGTCACAAATGATAGGGAATATTTCAAGAAATGTAATTGTGTTATAAATAGTCAGGTGTTCATGATTTATGTCCAAAGGCATCAATTCCTAAGACTAGCGTCATTCCGCTTAACTTCCGAAGCTATAGCACGAAACATTCTTCGCAAAAATAATAAATGTATTACTGATCTTCATTTACCTTAGGCTGCTGGTAAAAACATACTGAAGTTGTGAAGCTACCACCAACTGATGAGTTCCTGAACCATTTTTCAGCATCACATTTCAGCATGCAATTTATTAATATATTTCTTAGCTACTTATCAAAGTGACCTGGGTTCAAGCCCTGGGTAAGGCGTGTTTGTGTTGTTTCCCTGCTGAGGTGTCGCCCTCCTCATAGACTTTCTACTATGGCGTAAAAACTGGCCGGTTCCTGTCAGACCTCTGTGGAAAGCAGCTGCTTGAGAGGAATATTTATTTATTTTTATATATTTTGATCTCGCAGTTAGTTCGGAAATATTCTTGCTGAAGGCAGCATAGTTTATTTTTGGCGGAGATGGAAGATTGAATTCAATGCAGATAAAATATTTGTTTACTTTGATTTAAATCTCTCTCCTCCACCAGAGTTCGACGACTCCTCTACCCAATGTTAATTACTGATAATAGAAAAATATAAAAATTAGAAACTGCTTATTAAATCTCATTTTTCGAATCTAATCATATTAATCTTTAAAGCTTTTTTCAGCAACAGTATTTTTTTTTTGCATGGCTCCGGTGTAAATTTTTTATGGAGAGGGGCAAAATTTTTTCAGAGTGGAGTAAAACTTGTTTTTTTTTTCGGAGAATGGGAACGCAAATCGATTTTTCAAAATCTAAATATTTCACTCAAGTCTTTCATTCATCAGAGCAGTTGCGGAAACAGTAATCATGCATGTTAATGTGAGCAAATGAGGATGTCCGAAAATAGAACGGAAAAAATGGGATACTTATTTTTAAAAAATATATGTAAAAATGCTTTCTTATATTAATAAATATAAATGATATGCTTCCGAAAACAAAGGAAACGTAAAGGGAAAAAATCAATACTACATTTTGTAAGAAAATAATATTACTGTTTAGCACATTTGTGATATTAATCACTAATTTATTTTTCGATCAATTTTACCAGGAGAGAGGTAATTGCCTTCTCCTCCCTTACAGCTCCCTCTGCCGACACCTATTGATAACACTTTATAGTTTCATTGCTGACTTTTCCGTTTGATCACGGAATTATTCAAAGCTTGACGAAAAAAAAAAAGCTTCACTCTTGACGAAATAAAAGTTTCACTAGAAATTGTTTCTTCCAAAAACTCAAAATAAAGTTCATAGTTCTGATATTGCTTTAAATTTTACGTACTGTTTTCTGCTTAGCAAATGTATTTTTGAAAGCTGTTTGATTTCATTTTATTTTTTTATTTTTTTTGTTTCTTTTCGACTTGCTTAGTTTGCAGCGTTGGCTGCCGAATGAAAGTAAACATGGGAGTTAAGCCTTTTGTTCTGTTTTATTGCATGCCCTAGGGGTATGGCTCTCCCCGCTTACTGCTGCAGTACCCTGCAGGTTAGGGTGGGTTACAAAGAATGGTAATATGCATGCTGCTGACCACTGCAAAACACAGATATTCGCTCCATGCACAGTGCCAACCAAAGTCGCACCTCAATTGTTTCTCGCAGCTGAAGGTCACATTCTCATCAACTGGTTGACAATCTGAAGGGTAGTTTCTAGAGATAAGATTCAGTTTATTAAAATGGCTCTTCGACTCTAAAATTTTTCACTAAGAGCAAAAATTTGTTTCATTTCTCCAAACTGAATTCAGTTTCCTAGGAAAATAATCAGTTTATGGAATGAAATGAAAATAAAAATAAATTATCTCTCGAACATCTCCTTCTCAGAGAAGTCTGACAGGAACCTGTCAGTATAATACGCTACAGAGAAAGTTTGTGAGGAAGGCGAGACCGCAGCAGAAAGACACAT
The DNA here is from genome assembly GCA_038380435.1 of Ryuthela nishihirai. Taxonomy (NCBI): domain Eukaryota; kingdom Metazoa; phylum Arthropoda; class Arachnida; order Araneae; family Heptathelidae; genus Ryuthela; species Ryuthela nishihirai. Next base: position 32,180,482 of record JAWZYU010000022.1, read on the forward strand.
CTATACATAGGGTACGACTTTTTTAGGTTAAAAATAACTTCATTAGGGGGATAATTACCGGGAAAAACTTTTTTTTTTTTTCAATTTGTGTTGAAATAAAAATAATTGAAATATTCAGACATTAGGTAATAATTTTATTATTGACATACGATAACGTGTGCATATCGATTGTTTCTTCGGCGAGAGGGGCGACGGTGGCTTAGTCGATAGCCGCCAGGCTTGTAATCTTCAGTTCCCAGGATCGAGCCCCAGCTGAACCAACTTTAAGATTTATCTTCGCAAAAACTTTCCCACCCAGCCCACTCTCAGTAAGGGACACCGACGGCTTGGAAAGGCATCCATTCATCGGATGGGACGTTAAGCCGTGGCCCATGTGCGAGAGGGTAATACCCTGTGCTCGTTTAAGAACACTGGATGGCTTTGACGGGATGCTACCATCTGTCTCCTCTGTCCAATGGGTCCCCTTCCCCGACCTTCTTGAGCCCTAGTGGTACTTGTTACCACGTCATTTAGCCTGCTGTGTGCAAAAAAGTGCCGCTCAGAGATAAAACAGACGAATTCTTTGGCAAGATTATTTCCGGCAAGCGGTGACAGATTATTTTGTTAGCTAAACGATCGCTCTACATCACATCTGTTGCAAAGTAAGCAGTGCTAATGCCACCTTGCTTACTTGAGGATATCAATCCGAAATTTAAGAATATTCAAATCATAGTTTTTGGTGGAAGATCAAAAAAAAAAGCAGAAAATACTGAAATAATCAAGTCATCGTCCACGTCGATGAATTATCTGAAGAGTTGTATATAATCACATGCATTTTTATTATGTACAGATTTACTAAATTAGTCTAGATGAGATCGCCTTTCTCCAGAAGTCCGTAACAGATGTAAGAAGGTTTCTATTAATTGCACCGATCCATTTAGAAAATAGAACCTCTTTGACTAAGTTTGTTCTCATAACAATTTTACAAATAGAAAATTCAAACAAATCAGTATACTAACTGAATCTTTTGTTTTTTATATGAAAAAAGCAACAATATATTATTATGAACTGCACATCATTTTATTTGTTGCGTTTAACCTGAGATTTTTATCTGTTTTTAAGGGGTGGGAAGGGGGGATGAAAACCGGGTGAAATCGGGTAAAAACCTAAAAACTCATACACTATGTGTACAGAGAACCCAAGATCAGTGATCAAACAAGCTAGACTCTCTGCCATTCCAGGACGAAAGCCTTTCTGTTTCCTCATGACTTTAAATCTTGTACAGTGTTTGGATATAAAAATATTTAAAGACCTGAAAGGATCCTGAATGACAATGTACAGTCGCTCAAAAAAGTATCCGAATACTACGGTTGATTACAAGATTAAGAAAAAATATCTGGCAACGATTTTTTTTTAAATTAGTGATCTGGCAACCTTTGTGTCACGTGACACAAAGGTTGCTAGATTACTAATTTCTAAAAAAATCGTTGCCAGATATTTTTTCTTAATCTTGTAATCAACCGTAGTGTTCGGATACTTTTTTGAGCGACTGTACAATACTAGACAATTAGCTCATACCTATTTCAATTAATCTACTCAAGTGTTTCATATTTACTTAGACTGTAAAGATTAACTTGGATGATAAATACTTTGTGAATTATATATAATATACTAAATCGGCCAGAACCGAAGCAACGAGTACTAATGAATTTTTCGATGGATGGGGATTTAGGATAAGGTATAGAATTGAGGGAGTGCCAAGGGCCATGAATTCTGATAAAGACCATTTACAGGAAAGAAACAGAGAAGAAAAGGGTAAGGGGACATCCCATGCCTAAGGGAGTAGCTATGTCAACTTGTCCCCAACCTATGACCAGGGACCACGGAAAAGATTATGATTTATTTTAAATAACAAAGTGCTAGTTATTTGGTTCCAATTTTTGATATTTTAAGACATACAATTAGAAATTAATTGCGCTCTTGTCTACTGATCAAAAGGATCTGGGTTCGAGTCCCGTGTGAGTTACGGATGTTTATGTTGTTTTTCTGCTGAGGTCCCGCTATCCTCACAGGCCCTTCTACTATGGCTTTATAAACTGAAAGGCTTCTGTGACAAGCAACTGTTTGAGGTAATTTTAATTTTTATAAAAGAATTCATAGCGTATCTCTAGCATATAGCCAGAAAGTATTTACCGGAAAAATGGTTTGCAAAACTTTTAAAAAGTGGTGGAACTGAAAAAATATAGATATAGATGCATAATTTTAATTCCGATAAAACATATAATTTTACGTAATATAATAATAAATGGTTTTAAAACAAATTAATACACAGAACAGTTAACTTTTATAAGCTCAATCTTTATCTGATATCATTACATAACCATCGTAAAATTTCGGGTGGGGGGAGAGGGAGTCTTATTTTCCTAACAGCAAATTTGGAGTAGTTAGTTCCTATACTGCACACTGGCATGTTTGGAGCTCTGCTATAAACAAATTATTAAATGAAAAATAATTCCTTTGTGACAAGATAGTAAGAAACTTAACGTCTTTTATTCTAGATCAAAGGCTCTGAAGTGAGGCTACTGATAATTGAAATAACAAAAGAAATTAATGATACTTTTTATTTATGATGCAAGTTCGCCATCAAAAGAACAATTTAAAATAAGCGCATTAATAAAAATAGATACCTCCTCAAGCAACTGCTTGCCACAGAGGTCTGACAGGAGCCTGTCAGTTTAATACGCCATAATAGAGGGATCTGTGAGGATGGCTGGCCCTCAGCAGATTTTTTACTAACAGCACGCGGTGTTCCCAAGTGGTCACCCTCCCAGGTACCGAACGCGCCCAAAGCTGCTTACCTTCGGTGATCGGACGGTGTTTTCAGAATCAAATTTATAGCATTTGTTATTTAATTATGAAAACATTTACTTCAACCAAAGCCGTATTATTAAGTGTATTGGCCTACACAGTACGTAACTATTTGATGAGGGGATTGAATTATGGATTAAAGAAAAAAAAATGGAAGCTTTTATTATTTCAATTTCTTTTCCCATTTGAGTTTACCTTACAATTTTATTCGTTTTACTCTTAATGTTGCTACAGCTCATTTGATGTCGCGCTATAATGGGACAACGAGAAAATATCTCCTGTTAACTACTATTCTAGATGCTGAAGTATCAGTTTGGATATTAGGTGGTTTGACTAATAAAATAATGATGTGGTTAGAAGATGGAGACATCAGTAGTGTGTAGCCATTATGGGACCCCCCACGCACTGTGCTTTCCCCTTCTATGACGTCACTAACCACGCCCCTTATTAATATTCATAATTAATAATTCATAATTAAAAATTAATTAATCCCCTTATTAAAACCCCCTTTTATTAAAAATTCCTCCCCCTTTTTCCCTTTTCTCCCCCCTTTTAACCGCTGGCGCCATCTAGTGTATAGGTTGCGTACTATTTTTAGAAAAAAAAACTCTATTTTACCTATAATTTCCCAATTTTTGACTCCCCCCTCATTAAAAACCCCCCTTATCAAAAGTTCCCTCTCCCTTTTAACTCCCTGGCGCCATCTAGTGTATAGGCTGAGTACTATTTTTAAAACAACCCTCTATTTTTGTCGTAATTTTTCCCAGACACCCTCCTCATTAAAAAAAACCCTTATCAAAAGCTTCCCTCATTAAATCACCCCTTTATTAAAATTCCCTCCTCTTCATTAAAAGCCCCCTTTATCAAAAGTTCCCTTTATTAATATTCTTGACTTTATTCTAGATTCTATATCACTTGGTACCATCGGTACCCGTGAAATTCACTTCATCCTTTTGAGGGGAAAGATAGATGGATCACAGTTCTGGGTACTCTATGATATTCTTTCAGGATTAGAAACTCTCATATGGCATTCCAACCATTTATATTCAGCCCTTGCGTTCAGAAGCTGTAGGTGAAACAATCGTTTACATCATTTTTTTCCAGTAAGAAGAAAAAATGCTTGTAGCCTATGACACTCATGTCGTTGTAAGCTTTCATCTAAGAAATAACATTCGCAGTCAACGGGTTCGTAATATGCAATTAAAAAAAAGGTTTAGATAAACTCAGAAATTAAGATCTTAAAGCAAATAGAAGATGGTAAAAAGTGGGGATGAAGTTTCGACTATCTCAGAGACAAATATTTGGGATGGAATCTGAAAATGGGAAATCCGGGCCACTATTGACGTTTTAAATAGTTCAATCGTATCTCTATAAATATTATGTTTTGAACAGCATTTGAAATTTAATTACAGTAGATGCCTTCAAATTATTTCCCATGATTCCCACTTTTCAATACTAAAGCCCACTCGCAGGCCCTGCCTTAATGTACTACAATGATTAAATGGCATAAACATTTTCTGATAACAGTGGAACTTAATTTTTAGATACAATGCGTAAACCTCGATCAAATATAACAATGCAGGTTTCGATTCAGTAGCTTTCCTAGTTTCTCTGCAACTGACATTTCGCACAGATTTGAAATTCTGTGATTAGTTTCTTGATTTAATGCTTTCATTTTTATGTTCATTACCTTTTATACAGCCGGCCTGCATATATTTAGACATCAAAAACGAACTATGCAGGAGCAGTGATGGTTCAGCTGTTAGTGCGACAAGTGTCCAATCTTATATTTCCTGGTTCGAATCCCAAGTGGACCTGAACTGTAATTTTATTTGCTAACCACGACTCTGTTCTTGGTGAGAAAAGGACCATCAATTGGCTTAAAAAGGTTAACATATGCACTGATATTATTAGGTACATTTACCTAGTAGCGTGTTGCGCCTCCTTTGGCCTTCAGAGCAGCTTGAATTCGTCGGGGCATGGAACTTAAAAGATGCTGGATGCATTGTGCAGGAATATTGCACCATGAGGAAATGATTGTGATGCGCAGTTGCTGCATATTGCGCAACCGCACAGTCTTGCTGCGAACAGCAATTATTACTTATCCCGAAGATGCTCAATTGGGTTTAGATCTTGGGACTGTGCATGCCAATGAAGCGAAGAAAACTCGTCTGCATGCTCCTGGAACCATTCAGTGACGATATATGCCTTGCGAGCAGGTGCATATTCACGGACACGTTCATGCTGAACGTGTCCATCCGAGTGAGGATAAACAGTAGCCATGAAGGGATTACTTGTCAGCAACGAATGTTCAAATTGAATGTCAGCAGCGACGTTCAAATGCGACTTGTCGTTCAAATGTCCTTCAGTGGGAACCAGGGGTCTAATGTGTGCTAGGAAAACATCCCCAGTTTTCTTTGCTTCATTGGCCTGCACAGTCCCCAGATCTAAACCCTATTGAACATCTTTGGGATGAAGTAATAATTGCTGTTCGCAGCAAGACTGTGCGGTTGCACAATATGCAGCAACTGCAATATCACATCTGTACAGTTTATACCATACAAGATGGCTTCATGGCTTCATGTTGCTTTTGTCAAATTCTGATCCATTAGCATGATGGAAAAACAACCTTGATTCGTCCGATATGGCTACCTTTTTCCAGTCCTCAACGGTCACATGTCGATGCTCCTGCGCTCTTTTGTATTCCTCACTGACAACATTAGAACTCTATATGGTCGGCGGCTCTTGTAGCCTGCTCGCCACAAGGTCCACGTGGTGCATACAGAGATGACCTTCATTCTATATAGCACTACCTCAGAATCTTACCTAGTGACCTTAAGGACCTCATCTCCAAATCTCCGAGCTCCAAATCTCCAAATCGCATCTCCGAGCTCCAAATCTCCAAATCGCATCTCCAAATCTCCGAGCTATTGCAGAGCGGGTATTAAGCAAAATAGATATATGTTGGCCGCCAAAGTTTCCTCAAACCATGATAATGTTAGCATCTGAAGTATTCCTTTACAGATTATTTGAAGGAGGATATTTTCACTCTAATTTTCAAATAATGAACAGATGATGGATGTCAAAATCTGAATTGTTGTGCAAAGGTGCATAGATCTCCATTAATGTTAATTGCAGTTGATATGTAGTTTGCTGCTATTCAGACTCTTCCATTCTGTGGCGTTATGCTAGAGGCACAACAACCCTTATCGTACACTACGAAGTCTTCTGAATATGGTGGTAACATGGAAACGAGTTCAGCATTAACAGGTAACATGGAAACGAGTTCAGCATTAACAGGTAACATGGAAACGAGTTCAGCATTAACAGGTAACATGGAAACGAGTTCTGAATTCAGTTAGATAAGTGTTGTCAGTCTGCAATCAGATAATTGTAGATATCAGTTCTCCCTGAAAAATTTTCTCCAGGCCTTCCTTCAAATAAACTTCTTGGTGCTATATGTGCAGTTGGAATCTCTCTCACAGCCTATGGACCACTGAACCATTTCCATTTCTCCATCTAACGACTCTAGAAACATTTAAAGAGAATATATATATATAAAAAAGGAGAATTTCCTTAGGTTTTGCACATCAGTGTTCTTAGATCAGTGGCGAAAAACAAATGGCATCTGGAGAATCAATGCAAAACAATGAGACTGCGCACTTGACACTTTGAAAGTTCTCATTAGTTGTGCATTGTAAACAAAAAGAACGGTTTAGTGTGATTCTTAGGTTTGACGTTTGGTATGGTTTTCTCATTATCCTGTTCCTAAGTATCAGATAAATGATCATTTGAGGACGTACGTTTTCAGAGTTTTTTAATATAAATTTCCCTTAGATACTTTAAGGCAGAGGTCAAAGACATGCTCCCTGTAAAGTCATTTTGTGCATCCCAGAAGCAATACGTTTCATCATAATCATAACATCGAATTGTTGCTTACTAGCTTGGTTCGGCTGTGATGATCTGAAGCTAGTATACAGAATATTCGTCTTATTCAGCAAAAGATGAAGCCACAGTGAATGAAATTTAGATTTATATTTCGATATTTAAATAATGTAACGGTTAATAAAAATAGGTAACTAGGTTTTTCTTACTATTAAAATAAAAATGCTATATAATGAAAAGTGATTTCTTCCGCCTGCTATGTGATTTGATTTTGAGACTCCTGCCTTAGGGACACAGGCATTGTCAGCGCGAGATAGATCTGTTCTAGCCAATTACAAGAGAAAATGTTATCTCATTGTTTATACAACAAACTCAACAGAAAGTACCAAATAACGCAAAGAATCTTAGTTCCGTTGCAGATAAACGGGGGAAAAAAATCGGTGTGTAAAGATGAGTGGTAAATTCCGAAACAAGACGAAAGTGTGAGCGTATATTATATATATTTATATAATTTACTTTTAAACTGTAGACGATGATGACTGTAGAAGATGACTGTAGACGATGATTCTCAAAAGTAGAATATATTTATATATTAAGGTAAAATATTTTATATAGTAGAATAAATATGTTTTTAACTAAACATATATTTTTCCTGAACATAGAGGAAAAAACGACTTGATCCAGTGGAATAGAAACCTATGACTATATCCTAATGGCATGTCAAATGCTCTAACCGCTGAACTACCATTACGCCGATTGAGATCTCTTCTATTGATGGCTTTATTACATCATGGAGTCAGTCATTGGAAGTTGCCTTAACTACAATTTAAGATGGCGGTCGACAAAACAATTTCCATATATAACAGCTGAGCTAGTTACGATGAGTTTCATGTTTACATCACATTTTCTGAGCTTTTCTAATTTTGAAAATTACACTACTTTCATTTGTATATCATGATGCCTACGGTTTTAGGAATTGCTTCAGCAATGAAATATGTAAATTTTAAATATTACTTATATCCACTGAGTTATCCGTACAAGTTTACTGGAAGATTGTCACTTTAATGTGGGTCACCTCGTATATAAAGATTAAGATACATGGTTTAGAAAAGGTAGATATCTTTACTTTATTCTGAAAGCAGTCAGTGTAATAATGAAGATATTATTTCAACGGAACACTAAAGTACCATTTTTTATTATATGTTTTTAGCTAGATGAAGTAATTAAAAGAATAATGAAAACAGCTACCACTATAAATTACATTATTTTTTAGTGTAGGTTATGTATCACTTTAATCAGAAACCTGTTATAGTTGGTGGTAGTATTCCAGTTCAGTGACTTGCAGTGTAAATCGCTAAAAATTAACAACAATAGCGTACGACCTATTTATTTTACAACAGTTCGTTTATAATTTATGTAATATATCAGAAGTATTTAATATTGGACTCCACAGTGAATCACGGAACCTCCTCTTCAATGTACGTAACGTATTTCATGTAGGAATCATTATTTTTGTACCAGTGTCAAAGTACCAAATGAGTATTAAAGGTAATAGCAATAAATTACCATGATTAATGAATAATATTTTTAAAATATTATTCATTAATCATATTATTCATAATCAATATTATTCATAATCAATTTTATCAATATTCATAATCAATTCATAATCAATTTAATTCCAAATAAATTGGAATTATTAAAAATAATTTAAAAAAAGAAACGTTAAAAACTACTAATCGCCAAAAATATAGCATTTAAATGTTATAGTGTACTAAGTCGGTGGTTGGTTTAATAAGATTGTTAATACTAAGTTATGTAATGCCACATTATAACATCACATTGTTCTCATCCTCCTTCAAATCGCTTCGGAATTTGCAGTTGATTCTCTACGGAGTGCATGTACAATAAGCGGCCACCTGATTAAGTATAGTTCTATGTTATGTGAATAGTAACTCAGGTGAAGAATTCAGCAAATTTCTTTTTAACTTGTTTTTGTTAACTTATCAGAGCAATTATTTCAACTGTTAATTTAGCTGTTAAATATTTCAGTTTCCATAACTCTCAAAATACTGAACGAATATTTTTGAAAATCGGACAATGAAATCGATTTAAATCTAAACAATCCTTTTCAAACGCAACAGATTTCTAAAAATATGCGTTTAGTATTTAAAGAGTTGTGGAAGCTGAAACATTTAGCAAAGTAGCTAGTTCTGCAAAACGTCATTTATAATTAGCGGAAATTAACGTGATTTTTATAAGCACTACTAAAAACACTCTTATACGTGTTAGTCAAGTTTTGTATAATGATTGTTGCTTTCTTTTTAACTTGTTTTTGTTAACTTATCAGAGCAATTATTTCAACTGTTAATTTAGCTGTTAAATATTTCAGTTTCCATAACTCTCAAAATACTGAACGAATATTTTTGAAAATCGGACAATGAAATAGATTTGATTGCGATGGTTTTCGAGAAAAGCTGATTTAAGAAGTTACTAATTCTGGATCAGTTATTACTGAGATAACATGGAACTGTACCTAATAAAGTGTCTGCTGAGTGTATATTTATTATTAGTATACCATTCACTGATCAACGCACGGGGCCTCGAGGCCTGATCTCCTCAACGAAAAATGGTCCGATTATAAAGTTTGCGATAAACCCACACCATATAGTTACATAGTCGGAGTGTAGGGGCCCATCAGGCACAGCATGCGGATGTGTATATCCCCATATTCGGCAATTGTGCATATTCACTGCTTCATGTAGGGAAAAATGCGTCTCATTGGTTCATAAGACTTTCGAAGGACTCGTGTTATCGAGTTGCATCCTCGCCAGAAACCGCAAAGCGAAGTTTTGCGGTTTCAGAGTCACGTGGTTGCAGCTGCTGCACCCTATGAATTTTTATAAGAATACCATTTCAGGATGAACCATAAAATTTGGTAGAAAGTTGATCACGGATATTGCAGTTGCTGAGATACCTGTCTCGCACTAACCACAAATAGCTCCGATTGTGACTGAATTTCTGCAACGGTAAGTGCGACGTCTTCCACATTGTTTTCTGCAACAGGTCGCCGGCCTCTCCCCGGAGCCACACCCAACTCGCCTGTTTCTTCGAATTTCTGTATCATATTCTTCAGTCCATTTAGCGAGAAAGGTCCTTTCCTTATATCTTTCAGACGACGATATTCACGTAATGCAGCGGCGGCATTACTGCCGTTTTGGTAAAAGAGTTTCACTAGCAAAGCTCGGTCTTTCTTGCAGAGATACCCATGGTTCCTTCTAGCGATTAAAGGGAAGACATCACATTTTATATTGTGCCTCATGAGACTCTCACGTGTGATTGGTTGAAATGTCATGAGAAATAAGTATTTTCTACCACGATTTTAGCGCACCCACACCACCTGGTGCACTAACACTGATTTTTTTTTATTCCCAAATTCTCTACCCCATGTTCTTATTAAGGTATCCACCACTTTTCACTCTGATCCGCCGAGTAGACCCTTCTCTACATCGGTCTGAGTACTGTCAGTTTAATTATAGTCACCGTGTATATTCTGACCAGGAATGAATATAACCGCCTGCAAACAGATGAAAACGTGTCATGCATAGATTCAGTGATAAGCACGTGAGCATCTAAAAGAAGTGAAAGCAATCCGTGTAGCGAAAACAACTCTCAAGAAAGGAATGACTATGATTTTTGGTATTGCCCCAGAGCAGTTAGTTTGAGTTGTTTGACTTCTGTGAGATTATTTGTTTTGCACGCAATGGGCTAAATGGCAGGTCACACGGACCTCGAGGGCTTAAAGAAGGTTGGGGGAGGGAAATCACTGGACAACTCTTAGGAAAAAGATGGTAGTCTCCCATCGAGGTCATCCAGTGTGTTCTTTAACGTGCACAGGGTATTCACCAGCACACGGTGACATGGCTTTACCTTCCATCTGAGGACGACATCCTTTTCCAAAACCATCAGTGTGACCTACTTACTTGAGGGCAGTGTTCTGCGGAGATAAATCTCAATGCTGGTCCTGGAAGGACTTGAACTTGGGAACTGCAGGTTATGTGCCTGGTGCACTATCAACTGAGCTCACACACACACAGAGTAGTATTCTGTTATTCTTCCGATGAAGACCAAATTTTACTTGTGTTGATATTTTTGCTACTGCTATCTTGACTTTGGTAACAAAGGAAACACTGAAAGGTATGGTAACGTTTTTATATATTACTAGAAATCAATCGGTGGAGATGAGACTCAGCAGATTAGTTGTTTCTCATTGGATTATTTTGCTATGATGTCAGTAAATAGTTCTGCCTCCCACTAAAAAACCACCGAAATTAAAAAAATCCAATCAGAGAAAACTTATCCAAACAATGAAAATTTGTGAACAAGGCACTTCCAGTTCATACTTATAAAAACACCGATATTGAAAAATGCGACCAATAAGCTTTGTTTATTATTTTATGGTATAAGCTCTAGAAAATAATAAATGTTCTTTTAAGTCACTACAGGAAATAAATGTTCTTTTAAGTCACTAAACCAAAGTAAATTACAGAATACCATTAGCAGCATTTCAAACTGTATCATTTATGCAATCTTATCCATGCGCCTACACTAATAATGGGGTGGGGTGCAGTCGGTAACTCGTAACCTGAAGTTTCATGTTCGAGTCCCAGCTGGGTCAGCTTTGAGATTTATATACGCAAAACTCCCTGGCCTGACCACGGTCAGTAGGGGACACCGTTGGACTTGGAAAGGCCACCGCCCGTCGGATAGGATATTAAGCCGAGGTGCCGTGTGCGGGTGAGCCATACCCTATGCATGTTAAATAACTCGCTTGATGGCCTTGACCGGAGGTACCATCTGCTTCCCAACGGCTGTTTCAGTGGGTCCTCTCTCCCAACATTCTCTGAGGCTTTGGGGTCCTTGTGGCTTGGCCATTTAGACCATTGTCTGCAAAAAAATTGCCGCTCAGAGGTAAAATAACGCGTCTACACTCACTCCCCAGAAACAGTTGGGGTGGGGGTCGCCAGTCAGTCGGTAGTACGCCAGACTGGTAATCCGCGCCAGACTGGTAATCCGCGCCAGACGCGTAATCTGTAGTTCCCAGGTTCGAGTCCCAGCTGGGTCAGCGTTGAGATTTATCTGTGCAAAATTCCCCGCCCTGCCCACGATCAATAGGGGATACCGATGGGCTTGAAAAGGCCGCCGTCCTTCTGATGGGACGTTAAGCAGTGGTCCCGTGTGCGGAAGAGTCATACCCCGTGCACGTTAAAGAACACGCTGAATGGCCTTGACGGAAGGCTACCATCTGTCTCCCAACAACTGTTCTAGTGGGTCCCCTCCCCAAAACTTCTCTGAGTCTTCGGAGTCCATGTGACCTGGCCATTTAGCCCATGGTGTGCAAAAAAGTGCCGCTCAGAGGTAAAACAACGCAACCCAGAAACAATCAGAGACACAGACTTCAAGTTAGCCTACCAGTATCGTATCTCGACAAGGTCCGTTACAAAAGTTTTAATTTCGTACAAATATTTTATCTATGCATCATCATCAATACACATCAAACTTTGAATATTCCTGCAAAGAGTTAAAACAATGCAGACTCATTCAGGCATAATTTTTGTGGATCCTTACTTATATATATATATATGTTTTTTTAATTATTATTCATTTATCTTTTTTTATAGTTTATCTAAGAGATTGATGCTTTTGAGATAATTAATTAATAATTTATAAAAAGTTAGTTTTAATTTTTTTTGATGTTGGTTCTAATATATTTTTAAAATTAAATGTGTTTACATTATAGTTTTGCAATTTATTAAAATATATTTTTCTCTCCTCTTCATATTTGTTACAACTGAATATTATATGCTCGCACCTAATGTCCGACCTCGGCTTCTCGTGGTGCAGACCGTTAGTACCTTTCAAAAGAGATACTCTCTTGCGGAAGTGAACCGGAAGGCGAGGGCTGCCACTGTGATTAGTGTGGCCTACAGATCCGGACAACTATGGCTACTTTTCTTTCTTTTTCTACCCTGCTGAGGAGTGGTCAACCACACAGGGTCCTGATGCTGACCATATAAACCCACTGGACTGGACAGATATATTGCTCTGAGCTTGATTATGGATCCTGATTTTGTTGCACTGGTGGGCTTCTGTGGAGGGAAAATTTTCCGCTGTGTTTTCTGTTTGTTTGTGGGTTGACAGCCCCAAGTGAATAGATTCACAGGAAATGTTTATCAGCTGGTGGATAATCCTGAGCAGAGGTCATTGCAGGCACCTGAACTCTTTGCTTCTATTGGCATCGTCAAATTCTACATTGGAGGAAGTCTTCCAGTGAAGATGGCTTCAGCCTTTAGTGGTGGGGGAACGGGTCTTTGCCCCATGTCTGCGATTAGGGGGCTGTTTGATATTGTCGCCATTTCGTCTCTCAATAAACAGAGTTTCTTTAAACATCCCACTAACCATTTTCTCTCCATAGGAAGTTGGAATGTGAGGACTCTGCACAGAGATTTTTCTCTTGATGTCCTCACACAAGAATTCCACCATTATAATTTAAATATTCTCGGCTTGCAAGAGACCAGATGGACAGATAAAGGTCAGATTCTTAAAAATAATCTTAAATTTCCCTTTTCAGGGAGGAAAGATAATAAGCATCACCAAGGCGTGTGTCTGTTTCTCAGCAGACACGCTAGTGATGCTCTTCTAGGATACGAGTGCATTAATGAAAGGTTTCTTACAGCAAAATTTCAGACAAGCATTAAAGACTTGAATGTTATCTGCTGTTATGCCCCCACTGAGGATGCCGATGAGGATGAGAAGGATAGGTTTTATGAACAACTTCAGGATATTTTGAATTCTGTCAAGAAAGGAGATATTACCCTTGTTCTAAGTAACTTCAATGCCAAAGTTGGTACTAACCCTGTCCTTTGGGGAGTGATAGGCCCTTTTGGTATTGGTAGCTGCAATGGGCAACATCTCCTACAGGTAAGTAAACTCAATGGATTCAGAATAACTAACACTTATTACAAACAGCACGACATACATAAGTACATATGGGTTTCACCCGGTAAGCTGCATAAGAATATGATTGATTACATATTAATTAACAGCAAATGGGCTAGTTCTGTTAGGAATACCAGGTCATATAGGGGAGCTTAAATTGGATCCGACTATTACCTTGTTAAAAGTGTGTCACAACTTAAACTTAAAAAGTGTTGTGCTAAGGTTAAAAAAATTACGTTTAATACTGAATCTCTTAAAGACCTAGTTACAGCTAAAGCTTACCATGATAGGTTACTTAGTCATTATGACAGTCATGGTATGCTTACTACTGAAGTTGAAGAACAATGGGACCATTTTAAACAAGTTTTTTTGGAAACTAACAGTATTCCTTTAGGAAAAAAGGAGTAGAGGAGGCAGAATTATTTGAGTGATAAGGCACTTGAGCTTATTTCGGAAAGAAAGAACTGCAGGAATGTCCTTAATCGATATCCTACTAGTCCTAATAGAAAGCATTACAGAGAACTTAATAAACGTGTAAAAGATTAGTTAGCTGCTGATAAGAATCTTTGGCTTGATGGTTTGGCTGACAAAGCCGAGGAAGCAGTTAGGCAGCACAACAGCAGAGAGCTGTACCAGATAGTTAATGTTTTGTGTGGTAGAAAAACGGACAGGCATACAGGGATTGAAGGATAAGCAAGGTAAGGTTATAGAAGGGGAAGATTCTGTCATGGCTAGGTGGGCTGAGCATTTCAGTGATATCCTAAACAATGTGGTTAGTTCTATTCCCATTGTTTGCAATGATGATAGATGTATTGGTGGCTTTAATGTTGGCCCTATAACACAATTTGAAGTTATTTTGGCTGTTTCTAAACTTAAACTACATAAATCCCGAGGGGTAGATGAAATTACTACGGAAATGCTTAGAGCTGGGAATGTTTCGGTTACCACTTGGATGACTGAAATTCTGAATATCTTTTATGATAAAGGCATGGTTCCTAAGGATTTTACCAGAGCTATTGTTATCCCTATTTTCAAAAAAGGTGATCGCAGTTCTTGTGATAACTATAGGGGTATCAGCCTACTTTCTGTTCCAAGGAAAGTTCTTTGCATGATTGTGCTTAATAGAATTAAGAATCTGGTTGACAGTCAATTGCGTGATGAGCAATGTGGATTCAGAATGGTAGGGGATATGTGGATCAGATATTTTCACATAGGCAGATTCTTGAGAAATGTTTAGAGTTTCAGAAACCTTTGGTTGCTAGCTTTGTTGATTTCAGAAACGCTTTCGACTCTGTTGATCGTCATAATTTGTGGTTGATTGTGAAATCATATGGTATACCAGACAAGTTAGTTAACGTAATGAAAGCTCTCTATAATAACACTGAGTCGTGTGCGAGAGTTGGTAAGGCTTGTAGCAATTGGTTTAGCATTACTTCTGGTGTTCGACAAGGGTGCATTTTGTCTCCTTTTCTCTTTAGCTTGGTTATTGATTATGTTATGCGAAATTCACTTCAAGGGAAAGATTTTGGCCTTAAATGGACTGGAGATACGAAAATTTCCGATTTAGATTATGCTGATGATTTAGCCCTTTTGGCAAATGATGTTGATGAGATGAACTCTTTCATTCGAGCTGTTGATGAGACTGGTAGTAGAGTAGGTTTGGTTATAAACAGAGAGAAAACTAAAGTGATGAAAATTGGTCAGGCAGGCTGTGATTCAGTTAATCTGAATGGTTGCAGTCTTGAGCAGGTGTCACAGTTTAATTATCTTGGGAGCTATTAACAGATACAGGTGATATGCGGCATGAGATTAACAGACGAATAGGGATTGCTGACGGGACTTTTAAGAATCTATGGAGATTGTGGAGAAATAGGCGTATACACCTAAAGACTAAAATTAGACTGTATAATAGTTTGGTTCTTTCTAGGGTTAGTTATGGTAGTGAAACTTGGACACTTTGTAAACAAGATAACAGGAAACTAGATGCTTTTGATTCCAGATGCTTACGCAGTATCTTGGGCATTAGGTGGTTCAACTTTGTAACTAATGATGAGGTTAGGCAAAGGAGTTTACAATCTCCTTTAAGCAGCATATTGTGCACAGAGAGACTCCATTGGTTTGGCCATGTTGCCCGTATGGATAATTATAGATTGGCGAATAAGATTATGAACAGTGTGCCTAAAGGTCTCAGAAAGAAGGGGAGACCTAGGATGCGGTGGGCAGACAATGTCAAACAGGACCTTGTTAGAATTGGTGTGCAGTGGCCGGATGCAGATGTATCTGAGGATAGACTTGCTTGGAGAACTAAATTGACGGTCTGGTTGGACCTCTGTAGCCCATGGCTGCTTGAGGATGATGATGATGATTAAAATCTAAGGAAATAAAAAAATTACCATAGAAGTGAATATCAATATAAGTGCAACAGAGTGGAAATTTCTTAATGATTATGATATTTATGGTGCATGTCTGACAATGAGCTTTTGTGAGAACATCAAATTTATCGAATAATAAAATTAATTTTTCGTTTCTATAGGAAATCCAATGTATTAGAAAATTTTCAAACCCTTTTAAAATAAATTTCAAATAATACTTCCGAAAACAAATTCCCAGATTGAGAAATATGTTTTTCGTGTACAATTAAATTAAGCTTCCGGGCAAATGCCTTTTCGCAGTGTCTGCACACGAATGGCAGTTGCATCAAATGGATTCGTCTATGACTAAATAGACTGCTCTGAGCTCTGAAAGACTTGCTACAAAGATCGCAAAGGAATGGTCATTCACCTTTGTGGATAACAAGATGCACTCCAAGATATTCTTTCTCTTGAGAAACTCTTTCCACAAAGACAGCACTTGTGA
Organism: Ryuthela nishihirai; assembly: GCA_038380435.1. NCBI lineage: Eukaryota > Metazoa > Arthropoda > Arachnida > Araneae > Heptathelidae > Ryuthela > Ryuthela nishihirai. The sequence goes on from JAWZYU010000022.1 coordinate 32,197,069, forward strand.
GGAATGAAGCACTTGTTGTGTGTCATTTGTGTTGTCCTCCAGAGTGGGTAAGCAAATGATATTCATTAGCCAAATAGTAGAATAAGGACATGATTGAACAAGAATATTTCTAACTTTTTCCTTCTCCTCGATGATTCTTCTTGTGCTTAGTGAGGAATTGTAACGATGTAAACCTGTACTGACAGATGTCACAGTCGTAAACGTTCTGACCTGTTTTGTTTAAAAAAGAAAACATTTATTTCAATAAATAATGTTTGGTTAACAATAATTATTATTCTGTCTAAACTTATTCGTCATCATCATCATCATTCTCAAGCAGCCATGGGCTACGGAGGTCCAACCAGACCGTGCAGTTCAATTCTCCAAGCATATCTGTCCTGAGCTACATCTGCTGCATCCGGCCATTACACACCAATTCTAACAAGGCCCTATTTGATCTTGTCTGCCCACCGCATCCTAGGTCTTCCCCTTCTTTCTGAGGCCTTTAGGCACAGGGTTCATAACTCTATTCGCCAATCTGTAATGATCCATAAGGGCAAAATGGCCAAACCAGCGGAGTCTCTCTCTGCACAATATGCTGCTTAAAGGAGGTTGCAGACTCCTTTGCCTAACCTCCTCATTAGTTACAAAGTCATTCAACATCACTTAAGGCAAATGATCTAAAAAATTAAATTAAAAAATTAAAAAAATACCTATCTTCCTATAGGGCCCTAAACTAAAGCATAGCGGTGGTGCAATCTGTCACTGAGTTCGTATTCGCTTTGAAGGAAGATCTTGTTCAGTAGGTAAATCGGCGCCCTACCTTCCTTTGAAGCGAATACGAACTCAGTGAGAATGTACTATCGATATGCTTTAAGTTTATTTTATACTTTTTAGGGCCCTGGAGATAGATAGGTATTTTTTTAATTTTTAATTTTTTTCTGTCACTTAAAACACCTACCTTCAAAAACTTTGATATACAACTTATAAATACCAAGCACATTTACCCTTTTGGATTAGTATGGAAGTACATATAGCAATAATGTTGGAGACAACATAAGCTATAGAAATAGAGATAAGACTCGTTAGAGTCGACCCCCGCAGTACAAGCTGGCTACGGGGGACATAAAACCCCTCGAAATTGAATATGTTCGCAAAGAAGATGGGTCCAAGACCTCTTCCTTTGGCGAAACATCATCATCATCCTCAAGCAGACATGGGCTACGGAGGTCCAACCAGACAGCGCAGTTTAATTCTCCAAGCATATCTGTCCTGAGCTACATCTGCTGCATCCGGCCACTGCACACCAATTCTAACAAGGACCTAGCGAGACAGCCTCAAGAAACTTGGAGAGAGGTTGCCCACAGGGTTCGTGCAGTGGACCATTCCTCTGGAACTTGGTCGCCGATACTGCCCTGGAGTTGATCTTACCTGAAGGTGTCTGGCTCTAGGCTTATGCTGATGACATGCTGCTTGTTATATCGGCATCCTACAGAGCAAGACTGGAGATAGTCGGCAATGCAGCATTGTTAACACTTGAGGGATGGAGTCTGCACAACAAGCTTGGGTTCAGCTTTGCAAAGAGAACATCCATGACTATGGTGTCCTCAAAAAGAGGTACCTGATTTTTAAATTACATGGCAATAATATCCGCCATATGACGACTATTAAGTACTTGGGGATCATTCTGGATGAAAGGATGAGCTGGATCCCACACTTGCAGGATCTCAAACTTAAATGCACAAATGTTATGTGCAAACTAGGGAGAATGGCTCACGTCTCATGGGGACTCAGAGGTGAAGTCCTCAAAGAAATTTATCTGAGGGGCACGGAGCGGATCCTAACTTATGGAGCGGGCGCCTCGTGTCGCCCGACGGACCACTCCATCATGTGTAGAATGCTGATTGCAGCCCAACGACCTGTTTTACTGCGAATCACCAGGGCCTATAGGACCACATCTACGGATGCCCTCCTGGTGTTAGCAGGGATCCCTCTGCTATTTTTGACGGTCGGTAAAGAAGCGACCATTTTCAGAGTTCTGCAAGCTAAGGAGAAAGCAATATTCCTTGGAGTCCAGTATGACCACAGGATTACGAGACAAATACCGCTAAGTGGGATATCCATCCCACCAAAAGACTGAGTGTGTCATGGTCCAAGGAGATACATACCATCAGGATTAGGAATTGAGATATACACTGACGGTTCCAAGAACGAGGATAGTGTGGGCTTAGCCTACACTGTCTACAATCAAGGAGCCAAAGTGTATGATTATAATAGGAAGGTTTCAAATAATGGCTCAGCCTTCCAAGCGGAGCTGCTCGCCATCAGAGAGGCCCTTAAGTGAGCCCTCCATGACGGCGGTCACAATAGCGACATCCGGTTGTATACGGACAGCCAGGCAGCTCTGAAAGCGCTTGAAGATGCAAACAACAAGCATCAAACTGTTAACGAGATCAAGCGCATCCTAGGTAATAAGAACATGCCCAGAGTTTCCTTCTCCTGGATCAAGGCACACGTAGTCATGAGGGGAACGAGCGGGCAGACCAATTGGCCCGCTCAGCAGGTAATAATACTCAACCTGTGATAGCGGTAAAGACCTCAAAAACTACCCTGAAGTCTATCCTATGTCGAACAGAAATTGAGGAGTGGCAGCGGCTCTGGGATACGAGTGAGAATGGTCTTCAAACAAAGACATTCTTGAAAAGGGTCAGTCTATCCCTGATGTCCTCTGACCACTATTTGACGCAGGTCCTGACGGGACACGGGAGTTTCCCAAAATATCTGGAGTGTTTTAAGATCGCTACCCACAGTTACTCGGCTATGGGGCTCTAGATGCAGTTGTCGGGCACTATATCCTCAGGTGCCCGATTACGGAAGAGTTCCCTAACGAATCAGGAGCTCGCAGGCGATCAGTGAGGTAGCAGACGAGGCGGTCACGGTGTCCATTGAGAGTGCCCGAGTCAGGGCACATCTGAGGGACGGGCTGGCTTGTCTGACGGCTCCGGGACTCTCTTCTATGAGACCGGAGCTGCTTTCGCTCTCTTCCTTATTTTCCACTTTCTACCCCGACTGCACTCTGCACCTCCTTTAACACCACGCATACTCCAAGTCCCTATTGGTCTCCTCTGAGACAAACTTCATCTTCTACTTCCAGGCTTCTCTTGCCAAGCACTTGTAGTGTCGTGAGATGGAATACGTGTTTACCCATGGGTGGCAGGTCCTTCGGGACCCGCCCCCACCCCGAAATAAAGAGAGGTGTACAATACATGATGCATGGTTGTGTATGGCAGCCAGTCACCTCTGCTCCATGTTTCTGGTGCACTAAAGGCGAGATGTTACATTGATATCTTTAATCCTGTATTATTACAATTCCTGGACTGATTCTGCAATAGGACAATTCCACCCCACACACTGCACTTGCAATAATGGACAGTCTCAGAGGTGTGGAGTTCCACCCATGGTCACCATACTCCCCAGACTAGTCACCCATTGAGCATGTGTGCGCCCTTATGGGTCGCTAGATCTCTCTGGCGGCGAACCTGGTACAGTTACGTGCCCAACTGGATGCAGTTTGGAACGCCATACTTTAGGATGCCAATAACCATCTGACTGATGGAATGCCAAGAGGTCTACAGGCTTGTATAACCGGCCGAGGTGGGTCACTATATACTGATTAAATCTGCGACTATGTACTGATGAAATATGCGACTATGTACTGATAATCTGCAATAAATATACGTACCTTGCTTACACACATTCAATTTTTCATCACTTGACCTTTTCACGTTAAAGAATATTCTGGATGACCTTCACGGAGGGCAATTATATGTCTACCAACAGCTGTCCAATGAGTCCCATCTCCTCAACCATCTCTGAGCTTTTGGGGTCCTTGTGACCTGTACATTTAACCCATTGTGAGAAAAAAAAGTGCCCGTCAGAGGTAAAACAATCAAACTCAACTTATACGATTGATACGAAAGACTAAATTAAAATTTTCATAGATTATCATATTCCTAACTTATTTCTAAGTTAGCGGCATCCTGCACTTCGCGCGTTTCATTTTTATCTGCATATTTTTATTTTTCAATCCATTGGGAATTATAGTGTGCTCTAAGAGTTTATTTCATTTCCCATAGAAATTGGCGATTTCAAATGCTTTTTTTAATCAATCCTGAAAGTTTATGAACAAAAGTTTATGAAAGAATATAAAAACCTGATGATTTATATATTCAATAAAGCTAAAAAATGAAAAAGAAGCTATTACACTGCTGTAGCAGCCATTACTGTGGCTTTTTATGACACGGAAGCATAAGGTTGTTTTCTTCCTTATTTTAATGTTCCTAAACTAAACTTTCATGGAGAGTGTTCTTTCTACACTTGCCATTAAACTTCTTGAGCTTTGCAAACCTGTGTAATGTGTTAGTATTAAATGTTGATAATAAGAGTGATGGTACATAACATAACGACTCGAAAGAAATTTCTGGCAGTTCTGTAAAAGAAAAAATACTGTACTATGTAATTATTCTGTTTCAAATAAATCTGTTTATTTGTCATTATATAGAATTAAATGCTACTTCTTTTGAGATATAGCATGCCGTATTCTGTTCATTAGTTATTTCAGAACGGAGTTTAAATCCGATGAAATTCTCCTTTTTCTTCTATATTAATTCAAAAAGTGCTGTTAAAATTAATATATATATTTTTATCAAACGTTTTTTTTTTTCTTGAAATTCAAAATAAAATGTTCATTGTTTTGGTATATGACATATCTATTTTTGTCTATTAGCTATTTCAGTAAAAGATTTTAAATTATTCTTTAATTCTGCCGGAAGCATTTAAAATTTTTCCCAGCCACCAGAATAAATTCTGTTTTATAAGCCTGGCATGTTAAAGGTTAAATGATGTCGCAACTCTGCCACACATTACACATTAGCCGGAATATCTCTCCGTTTTATTAAGAAATGGGGAAGATTTCACGCAATATTGGCTGCTAATAACAAAATTAAACTAATTACCGTATTTCTTCGATTCTAAGACGCCATCGATTGTAAGAAGCACCTTAATTTCAGTACCACCAACAGAAAAAAAAACTGATTCTACGAAAAAAAAACGCTAAAATATATCTAACAAATATTTTTATTATAATACAATTCAATTTACTAATAAGAATAGTTCTTATTTAACAATGGGTATATTATTCATCACTTCCTTCTGAATCAATATCAGAGTCTGATTCTTCTGAGCCGTCGATATCTGCATCTGAATCAATATCAGAGTCTGATTCTTCTGAGCAGTCTTTATCTTCATTATCTCATAATATATGGTCTTCTGAGCCACGGTCAGCATTGGTGATGCAACATTTTTTAACTGAGTGCTGCACTATTCTTTCTGGGATTAGCTTCCAAGCTGTTGGATACCCATTCCGCCAAATTTGATGCCGGCGCTTTCTTAATTTTTCCGGAAGGTGTCAGCGGAAGGTTGTCAGTCAACAGCCAGGTTCCAAGCTCACTATATAAATCACTCACAGAGCTCCACTGTAATGAAATAACGGTGGCTTCACATTTAGAAAGCGCGGGAAAATACCCACGCCACTTTATTCTCCAATGGAATTGGAGAATGCGATAACGGTCAAATTTGGAGGCGGGGTTTCCGCGTAAAAACATAACGTGTGGTGCCGTGTGCAAAGCGAGAGAAAATTCGAAAAACAAAACTGCGATTCTAAGGCGCACCCCGTTTTTAGAAACGTTTATATGGGAAAAAAAGTGCGTCTTAGAATCGAAGAAATACGGTAGTACATAGGAAATATCAACAAGAATCATCCCGCATCAATAACTGAATCATTCTGTAGAGGGATACAACAATCAGATGGAAATGGCTATGGTTCTCGTGCCTGCTAAATAAATAAAAAAAAATAAATACCCCTCAAGCTGCTGCTGCCACAGAGGTCTAATACGCCACAGTAGAAGATCTGTGAAGATGGCGAGACCTCAGCAGAAAGACAACACAAACATCCATGCCTTATCCAGGGCTCGAACCCAGGTCCTTTTGATCACTAGTCGAGCGTGCTAACCCTGGGCCACGGCCATCAACAAAAAAGATCTAAGTTGGATCCAGTGTCCTGAAGATAAATGAAAAAAAAATTGTAATCGTAGAAATCTATTATTTTTTAGTCATGAGAAAGACAACTTGATAAAAGTGCAGAAAGAAAGGATATGTTTTGACAATGTTACTCCTTGTCATTGTAATATACTTGACTCTGTTAGCTATTCACAGAAAATATTTGGACTAATAATTTGGTTATCTCATCTCTGAGAGCAATTTTGTACACACAATAGCCAAAATAGCAAGATCACGAGTGGGAAGGGGGTGTTAGTAAGTCCGCAGAGCCAGGCTCGTAATGTGCAGTTCCCAGGTTCGAGTCCCACGTGTACCGATGTAGGAAATCAGCGACTTAAGAGTTTGCCCTTGATTTTGTTTTTTCGTTTTATATTCTCATAAAAATATATATTTTGAATATATTAATTCATTACTTTCGCAATGAGAAATTTGTCAGTTTACTCGGGTGATACGAACAGAAAAAATTATTGAAAACCGATGTCGTTTGGTTGGGGGCCGTAACTTAAGTTAAGATGAAGTTTTCAATGTGTTTTTCCACTTTATGGCACATATTTATAGTTATACTAGATCAAACTGCCACCCCCACCCTCAAATCGGAGCATTTGTTTTGTCAAGTAGCTAACGGGGAGATACTCCCATCTACTTTTAAGCTTGTTTTATACCGAAAAAAATTATTTTACTCTCAATCAAGGGGATATTAGAAAATAACCATTGGTAAAAGCAATCCTGGTTAGCAAACAGAATTTTGCAAAAGGCTAAAAAAGTTCGAAACTACTGCAATTGATGATATATAACATGTTCTGTTATCTCCGTTCTGCCATTGGTAGGAAAGGTCACACCGATGGGTTTGGAAAGGTCGCTGTCCGTCGAATGGAACGTAAAGCGGTGGTGCAGTGTGCGGGAGAGCCCATACCCTGTGCACGTTAAAAATCACGCTGTATGGCTTTGACCGAAGGCTTTCATCTGTTTCCTAACAGCTGTCCAGTGTGTCCTCTTATCTTCCATTCAACCCTTGAGGTTCTTGTGACACGGTTATTTAATCTATTATGTGCAGAATAAAACAAACCCAGCCTAACTCACAATCAACCACAAGTTTCAATATGACTTTTGACTTTGCTGATCGATATACTTTGTCCTTGATCACAAGCAGGTTTAAATCATGAAACGTATTATCACAAGCATGTATAATCACAAGCAGGTTAAAGCATGTTTAAATCAAGAAATTTTCATCACCAATCCAATGAAAGTAAGAATTGTTTCAAAAAAAGCTGAGTCCCCTTTCTTTTTCTCTAAATCAGGGCCTGGTTTAAATATAATCTTGTTATCACTGTAGACAGAAGATTCTCGACACAGTGGTTTGTCTCTACCAGAACTCTGTATAGTTGATTGAAAACATATAGCATGCTGATTTCGAGTATGATGTTAGAAGGGAGAGTATACAGCAGTTCAGACTGTGTATTCTAGACAAAGTTCGTATTATAATGTAGTTTTACCTAAAACTGCATTATAATACGAAATTTAATGATGGCAGAAGATCTACATTATAATACGAAGAAATCGCTTAACTAATGGCAGATGGTGATAAGACAGTTTCCTAAAACTACATAGATGAAAGTTTTAGGAGAACCGTTTAACTTTCTACTAATCGATTTGTTCGTATCAAAATGTAGATCTTCTGCATCATTAAATTTCGATGGCAGAAGGTCTGAATTATAATACGAACGTTCGTATTATAATTCAGATCTCCTGCATCAGTTAAACGGTTTGTTCGCATTATAATGTAGATCAGAAGGTTAAATTAATTCTACTCGCCTTTGCATTTCAAATTTTGGGAACACTTCTAATTTCCTTTTCCGCCATATTAAAATTTCGGGAAGGATTGCGGGTTCCAGCTCCCCCTTCGCCTATACGCTGAGTCATAGTACATCTTTTTTTTTTATGATTAGAACGACGTCTGCCAGATGGTTTAGTGAAAAGCTCTGACGCCACGTCAAGGCACCATCCATGTCAGAGTGTTTTGCTCTGACCAGGAGAAAACCCCTCCACACTTAGGCAGCTAGTGTGGAAGGAAAAAGAGGGCTCAAGACACCACAAAACTTCCATTAAAGCGTCAATCGGAATTTATTTTCTGTTGAGCGAATTTAATGGAAATGTTTTGTAGCACCTTGCGCAAGATCTATTTAAAAAAGATTAGACCTTGCTCCCACCCGTTCCCATTGGAAGAAGCCCCCTTAAAAGGACCTTCTCTTCTCTCTAAGCAACCCCAGAGATTGTGCCTTGTCACACTCTGCTATCCAATCGGTCGATGAGACCCTCGTTGTTGATGTGTCCGGAATCGCTGTTTCTTGCATCTCTTCTCTTGGACGCACGAATGGGTGACAATGCTATATCTGGCAAAGAAAAGTTCATATGGGAAACCAATTCGCAAAATGCATATAAAACGTACATATAATTTTCAAGCTGATCATCATTTTCGAAACTGGGTTCAGAAAAGAAAATCCGTACATGCGACTGAATGGAGAAATATTTCAAAACGTACCTTCATTGTCGTCCAATTCGCGCTCTTCCCACATGGGGAACTTCTTGTCCTGATGACGTTTTCCTGGAACTTCTGGGCATCTTGTCATCTGAACCAAAGGAAGAAGCACAAAACATTAAAGCAGTAATAGATTTAATCGACATTTCTCAGAACTTTAATAAAAAAATAGGTTGTCCACGTCTTTTACGAAAAATAAAAGCATTAAAATATAAACCTGCTTAAAATAATTGATTTTACGGTTCAAATGTTAATAAAATTAAAAGTTCTTATTAATAAGAATAATAAAACCATTTAAATAATAGATACAGCTGGTTAAATATTATTTATTATTTTTAATTTATACAAGATATGAACAAAGTGAATGCAGAATAGACACCCAACGAATAATTAAGGTTCTCCAATGAGATCTTCACTAATTTCTAAAAAAACGTAGCCAGATACTTTTTTCTGAATTCTGTAATCAACCATAGTGTTCGGATATATTTTTGAGCAACTGTACCCCATTATATGCAGCTCGGAGGTAAAAACAACCCAACTCTGGTATCGTAACACAGAGTAAACGGAGACCTTCAAGGTTCAAAGCTTTGCACGTCTCCGTCTACTGAGAAATAACTCCTGAGCTAAAGTATAGTCAAGTAACAAGAGAACGATTGCTTATTCTCCATTCAAATCCCAATACATTAAATATTCCCCAATATAATATCATTTCTTAAAAAATAATAAAATAAATACCCCCTCAAGCAGCTGCTTGCCACAGAGGTCTGACAGGAGCCTATTAGTTTATATGCCATAGTAGAAGGTCTGAGAGGATGGCAGGACCTCAGCAGAAAACAACACGAACACCATGACTTACCCGGGGCTCGAACCCAGGCTTACCAGCGCGATATTACAGACATCCGCACTTAATGCGGTGCAACCAATCTTCTGGGCGTCCAACGCCCTACAAACAGCATTGATATTGGCTAAAGAAATAAAACAACTGTGCACTAGATATATTCACTACTGCATAAATAGATAAATTCCGTGACATAGGTAAATGGGACATTGAGAGTAAGGCTTACCTTCACAGAGGAGGATGTCAAGATCACCACAGGCAGCGCCAGGAAACGGTTGTTGGAACGGAGAACATCTGGGTCCTGATGACGTTTTCCTGGAACTTTTGGGCACCTTGTCATCTGAACGAAAGGAAGAAACGCAAAATATTAAAGGACTAATAGATATACTTGATATTTTTCAGAACTTAAAAAAAAAGGTTTTCCACTTTTTTTTACAAAATATAAAAGCATTAAAATATATACATGCTTTAAATAATTGATTTTACAGTTCAAATGTTAATAAAATGAAAAGTTCTTATTAATAAGAATAATAAAACCATTTAAGTAATAGATACAGCTGGTTAAATAATATTTTTTATTTTTTATTTATACAAGATATCAACAAAATGAAAGCAGGAGAGACACCCAACGAACAATTAACATTCTCCAAAAAGATTTTACGCTCATAGATTAAAAATAAGAGTTGGTGATATTAGGTCCCTCTCAATGCTCTTTTGAACGGCTTCAGTTTCTGGAAAGCATCTCTTTCGCACACGCCCCAAGTCGGGAGTGGACACTGATACTTGCCCAATGGGCGAAGCAGGACATTGCGTTGTAGAATGATACGAGAAATGTGTGGAAGTCGCATCATAGTCGTTGAAGAAATATTTATCTACCAATATGTATATATATATATAGATTTAATTATATAAAAATGTGACTTATTCTAATTGAATATATCAAAATACTCGGTAAAAATACTTCGCTGTTCAAAGAGGAACAGCAGAAGGTTTGCCAAAATAACTACAACCCGATTTCGAGTTCAAATCAAATGAAACATTCAGTATTGTGAGTAAAGTTTTCCCATCATGCTCCCACTTTTCATCTGAGTTTATTACAAAATCAAATATACCTTCCTATTGAATATTCTGTTAGCAGTCTAAAACGAAGGTCGTATTACCAACTTACCATAGCTAAATTTATAAATAAAAAAATAAATACCCCCTCAAGCAGGGGCGGGGGTAGCTCAGTCGGTAGCGCGCCAGGCTCGTAATCTATAGTTCCCAGGTTCGAGTCCCAGCTGGGTCAGCGTTGAGATTTATCTCCGCAAAATTCCCCGCGCTGCCCACGGTCAGTAGGGGACACCGATGGGCTTGGAAAGGCCGCCGTCCGTCGGATGGGACGTTAAGCCGTGGCCCCGTGTGCGGGAGAGTCATACCCTGTGCACGTTAAAGAACACGCTGGATGGCCTTGAAGGGAGGCTACCATCTGTCTCCCAACAGCTGTTCCAGTGGGTCCCCTCCGTAAACCTTCTCTGAGCCTTCGGGGTCCATGTGACCTGGCCATTTAGCCCATGGTGTGCAAAAAAGTGCCGCTCAGAGGTAAAACAACCCAACCCCCTCAAGCAGCTGCTTGCCACAGAGGTCAGACAGGAGCTTGTCAGTTTATGTGCCATAGTAGGTCTGAGAGGATGGCAGGCCCTCAGCAGAAAAACGACACAAACAGCCATGCCTTACCCGGGGCTCGAACCCAGGTCCCTTAGATCAGTAGCCAAGCGCGCTAACCACTCGGTAACGAAACAAAATTTAATATTTTTATTTTTTCGGTTTAGGTAACCAAGAGAAACTTCCGGTGACACTGCCACATCTTTCTAGTATCTTTGCAGTTCCCAGGTTCGAGTCCCACCTGGGCCGATGTTGAGATTTATCTCCTCAAAACTCCTCGCCCTGCCCTCAGTCAGTAGGAGACATCGATGGGCTTGGAAAGGCCACTGTCTGTCAGATGATCCTTAAGCCTTAGCGCCTTGACAGGGATATACACTGCAAACTTTAGAGAACACGTTGGATGGCCATGAGAGGTCTCCTAACAGCTGTCTAGTGGGTTCTATTCCCCTAACCTCCTCTGAGCACTCGGGATACCTGTAACTTGGTTATTTACTCCATTGTATGCAGCTGAGAGATAAAACAAGACAACTCTGGTATCGTAACACCGAGTAAACGGAAACCTGCAAGGTTCAAAGCCTTGCACGTCTCCGTCACTGAGTTAACACATAAATATTATAGTAATAAAACACGAGAAATAACTCCTGAGCTAAAGTATAGTTAAATAGCAAGAGAATGATTGCTTATCCCCCATTCAAATTCCAATACATTAAATATTCCCCCAATATATTACCATTTCTTACCAGCGCGATATTACAGATGTCCGCACTTAATGCGGTGCAACCAATCTTCTGGGCGTCCAACCCCCGACAAACAACAACGATATTGGCTAAAGAAATAAAACAACTGTGCACTGCATATATTTACTACTGCATAACACGTTAACTCCATGACTAGGTAAATGGGGCATTGAGAGTTAGGCTTACCTTCACAGAGGAGGATGTCAAGATCACCACTAGCAGCGCCAGGAACCCGTTTATTCGTCCTAGTGCTCAGGGAAAACACTCAACTGAGCACACTTGCGTCCCACGTTGATACTTTAGATACTGGCTGTCGTAGGCTGACACAGCGACCTCTCCACGCACAAACGAGAAGAAACAAATGACGAAAGTCATCACCACTTCTCGACGTTGAAGCTGAGAAATAATTTTTTCATTGTTTCGTAACGAATGTTTCTATTTCGCACAACAAACGTTTGCGACTTGGTTTGTTGCGAATCGCAAGAGTGAAAGTCACACCTACGTTCATCACAGCGTTGCCAATCGCATACTCAGAAACTTTGAAATGGAAGTTCACATTTCAAAATAACGTTATAAACACAGCATGAGGTTCAATAATTAGCAGTTACGAATTAACAGTTACGAATTATGGAAGTTGACAAATTTTAATATCATTTCCTAAAAATGGCAAGCCTGATGCTCGAATTTTTAGATGTATCCCTAGAAAAAATATGTTACTGAAAATCTCAAGTAGCGGGAGTGGGGGTAGAACTCAAACCTTTCCCCTTCCAAACACACACACTTGAGTACACCACGGGTTACCAACCATCTCGTATTATCGATATTTTCCCGAGTCCCCTACAAACTGCAGACGGAAAGGTGTTATTCTCGAATAAGGCTGAATCGGTCTGACCGAGAGTAATGTCGATCACGTGATGTGCATTAGGTCGAATATAAGAATTGAGCCTTAGTTACGGAAAGCCATCTCAAACAACAAAATAAACTATACAGATGCAAAAATTTAATTCAACTGCAAAATTACATTGGGGAGTTTTAACAACTGCAAAGTTTCAATCCCCAAAATACTCTAAAAAATAAAGGCATCTGCTCTGATCTTGTCGTAGGTCTGGGTTGACCTGTTCCTTTTCGTTTAGCGCAATCGTCTGAGTCATACCAGAGGAAGTTGAAACCCGAAGGCGCATCGTGCTGCAAATTTGCTAATAAGCTAACCTCAGCTGATGTAAAGTTGACCGAGCTAATGGCAGATCTGAAGAAAGGGGCACAGCAGATATCCAAGTTCGCTCCATGTGGCAAATAGATATTGTGGAGCCTGGTGGTCAACAATATGTGTCGACCATAGTGTCCATCCACAGGGCAGCACGAAACTCTACAACCTGTTCACCCCTCAAATGAATAAACCCTCCCGAGACAATAACGGCGTCTTAGGAAGGGTTGTTCCCTTGGGAACATACTATTGCTGTCAGTCAGTAAGCACGACTCACATAAGTGAGTCGTACGCACTGACAGCAATCGTAGGTTCCACTGGTCAGCAACGGTTCCCAGAAGATTCCCAGACTGCATTTCTCTGCTTGCTAATGACGTCAAGTCAAATCCCTTCAATGTCATAGCTTTCACCATCCTTCCTCTGGGTAAGGGAGTGGCGATTGCCCTTCTACCACAGCTTTTGATGTGTGCGCAGCTGTAGAAACTGAAGAATCCAACGATATATCCTTATATGTGTGAGGTAAAATAGAATAACGGCATTTACGAAGTTGTAGATGATGTAGCAGCTGCGGCGGAAAATCATAGTGAACTAAAACATGAAGTACACGAAGGAAGTTCGACATTAGTTGACGGTGCATCGGTTACGATGGCTATTTCTAGTTCTTACATCTTTAATAATATATCTGACAGGAATGATATACTATGTGAATACAATAAGGGCTAACTATTTTGCAGCCCTGAGCGAACTTGAATTCTGCTGACCCTTTCTCCAAGTCAGATATTAGATATCAACGATTAATGTAGCTAACTCAATTGTCATTTTTAAAAGCAATCGAATTTTATCTGCTGAAAACTACTTCATACTTATTCCGGTCAATCTTTCTGCAGCTGTAATTGTTAGTTGGTTTTCAAATTTGCCGCCCTTAAAACAATACCGTTCAGTGCAGTCGCACAAGTTGCACGTGTGGTAGCAGCGGGGCATTATATTCCTGAATATAATGACTCAGTTTCTTCGATAACAAAATCAGATGTCAGATCTATAATCAGAGAGAGATGCACGTTTCATTCTTAGCAAGGATTTCTTTTGAAACCAATCCTCATTTTTCCCATAAGTTGGTCTCGATTTATACCGTGATATCCTAAAACTTACCTACCGTGTAAATCGAGGATTGGGTGTAATCTTAGGTCATTAAATCGCTTTTGTCTTCAAAGCAAAAATAATAGGCTGCTTTTATGCCAAAAGAAGTATTAAAGTTGCGAAGTCCATTTTCTCACCAGTGGATCTCTTAGCACGAGAACGAACCCTGCCTCGTATATCGACCCCCCCCCCCCCCTCTAAAAGACATTTTCTAGACCCACCTCTGCGTTGAAGCATGATCATGGAAATGACGTTTGAGATCCTGTTGTTCGGGTTCGGAAGATCAGCAATAGGATTGGTTTGCACGATATCTTCACATAGCATCAAAGAGTCAAGATGGGTGAATTTGAAGCCACATTGGCCCAGCGATTGGTCCATTTAGAAAAATCCAACTTCCAAGAAATTCTCTGTTGCAAATGTTCCTCATAAGACAAGAACCCATCTGATGGTGATCCATTCTATCTTGTTGAAACAAATCTCACGTTTTCTGATTCCCCAACAGCACTTCCACTATCACTGCTTCAACGAGCATGTTTTGAGATTGATTATAGACTTGCTCGTGCAACGAATGGTGTTCGTGAAGTTGTTGCATAAAATATTTTCCCCTTTTTGCAACTTTTCAATAGCATTAGCATAAAAAAGTTCATTATTTCATGAGTTATTACTGTTTAATTTTGCGGTCATCCTGTACAGAAACGGATCAAAGGGAGGAGTGGGATTAAAAACCTACCAAGCATCGTCCAAAAAAAGCTTCTAAACCTATTCAACCAATTTTGGGAGGATAAAATATTTCCCAAGGATTGGAACCTGGCACAAACTATACTCATTAGAAAGCCAAATAAAATCCCCACCAGTCTAGAAGCATATAGGCCCATCACACTGAATTCATGACTTCTGAAAACATTCGAAAAGTTGATGAAATCTAGACTCAACTGGTATATTGACACAAACAACATCTCAACAGGTTTCAGACAAGCTAGATGTACACAAGATAACCTCAGATATCTTATCCTAGATCTTGAACAAACACTATACTCTAACATGCCTACTGCGGTCATCTTTTTGGATATAAAGGGGGCATTTGATGCATTCTGCAAGATGGCCTTCTTTTCAAAATACAACAAATGGTATCCACGGTAATATGTTTCAAGCCATTCAACAAATTATTAAAAATAAAATTCTAGAAATAAAATTAGACACAGCTCTCTCTAGAAAAACAAATCAGGATAGGCTTCATCTAGGGAAGCATAATTTCGCCTCTATTATTCAGTATTTATCTGTATGACCTGCCAAATTTTTACAGTCACACACACCAAAATTACAGTTTACGCGGATGACATTGCCATATGGAGTAGCAACACCTCCTCCCACAAGCTGGAAGAAAATATGCAACTCTCCGTACACTTGCTTCAAGTATACTTCAAAAAATGACACATTTAAATTTCGAAAGATGAAAGAGTAATGCTATCCATCAGTAGAAAAAGAAGAGCCACACCAGCAATTAATATTAAAATTGAGGAACAAAATATCAAACAGATGGTATCACACAAATTTTTAGCCCTTATTTTCAACAACAAAATGTCCAGGAATGATCACTATGATAGCCTCCAGTTGGCCAGTAAAAAGCACCTACAACTTTTCAGATGCATGGCAAGTACAACTCGGGGATGCAAACCAAAATGCCTAATAAATCTTTGCTCAGTAAGCCAGGTCCAAAATTTAATATGGTCTCTACCTAACAGTCAATGCAACGGAAGCACTAAAACCAAAAATTGAGATATCTCAACAAAAAATCCTAAAATTTTGCAAAAGACAACTTCCATCATGTCCCAATATTTCTATTCTGGCAGAGATCCCCATGCCTCCCATTAACGGGGCGGGGGTAGCTCAGTCGGTAGCGCGCCAGGCTCGTAATCTGTAGTTCCCCGGTTCGAGTCCCAGCTGGGTCAACGTTGAGATTTATCTCCGCAAAATTCCCCGCCCTGCCCACGGTCAGTAGGGGACACCGATGAGCTTGGAAAGGCCGTCGTCCGTCGGATGGGACGTTAAGCCGTGGCCCCGTGTGTGGGAGAGCCATACCCTGTGCACGTTAAAGAACACGCTGGATGGCTATGACGGGAGGTTACCATCTGTCTCCCAACAGCTGTTCCAGTGGGTCCCCTCTCCCAACCTTCTCTCAGCCTTCGGGGTCCATGTGACCTGGCCATTTAGCCCATGGTGTGCAAAAAAGTGTCGCTCAGAGGTAAAACAACCCAACCCTCCCATTAACATCAGATTATAGGAACAGTTGAAAAAAAATTCGTAAGAGTGGCCACCAGGCATCAAATCATCATCTGTTTATTTAAATTACAAGCATTATACCCACAGGAAAAATCTTTTAATATTTAGAACAAGATCCCATCTATGAAGATATAAAATAGATGAAAGAAAAATTCAAATGGCTCTCAGATTTGCCACCCTGGACCCTCAACATTCCAGAAATAATAATAGATAGTCCAGGAATCACAAACTGCAAACATTATTACATTCAAGAAGATATCCTAGAGAAAACAGAAAGGCACCTGGAGTATCTTTACCTCTCACATTAAAAAAAAAATTACGGATAGAGTTTCAAACAAAGAAACTAACTTTGCATTAGGGGCATTCTACGACAAAGAAAACAACTATAGATTTAGTTTCAATCTGACAACGTGTACCAGCCCAACAGACACAGAACTCGTGGCACTGAAAGAAGCCTTAAAATGGAGAGAAAAGGAAAGAAATAAAAAAATTGTGTTTATCACAGACAGTAATAATTTTCCATAAAAAAAAAGAACCCTACAAATGCTGTCACCAGAATATAGTACAAGAATCCTACAACTCTACAAATGTCAATAATAATAATAATAATAATAATAAAATATTTTTCCAGTGGGTGCCTAACCACATAGGACTCACTGGAAATGAGATTGCTGACAAACTAACTAAAGAAATCAATAGTGCTACTCCCTGATCCAAAACTCCCACAATATCAGCAAACTCAAGGCAATCATCAGTTCACAACCATTGGAAAGTCTTCAAAACATTTTCTCAGAACAAACTTCATTGGCGCCCAATCACAGAAGACTAGTGTCCAAAAATATCTCGGAAACATGCTCTTGCCTCAAAAACATAAAAGACCAAGTCAAAACACTCGGTTAAGAACAGGCCATACACGTTTAAATGATAAAATGCATATAATGAAAAAATCGGAGACCAGCAAAGGCCAAAATTGTGATGTAAATGAAACCGTGCCACATGTTATCCTCAACTGTACGGCCTACTCTCGGGGCGGGGGTGGCTCAGTCGGTAGCGCGCCAGGCTCGTAATCTATAGCGCCCAGGTTCGAGTCCCAGCTGGGTCAGCGTTGAGATTTATCTCCGCAAAAATTCCCCGCCCTGCCCACGGTCAGTAGGGGACACCGATGGGCTTGGAAAGGCCGCCGCCCATCGGATGGGACGTTAAGCCGTGGCTGCGTGTGCGGGAGAGCCATACCCTGTGCACGTTAAAGAACACGCTGGATGACCTTGACGGGGAGGCTATCATCTGTCTCCCAACAGTGGGTCCCCTCCCCCAACCTTCTCTGAGCCTTCGGGGTCCTTGTGATCTGGCCATTTAGCCCATGGTGTGCAAAAAAGTGCCGCTCAGAGGTAAAACAACCCAACCCAAAGGCCTACTCTCTACATAGAAATATTCTCTTTGATGAAATGAGAAAATTGGGAGTGCATGAATTCTCACTTGAAAGTATTCTTTCCCACAAAAATAAAATATACCTTCTAATCATCAAGTTTCTAAAAGACACCACGTTATGCAACATAATATAGAAGGAAAGAAAACAGCAGGTTTTCTTGCAAGTACTAGCACCTTTCAAAGGCTCATGAATCCACTAGCTCTGATTGCAGAACCCCCATGGCACCTTTCAAAGGCTCATGAATCCACTAACTCTGATTGCAGAACCCCCATGGCACCTTTCAAAGGCTCATGAATCCACTAACTCTGATTGCAGAACCCCCATGGCACCTTTCAAAGGCTCATGAATCCACTAACTCTGGTTGCAGAACCCCCATGGCACCTTTCAAAGGCTAATGAATCCCCTAGCTCTGATTGCAGAACCCCCCATGGCACCTTTCAAAGACTCATGAATCCACTAGCTCTGATTGCAGAACCCCCATGGCACCTTTCAAAGGCTCATGAATCCACTAGCTCTGATTGCAGAACCCCCATGGCACCTTTCAAATACTCATGAATCCAATAGCTCTGATTGCAGAACCCCCATGGCACCTTTCAAAGACTCATGAATCCACTAGCTCTGATTGCAGAATCCCCATGGCACCTTTCAAAGGCTCATGAATCCACTAGCTCTGATTGCAGAACCCCCATGGCACCTTTCAAAGGCTCATGAATCCACTAACTCTGATTGCAGAATCCCCATGGCACCTTTCAAAGGCTCACGAATCCACTAACTCTGATTGCAGAATCCCCATGGCACCTTTCAAAGGCTCATGAATTCACTAACTCTGATTGCAGAACCCCCATGGCACCTTTCAAAGGCTCATGAATTCACTAACTCTAATTGCAGAACCACCATGGCACCTTTCAAAGGCTCATGAATTCACTAACTGTGATTGCAGAACCCCCATGGCACCTTTCAAAGGCTCATGAATTCACTAACTCTGATTGCTGAACCCCCATGGCACCTTTCAAAGGCTCATGAATCCACTAACTCTGATTGCAGAACCCCCATGGCACCTTTCAAAGGCTCATGAATCCAATAACTCTGATTGCAGAACCCCCATGGCACCTTTCAAAGGCTCATGAATCCACTAACTCTGATTGCAGAACCCCCATGGCACCTTTCAAAGGCTCATGAATTCACTAACTCTGATTGCAGAACCCCCATGGCACCTTTCAAAGGCTCATGAATTCACTAACTCTGATTGCAGAACCCCCATGGCACCTTTCAAAGGCTCATGAATTCACTATCTCTGATTGCAGAACCCCCATGGCACCTTTCAAAGGCTCATGAATCCACTAACTCTGATTGCAGAACCCCCATGGCACCTTTCAAAGGCTCATGAATCCACTAACTCTGATTGCAGAACCCCCATGGCACCTTTCAAAGGCTCATGAATCCACTAACTCTGATTGCAGAACCCCCATGGCACCTTTCAAAGGCTCATGAATCCACTAACTCTGATTGCAGAACCCCCATGGCACCTTTCAAAGGCTCATGAATTCACTAACTCTGATTGCAGAACCCCCATGGCACCTTTCAAAGGCTCATGAATTCACTAACTCTGATTGCAGAACCGCCATGGCACCTTTCAAAGGCTCATGAATTCACTATCTCTGATTGCAGAACCCCCATGGAATTGCCCACCTTCAACCGCCAACAAACTCAAGAAAGGAAGCTGCGACACAACAACCATACCTGGATGATCAACTAGAATAGAACTTTCCCCCGAACTTTGATAGAATATAGCCCTGTCACCTCATCCGGGGAAGAGAAGATACCCAGACGGTTTTTACTTTTGTCTCTATCACAACGCATACAACTACAAAAATTATAACTTTATTCCCGAATTTCTACAGACTCTACCTTATCCCATTTCTCTCTGTGTGTGGTACCAACTTTAAATATGTGGACGTTTGCAATGTAGAATTGGCAGAAGCTTCCCAAGATACGAGAGGATGAAGATGATGAAGGATCAAGGAGTCTCTTTGAGAATGCTAATAAGAGAAGCAAAAAGAATTCGATTTATGTAAATGTCGTAAAAAAAAACACTGAAAGAAAAACAAACTTATATCTGCTTTGGAAAAATAATCAATATTAATGAACTCACCACATCCATTCTTCTAAATCCTCATAAATTGAATAAAAGAAAAAATATACTTCATTTAATCAAGCCTCTGGAAGAGAATTTAAAAAATATATTTTAATTATCAATTTAATAATTCTTCTAACTTTCTGATTTATTACCCTTTTCATGAAAATTTTAAATTTTAAACCTTAAAAATCCTTTTTCTCCTTCATTTGAAGGATTAATAACTGCTAAAGAAAAATCTCCAAATAATCAATTCAACAATTCTTGATTTAAATAAAATTTTAAAAAATGAAATTCAATTTTCGAGTTCATACTTAAATTTCTACTTTTAAATTTAAAAAACTTAATTTTTCATCAATTTGAATTTCAACTTAAATATTGATTTTTTTAAACTTCTTTGTCTTTATTCCCTGTTTCTCCTTTCTTTTAAATTGGTAATTAAAAAAGGAAAGAAGAACAAACTTCAACTTTTAATGATTTTCAAATGCTGATTGGAAAATCCTGCATCAAGGACCTCCCAAAAAGCTGTCAGGTTTTACAATACAATTCTTGAAACATTTCCAATTTCTTTTTCTCCATACCATAATTTTGGGAAGGATTGCAGGTTCCTGCTCCCCCTTCGCCTATCCCCGACTCATAGTAGAGCTTTTTTATGATTGGAAAGATGTCTGCCAGATGGTTTAGTGAAAAGCTCTGACGTCACGTCAAGGCACCATCCATGTCAGAGTGTTTTGCTCTAACCTGGAGAAAACCCCTCCACACATAGGCAGCTAGTGTGGAAGGAAAAAGAGGGCTCAAGACATCACAAAAACTTCCATTACAACGTCAATAAGAATTTATTTTCTGTTGAAAGAATTTAACTGAAATGTTTTGTAACATCTTACGCAAGATCTGATTAAGAATGGATTAGACCCTTCTCCCAGTGACAGAAACTCCCTTTAAAGCATCTTCTCTTCTCTGTAAGCAACTCTCCCACAGAGCATTTGGTCAGACCTCGTTGTGGACATTTCCGGATTCTTGCATCTGGCCTCTAGGAGTCACGTATGGAAGACAATGTTATATCTGGAAGTCTCTAAAAGTTCCATATTTAGGGTGGGCATTCCAAAAAAATTCTTGACAGGTGTCTGTAGATTTGCACTCGTTCCTTCGAAGTTGGGTTGGGTTGTTTTACCTCTGAGCGGCACTTTTTTGCACACCATGGGCTAAATGGCCAGGTCACATGGACCCCGAAGGCTCAGAGAAGGTTGGGGGAGGGGACCCACTGGAACAGCTGTTGGGAGACAGATGGTAGCCTCCCGTCAAAGCCATCCAGCGTATTCTTTAACGTGCACAGGGTATGGCTCTCCCGCACAAGGGGCCACGGCTTAACGTCCCATCCGACGGACGACGGCCTTTCCAAGCCCATCGGTGTCCCCTACTGACCGTGGGCAGGGCGGGGAATTTTGCGGAGATAAATCACAACGCTGACCCAGCTGGGACTCGAACCTGGGAACTACAGATTACGAGCCTGGCGCGCTACCGACTGAGCCACCCCCGCCCCGCTTCGAAGTTAACGAGCTACGACTTGTTTGAAAGCTTGTCTAAATTGGTCATTACGTGTTAAAAACAAAGGTTTTATCATCCTTTCTCATTTCGCTGGCGGCGTCTAAAGTTAGGTCTGCGAAATCTGAGCGTTGTTGCTAGGGAGCCTACTAAACACGAGGAAATATTTTACATTTTCACAAGAATGCAGCTTGGGGAAGATGCAAAAAAAACATGCCGATTTATCATATATATGGGGATCATGTTTATTCATAAGACAATGTTATGGGATGGATTCGCAAATCTATAGAAGGATGGCAGAGCTTCGAAGACCTTCGTGCAGGAAGGCAGAAAGAGGCCGTGAACGAGAGAACCATCACTGCTATTCTTGAATTCCTTAAGGAAAACCAACACCTCACCGTTCAGGTAATAAGTTTAGGTGTCAATGTATTGATTGGCAGTGTGGAAGCAATTATTCATCAACATTTAAAGTTCCGAAAGATCTGTGCCGAATTGGTACCCCACAAACTGACCAACAGCAAAAAAGGGCTAGAGTAGACTCGTGCGAGGAAATGCTAGCAATGTTGAACTTAGTGGCCCCAACGATTAACAGACGTTGTCACAAGTGACGAGACGTGGTTTTATTACTTTACAACACCCAGAAATATCGGCAACTATGTTTGGGTTGCAGAAGATGAACCTTGAACTCATTAAGGAAATGGGAATTTGGGAATGCTAATTCAATCTGAATTGGCGTAACATCCCCAAATCCTCCGACGACTTTCGCTTATGGAAGATGACTTTCAGAATTTTTTTTCGATTTCCAAGGAATGGTAGACGTGGACACTTTGCCTGAATAAATATAATCATATATAAATGGACAATACTACCAACATTGTTTTTCCCAAAATGGTTAAGGAGATGAAGGAGCACCGTATAACAACAGGCGTGTCAAGGGTTCTTCCTCTTCAAGACAATACCAGTGCTCGCAAAACCCAGCAAGTGACGACCTATCTGGAGCAGGAAAAAAACAAACAGCTACCCCATCCTGCGTATTCACCCGATCTTGCACCATATGATTTTTGATTGTCCCAAATATTAAAAAGGAACTTTCTTGGAAGTCTTTTTCAAGGGTGCAAGAACTTCAAAATCATTCATTCATAGCTGAGGAGTATTCCCCAACAAGGGTATCCCAAGCGTTTCAGAACTGGCGTAGACGTCTGCAGCTTTGTATAAATGCTGGACAGGAGTACTTTGAAGGACAGGATAAATTTTGTTCAGATAAGTGCAATTGTTCTTGTTCTACAGATGTATGTCAAGAACGTTTTGAACGCCCCTCGTAGAATACTAAATGAATGTGATTTAAATCAGGTATTCTATTCTTCAGGTAAACATCTACGAGTTATGAAATGTTAAAAAAATGTGATCAATTTTATAGGACAGTTTCAGGAAAATGATTAATGAATTCTTCTTCAGAAATGAACTGCCGAATTTAAATGAAATATTAATAACGATAAATTCGGTTCCTGATTTGCCAAATTTTAGCCAAGCAACATTAAATTGATTGCTAATAGATATCAGCTTTATATTTTCCACTCGCAAACGCGAAGGTGTTTTAACTGAAAGAGACAACATTTTAATGTAGAGGTGAAAATATTTGAGACAATTTAAAACACATAGTGGTAATAAAAGAAAAAAATTGCTATTTAGATGGAACACAGCTCCTAAAGTAAAAAAAAAAGTTAGAAACTAAACTGTGGCAGAATCAGTGTCAGCATCTCGGCAAGCATTTTATTTCATGGCTCAACAGAGGCCTAAAACAATCAGCTGGGAAAGGCAAAGGTTTATAATTGCTCAAATAGGAAGTGACCATGGTTTCCTTGATGGAACACAGTTAGTGTTTGAATGAAAAAGTAGTAAAGTTTATCATGAAGAAATGAATGAGAAAGTATTTAAAAATCGGATGTTATGTTTATTGCAAAAATTAGCAAAAAAGCTCTGTTTTAGTAATGGGCAATGCTCCGTACCAGAGCGTAAAAAACTGAAAAAGCATCAGCTGAGGCATGGAAAAAAACAAGATGTTATTAACTGGTAAAAGGAGCATGGTATTGAGCATAGTGACCATGTGATGAAGATAGAACTCTTAAATAAATTTAGACAAGTGAAAGACAATTACGACAACTATATTATAGATGAATTTTTAGTGGAAGCAAGACACGTGGTACTGCATTTCCTTCCCATATCATTGCCCGTTAAAACCAATTGATATGACTTGGAGTCAAGTAAATGGCTACAGGGCCAAAAATAACAAAATTTTAAATTCAAAGTTCCGAAAGATCTGTGCCGAATTGGCACCCCACAAACTGACACAACAGCAAAAAAGGGCTAGAGTCGACTCGTGAGAGGAAATGCTAGCAATGCTTGAACCTAGTGGCCCCAAACGATTGACAGACATTTAGTATTCTACGAAAAGCGTTCAAAACGTTCTTGACATACATCTGTAGAACAAGAACAATATTTCTCTGAAATGCAAATTTTTGAGCACAATGGGCTAAACTAGGATAAGCGCGGTTATTACTTGAAGAAGCAATCAAACTTGTTTCAACAGAAAATTGGAAAATTATATTAGACATGTGGCAGCAGAAGAAGAGGATTTGTGGAAATTTGATGTATCAGTGAATACGTTGTCGAGAAAATATTTGTTTATATACGAAGTATATAAACAATTATTAATCATAGTAGTGATGATACTGTGTGCAATGTATCAGAGGATAGCAATTTCTAGCCACTTGACAACTGAAACAAACATTTAATTTTAAAGTGAAATTCGTTGAAATGTTTTTTATTCCTTGTATTATATCATAAATATTTGCATAATGTAACAATAATATTAATTTCACAAGTCATTGTCGGTGCTTCTGGGGATGTAATCTTGCTTCGTAAGGGGAAAAAAATTAACATTAGGAGATATATATATAAAACGTTGCACTAAATATCTAGCAAAATACACTTCTGGCATTGTATGTTTTTATCCACAAGTTTGACATGTGCTTAAAAATGCGGTCTCAAATTGTAACCAATAGCAGTTAATTTTGTGTACATTGATACTAGGAAAGGCTTGCTTATGTCGCACGATTTGTTTACTCAAGTGGAACGGAGTATAATGATGAGTTAACACGTTTGAGCCTAATAGGAGGTTGACACTTGAGTTTAAAAAGGATGTCGATACATTTGAGCCTAATCGGACTTGACATGTTCCAATCTAAGTAAAATCTAATGGGGGGCTTGAGATGTCCAATTTTAAATCTAATGGGAAGTTGGGTTGGCTTTGCACACCATGGCAAGCAAACAACAATGACAAAACTTTTTCACACACCATGGGCTAAATGGCCAGGTCACATGGACCCCGAAGGCTCAGAGAAGGTTGGGGGAGGTGACCCACTGGAACAGCTGTTGGGAGACAGATGGTGACCTCCCGTCAAGGCTATCCAGCGTATTCTTTAACGTGCACAGGGTATGACTCTACCGCACATTTGAACCTAATAACATTTGACATGGTTGAATCTAATGGGGTCAGGTTGTTTTACCTCTGAAATATACATTTTTGCGCACAATGGGCTAAATAACCAGGATACAAGGACCCTGAAGGCTCATATGACAGTTGTTACTCACTGGACAGCTGTTAGGAGATACAGGGGTTTACAAAAATAATGGAAACACGTACTGTGTGTGGAGAACATTTCATTAATAAGCTGTAGGCCCCCTCGAGCATTCAGAATAGACGCAATTCGATGTGGAATAGACTTATACAAGTCATGCACATATGGTAATGCACATACGGCCTTGCACTCCAGATATTCCCACAGATGTTCAATAATATTGAGGTCTGGAGACTAAGGTGGCCAAGGGTAGCTGCTGTACCCTATCCTCACACTCTGTAAACCACAACTCGACACGTTTCGCACAATGCTTGAGTACATTATCCGCTTGAAACCAGGGACACTCATTAGGGAACAATGATGATAATCCCAACATTGGATGCAGGTGGTCCCCGAGAATGGATTCGTACGTTGCGGATGTGAAACGACCCTGCAGAATAACCAATGGCCCTAAGGAATGCCATGATATGGCATCCCACTGCATCAGGGATCTACCTCCATGCAGTCGGAGCCAAACAGTCGGTGTGGTATGCTCTACAGGTTTTTGCCTGACATACACTATACCAGTAGTGGGAAACAATGTGTAGCACTATTCTTCAGACCAGATGACACGTTGACAGTCTTTGGCATCCCTGATTATATGTGCTGTGCACCACCTTATACGTTTTGTTGCATTGATGTTGGTAATCAGAGGTTTGTGGATTGCAGCACTGCCATAAATACCAGCACGATGAAGTTTCCGACAAACTGTTATCGGATTTTCCGACGAACTCTTAGTCGGAACCAAACAGTCGGTGTGGTATGCTCTGCAGATTTTTAATAGGGATACACAGATAGGCACGATGAAGTTTCCGACGAACTGTTTATGACCGAAACGGGATCATTCCGACTGGTGTCCAACTCTGCTGCTATTGTGCTTCCGTTATATAATCCGTGCCAACATTCGCCTATCCTTATCTGACAACTTCATATGGCGTCCACAATTTGCATGTTTGGAGGCAACGCCTTGTCCTTCTTGATAGGTAGTCATAATCTTCGATACAGTTCTTCGTGTTTCACCTACTTGTTTCGCAGTTCTGGTAACTGAATCTCCTGCAAGACGCGCACCAATGATCATGCTTTTTTGGAGGTTACTATGATCTGACGTTGTCAACAATTACACCACAACAGTAGTTTCACCTGTGCCTGTAGCACTACTACGTGACAATCGACATCGTACTTTTCCCCTTTATTTCCTCATATCGCAGGTGACGTCATCCCTGTGTTATGTATACGGCGCATTGCGTGTACTCCAGTGGCCATCGGTGTTTCCATTATTTTGATAAACCTCTGTAGATTGTTAGCCTCCCGTCAAGGCCATCCAGTGTGCTATTTAAAATTCACAGGTTATGGCTATTTCACACACAGAGCTTAACGTGCCACCCGATGGCCTTTTCAAGCACATCGGTGTGCTCTAGTGACCGAAGGCAGGTGAGGGACTTTGCAGAAAAAAATGTCAACACTAGCCCAGCTGTGACTCGAACATGGGAACTGCAGAAAAGGATGCTGTCACTTTCGGTGACGTGTTTTAAATGGCATCGTTTGAGCCTGGACTTTGTTTTTCTGGGATCACCGAAGGTGTCCGCGAAATTTCTCTCCTCACCAGGGAAGGGGGGGGACAGCAATGAGCAGACATAATTAGAGGTAGTGATGATATTCTCTTGAAAAGAATCTTTAATTTGGGATATAACTCCTTACACCTAGCGATTAGCTCAGCCGGTAGCATGAAAGGATCGTAATCTGTAGTACCCAAGTTCAAGGCCCAACTGCCGTAAGGATTAAAATTTATTTTCGCGACCCCCTCCCCTTCCTTCCTTCGGTATGAAAGAGAAAACATTGGCTTCGACAGTCCATGTTCCGTCTTCGAAAGGAACATTATCCTTCTGTGCGAATGAACGAACAAGTTGGATGATTTTTCTGGGGCCCAAAAGCTGTTCAATGGATTCTATTTCCCAACCTTGTATTGTTCAATTTGTTGTTTAACTGGATATGTTACAAGAGCCCTTTGGGGGTCCTTGTAACATATCCAGTTAAGCCATTGTGTGGTCTGCCCAGAACGCAAGGAGAAGCGTTTTTCATTAATGAACTTAGAAATGTAATGTGTATTTTTCGTTGTAGAATTAGGAAGAAGAAATGAGAGAATATTTGTTACAGATTTTATAAATGATATTTGTTATAGGAATTCATATTCAAATGGGAAGTTATTAGCTTTTGGAGACTACATTTCACTAATAATATACTGCTCATTGAAATGGAAAGTTAATAAATGATGCAAATAGAGACTTGCTAAAAATTGCAAAATGGTAATTGAAAAGTAAATTAACATTAATTTTAAAAAGGAATAGTTTTACTTTAAACCAGTACATTCGTCTCAAAGCAGTACAATCATCATAGAGAAGTAAAACAACATATAATTCGCCAAACACTAAACTCCCGATTTTCCGATACCCAACCGGAATTCTCATGCAACCGGCATAAATTTAGAGTCGAAAAATTTTAACTTCATACGGCAAATTTCAATGCACGTGATAGTTCTCCCGACTGCCACTGACGCTTGCGTCGTCTTTCGCGCATTGTTACATTAATGCTATGGCATTCTGTTATACGTTCCTGTTACAACGACACTAAATACTGAAGAAATTATTGAAAGTGTTTTGAATGAGGACAAATGTAAAGCTCTAGAAGAGGAAGGCGATGAAGAGGAGGAACAGGTTCAAAGAGTCTCGTGGCAGACTGCTGCCGAAAGATTTGAAAATGTTATGAAATTTGTTGAGCATGAAAGCTGCTTCACTGCCCAAACCGCAATGCATTTTCACCTCTTGTATTCTAAATTGCTGCAGCAGAAAAGGAAAACATTCAAGATGGCAGACAAAAGAAATTTATTTAAAAAAAACTATTAGACCTAATTTTATGTCATCTCCACCCTCTACATCAGTTGCTGTTCAAGAATCAAATGCTAGTTCAGTGGATGACCCTGATGAAATGATACCTCAGTATCTAGAACAGCCGGTAACTAAACTGCAAATACGTATGCATAAGAAGTTTGTTTTTATCCTGAAATTAAAGTTTAGCCTAGTTTCAGTATTCTCGGATAATATTTTTTATTTCGTATATGTTAATGTACCGATTTTACCTTTCACATTATAGGTGAAACTTATTAAGCAGATATGGTAGCAGTGTTAGCCAATGCCATCCGACATCCAAATTATAAATCTTTATGTGATGGCTTTGAATGAAGCAGTTCCCGATACGTTTGTTAAGTGCACGGATTTTGACATTCGTCAAGTGTGAAAATACGTATAAAATGTAATTATATTTTAGGTATTTACATTTATATTAAGGACACTATACTTCATTTTTATTATCATTGTTTTTCATTGCATTTTTATTTCGGCTAAGGCTTGAGAACAAGATTTTGCCTACTGTATATTTGGTTTCTGTAAAAATATTTCTCATGCAGTCGACAGATTCATCTAACCGGAAATTCCTACTCCTCATAAATGCCGGAAACGGAAGTTTACTGCACATAGAAAATGTTTCTCATGTGAAGCAATAAAGGAGATGAAAATTTAAAAGTGTTTCGGAGTTATTATTGACAGTAAATTAACTTGAAATGAAAATATTAATGAAGTAATAAAAGAGATTAATAGAGCAATATGTAAAGTTTATTGTATTAGGAATTTCCTTCATATTTTGACTTTGAAAATCATTCATAAAGTTTAGATTAGCTAATAGTATCTTAACTGTATAATAGAAAGTTTACAAAAATTAATAGGCTATGACATTATAAAGATGTCTGCCGGATGGTTTAGTGCAAAGCTCTGACGCCACGTCAAGGCACCATCCATGTCAGAGTGTTTTGCTCTAACCCGGAGAAAACCCCTCCACACATAGGCAGTTAGTGTGGAAGGAAAAAGAGGGTTCAAGATTCCAAAAAACATCCATTAAAGCCTCAAGCAGAATTTATTTTTTGTTGAGCGAATTTAATGGAAATATTTTGTAGAATCTTGAATTAAATTAAAAAAATTTTAAAACTTTCTCCCATCGATAGAATCCTCCTTTAAAACACCTTCTCTTCTCTGTAAGCAACTCTTCCATAGAGCATATTTTGACATTCTGTTATTCCCGATGTAATTTACCGAAAGGTCATAAATTTCGAAGGCGGATTCCCCCTGCCTGTCCCCATGTTTGGTTAGAAAATCAAGTCCCTAACTGCAATGGAACGCCTAAATAATGCCTTTGGAAATGTGGGGAATCTGGCAACGGCAGCAGATTTAAATGCTATTTTAACTCTTTACTTTCACAGTTAGGGAGCAATAAATGGCAACAATAGATTTGACAGCGATTTTCGTCTCCCGTAATAATACCCCCCCCCAATAGGGGACCACCTTGTTGTGGTGGTGGTGGGGGGGGGGGGCCTAGGGCCCAGCAAACCGGTCGAAGGCTGTGCCGACTGGATTGGTCCCCCGGTTGGACATAGCCAAGACCAACCGAGGCCAATGATGCCGCTGACCAGTCGGAAGGCCGGTTGGATGGTGACGGTGTCCGAGGCCTCAACCTCAGGTGCTCTGGGTGAGCAGTTCGAGGGCTCTGCTGAACGGTCTGAACCCGCCTAGTAGGCACGAGCCCTCAAAAAAAGTCTGGGTCTTACTAAGAGTCTCCACCCCGGACGCCGAGCGAACTTGGATCTATATATCCTTGTTCAAGGCTAACCGGGGAATAGATCAAAGTAAGGTTTCTTCCGGTGGTCAGCTTTCCTTTTATAGGACTGCTGCCATGTGAGGCTGGGGTTGAGGTGCGCCTATAGGGCGTATTCCTTGACCCCCGGCTCTAGATAAGCACGTCTTTTCATAACCAGGTAGTGTCGTGAGACGGAACCGGGAATTGCCGTGGTTGCATAAGATCGCAACAAAAGAGATTCATTCCCGTAATAATAGCATGGTACATATCTTTGCCTCTAGAAAGCCCCCCCTTTGGATGTTCGACTTGATATTTGGCATTGCAATCCGGACCACAGCCAGCAACATTATGTAAAAATTTGGAGCCTCTACGTTGAATTCCCGATGAGTTATGGCTGCCACAGACACAACAGACACCAGCTTTTGTTATATAGATTTAAATGGGCGAATAAAATTGGGAAATTTTTTAAAATCCACGACCCTCCTATACAACAGGCTTTTATTTGGTAGGTAGCATGTTTCTAATGGTCAACATCTTAGAAGAACCATTTTGACAAACATATAGAACTGAAAAACCAACAAATGATAAACGAAAACCGTAAGAAAATTAAAATGTGAAAGATTTATCGAAAACTACCACCCGATTTATAATACAATTTAATTGAAATGAATTTATTTCTTTCCATCATTATATTTGGATTTTTATTGGAAAAGTACATCACAGATATATCATTACGATATATCTAAAGTTAAAGAAAAATAGATTTTATTCGGAATGTATCAATCGTACATTCCTACATTCCCTAGTGAATGCATGATGGTCTCATATAACTAATAGCTTTCATTTCTTCATTCAAGTTTCACTAATTTACCCTTTAAAGTTTCATCTTATATGGTAGTACGTCCGAATGATAATGTTTTTGTCCACTAATTAAGACTTTCCGTAAAATAGTAATTGTTTGATTTCAAATAAATAAAATTACATCCTAAATAGGTTTGAAATGTGATCGTTTTAGTTGCACTCAAAGATTATATGTATTATAATTTCATACAAAACAAGTGGTTTAAATAGAGCTATTAGGCATTTCCTGCAACTATGAAAGGTGAAACTTCGATCAACCAGTCTAAAATTGCAAATGAAAATTTCATTAACAGAAGAAAATCCGGTAACAAGAAATTGCTAAAAACTACAGTTATAAGCATACCCCGTTTACCAAAGACCATCGGAAATCCGTTGAGCAAAAGGACGACAATATGCATAAAAATTTAAGCAATTAAATTTGGCTAATATTTAATTTAATTCTATTTATTTTTATAGTACATGATGTGAAATAATTTATTTATTGCGGCGAAATAGCATTTAAACTTTTATGATTACTTTAAATTGGTTATTATTATTATTATGATGTATAATTTATTATTACGTCAAGGCACCATCCACGTCAGAGTGTTTTGATCTAACCTAGAGAAAACCCCTCCACACATAGGCAGCTAGTGTGAAAGGAAAAAGAGGGCTCAAGATGCCGCAAAACATCCATTAAAGCTCAAACAGAATTTATTTTCTGTTGAGCGAATTTAATGGAAATGTTTCGTAGAATCTAGCGTTAATCCCCGCGATAAAACATCATCGTTTCTCTCTAACCAACCCTCCCGTAGAACCTTCGCGTAATTTTGTTACAAGGAAACTGCATTGTCAGCTTCTGCCATCATCTCCGTGCATCAGGACAACGTTGAAGTCATCCTCGTTGTGGACATATCCAGAATATTGCATCTGGCCTCTAAGAGGCACGTATGGGAGACAATGTTATATCTGGAAAAGTTCCTATGGAAAAACAATTCACAGAATACACATGCACATACCTAATTCTAAAGAAGACATGATCAAGGGAAGACCAAAGCAGACTGTTATTCATTTAGCTAAACATTTCTATTTTAAGTAACAACTATAGCACTTAGGCACCGCAACCGTGTCCTTTCTACGAAGGTCCTTCAACACTAGGATTATCACTCCTCCTTCAGTTATCTGAAAATAACTTATTCATTAATCTAAGTTTATCGACAGATATAAACCATCCAGGGGATGCTCTCCTATAAATATGATTAAAATGGGTCCAATAATTGAAAATTATTTATAAACGTACCTCTGGTTAATACGGGGTGGGGAGTGGGTCCCTATTGTCACCCATATTCATATTCTTCCCATACTTCTGGGTCCTGATGAAGAGCTACAGGAACTTACGTGGAACGTGGAAAGTCGCCGTGTCCAGATTCTTCTTCTCTTGCATCTGGCCTCTAAGAGGCACGTATGGAGACAATGTTATATCTGGAAAAGTTCGTATTAGAAAACAATTGGCAAAATGCACATATACATAGACATCTCATCCTCAAACAGATCACCATATTTTGAAACTAGGTTTAGCACGGAAAATCCAAACATGGGATTGAATGGGAAAATATTTATGAGACGTACCTTTATTGTCCACCATATTCACTTTCTTCCCTTCACGGAGAACTTCTCGGTCCTGATGACTCCTACCGGAACTTGAGGAGAATGTTGCCATCTGAATGGAAGGAACAGACAGGGCGTAGCCATGGGGGGGGGGGGGGGCGGATTTCGTAAAATTTAGGTGAGTTGGGAAATATTTATTAAATTTTTTTATTTTTTTGGAAAATTAAGGGGAGTTGTCAAAATCGTGGCAACTTGGCAAATCTGAAGCAGTTTGGGAAATGGAGAGACGGCAAAATTTAGAGCAGTTGGCAAAATTCGAAGCCACTTAGTAAATACAGGTGAGTTGTCAAAATCTTAGGGAGTTGGCAAAATTCGGAGTGACTTGGTAAAATCTTGGGGAGTTGGCAAAATTGGGACAACTTGGCAAAATCTTGGGGAGTTGGCAAAAAATTCAGGTGAGATGTAAAAATTAGTCTTTTTTCTGTAAAATTATGGCGAGTTGGCAAAATCTAGGGACAGTTGGCAAAATTCGGAGTGACTTGGCAAAATCGTAGGAAGTTGGCAAAATTCAGGTGAGATGTGGAGATGAAATTTTCTCTTCGATTTTAGTCAACTATCCTGAATTTCACAAACCCAATCCCAATTATCACAACTCTCCCGTATTTTCCAAGTGGATTCGAATTTTGCCAACTGCCCTACATTCTGCTAAGTTTCCTCAATTTATCCAACACTCCTTCATTTCACAAAACAAATCTCAATTTTCACAACTCGCCTATATTTTACCAAGTGCATTCGAATTTTGCCAACTACTCTAGATTTTGCCAACTCGCCGTATTTTTACAGAAAATATCGCCCTTTATACATCTTCCCTGAATTTGCCAAGCCCCTTCGAATTTTATCAACTCACCTTAATTGCACAAGAAAGGCACAATTTTCACAACTCCCCTGTATTTTACCAAGTGACTTCGAATTTTGCCAACTCTCCCTATTTCCAACTCTCCTTAATTTCACAAAACCAATCCCAATTTTTACAACACACCTGTACTTTACCAAGTGGTTTCCAGTTTTGCCAACTTCCCTAGATTTTGCAAAGTTTTCTCGATTATGTCAACTGTCCTTAATTTCACAAAAACAATCCCAATTTTCACAAATCGCCTGCATTTTACCAAGTGGACTGAATTTTGCCGATTCCCCCAAGATTTTCCAACTCTCCTAGATATTGCGAAGCTGCCTCGATTTTGCCAACGCGCCATAATTTTACAGAAAAAAGATTGCAATTTTTACATCTCACCTGAATTTTGTCAACTCTCCACGATTTTGCCAAATCACTCCGAATTTTACCAACTGCCCCTAGTTTTTGCCAACTCCCTAAGTTTTGCCAACTATCCTAGATTTTGCCAACTCGCCATAATTTTACAGAAAAAAAATCCAAATTTTCACATCTCACCTGAATTTTGCCAACTCCCTACGATTTTTTCAAGTCACTCCTAATTTTTCCAACTGCCCTTAGTTTTTGCCAACTCCCTAGATTTTGCCAACTCTCCTAGATTTTTCCAACTCGCCATAATTTTACAGAAAAAAATCCTAATTTTTACATCTCACCTGAATTTTGGCAACTCTCCACGGTTTTGCCAAGTCACTCCTAAATTTTATCAACTTCCCAAGATTTTGTCAAGTCATTCCGAATTTTGCCAACTCCCCAAGATTTTGTCGTCACTCCGAATTTTGCCAACTCCCCGAGATTTTACCAAGTCATCGGAATTTTGCCAACTCCCTAAGATTTTGTCAACTCACCTGTTTTTACTAAGTGGCTTCGAATTTTGCCAACTGCTCTAAATTTTGCCGTCTCTCCATTTTCCAAACTGCTCAGATTTGCCAAGTTGCCTCGATTTTTACAACTCCCCTTAATTTTCCAAAAAAAAAATGGAGAGTTTGAAGTGATTTGACAAATTTAGGAGAGATGTAAAGATTGGGATTAGTTTCGTGAAATTAAGGAGATTTGACCAAATCAAGGTAAAAATTCATGCTGATTTGCTGCAATTCAGACGTTCAGACGAGATGAAAATATTGGAAGTATTTCTAGAAATTATGGCTAGTTGGCAAAATTGGAAGTCAAATGGCAAAATGTAGGAGAGGCTTAAAAATTGGCCTCCCCCCCCCCCCGACGGCGCGAAAATCTAAGCAAGTTTGCTCAGTTGGCAAATTTTGGACTTCTCCCCCCCACCACAACCATATTCCTTCGCTACGCCCCTGGGAACAGACACAAAACATTAAAAGACTAGCAGATTTAGTCGACATTTTTTCGGACAAAATTAGGTTTTCCACTTTTATGCAAAAAAAAATTAAACTGCATATGATATATATAAATGATTTTACTGTTCGAAAATGAACAAAATCAGAAGTTCTTATTAATAATAAGAATAAAGCAATTAAAGTATTAGAAAAGTGTGGTTAACTATTATTTATTGTTTTAAATTTAATGCAGGGAGGACAACCAACAAACAAAATATTTTCTCCAAAGAGATTTTACGCTTATAATGATGAGAGGTGAAAAAACCCTTTTTAATATAAAAGGGTGACGGCAATTATAAAAGTGTAATGGAAACTATATTTTAAAATATCATCAGTTGTTAAATCATTTTGAATTTAGATATATTCGCCAAAATTTTTAAGAAAACATTTTCTTTATATTCGAATAAATTTTGCACACAATAGGCTAAATGGCAATTACTTAGCTTTAGAGGAGATCATGAAACTGACTGCTCATAGGAAAATTTAGTTTCAATAATTTAGTTTAGCCTGTAAATGGTAGCTAGGCGTAAACTGGAAGGAGAGCTGTGTACCAAATCCCTAGTGATGATGCACAGAACCGGCCAGGTCTAGCACCTAATGTCCGACCCCGCCTTCTCGTGGTGCAGGCCGTTAGTACCTTTCAAAAGAGATATTCTCTTTTGGAAGGGAACGGAAGGGGAGGGCTGCCAGTTCAGTATGGCCTGCTGATCTGGTCATCTATGGCCACTTTTTTCTTTTTTTCAACCCTGCTGAGGAGTGGTCAACTTCACAGGGTCCTGGTGCTGACCATTTATACCTACTAGACTGGACTTGTTTATGGATTTGAGCTTGATTATGGATCCTGGACTTGCTGCACTGGTGGGCCTCTGTTGAGGGAGAGTCTGCCGCTGTGTTTTCTGTTTGTTTCTGGGTTGCCAGCTCTAAGTGAACAGAGGCATGGGATACCTTATATCAGCTGGTGGATAATCCTAATCAGAGGCCATCGCAGGTACCTGAACCTTACTTAGCTAGTTGGGCATCGTCAAGCCTAAACTGGAGTAATGTGTCTCAGGCAGGCCATATGGTTCTTGAAAAAGTCCACTTGAAAAGGTGGTGCCTGAAGTTCCTACCAGCATCGGTGACTTCAGCCTTTAGCGGAGGAGGAACAGGTCTTTGCCCCAAGCCTGCGATCAGGGGGCTGTTTGATATTATTGGCCCTACCAATCTCAATAAACCTAATTTCCTTAAAAATCCTACTAATCATTTTCTCTCTGCAGGAACGTGGAACGTGAGGACATTACATAGAGATTATTCTCTTGATGTCCTCATGCAGGAATTCCAGCGCTATAACCTAGATATTCTAGGCTTGCAAGAGACCAGATGGACAGGTAAAGGTGAGATACTTAAAAATAACTTTAAATTTCTCTTTACAGGGAGGGAGGATGGAAAGCATCACCAAGGCGTGGGTCTGCTGCTCAACAGACATGCTAGTGATGCTCTTCTAGGATATGAGTGCATTAATGAAAGGTTTCTTACAGCAAAATTTCAGACAAGCATTAAAGACTTGAATGTTATCTGCTGTTATACCCCCACTGAGGATGCTGATGAGGATGAGAAGGATAGGTTTTACGGACAACTTCAGGATATTTTGAATTCTGTCAAGAAAGGAGATATTACCCTTGTTCTTGGTGACTTCAATGCCAAAGTTGGTACTGACTCTGATCTTTGGGGAGGGGTGATAGGCCCTTTTGGTATTGGTAGCTGCAATGGCAAGGGCAACGTCTCCTACAGGTAAGTAAACTCAATGGTTTCAGAATAACTAACACATATTACAAACACCGCGACATACATAAATACACATGGGTTTCACCTGATGGGCTGCATAGGAATATGATTGATTATATATTAATTAACAGCAAATGGACTAGTTCTGTTAGAAATACCAGAGCATATAGGGGAGCTGAAATTGGATCTGACCATTACCTTGTTAAAAGTGTCTTGCAACTTAAACTTAAAAAGTGTTGTGCTAGGGTTAAAAAATTTACCTTTAATTCTGAAGCTCTGAAAGACCCAGTTATAGCTAAAGCTTACCATGATAGGTTACTTAGTCATTATGACAGTCATGGTTTGCTTAATACTGAAGTTGAGGAAGAATGGGGCCATTTTAAACAGGCTTTTCTTTTTTTAAACAGTACTCTTTTAGGAAAAAAGGAGCAGAGGAGGCAGAATTATTTAAGTGATAAGGCAATTGAGCTTCTTTCAGAAAGAAGGAACTGCAGGAATGTCCTTAATCAGTACCCTACTAGTCCTAATAGAAAAGATTACAGAGAGCTTAATAAACGTGTAAAGGATCAGTTAGCTACTGATAAAAAATCTTTGGCTTGATAGCTTGGCTGACAAAGCTGAGGAAGCAGTTAGGCAGCACAACAGCAGAGAGCTGTATCAGATAGTTAATATTTTATGTGGTAGAAAACGGACAGGCATACAGGGATTGAAGGATGAACAAGGTAAGGTTATAGAAGGTGAGGATTCTGTCATGGCTAGGTGGGCTGAGCATTTCAGTGATGTTCTAAACAATGTGGTTAGTTCTACTCCCATTGTTTGTAATGATGATAGATGCATTGGCAGCTTTAATGTTGGCCCTATAACACAATCTGAAGTTAGTTTGGCTATCTCTAAACTTAAACTTCATAAATCCCCAGGGGTATATGAAATTACTACAGAAATGCTCAGAGCTGGGAATGTTTTGGTTACCACTTGGATGACTGAAATTTTGAATAACTTTTATGATAAAGGCATGGTTCCTAAAGATTTTACCAGAGCTATTATTATCCCTATTTTCAAAAAAGGTGATCGCAGTGCTTGTGATA
Source organism: Ryuthela nishihirai (assembly GCA_038380435.1). Lineage (NCBI taxonomy): Eukaryota > Metazoa > Arthropoda > Arachnida > Araneae > Heptathelidae > Ryuthela > Ryuthela nishihirai. The sequence continues at coordinate 32,234,592 of JAWZYU010000022.1, forward strand.
ACTATAGGGGTATCAGCCTACTCTCTGTTCCAGGTAAAGTTCTTTCCACGATTGTACTTAATAGAATTAAGAATCTGGTTGACAGGCAATTGCGTGATGAGCAATGTGGATTCAGAAGTGGTAGGGGATGTGTGGATCAGATATTTTCACTTAGGCAGATTCTTGAGAAATGTTTAGAATTTCAGAAACTTTTGGTTGCTAGCTTTGTTGATTTCAAAAAGACTTTCGACTCTGTTGATCGTCATAATTTGTGGTTGATTGTGAAATCATATGGTATACCAGACAAGTTAGTTAACATAATGAAAGCTCTCTATAATAACACTGAGTCATGTGTGAGAGTTGGTAAGTCTTATAGCAATTGGTTTAGCATTGCGTCTGGTGTTCGACAAGGGTGCATTTTGTCTCCTTTTCTCTTTAGTTTGGTTGTTGATTATGCTATGCGAAATTCACTTCGAGGGAAAGATTTTGGCCTTAAATGGGCTGGAGATACGAAAATTTCTGATTTAGATTATGCTGATGATTTAGCCCTTTTGGCAAATGATGTTGATGAGATGAACTCTTTCATTCGAGCTGTTGATGAGACTGGTAGTAGAGTAGGTTTGGTTATAAACAGAGAGAAAACTAAAGTGATGAAAATTGGTCAGGCAGGTTGTGATTCAGTTAATCTGAATGGTTGCAGTCTTGAGCAGGTCTCACAGTTTAATTACCTTGGGAGCTATGTAACTGATACTGGTGATGTGCGGCATGAGATTGACAGACGAATAGGTATTGCTGCCGGGACTTTTAAGAATCTATGGAGATTGTGGAGAAATAGGCGTATACACCTAAAGACTAAAATTAGACTGTATAATAGTTTGGTTCTTTCTAGGGTTAGTTATGGTAGTGAAACTTGGACGCTGTGTAAACATGATAACAGGAAACTAGATGCTTTTGATTCTAGATGCTTACGCAGTATCTTGGGTATTAGGTGGTTTTACTTTGTAACTAATGATGAGGTTAGGCAAAGGAGTCTGCAACCTCCTTTAAGCAGCATATTGTGCAGAGAGAGACTCCGCTGGTTTGGCCATGTTGCCCGTATGGATAATTATAGATTGGCGAATAGGGTTATGAACAGTGTGCCTAGAGGCCTCAGAAGGAGGGGGAGACCTAGGATGCGGTGGGCAGACAATGTCAAACAGGACCTTGTCAGAATTGGTGTGCAGTGGCCGGATGCAGCAGATGTAGCTCAGGACAGATATGCTTGGAGAATTAAACTGCGTGGTCTGGTTGGACTTCCGTAGCCCATGGCTGCTTGAGGATGAGGATGATGATGATGATGATAATTTAGTTTAAAAAAATTTATTTTTATCGATAATAATAAATTTAGGTATAAAACTAAGTAATAAAGGTTACATGTCTACGGAATTTGGGTAATAAAGTAACAATGTCTACGGAATCTGGCAGCAGGCGTAAAGCGTTATTTTTTCGTAAAATATTCCGCAAAATGTCTCACGTCACGTGACGTTGCATAATCTTTAACAAAGGATATTGTTAGCACTGATCGGAACAATTAGACCTACATTCAAAGCAATTTTAACAAAGGGTGAGTTACACTTTTTATGCTCTGATTTGCATCAAGCAGGGCGATTCGTGGTGGGGGAATGTTATCAAGAGTAACAGAGGTAAAAAAATTATTAAACTTCAAGCAGCCCCCATGGCTGCTTGAAGATGATGATGATGATACATTTTTAGATTAAGACACTTGGGAAAACACTTTTAATCTGAACTACCAGAAGTGAAATTTACACTTGTTTTTATATAATTGATGAGTAAATTAAAGACAGATATGATGCAAGTTTCTCTGTGATGAATTGGGATCTGAGTGTTTTTAAATTAAATTAGAAGTGGTAGAAATAGATAAAATAGGAAAGACTATGACAGTAAGGAATACTTTTCCTACGAACATTATTGTTGATGCAATAGGAGCACATTGGGGCGGGGGTGGCTCAGTCGGTAGCGCGCCAGGCTCGTAATATGTAGTTCCCAGGATCGAGTCCCAGCTGGGTCAGCGTTGAGATTTATCTCCGCAAAATTCCCCGCCCTGCCCACGATCAGTAGGGGACACCGATGGGCTTGGAAAGGCCGCCGTCCGTCGGATGGGACGTTAAGCCGTGGCCCCGTGTGCGGGAGAGCCATACCCTGTGCACGTTAAAGAACACGCTGGATGGCCTTGACGGGAGGCTACCATATGTCTCCCAACAGCTGTTCCAGTGGGCCTCCTCCCCGAACCTTCTCTGAGCCTTCGGGGTCCATTGACCTGGCCATTTAGCCCATGGTGTGCAAAAAAGTGCCGCTCAGAGGTAAAACAACCCAACCCAATAGGAGCACACACACGAGACAGGGAAGAAATTTTCATCTAGGATGAGCTGATCTTTGCTCTTTTTATTTCTTCGATATATTTTGCGTCCAAAACTTTCCAGTTCACAAACAAACGAGTGACAATTCAAAACAAAAAAGGCATTTTTTTTTCCATTTCTGAAATAAATTAAACAGACGCCTTTTTTTATTTTTTTCATTCTGTTTTTGCGTTTGGACTTTCCTGACTTATTCATTGGCTCGATCTCGTTCACCAGATTCTTGGAGATGCGCAAATGTTTTCCAATGGATCTGGTGATGATGGTGGAAGAGACGTTGCCATGGATACCCTTGATGATGTTCATCAGTTCGGGATGATCAGCGATGTTATCAGTCAAATTGTCCTCAAATCAATATTTGAGCTTATTGTATTTAAATACGTAAAGAGCAATTAATAGTTTAAAACTAAGTAATAAATATACTGTCTAAAAGGATTTAAAACATTTTTTTGCTGAGTGAAATTAAATGTTTTTTAAGAAGATAAAAATATGTTAATTGGTCAGAATTGAAAATTAAATTACTTTTGATTAAGTACCGGAATTCTTCTTAGAACTCTTTGAAAGCGGGTCACAGGTCGTATTTATGTCATATAAAATTATATATAAATAATGTATTATACTATGGGTAACCGGGAAAAGATCAATCAGTTTGTCCTCGAGGCCCCTGCCACCAAATTTGCTTTCATTATGCAGAGACCGTGCTTGGAAATAAAAACTGAGGTCCCATCACTAACTCTCCGCAAAATTCCCCGCCCTACCCACGGTCAGTAGGGTCACCGATGGACTTGGAAAGGCCGGCGTCCGTCGGATGGGACGTTAAGCCGTGGCCCCGTATGCGGAAGAGCCATACCCTCTGCACGTTAAAGAACACACTGGATGGCCTTGACGGGAGGCTACCATCTGTCTCCCAACAGCTGTTCCAGTGGGTCCCCTCCCCCAACTTTCCCTGAGCCTTCGGGGTCCATGTGACCTGGCCATTTAGCCCATGGTGTGCAAAAGAGTGCCGCTCAGAGGTAAAACAACCCAACCCAACCCATCACTAACCAAGTCCAAGAGAAAAAGAATGATTAGAAATAAAAACTCAGACAGAGAATGGACTTTTTACCTCGTAAACAATTGCACAATTGTAGAGTATGTTGATGTTGAGCTAGCACGAGCCTTTCTAAATGGCCGAGGTGTGAGGGGACCTTTCGATGGAAAGATGTTAGACCAAGAAGTCGTCACTCGAAGGAAGCTAGCCCCGACAATCTCAATAATTCTTTTTTTTTAGCGGGCGAAAATCAAACGGTTTCAACAATGAATTCTTCTATTTGTTTTGGAATTGTTTGGAAACAATCCACAACCGAATTTATTTTGTTAACAATATTATTTTGTTGAATGTTTTTTTTTGTGTGTTACGTATTTGACTGAGAATAAAAGAATGTAGATCATTTAGAATTTTTTTTATTTCGTTATATTTTAATCGTTATATTTTAAACTCATTCCTAATCTTGTTACAAAAAATAAAAATGATTTTCAAAGTTATGCTTGGCCACTTATAATTTCGTGTGCTGGTTGGTGTAGCATCCAGCTCTAAAACTAGAAGTAATTCTGATCACTATACTCGGTCTCACTTCAGAGCAAATTCACAGAGCACTTCATAGGAACAGACCTATGTAACGCCTGTGTGGAATCAAATTGAGCGCTCAGTACGTTTTTAATACACTTTAATGAGAAAATGAGATTGAAAACGAATTAAAGATTTCAATCAAATGTATCATTGCCTTGATTTTGAAAATATTCATCCAGTATTTAAAGAGTTGCAGATCTTGAACTATTTATCTTTGCCTAAGAACAATGTTACTACTGACATCAATTTTAATCAAATAATTGACTTGAAATATTAATTCAAACAGTTAAAACAAAACCGATAACCGTTATAATAATCTTAATTAAAAAATATGAGCGCAATTTTTTTCAGTTTTTAAAATAATTTGGCCGTCCCGTAGCCGAGTAGGTAGTCAAAGGGACCTGGTGGAAGGTAGTCAAAGGGACCTGGGTTCGATCCCAGGTCCCTTTGACTACCTACTCGGCTACGGGACGGCCAAATTATTTTACAAACTACTGTATATGCTGCAAATTTTTTGCCACAAAATATTTTATGCATTTATGCTACATTATGTTCACAATAAGTTCACGAGCTTATCTAAAACAAATTATAAGAACAAAAAAGATTTGCTAAGTCTATAAATATTACTTCATCGTAATTCCAAAGGCTTCAGGGGATGCATCCGTTAGGAGAATTTCGGATTCGTCCTTCCATTCGCTGTAGAACATTTCAGCAAATACTGGACTTCTGATGGCAAGTAAGAGCTTATGAGCGTGGATTCTCCTGCTTCATTTTCATGATTAAAAACTAAGATGACGTCACTAAAATCTGAGCTCTCCAGGAGATTGCGAATGCTATGCGTCAATTGTTTTCTTGTCTTGCTGTCTGTCATGTTTCTGGTTTCTTGCTAAACGATAATTAATAAAAGTTACTAAAGATAACTTTGTTACAAACTAAACGTACTACCTCTATGGCAAGCAGCTCTTTATTGGGTATTCATTCATTTATTTATTTAAAAAAATTTGAATATTTGCTTATGTTGAAAGATGTGTTTTGAGAGCCAGCCAAGGGTTAAATGTTTAAATTTCAAGAACATTTAAATACCGAACGAACATTGATAACCGAGTTTACATAGGACTGGTATGTTTTATTTTGGAGTGGGCATTTTCTGGCATACATTGGGCTAAATAAATAGGTCAACAGGGTGAAGGTTCAGCTATTTAATGAATAGTTGTTAGGAGGAAGATGGAAGCCTTCCCATTTTGGGTCATCCATTTTGAAGGAATTACTTTCCTACACACGAGACCATTTTTTAATTTCTCATTTAACAGACTGTATACTCTCTAACCTATTAATGTCCCCTTTCTCAATAAGAGCAGAACAATCAAAAGCGAAAATTGGTGCATAAGGTGCAATGAACCGGGGCCCCATGATGATGGAGGCCCCGGTTCTCCCTCATTTTATACTGATAGGGGCTCACCTGAATATTTCCACCGGTTTGATCTAGTTTCGCCAGTGAGAGAGTTCGAAGAGAGAATCTTAACACAGGCAGAGTGGATCCTCCAATCTGAGAACATTAATATACGAGAACACAACTGATTAATCTCCGTCACAGATTTAGATGTAGATTGGATTAAGAAGCTGATGAGCCCGGAATCTGTTTGATAATTAACACCAGTCTTATTAATAAAGTTGCTTCCCAGCTGGGTTGGCCCTAGACGAGCTGCTGCAACTGATACATTTAGGCGAACAATGCAATCGGCTCCCACACTCCCAAAGGCAGATACAGTGAGCGGTTTTTGATAAACTGGGAAACATTTTGCTCCCTTTTTTACCTATTAATATTTTCAAGCGGTTTTCTTCAATAGAGGTTTCGTTATCGGTTTGTCCGTCTGTCCAACTAATGTTTCTGAGATGAGAAAAAAATAAGGAGGCTAATTTTTAAACCTGGTTTTTCTTTCGAATTTGCCGTCCCATTTAACTTGGCGCCCTAGGCGACCTTCTAGTTCGATTATATGGATGGTTGATTTGTGTACAGTCGCTCAAAAAAGTATTCGAACACTTACTGTCACGTGACACGAAGGTTGCCAGATCACTAATTTCATTCTAGTTATTTTAGTTATGACAGAATTTTTTAGTCTTCGTAATGGATAGTTAAAAACTAATAAAAACCTTCATATATCTGTTACAATCTTCTAGAGAAAAGCATTAATTCTAGACCCATTTATTAAATCTATGCATAATCCAAATGAATATGATTATGAAAAACTATTCGGATAACACACAGACCTGGATGATGACTTGATTACTACAGAATTTGCTACCTGTTTATTAGAGCCTCCACCTAAAATCCTGGATATTCTTAAATTTTCGATTGATGTTAGAGGGCTAGAGGCCGATATCCTCAAATAAGGAAGGTGACCTTAACACTGCTTGGTATCCGACAGAGTAAATTTAATCATCTGCAATCGCCGGACAGATGTAACACTGGCAATAACATGTCAATAATAAAATTATTACCTAATATCTGAAAATTCGAATAATTTTTATTACCTATTTGTAGTTTATTAAACAAACTTTACCACATCTTTCTGAGCTTGATTATCATGCATCAAATTCATCGGACTTATTTCCATTTATGTTGGGTTGTTTTACCTCTGAGTGGCACTTTTTTGCACATCATGGGCTAAATGGCTAGGTCACAAGGACCCCGAAGGCTTCGAAAAGGTTGGGGGAGGGGACCCACTAGAACATCTTTTGGGAGATAGATGGTAGCCTCTCGTAAAAGTCATCCAGCATGCTCTTTAACGTGCACAGAGATGGCTCTCTTGCACATGGGGGCCACGGCTCAACGTCCCATCAGACGGACGGCGGCCTTTCTAAGCCCATCGGTGTCCCCTTCTGACCGTGGGCAGGGCGGAGAAATTTTCGCTTAGAATTATCTCCATTCCACAATTATTAATCACTGAAACAAGAAGCGAGAATAACATCAAATAAAGAGAACGACGACGAAAAATGAAGTCATTCGCTTGAAAATGGCGGAATGATGAATAAAACGCAAACAAAAGGCCCGTGAAGGGGGTAAAAAGGACGACGTCATGAAAAGAATATCTGTATAGAAATGATAGTAAACAGTGGAACAAAAGAAACGAGGCAGACAAAAAGCAGAGCATGTAAAGAGAGATTTTTCATTGCCTTTGTCCTGCAGCATCTCCGAATCAATTCATCACCGTCTGGTTAGCCAGTCATGCTGTATATCGCAGAGTCCGTGCCCAGTGGACCTGACCACTTCAGGAGGCGCTGGTGACACTCCATCCTCCCGGATTCTAGTCTCTGGATGCTGAATGAATAGAAAGGCTTAATGTTGCTGCCGGAGTTTGCTCCCTCTCTTGACTAGATGCTGCAGCACCCCATCGCAGACTCTCGATGTCTGCCACTCCCGATGCTCTTTTGTCTGCTGATGGTGCCGCCAACTGAATGAGATTGCCGCATTCTGCGATGCTGTTTATCGTCATCAAATGTCCCTGTTATGTGATGTTGACGTGTTTACTGTTTCTGACTCTAATTCAGTTCAATTAATTAATCAAGTGTTTCGGTTGCATCTCTTTGTCATTGCGATGTGTACGAAGATGATAAATTGAGCTTTAACGAAACAACAAAAAATGAAAGAGGATGATCAAAGTATTCGCAATCCTATTTTTAGATAAAAGTCAGAAAATCATGACACCAAACAAATGATTTTTAATCTCATGTATTTTATATTTCGCTATAGATATATGCAGGCGCATATTCCAGGTGAGGAATTTCATTAATTATTAAATTCTTAGATTGGGCAGTCCCCCCCCCCCCCAACCCATAAACCTTTGAAAGCTCAAAATTAGCAAAACGATAAAAACTATTCTCAGGCGCGGTTCAAGGGTTTGAGGGAAACACCACGTTAAACGAAATTCAGCAAAAGGGTTGGGTTGGGTCGTTTTACCTCTGAGAGGCATTTTTTGCACACCATGGGCTAAATGACCAGGTCAAATGAACCGCGAAGGCTCAGAGAAGGTTGGAGGAGGGGACCAGGTGGAACAGCTGTTGGGAGACAGATGGTAGCCTCCAGTCAAGGCCATCCAGCGTGCACAGGGTATGGCTCTCCTGCACACAGAGCCACGGTTTAATCCGAGGGACGGCGGCCTTTCCAAACCCATCGGTGTCCCCTACTGACCGTGGGTAGGGCGGGAAGTTTTGCGGAGTCAGCGAAAGGGATATATATAAGATAGAGTGGAACAATCTTTTACGCATTTTTCCAGGGAAACAAAGTTTGGAAACAAAATTTTTCATAGACTGTGAGACTCCCCGTAAGGACATATCCAGAGAGAGGGTCCAGGTGGTCCAGAGGGAGGGTCCAGTAGGTCCAGAGGGAAAGTCCAGGAGGTCCAGACACCCGAAATCCTATCGTCTTGTAAGAACTCTCAAATTTGTCTACCTGCTTTGAAATCAGAAACAAGAATCTATAATTTTTTATTAGCCACATGTTATATGGCCGACATTAAATGTAGATGCGAAGAAAATGAACTATAAAATTTCATTCCATATAGAATATTATTTTAATCTTTCCTGTCCAGTGGGAGGCGGGGGTGGCTCAGTTGGTAGCGCGCCAGGCTCGTAATCTGTAGTTCTCAAGGCTTGAGTCCCAGCTGGGTCAGCGTTGAGATTTATCTCCGCTAAACTCCCCATCCTGCCCTTCGTCAGTAGGAGACATCGATGTGCTTGGAAAGGCCGCCGTCCGTCGGATGGGACGTTAAGCCGTGGCCCCGTGTGCGGGAGAGCCATACCCTGTGCACGTCAAAGAACACGCTGGATGGCCTTGACGGGAGGCTACCATCTCTCTCCCAACGGATGTTCCAATGGGTCCCCTCCCCCAACCTTCTCCGAACCTTCGGGGTCCTTGTGACCTGGCCATTAAGCCCATGGTGTGCAAAGAGTGCCACTCAGAGATAAAACAACCCAACCCAACCCTGTCCGGTGGAATATTTTAGCAATTGGAAAACTCAACACATGCTTTATTCTCTGATCTCCACCCCCACACCCACTCACATCTTCTTGTAACTCTCTTGCACGTGGGTCTAACTCGCTCCATTACAAGCTTTAATTTTGCCACCTAATTCGTCTCAGCCCTCGAATTCGAAAGATGCAGTACGACAAACATTTACACATTTTCCCTTTTTTTAGGAGAGAAGAAAACAAAGAAGGCAAATTTGGTTAATTTCTTAGCCTATGATACTCCCAGTGTCATAAGTTTTCATTTCACACAAATCGTTTCGATCCGTCAACATGTCGGTAACATACGTAGTACAGTCGCTCAAAAAATATCCAAACACTATGGTTGATTACAGAATTCAAAAAAATATCTGGCAACGATTTTTTTTTAGAAATTAGTGATCTGACAACCTTGACACGAAGGTTGCCAGATCACTAATTTCTAAAAAAAATCGTTGCCAGATATATATATATTTTGAATTCTGTAATCAGCCATAAATAAAATAAATAAATACCCCCTCAAGCAGCTGCTTGCCACAGAGGTCTGACAGGAGCCTGTCAGTTTATATGCCAGAGTAGAAGGTCTGAGAGGATGGCAGGACCTCAGCAGAAAAACAACACGAACATCCATGCCTTACCCGGGACCCTTAGATCAGTAGCCAAGCGCGGTAACCACTCGGCCATGGGACGGCTATATAATCAACCATAGTGTTCGGATATTTTTTGAGCGACTGTACACTTTGCTGCATATATTCTCTCCTTATCAGCAGCCTTGGAATATGATTCCAACATTTAATCGGTATGTAGCAATTTATAATAATTAAATATCTAAAATCCCAGAACTTTATGCGAACTTCGCATAATTTTCTAGTCAACAGCAAACAAACAAGTAAACAAAAACAGTATACAATTTCCGAAAACATCGACGAGTGACGTAAACAAACACAGCAGAATAGTTTCACTACTTAGTAAACATATTAGGCTTCATTAAAAATTTAAGATCAACTGGCGTCTGTCTTTCCAAGTGATTTGCCCTTCGTTCCTAAAACGTTTCCATTCCGTTATCAATCAATCTGATCCAGCCACGTGTCCACAGCTTCCATTTCCCTTTCATTTCTGCAAATGTATCGAGTTTCACTCAATGTGGCTGATCCATTTACTTCATACAATCACACCTCCTCCAAAGTCCGAGTCGTATTACCCATTTGATAGTAGGTTTCTTTCTTCAAAAGCTTTGTCGAAATCTTAACTTTCTTTTCATATGCCGTACTTTAAAGCCAATGAATATCCAACGCTTTTCTCTCATACGCCGATACCTTCTGAGACAAATTTGACCGTTCTTTCAAGTAACAAAACAAAAGTGATCTTTTCATCTGCATAAATTTCTTCGATGTGCTGTTAATCAACTAACAATGGATTGGGTTGGTTGGGTTGTTTTACCTCTGAGCGGCACTTTTTTGCACACCAAGGGCGGTCACAAGTCCAGGTCAAAAGGACCCCAAAAGCTCAGAGAAGGTTGGGGGAGGGGACCCACTGGAACAGCTGTTGGGAGACAGATAGTAGCTTCCCGTCAAAGCCATCCAGCGTGTTCTTTAACGTGCACAGAGTATGGCTCTTCTGCACAGGGGGCCACGGTTTAACGTCCCATCCGACGGACGGCGGCTTTTCCAAGCCCATCGGTGTTCCCTACTGAGAGTGGGAGGGCGGGGAATTTTGCGGAAATAAATCTCAATGCTGACCCAGCTGGGACTCGAACCTGACTAACAATGGGTTTTCTATATGCAGGCAAAAAGGGAGTGTTGGGGGTGGGGGTTAAACTCAGGTTGCATGTTTTTTAGGGGGGGGGGTCGAATGAAGATCCATTAATTATTAATTACTCAGCTGCTACTTTATTGAGCAGTTTTATGTCAGTTATGTCATGTTATGACTCAAATACAAAAGTCACTAATTTCTTAACCCTAAACCTACCGACAGTTCTGGCGGGGCGAACTGGTATGCCGTCCTGGCGGGGTTCATTCCTTCACAGGTGACATCCCAGGTGAAAGGCTATGCACACCTTTCGTGGCCACCGAGATATCTACTTCCCGTACGTACCCTCCGACTCTATAGGCTGACAGTCGTCGACATAGGCGTCGGCCTGACCCTTTTGAATTTGTAAAAGCTGTTAGGGTAACCTCCCTTAGACAATTTGGCTCATCATTGACTTCGAGTCTAGACAATGCATCTACATGTTTGAGCTGGGAACCAGGACGATGCTCAATGGATACCTGATATTGCTGAAGAGCTAAAGACCATCTTTGCAGCTTCGAACTTTGTGGACTCGCCGTTGTTAGATAAGTTAACGGATTATGATCGGAGATAACTTTCACTGGAACACCAAATAACCACGATTCAAACTTTTTTAATCCAAAGATAATTGCGTGCTTCTTTATGAACGGTTGCCCACGTTCTTTGTGTGTCTGTCAATTTCTGGCTGGCATAAGCTACAGGTTTGATATTATTCTTGTCATCCGTCTGGGCGAGGCACACCCAGACTGCATAATTAGATGCGTCCGCATACATTATGTAGGGTTCCCCATGCTTTGGTACATCCAATACTGGAGCGGTACATAACCTTTCTTTCAAGATCTGAAATGCTTTATTCGCTTCGGCTCTCCAGATAATTCGTTCGGGAGCCTTTTTCCTAGTTAATTCTGTTAGCGGCTTTGCAATTTCCGCAAACCTGGCAATGTAATCCCCTATAGTACCCAAACAGCCCTAAAGCTCCACGGATTTCTTTCTTCGTCTTGGGGATCTGAAAACGGTGTATAGCTCCAAGTTTTTCCGGGTCAGGTTTATGGGTACCTGACCCTACTGTATGACCTAGGTATTTCACCGTATTTTGGGCAAAACAGCATTTTGCTAAGTTTCCTGTAAGCCCTGCGTTTTCTAATTCCATTAGCACTTCTCTCAGATGCCTCATATGATCTGGCCAGGTTTCGGAATAAATCGCTACATCTAGATAAGTTACCGAATACTCCTGATGTCCAGCTAATATGGAATTCATTATTCGTTGAAAGCAGGAAACCGCTCCAATCAAACCAAAAGGACCTTCCATTGATACTGAGCCTTGTGAGTAGAAAAAGCAGTTAGCGGTCTGCTTCCCTCGGACAGCTCTATCTGCCAGTACTCACGTAACAGGTCTATTGTCGAGATGTAATTAGCAGCGCCTACCTTGTATAATATACTGCTCAAAAAAATTAGGGGATATTTCATCGCTTCATATTCATTTTGAAATATCCCCTAATTTTTGTGAGCAGTATAGATCAGGTACAGATCTATACTGCTCACAAACCTCTGAGCGGCACTTTTTTGCACACCATGGGCTAAATGGCCAGGTCACATGGACCCCGAAGGCTCAGAGAAGGTTGGGGGAGGGGACCCACTGGAACAGCTGTTGGGAGGCAGATGGTAGCCTCCCGTCAAGGCCATCCAGCGTGTTCTTTAGCGTGCACAGGGTATGGCTCTCCCGCACACGGGGTCACGGCTTAACGTCCCATCCGACGGACGGCGGCCCCCTACTGACCGTGGGCAGGGCGGGTTGACCCAGCTGGGACTCGAACCTGGGAACTACAGATTACGAGCCTGGCGCGCTACCGACTGAGCAATCCCCGCCCCAAAATCAGCTGGTAACATCCTTTACAATTTCATTGAGTTCTTTGTAACGTTTTCTGTTAGGATTAGCGGTGTATTGATTAAGAACATTTATGCACTTTTTCTTTCCAAAATAAGGTTTAGTTCCTTATCACTGAAATAATTTTGCCTCCTCTGCTCCTTTTTACCACAAAGAGTATTGTTGGTTTCAAGAAAGCATGTTTAAAATGGTCGCATTCTTCCTGAACTTCAGTAATAAACAAACCATGACTGTCATAATGACCAAGTAAGCTATCACGGCAAGCTTTAGTTATAGCTGGGTCTTTCAGTGTGAAGGTAACTTTTTTTAACTTTAAAACACTTTTCAAATTTAAGTTGCAAGAAACTTTTAACAAGGTAATTGTCAAATTCAATTTTAGCTCCCCTATATGACCTGGTATTCCCAACTATCCCATTCGCATCAATCATATTCTTATGCAGGCTATCTGGTGAAACCTATGTGTATTATGTATGTCACGTTATTTCTAATAAGTGTCTCAAACCATTAAGTTTATTTACCTGTAGGAGACGTTGCCCATTGCAGCTACCAATACCAAAGGGACCTATCACCCCTTCCCAAATCCGAAAGTCAGCAGAAACTTTAAGGTATGTCATTTAGAACAAGGGTAATATCTCCTTTTTTGACAGAATTCAAAATATCCTGTTGTCCGTAAAACGTAAAATCTATCTTTCTCATCCTGAGTGGGGGCATAACAACAGATAACATTCGTCTTTAATGCTTGTCTGAAATTTAGCTGTAACATTTTATTAAAGCGCTCATATTCTAGAAGAGCATCAGTAACACGTTTGTTAAGAAGCAAAAATTACGCGTTGAAGTGTGTTTACCATCTTCCCTCACGAAAAGAGAAATTTGAGATTGTTTTTAAGAATCTGAACTTTATATCGGTCCATCTGGTCTCTTGCAACGGTATGATTCTTGTGTGAGGACACCAAGAGAATAATCTTTGTACAGAGTTCTCACATTCCAACTACCTGTGGAGAGAAAATGGTTAGTGGGATGAGCACATAAAGAGAATATATCAGGGATTTCTAAAGGACCAATTTTAAATAACAAAAATTTGTTTGACTTTGAAGTATTTTGTTAGTGTTTAGAGTAGATAGCATGCATAAAAGAGTTGCGCAAATTGTGCTCCAAACTTCTTGTAATTGGTTAAAATACATTTTTGCTTAGCATGGAAAAAAATATGGTGAACATTAAATGTCATTCAGTTCATGCAAAAAAATTGTTTTTTGATAATGTAACAAAAATTAGTTCTTGAAACACTTTTCTTTAAGAATATACTTTAATATGTCGAAAATAATTTCTATGTTTAGCCATTTATGTACAGGTTACAAAGTCAAAAAATAACAGAATCTGCTGAAAATATATTCCAAGGTGCCAAATTCAACAAATATTCTCATCCCCAAATTTGAGGGCTTTAATACGGTTTCCTACGGCAGTTAACGAAAATCGGAGACTCAAGAATTGTCATACCTACACCTATCATTAGACACATTATATGTCGTAACTCCCTCCATTACAATTTTCTGGATACACTACTGTATAGGAATATCGGGTATAATAAAAGCAAAGTTCAACAGTTATCAATAATAAAAAAAACAGGATGTGAAAATTCACATAAGAGCAACAAGCAAATCTTGAAACACCAGAACAGGGCTGGGTACTGTGCAGGCCACATGCAGCCCACCTTCTCTTTTTTGTGTGACTCGCGAGCTACTGGTTGGATTTACTTCTGAGCAGAACTTTTTTTTTGCACCACAGTGGTCTAGAGGTTCTCAACGTGGGGTACGCAGTAAAATTTTTTGGGGTACGCCGTGAGAGCTCAAAAGTCGTTAGATTTGATTACCTAGTAAAATGTTAATAATTGTATAAGATTTGTTAAATTGTTTACGTCATTTTTTTGTGTTTATCGATATATGTAAGTTATGAATACAAAATTTAATGTGTATATATATATATGTTTTATTTTACCCCCATTATACTATAACTAGTTTTATCTATAGTGCCTACAAGTAATAGTGTGGAAATAGTCAATAGCGTAGCCATTAAAAAGTGGTCCAAATAATGGTCCCATACCGACAGGGGGGACTAGAGTCGCTTCATAACTTCGTTTTACTCCGCCACGAGTAGTTCTATATAAAAAAAAATGATATCGGGAAACATTATGGGCATGAAAACACAGGATACTCTATAAGCAGCTAAAATGTTTCGTTAGTTTCCTCCAGAAACTTAAATATTAAGAATTAGTTTACATAATAAAAAAATGTTTAATTTGGGTGGCATCCTCACAAATTCCATTTGTACATCCATTTTAATTGGGTTAGTATAAAGTGAATAAACCTTTGTTTGATTTATTTAGCATGATTGATTGTTTATAGAAGTTTCGGGGCAGTTGTAAATTTCAGTGTTGCTATATTTAACGTTATGAAAAGGAGATAATTATATAGTTTATATTTGCTCGTATTTATCCTCACGTGATATTTAATACAATTTCAAGTACAATTTGCTGAATACTGTGTCGCCGTTAAGAGATTCAGCTTGCCGTGTCTAAAATATAAAGCGGCAAGGCTTTAAGCTCCGTTGTACTTTTAACGTAGTAAGGTGTGCTTTGCATGCGGCATCTTGAAGTGATAGGAACCGCTAGCCTTAGGATTACAACGAAGTTTTAAAAGTATTTTTCTTAGTATAACAACTTTTTTTTGCACAGTGCAGTTAAGACGAGTATTTTTAAGAGTAATATTTAGAATTTTAGATTCTACTCAAATATAAATAAATTACTGAGGTTTTGTTTTTACGTTTAAGAATATCCAAGTCTAATATGCATTGAGAGTACGGTAAAGCTGTTATTGGTTCCTGTCAACTGCATGACCTATGTTCCAGTACTTAACGGTAATAAAATGCTGTAGCATTCACCACGGGATGGTAACAGCGTTTAACAATCCTTCATCCTTTCCTGGACCACTATGTAAAAGGGGCCTCAGCCCTTTTATCTGGTCCAATCGCAAAATTCAATTTTGGGCACTGTAAGCAACGACTGGTGGGACCAGGACCGTAAAGTGCTGATTATCCCATATTTTGGAGATTAGGCTTAATGGCTCGCAGGCCGCCTTGATTAGTTGAACAATGAAAAAAAAAGAAGCGAAGGGAAGCTGCTAGGTCGTAAAAAGTGGTGGGGAGTAGTTAAAATATCTTCCATGATGGAGGGTGAAATGTATAATGCTTTTTGTGGGAGATGCGTCGAGCTGCTGTCAATAAGTATATTTTAGCGCTTGCGTTGCGTTACACGATGTAGCGTAACTACCTAGGAATTGGGATGGACTCTAGTTAAAGGTATGGGATTGAAATGGTTATAAATTTTTAATGGTATGGGGGAGGAGGGATCTGGGGTCTTGAATAGGGGTGGAAATTTGTGCCCTGGGGGTGCTAAGATAGAGCTTTTATATTCTTTAAATCCTCTTGCACTGGATGGAGTTAACTATAGAAATGGAATTTTTAGGGGTGAGGGCCCTTTAACTGCCCTAAAAAATTTTAAAATGTGCCATTAATTTAATGGGGATGTGAATTGAGGTATATGGGGTTAAGGAGATGGTTGTTAGCCAGTTAGATTAGCAATAATGATGAAGTGGAATGCAGTGAAGTAGACTCGTAGGTTCGAGCCCCGGGTAAGACATGGATGTATCGTTTTTCTGCTGAGGTCCTGCCATCCTCTTGGACCTCTGTGGCAAGCAGCTGCTTGAAGGGGTATTTATTTTTTTATCTATCTATGACATAAGACTTCTATTACAATTGGCGAGTCCAAACGTCACGTTAGAACCTACATTACATCACGTGTCATGCGAAGAGTTTACCGAAGAGCCAATCAAAACGATCACTTCAGCGCTCTGATACATAAAAAGGAATGCGGTTTGTTTTGATCGAACGACCATCAATGTTCTTCGTTTTAAAAAAATACACTTGCTCAAGCGTTCTCTAAGTTTTACTAGTTCATTTAAAATACTTAGGAATAATGTGCATTTGAATGGTAAAATCATTGCAGAAATGCTCTTATGTTTAAAAGTCAATGAAAAGCGGGTAATAGCGGGTAATGTTAACAAGGCAAGAATATCGTTCCCAGCGCCCTCTACGGGTATGGGACACTTTTTCTGCCAGATTTTAATAGGCGAATGCCAACTATACTTATAGACACCATAGTTTTATCTATCTATACAAAGGGTACGTCAGTTACAAACACATTTCCAGGGGGTACGTGAAGCATAAAATGTTGAGAACCAGTGGTCTAAATTAGAGGCCCTATATAGGTATAGGTTGGCCATCTCAAAATTGGGCACCATGTTTTGTCATCGCTCGGATTGTTTAGTGTGCATAGTTGAATGGTATTGCACGGTACTTATGGATTTCGGAAAAGGGTAGGGTAATATTTGATACAGATTTCAGTTCTCACGATTGGAAGCACTTTAGAAAACGGCTAAAGAAGGTAAATTTTACGGCTTTTTTTTTTCAAAAAAAGATTAATTTCGCTTCGTTGTCTGTCGTTCTGTAGACATCCAACATTTTTGTTTAGACAGAAAAACGAAAAATTCTTTTTGTGTAAGATAAGCATTAATGATATATTACGATTCGCATTTTTCGAATCTCCCAAAACTTATAACTGCGCCTTCCAACGGTGGAAAGTTTGAAAATTCCAAAACATCAAAAGAATATTCCGAACGATGTACTTAGGTTGTGTTTGAAATTTTGGTGTTGAAATGTGAAGGTTACGAAGTTACCATTGGCAACAATCATTTGACCCGGGGGGGGGGAGGTGATTGCAATCATTTTTGTTTTAACAGAAAAGTGTGTTTTTAGAGAAAAATTAAAAATTCTTTTTGGGTTGAACAGGTATTGATGAAATATTACAATTTGCATTTTGCGACTTTTCCAAAAGTTATAATTGAGCCCTCTGAGGTGGAAAAAATAGAAAAAACCCAAAATTTAAATGATGAAAATTTAAATGAATATTGCAAACGATGTAGTTATGTTAAAAGATTGAAATTGTGGTCATCGAATGTGACACTCTTGAAAATTCCATTGACAACAGTGAGTTGACCCTAAGCCCAAGGTAGGTAAGAAACGGAAACGGTTTTGTTTTAAGAGATAATTGGAAATATCTTTTTTAGTTAGTTACTAATGAAATGTAATTCTCATTTTCAAAGGTAGTCTTAATTTATATCATTAGAGATCACTAAATATCGAAACTGCAAAACTTTTAACGAATGTTTCAAGTGATTTGTTTATGGTAGAAAATTTTAGCGTGTAGAGTTCTGTTATGGTAGAAATTCCACTGACAGCAATGATCTGCCCACTGTTTTCAGAGGAGCGAGAGAAAAACAACTTTTTAAATTTAAGAACTAA
Source organism: Ryuthela nishihirai (assembly GCA_038380435.1). NCBI lineage: Eukaryota > Metazoa > Arthropoda > Arachnida > Araneae > Heptathelidae > Ryuthela > Ryuthela nishihirai. The sequence goes on from JAWZYU010000022.1 coordinate 32,252,683, forward strand.
AAGACAAATACTTTTTGTTTTATAATTACTAATAAAATACTATGTGCATTTCCCCCATCATGCATTAAAAAATAACTCCTGAAGCAGCTGCTTGTACACAGGTCTGACAGGAGCTTGTCAATTTATATGACATAGTAGAAGGTCCATGAGGATGGCGGGACTTCAGCAGAAAAACAACACGAACATCCATAATTCAAACTTTTAAGGAGTGAAAAAGTAGGCAAAGGAAGAACTTCATTCTCTTTGAAAATGAGATTCCCATATGCGTCAGAGGCGATATGCGTTCTTCTAGTTATTTTACACATTCAACTGTATAATTCAGAAAACAAACTATTCATATTTTATTAGTACCTGTAATGTGCAAAAAGTTTTACATTTATCTCTTAAAGCAGAAAAGTTGCATTTTACCAACGGGACAAATCGTTACTATAATGTAAACTACTTGACCATTACACTCTATGACGAAAAATTTTAGTTTCTAGCAAAAATAGATCGTTTGCAATATTTAAAATTTTGTATTTTCCAGCTTTTTCCGCCGCTAGAGGTCGCCTTTCCAGTTTTATATATCGCCTTTAGCACTCTGTAACACTGAAAATTCCAGTGATGGGGATTCGAAAAATGTAAATATTATTATTCTTTCGCCGACATACGGGATTCGAACCTGCAGCTCTCCAGAAACATGCCAGAGTATTCTAACCAGTTGAACGCCGGCTTTTTTCACAAAAAACATTTATTGATTTATAGACGTTTACACGTCTATACGTAACGCTGAGATTGTCAAATATTGTTTAAATCAGTAATATTCTTAGTGCCAGTAAAACAAAAAAAGAAAATAGATTGTTTCGTTTACCTCTTAAAATAGTTTCATTTTCGCACACCCTTTTGGCTAAGACGGCAAAGCCTTGTTGCCATTATACACCTTCTGACCTTAACACTCTACTACCTAAATTTCAGATTTCCAGTGTAAATAGTTTGTAATATTCGTTTGAAATTTTTGCATTTGCCATCTTTTCCCATCGCTAGAGGGTGCTATTAAAGCTATTGAAAATTTTCCAAATTGCTAATCGCAATATTTGTTCGACAGCTATCAACAGAAAACGAATTTTTAATTTTTCTCTAAAAATAAAAAAAAATTGATTGTCTACAGACAGGTGGACAGACAACAGTTAACAGACGAACGAATATTGGTATAGGCAAACGAAAAAGAGAAAACATTAGCTCGTTTATCAAACGAACCTTAGAAGAAATTATCGGTTGGTTTTCAGTTAGTTCAACCCAATTGCCGTTTTCTAATGGAGTTTCTCCGAAATAAATATTCATTAATTTGTTTCTTTGAGTGAAATTTTTACACTGAAATGAAGCGTAGTGAGGCGTTCGTAAAATATGACAGCTTTTATAGACAAAAAAAGGGGTAGAAATGTATAAAACTATAACTGAGAAGTTTTAACTTGGTACATACACTAACTCATAGGCCTCACGGAACGACAAAACATGGCGCTTATAAACCACGTGACTCAATCAACCAATGGCAGTGAATCACCGAGATGGCCAGCCTCTAACTATACAGGACCTCGTCTAAATGGTCAGGTCACAAAGACACCGAGAGGTCAGAGAAGGTTGGGCTACTGATGACAAATAAGTTAAATTTGTAAAAGAGAAAGATAACGTATATAGGACAAAAAGTCCAAATTCGAGAAGCAAATTACAATTAAAATAATTAATTTTAATAAAATTATATTGTTTATGCTTTAATTTAGATTAAGAAAATTTTAAGTTATACATACATTAATGATTACACATTTCTTTTGGTCGTGCCATTCCATTTCAGTTTTCCATGCGGCCCGCCATTACATTTTAGTTTTTTCTGTGACCTTTCAACTAAAATGCTTGCCCAGGCCTGCATTAGAACTTTAAGGCCTTGAGATTCATTTGGTTAGCTATTATTTTCAAACTGAAGAATAACATTTCACAAGTCTAAGGGACCTCAATAAGGACACACCATCTTAAATCTCTTTTAAGCAGACTATTTTGCACTTGGAAATTTATAGAACCAGACTAAAAAATTCTGCGACAACTCCAACACCCTCATTAATAGTGAAATATTTCAAGAAGAGATTTATGTTCCCCCTCTCCCAGCTTTGACTTGAAAAACTTTTTTTTTTTAAGTCCCTAAAATTAGAGACCACGTAAAAAGAAAATGACCAATTTGTCAACTCCTCCTACTAGATATTTCTTCACTGCTCTTTAAAATTATAAAATTCACCCTGAATAAGTACAATATTCATAATTACCCTTCCATTTCGTGCAATCACCTCTTGAAGTAAAAGGAGGATCAACCATGCAGGTTTCTTGCACTTTAATAATAATTATTATTAAAGTTCTCTTTTCTATGCTTATGTTTCATTACTAAAAGTTGTTCAGTATTAATTTTTATTATTTCAAATTACCACTTCTCTTTCTTTTTTAGCAATCAGTTTGGTGATCAATATTTTAATAACTTGATTCAAACAAGCTGCCTCCCTTCTTGGCTGCATTAGCACACAGGACTACAAATCACTACAAACCACATAGAAAGCTACCTATACTACAAAACAACCCTTCAATTATAATCTGAAGAAATATATGAAAGCAGAGTCAACATACACTGAAGTGCCATTGAATTAGGGATAGCAACCTAGTAACATATTGGTTCCCTCTGGCCCAGATAACAGCCGCCACACGAGTAGGCAAGGATTCCACAAGCTTGCATAAATGTGCCACAGGTATGGCGACCCATGCATTCTCCAGAGCTGTCCACAATTCTCTCAAGGTAACACTCTGCTCGACGGTATCCCAAAGATTTTCGATGGGATTTAAATCTGGGCTTCTAGGTGGCTAATTCATTATTTCAAAGTCAGCAGAATGCTCCTGTAACCATGTAGTAGTCAACCTGGACCTGTGAGATGAACAGTTGTCTTGCTGGTAGACACCATCTCCATTGGGATGCATGATGGACATAAATGGGTGTAAATGGTCAGCCATGAGTTCTATGTACTGGGATGGATTGAGAGTCGCCGGTACACGTACCAAAGGTCCCACAGACGTCCAACTGAAGACACCCCAGGCCATCACTGAGCCACCACCAGCTTGTATTATTCCAACCTGACATGCAGGATCCATGGCTTCGTGGGGTTGGCGCCATACTCTATCTCCCATTGGCGTGACGAAGTTTAAATCGGGATTCATCACACCAGGCTAGTCATTGCCAATTTTGAATGGTCCAGTTTCGATGTTCTTTAGCCCAGGCAAGGCGTTGAACCATGTCGTGCCATTAAAAGTGGGACTCTGATAGGTTGGTGGCTCCGGAAGCCGAAACGATGAAGTGAGCGCTGCACTGACTTCTCGGCTGGAACCCACATTCAAATGGGATGTGATTTCAGATGTCTGGTCCCTATCAGTCTGTACGATGTGGGTTAGACAGCAAAGCCCATTATCATTCGAGGTTGGTTGTCCTTTGCAATTTGTTCAGGTGCTCGCTTTTTTGTGGGAATTTTCATATTCCTGGAAACACTTTTGAAACTGTCATACAAGAAAATCCAAATTCGTTGACAATTTCGGAGATCGAGTGTCCCATCTATTGGGCACCTACGATCTGCCCTCTGACAAATGCATCTAAATCCCGCGTCATTTCCATTACGCTTCTCATGACGAATGCTTGGGGAAGTGAAAGCTATATATGATCAGTTTTCAGCCACGCATGCGAGCAAATGCGGAACTTGCGGTACTGAATTTGGAAAATGTCTCCTATCCCTAATTCAATGGCACTTCAGTGTATGAAACACACAAGAATGCAGATATTCACTGAATAACAGTAAGTTAACCTCTGAACTCAATAAAATACACATACACAAATCACGGTTAGGTATCTATCTTGCTATGTGCAAGACAGAATGACAAAAAAATACTAAAAAATACCAATCTTTCTTATGCACCCTAAAAAGTAGAAAATGAACTGAAAGCATATCGATGGTGCAATCAGTCTCCGAGTTTGTATTCACTTCAACGGAAGATAGGGCGTCGGCAATCTTGTTGAGTAGGTAAATCGGAACCCTATCTTCCTTTGAAGTGAATACGAACTCAGTGACTGATTGCACCATCGATATGCTATGTTTATTTTCTACTTTTTAAAATGCATATAGAAAGATTGATATTTTCTTAATTTTTCAATTAATTTATATATTTTACTTTTTCACTAAAAAACACCTACTTTCATTTGATATACAACTCATAAACAACGTCCACATTTTCTCTCCCTTTCGGAGTCGTGTTTGAGATGGCCCATGACATTGGAGACATCACAATCTTTGAGATATAACTCGTTAACGTCGACCGTTGCAAAAATCCGCCCTGGCCCTTTAAATAGGGGGGGGGGGGAAGAATGGTGGGGTTGACACTTAACTCATAGCTGTAGGCCCACGTATTCGGAAGATACACAAAACACTAGCTTTCATTTGATATACAACTTACTTTCGGCACTCGGGTTCTAGAGATAAAGTGAAACAGTCCACATTTCCCTTTTTAGGAGGAAAGAAAGTATGGGGTCAATTTTTTATAGTCTATGACACTCACCGCATCACAAGCTTTCGTATGACACGTAGCTTGTTACTTTCCACACTCGCATTCAGGAGATATAGGTGAACAGTCATTTTCATATTTCCCCTCTTTTTTAGGGGAGAAAGTATGGGGAGAGGGTCATTTTTTTAATAACTTATGAGAGTTCCCGCATTCCAAGCTTTCATTTGACACATAAATCATTTCTCCATCGCGTTGGGTTGTTTTACCTCTGAGCGGCACTTTTTTGCACACCATGGGTTAAATGGCCAGGTCACATGGACCCCGAAGGCTCAGAGAAGGTTGGGGGAGGAGATCCACTGGAACAGCTTTTTGGAGCCTCCCGTCAAGGCCATCCAGTGTGTTCTTTAACGTGCACAGGGTATTGCTCTCCTGCACACGGGGCATGGCTTAACATCCCATCCGACGGATGGCAGCCTTTCCAAGCCCATCGGTGTCCCCTACTGACTGTGGGCAGGGAGGAGAATTTTGCGGAGATAAATCTCAACGCTGATCCAGCTGGGACTCGAACCTGGGAACTACAGATTACGAGCCTGGCGCGCTACCGACTGAGCCACCCCCGCCCCACAAAAGATATGGTGGAACAACTGTTTTGACAAAAACACACACCGACTAACATCGAGCGAAAAGTAGTAGGAAAGTAGGAAATAAGAAATAGAAACCACCTCGTTACAATGAATTACTGATAACACTGAACTAAGTTTTTGTTTCTTATGAAAATATACAAGATTTTTATAGGCTTTTCTATGCTAAATCCAAAACTGGCAACCAAATATTTTTTATCATGTACACTAGTTCTCAACTAACACGATAGATGTTTCTCATAAGAAATAATGTAAGTAGGGTAGAACGTGTTCCAGAATTCTAAACTGATTGGCATTTCTTAATTTTATTTTTTCATTGACTAAACCTTGGTTAAAAATTTTTTCTTAATGTACATTTCCTACATGTAACTCATTTTTTTTTAAAAAGTGATAAAGGTAGAAAACAACGAAGATAATTAATATAATTAATAATAATATAATAAATATAATAATAATAATAATATATAATAATAATATAATAATAGATAAATTAATATAATTATTTGCACATAGATTATAGATATTGTAGAATAATGATGATTTATTAATGGTAATTACACAGCAATTTCATTAAAATAATTTAATGCACGTTTGAACAGCATAATCCTGCATTAAATTATTTTAATGAAGATTTAATATTAAGAAATTCGTTGTTGAAAACATTTTTGTCTTCTAATGAAGATACCAAACTATAAGTTTACAAAGTGTTCCTACTCTACATGTGACAAGTTATAATTTTCAACCAATCAAGATGAATTTGTACATGTGTTCATTGCCATCAGTCAGCAACAATTAAACTGTTCTTCATTGTTCCTAAATATCTTATGCTATAGCTCTATAAATAGTTAACTGACATCTCAGAAATCATTGAATTTAAATTTCAAAGTGATACGAATACAATGGAGTAAGCACAATTTGAATATCTGCATCATATTATCAGAATTTCTTCTCTGCTAGGAATGCAGCTAGATGATACAGAATTTTGTTGTTTACTCATTCCTCCATTCCATTTACTGTAGTAAGGTTTGGTGTGAACAGAAGACTAAATTTTGCAAGATAAAAATTCCTGGGTTTTCCTTAGAAACTAAATTCATAATTTATCCTAATATTCCATCAGCAATAAGGCCAGTGCCACAAAGTAAAAATCTTTCTGTACCCGCAAGCCATAAAAGGTCCATGGATAAGCCATGAAATATTTTGGCAAGGCCAGTTTTCCAACTGCCTAAGTCAATTAAGTTGCATAATGTCATCACAATTTGAATTAAAAAGTCTTTTTCAAAACATGGGTTTATCGAAAATGAAGCAAAGCTTCAACTTTCTAGGTACCATTACTAAATTTTTTGAAAGGAGTGCTAAGGTAGCATCATCATCCCCAAACAGCCATGGGCTACAGAGGTCCAACCAGACTGTGCAGTTTATTCTCCAAGCATATCTGTCCTGAGTTACATCTGCTGCATCCGGCCACTGTACACCAATTCTAACAAGGTCCTGTTTGACATTGTCTGCTCACTATATCCCAGGTCTCCCCCTCTTTCTGTGGCCTTTAGGCACACTGTTCATAACCCTATTCGCCGATCTATAATTATCCATACATGCAACATGGCCAAACCAGCGGAGTCTCTCTCTGCACAATATAATGCTTAAAGGAGGTTGCCGACTCCTTTGCCTATCCTCATCATTAGTTACAAAGTTAAACCACCAAATGCCCAAGATACTGCATAGGCATCTACAATCAAAAGCATCTAATTTCCTGTTATCTTGTTTACAAAGTGCCCACGTAGGAAACCTACTCTACTACCAGTCTCATCAACAGCTCGAATGAAAGAGTTCATCTCTGTCAACGTCTTTTGCCAAAAGGGCTAAATCATCAGCATAATCTAAATCAGAAATTTTCAGATCTCCAGACCATTTAAGGCCAAAATCTTTCCCTTGAAGGAATCTCGCATAACGTAATCAATAACCAAACTAAAGAGAAAAGGAGATAAAATGCACCCTTGTCTAACTCCACTAGCAATGCTAAACCAATTGCTCCAAGACGTACCAATTCGCACACATGACTCAGTGTTATTATAGAGAGCTCTCATTACACTAACTTATCAGGTATTCCATATGATCTAACAATCAACCACAAATTATGTCGATCAACAGAGTTAAAAGCCTTTTTGAAATCTATAAACTAGCAACCAAAGGTTTCTAAAACTCTAAACATTTCTCAAGAATCTGCCTAAGTGAAAATATCTGATCCACACATCCCCTACCACTTCTGAATCCACATTGCTAATCACGCAATTGACTATCAACCAGATTCTTAATTCTATTAAGCACAATCATGGAAAGAACTTTACCTGGAACAGAGAGTAGGCTGATACCCCTAAAGTTATCACAAGAACTGCGATCACCTTTTTTGAAAATAGGGATAACAATAGCTCTGGCAAAATCCTTAGGAACCATGCCTTTATCATAAAAGATATTCAGAATTTCAGTCATCCAAGTGGTAACCAAAACATTCCCAGCTCTAAGCATTTCGTAGTAATTTCATCTACCCCTGGGGATTTATGTAGTTTAAGTTTAGAAACAGCCGAAATAACTTCAAACTTGATATAGGGCCAACATTAAAGCCAGTAATGCATCTATTCTCATTACAAAAAATAGGAGAACTAACCACATTGTTTAGTTACATCTCTGAAACGCTAAGACCATTTAGCTCTGACAGAATCCTCACCTTCCATAACCTTACTTTGTTTATCCTTTAATCCCTGTAAACTTGCCCGTTTTCTACCACATAAAACATTAACTATATGGTTACAGCTCTCTGCTGTTGTGCTGCTTCCTCAGCTTTGTCAGCCAAGCCATTAGCTTGTCACCAAGCCTAACTGCTTCCTCAGCTTTGTCAGCCAAGCCATTAGCTTGTCACCAAGCCTAACTGCTTCCTCAGCTTTGTCAGCCAAGCCATCAAGCCAAAGATTTTTAGCAGCAGCTAACTGATCCTTTACACGTTTATTAAGCTCTCTGTAATGCTTTCTATTAGGACTAGTAGGGTATTGATTAAGGACATTCCTGCAGTTCTTTCTTTCTGATATAAGCTCAAGTGCCTTATCACTCAAATAATTCTGCCTCCTCTGCTCGTTCTTTCCTAAAAGAGTACTGTTAGTTTCCAAAAAAGCCTGTTTAAAACAGTCCCATTCTTTCTAAACTTCAGTAGTAAGTAAACCATGACTGTCATAATGATTCAGTAACCTATCATGGTAAGTTTTAGCTATAAGTGGGTCTTTCAGAGCTTCAGAATTAAAGGCAAATTTTTTAACTTTAGCACAACACTGTTGAAGTTTAAGTTGCAAGTACTACCATCGACAGGGTGTAGCACAGAGGAAGCCTGCCTCACGGCATCTGTGATGGTCCACTCATTCCAATTGGAGATTTTCTTATATTTTTGTCTTATAATCCATGAGGGATCCTTGCAACTAATCTGGCGACAAGTTGCAAGACACTTTTAACAAGGTAATGGTCAGATCAAATTTCAGCTCTCCTATATGCCCTGGTATTCCTAACAGAACTAGCCCATTTGCTGTTAATTAATATATAATCAATCACATTCTTATGCAGTCCATCAGGTGAAACCCATGTGTACTTATGTATGTCGCAGTGTTTGTAATAAGTGTTAGTTATTCTGAAACCATTGAGTTTACTTACTTGTAGGAGACGTTGCCCATTACCATTGCAGCTACCAATACCAAAAGGGCCTATCACCCCTCCCCAAAGGTCAGAGTCAGTACCAACTTTGGCATTGAAGTCGCCTAGAACAAGGATATCTCCTTTCTTGACAGAATTCAAAATATCCTGCAGTCGTCAGTAAAACCTATCCTTCTCATCCTCATTGGGGGCATAACAGCGGATAAGATTCGTCTTTAATGCTTGTCTGAAATTTTGCTGTAAGAAACCTTTCATTAATGCACCCGTATCCCAGAAGAGCATCACTAGCATGTCTGCTGAGGAGATCCTCCCTCCCTGTAAAGAGAAATTTGAAGTTATTTTTAAGTATCCACAATTTTACATAAAAAATCCCAATTTTACATCACACCTAATTCTTACAAAGTCACTCTAAATTTTGCCATCTCCCCCAAGATTTGCCAACTCTCCTAGATATTGCGAAGTTGCCCCACTTTTGCCAACACGCCATAATTTTACAGAAAAAAGATTGTAATTTTTACATCTCACCTGAACTTTGCCAACTGCTTCTAGATTTTGCCAACTCCCTAAGTTTTGCCAACTCGCCATAATTTTACAGAAAAAAATCCAAATTTTCACATCTCACCTGAATTTTGCCAACTCCCCACGATTTTACCAACTGTCCCCAGATTTTGCCAACTCGCCATAATTTTACAGAAAAATCCTAATTTTTACATCTCACCTTAATTTTGGCCAATTCCCCACGATTTTGCCAACTCCCCAAGTTGTCCTGATTTTGCCAACTCCCAAAGATGTTAAGTCGCTCCGAATTTTGCCAACTCAACTGTATTTTACTGTGGCTTCGAATATTGCCAACTGCTCTAAATTTTGCTGTCTCTTCATTTTCCAAACTGCCTTAGATTTGCCAAGTTGCCTCAATTTTGACAACTCCGCTTAATTTTCTAAAAAAAAAATTACAAATTTTCACAACTCACCTAGATTTTACGAAGTCGCTTCGAATTTTGCCAACTCCGAGTTACTTTGGTGGGGAGCCTCCCCCCCCCCCCCCATGGCTACGCCCCTGTATGTGGTATCTTTACACATAGAACTTGGAATTAAAATTTTTCCAAATCAAAAGACGAAAATGATATTGGGTTTCAGTATTTGGAAAAAAAGGAATTTCATCATATTTTAGACGGAAAGACAGAATGGGAAACTGTTAAGGAAGTTCTCAACAATGTTTTGGTGATAAAGAGGTGTCAAACTATAAACATTTGGTTGAAGAATGGTTGAGAGCATTTCTGGAATTGGATTATAATTATTACAAAAGCTCATATTTTGCATTGACATTTTTTTACAGAAAATTTATTGGATATAAAGCGATGATCAAGTTAATATTTTCATCAGGATAACTGAAGCCTTGGAGAAAAGGCACCTAGTAAATGGAACTGGGTGATATTTGTTTTCTACTGTTGATCTTTGATAAGAGGTGTTTGGAAATTATTAGAAGAGAAAGCCTAGAGAAAAGAAATTCCATTTTTTGATATATAATTAATTCACATAATATTACTAATCTAAATAGTGTAATTTTCATGTAAATTTCAACACAAAATGCTATTTTTAAAACTGTTAGAGAATTTTCTATTGCACTTCTGAATTCAGCATAAAAAACTTTAAAAATTACTTTTATTTATAGAGAAAACAGAAAGAATTCAATTTTGTTGATTAGTGTAATAAATATAATATAGATATCTTGGTTTATCAACACTCTAAAAAGGCATGGAAAAAAAGAGCAAACTCACAGCACTCGTCACCATTCAAAACACACATCCAAAATTAAAAAAATACTGATATCGTTGAAAGCCTACAGATTTGAGCTGTTTTACCTCTAAACGTAACTTTTTTTCTTCACACAATAGGATGCTGAGTTCACAAGAATCTCAAGAACTCAAGAGTTGTGAATTGCTGAACTAGCAGGGTCCAAACACAGGACTAACAGTTTCCCATTACTAAGAGAAAGGGATCCATTGGACAGGTGGAAGTTTCTGTATCAAAAGCAAAACAGAATGTTCTTTAACATGCACAGGGCCATGATTTCAGGTTCTGTAAAGTGGATTGGTGGCCTTTACAAAAGTCCTTTGTGTCCCCTTTCTTACCAAGAACAAAGTGAGAGTCAGGGAAGAAAATCTTGATGAAGACATGGAAGACTGATTAAAAGCCTGGGATCAACTCAGCTGACCTTCACTCCTGAAAGCCTAAGGAAGGATTTTATGAACTTCCACTATGAAAGCATCTAATTAATCATAACAATAAAAAATAAAAGAAAAACTTTCTTCATATAAATAAAAAGTCATAAAACAGAAAAAGCTGACTTCTCAGTACAAACAAATATGAACCGAATTTAAAATTAGTTTATCATACACTAGAACTAACATATTAATTATATCATTTCTCAGAGGAATTAAAAACAAAACCTTACATGAAACAATGATATATGCATTCGTGATTTCCTTAAGTATTATTCACCTAATTACGTTTCAAAATTTATTATTTTTCCTTGTATTGCCATTTAGTAAACTTTGTGCACATAATTAATGTATTTATTTTCTTTTGCGAGATGATATTCTTTATGTATGAAACACCACACACACAACATACATTTCTGAGTTGATATACAGAAAGCAAGGAAAATGTGCCTCAGCCTCGACTTCTATGAAAGTCTCTATCCAAGGGCTCTTTGGAAATATCTCCAGACTCCATATTCCTGAGGTCAAAGCTTACTCCAGTGCTAGTAGGTATGACTATTTCTCCTTGGTTAGATGGGTGTCACATGAGATGGCACTCTATGCAGCAAATTATTTGATCTGAACTATTTATGACCTGACATTTATTTCCATCTTCCTGTATGGTATAACTGATATTAACATTAAAATATATTGACACAAGGATTTCCCAAAGGCAATATGGGAAACAGCCATATTGCTCTCTCCTGGAAATATACTTTGTCATTTAAATGTAATAGTTACTTAAGCAATAACTGCATATTGAAATTAGGAAGTGAACATCCTATGGTATCACAAAATCTGAAACCTAAGGTGGGGAGTGGGGATTATTAAACATAACCTCATAGACATTACCTTGTACTTTTTTGAGACAAGCAGTATTTCTTAGGGACAAAGACAACATACAAATTGAATATACTCTGTAGAAAAATTCTGCATGTTTCAGTACTTAAGAAAATTTTAATGCAAATGATATTTAGTAAAAAGATCCAATATAAGTAATGCTGATATCTTTTGAAAGTCTTGCTGGTAAGGAACGGGGTCTCCAAAATTGCCAATTATAATACACTACAGGAGAGAAAAAAAAAGAGTAGAATCATTATTTGTTTAGAAAATGTTTTGCCAGTAGAAAATGCCTATTGATATAAAGTAATTTTTTAAAAATAAAATTTAAACTTAATATTCAAGCACTCGTATAAACTTAAATATTTAACAAAAACTTAACACCTACAATTTAAGTTCATAATGATTATATCACGTGGGAGAATCAAAGATTATTTCTTTTCCATAGCTTAAATTTTTTAGGATCAAAATAATGAGAAGTAATGACTAATACTTTAAAACAACTATCTATAATTTTTCCTTATGTTGTACAAATGCATGTTTCATTTTCACACCAAACAATTAAACTAATTGGGGTGGGGGGGGTCAAATATTACACTTAGTACACTTGGACAAAATAGAAAAAATTATCATCTAGTCATATCAACTATAGAAATACACAATTGTCTACCATCCACCACAGATTTTAACAATATTTGGCATACACATTAAACATGAAATTGCCCAAAATATTTTGGGTCAAAAAATTTATAAAAGCAATTTATAAACAGTAATACAAATAAATTAAATGATATTAATTAAATTTATTACTAAAATTAAAAATATCCTTCCTACTATTAAATTTAATGTACAGTGATATTGTAATTAAAACCACAATTAATTAACCATTTATCCAATAGTCCATTGGCTGAGTGATCATAATGTCTTGGTAAGCTGATCAGGGATTTGGCTTCATTTCTCTGCATGACTGTGCAGTTTTACTGAGATATGCTTGTACCAGCCGTCCTGTGGCCGAGTGGTTAGCACGCTTGGCTTGTGATCTACGGGACCTGGGTTCGAGCCCCGGGTAAGGCATGGCTGTTTGTGTCGTTTTTCTGCTGAGGTCCTGCCATCCTCTCAGACCTTCTACTATGGCATATAAACTGACAGGCTCCTGTCAGACCTCTGTGGCAAGCAGCTGCTTGAGGGGGTATTTATTATTATTTTTATTATTTATGCTTGTACCATTTCAGCTGAAGATCTTCTGTCCCTGTTTCTTTGAATTGAAGGAATAAAAAATGAAGATTGCTACCTGTCTATTATAGAATGTTCCCTAATAAAGCAGAATCAAGAAAATGGTTATTGTAGCAACCAGTACAGTGATATTGCCAACCCTTTATCCTTACCATAAGTTGCTGGACTTTGAAAGACTGCCACCAATAATATGGAATGTTAAGCAGTTGCCCCCATGTGCAAGAGCATATCCAGTACCTGTTAAAGAACATGCTGGATGGCCTTGATGGGAGGTTTCCATCCGTTTTCTAACAGCTGTGCAGTGAATCCTCTTTCCCAACCTTCTCTGAGCCTTTGAGATCTTTGTAACCTGGCTCTTTGCATGCAAAATGTGTTGCTCTGAAGTAATACAACCCAACCATCCCATAAACCATGTTATCAAAAGAAATTAATCATTCAGTCAACCAAACTGAAATCAGCTGTATACAGTACAATCAAAATGAAACCAAAGCAATATGTGCACCAAGTGTAAGCACTAGGCTTCTGTTTTAAAAAACTGCAATAAGAAGCAGTTGCCAGGAACTTTTCTCTTTCTGTGAACGTATGATATGAATCTTAGAAAAAATGCTATGAAGGAATCCTAATTAAAACGTTTCTAATTAAAACGTTTCCAAAAAAATCCTAATTAAAACGTTTCCAAAAACATTGAAGACAATTTCATGCAGACTACTCTAAATTTCTGACTTTTTCTGCTATGTTAGATTTTTCTGCAAAGAATAAGGTGGAAGGGGTATCTCATACCATCTTCCCTGCTTGAGAATGTTAATACCTGTTGAGAACTGTACAACAAACCCCATTCACTATTTAGATGTTGTATTGCTGTACCTGAATCCAACAGTTCTGGATGCAGCTAAATCTTAGTGGTTGAAGGCCCATAGCCAAAGAGTACTTTAATGTACATAAGGCCTTGGATGTGGCCACCATCTGAAACTGATTTGTTGTGAATAATTTGCTATGGGTCCAGGCAGAAGAAATTACAATGAGCTCACCCTCTCTGGTTTCATGACCAATGCTGTCGTGCATCCCATGGAAAAAAAAAACATTAGAAAAAAATCCTTTGAAACTGACATTATACTTGAGGTCATTGATGATGCCATAACACTTTAGATCTTCCTGTACATGAACTTCAAAAACTAATTAATACGTTTGATAATATCCTTCCTACTATTAAATTTACTTCAAAATGAGAAGTCAATAACATATTATTTTATCATGATATACTAATCAAATACCTACTTGCTAAATGTGAAACTATAGTTTATAGGAAAGGAAATATACACCACTAATATTAAAACCTCAACAATCTGCCAATCCATTAAATTATAAGATGTCAGCAATACACATACATATTTTACATGAGCTCATAGGTAAGGTTCAAATAAAGTATTGTTAAATAAAAAAATAATATACAAAATATGTCAGCAAGCTGGATGTGATAATAAGCTTATTAACCAAATTCGCAAAATGGTAAAACATAATATAAAGTATAAAACATGATCAAAACCTGCACAATAAACCCAAATACATTAATATTTTCCCATGTATAGAAGGCCTCTTTCATACTTTGAAAACCACATTATCAAACTATAGTTCAACTCTATAATACTAACCCTCAAGCAGCTGCTTGCTACCGAGGTCTAACAGGTGCTTCTCAGTTTATATGCAGTAGAGAAGGCTACCCTATGTCATTATGCATAAGATTAAAAAAAGCAAGTCTTAAATGACATAAATAAATTAAAACCGACTAGAGTATCATCATCATCCTCAAGCAGCCATGGCTTATGGAGGTCCAACCAGATTGTGCAATATAGTTCTCCAATCATATTTATCCTGAGCTACATCTGCTGCATCTGCCCACTGTACACCAATTCTAACAAGGTCCTGTTTGACATTGTCTGCCCACCGCATCCTAGGTCTCCCCTTCTTTCTGAGGCCTTTAGGCACACTGTTCATAACCCTATTCGCCAATCTATAATTATTCATACGGGCAACATGGCCAAACCAACGGAGTCTCTCTCTGCACAATATGCTGCTTAAAGGAGGTTGCAAACTCCTTTTCCTAATCTCATCATTAGTTACAAAGTTGAACCACCTAATGCCCAAGATACTGCGTAAGCATCTGGAATCAAAAGCATCTAGTTTCCTGTTATCTTGTTTACAAAGTGTCCAAGTTTCACTACCATAACTAACCCTAGAAAGAACCAAACTATTATACAGTCTAATTTTAGTCTTTAGGTGTATACGCCTATTTCTCCACAATCTCCATAGATTCTTAAAAGTCCCGGCAGCAATACCTATTCGTCTGTTAATCTCATGCCGCACATCACCAGTATCAGTTATATAGCTCCCAAGATATTTAAACTGTGACACCTGCTCAAGACTGCAACCATTCAGATTAACTGAATCACAACCTGCCTGACCAATTTTCATCACTTTAGTTTTCTCTCTGTTTATAACCAAACCTACTCTACTACCAGTCTCATCAACAGCTCGAATGAAAGAGTTAATCTCATCAACATCATTTGCCAAAAGAGCTAAATCATTAGCATAATCTATCAGAGATTTTCAGATCTCTAGACCATTTAAATCCAAAATCTTTCTCTTGCAGAGAACTTCACACAACATAATCAATAACCAAACAAAGAGTAAAGGATACAAATTGCACCCTTGTTGAACACCAGAAGCAATGCTAAACCAATTGTTACAATCTATACCAACTCTCACACATGACTCAGTGTCACTACAAAGAGAATTCATTATATTAACAAACCCATCTGGTATGCTATAAGATCTCATGATCAACCACAAATTATGGGTTGGGTTGTTTTACCTCTGAGCGGCACTTTTTTGCACACCATGGGCTAAATGGCCAGGTCACATGGACCCCGAAGGCTCAGAGAAAGTTGGGGGAGGGGACCCACTGGAACAGCTGTTGGGAGACAGATGGTAGCCTCCCGTCAAGGCCATCCAGCGTGTTCTTTAATGTGCACAGGGTATGGCTCTCCCGCACACGGGGCCACGGCTCCACAAATTATGACAATCATCCAAGTCAAAAGCCTTTTTGAAAGCTACAAAGTTAGTAACCACAGGTTTCTGGAACTCTAAATATTTCTTAAGAATCCTAATAGAACTAGCCCATTTGCTGTTAATTAATATATAATCAATCATATTTTTATGCAGCCCATCAGGTGAAACCCATGTTACTTATGTATGTTGCGGTGTTTGCAATAAGTGTTAGTTATTCTGAATCCATTGAGTTTACTTACCTGTAGGAGATGTTGCCCATTGCTATTGCAGCTACCAATACCAAAAAGGCCTATTACTTCTCCCCAATGGTCAGAGTCAGTACCAAATTTGGCATTGAAGTCACCTAGAACAAGGGTAATATCTCCTTTCTTGACAGAATTCAAAATATCCCGAAGTTGTCCGTAAAACCTATCCTTCTCATCCTCATCAGCATCCTCAGTGGGGGAATAGCAGCAGATAACATTCAAGTCTTTAACGCTTGTCTGAAATTTTGCTGTAAGAAACCTTTCATTAATGCACTCGTATCCTAGAAGAGCATCACTAGCACGTCTGCTGAGAAGCAGACCCACACCTTGGTGATGCTTATTGTCGTCCCTTCCTGAAAAGAGAAATTTAAGATTATTTTTAAGAATCTGACCTTCATCTGTCCATCTGGTCTCTTGCAAGCCGAGAATATCTAAATTATAATGGTGGAATTATTGTGTGAGGACATCAAGAGAAAAAGCTCTGTGCAGAGTCCTCACATTTCAATTACCTATGGAGAGAAATTGGTTAGTGGGATGTTTAAAGAAACTATGTTTATTGAGAGAGGGAATGCGACAATATGAAACAGCCCCCTAATCGCAGACATGGGGCAAAGACCCGTTCCCCCACTACTAAAGGCTGAAGCCATCTGCACTGGAAGACTTCCTCCAATGTAGAATTTGATGATGCCAATAGAAGCAATGAGTTCAGGTGCCTGAGATGACCTCTGCTCAGGATTATCCACCAGCTGATAAACATATCCTGTGAATCTATTCTCTTGGGGTTGTCAACCCACAGACAAACAGAAAACACAGCGGAAGATTTTCCCTCCACAGAAGCCCACCAGTGCAGCAAAATCAGGATCCATAATCAAACTCAGAGCCATATATCTGTCCAGTCCAGTGGGTTTATATGGTCAGCACCAGGACCCTGTGTGGTTGACCACTCCTCAGCAGGATAGAAAAAAAAAGAAAAGTAGCCATAGTTCTCCAGATCAGTAGGCCACACTAATCTGGCAGTTCTCCTCTTCTGTTCACTTCCACAAGAGAGTATCTCTTTTGTAAGGTACTAATGGTCTGCACCACGAGAAGGCGGGGTCGGACATTAGGTGCTAGGCCTGGCCGGTTCTATGCATTATCCCAGGGAATTGGTGCATAGCTCTCCTTACACATCCCCTATCACTTTGGACTCCACATTGCTCATCACACAATTGACTGCTAACCAGATTCTTAATTCTATTAAGCACAATCATGCAAAGAACTTTACCTGGAACAGAAAGTAGGCTAAAATCCCTATAGTTATCACAAGAACTGCAATCACCTTTTTTAAAAATAGGGATAATAACAGCTCTGGTAAAATCTTTAGGAACAGCACCTTTATCATAAAAGATATTCAAAATTTCAGTCATCCATGTGGCAATAGAAACATTCCCAGTTCTAAGCATTTCAGTAGTACTTTCATCTGTTCCTGGGGATTTATGTAGTTTAAGGTTAGAAATAGCCAAAATAACTTCAAACTTGATATAGGGCCAACATTAAAGCCAGTAATGCATCTATTCTCATTACAAAAAATAGGAGTAGAACTAACCACATTGTTTAGTTACATCTCTGAAACGCTGAGACCATTTAGCTCTGACAGAATCCTCACCTTTAATAACCTTACCTTGATGTAAGGTTATTTATTGAAGGTGAGGTTATCCTTCAAGCCAAAGATTCTTATCAGCTGCTAACTTATCCTTTACACATTTATTTAGCTCTTTGTAGTGCTTACTGTTAGGACTATTGATTAATCAATAGATTAATATGTAGGGTATTGATTAAGAATATTTCTGCAGTTCTTTCTTTACAAAATAAGCTCCAGTGCCTTATAACTCAAATAATTTTGCCTCCTTTGCTTGTTTACCGAAAAGAGTTAGTTTCAAGAAAAGCCTATATAAAATCGTCCCATTCTTCCTCAACTTCAGTAGTAAGCAAACCATAACTGTCATAATGCCTAAGTAAGCTTAAGCTAACATGGTAAATTTTTAGATATAACTTGGTCTTTTATCGATTTGCTCGATCAAGTAGCTGAACATGAAAATATTCAAAAAACCATAAAACCAATAACAGCTCTATTGCAAGCAATTTTAGAAAATTAGTCCACCCTTTGAGAGGTTAATTAAAAATACATATCTCACCCCCACAGAATAAGTTTTTTGTGTATTGTCAAAAACGTTTTATGTAATCAAATGAATCTAGAGGTATTCCAATTAGTAAATCAACCATTTATTAGGCCAATACAAACATATTTTTCAAGTTATGTTACTTCAAAAGTTCAATACCATATGGTAAATTTCAAAACAAGGACTGATGCAGAGACTTTTATCACACTCCTTGCACATGTACCTAGAATCAGTCCAGTTTTGGGGCTGTTTTGTAATGTTTTTACACACAATTTTAACAGTGTGTTTTTTCACACACACACTTCTTTGAGCTGCTTTTTCCCATCAATCAGAAGAGATGTGTAAGACATTTTCCAGTAACTGGAAAATGTCTTGCAGTTAAATGCAATGGATCAGGGGTTGCAGACTTCTTCCACCTTTAGATGACTTCCTTGGTTCACTGTAATATTCATTAAACTGGTGAATTACCTGCAGTCTGAAGTTGACTAGCTGAGGTTTTTTCCCAGTTTTCACCAGAAACAATTTGTATTCATTTATTACAGAAATGTCAAACAGATAAAAGAAAGGTTTTCATACCACTTCTTTGATTTTTTCATAGTTTCTGAGAAACTCATTTGAAGTCACTCTTGTGTACAATCTGAAACACAGGTAGATTTTACAATTTTTTGTCCTGCCTTTCTGTCAACATTATCTGTATTGACCATACCATCGTTATGAATTGAAGTCTACATATTCATATCATAATTGCCATAACATTTTACAGAAAGCAATTCATCACAAATCAATGACTCATGTTCATCTTTTTTAGTTTTCCGTGAAATTGCGGCACATTTTTTTGATTTGCTCTAACTGTCACACATTCACCTATTCTAAATATTTCAACAAATTACAATTTGTATATCAATTAAAACAAACAAATAATTCCCTTTAAATATGGCTCTAATAGTATTATTACATCGCTAGATATACAAAAGTCCTAATTTGCAACTTCTGTGGTAGAAGCAGTATAAACAATAATATCTAATATATATATAGCCTGCCTTGCAGTCACAAAGGTCAAATATTTTTATTCTAAAATGAGCTCTCTTGGAAGAAAACTTGTAACACTCAATCTACCCTTCCAAACTACCATACTTTCATCAATATATGGGTTTCTAAATGAGTAAAACACTTCTGCAATTCTTTTTCTCAAATGAACTTTTCACTTTTCAGCTTGTACAATCTCTCCTCTTAGGCTATTTATTGTAATGACAAAAGTGCAGCAATTCCTGAAATTGATCCAGAGGCAAAATTTTACCAAAAACTGGTATTGACAGTAATGGATGGGTTCACCAATAATCTTTCATTCTGTTTCTTTTTTACATGTGCCATCAACATCATTAAAGCAAAAAACAAATACAATTCCTGAAATGTGGTGTTCACTCATTTTTTCATTTTGGATATCTTTTTTACCTCAGTGTTTTTCATAACAAAATCATGATAATTATTAGTCTCAGTAACAGTGATTTTTACAATTTCACTGTCTAAAGAAAAAAAAAAGCTTGAAATAATCACTCTTAATTGACTTTTCACTGACACTGCAGTTATCACTGACAACACATTTACTTTCATCAATATCAAAATGTTGTTCAACAAGAAACTTTTTCCCCAGGTCCATTCAGTCCTTTTTTCTTGCTTTTTGGTCGAGAAACTTCATTATCACTTTCATCGTTGAACAACACTGAAGCACCCTCTTCTTAATTGCCAACAATGGTATGGTTAACAGCAACTTTAGCAGTATTATTGTCAAAATATTTAGTACTATCAAACTTATTGGTCTGTAAATGGTAGCTAGGCATAAACTGGAAGGCGAGCTGTGTACCAATCCCCAGTGATGATGGCACAGAATATTCGACCCTGACTTCTCATGACAGTTATTAGTACTTTTTAAAAGAAATATTTTCTTCTGGAAGGGAAAGGCAGGGTAGGGCTGCCAGTTCAGTATGGCCTACTGATCTGGTCTTCTATGTCCACTTTTTTTTTCCTTTTTTTCAGCCCTGCTATAGAGTGGTCAAATTCAAAGGGTCCTGCTGCTAACCATTTTTACCAACTACACTGGACTACAGATTTAAGCTTGATTATGGATCCTGGAGGGCATTTCTGTTGAGGGAGAATCTTCTGCCAAGTTTTCTGTTTGCTTGTGGGTTGCCAGCCCTAAGTGAACAGAGGCACAGGATACCTTATATCAGCTGGTGGATAATCCTGTTCAGATGCCATCGCAGGTGCATGAACCCTCACTTACCTAGTGGGCATCGCCAATCCTAAACTAGAGTAATGTGTCTTAGGAAGGTCTATGGCTCTTGAAAAGGTCTATTTGCAAAGGTGGTGCCTGAAGTTCCTACCAGCATGGGTGGCTTCAGCTTTACCAGTGGGGGAATCTTAACCCTCACTTAGTTAAGCACGCCATTCCTAAACTGGAGAAATGTGTCTCAGGTAGGTCTATGGCTCTTGAAAATGTTCACTTGAAAAGATGGTGCCTGAAGTTCCTACCAGTATCGGTGACTTCAGCCTTTAGTGGTGGAGGAACAGGTCTTTGCCCCATGCCTGAAATCAGGGGGCCATTTGCTATCATTGGCCCTACCTCTCTCAAAAACAGTTTCTTTAAAAATCCTACTAACATTTTTCTCTCTACAGGTATGTGGAATGTGAGTACGTTACATAGAGATTATTCTCTTGATGTCCTCACACAGGAATTCCAGCATTATAACCTGATATTCTAAGATTGCAAGAGGCAGATGGGAAGGTAAAGGTGAGACACTTAAAAATAACTTTAAATTTCTCTTTTCAGGGAGGAAGGTTGGAAAGCATCTACAAGGTGTAGGCTTGCTTCTCAACAGATACACCAGTTCTACACACCAGTTCACTCTTCTAGGATATGACTGCATTAATGAAAGATTTCTTAGAGCAAAATTTAAAACAAAAATTAAAGACCTGAATGTCATCTGTTATGCCCCCACAGAAGACTGATGAGAACGAGGATACATTTTACAGCCAGCTTCAGGATATTTTGAATTCTGTGAAGAAAGGAGACATTTCTCTTGTGCTAGATGACTTCAATGCTAAAGTTGGTAATGACTTTAATCTTTGGGCAGGAATTTTAGGTCCCTTTGGCATTGGCAGTTCCAATGGCAATGGGGAATGTCTCCTACAGGTACGTAAACTTAATGGTTTGCGAATAACTAACTCATACTACAAATACCAGGACATTTATAAATATACATTGGTTTCACCTGATGGGTTACACAGGAATGGGATAGATTATATTTTAATTAACAGCAAATGAGCTAATTCAGTTACGAATATCAGATCATACAGAGGAGCTGAAATTAGGTCTGAACAATTCCCCATTCAATTACATGACACGTGTGGGCTTTGTACCTCTTGTTATAACCTGGTGACATGTTGTCACAGTAGCACAGAAGATAGTAGAGTAGAGAGAGTAGTAAAGCACAGCACAGTTTAGAGATCAGTTTTAGTTTGGAGTTTGTTGAAGATGTTTGTAGTAAGAAATGATGTAGTATCTTCTTTATTGAAGTTTTGGTGAGTGTTTTTTGGAAATAAAATTGTTTGCTATTTTAAACCTTTTGAATCTTTACTAATTTTTTTCTCTTGAGCAATGTTAATTGTTTTGATTAGAACTAGCATTTAAATTTTGACAATCATTTAATATTTTTGAAATCTTACTCATTAATGCTCGCTGGTATTTTGAACCCTAATTAAACTTTATTTTTTCGCAATTTGTTAATTATTGCCTGGCGCCCGACTCAGCTATCCGGAGCATGAAAATAATTGGATCAGACAAAGGGTCCAAACTTTAAAAGTAATTCAAATCTTTGGAGTGTTACAGAGAGCATTTAAAAGAAGTGGCACAACGAACAGGGACGTGCCAGTAGTAAAAGATAGTGGTCCAAGAAGAGGGACTGTATATTTGTGTATAAATTGTGTATGTTATTTAATCTGATTGTCGAAGATAGTAATTTTTGAGCTCATTAGTTGTATGTACTATTTATAGATTTAACGGCAGCTTAAGCCAAAAATTTTTGTGGTGCAAGAAGCTTAACTTTTTTGTGTATTAGTCAAAGGTACTGAAGTTTCAGAACAGTTATTGCTGATAATTAAGATATTTATTGTATGTAACGATTAGAAGTGTCCAGACACACACATACATAGGCACGATAGAAAAACTTTTTCGATAAGCAAATTTATATTTTTGCAAGCTTAGTTGTAGCTTTAGTATTGTTGCATAGCAGTACCTTTGAATGCTGCTCAAGATTAAAAAAGGCTTCAAAATTTCCAAAATTTAAAATTTTGGCAAACCACTAAACATGTCTGCTAGCAATATGGCCGATTCTGCCATAATGACTCCCGACTTAGAAAGGGTAAAGGGTAGGTTGCAGGATGTAATGATGGAAGCAGAAGTGCTAATGAATCTGCTTGATGATCATCGGGAGAAAAGAGGAACGACAACAACCCCTAAATTTGCTAACAATGCTACATCAGCTCACCAACATAGAAACTTTGAATGTAAGGTACCATTTTCTGTTCCGTCAGAAGCAAGTGATAGAGCAGAGTGTTATCAACCGCCACAATGACGATTTGCCAATCCATCTATTAACTATAGTTCTTATGTTAATTGGCCTTTACCTGAGATAAGGTTCGACGGTTCAGAACGTCCATCATCATGGACATTTGTCAAGTCCATATGGAGGAGCACTTCCGTTTACATGAAGTGCCAAGCGATTAAAAAGTTGTTTTAGCAGTATCTTGTCTAATTGGATGTGCTAAGCAATGGTGGAATAACGTAGGATGTCGTCATGGAATTGAATTTTGTGAAGAGTTTAAAAATGAAATCATGGACATATATCTGGCTCATAATGATTTTACAGAACTAGCTACAGAGTTGTTTTCACGAAGACAAAGGGAAAGAGATGACATAGAAAAATTTATCTGGGGTACAGTAGAGTTATACCAGCTGTACAATGCTGATGCCACTGAAATTGATATTGTAAATTGCATATTGTCTCAATTGCTTTTGCCAATTAGAGAATTCCTAGAAGTACGAAATGTGAACTCAATTTCAGATTTAGTCAAATTGGCTTGGCAATATACTGCAAGAAGAGAATCTGCAGCAACTGCATTAAATCAACAATGGATGCAATCCCTGCCAAAGCAGTGCTATCAGGTTGAGTCTCGTAGAATGACTCCCGCACGACCGGAAGTTACACGGTCCCGACAATTTGCGCCGAACGTGCCTAGAACTATAGAGAACGAACAAAGCAGAAAATTTGATCCACATCAAGCTTCGAACAATGATACTAGACCTAAAACTTTTTTAAGAACAATAGAGAAACTTTCAGATGTGATTTGTGTGGCCGACTGGGACACATGGAACAATATTGTTATCGAAGGAATAAAAATTCGGGAAACTTGAATTAGGATCTTTGAAGCGACAGGCCAGAGTTCCTCAAGAAAAGCCCTCTCATGAGTTAAGTCTTGCTACTGTGGGTATACATAATGTCCTACATTTACCTTTTGTGAAGCTTTATCATGATAAGACCGAATTCATAGCTCGCATTGATACAGGAGCTGATATTACATGTCTACATAAGAAAGTATGGGATAAAATTCAGAAAAGTTCTAAACTGAAATTGCAGCCGTGGTCTGGTGGACCTTTGAACTTAGCTTGTGCTTCCAAGCAGTGTTTTCCACAAGGAACTGTTGAGTTACCTATCACTTTAAATAATGTGGAGATAAGACTTGAATTCTTAGTAATAAGTGAATTATTATATGACTCTTTAATAGGAATAGATGCTATATGAAAACACTTGATTGAATTTGATTTTGCCAATACTATTTCACTGAAAGCAACAATGAAAGAAAAACTTGATATCGATCAGATAAAATCAGATATTAGAAAACATGCTGACAGCGCTCATTTGGATAATAGCGAGAGAGTTAAATTAGAAACTCTGCTCAATGCTAATTACGAACTTTTCAACAACAAGCCTGGCAGATGTCAGATTTTGGAGCATCATATCGACACAGAAAATAGTAGGCCTGTTTATAGCAAACCATATAATTATCCTCCCAGTAAAGAAGAAATAGTTTCAAAGCAAATTAAAGAAATGTTAAAGGATGGGATAATAGAACCAAGTTTTAGCCCTTGGGCTTCACCAGTCATTCTCGTTAAAAAGAAAACTGGTGATTTGAGATTTTGCGTGGACTATCGAAAACTAAATGCTGTTACAGTCCCCGATAGATATTCACTACCTATTATTCAGAATCTACTAACACAATTGGCAGCAAGAAATTTATTAGCACACTAGATTTGTCTTCAGGATATTGGCAGGTGTCTGTATATCCACCAGATCGGCCCAAAACTGCTTTCCTCACAAAAGATGGATTATTCCAATTTCGTTGCTTACCATTTGGCTTATCAGGAGCACCCGCCATGTTTCAACGTCTTATGTCCGTGGTTCTGGGTGATCTAAAAGGAAAAATTTGTGAAGTATACTTAGACAACATAGTTATTTTTTCTACTGATTTTTCAGAGCATCTACCTGATTTAAATTTGGTATTTGCAAGGTTAAGAGAAGCCAGACTCACCATAAAATTGTCTAAATGCACATTTCTCTGAGAAGACGTTCAATACCTCAGTTTCAATGTTAATACAGATGGAGTAAGAACATTACCTAATAAGGTCGAAGCCATAAAACGATTTCCCACACCGCTCAATTCGAAACAACTTAGTAGATTTCTAGGAATGTGTGGTTGGTACCGACAATTTGTTCCTAATTTTGCTAATTTGGCTGAACCTTTATGTGAATTATGCCGAAAGGGAAAATGGTTCCACTGAACACCTGTTTGCAACACAGCATTTCAGACCTTAAAAGATGCATTGTGTCATGCTCCTGTGTTGGCCTTGCCACAGTTAGGCAAACCTTTTAATATCTACACTGATGCTTCCGATGTCAGTCTCGGTGCTGTGCTGAGCCAAGTACAGAATGACAATTGTGAACACGTTATCATGTATGCCAGTCGCAGTTTGAGTCACACTGAAAGAAACTATACAGTGACTGAAAAAGAATGTCTAAGCATAATATGGGCTCTAGAAAATTTTAAAGTACAATTAGACACGTCCGACATTGCTATTTTTACCGACCATGCTGCTTTACAATGGGTGGAGACATCCACCAATCTAACAGGTCATCTAATGCACTGGGCATTTCACCTACAAGAATTCAATTTCAAGGTCGAGCACCGAAAGGGAAGTGCACATCAGCTACCAGATGCATTATCCCGTGCTCCTGTGTGGCCAGCAGAAGTTACACCAGAGCTCGAAGATAAGCCTTTTGCTCCCTCACTCGCCACAATAGTTCCCATCAAATAGAAAGAACACTTAATTAAGGAACAACAAAGAGATTTAGAATATGGAAACGTGTACCATTATTTGAAAACTGATGAATTACCTCTAGATCCTAGTATAGCTTCAAGTATTGTTGGAAGAGCCAGACATTTCAGATTAATTAATGATATTTTGTACTACTGCAGACGACAGAGTCAAACAGGCAGTTATCGCCCATTTATTCCCAAGAATTTAAGAGAGTACGTACTCCAAGAATTACATGATGTGCCTTCAGCCGGACATTTAGGTACATGGAAAACATATCAGAAAGTGGCCAAAAGATCATATTGGCGAGATTTGAAAAAAGACGTAAAAACCTATGTAGAAACATGCTTAATTTGTCAAACCACAAAATTCGATCAGAACCGTCCTTGTGGTCTTATGAAAATCACAACCTCCAATGAACCCATGGAATTAGTTGGATGGATTTAATGGGCCTGTATCCACAAACGCAAGCGGGATCCCAATATATTCTAGTGTTAGTAGATTATTTTTCAAAATGGGTCGAAATATTTCCCATTAGAAATGCAACAGCAACAATCGTAGCAAAGATATTTGTAAATGAATTTATATGCAGATACAGGGTACCCAAGAGTATAGTTTTGGACAATGGGCCCCAATTCATTTCAAATGTGCTTGCTGAAGTATGTAAAACATTTCAAATAAAATACATATATACAACTCCATATCATCCACAGTCAAATTTGACTGAAAGAATAAATCGAAATATTGGTAGGATGATAGCTGCTTATGTTGAAAATAAATATAGTACCTGGGATAAATATTTGAAACAGTTTTCCTTTGCTTTACACACTTCATTACATGAAACCACCAAATTCACGCCTTCAAGGATATTTCTTGGGAGAGAGTTGACATTACTCTGGGACAGACTCATTGGCCAACCTGCATCTACACAATCCATTGAGTTTAGAATGGAACAGCATATTGGAGACATTTCAAAGACACAAAATAATTCCCTACGAGCACAACAAAAGCAACGAGAGGATTATAATAAAAGATGACGACATATGGAATTTAAAGTAGGTGAGAAGGTCTTTATTAAAACACATCATAAGAGTGATAAAGAAAGCAGATTCATAAAGAAATTTGCACCATTAATATGCTGGACCATATATTATAAGGAAGAAACTTTCTCCTCTCCTGTATGAATTGGCCAATATGACCACTAATGCCTCAGTGGGATACTTTAATATCGTAAATATCAAAAGATACAACCATTCTATAGAATTTTCCAGATCAAAAGTGGATACTCCACAACAAACCCAGGAGAATGATGGCTCTGATGATGATGATGTTGAACCTTTACCAAGCAGAAGAGAAAAGAATAGGTTAGATTACCACACATATATTACACATATTATTACACACGACAGGACAAAGACTGACAAAGCCAGATTCAGCTGTTCCATCGACGTCAAGAGCGTGACGAGATATCAACGAAACAACCAGATCCTGCACAGCAACAACCGGCAGCGAAGCAGTCAACATAGCTGAGATGACGTCATGAGCAAGATCTTCAGCAACACTTTTACTTGAAGTAAGCAAACGACGATGGAAAGATGTCATCGGAACCTGACTGGATGATTTATCGCAACGGAGTGCCAACAATGAAAATTTAAGTATATTATTATTCTTCCACTTGGCACTTATTGATTTATAAATGTTCCCTTTTCTCTGGAACAGATGAAGACGAAGAAGAACGAAGAAGCTTTATTGTGATTTATATAGTTAGCAATGTTTAATTTCTTGTTGAAACTTTGGAGTTTCAATATTAATTTTCGGAAAGTGAAATTACTGTAGTTCGAGTTTATACTGTGGGAATAGAATTTTTTTGTATTCTTGTTCATCAAAGTTCTAGTTGTTATATTGTATTAACGTGATTTAAAAGGTATTTTTGTAGTTTTTTTTCATTTCAGCTGACTGATAGCTAAAAATTTGTAAGTCGATATTGGGAAGTTTAGAAATTGTAAAATGTTTATGGATATGAGTGAGGAGAGTGAAAGAGAATTAGTGATTTAATATTTTTTCATTTTTAAGAAGAATTTTGTATTGTAAAGTAAAGTGCATTCCCAAGTGAATTTATGTATGAAAAAAAATGAGATTCATGTAAAAAGTGATTGGCTGAAATGCTATCGTCATATATTATAAATTATTTACACATTTTTTTTCTTTATTCTTAGATACGATGTTATGTATATGTGTTTAAATCTGTTCAGTGTCATCAGTGACATTTATGTGTCAATAATGCGTAATTTTTGGGATTACATTGGCAGCATTTATTTGTATATATATGAGCTGACCATGATGATGACTGCAGAATTTTTTTTTGGGGGGGTACCTTTTTGGAGCTGTCCCCAAATGGACAAGTTTGGTGACCAAGTTGTTACCAGCATAACTCCTTTGGGAGGGGGATGTTTAGGCTCTGAAAGGGGAGGTAGCTAATTATTGTTTTATTTCAGCTAGCTCGTGATTGCTGTGTATAGGTGAAGAATTAGCGGATGATTGCAATCCCACTTGTTTGTAAAAATTTGTATTTTCTTAGCTTCGCATACTGATGTAATTAGAAGAATTTTCGAATACCCTTTTTTTTATGTGATTTAGGAGAAGAATTTTGCTTTCATATATTTTTTGATTGAGGTTAGGGGATCAGCAGAAGTTATCACCCCGCTTGCAACATATGTAATTGAATTTTTTTTTTAATTTTCTTGTCTTTAACCTTTCTAGAAGTTAAGCAGTATAGGAGTGCATTAACCCGTTTTTTCTGTACAGTTCAAGTTATGCCAATTTCAAGTTTGTATCAGAATGTGATACTAGGTAGGCTGATGATGCTAACATACAATTAACTGCCACAGCCATTGGTATATATTTACACTAGGTTAGCTGCAACACACTTTTGTTAGGAGATTTGGGAGGAGGTACCTTTGGTTGTGCTGGAAAATTGTGTCCAAAGTAAGAATAGATCATCTTACCAAAATTTGCGTAAGCATACTTTTACTTATTTATGTTCAGCCATGTGTAAATGACATGAGACATCCTTTTTTTCAAAATTTGCTTGTCAAAATCTGTTAGGTCAAATCTTTTGACTCCCTTTGGAAGGGGGAGTTGTGATGCCTCCTCATTCACTTTTACTTTACCTTAACCAGTTTTGTTTAATTTACGTTATATTTATCATTTTGGGGATTTTTATTTCCTTTTTGGCATCACAGCGCTCATTTACAAGAGTTAGGAGTTGTGCATGCGCAACTCCGAACTTTCGATTGTCACTTGCTAAAGCGCGTGCACAAGGACATGCCCACTCTTGCGTCATAGCTTGCACTGCTCGTCAATTTATGCAAATGTCTTTCCTGGTGTGCAACATGACACGTGTGGGCTTTTGTACCTCTTGTTATAACCTGGTGACATGTTGTCACAGTAGCACAGAAGATAGTAGAGTAGAGAGAGTAGTAAAGCACAGCACAGTTTAGAGATCAGTTTTAGTTTGGAGTTTGTTGAAGATGTTTGTAGTAAGAAATGATGTAGTTTCTTCTTTATTGAAGTTTTGGTGAGTGTTTTTTGGAAATAAAATTGTTTGCTATTTTAAACCTTTTGTATCTTTACTAATTTTTTTCTCTTGAGCAATGTTAATTGCTTTGATTAGAACTAGTATTTAAATTTTGACAATCATTTAATATTTTTGAAATCTTACTCATTAACGCTCGCTGGTATTTCGAACCCTAATTAAACTTTATTTTTTGGCAATTTTTTAATTATTGCCTGGCGCCTGACTCAGCTATCTGGAGTATGAAAATCATTGGATCAAAGGGTCCAAATTTTAAAAGTAATTCAAATCTTTGGAGCGTTACAAGCATTTCAGTGACGTTCTAAACAATGTGGTTAGTTCTACTCCCATTTTTTGTAATGATGATAGATGCATTACTGGCTTTAATGTTGGCTCTATAACACAATCTGAAGTTATTTTGGCTATTTCTAAACTTAAACTTCTTAAATCCCCAGGGGTAGATGAAATTACTGCAGAAATGCTTAGAGCTGGAAATGTTTCGGTTACCACTTGGATGACTGAAATTTTGATTTTTTTTTTATGATAAAGGCATGGTTCCCAAGGATTTTACCAGAGCTATTATTATCTCTATTTTTTAAAGAAGGTGATCACAGTTCTTGTGATAACTATAGGCTCTCTGTTCCAGGGAAGGTTCTTTGCATGATTGTACTTAATAGAATAGAATCTGGTTGACAGGCAATTGCATGATGAGCAATGTGGATTCAGAAGTGGTAAGGGATATGTGGATCAGATATTTTCACTTAGGCAGATTCTTGAGAAATGTTTAGAGTTTCAGAAACCTTTGGTTGCTATCTTTATAGATTTCAAAAAGGCTTTTGACTCTGTTGATCGATATAATTTGTGGTTGATTGTTAGATCTTATGGAATACCTGATAAGTTAGTTTGTGTAATGAGAGCTCTCTAAAATAACACTGAGTCACGTGTGCGAGTTTGTACGTCTAGCAGCAATTGATTTAGCATTGCTAGTGGAGTTAGACAAGGGTGCATTTTGTCTCCTTTCCTCTTTAGTTTAGTTATTGATTATGTAATGTGAAATTCTTTGCAAGGAAAAGATTTTGGCCTTAAATGGTCTGGAGATTTCAAAATTTCTGATTTAGATTATGCAAATGATTTGGTCCTATTGCCTAATGATGTTGATGAGATGAATTTTTTTAGGGCTGTTGATGAGACTGGTAACAGAGTAGGTTTGGTGATAAACAGAAAAAAGATTAAAGTGATGAAAATTGGTCAGGCAGATGGTGCTTCAGTTGCTTTGAATGGCTGTACTATTGAGCAAGTGTATTGGTTTAATTGTCTTGGAAGCTATATAACAGATACTGGTGATGTGCGGCATGAGATAAATAGAAGAATAGGGATTGCCACTGGGACTTTTAAGAATCTATGGAAAGTATGGAAAAATAGGCGTATACACCTAAAGACTAAAATTAGGCTGTATAATAGTTTGGTTCTTTCTAAGGTTAGTTATGGTAGCGAAACATGGACTCTTTGTAAGCAGGATAGCAAGAAACTTGATGCCTTTGATTCTAGATGCTTATGCAGTATCTTGGGCATTAGTTGGTTTGATTTTGTAAGTAATGATGAGGTTAGAAGAAGGAGTCATAAACCTCCTTTGAGCAGCATATTGTGCAGAGAAAGACTCCGTTGGTTTGGCCACATTGCCCGTATGCATAGCTGCAGATTGGCAAAGAGGATTATGAACAGTGTACCTAAGGGTATCAGAAAAAGGGGGAGATCTAGAATCGGCCTAGAGTGGCCAAATGCAGCAGCTGTAACTCAAAAGAGACGTATCTGGAGAGGAAAATTACACAGTTTGGTTGGACCTCCATAGCCCATGGCTGCATGAGGATTTTGTATGCATTTATGTATATATTCCCCCATTTATTTAACATGTTGTGTGGATAGCCTGCTTCTTTAGCTTTGTTTTTTATATATGTTAACTCATTTTGTAGTGATGTCATTTTTGAGCAATAGCAGTATGCTCAAATGAAATGTGGATAAATACTTGATCGTTTATATTTCCTGGGGTGCACTGAATCAGCAGGTATAAAATTAGGAATATACATGGGTTTTCTATATACTGTGTTTTTGCAGTATTTATTTTTTCTAGTGATTAAAATATCTAAACATGGTAATTTATAATTTTCCTCAGATTCGTATGTAAAGTTAATGGAAGGTATTACACTATTAAATGTATTAATTAGCTCTTGCAGTAAATCTAAAGGATCTGGCCAAAAAAAATCAATATATCGTCAACATAATGCATATATAGTGATGGTTTGTATGTTGCTGTTGAAATAGCAACACTTTCAACATGTCACATGACAACATTGGCCATGAGTCCAGACAGAGGGGATCCCATTGGGACCCCTCTGTCTGGAGCCATGTCCGATGGTTGACATTATAACAGTTAGAGATTGCCAGATCCAGATCTCTCGTATGCTAAAGTACTCCATGGCCATGGGTCTGGCCACCAAGAGCCACTCAGCTATTAGCCGCATCGCTGCATCTGGCACAGATGTGCTAGGATACAGTGATATGATGTCTAGCAAGTGCATAGTTGTGCATTCTGTAACAATTGCATTTTATATTAAGGTTATCACTTGATGGCAGGATTTTAACGTGTATTGTGTAGGTGAGAAGATATATTGATTTTTTGTCCATATCCTTTAGATTTACTGCAAGGGCTAATTAATACGTTTAATAGTGTAATGCCTTCCATTAACTTTACATACGAATCAGAGCAAAATTATAAATTGCCATATTTAGACATTTTAATCACTACAAAAAATAAATACTGCCAAACCACGGTATATAGAAAACCCATGTATATTCCTAATTTTATACCTGCTGATTCAGTGCACCCCAGGAAATATTAACGATCAAGTATATATCCACATTTCATTCGAATATACTGCTATTGCTCAGAAATGACATCACTACAAAATGAGTTTACATATATAAAAACCAAAGCTAAAGAAGCAGGCTATCCACAAAACATGTTAAATAAATGGGGGGGAAATGCAAAATATAATGCAATAAAAAGTTCACAACCACCACCAAATCAAGAAATTGACAAAAAAAATATATGCTAAACGTTTTCCATATATGAAAAATATTACCAAATCAAAGCAAAATATTCTTAAAAAATACAATATCACATTAACAACTAATATAATACACACAATTAAAGATGCAACAATAAATGATAGAGACAAGAGACTACCAACAGGTGGCATTTTCGAAATAATTATTCCGGATACACTGCATGTTTTACGGGGAAAAGATAAATATATCGGTAAAACTTGTACACAATTCAAGAATGCAAGAACAATATAATGGCATCAGAAAAGGAATTCAAAACACCGCCCTTGTGCAGACTGTAATACATAATTAATTAGAAATAAATAAAATTGACTTTAAACCAATAGCAGCACCAAAAACAAAATCTCTATTATTATATGCGAAAAAATTTTTGATCCACAAAACTGTAATCAAATATGCAACACAGACATTGCACCCCTTTCTGCGGCACGGAATCTCTTGATGTAGCATGTGGTGTGCACACGCACTACATGTCAGACCATACGACACATGACGTAAAAGCAAGATGAGTATAAAGGCACATGACACAGCACGTGATAAGGCACATGACACGGACACTTAAGAGCCAAGCTTTGAAGATGCCAAGTAACTGAGTATTGGTGAAATGCATTGCTACTTTGAGATACTATGTAGCCTGCACAGTTTTTAACATTTTGATGTTAAAATGCATAGTGCATTAATGTTTTTAAGAGTTTCAGAATAAGTCACATAACTCTGAGTGTGGTGCATCGTGCTATGTACCAGTATAAGCACAGAGAAGTAATAATTCACACTAGCAGAGGAAGGGTTATAAAATCTATCAATGATTTACCAAATTTACCAAAATATCTGCCAATACCATCTATTGCCAGACAGCAAGAAAGATCTTCTCTACAAATCGAATCTCCTTGTGTGAACCTTACATCAACAACTACTATCTTCGACATCTTGCTGTGCTTTCTAAATGGACTGGTCTTGGAAAATGGAATCATTATCAACCTTGAACATCATATAGCTGACTTCTACATCCAGCAAAAGTTGAATTCCAATGCCGCTGTACCAGCCAACTATTTTTGGCAACTATTTTTATATTATCCTTATTCTAGATTCCCTTTGCATTAGAACTCAAAGAACAATAATGAGAGTTAATGATAATCTGAGTATAAGCCACATAAGAAAATGTGAAATGAAATAATTCTGGCTATAGGACTTATCAGCATAGCATAATCACCAACTCTTGTCAAAGCACACCTCATTCTTATGAATGGATGTTTTAATGAACTTTAGAATTATGTAACAGTTTAAATCATGAATTAAATTAATATCTATTGTAGCTGTGTTAGATTTATTTATTGAAATTAATGGAGAAATACCATATTTAGACATTACGATTGAAAAGAAAATACCTAAACATAGGTGACAATCACAGCCTTACCTTGTTGACATTTTAACGTCAATATATAAATAAATATTTAGATGAGCCGGCATTAGTTCAATTGGTAAGAATACTCTGGCATGTTTCTGGAGAAATGCGGGTTCAAATCCCGTATGTTGGCAAAATTTTTTCCACAAAATATTTATTGATATACTGAATTTAAAATGTCAACCAGGTAATGCTGTGATTGTCACCTATGTTTAAAACATTAATAACGCTAAACAGCATGAAAAGACTTTATTATTTCCATCTTACTCAGCGCAATATAAAAAGAAATAGTTCCCACCTGTCGATCATAGATGGCACTAATGGTAGGCACCGGAAATCATTGGTGAAGAGTTTAAAGTCTTAAATTAGTGGAAAAAAGATAAGCCAGAATTAGTTCAATCGGCTAGAATAATCTGGCACATTTCTGGAGAGATGCGGGTTCAAGTCCCGTATGTGGGTGAAAATTTTTCCACAAAATATTTAAGAAAATACCTAAATGTGAGTTGGAAGTCCAAAAACCAACTTTTATCCCTAATTTAATCCCTTACACATCCACTCATCCTATCACTTATAAAAAAATCTTCCCTTTTACCCTATTTTTTGCATGCTTATCAACATAATTCACAAAAAAACTCATTGAAACAAAAATTGGAATTTATATATAAAATAGCGAAAGAAGTCGGATATCCTAAAAAATTAGTACAAAGATTACATACAAAAGCAAAATTCCAAAAAAAAAACAAGATTCGTAATCTAAACTTTACCAACAAAAATACAATAAAATATGGACATAGTTTTCATATACCAATGGGATAACTAAAACATTAAGCAATGTCTTAAAAAAATATCAAATAAATTTACCACACACTGTACCTCAAACTATAAAAAAATTAGTATAAAAATTAGGGATAAACTTTTCACCACAGGGGGAGTATATACAACATAAATATATTGGTCTCTAAAAATAAACTTGAGGGAAAAAATAATTATATAGGTTGGGTTGTTTTACCTCTGAGCGGCACTTTTTTGCACACCATGGGCTAAATGGCCAGGTCACATGGACCCCGAAGGCTCAGAGAAGGTTGGGGGAGGGGACCCACTGCAACAAGCTGTTGGGAGACAGATGGTAGCCTCCCATCAAGGCCATCCAGCGTGTTCTTTAACGTGCACAGGGTATGGCTCTCCCGCACACGGGGCCTCGGCTTAACGTCCCATCCGACGGACGGCGGCTTTCCAAGTCCATCGGTGTCCCCTACTGACCGTGGGCAGGGCGGGGAATTTTGCGGAGATAAATCTCAACGCTGACCCAGCTGGGACTCGAACCTGGGAACTACAGATTACGAGCCTGACTGAGCCACCCCCGCCCCTAATTATATAGGAAAAACCTACAGAACATATGAGCAATGTATGACAGACCATAGGAATGATATTAAAAATAGAAAACCAGTCTTAATGCAAACAATACTTGACAACAATATAAAAGTAAATAAAGTTTAATATAAACCTCTAGTAGCTCTCCTAATTAAATTTCAATTGCAATATGCAGAAACACTAATGACCAATTTACATAAAGAAATAGTGTGCAATACAGAAATACCCATCCTTCCCACAGCATGGAATCTCCTCCTGTGTGAGCCATTGAAAACTCAAGTTGCACAGTTCAACAATAATGAATAGAGAGACGAGTATAAATATCCTGAGGCAGTTTCTGATGTACTGCACTCATACCTGAGGAAGCCCCGAGATAGGAGGGAGCGAAACACATTGTGATGTTGTTGTGTAGTTCCCTTTTAAAAATGTTTTAACGTTGAATTAATTATGCGTTAGAAAACTCTTCCGAGTAAGGCCTACTTTTTGGATGTAAGGCTCACTTGAACCAATCAGGTATACCCACATTCCAAGCTAGTTGGGACCTTTCTACAACTCCGAGCGCAGAACTTTATTAAATACATATGTTGTTTTTGACCTGGCTTGGAGCTGTCTTTCTTGTTGCTAGGCAAAGTTCTGCAGGAAAATGAAACTCCTGACTCACCCTAACCAATCAAGTCCCTATAGCAATTTTTGACTGGGGTTGTTTGTGGATGAGATCTAGAACCTCCTCGATGTGTTTGTTGCCTATCTTCAAACCATTTTCTGCATAGTCAATGCAACTTGTGTGAATAGTAGATACACTACATTTCACACAAGTTGGAAATTCTTGATGTGAAAGATTGCCTTCTCTCATGCCAACAATATGCCTTCTGGTGAACTTGCTCTACTGGAAATATAGAGCTCACATCAGTCTGCATGACATATTTTAAAAACACCTGCAGAAGAGCTGATAAGCTGAACATGGCTACTGACCCTTTCAATACCTGTTGGAAGTAGGCAGAAGCAGGATTCGTCAGTAAACACTATGTTGTACCATTCATCATGACACTGCCACCACTCAATGTACTACTGTAGTCTGGCTACTTTGTGTTGGGGTGTCAGAGGTAGTCTGAGCAATGGCCTACTGGTGTGCAGTCAAAATTGTAATAAACGGTATCAAACTATTACTGCCAACATTGGACCTTTCCAGAATGTTCTCATTGGCCTGTAGCCAATATAACTGCACCAATAACCTTGAAATCACTTCTTCAGTAGTAGGTGCTAAACATGCCCCATACAAGTCCAGACCTTATTCTATTCCTTCTCTGTATTTTGATTTTTGTGAACAGCAGTGTATTTCTTATAACTTTTATTTACGTTATCTGTAAATTTACACTTCAGAGCAGGTCCTGCCATCCTCTCAGACCTTCTACTATGGCATATAAACTGACAGGCTCCTGTCAGACCTCTGTGGCAAGCAGCTGCTTGAGGGGGTATTTATTTTTTATTTTTATATTATTACAAGTGCAAAGTGATACCATAATAAAATCCACTTTAAGTAACCTGTCAGTAACATGATTTACTGTGTAGCTGAAATGAAACTAAAAGCAGAGTTAAAACTGTTGTTTTCATCAATTGGCCTCATCGAATAATATTACAAAAATATAAATGATATAATGACCCCAACTCTGTGCATGGCCGAGAGGGGCCAACAAATGGGGAGAAGTTCATCTTGGTAATATGCATTGTGCTTTCTTTCTCCTTTAAAATGTGTAAATTTCACAACAATGGCTATAAAGTGAACAAATGACTTAGTAACCCTCTCTGGAGGCTTCTTGCCTTTCCCTATGCTGACTTAATCCACAGCCAGGAAGACAGAAATAAACTTCATATAAAAAGTAGACAGACAATTTTTCTGCGATTAAACATGCACAATATAATCACATATTTGCATACAATTAACAATCTCACAAGGCTCACTTCTGCCAACTTTAGGCACCTTCAAATGAGAATCTATAATACTCTGAGCTATCATGCACTAACTAGGCATTTTATGGGAGGAGAGAGACAGAAAGATAATAGTAAGGATACTTAAACTCCTAGGATTGCTTGGCCACTCTGGAATATTTCCTGGATCTCCACAACTTCCTTTTCGATATCACAGTCATTTTTATGGCTTGTCATTATGGAAAGAGGCAACTTATTGTTGTAGATGGCACAGAACTTTTGTTTCCCTTACTGTTCAATCACAGTCAACTGCTTGCCAACAACTCATGCTCCATGCAAGAGACATCTTCCACATAACCTTCTTGATAGCGAATACCTGAGCTTTCTCCTCACTTCTATCCTTGTCTCTTTTCTTTCTTCTACTCCTTTTCTACCTTCTGCCACTCGTAGCTTCACTTCTTTTATGTCTTCCATTACTGATTGTTGGAACACTGCTAAATGCACAGGCAAATGAACATGACAGGGAGAATGCACCTGTCATAGGATAATGTCATGGTCTGCCTAATTCATCAGTCTCCTCCCTAACACAGGCCATGTGGTGGCTTTAGAACTTAGTGAAATTGTATTGCAAATATACAGTTATGACAATAAACCAGAAGTTATAATGTGATTATAATTGATGTTCCTTTTCAAGCACATAACTAGAAAATATTTTCAATAGTTCATCGATAAGTTACATAATGCCTCTTGGATTATGAGAGTGGAGCTTAGTTTTAAATGTGGCTTCTGAGTGGTTCAGGGTTATGGTTATATTTCCTTGTTTATGACATATGATAAAATATAATGAAAACTGCCTTACTTTGCATGTAAAATCGTCAATTGTGGTGATTAACCCTTCCAGTGTCCAGCCTGAAAAACTGGTTTACATCCAGAGGTCAAATTTAACTTTAGAACTTTCTTTTTGCCAAATAATTAGTGAAAGGAATTATGGCATGTAATATGCCAAATTAATCAACATTTAATTCTGGATTTTCTGAAAATAAAATATTTAACAAAAAAGACCATATGTTTCATTTTAAAAGGACTTTTTTAGAGTCATGTAGTAAAAAAAATGCATCTGGCAATACAAATAAAAATTTATATTAAAAAAAGCTAATAGACAGAAATGATTTATAATACACATGAATAGAAAGAAAGGCTATTTATTTCTAAATAACAAAAAAAAATTTCTTGTTTAAAGTAAACATTTCTTCCATTTTGAAATTTTTTTCTCCATACTATACTTTGAGAAAAAGTCCAGACTTGGACTTGTTGCAGTCCAATAAACAAGTCACATTTAGAATATTTTTAATAAATAACTAATCAACAGAAATAGCTCATGTTATATATCAAATTAAAAAGAATTTAATTCTGAATTTTATTGAAGTAAAAAATTTGAACACTGTAGTAACATATTAATTTTAATAACAATTTTTACAGTGATATACCAAAAAAAAGTACATATTTCATAATTACTTCCAAAATCTTCCATTTTTAAAAAGTAGCAGTTCTTTGTTAATTATAAGGAGAGTTTAAAAACGTTACGGAAAATTTTGTTGATAATAGTTCAAATCAAACTTCTGAGCTTAAATTAGGGGATTGCTTCAGCACTGAGTAATGTTAACAAACAAATTGGCAATACCTTATATAACTTCTAAGAAATGGCAAACAGATGGCTTTAACAAATTATTTATGTCATAATTTAATAAAATATGCATCAAATAAAAAAAGAAAATATTATTTATTAAGCTTAAATTACATATTTTTATAAGACATCTAATTAAAAATATTTAAAATGGCAATTTTTATTTTTTTTTAAATTGTTTTCTTTTATTGTATTAAAAACGGATATATACGTTCTGGACACTGGAAGGGTTAAAATAATAAAGAATACCTTAAATAAATGAAAAAGAAAAAAAATCAAACCAGCACCTTGTAAAAATGGTTCTGTTGCATCACCTTTAATCCAGCCATGCCTCTAAGAGGAAGGAGGTTAGTGATTCTGTTACATGGGGGAAGGAGATGGAAAAAAAAAATCACAAAAATGGAAAAATGCTGAATAAAGTTAAATTGCTTTGATTTTTCTCAATCAGGATTTTTCATGCCTTTTAAGGCAGCATCAACTTCTTATATTGTAACGCTCCAAAGAAATGAAATACTTTTAAAGTTTATTAAGTTTTGGACCCTTTGTCTGATTCAATTATTTTCATACTCCGGATAACTGAGTCGGGTTACAGGCAATAATTAACAAATTGCCAAAAAATAAAGTTTAATTAGGGTTCGAAATACCAGCGAGCGTTAATGAGTAAGAATTCAAAAATATTAAATGATTGTCAAAATGTAAAGGTTAATTCTAATCAAACAATTAATGCTTCTCAAGAGAAAAAAATTAGTAAAGATTCAAAAGGTTTATATAACAAACAATTTCCAAAAAACACTCACCAAAATTTCAATAAAGAAGACACTACATCATTTCTCAACTCTGTCCAAAAACTCTGACTACACACACTGCATTAACTGTGCTCAACTCTCTCCTGTGCTACTGTGACAACATGTCACCAGGTTATAACAAGAGGTACAAAGACCGCACGTGTCACGTTGCACACCGGAAAAGACATTTGCATAAATTGACGAGTGGCGCAAGCTATGATGCAAGAGTGGGCGTGTCCTTGTACACGTGCTTTAGCAGGTGACAATCGAAAGTTCGGAGTTGTGCAAGTGCAACTCCTAACTATTGAAAATGAGCACTGTGATGCCAAAAATGAAATAAAAAATCCCAAAAATTATAAATATAACGTAAATTAAGCAAAACTGGTTAAGGTAAGGTAAAAGTGAATGAGGGGGCATCACAATATAAGGGTATTTACCAGTATTCTTGAGGCTGGTACAGTTGCATTATTTGGCACAACCAGTTGGATTTGTTGGCAATGTTTAGCTGAATGCTACCAGTCCTTAAGATTGAGCACACACTGTATACAGTATCTGTTAGATGGTACATCCTTCTTTTGCATAGTTGTTAATATTGCAGTCAGCACTTATAGTTGACATCTACATTCTTTTTGAGTGATGGTTCCATTATAAAAGCAGTTCTTTTTTGGGGGCTGGTACATGTGCATTTATTAGCATAACTCAAAGTTAGCTGAAACTGTTATATCTTATGCTACCAGTCTTTATAAAGTTGCATTAGTTGACTACATGCAGTTCTACTTAAAATTGTTTCTTCACTCAAAGTTGGTAATTCATCATAGGAATAGGATGTTTAGGCTTACACTGGTACAAAGTTCGTAATTGCACTATTCACTATTGGACCATTTAAAGGAACACATTAAGAAAATTCTCATGGTATAGCAATAGCCAACCATAAAAAACATTCTAAAAACAACCAGTCTCATTGCTAGTGCTATGCCTTTCGCCACTCTCTTTCCTGTGGCATCATCAGGCTATCAGCATTAGATGTTTGTCGTCCAGCTAAATAGTCATATCTCTGTGTGTGTATAATGACAATGTTATACACACGCACAGATATCACTATTTAGCCAGATGACAAATGTCTAACACCGATAGCCTGATGATACCACAGGAATGAGAGTGGTGAAACGCGTAGCCCTAGCAATGAGACTGGTTGTTTTTAGAATGTTTTTTATGATTTGCTATGATTGATGATTTTTTTATGATTGCTATATATATTGCTATACCATGTGAATTTTCTTAATGTGTTTGCTTTAAAGTTTAAATGTTTAAATAGTGAGGATAGTGCAATTACGAACTTTGTACCAGTGTAAGCCTAAACATCCTATTCCTATGATGGATTACCAACTTTGAGTGAAGAAACACTTTTAAGCAGAACTGCATATAGTCAACTAATGCAATTTTATAAAGACTGGTGGCATAAGATATAACAGCTTCAGCTAACTTAAAGTTATGCTAATAAATGCACGTGTACCAGCCCCAAAAAAAGGAACTGCTTTTATAATGGAACCATCACTCAAAAAGAATGTAGATGTCAACTATAAGTGCTGACTGCAATCTTAACAACTATACAAAAGGAGGATGTACTTTCTAACATCCACCGTATACAGTGTGTGCTAAAAATAATGTGCTCAATCTTAAGGACTGGTAGAATTCAGCTAAACATCACCAACAAATCCAACTGGTTGTGCCAAATAATGCAACTGTACCAGCCTCAAGAATATTGGTAATACCCTTATATGGTTTTCTTGCACTCTAATTTGCCTTTATTTGTAAAAAGCATTATGTAGAGTCAAATTGTAACATAGGGTGTTAATGGAACATCAAAAGTTCTGAACTGCTATGCCAATAGGGCAGGTTTTTTGTATAGCTAACTAAGCACTCCTCTAAATTTGGAAATATTTTAGTTTAAGGATTTTTGATAATTTATGTATAACAGCATTATCGTGGAAATTATTAAATTGTTACCAAGGTAGCTGTGTCTAACATCATTTAATTTAACCTTTCCAGTGTTCAGTCTGAAAAACTGGTTTCCATCCAGAGGCCAAGCTATTTTCTGCCTATGCTCAGCCAAAAAAAACTTTAAATTTAGAATCTTTTTGCCAAATAACTAATGAAAGGAATTATGGATGTTGTATGCCAAATTAATCAGCATTTAATTCTGGATTTTCTGAAAATAAAGTATTTAACAAAAAAGATGATATGCTTTATTTTAATAAGACTTTTTCAGAGTCATGTAATAAAAAATATGCATCTGGCAACACAAAAATTTATTTAAAAAAAACAACCAATAGACAGAAATGATTACAATGCACATGAAATAAATGGTTACATATTTTTGAATAACAAAAAAATTATTTTTCTTGGTTTTAAGTAAATATTTCTCTCATTTTATAAATTTTTTTCTTGGTACCATACTTTGAGAAAATTCCAAGCTTTTAACCAATTGTTCTGAGTCAGATAAACAAGTCACCTTTAGAATATTTTTCAAAAATAACCAATCAGTGGAAATAGATCATATTATATATCAATGCCGTCCCATGGCCGAGTGGTTGGCACACTTGGCTACTGTTCTAAGGGACCTGGGTTCGAGCCCCGGGTAAGGCATGGATGTGTGTGTTGTTTTTCTGCTGAGGTCCTGCCATCCTCTGAGACCTTCTACTATGGCATATAAACTGACAGGCTCCAGTCAAATCTCTGTGGCAAGCAGCTTCTTGAGGGGGTATTTATTTATTTTTTTTTATTTTATATATCAATACATTAAGTAATTACCACTTTTGAGTCAGTTCAAATTTTAGAGGAAAAATTGTCTTGAGACGGGTGGGACATGAACCCACAACCTCCTGATAACATGTTAGGTGCAGAACCACTGAGCTACCAGCTGTCGATCAAGATCTGTAATTGATGATATGATCATTTTCTACTTACAGTACATATTCCATTATGCCACATGTAGACGCTGTTCAGGCAATCTAGCCACAAGCAGCAGATAAATGCCATATAGATGGAAAGTATATATTACAAGTATACAGTTGATTAAATATTGAAAAAAAAATATTAATATCATCAATTAGTGGAGATCTTGATCGGCAGCCAGTAGCTCAGTGGTCCAGAGCACCTGACATGT
Organism: Ryuthela nishihirai; assembly: GCA_038380435.1. Taxonomy (NCBI): domain Eukaryota; kingdom Metazoa; phylum Arthropoda; class Arachnida; order Araneae; family Heptathelidae; genus Ryuthela; species Ryuthela nishihirai. Next base: position 32,295,832 of record JAWZYU010000022.1, read on the forward strand.
TATCAGAAGGTCGTGGGTTCGAACCAACCCGACTCGACAATTTTTCCTCTAAAATTTGAATTGACTCAAAAGTGGTAATTATGTAGTAAGGTCCAAAAGTTTCTGGCCTGAACATATTAGAACAAGAATTGACAGGTCTAACTCCATCAACCCTCCACCCTAGGTTTTGTTGCATTGCAGTTAAAATTTTGCAGCTCTAGCATCAGTAACATTCCAGCAAGCGTCGCAGATAGAAGTGTTGTTGCCCAATATTTTAAAATGTTTAAACTTGAGTATCTCATGGTCATTAAATTTTTGATGAAAGAAGGCAAAAGCTCGGCAGAAATTAAATGTTTAAATTTAAAAATCTTTTCATTTTAAAAATGTTATTTAATTTTTATTATTTTTTAAATTTTTATTGTTTTAAAAAAAGTAAAATATTTTTATTTTAAAACAGGTGATTCTGCTAGTCGACCTTAAGGAATGAAATGCTACAGTTACTGGTGAATATTATGCATCATTAATGTAAAAATTGAAGGATACCATCAAAGAGAAATGCCGAGGAAAGCTGTCCCAGGGAGTGAGGTTATTGCAGAACAATGTGCCAGTGCACACTTCAGTTGCTGCGAAGGCTGCTATTCAGCAATGTGGTTTCCAGGAATTAAATCACTCATTGTACAGCCCCCGACTAAGCCCCTAGTGACTATTTTTTGTTTTAAAAATCGAAGTTGGATCTGTGTGGGAAAAAATTCAAAAGTGATGAAGAAGACATTTCTGCAGTTTTAGACCATTTTAAGAACAAAAATTCTGATTATTTTATCAGTCGTATAGAAAAGTGAATTAGCTCTTCTAAACAATGTATTGAAATAAAGAGTGATTATATTGAAAAATAAAAATTATTGTTTGATTCTATTACCTCTTTAATACCCTTGGGCCGGAAACTTTTGGATCTTACTACATACTTAGTGTATACCAAAAAAGTTGAGTTTATTCAATATTTGGGTTGGGTTGTTTTACCTCTGAACAGCACGTTTTTTGCACACCATGGACTAAATGGCCAAGTCACATGGATCCCGAAGGCTCAGAGAAGGTTGGGGGAGGGGACCCACTGGAACGGCTGTTGGGAGACAGATGGTAGCCTCCCGTCAAGGCCATCCAGTGTGTTCTTTAACGTGCACAGGGTATGACTCTTCTGCACACAGAGGCATGGCTTAACATCCCATCTGACGGTCGGCAGCCTTTCCAAGCCTATTGGTGTCCCCTACTGACCGTGGGCAGGGCAGGGAATTTTGCAGAGTTATTTAATATTTAGTTATATATCAAATTAAACAGAATTTAATTACGAATTTTATGAAAACTAATTACGAATTTTATGAAAAAAATAATATAAACAAATTTACAAGTATATTGATTTTAATAAGCTTTTTTCAATGTGATATGGTGAAAAAAAAGATCGTACTATACAATTAAGGCTTCATTTTGGAAAACCTGATGAATAAAATTAGTTAAATTATATATTTATTGAAAGGAAATTTCCTCCCGAATAACATAATATTCAACCTGAAATATGATTTTTATTTCTTTTAATGATTCTTTTCAGTATCGTACATTTTAAACATGGCCAGTGTTATACAAAGTGACTTGGACTTCTCACATTCACGGAATTTTCTGAACAGGTTGTGAAATACAAAAAAACTTCTTTGGCTGCTTTTTTGGTCCAATAAACCATCAGCAGAAGAAAAAATATAAAGCATAAGGACTGGTAAACCTAATGCAGAAACGTCAAACAGAACTTCAACCTAAGGTGAAAAGTGACATCACCACACCAATGAGGATCAACATCTGAAGGCATCAAGAATCTGTGCCAGCCATCTACCATATTCCGAACTGGTAATAACATTTTTTGTCTTTTTCTTGTACTGTATCATCTTTGTATGTAAAGGTTGATTTATAGTAGAAAAGAGGTGTAAAGCAATAATTGAGGATATTGCACAGCAGGCAATATACCTCTGTTAAGGAAGCAATGGTTGATGTTGGCAATTACCCTAAGAATATTTTAGTTTTTTAAAGTATAATAACAGCTAGAAATCGTGACAATTAAACTTGACAGTTACATAATTATGGTGTTGGGTGCAATCAGTTATGAAAGCAAATCTGCCATTGTACAGATCCACACCATTACTGGTGCTCGTTACATCCAGGACATTTTACAGCCAACAGCTCTTCTATACTTACGGACTGTCCCACATGCCATATTTCAGCAGGACAAAGCAAGACCCCATGTATCAACTGCCATCGTTGAATACCTGAGGCAAAAAATATTGAAAATGTACAGGATAGGTCAAACAGAGGTTACGGCAATATCAGCACATCCCAGCAAATGCATAGTGCATGGAAGTCTAAATCCACAATCCAGCACCTAAAATTGGTTTGACTCCATTCCTCTACATGCATAGCAGGTCATACAAACAAGGGATGGACACAGTCATTATTAAGCAACTCTCCAATTGCCATATTGTAATCATTTATTACTACAATGAGCTACAATGAACCCCAAATATGAGTGTTGGTTCTCCTTGGTGTTCTGATTTTCGTGAACACCAGCATAATGTGAATGGGAGAGAGGGGGATTCATTCCAAATCTCAACTTGTGTATGCATATATAATACATGTAACTCATCTTTACAGAAAAGAAACAAAGATAAAGGTAAAAAATAAAAAAAGCTCGATGAACTTTTATTCCAATGCATCACACATACAGATGATGGTTGAGTAATGAAGATTGAAAATGAGAAATTGATTGTTGTAAAGTACTAATGATGACTAACTATATGCTTAAAGGCATTTCTACATATGACAAGTTATAATCTTTAACCCTTCCAGGGTCCAGCCAGAAAAAATATTTACATCCAGAGGGCAAGCTATTTTTTTTACTATGCTCAGCCAAAAAAATTTAATATGCAAAATATTAAAAAAAATAATATGCATAAAATATTTAAAACTAAAACAAATAGACAGAAATAATTATAATGCACATGAATAAACACATCTGACTATGCAATTAAGGTTTAATTTTGGAAAACCTGATGAATAAAAATAGGTAAATTACATATTAACCAAAAGAAATTTCATTACAAATACTATAATATTTACCTAAAACATGATTTTTTAGTTCTTTCAGTGATTCTTTCAAGAATGGTATATTTTAAAACAGAGGCCAATGTTATACAAGGTAGTTTGGATTGCTCATATTAATGGGATTTTCTGTCTTGTTTATGAAACAGATAAACACTTTCTAGGCTTTTTTTTTACTAAACATTAGGATTGTTTTTTCTTTGGGTGTTGAATTTTGGGGATCTTGGTTAAGTGCCAAAAAGATAGTGCACCACAGCAGCAAAAACAAAATAAATGTATGTATATATCATCAGAGTGGCACAGAGAAGGCATTTAGGGGAGGGGGAGGGGTGAAATCTTGTAAAAACACTTAATGTAAACTTAAAAACTTGTAATTTTTCCAGGGAGAGGACCGATTTCTTGTTAATGAAGTCCATTTTGTCTCTTTATCCAAGACCTCATTCATTTTCAGGAAATGATACAAGATCAAAGTTATTTTTACTGGAAAAAAAAGAAATAATAAAAGAAATATTAACCCCTATAACCTAATGCAATGATAAATATAATATCCACATCAACTTGCAAACAAGCCATGTGATGCAGCATAACTCCAAAAGATCAATAATAATCTTTCAATAGATCAAATGACAAAAGAATCAATTATTTATGGTAATAAATCTGTAGAAATAAAAACTAAGATTTAATTATAAAAAAAAAATAAATAAAATACTAACTTTACAAAGGAGATGATATCCAATATGTGGGGAGGAAGATTTGGGCTTAAATCAACCATGTAAACAACTATCATGCAGATGGCTGTCACACGTGTGAGCGAGCAATTAATAATACCTGCATATTCCTTTGCTGTGATGCCATGTGCTGCAGCCAGTCTTGGAACAACAAGCTCTGGCTAAGAAGGTTCATTTTTTAGGTACAGTTTCAATTTGAGGAGTGAGAATGATGCATAGAATGCTGGGATAAATGCTAAAAATAATTCTAGTGATACTGAAATAGATTGAAGGCAGAAAAGAGTGTAAATCAGAAGAAAAAAAAAAAGAGATATGTATATCATAATTACTTCCAAAATCTTTCTTTTTATTAAAAAAAAACAGTTTTTCGTTAATTTTCAGACTTTTTGAAACTTGAAGGAAAAATTTGTTGATGATAGTTCAAATAAAACTTGTGAGATTAACTCAGGGGGTTGCTTCAACATAGAATAACATTAACAAACAATTGGTAATACTATATATTGCTTCAAAGAAATGGCAATCAGATGGCTTCAACAAATTATTTATATCATAGTTTAATAAAATATGCATGAAATGGGAAAAGTATTATTTTCCAAGCATTATCATAAGATATATGTAAAAAAAATTTGAAACTGCAAATAAAAAAAAATTCAAGTTTCATGTACTAAAAATTGATATTGACATCATTGTTCTCTCATTTCAGATTCTGTCAACTTATATGCAATGGAAGAGTTAATAGCACAAAAACTTCCTTAATCCATAACTGAATTTAACAAAATGTAAGTATTCTATACTTACATACATCTTGTGGTCGAAGGAGTACTGAAACTGAGGAACAGTTATGTGCACAAGGTTCTGATGGATCCAGTACAATAAGTCTATATCCTTGTCCTTGTACTATCCAAACATTTGCAAAGTCAGTTAGAGGCTAAATATGGTAAAATATGTAAGAAATTAAATCGATACATTATTTGGAGAAAACCAAAACGTAAACATTTAGGAAAAACAAGTGTTTCTATGATACAAATATACATAAATGCTATGGATAATTTCTAGTTTCATCTTCTTGGTAAAAACAAGTATTAGATATTTAACCATTTATATACCTCACATATAAAGCTGAACTATCACTTCTAGCAAATACGATACTCTAAAATACTTAAATATTTCAACTTTCGCACTGTTTAAAGGTGGTAATTCGAACTAATGTATGATGGGAAAATACAACAAATAGCAATATATAAGTATTTATATAAAACATAAAAAAAACTAAAAAATTTTTATTTTCTCATATTACTGTAAGGAGACAAATCGGTGCTGTCAGTCTAAATTTCTGACATTCTATCACTAAAATTTCAAATTTCCAACATAAATAAATCATTTGCAATATTTATTTAGTTTTTCATTTTTCCACATTTAGCACCCTCTAATGATGAAAATTAAAAGCTTCGTAAGGATTTGAAAAATGTGAGTCATAATAATATTGTTGTGAATTTTAAAATGGATAGGCACTGAGCGTGAGTATTAATAATTATATTTTCAAACCAATTACAATACAATGCAAATTGTTACAAAAATATGGATGAAGTATCTTATAAACAAATTAACTACTAGCATACATAAGTCATTAACCTTTTTTTTTACAGAGCATACAATATCAGCTCTGTCTGTTCTACTAAAATACTACCTCTTCACTTTGTTTGCCATGTCACCTGAATACTTTCAGACGTAAACAATCTCTCGTCCTGTGCTAGTTCACTAAACTTTTGTTACTAACAACAGAAAACAAACACCCGCGCACACACTAATAAATATACTTCTTATTTTCACTTATGACGCACTGATTCAGACCATCTGAATGTCCTTTCAGATCTTACAACTTTAACACACTTAAAGCGTAAATACTCAGATGAACTTCTTCATCTTTCACAATACCACACTACTAGATTACATTTCTCCCATTTTCTTTCTTTCGAACTGTTCTAAGTTCTAATTCGTTGGCTAAAATGAATCTCATGCTGGAGCACACACAAGCATTGTCACGTTTTGTCATGAAGTCACTGCTGCTCGTTCATCTGTTGTAACAGTGCCCCCTCCTTAGGTCTTGTTCGTCCTGAACAATTCTGGATTCCGAAGCTTCTTCAGTTCTTCAATGAAACGGGGACAAACGATCCACGTGAACCACCTTGCACTTTGTAGTTGGAGTCAACGAATGCGATACATCACGTTGTTAATCCTGTTAACTACTGTATATGGACCTTCCCAAGGTTTCTGTAGTCTTGGTGAAAGTCTCCTCTCTCTATGTGGAGCAGTTGGACATCGACGAATGCGATACATCACGTCATTAATCCCATTAACTACTATATATGGACCTTCCCCAGGTTTTTGAAGTTTTGGAGAAAGCTTCTTCCTATGTGGATCTGTTTTCTCTGCAGCAGTAGGTGAACACCTATTTTGTTCCACTGTATTCAAAATACAGACGGCTGTCTTCTTCAGGAAGGTGACAAGTTTATTGCTTTTGTTTCGCTTCTGGCGATAAAAAGAACATTTCATTCACACGTTTCCTCAGTTTATCCCACACATCTGTGTCAAAATGGAAGTGAATCACATTATGACGTAGATTTCTCTTCTCACTGAAGCCTCGTCCACAAACAGAACCCGTGTAAGGCTTATAGCGCGTATGAACATGTCTCTGCAGGGAGAAGAATAGACTAAGAGTTTTCGTGCAAAACTTGCACTCGAAAGTTTTCATCTTTGGATTTTTACTTATGGCTCATCTTGACTTTGGTTCTGATTTCACATCTCCTACCATCTTGCTAGGCTGTTCATAGTGAGGAATATCAGAGGCTGATTCACTTGACGACGCAATAGGACACGCAGCTTTACAAAGAAGAGTCTCTGGTAATTGGAACTGCTCTGAGCTCAGGGTTGTAGTTGCACCATCAAGAGGATGAGGAAACGAAGCAATTTCCATTAGGACATCCATGTTATTTGACTTAGTTTTATAATTCTGCCAAGTCAATTTTGTTTCTATGGATACTGTTTCTCTACTCTGTCTGTTCACTGAATCAATATTTCCTGGACACTGAAACTCTGATAAAGACAATTTTTCCTTATTATTCTTCTTACCAAGTTTAAGGGATATGGGATCATTTCACATTTGAGCTATTTTCCACCATATACTGTAGGCTTCTTCATCGACTTTCTTTCTAACAGCTGTGTCTTCCTCCGAATTCACATTCTTGGAGCTCTCATTGTAATTTGCCAGGGCAATATCAGTTATGATTGCCAAATTGTTTGTGTTGTTTTTCTGCTGAGGTCCTGCCATCCTCTCAGACCTTCTACTGTGGCCTATAAACTGATAGGCTCCTGTCAGACCTCTGTGGCAAGCAGCTGCTTGAGGGGGTATTTTTTTTATAATCTAAATGATTATAATGTCGAAATCTGCACATTGACTGTTCAGAAAAGAAATTCAGCATGGTTACGTTGAAGAGATTATCTGAGGGCTTCACTTCTCTCTGATCGTAACTCTGAGGCTTAGTTTCATCCAGAAAGTTACTGTTATCCGAGCACAATTTATTACTCATAGAAAAAAGGAATATCTAAGTCAGTCTTTGAAGTACTGTCTCTGCCTGAAGCTCCTTTACTAGCATCACCTGTTCTGCTTCTATACCATTCTTCAGAATTCCTCTTTCTTAAGTCCCCACTTTCTACACTCCACTTTCTACAAACGATTCCAGTGTGGCTATATGCTTCGGAAAAATCTCTCTGACTTCCTCAGTATAGTCGAATGGCACTTCGTTTCTATGATGAATGGATGCCTCTTCTTTTACATCGTCGGCAATACAATCTGATCTTCTCTACTTGGAACATTCTGCAAAACATGAACTCTGTTTTGTTCCCCTTCACTACCACTCTTTACTCTGCCTTTGCGAGAATTGTCCATGACGCATTTTGCTGTCGGCGAGGAATAGAATACCTTTCATGTGGATCTATCTTCAGATCGTGCTAGATTTGTATACTTAGGTATTTTGAAGTGCAAACCGTATTGAGTAGTCTCACCTCTTTGATCTGTTTTGTCATTGTTCCTCACGGTTCCTAGACATGTCACCAGCAACATAGACAATCTGCCATGTATCATCAGTAGCTGTGTGGTCAAAGGCATTATCTGCGCTATCTCTACTTTTCTTGATTTCCCATAGCAGATTCATATTTCGAGATTCTCCTTTCTTGCTAAGATCGATTCTTCTGTATTCCTCTCGCACCTTCTCCAACTCTCTCGAATTCCCTTCAACCCTTATGAAGGCTTCATCAGAATGCCGCTGCCCCAGTAAGCTTCTCCTGTCCATCAAATTTTGTAAAAACGAATTGAATCTAAATTGCTTTTTTTTCAGATAGCGAAGAATCTTGGAATGTTTTCTGATTCCACATCGTTTCTTTCCCGCATCAACACTATGTTCATCTGTACTATAGCTCCCACTGCTGGAGATATATTCACCTTCAACCAATTTTGTTGTCTTAACTGTAACAACATCTCTACCAGTTCTCACTTCTTGCATAATTTTTATTCCTATAATTTTTATACTGCTCAACAATATTCTTATGGTTTGTTTCCGCGTTAGCATCTTTAAAACATTGGTCATCTGTAGTGTTACCTCCAGTGCTGTTAGTTTCGTAAATTTCACCTATTGGTTTGGGATTCACATTTTGATCTGCATTACCTTTCTCTTTTTTCTTTTTCATGTTTACAATCTAACTTAACACTATCAAGATTATCTTTTACACTGACAATTTCAACCTTTAAACTATCAAGATCATCTTTTACACCGAAAATTTCAACCTTTAAACTATTACATTGTCTATTAAGTTCGGTTTTAATGTCCTTGAACTGATCAATAATCTTACCAAACTGAGAAGCCATTTCGGCTATTAACTCATTATTTTGCGCAACCATTTTGGCTTTCAAGTTATCTTTTTGAGAAACTATCTCAGTTCTCAACTCATTATTTGTGTAGCCATATCGGTTTTCAAGTTATCGTTTTGTCCAGCAAGGTCACCTATTTTGTTGTTTATGTCACTATTTTGACTAGAAAGTTCACCTATTTTATTGCTTTGGGAAGCTATATCACCTTTAATATCATTGTTTTGGCTGGTTATTTCAGCGTTCAAGTTGTTTATCAACTTTATTAATTCATCCATACCTCTAGTTAACAGCATTCAATAAATTATCTACACTCCTAGACACCAAATGTTGTGAATTTTAAAATGGATAGGAACTGAGTGTGAATATTAATAATTATATTTTCAAACCAATTACAATACAATGCAAATTGTTACACAAATATGGATGAAGTATCTTATAAACAAATTAACTACTATCATACATAAGTCATTAATCTTTTTTTTACAGATCATACAATATCAGCTCTGTCTGTTCTACTAACATACTACCTTTTCACTTTGTTTGCCATGTCACATGAATACCTTCAGACGTAAACAATCTCTCGTCATGTGCTAGTTCACTAAACTTTTGTTACTAACAACAGAAAACAAACACTCGCACACACACACTTATCATGCACTGATTCAAACCATCTGAATGTCCTTTCAGATCTCACAACTTTAACACACTTAAAGCATATATACTCAGATGAACTTCTCACTTTCACAATACCACACTACTGCATTACAATTCTCCCATTTTCTTTGTTTCAAACTGTTCTAATTTCTAATTCGGTGGCTAAAATGAATCTCACGCAGGAGCACACACGAGCGTTGTCACGATTTGTCATGAAGTCACTGCTGCTCGTTCATCTGTCATAACAATATTCTATTAGTACCTCAAAAAGAATTTTTTCAATTATCTCTGAAAAAGCTGCATTTTTCCACCCACCTCGGTGAGTAAGAAGGAAAATCATTGTTGTCAGTGCAAACTTCGCAACTTTCCCACTCCAAACTCAAAATTCCAAACATAAATAAGTACATTGTTTGCAATATTTATTTAAAAATTTTGTTTTTAACTTTTTCCTCCATTAAAGGGGTACAATTAAAACAGGGTGATTCTGAATATACATACCCCCCTCAAATAGTTGCATGTTACAGAGGTCTGACAAGAGCCTGTCAGTTTATATGCCATAAGTAGAAGGTCAATGAGGATGGTGGGACATCAGCAGAAAGATAACACAAACATCCATGCCTTACCAAGGTCCTTTTGATCAAGTATGGAATCATAATATTTAATCAGTACCTATCAATCCAAAAGAATTTTAAAGTTATCTTTAAAAACAAAAAAAATTTAATCTCTAGAGAAAGATAGACGACAAAGTAAAACATTAATTTTTTTAAAAACAAACCAAAAAAAGTACTTGAAGTAAATAACAGAAATGGGTCAAATATATACAAAAATAAAGAGAGAATTTAAACTTGAGCATTAATAAATATTTGGCTGAAACAAATATATTAATATAAATAGTTGCCAAGCACCTGCTTAAGGGGTAATCCAATTGGTTAGAGTATTTGCCTACTGATCAAAGGTACCCAGATTCGAGTCCTGAAGGCATATAAGACATCGGTTGTTTTACTTGAGTGACACTATTACGAGACAGATGGGTAGCCTCCTATTGAGGTATTCCAGCATGTTCTTTAACTTGCACAGTGTGTACATGGCCATGTCTTAACATACTTTTTGATGGACTGTGACCTTTTTAAGCCCATCAATATATCCTTTTCATCAAAAGAGGGTGTGGTTAGTGGAGTTTGAGACTTGAATCTGGGAACTGCTGCTTATAAGGCTGGAGGGCTACCAATTGAAACAAGCCCCATCCCTGTAAGGCACAGATGTTTCTTTTCTGGTGAAACCCTTTTGATGAGGTCTGGATGTCCTGTGGCCGAGTGATTAGCAGGCTTGGCTACTGATCAAAGGAACCTGGTTTGAGTCCTGAATAAGGTATAGATGTTTGTGTTGTCTTTTTGCTGCTGTCTTGCCTTTCTCAGAGATCTTCCACTAAGGCATATTAACTGACAGGCTCCTGTCAGACCTCTGTGGCAAGAAGCTGCTTGAGGGAATATTTATTTCTTTTTGTTTATTTATTTTACATTATAGGCTCGTCAGTCCTCTATGGCAAGCAACTGCTTGAATGTAGGTTATTATTTATTCATTTCATTATGAAACTGTAAAAAAGGGTCTCTCAATAAAACAGGGGTTGGGTTGTTTCATCTCTGAGAGGCACTTTTTTTGCACACAGTGAATGTTTATGATATATGCTTAGTGAATAGGGCTAAATGGCCAGATCACAATGTGATGCCCCATCGTTCACTTTTGCTTTACCTTAACCAGTTTTCTTTAATTTACGTTATATTTATCATTTTGGGGATTTTTATTTCCTTTTTGGCATCACAGCGCTCGTTTCCAAGAGTTAGGAGTTGCGCATGCGCAACTCCGATCTTCCGACTGTCACCCGCTAAAGCGCATGCACTAGGACACTAGTCTCAAGTGACTAGTGGGCATGCACTAGTCTCTTGCGTCATAGCTTGCGTCGTTTGTCATTTTATGTAAATGTCTTTCCCGGTGTACAACGACACGCACCTGGCTCTTGTAAAAAACCGGTGACATGCTAGTCACAGAGTTGAAGTTAGTAGTTAGTTGGAAGTGAGAGCTGTAGTTGGAGTTGTAGAGTGAGAGAGTGCCTAGTGCATGGAGTTGTAGAGAGAGGAGAAGAAGATAGTGTGTTGTAGTTGAGTTGATGTATCTTCTTCATTGAAGATACATCAATTCATTATTTTGTGTGATTTGTTGTGAGTTTTGGAAATAAATTTGTTTGTTATTTAAACCTTTTGAATCTTTACAATTTTTTTCTCTTGAGCAACGCGAATTAAGATTTGATTATAGTTAGACATTTGACAATCATTTTTTGGATTCTTACTCATTAACGCTCGCTGGTATTTTGAACCCTAATTTAACTTATTCTATTTTTTGGCAATTTGTCAATCATTGCCTGGTGCCCATCTCAGATATCCGGAGCATAAAACTAATAGGATCAGGAAAAAAGGTCCAACTTTAAAGTATTTTGCATATTCTTTGGATCGTTACAACAAGGACCCCAAAGACTCAAGAGAAGGTTGGGGAAGCCTTCTCCGAGTCTTCAGCAGAGACAGATGGTAGTCTCCCGTGCACAGGTATGCCTCTGCTGCTTACAGAGCCAAGACTTAGCGTCCCATCCAATAGACAGCAGCCTTTCCAAGTCCATCAGTGTACCCTACTGATCATGGGCAGGGTGGAGAATTTAGTGTAGATAAATCTCAACGTTGACCCAGCTGGAACCTGGGAACTGCAGATTATGAGCCTGGCCAGCTATCGACTGAGCCATCCTCACCCCTATCAATAAAACAGTATTTGGAAATAGCTAAGGAACAAACCATGTTGAATAAAAAAGTTTTAATACCTTTTATTTTCCAAAATTTTTAAAACACTGTCTATTTACGCCCAAGTTTACATACATAAGTACTTCAGCTTGCTTTATTCCTTGAACGACAACAGTATCTGGTAATTTTTTTCATGTAATTAAGATTTTCTGTAAAAGTGCAGCACAAAATAGGGAACAATGGTTTGTGTAAATCCCAGAAATTCTAATTCTACGAGATTCGGAAAACTTTTTCAGAAAAAAAAAAATTCAGGAGCAATGTTTTGAAACATTAGATAAATCCCATGAAGTTCACTTATTGCTAAATATGTACTACTGAAGTAGTACCTTTTATGGCATATAAAGATGAAATTAAATAAAAAAAAAAGCCGCCAAAAAATCACTTTGTGTCCAATTCATGAAATTGTGGTCTCCTGTAGGAATCTTCCTGAATAACATTGACAGCCATAACCTTTGTTGTGTAGCAATAATGAGGATGGATTTGGGTTTTGCTAAGCATATATCATAAACATTTACTACAATCTTTTGGTTGTCTCATTAATTTATTTGTCACATTATGAAATTTAGGATAAACTGTAATTTTGGATATAGAAACTTCAAACACCACAAAATCAACATTTTTTGGAGATTGTGATCTTTTTACTGTACATTGTAGAATGTTCAATTCATCCATCAGATGAATTATTTCATCAGAAAGAAAAACAGCTCTTCTTGAGAGAGTGAAGAATAAAAGGGCACTCATAAACTTACTCATGACATTCATGTACTATATCTGAAAAGGTCTCCTTTCTTACTGTTACAGAAACTTATTTTCTTCAGCTCATGGTAGCTAGGTAGTTACTGGAAGGGGAGATATGAACCAATCCACTGTGATGATACATAGAACCGGCCAGGCCTAGCACCTAATGTCTGACCCTGCCTCCTCATGGTGCAGGCTGTTAGTACTTTTCAAAAGAGATACTCTCTTGTGGAAGTGAATGGAAGGGGAAGGCTGCCAGATTAGTTGGCCTACTGATCTGGACAACTCTGGCTACTTTCTTTTTGTCTACCCTGCTGAGGAGTGGTCAATCATACAGGGTCCTGGTGCTGACCATATAAATCTACCAGACAGAAAATAGGCTCTGAGCTTGATTATCCTAAATCTGATGCACTGGTCGGCTTCTGTGGAGGGATAATCTTCCGCTGCATTTTCTATTTGTTTGTGGGTTGAGAGCCCCAAGTAAATAAGATTCACAGGATATATTTTATCAGTTGGTGAATAATCCTGAGCAGACATCATCACTGACACCTGAACTCTTGCTCCTACAGGCATTGTCAAATTCTATGTTGGATAAATTATATGTTTGACATTACTTTAATGTCAAATTCTACGTTGGACAATAGCTGACCCCATCTTCCAGTGTAGATGGGCTTCAACCTTTAGTGGTGGGAGAACAAGTCTTTACCCCATGCCTGCGATTAGAGGGTTGGGTTGTTTTACCTCTGAGTGGCACTTTTTTGCACACCATGGGCTAAATGGCCAGGTCACATGGACCCCGAAGGCTCAGAGAAGGTTGGGGGAGGGGACCCACTGGAACAGCTGTTGGGAGACAGATGGTAGCCTCCCGTCAAGGCTATCCAGCGTGTTCTTTAACGTGCACAGGGTATGGCTCTCCTGCACACGGGGTCACGGCTTAACATCCCATCCGACGGACGACGGCCTTTTCAAGCCCATCGGTGTCCCCTACTGACCGTGGGCAGGGCGGGGAAATTTTGCGGAGATAAATCTCAACGTTGACCCAGCTGGGACTCGAACCTGGGAACTACAGATTACGAGCCTGGCGCGCTACCGACTGAGCCACCCCCGCCCCACACGATTAGAGGGCTGTTTGATATTGTTGGCATTCCCTCTCTCAACAAACATAGTTTCTTTAAACATCCCACTAACTATTTTCTCTCCATAGGTCATTGGAATGTGAGGACTCTGCACAGAGCTTATTCTCTTGATATCCTCACAGAGAATTCCACCATTACAATTTAGATATTTTCAGCTTGCAATAGACCAGATGGACAGATAAAGGTCAGATTCTTAAAAATAATCTTAAATTTCTCTTTTCAGGGAGGGACGATAATAAGCATCACCAAGGTGTGGGTCTGCTTCTCAGCAGATGCGCTAGTGATGCTCTTCTAGGATACGAGTGCATTAACAAAAGGTTTCTTACAGCAAAATTTCAGACAAGCGTTAAAGACTTGAATGTTATCTGCTGTTATGCCTCCACTGAGGATGCTGATGAGGATGAGAAGGATAGGTTTTACGGACAACTGCAGGATATTTTGAATTCTGTCAAGAAAGGAGATATTACCTTGTTCTAGGTGACTTCAATGCCAAAGTTGGTACTGACTCTGACCATTGGGGAGGAGTAATAGGCCCTTTTGGTATTGGTAGCTGCAATGGGCAACATCTCCTACAGGTAAGTAAACTCAATGGTTTCAGAATAACTAACACTTATTGCAAACAGCGTGAAATACAAAAGTACATATGGGTTTCACCATATGTACTATTGTATTTCACGGTGGCTGCATAAGAATATAAACAGGCTGCATAAGAATATAACAGATTATATATTAATTAACAGCAAATGGGCTAGTTGTGTTAAGAATACCAGGTCATATAGGGGAGCTGAAATTGGATCTGACCATTACCTTGTTAAAAATGTCTTGCAACTTAAACTTAAGAAGTGTTGTGCTAAGGTTAAAAAATTTACCTTTAATTCTGAAGCTCTGAAAGACACAGTTATAGCTAAAGCTTACCATGATAGGTTACTTAGTCATTATGACAGTCATGGTTTGCTTACTACTGATGTTGAGGAAGAATGGGACCATTTCAAACAGGCTTCTTTGGAATCTAACAGTGCTATTTTAGGAAAAAGGAGCAGAGGATGCAAAATTATTTGAGTGACAAGGCACTTGAGCTTATTTCAGAAAGGAATAACTGCAGGAATGTCCATATTCAATACCCTACTAATCCTAATAGAAAGCATTACAGAGAGCTTAATAAATGTGTAAAGGATCAGTTAACTGCTGATAAGAATCTTTGGCTGAGAAAGCCGAGGAAGCAGTTAGACAGCACAACAACAGAGAGCTGTACCAGATAGTTAATGTTTTGTGTGGTAGAAAACGGACAGGTATACAGGGATTGAAAGATAAACAAGGTACGGTTATAGAAAGTGAGGATTTTGTCAGAGCTAGGTGGGCTGAGCATTTCAGTGATGTTCTAGATAATGTGGATCATAGTCATAGATGCACTACTGGCTTTAATTTTGGCCATATGACACATTCTTAAGTTACTTTGGTTGTTTCTAAACTTAAACGACCAACGGTAGATGAAATTACAACGGATATGCTTAGAGCTGGAAATGTTTCGGTTACCACATGGATGAGTAAAATTTTTAATATCTTTTATGATAAAGGCATGGTTCCTAAGGATTTTACCAGAGCTATTATTATCTCTATTTTTAAAAAAGGTGATCACAGTTCTTGTGATAACTATAGGGGTATCAGCCTACTTTCTGTTCCAGGTAAAGTTCTTTGCATGATTAGGCTTAATAGAATTAAGAATCTGGTTGACAGTCAATTGCGTGTTAAGTAATGTGGATTCAGAAGTGGTAGGGGATAAGTAGATCAGACAGTTTCACTCAGGCAGATTCTTGAGAAATGTTTAGAGTTTCAAAAATCTTTGGTTGCTAGCTTTGTTGATTTCAAAAAGGCTTTTGACTATTGATAATCATAATTTGTGGTTGATTGTATATTGCATACCAGACAAGTTAGTTAACATAATGAAAGCTCTCTATAAAAACACTGAGTCGTGTGTGAGAGTTGGTAAGGCTTGTAACAACTGGTTTAGCATTGCTTCTGGTGTTCAACAAGGGTGCATTTTATCTCCTTTTCTCTTTTGTTTGGTTATTGATTATGTCATGCAAAATTCACTGCAAGGGAAAGATTTTGGCCTTAAATGGACTGGAGATACGAAAATTTCTGATTTAGATTATGCTGATGATTTAGCCCTTTTGGCAAATGATGTTGATAAGATGAACTCTTTCATTTGAGCTGTTGATGAGCCTGGCAATAGAGTAGGTTTGATTATAAACAGAGAGAAAACTAAAGTGAGGAAAATTGGTCAGGCAGACTGTGGTTCAGTTAATCTGAATGGCTGCACTCTTGTGAAGGTGTCTCAATTTAATTATCTCGGGAGGTATGTAACAGATACTGGTGATGTGTGGCATGAGATTAACAGACAAATAGGATTGCTGATGGAACTTTTAATAATCAATGGAGAGTGTGGAAAAATAAGCATATACACTGAAAGACTAAAATTAAGCTGTATAATAGTTTGGTTCTCTCTAGGGTTAGTTATGATAGTGAAACTTGGGCCCTTTGTAAACAAAATAACAAGAAACTAGATGCTTTTGATTCCAGATGCTTACGCTGTATATTGGGCATTAGGTGGTTCAACTTTGTAGGTAATGATGAGGTTAGGCAAAGGAGTCAGCAACCTCCTTTAACCCTTCCAGTGTCCAACCCATCTGTATACTTACGGAGAATCTGAACTGAGGGGCCAATGACATATGTATACACATTTAGTACAACAAAAATATATCAATTTTTTAAAAATAAAAATTGCTGTTGTAATTTTTATACATATCTTATAAAAATATATAATTGAGGCTTCAAAAATAATATTTTGTTTTTTAATTTGATGCATATTTTACTAAACTACAATATAAATAATTTTACAAAGCCATCTGATTGCCATTTTTTAGAAGCACTAAGTGGTATTGCCGATTTGCTTGTTAACGTTCCTATTTGCTGAAACAACCTTCTGATTTAAGCTCACAAGTTTGATTTGAGCTATTATCAACAAATGTTTCCTTAAATTTTCGAAAATCTCCTAAAAATTAACAAAAAAACTGCTTTTTTAAAAACCGTAGATTTTGGAAATAATTACAAAATACGTACCATCATTTTTTTTTCCCATTTCACACTCTTTTCTGTCATAAATGTATTTCAGTATTCCCAAGTTATTTTTAAAATTTTTCCCACCTTCAAAATCGAAACTGGATGTACACACATCCTTCTTAGAAATTCTGGTTGCAGCTGCATTTAATTAGTTATGCTTCACTGAGTCAACAAGACACAGGTGGCTGATATAAGATATCTCCATTGTTCCTGTGTGCTGTTTTTTTTTTTCAGTTTTGGTCCAGCATATTGGATACTCTTCTTCAACTTAGCTTTTTTATATTTAACCCTTAATTTTCATTTCAGTAGATTTATTTTTGGAAATTAGCAATCTTTTGGCCGATTGATAAGTATTGATATTTTCATGCTACATCGTATGACCAGCCACAACTTGTTGCTATGGATATTTGAACATCACGTTAGGCTATATGTTAATTTTTAGTTTATTATTTATTACTTTTCCAGTAAAACTTTGATCTAGTATCATTTTCTAAAAATTAATGAAATCTTGGATATGGAAGCAAATTAATTTCTGTAGATTTACTTCCGTTAGTTAGCGATTTTTAGATCGGCTGATTTATCGATTTTTGATTGATCTTTATGAGCTATGCTAGATCGGAGGCCGACTTAAAAGTTGTTGTAGATATTTTATTTAACATCCCATCAGACTATATGTAAGTTTTATTTTATTATTTCTTGTTTTTTTAGTATAAAAAAAACTTTTTCCTTGTACCATTTTCTGAAATTGAATGTCTTGGATACAGAAGCAAATAGACTTCCTTGTTATGGAAATCAGCCATCATTTGGGAGGGCAATTTCGGGAAGGGTCCTTGGTGCACAAACCTTTCTACATTTAGCCAAGATTGCCAAATTTCAACACCCAAAGAAAAAATTCACAATGTTTAGTAAAAAAAAAAAGCAGTGAAGGAAATTTTTTTTATATTTCATAACCATTTCAGAAAATCCTGTGAATGTGAGGCCAAGTTACGTTGCATAACACTAAAAATAAAAAAAATAATAAAATAAATACCCCCTCAAGTAGATGCTTGCCACAGAGGTCTGACAGGAGCCTGTCAGTTTATATGCCATAGTAGAAGGTCTGAGAGGATGGCAGGACCTCAGCAGCAAAATGATACATACATCCATGCCTTACCCCGGATTCGAACTCAGGTCCCTTAGATCAGTAACCAAGCACGCTAACCACTCGGCTATTGGCAGTGTTTAAAATATACAATACTGAATAGAATCATTAAAAGAAATAAAAATCATATTTCAGGTTGAATATTATATTACTGGGGAAGAAATTTCCTTTCGATTAATATATAATTTAACTACTTTTATTCAGCAGGTTTTCCAAAACGAAGCCTTAATTGTATAGTGTGATCTTTTTTTTTTTACCATATCGCATTGAAAAAGGCTTATTGAAATCAATATGCTTGAAATTTATTCATATTATTTATTTTCATAAAATTCGTAATTAAATTCTGTTTAATTTGGTATATAACATGACCTATTTCCGCTGATTGGTTATTTCTTAAAAAAATTCTAAAGTTCACTTGTTTATTTAACTCAGCACAGTTGGCTAAAAGCCTGGAATTTTCTGAAAGTATGGTACCAAGAAAAAAAATTACAAAACGAGAAAAATATTTACTTAAAACCAAAAAAGTAATTTTTTTGTTATTCAGAAATATATAGTCATTCTACTCATGTGCTTTGCAATCATTTCTGTCTATTAGTTTTTTTTTTAATAAATTTTTATTTGTGTTGCCAGATGCATTTTTTTACTACATAACTCTAAAATAAAGTCCTGTTAAAATAAAACATATGGTCCTTTTTGATAAATATTATAATTTCAGAAAATCCAGAATGAAATGCTGATTAATTTGGCTTACAACATGCCATAATTCCTTTCATTAGTTATTTGGCAAAAAAGTTCTAAAGTTAAATTTCTTTTTTGGCTGAGTATAGGGAGAAAATAGCTTGGCCTCTAAATGGAAACAAGTTTTTCAGACTGGACACTGGAAAGGTTAAGCATGCTGTGCAGAGAGAGACTGTGTTGTTTTCACCATGTTGCCCTTATGGATTATCAAAAGTTAGCAAATAGAATTATGAATAGTGTGACTAAAGGCCTCAGAAAGAGTGGGAGACCTAGGATGCGGTGTGCAGACACTGTCAAATAGGACCTTGTTAGAATCTGTGTGCAGTGGCCAGATGCAGCAGATAAGCTCAGAACAGATATGCTTGGAGAACTAAATTGTGCAGTCTGGTTGGACCTCTTGTAGCCCATGGCTGCTTCAGGATGATAATGATGATGCTACTAAGTTTACCTACCAGAATTATTACCAAAGATTAATTGCACTTATACAGACTTAATATATTGTGTTCCATATTAGTATGGATTAACATTTTTTTAAAGGGAAGAAGGTACCCTCCCCCTACACAAAGGACAGAGATAACATAGAAGCTCTAGTGTGTTTGCCCTGATTTCTTAAAATTGTGTACAAACAAATACACAAAGGCATGCCTGCTGGCTTAGCATTTGCAAGCAGTCGAAATTAAGGGGAGTCATTAGCAGTCCAAATTAAGGGAAGTTGGAAAAATTGAGGTAACTTGGCAAAATTTGAAGCCATTTGGTAAAATACAGGTTAATTGTGAAAATAACTGGTATTTACACAACTAACCTGTATTATACCAAGTGGCTTGAAATTTTGCCAACTCTTCTTAATCCATTCGGACCTGAATTAGTTTTATGAGAAATAAAAAATACTCGAGGATGGTTAATGTGTTATATACATATATATAAACTCCTCATGCAGCCATGGGCTATGGAGGTCCAACCAGACTGTGTAATTTTCCTCTCCAGATGTGTCTCTTTTGAGCTGCAGCTGCTGCATTTGGCCACTCTAGGCCAATTCTAGTAAGGTCCTGTTTGACATTCTCTGCACATTGCAACCTAGGTCTCCCCCTTTTTCTGATACCCTTAGGTACACTGTTCATAATCCTCTTTGCCAATCTGCAGCTATGCATACAAACAACATGGCTAAACTAACACAGTCTCTCTCTGCACAATATGCTGCTCAAAAGTGGTTGATGATTCCTTCTTCTAACTTCGTCATTACTTACAAAGTCAAACCACCCAATGCCCAAGACACTGCATAAGCATCTAGAATCAAAGGCATCAAGTTTCTTGTTATCCTGCTTATAAAGGGTCCATGTTTCGCTACCATAACTAACCTTAGAAAGAACCAAACTATTATACAGTCTAATTTTAGTCTTTAGGTGTATACGCCTATTTTTCCATACTTTCCATAGATTCTTAAAAGTCCCAGTGGCAATCCCTATTCTTCTATTTATCTCATGCCACACATCACCAGTATCTGTTATATAGCTTCCAAGACAATTAAACCAATACACTTGCTCAATAGTACAGCCATTCAAAGCAACTGAAGCACCATCTGCCTGACCAATTTTCATCACTTTAATCTTTTTTCTGTTTATCACCAAACCTACTCTGTTACCAGTCTCATCAACAGCCCTAAAAAATTCATCTCATCAACATCATTAGGCAATAGGGCCAAATCATCTGCATAATCTAAATCAGAAATTCTGAAATCTCTAGACTATTTAAGGCCAAAATCTTTCCCTTGTGAAGAATTTCGCATAACATAATCAATAACCATACTAAAGAGAAAAGGAGGCAGAATGCACCCTTGTCTAACTCCACTAGCAATGCTAAATCAATTGCTGCTAGACGTACAAACTCGCACACGTGACTCAGTGTTATTTTAGAGAGCTCTCATTACACAAACTAACTTATCAGGTATTCCATAAGATCTAACAATCAACCACAAATTATATCGATCAACAGAGTCAAAAGCCTTTTTGAAATCTATAAAGATAGCAACCAAAGGTTTCTGAAACTCTAAACATTTCTCAAGAATCTGCCTAAGTGAAAATATTTGATCAATACATCCCCTACCACTTCTGAATCCACACTGTTCATAATGCAGTTGTCCATCAATCCCAACTTAGATGTGTCCATCCAAAAAGATGATGCTGGAGTCTTGACGATGTCAGCATACCGAAGGCTTATCTATGCCCCCACCATCATAAGTGTGGATTCATGCACCCTGGGGGTGCACAAAATTGCAGCCTTCCATTCCCTCATCCATAAGGCCTTCACCATATCATCAAACAAACAGTTGCTTAAAAAAGAAATTCAAAACATCCATTCAATTGCTGTATCCCACAACTTCCACCCAACAACAATGAAAAAGCTAATCAATAAATATAGAAATGACAACAGAAGAGATTTGGTTCTTCACTCAATCACTGACTCCAAACATACAACCTTTGCCAGACCTATATCTTACGTTCCTGTCCTCTATGAATCAGTCCACAAATTACTCAGAGCCCAAAATATCAAAATTGTTTTCAGCCAAGCTCCAAATCTGAAGAAAATTATTGAAAGAAACAGAGACAAATTTAGCCTACTTCAAAAATCAGGCGTATATCGATTTCCCCTACATTTGCCAGATAATTCCATTGTCTACTATGTCAGAAAATAGACTGGGAGCATGCCACACTGCTTGCACATGAATCCACTTTCTTGGAATCGTAGTCCGCGAGGCTCTTGAAATAATGACCTCACCTGACCCACCTGTAACTGAGACACTGAAATTGCCCTTTATGAAATGTGGAAAGAATCTCTAAACAGTCCTAACGTCACCATATATTGTCACTTCATTGAAGACAGAGCACTGTCCTTGCTCTGAAAAGCTTCAGAGTTTTATCCTAAAAACTTTTAATGTGCAAATAATTTGAAGGATAAACTTTAAATTTCATTGCTCAACGACAGAAAATTTTTGGCTATTTTTAATTTTACAAAAAAAAAAAATCCAAATTTTCCCAACTCACCTGGATTTTAACAAGTGCTTTGAATTTTGCCAACTCCCTAGATTTTCCCAACTCTGACTTACTTTTGGGGGAGACTCCCCCCATCTCTATATCTATACCCTTGGGCATAGAGATGGAAAAGGGACAGAGGTATCTTCCTCCATCAGAGCATCCCTTATATGCTCAATTGGATTCAAGTTCAAAAATCTGGCTTGTCACTCCATCCTACAAATATTTTCACATTTAAGGAAATCATTTACCACATATGCCCAATCGAGATGGGTATTATAATCCATACAGAAATAAGGGCCTGAAAAGCCTCACATAAATATGGTTGCAAGAACCATGTGCCAGTGCAGACCATCACTACTGTCACCAAATTGTCCCTTTCTATGATGTTACAGCAGTTGTCACAAGTGCCTTGTTTGTGCCAGATGAACCCATGTCTAAAATATGTGCTCAAACTGAATCTGGACTCATCTGTGAAATGTATTTGCACACTGGCCTAGAGTCTGGGATGCCTGATTTTCATCAGCAATGATCACATATTTTGCTTTATTGCATTTAGGAGATTATTGCATTTTGTCATAAAAATTATTGAACATTTCCCCATAAGCAGTAATATATTTTAAATTCAAATAATTGTAAACTTTTTAACCTTTCAAGTTTTGCAAATATTTCAATGGAGCAACCAGTTATAAGACTCAGAACTGGTCCTACTAAGCTATATGGCAAGTTGTTTATATGAGGGTGTAATGCTCCAAAGGTATGTTAAACTTTTCTCTTTGGACGTTTTGACTGATCCAAATTAAACTAAACTTTCGGATAGCATCAAGCACCATGCAATTAATCTTGCCAAATAAAGTTAAATGAGGGTTTGCTAAGTATATGGGCATTACTTATTGAGTAAGAAATCAAAAGATTGTCAAATTATTAGTTAAATCTTAATAAAAATCAATTATCATTGCTCAAGAGAAAAGAATAGCAAAGTCAAAATATTTCACATAACAAAGTTTATTTACAAAAAATTCAAGATTCACCAAATAAACTGATGAATACAAAAGTCTGAGCAACTAAAAGCTCACATCTCTATTAACTCCTTCAAACAGACTGATTTCCTTCCTCTTACTGACGCTCTCTATTATCATTACTATATCATTTCTGACCCTGTGACCTAAGGTCACTTAATATACATGCAGCATGAAACTGACATGTGTATGGGAAAAACATTTGCATAAACTTATGATTGTATGCTAGCTATGACGCAAGAGAGGGTGTGTCCTTACGTGCCCATCAGTCAATCAAAAGTTGGAGTTGCACATACAGTATGTTCAACTCCTTTAGCAAATCAGAAGAGGGAAAAGTGATGTCCAACTGAAGTTAATCCCCAAAATAATAAAAATAACGTAAAGTAAAACTGGTTAAGGAAAAGCAAAAGTGAATGGGTGGACCATCAGAACTCCCCCTCCTAAAGGGAGTCAAAATTTAACCTAACAGATTTTGATAAGCAATTCTGAATAAAAGGACACTTCCTATGTCATTTACATATCACTGAACATAAAGAAATGTGTATGCATACTCAAATTTCATAAGACGATTTACTCTTGTTTCGACACAATTTTCCATCATAACCAAAGGTACCTCCTCCCATTCCTCCTAACATAGTGTAAATTCTATGTAGTGTAAATGCATACCAATGGCTGTGTCAGTTAACTGCATACTAGCATTATCAGCTTAACTGGCATCACATTCTAATACAATTCCTAAAGTTGCATACTATAACCTTTACAAAGCTTGTTAATCTAACTCTTATCCTGCTTAACTTCTAAAAAGGTTAAGGGAAAAAAGGAAAAAAATACAGAAATTCTGCTCTTTCATAGAATATAAACACAGATGCATGAAGTGGTGTACATAACTTCTGCTTATTCCCCTAACAACAATCAAATACACAAAATCTAATCTTCTTCCGTACCTGCCATATTATAAAAAAAACGGGTATTGATACTCCATTAAATCCTAACTACAATCAAATATGCGAAGCTAATAATTTCATTTTACAAACAAGTACGAATTTAATCATCCGCTAAAACTTCACCTAAACACAATAAATCGGGAACCAGCTGAAATAAAAATAGCATTAATTACCTTGTCTTATTGAGTTTTATGTCCCCCTCCCAAAGCAGTTTTGTTAGTGACCATCTCCAGTCAAACTAGGCTTTGCTGTTGGGGACAACTCAAAGAAGGTACAAAAACTTCAAGACATCATGATCAGGTCACATATATATATGCAAACAAATTCTGCCAGTGTCATCCTGATAATTACGCATCAATATCACTGATGACACCAAACAGATTTAAACACATATACATCATATCTAAGAGTAGAAAAAAGCTGTATCAATAATTTATCATATACAATGCTAACATTTCTTCCAATTCGATCAAAGTTTTACAATAAGAATCAATTTAAATACAATAAATTCACTTCAAATAAATTTATATACTTCAAATACAACTTCTAAAAACTGTATACTAAATTCTCTTTCATTTTCATTATTCACATCCATAAACATTTTATAACTCCTAAATTCCTAAACTTACAACCTCAATTCTGCTTTCTGTCAGCTGAAACAAAAAAAATCTATAATTCATAAATATGCTTGAAATCACATTAATACAATATAACTCTATGTTTCAACTAGATTTCAGATGAACATAAAAAAATTCTAATCACTTCCCATTGTAAATTCAAACTATAAACTTTGAATAATAAATTCACTTTTCAAAAATATCGAAACTCAAAAGTTTCAACATGAAATTAAACATTTCAAAATCTGTAAGTCTTCCCTCTTCTTACTGACACTCTCCATTATCATTACTATATCATTTCTGAACCTGTGATCTAATGTTACTTAGTATACATGAGGTGTGCAACTGACATGTTTGTTGCACGCTGGGAAAAACATTTGCATAAAATTACAATCGCGTGCTAGCTATGATGCAAGAGGGGGGCTGTCCTTATGCGCTCATCAGCAGATGTACATCAAAAGTCGTAGTTGCACATGTGCAACTCCTTTAGCAGATTGGAAGAGAGAAAAGTGATAAGTCCAACTGAAGTTAATCCCCAAAATAATAAATATAATATAAATAAAGTAAAACTGGTTAAGGAAAAGCAAAAGTGAATGTGTGGACCATCAGTGTTCAAAACGTTCTTGACATGCATTTGCAGAACATAAAACCATTGCATTTACCCTCGACAAAACTTTTACTGTCCTTTGACGTACTCCCCTTCAGTATCTACACAAAGTTGTAAATATCTATGCCAATTTTAGAACACTTGGTGGTACTGTTGTTGGGGAATACTCTGCAATTTTGAATAAATGCATTTTGAAAAGTCTTGCACTCTTTAAAAAGGTTTTCCAGCAAGTTCAATTTCAATTTTTGCACACAATCAAAAATTACATGGTGCAAGATCCAGTGAATATGCAGGATGCAGTAGCTATGTAATGTTTTCTTCCTCCAGACAGCTGTAACTTGCTGGGTTTTGTGAACACTGGCATTGTCATGAAAAAGGAGAACCCTCAACACTCCTGTTGTTCGATGCTGCTCCTTCATCTCCTTAATCATATTGGACAAAACAATGTTGGTGTAGTATTGGTCATTTATAGTCTTTTTTCGAGTAAGTGTCCATAACAGGAAGAGGATGTTCACAATTTTTTTTCAATTCTCAAGTAGTGGTACACTTGGGAATTGAAAAAAAAAGGGAACTTCCTTCAGCAAAAGCCTTTTTGGAAGATTTGGGGATGCAGTTCTCCCACAATCCACAGCTGTTGATCTTTCTGGGAGTTGTATACAAATAAAATCACATTTCATCACCAATGTCTCATAAACGATGTCTGTTAATTATTTGAGGCCACTAGGTTCAAGTATTGCCAGCATCTCCTTGCATGAGTCGACTCTTGCACTCTTTTTTGCTGTTCAGTCAGTTTGTGGGGTATCCATTCGGCACAGACCTTTTTGAACTGTTGACAAAAAATTGTTCCCACACTAGCAATCAATATACTTACATCTAAATGTATTATCTGAAGGGTGATGTGTGGATTTTTCTTAAAGAGTTCATGAGCATCAGCTATGATTCTCTTATTCATGACCTCCTTTGCTATTCCTGCATGAGGGAGGTCTTTGAAGTTTTGCTGTCCTCTGAATTTGCACTCCATGCCATAACAGTGCCATATAAGCAGCCATGACCCCCATATACTTGTGATAAATTGGCATGATTTTTTTTCTCTTGTTGTCCCCAAGCTGCATCCTTGCGAAAATATAAAATCTTTCATCATCTTTAGTAGGCTCCATAGCAGCAATGCACAGATTTCACAGACCGAACTTTATATGCCACCAACGAAGGAAGAAATGATGATAAGCCCTTTGTTTTTAACTCAAAATGGCCAGTTTAGACAAGCTTTCAAACAAGTTTCAGGTTGTTAACTTTGGAGGAATGAGTGCAAATCTACAGACACATGTCAAGAGCATTTTGAATGCCCTCTGTATTAACCCTTACAATGTTTAATTTCTGAAATTAACTCACTGTGATAGCCGGATGTATTTTAAAGTGTTATCAGAAAATAATACAAACAGCTTTAGAACCTCATCCTGAACTAATTAATGAAAGGAAATATGTCATGTCATATACCAAAAGAAAAATCATTAATTGCACTTAAAAAACTGCAAAAATTAGAAGAAAAAAAAGGCAAGTTAAATTTTTAAGCATTTTCTTTTAAATAGTAGAAAAATTTTACTGTGCTTTTTCCATTTTATCTTTAGTAAAATTAAAAAACATATTTCCACCTCCCTTTTTTATATTATTTTATTATTCTAATATAAACAGTTCATAATATTAATATTTCATTCATAATATTCTTAAATATTTCATTTATGAAGTTTTTTTTCCCTAAAATTTTTGTCATCTATACATATAATGCATATTCTTAGACTTTTGACAATTGGCAAACTATAAGCCTAAGAAAAACATTATTATAAAAAATCATTTTGCTTTAAAAACAAAATAATTTAAATAAAAATTTAAAAATATATCTGAAAAGTGATAAAGAACTATGAAAAATTTTTTTAATAAAATGCTTTAAAGCATTTAAAGTATAACTGAAAGCAATGAATTTGAGAATGAGTCACTTTATTGTAAAGCTGCATAACTGCTATGGAAAAGTTTAATTAAAAATTTCAGGAGAAATTTGGGTTAAAAATCACAGTTTCCTGACTTTAGTTTATTTGACTGATATGTAATTAAAAGTATTGTTAAATAAAGTGCTACCTTAAAAAAATCGAGATTTGAGTCTAAAAATCCAATGGTTCTCCTGATATCCACCAATAGAGATCACTAGCAGTTTCGTTTTTGATCATTTCACATTAATTCTTGTAGTCAATGGTTACATTATACTCATTATCCATGCAAATAATGGCATGTTTTGAATTTTACTTCTAAACTTTTATATTTAAGCCTTATATAATCTAGCTGAAGGTTTCCTTCCTTTCCTATTAATATTGCTTGTAATTTTTGTGCAGTAATACTTTGAGGACTAAGATGGTGTAAGAGTCCACTGAAACTTATGTAATATTGATGATGATGATGAATGAAATAAATTTTATCCTTTTTTACCTTGGTCGTGCCACTCTGATGATATAGATAATTTTTTTTTGCTTCAGTGAAATAACTTTTCAGCACTTAGACATGATCACCAAAATTAAAAACCCAGAGAAAAAATTCATAATGTTTAATAAAAAAAAAAGCAGCCAAGAGAAAGTGTTCCTCCATTTTATAAATAGGAGAGAAAATCCTATTAATATGAGCAGTCCAAGTCACCTTGTACATCACTGGCTCGTGTTTTAAAATATACCACACTAAAAAGATCATGAAAATAAAAATCCCATTTCAGGTAAATATTGTGGTATTTGGGAAGAAATTTCCCTTTGATTAATACAAAATTTAACTGTTTTTTATTCCATCGGGTTTTCTAAAATCAAGCCTTAATTGCATAGTCTGATCTTTTTTTTTACTATATTACGTGAAAAAGTCATTAAAATCAATATGTTTATAAATTAGTTGAAATTTTTTATTTTCATACAATTCAAAATTGTTAATTCAGTATATAACATGACCTATTTCAGTTGATTGGTTATTTCTTTTTAAATTCTAAAATTGACTTGTTGATATAACTCAGCACAGTTGGCAAAAAGACTACGTTTCTCAAGGATGGTACCAAAAAACATTCTATTGTTTCAAGTGCAAATTTATTCATTTATTTATTCATTGTTTTTTATTCTGAAATAAATTACCTTTCTATTCATATGCATTATACTTATTTCTCTCTATTGGCTTTTTAAAATAAATTATTATTTGCATTACCAGATGCATTTTTTACACTACATAACTCCAAAATGCCTCGTGAAAATAAAATTTCTCATCTTTTTGGTCAATATTTTATTTTTACCAGAATTAAATGCTGATTAATTTTTCATATAACATGCTATAATTCCTTCCATTAGTTATTTGGCAAAAAAAGTTGGAGTTAATTTTTTTTTGGCCAATCAGAGTGAAAAAATAGCTGGGCCTTAGGATGTAAACCAGTTTTTCAGGCAGGACCCTGGAAAAGTTAGGCAGCTTAATGCTCCAAGTTCCTATAATACAGGGTGATCAAAAATTCTCTGTGCACCTGAAGAAGAATGCCTGTACCATTACAATAAACAACAAAAGTGTGTCTAGTGCGTCTCGAGACATTTAGAGACATATGATGGCATTAGTGACGTTAGTGAGAGAGACGCGGTCGCCTGCCTGCCAAGCAGTCAGGCACTGTAGATGTGCATTA
Organism: Ryuthela nishihirai; assembly: GCA_038380435.1. Classification (NCBI taxonomy): domain Eukaryota; kingdom Metazoa; phylum Arthropoda; class Arachnida; order Araneae; family Heptathelidae; genus Ryuthela; species Ryuthela nishihirai. The sequence continues at coordinate 32,324,863 of JAWZYU010000022.1, forward strand.
TGGCAATGGTTATTATCTGTTGAGGAGCATACATTCCTTGTGAAACGTGTTTCAGGGTGGTGGAGAATGCACACAAGACACAACAATTCCAGGCACAGTTTCCGGAAACCAAGGTGCCCCATCATAATGCAGTGCGGCAGTTAATTCAGAAATTCCAGATAACCAGTTACGTGTGTGACAAGCTCAGATCTGGTAGGCCATCAATACTGACAGAGGAGAAAGTGTTGGATATCACAGATCGCATGCTCCGAAGTCCAAAAAAGTCCATCAGGAGACTGTCACAGCAGGTTGGTGTTTCATATGGCATGGCCCATATGGCTGTAAAAAAAGTCTAGGCCTACACCTTTACAAAATCACATCCATGTATGAATTAAAACTTGATGACAGTGGTAAGCACAGTGCATACTGCGGGTGGTTTGTAGACTTTCTTGACCGTGAAGGAGAGGGCATTTTGGACGTCACATTCTTCACAGAGGAGGCATACTTACATTTGTTGGGGTACATAAACAGTCAAAACTCACACCTCTGGTCCTCACACAATCCTCATGAGTTCCACAAGTCGCCACTGCATGATCAGAAGATTAGTGTTTGGGCTGGAATTTTGCATAGGTGCATAATCAGATCCATTTTTTTTTCTCTGAGACTGTCTACTCCCAATGATACTATGACAATTAATCATTATCCTTTCATTGCACAATTGTCAGAAGATGAAATTAACAGGCCTACTTTCAGCAGGATGGCACCACAGCCCACACATCACATATGTCTATGGCACTCTTGCACGACATGTTTGGGGACAGAATCATTTTGAAAAACGCTTGGCCTCCAATATCCCTGGATCTCACCCCACCCGATTTTTATCTCTAGGGTGCGGTAAAAAACTCTGTGTATTCAGACAATACCCGCACAATTGATGATTTGAAGATGGCCATTGCAGAATACATTCAGAATGTGGACTGTGCTGTGCTGAATGATGTCTTCAAGAACACAGTTCAGCATGTCACTAAATGTCTGGAGGCGCGTGGGACACACTTTCAACATTTATTGTAATTGTAAAAAAATACCCCCTCAAGCAGCTGCTTGCCACAGAGTTCTGACAGGAGCCTGTCAGTTTAATATGCCATAGTAGGTCTGTGAGGATGGCGGGACCTCAGCAGAAAAACAGCACACACATCCATGCCTTACCCAGGGCTCGAACCCAGGTCCCGTAGATCAATAGCCAAGTATGCTAACCACTCGGCCATGAATATCTCATTCCTTATCAGGTGCATAGTGACTTTTTGATCCCCCTGTACATGATCAACTCTTATGTCAAATGACTAAAATTCATGATATATAATTTAAACACTTCAGAATTTAAAGTTAAAATAATAAACCTTTAAGTTAAGAAGTTTAACATAACTTCGTAATTTAAAGTTAAAATGAATCAATTTTGGCATTTAGTCAGATGGGGTAAAATGCTCATTTCAGTGATGTAATAATTTAGAATGATTCAATACAGAACTAAATAATATTTTCATTCATGGTTATAGTATGCCATAACTTTGCTGCTTAAAAATTTTAATTTAAAACTGATATTTACTCAATAAGAAATATTATATATTAGCTGAATTGCACGTTTGTCAAAATTAAGTAGCTACATAAAAGTAGAAACAGTATTTGCCATTTTCTTTGCTATCTCAGTGGCTGGATGGTTTGTGTGTTTTGCTGTAGAACAAAGGAGACTGGTTTGAATGCTGGAGAATACCAGTTACCTTTCTGTGGTTAAGTGGACTGCCTGAAGAGAAATTTATTTTATTTTAAATGATGCTTTAAAAGTATTCAGTTTCACTTCATATAAGTTACTATAATATCAACAGCATATAAATACTTCCTTGCAAAAGCTTTTTCGTTTCCTCAATTTTCATTTCTTAGATTAAGTTAAAGTGGCCCTATAAATGAGAAAGCCGTCCCGGGGCCGAGTGGTTAGCGCGCTTGGTTACTGATCTACGGGACCTGGGTTCGAGCCCCGGGTAAGGCATGGATGTTCGTGTTGTTTTCTGCTGAGGTCCTGCCATCCTCTCGGATCTTCTACTGTGGCATATAAACTGACAGGCTCCTGTCAGACCTCTGTGGCAAGCAGCTGCTTGAGGGGGTAATTATTTATTAATTAATTATAAATGAGATTGTACTGTAAATGCTAATTACTCCACAAATGACAATTTTTTAAATACCTCACACTAAATAGAAAGAAAATATTTTTATGCAAATTTCAATGAAATAGAAATTACCAGTAATAAAGAATGATGAACAAGTCACTGATGAAGTATAATACTAACCAAGAAATACTGTGGTGCTTCTGAACTACTGATGCACAGGAACCTTTGTAGTGCTACCTCACTGCTATTTGGCACAAAATATGGTCTATGAAATATTTTTCTCATAACTCGTGCTGCAGCAACTCTATTTATTTTCCTAAATCATGGGAAATCAATAAATAATTTTTTTATAATACTATACAATGATACTATACATTAATAAATATACTACAATGGCACAATTACTTTAATAGCACATGATGTCCTTAAATAACGATTACCAGCAAATTTATCATTGCTGCTTGCTTGGGCCCTGAAACTCTCTAAAGTAAATAAAGTAATGGTACTCTCAATAACACATGCTTTCTTTTGGCATAAAACTCATTATGATCAATTTCCTCCCTCATCCACCCCCCCCCCCCCCCTTCTTTTTGGTGAGTTAAGGAGTGGACATAATTTGAGGTAGTACATAATACTCTCCATGTCAGAAGTTTCTACTCTAACAGTATTGCCTTGCTCAGAAAATCGGACTTTTCAAATTACATACCCAGCTAACTCTGCTGGGTATGTAAAAAACTACTCTGCTGGTTATAAAGTTACCTATGCCTGACAAGGCTTGTAAATGGTAGCTAGGCGTAAACTGGAAGGAGAGCTGTGTACCAATCCCCAGTGATGATGCACAGAACCGGCCAGGTCTAGCACCTAATGTCCGACCCCGCCTTCTCGTGGTGCAAGCCGTTAGTACCTTTCAAAAGAGCTATTCTCTTTTGGAAGGGAACGGAAGGGGAGGGCTGCCAGTTCAGTATGGCCTACTGATCTGGTCATCTATGGCTACTATTTTCTTTTTTTCAACCCTGCTGAGGAGTGGTCAACTTCACAGGGTCCTGGTGCTGACCATTTATACCTACTAGACTGGACTTGTTTATGGATTTGAGCTTGATTATGGATCCTGGACTTGCTGCACTGGTGGGCCGCTGTTGAGGGAGAGTCTGCCGCTGTGTTTTCTGTTTGCTTCTGGGTTGCCAGCTCTAAGTGAACAGAGGCATGGGATACCTTATATCAGCTGGTGGATAATCCTAATCAGAGGCCATCGCAGGTACCTGAACCTTACTTAGCTAGTTGGGCATCGTCCAGCCTAAACTGGAGTAATGTGTCTCAGGCAGGCCATATGGTTCTTGAAAAAGTCCACTTGAAAAGGTGGTGCCTGAAGTTCCTACCAGCATCGGTGACTTCAGCCTTTAGCGGAGGAGGAACAGGTCTCTGCCCCATGCCTGCGATCAGGGGGCTGTTTGATATTGTTGGCCCTACCAATATTAATAAACCTAATTTCTTTAAAAATCCTACTAATCATTTTCTCTCTGCAGGAACGTGGAACGTGAGGACATTACATAGAGATTATTCTCTTGATGTCCTCATGCAGGAATTCCAGCGCTATAACCTAGATATTTTAGGCTTGCAAGAGACCAGATGGACAGATAAAGGTGAGATACTTAAAAATAACTTTAAATTTCTCTTTACAGGAAGGGAGGATGGAAAGCACCACCAAGGCGTGGGTCTGCTGCTCAGCAGACATGCTAGTGATGCTCTTCTAGGATATGAGTGCATTAATGAAAGGTTTCTTACAGCAAAATTTCAGACAAGCATTAAAGACTTGAATGTTATCTGCTGTTATGCCCCCACTGAGGATGCTGATGAGGATGAGAAGGATAGGTTTTTACGGACAACTTCAGGATATTTTGAATTCTGTCAAGAAAGGAGATATTACCCTTGTTCTTGGTGACTTCAATGCCAAAGTTGGTACCGACTCTGACCTTTGGGAAGGAGTAATAGGCCCTTTTGGTATTGGTAGCTGCAATGGCAATGGGCAACGTCTCCTACAGGTAAGTAAACTAAATGCTTTCAGAATAATTAACACATATTACAAACACTGCGACATACATAAATACACATGGGTTTCACCTGATGGGCTACATAAGAATATGATTGATTATATATTAATTAACAGCAAATGGGCTAGTTCTGTTAGAAATACCAGGTCATGTAGGGGAGCTGAAATTGGATCTGACCATTACCTTGTTAAAAGTGTCTTGCAACTTAAACTTAAAAAGTGTTGTGCTAGGGTTAAAAAATTTACCTTTAATACTGAAGCTCTGAAAGACCCAGTTATAGCTAAAGCTTACCATGATAGGTTACTTAGTCATTATGACAGTCATGGTTTGCTTAATATTGAAGTTGAGGAAGAATGGGGCCATTTCAAACAGGCTTTTTTGGAAACTAACAGTACTCTTTTAGGGAAAAAGGAGCAGAAGAGGCAGAATTATTTAAGTGATAAGGCACTTGAGCTTATTTCAGAAAGAAGGAACTGCAGGAATGTCCTTAATCAGTACCCTACTAGTCCTAATAGAAAGCATTACAAAGAACTTAATAAACGTGTAAAGGATCAGTTAGCTACTGATAAGAATCTTTGGCTTGATGGCCTTGCTGACAAAGCTGAGGAAGCAGTTAGACAGCACAACAGCAGAGAGCTGTACCAGATAGTTAATGTTTTGTGTGGTAGAAAACGAACAGGTATACAGGGATTGAAGGATAAACAAGGCAAGGTTATAGAAGGTGAGGATTCTGTCATGGCTAGGTGGGCTGAGCATTTCAGTGATGTTCTAAACAATGTGGTTAGTTCTACTCCCATTGCTTGCAATGATGATAGATGCATTGTTGGCTTTAATGTTGGCCCTATAACACAATCTGAAGTTAGTTTGGCTATTTCTAAACTTAAACTTCATAAATCCCCAGGGGTGGATGAAATTACTACGGAAATGCTTAGAGCTGGGAATGTTTCAGTTACCATTTGGATGACTGAAATTTTGAATAACTTTTACGATAAAGGCATGGTTCCTAAAGATTTTACCAGAGCTATTATTATCCCTATTTTCAAAAAAGGTGATCGCAGTTCTTGTGATAACTATAGGGGTATCAGCCTACTCTCCGTTCCAGGTAAAGTTATTTCCATGATTGTGCTTAATAGAATTAAGAATCTGGTTGACAGGCAATTGCGTGATGAGCAATGTGGATTCAGAAGTGGTAGGGGATGTGTGGATCAGATATTTTCACTTAGGCAGATTCTTGAGAAATGTTTAGAGTTTCAGAAACCTTTGGTTGCTAGCTTTGTTGATTTCAAAAAGGCTTTCGACTCTGTTGATCGTAATAATTTGTGGTTGATTGTGGAATCATATGGTATACCAGAAAAGTTAGTTAACATAATGAAAGCTCTCTATAATAACACTGAGTCATGTGTGAGAGTTGGTAAGTCTTGTAGCAATTGGTTTAGCATTACTTCTGGTGTTCGACAAGGGTGCATTTGGCTCCTTTTCTCTTTAGTTTGGTTGTTGATTATGTTATGCGAAATTCACTTCAAGGGAAAGCTTTTGGCCTTAAATGGGCTGGAGATACGAAAATTTCTGATTTAGATTATGCTGATGATTTAGCCCTTTTGGCAAATGATGTTGATGAGATGAACTCTTTCATTCGAACTGTTGATGAGACTGGTAGTACAGTAGGTTTGGTTATAAACAGAGAGAAAACTAAAGTGATGAAAATTGGTCAGGCAGGTTGTGATTCAGTTAATCTGAATGGTTGCAGTCTTGAGCAGGTGTCACAGTTTAATTACCTTGGGAGCTGCGTAACTGATACTGGTGATGTGCGGCATGAGATTAACAGACGAATAGGTATTGCTGCCGGGACTTTTAACAATCTATGGAGATTGTGGAGAAATAGGCGTATACACCTAAAGACTAAAATTAGACTGTATAATAGTTTGGTTCTTTCTAGGGTTAGTTATGGTAGTGAAACTTGGACGCTGTGTAAGCAAGATAACAGGAAACTAGATGCTTTTGATTCTAGATGCTTACGCAGTATCTTGGGTATTAGGTGGTTTAACTTTGTAACTAATGATGAGGTTAGGCAAAGGAGTCTGCAACCTCCTTTAAGCAGCATTTTGTGCAGAGAGAGACTCCGCTGGTTTGGCCATGTTGCCCGTATGGATAATTATAGATTGGCGAATAGGGTTATGAACAGTGTGCCTAGAGGCCTCAGAAGGAGGGGGAGACCTAGGATGAGGTGGGCAGACAATGTCAAACAGGACCTTGTTAGAATTAGTGTACAGTGGCCGGATGCAGCAGATGTAGCTCAGGACAGATATGCTTGGAGAATTAAACTGCGCGGTCTGGTTGGACCTCCGTAGCCCATGGCTGCTTGATGATGATGATGATGATGATGATGATGATGATGATGATGATGATGATGATGATGATGATGATGATGATGATGATGCCTGACAAATTGCATCCAAGTAACTCTCTTGGATGCAATTTGTCAGGCATAGGTAACTTTATAGCAAAAAAAAAATTAAATATGGTCTAAGTTGGCAAAAAATATGTAGTACAGAGAATCCATAAATAATAAATAATAATAGTACAGAGAATGTAATGCACAATGAAAAACAAAATTTATTATTTAACACATTATTCTGTACATTAATCAACATATTTTTTAGGAGATATACCTTAATTAATGAACATTTTATTAAAATATATCTAATAAATACATATCTTTCAAATTATTTTAATTAATTTAACATATGATAGGAATTTATCTGAAGGATGGGATTTTTTTTTAATATGGCCGAGTGGTTAGCGCGCTTGGCTACTGATCTAAGGGACCTGGGTTCGAGCCCCGGGTAAGGCATGGATGTATGTGTCGTTTTTCTGCTGAGGTCCTGCCATCCTCTCAGACCTTCTACTCTGGCATATAAACTGACAGGCTCCTGTCAGACCTCTGTGGCAAGCAGCTGCTTGAGAGGGTATTTATTTTTTTATTTTTTATCTTGCTACTGCTATTTACCAATTTCTAAACCAATAGCTTTATCACATGAAAGCACAAATTGTTTGAAGTCATTGAATTCCTCATTTTAAATCTATTGGTACCAAACAAATATTTTCAATAGCAGCTAATGTTAAATCTGTGGGATACACTCGATTTTAACTGTTAAGTCTGTGAAAATTTCAAGGAATTCAACTCATTCTGCACAGGTTTTGTTTAATCCTCCAGCTCTATAAGGGGCTGAATGCATAAGAAGACAGACAAACAAACTAGGAGGATTGGAAGATTCATGGAATAGTGTAGTTTCCAGTTGATTCAGGCTTACAGTTAGAAATATTCCACATAGTATTATAACTATTGTAACCTATTAATAAACTTTAAATATACATTATTAATCATTTTACGTGCCAGTGAAAGAAACTATAGCACAAAAACTAAAATAGAATTATGAACATACACAAATATATACAATAAAAATGAGGCAAAAATAATATATGTACTGCACTTATTTAACATGAAAACCTTTAGAGCCTGGGTTCCTTAAATACTGTTATTTGTCCTTGAAATTATACTCCACTAATACACTGTACAATTAACTTAAAATAGTTCACTTAAAACTAAATGCTATTTAAAATTAAAATTTGGATAGAACAACTAGTGGTGGATTCTGAAGACTGTTATCTCATCAGAGTCATCAACATATAAGGAAACATTTTCATGAAGATCAGCTGATGGCTGATGACAATGGATCAGGGGTAGTTCCCATCTGATGGAGGCAGCCTTTCCAAGCCCATTGGTATCCCCTACTGACCGTGTGGAGTTTTGCGGAGATAAATCTCAATGCAGACCCAGTTGGGATTCAAACCTGGGAACTGAATAAATGAATCTGCATATCATTACTAACAGCACAAAATTTCTAATGCAGCATTCTAATTTACACTTAATAGTTATGGGTAAAATTTCTGTTACAGTTTATTAGATGTGATTAATGGTGGCTACTGTTTTAGAATATATGAAACAAAAATATACTCTCGTAAAATTCTTTGGGTAAATTAAATCAATCAGACTTACAGCTATTCTGATATTATTTAATATTCACGATTTATACTCTACGTGAGCATTTAAGTGCTCCTCAAGGTTTTTAATGGTTTAACATGTTAAACATAGTTAACACACCTTAACCCCTTAACAGTTTTGCCCAAACACCGCTCGGGTGCTGCGAAAGGTCACTTTTCTGATTTGCCCATACGCCGCTCGGGCATCTTATTTTTCTACGCCAATCCAATGATTTACCCAGCTTTTTAACTTTTTTTTTCATTTGCAATGTTTCTAATAGATGGCTGTAGTAGTCCAGTAAAGATTGGAATGCAAAACATGCGTACACCAGTTTTAGTATCAGGTTTTACTGCTTTTCGTTTACACGGGAGAAGGAGTGAATTTTGTTTTCACTTGTGTAGTGTATCACACGTTGCGAATACTATTTCTTTTGAATTTTGTGCTAAAATAAAAGGGAAATGAGCGACAGTGAGTGGCTCATAACAGAATATAATTCTGATATTGGATCAGATAATGAATCGGAAATTTCTCTAAATGATTCTGGAAGTTGTGAAAGTTCATTATCGGACTTCTCTAGTGATGAGGAAACGGAAAGTTCCGATGATCTAACTCAGGTGTGGAACTTTTGTGAAATTGATACTAGCAATCCTCCTCCAGCACTGCCGAGATTTCCTTTCACAGTGAATCCTGCTATTCATTTGGATATTGATGTAAGTAACTTTACAGTTTCTTGATATTTTCTTTGATTGTAACCTCCTTGAAATAATAGTTTCTGAAGTTTCTTGTTTGGAAAAGCCAACTTAAAGTAAAAATGCCAATTTTTCGCTATAATTAAAAATTATCATAAATTATGCAATTCAATACTTGTAACAGTTTTGACTGCTGATTTGAATTTATATGATCGATTTGAATACAAAATTGTTTATCAAAAATGTGCTTATTTTTGGACACAATATGGCAGAAAAAAGAAACTGTTAAGGGGTTAATAATCATGAATATTAAATAAATTTTTTGTGTGATTTTCTTGTCAAACTGGAGAATATTTTGGAACAAAATTGTTGGATAAACTTTTTTTGGCAAAAATACTTCATAATTTCAAGTAAAGATCTATTGTTAATTCAACTGAAATTTGATGAAAGCACTCTTGAACATCAAGGTCAGAGGAAAAATTGTCTTGGACCAGGTGAGATATGAACCCCCGAGTTTCTGACAACCATGTCAGGCATTCTAACCACCAAGATTTTTGACTACAAACACACATCAAAATGTTTTTGACACATCTGTAGATTTGCACTCGTTTCTCCGAAGTTAAAGAGCTGCGACTTGTTTGAAAGCTTCTCTAAACTTGTCCTTACATGTTAAAAACAAAGGCCATATCATCATTTCTCTCTTTGCTGGTGGCATGTAAAATTCAGTCTGTGAAATCTGTGTTGCTGCTACTGAGGCAACTAAAGATGGGGGGGGAGGGAAATTTTACATTTTCATATGGATGTAGCTTGGAGACAATGTGAAAAAGGATCATGCTGATTTATCACAAGTATATGGGGATCATGCTGTTCATATGGCACTGTTGTAGGATGGACGCACAAATTCAGAGGATGGCATAGCTTCGAAGATCTCCATAATGCAGGAAGACCGAAGGAGGCTGTGAAAGAGAGAACCATCCCCTGTTTGTGAAGTCATTAAGAAAACCAAACATCACCCTTCAGATAATAATTTTAGATGTCAGTATATTGATTGCCCATGTGGATGGAGTGCTGTCCTTGCTCCAAAACACTTCCGAGTTTTCTCCTAAAAACTTTTAACATGCAAATAATTTGAAGGATAAACTTTACAATTTTATTGCTCAAAGATAGAGAACTTTAGTTTATTTTAATTAATTTCTGAACAAGAAGGTCCTTTTAATTGTGTGCCAGCCAAATGTTTAATCTATTAATCACAATGATGCAACAACTGTACCAAGAAGAGAAAGTATACTGAAGTTCTTGTACTTACAAGAACTGTGATCACTTTTCTTGAAAATAAAAATAATTATACATCTAATAAGATCTTTAAAAACACCTCCATCAGAGAAAAGCTCCTGCAGTGCAATTACTAGAATTTCAGTAGTAATTTATCTCTCCTTGGTGACTTGTGTAGCTTTAATTTTGAGATGGCCAAAGTAACTTTGTTTAAGGTGGTTGAGCGATTAGCATGTTTGGCTATAAATTAAAGAGACCTGGGTTCAAGCCCCAACCAGATACAGCACAGATGTTTCTTTTGTTTTGTGTTGCCTTTATGCTGAAGTCTTACCTTCCTCATATATCTTCTCTATGGGATACTACTCATTGTCATCTTAACAGTATTGTAGGTCCCTGGGCAAGAAATGCACTAGGGCCCTTACCTATGGGAATAAAAATGTAAACGGTCAATAAAATTAAGCCTAGAGATTTATTAGCACTTTTAACAAAATCAGTGTTTAAACATAAAAATATGCTGTAAAGCGAGGATTAATCAACACAAACTTTTGCGAAATTTAGAATCGTGGGGCCCCTGGGCAACTGCCCAGTGTGCCCATGCCTTAAGATGGCCCTGATACCACACAGAAATGCAACTTAACTCCTTACAATTAACTAACTTCAATTACTTAAACTAGAAGGTCAGACCCTAGTTCAATTAGCTCAATGAATCCTACCTTCACATCACACTTTTGCCTGCCAATTCCCTGCTTATGAGATCTTTTTCCAGAAGTACAAACACGCACAATCTTTAAGAATTCAAGCATAACTGAAGCATTATTGCATATAATGATAGACTGTTTTATCTGTCCTCCTTGCAGTAATGTGCAAGAAAATGCACCCTAAATGGTCTACAGCCATTTAGGGTGCATTTTCTTGAGCTCTTTGTGAAAATAGATTAAACAGAATATCTGATACTTCACAGATTAATATAGCCTTCCATGAAGAGGGGCATTAGAAAAATAAAGGGATCATCTGGCTCAAAAAAGTTGGAAACCACTGGTCTGGAGATCTGAAAATTTCTGATTTAGATTTTGCAGATGATTTGATAGCGTTGGCTAATGACATTGATGAGATGGATTCTGTTATAGGGCCGTTGATGAAACTGGCAATAGAGTGGGTTTGATGATAAACAAAGATAAAACTTAGGTAATGAAAATTGTTCAGATAGATGGTGCTTCAGTTGCTTTGAATGGCTTGAGCACATAAAAGCCTTAATCTGTATATGCTCAGTTTATCTTGGGAGTTATTAACAGTACTCCGTAGCTCATGGCTGCTTGAGGATGATATGCTACATCAGGTAGATAGCTTACAACTTGTTGCTATGGATATTTTACATAACATAGCAATAGGTTATCTGTTAAACTTCCTTTTACCATTTATTACTTTTCTAGTAAAATAAGCTTTTATCTGGTATCATTTTTCAGAAAATAATTGAGGTCTTGGATACTGAAGCAAATTTATTTCCATAAATTAGCAATCTTTCGGTTGGCTGATTTATTGATTTTTTTCTGAGTTATGCTATATTGGATGGACAGTTTAAAAGTTGCGAATATTTTATTTAATATCCCATTAAGTTATATGTAATTTTTCTTTCATTATTTCTAGGTTTTTAGTAAAAACTTTGAACTTGTACCGTTTCCTGAAAATTAATGAGGTCTTGGATATGAAAGGAAAATGGACTTCCTTGGCAAGGAAATCAGTCTCATGTGGGAGGGCAATTTCATGGTTTTTACCCATTCTCTGATAAACTCACTATGAATGTTTCACTCACCCCCTTAGAAATATTTAATTTAAAAAAAATTATGAGTTTATGTTTATGTGGAATGATTTTAAAAGCACCCCCTAATATCTTGACTGTGCCACTCTGATGATATAACATTTTTTTTGCTTTGGTGTACAAACCTTTCTGCACTTAGCCAAGATCACCAAACTTCAACACCTAAAGAAATAAATTCCAAATGTTTAATAAAAATGGCAGCTAAGGAAGTTTTTTTCCATTTCATAACCAATTCAGAAAATCCCATGAATGTGAGAAGTCCATGTTTAAAATATACGATACTGAAAGGAATGATTAAAAGAAATAAAAATCATGTTTCAAGTTAAATATTATATTATTCGGGAAGAAATTTCCTTTCGATTAATATATAATTTAACTATTTTTATTCATCATATTTTCCAAAATTAAGCATTAATTGTATAGTGCAATCTTTTTCTTTACCATATATTGAAAAACAAAAATAAATAGGCTTATTAAAATCAATAGGTTGGTAAATTTGTTTATATTATTTAATTTTATTAAATTTGCTATTAAATTCTGTTTAATTTGGTATATAACACAACCAATTTTCAATGATTGGTTATTTTTTTTAAAATTCAAAAGTTGACCTGTTTATCTGACTCAGCACAATTGGCTAAAAGCCTGGAATTTTCTCAAAAGTATGGTACTGAGAAAAAAGTTACAAAATGGGAGAAATATTTACTTGAAACAAGAAAATTTTCTTATTCTTCAGAATAAAAAAACTTTCTATTCATGTGCATTAAAATCATTTCTGGGTATTCGTTGTTGTTTTTAAATTTTGTGTTGTGAGATGCATTTTTATTATGACTCTAAAAAGGCCCTATTAAAATAAAACTAGTTGTTTCTTTTATAAAATATTTTATTTTCAGAAAATCCAGAATTAAATGTTGATTAATTTGGCATATAACATGCCATAATTCCTTTCATTAGTTATTTGGCAAAAAAGTTCTAAAGTTAAATTTCTTTTTTGGCTGAGTATAGGAAGAAAATAGCTTGGCCTCTAGATGGAAACCAGTTTTTTAACCTGGACACTGGAAAGGTTAAACTCGTAATGCCATTTGTTAGGACTAGTAGGGTGTTGATTCATATTAATCCTGCACTGCCTTCTTTCAGAAATAAGTTTCATAGTCTTATCAATCAAATAATTTTGCTTCCTCTGTTCCCTTTTACTCAAAAAGAGTACTGTTGGTTTCCACAAAAGCCTATTTTAGCTGATTTCATTCTTTCCAACTTCAGTAATAAGCAAACCATGGTTGTCATAATGACTTTATAGCCTATCATGTAATGTTTTGGCTAAATTTGGATCTTTCAGCCCTTCAGTGTAAAGGCAGTTTTCTTAATCTTGGCATAACATTTCTTAAGTTTCAGTTGCAAGACATTTTTGACCAGGAAAATGGTCAGATCCAATTTCAGCTCCCCTGTGTGATCCAGTATTCCTAACTGAACTAGTCCATTTGCTGTTAACTAAAATATAATCTATCAAATTCCTGTGCAATCCATATGTATTTATAAATGTCCTAGTGTTTGTAGGATGTGTTAGTTATTTGCAAACCATTAAGTTTAGTTATCTGTAGGAGATGTTCCCCATTACCATTGGAATTACCAATGCCAAAGGGTCCTAAAACCCCTGCCCAAATGTCAGAGTCAGTACCAAATTTAACATTGGCATCACCTAACACTAGAGACCCAGAACTCTCCTTTCTTCACAAAATTCAAAATATCCTGAAGCAGTCTGTAAAACTTATCCTTCTTGTTCTCAGTAGTCTTCTGTAGGGAACATAACAACAAATGACATACAAGTATTTAATTCTTCTTTTAAATTTTGTTGAGAGAAATCTTTCATTAATGCAGTCATATCCTAAAAGAGCACTGAGATAAGCAAACCTACACGTTGGATATGCTTCCCATCCTCCCTCCCAGAAAAGAGAAATTTAAAGTTAAATTTAAGTATCTCCCCTTTACCTGTCGATCTGGTCACTTGCAAGCCTAGAATAACTAGGTTATAACACTGGAATTCCTGCATGAGAACATCAAGAGAATAATCTCTATGTAACGTCCTCATGTTCTACATACCTGCAGAGAGAAAATGATTAGTAGGATTTTTAAAGAAATTACAATTATTGAGAGAGGTACGGCCAATAACATCAAACAGCTTCCTGATCACAGGCATCGGGCAAAGACCTGTTCTCCCACCATTACAGGCTGAAGTCACCCATGCTAGTAGGAATTTCAGGCACCACCTTTTCAAGAGCCATATATATGACCTGCCTGAGACATTACTCCAGTTTAGCATTGGCGATACCCAACTAACCAAGTGAAGGTTGTGAGGTTTCCCACCGCTAAAGGCTGAAGCCACAAATGCTGGTAGGAACTTCAGGCACCACCTTTTCAAGAGTCATAAGACCTGCCTGAGACACATTACCCCAGTTTAGGATTGGCAATGCCTAGAGAAGCAAGAGTCGATGTGATGGCCTCTGATCAGGATTATCCACCAGCTGATATAAAGTATCCTGTGCCCTGTTCACTTACGGCTGGCAACTTACAACAAACAGAAAGTACAGCAGCAGATTATCCCTCCATGGAGCCCACCAATGCAGCAAGTTCAGGATCCATAACCAAGCTCAAAGTCATAAACCAATCCAGTCTAGTGGGAATAAATGGTCAGCACCAGGACCCTGTGACCACTCCTCAGCAGAGCAGAAAACAAGAAAAAAGTAGCCAGAGATGATCTGATCAGTAGGACACACTGATCTGGCAGCCTTCCCTTTCCATTCCCTTCCAAAAGAGAATATCTCTTTTGAAAGGCACTAATGGCCTGCACTATGAAAAGTTGGGGTCGAATATTGGGTGCTAGACCTGAAATTCTGTGTATCATCACTGGGGATTGGTACACAGCTCTCCTTCCAGTTTATGCCTAGCTACTATTCACACATATTACTTATTCAGTCACAGGACCCAGCAATAACTATCCTGAATCTTTAATTAAAATTATTAAGAAAACATTGGATTGGATTGGATTGTTTTACCTCTGAGCGGCACTTTTTTGCACACCATGGGCTAAATGGCCAGGCCACAAGGACCCCGAAGGCTCAGAGAAGGTTGGGGGAGGGGACCCACTGGAACAGCTGTTGGGAGACAGATGGTAGCCTCCCGTCAAGGCCATCCAGCGTGTTCTTTAACGTGCACAGGGTATGGCTCTCCCGCACACGGGGCCACGGCTTAACGTCCCATCCGACGGACGGCGGCCTTTCCAAGCCCATCGGTGTCCCCTACTGACCGTGGGCAGGGCGGGGGAATTTTTGCGGAGATAAATCTCAACGCTGACCCAGCTGGGACTCGAACCTGGGAACTACAGATTACGAGCCTGGCGCGCTACCGACTGAGCCACCCCCGCCCCTATTAAGAAAACATTTTCTGTAATTATTAGTATAGCAAACATAACTCAATACTCAGTGTAACCAACCTTTATACCTATGTTTTAACTTACCATAAAATATTTATAGAGTTTTTCTGTACAAGACTATTGTCAGCATTTAAGACATCATTAAGAGTTTGGAGTGTATGGTGACTAGAAACAAATTTGGCAGTGCCTTGTTCAAGAACAATCTTATGCTTCTTGTATATCATCTGGAGATCTCGTAGAGTAAAGTTCTTTTCCATAACATCCTGTATTAAAAAGGATATAATTGTTAATATCTTCAAATATTTTCAAAGAACAGAAAAAGCAGCAAATAAAAATGATTTTTAGCAACCTACATGAAATAAATGTAAAAATTATTAAATATTTTTTTCAAAATTACACTATATATAAGATATTTTTACCTAAAAAGTAATTGAGTATGACAGTTTTTATTACGTTTGAAACAGCTTTTTATAATTTAAAAATAATATTAGTTTCTTAAAGGTACACATGGTTTTAACTAAAAACTATTACAAATATTTCAAACCTGTGGTAGTCCATTTCCTTAGTGTTCCTCATCTGTAGAAATATTTGAAATATTTCAGCAAAATGTAGGCATGATTAAAAATTCTTTAAATACATATGTAGAGCCATGTACAAATGGTTTTATTTTTTCATTAATTTCGTTTTCAAAAACTGAAATTTAACCATTCAGCAGTTTCATTTAAATTATCTTATACAACAAACCATCAAAATTATCAACAGCAATGAGTACTGTTAAAAAAAACCACATATTTTACAAAGTTCAGATTAGATTGCTTGACCTCTGAGTGGCACTTTTTTTGCATACAATGGCCAGGTCACAAAGACCCCATGGGCTCAGAAAAGGTTGAGGGAAGGGGACCCACTGAACAGCTGTTGGTAGACAGATGGTAGCTCCCATCAAGGCCATCCAATGTAATCTTTAACGTGCACAGGGTATGGCTCCCCTGCACACAGGGCTTTTCCAAGCCCATTGGTGTCTCCTATTGACTGAACACAGTGGGGAGTTTTGCAGAGATAAATCTCAACCCTGGCCTAGCTAGAACTCAAAACTGGGAACTGCAGATTATGAGACTGGTGTGCTACTGACTGAGCAACATGGGTTGGGTTGGGTTGTTTGACCTCTGAGCAGCACTTTTTTGCACACCATGGGCTAAATGGCCAAGTCACATGGAACCTGAAGGCTCAGAGAAGGCTGGGGAGGGGACCCACTGGAACAGCTGTTGGGAGACAGATGGTAGCCTCCCATCAAGGCCATCCAGCGTGTTCTTTAACGTGCACAGGGTATGGCTCTCCCGCACATGGGGCCACAGCTTAACGTCCCATCCAAGCCCATCAGTGTCCCCTACTGACTGTGGGCAGGGCGGGGAATTTTGTGGAGATAAATCTCAACGCTGACCCAGGTGGGACTCGAACCTGGGAACTACAGATTACGAGCCTGGCGCGCTACCGACTGAGCCACCCCCGCCCCTATTGAGCAACATGCACCCCACACAAAGTTCAGATGATCCCAATCTAAAATAATAAGATTCATATTTATCTGAATTGGAATGGTAGCTGAATATTAGAATTTTATACAGATATGCATATATACATATAAAATCTACATGCAACCATGTGCTATAGAGGTCCTACCAGTCTGTGCAATTTTGTTCTCCAGACATATCTGACCTGAACTATAGCTGCTATGTTTGGCCACTATAGGCAAATTCTAGCAAGATGCTGTTTGACATTGCTTGCCCATTGCATCCCAGACCTTTTCCTGAAGACTAGGCACACTGTTCATACTAAAATGATTTAATTCCACAATATCACTGTAAGAACAATTAATGTCTCCTGTGTTGCAGCTTGAGACGTTAAAACGATTTGGTACTATTATTCATTGCTTTAGGTGATGGTAATAGGTTTGTTTTACAATATCGTGCAGTTATAAGCTTAGTTGTCCCATTTACCACTATGGGAGAGTAGTCCTTGTCTTGTACAGTCACTGTAGTTGCTAGTGATGCTGACACTCGGTTGCTGTGGTGTTCTAGCTGTTGGTGGTTCACCAGTCCAATGGATTGCTGTGTGGTTCTGTTAAGCATAATGAAACAAAGAACTTTACGTGCAACAAAATGTAGAATAATTCCCCTATAATTATCACAAGGACTATGATCTTTTTTTTTAAATTGGGACAATAATGGTGTGCAGCAGCTATAGTACAGACCTTTCAAATAACAGCTTTATCATATAAAAAACATTTAAATTTCAGTCAGCCATGTGATAACACAAACGTTTCCAGCTCTAAGCATTTCAGTGGTTATTTCATCAACCCCAGGGGATTTATGCAGTTTTAACTTAGAGATAACCAAAGTGATTTCAGAATGTGATATAGGGCCAACACTAAAATCTATCCTCATTGCAAACAATAGCAGTAGAAATAACCACAATGTTTTGAATATATGAAATGCCAAGACAGAATGCTCACCTTCAACAACCTTACCATGTATATCCCTCAATCCCTGTATGCCAGTCTGTTTCTTACCACACAAAAGATTAACCTTTTGCATGTCCAAGCTGAGTATAGTTTTAATTTTTCTGATTCTAGTGGAAAACGGTTGGATTGTTTTACCTCTAAGCGATGCTTTCTTGCACACAATAGGCTAAATGGCCAGGTCACAAGGACACTGAAGGCTCACAGAAAGTTGGAGGAGGGGGCCCACTGGAACAGCTACTGGGAGACAAATGGTAGCCTCCTATAAAGGCCATCCAGCGTGTTCTTTAATGTGCATGGGTATGGCTCTCCCGCACATGGGGCCACAGTTTAATGTCCCATCCGAGCACAGCGCCCTTTCCAAGCCCATTGGTGTCCCCTACTGATCGTGGGCAGGGTGATGAGTTTTACGGAGATAAATCTGAACAGACTCAGTTGGGACTTGAACCTGGGAACTACAGATTACAAGCCTGGCATGCTACCGACTGAACACCCCCCTCCTCTCCTCCAGACAGTCTACCATGCCATAGTGCAAGATGCAATTTTTTTCATACAGATTTTGCTTCTTTTTTAAATGTTCCTAATTAATTACTGAAAATAACATTTCTCTATGACATATATCTTTTGCCTGTTGATTCTGATTGAAAAAAAGAAAAGAAAAGATAATATTTTTTAAATTCTATTCGAGCCTGTAGTGATTGTATGCACCTGTTGAATCACGGTAAATAGCATCAACAATTTAGCTGATGCATCATCATTCTGCCTTACCATAGCAGATTATCCATCTGTCTTTGATTTCTGGTATTCTGACATATTCAGAACTGTAACAAAGTTGTAATGCTTTCTAAACTTTTAAAGTAAGATACTGATTTTAATTACAACTGTAAGTTGCATCATCCAGGAACAATGTACAACATTTTTGGTCAATATTTTAGCAGACTTTTGATTTTAAAGAGTTTTTCTTTACTCTGGTGATTCTGGAATTACTTTTACTGCTTTTACAAATCTATACTGCGATTATAAGGAATAATTCATTTGAACTGCTAGTGATCTCTAATAGCAGATATTGAAAGAATCGTAAGATTATGTGATCAGCCTAAAAGCACAATTTTTAAAAGGAGGACTTATTTTAGCAATACTTTTAATGGTATTTTAACCAAATACACTAATTAATGTTAGAAAATTGCAATTTCTAACCAAACGTTTGCAACTATTTAAAAAATAAATTTTTCTGCAGCAGTTATGCAGCTTTACACTAAAAGATTCATTCTCAATTTCAGTATTTCGGTTAAACTTTAAATGCTTTGAAATATTTCTATTCAATTTTTTTTTCTCACCATTCTTTATTTTTTTCTTAGATATATTTTTCAATTTTAATTAAATTATCTTGTCCCAAAATAATAGTTAAATCAATATCACTAAAGCAGCTCTGCTCAAGAGAGCCAAATGATTTTAAACCAAAATGGATTTTTTATGATACTACTTTTCTTAGGCTTAGAGTTTGCTGATCACCAAACATTTAAGAATATGCATTATGTGTTATTTTCATAAATGACTAATAATTTTAGAAAAAACTAAATAAATGAAAGATTTCAGCATTAATCCTTCCAGTGTCCAGGTCATCTG
This sequence comes from Ryuthela nishihirai, assembly GCA_038380435.1. Taxonomy (NCBI): domain Eukaryota; kingdom Metazoa; phylum Arthropoda; class Arachnida; order Araneae; family Heptathelidae; genus Ryuthela; species Ryuthela nishihirai. The sequence continues at coordinate 32,344,430 of JAWZYU010000022.1, forward strand.
TATATGTTCGGAGAATCTGAATTGGGAGGCCAAGGACATACGTCTAATAATCCTATAGACTTCACCTCCGCTGCTGATCAGATGCTGTCCAAGGGACAGACTATAGTCACTGTCTTCTTCGACATTCAGAAGGCATAGACTCCCTGTCCCACTCTGATATTCTCTGCAGGTTTCATTGATCTCAGCCTCAGAGGCAATATCATCCACTGGATCTCAGCATACTACAACAAGACGGTTCGTGTGAAGCTGGGAAACACACTTAGTGCCTCCCACACTATCAATCATGGAGTACCTCTAGGGGATGTCCTCAGCCTGATGTTACTGAACATTTTGCTGTCAGGCCTACCCTCTTGACTCAAGAATAGAGTGGGTATTTCCATATACGTGGATGACATCTGTGTCTGGTTCCCTAACCAGGACCCCTCCTATGTTCAGCTCAAGATGAAGCGAGCTGTGGCCACGGTCGTCAAGTTCTTCGACAACCTAAGCCTCACTCTTTCCACCGATAATAAGTGGCCATGGTTCTCACAAAGAGATAGATGCCTTCCGCCCACCTTCCCTGGCCTCATGCTTGGACCAGATTACATCAAGGTTGTCAAACAGCATAAGTTCCTTGGTGTGCTCCTTGACAACAGGCTGATCTGGGGACCTCACATCCAGAATCTTAAGACAGTTGCCACAGCACAGAGAAATATACTGTCTATCCACTATAATATCTGTCCACTGGGAAAGCTCCTGCAAGACCCTCCTGGTCTTGCACCAGCACTTGATCCTCTCCCACGTCAACTGCAGTGGTCACCTTCTGAGCAATGCCTCTGCTTCATCACTGAGCAAGTTGGCCACTGTACACATTATATCTCTGCGCCTCTGTCTCAGACTCTGCTCTAACACACCAAATGCATCTGTCATTGCAGAAGCTGATGACATGCTTTTCTGCCTGCTTCGGAAGAGAGATATACTGTGTCATCTCTTGAGGCTTCATTCCCTCCACTTTAACCACAAGCTTCTCAGGAAGTTGCAAGACATGCCAGACTCTGCCATTCTGCCACTGACTTCTACGACCAAGTCATCCCTGCCAGCTCCATTGCTGACAATACGCTCTTCCCTGACTTTCCACCCTGGAGGAAGAGTGATCTTATGATCAATGTCACTGTCCCTTCTCTAGGTCGAAAGAGCGACTCGGATCCAGTGGTCCTCAGACTTCTCTCCACCTCCTATGTCACTGCACAATATGAGAGATGTACTGAGGTCTACACTGACGGATCTGTGAACCAGGAAAGGCTACGTACTGCCTCGACCTTTGCCATCCCTGATACGAGCATCGCCAGAGGTTTCCTTTTCCCGCATCTCACTTTCTCCACCTGTGCAGAACTTCATGCTATTGTTGAAGCTTTACTCTTCATCCTCAGCCTCGAAAGTGGAAACTTTGTCATCCTCTGCAACTCCAAGTCAGCCTTGGAAGTTCCCCAGAAGCAAGACAGCAAGAGCTGCAATCCCTTCCTCATCCAGAAGATCATGGACACTTGCTCCAAGGTCACTTCTGTCGGAATCATGGTTCATTTCCAGTGGATCCCATCCCATGTAGAGATACCTGGCAATGAGCTTGCTGATTGTATCGTGAAGGAGGCACTTGAGAATCAGAGGTATGTATCTAATTACCCTCTCTCTCTCTTCAGTGACTGCAAGAGTTCTGTCTCACAACTGATGAGCCAGTATCGTCTTGCCCAGTGGCAGAAAGACAGCAGCTGTTCCTCATTCAGGTACCTGGTTGACCCTACTCTCACTGCTCCTAACCTCGGTAATCTCCGGAGATCTGAGGAGACCAACCTTCATCATCTCCGAGTTGGTGTCATCTACAGCAACTCTATGCTTCACACTCTCGGCAGAGCTTACAGTCCAAACTGTACCACTTGAAGCACACCTGAGACTGTATCCCACATTCTGCTCAACTGCTTCCACTACAATGCCGAAAGAGAAGCTTTGTTCCGGGAGCTTCATGCTATCAAAACAACCGACTACTCCATCACCTCCCTACTTGGTAACCACAAGAATCTGTAGTTGCAACGAACACGCTTCCAACAGGTCACTGATTTCTTTCAGAACATTGGCCTTTTCTGCAAGGTCTAATGTCTCTTTTTCTTTAACCTGATTAGTATACTTAATAGTTTTGCGAGATAGCTGAGAGGTATTTTCTTCTGCCTCTGCTATCTTTGTCCTCCTGTTGTGAATGGTATAGGGAGCCACTCATTGGTGGCTAATTTCACCATGAACTTACACCTTGAACCTTGACATAGTTGAATCCCTGAGATTTATCTGGCTCATAGAGGTGTGATGCCCCTTCATTCACTTTTACTTTACCTTAACCAGTTTTGCTTAATTTACATATTTATCATTTTGGGGATTTTAATTTTATTTTTGGCATCACAGCGCTCATTTCCGAGAGCATATGAGTTGAGCATACGCAACTCCGAATTTTCGATTGTTACCCACTAAAGCGCGCGTGAACAAGGACACGCCCTCTCTTGCGTCATAGCTTGCATGCTTGTCACTTTTATGTAAATGTCTTTCCCGGTGTGCAACATGACACGTGTGGGCCTTTGTATAATGCATGATATAACGGTGACATGTTAGTCACAGAGAGAGAGATTTGAAGAAGGAGTAAGAGTAGTTAGTTGGAGTTGTTAATTTGTAGTGAGATAGTGATGATGTAGTCGACATCTTCATTGACATTGGTGAGTGTTAAAAATAATTTTGGAAATAAATTTGTTTGTTATAGAAACTTTTTGAATCTTTGCTATCTTTTCTCTTGAGCAATGTTAGTTGATAATTTTTGATTGTAATTTACATTTGATTGACAATCATTTATTTTTGAATTCTTACTTGCTAAGTAATGCCTGCTGGTATTCGAACCATAATTTCAACTTATTTGGCAATTTATTATTATTGCCTGGCGCCCGATTTAGCTATCCGGAGCTTGAATAAATATTGGATCAAAGGGTCGAAAACTTTAAAAGTATTTAATTCTTTGGAGCGCTTCTTTGGCCCTTTGAGATGATTAGTGGGAATTTATAGGAAGTTTAAGAGGTTGTATTTATGGAGGATTTATGAAGAGGATTTATATGAAGTTTAATTGAAGTGAGTTAAGGAGAAGATGTCACACGTAGAGTCCAATCAAAGGGAAATTTACAGTGAGAGCATCACCATACTTTTAATTATTTTCTTTAAAAACATTAAATTATCTTCATAAAACAATACTTCATGCCAAAACATTCTGTTTATAATTGTATTCATGGCTGTCTTAGAATAGTTAGTTTATTATAATTTAAAAATTTAAGACCAGGATTCACTTACCTGTGAGTAACTTTCCTAATATTTCAACCCCTGGCTGGGTTTATCTTCCAAGGAGGTTGCAGCTTTCTTGAAACTTTCTCTCTTTTGTAGTAGTGGTTGCCAGATTATAGGTAACCAAAAACCAAGCATATAGTTCATGGTGCCATCTGTTGATTGTATTAATATCCCTTTTTCTGCTTTTCTTATGAATGCATTTTTTTCTTTTTTAATTATTGCTGTTGTGTTCCAGTATATTTCATGATTAGATTTTTCTATGTGTCTGTCCAGTCCTGTTTTATTTTGTTTGTTTTTTATTGCAGCTTTGTGTTCTTTTATTCTTGTTTCTAGTGTTCTTCCTGTTTCTACAATATATGGTTTTTTACATTCACATGATACTTTATAAATTATTCCACTTTCTCTGTATATATATTTTTTATTATTATTTGATGTCTGTGGTGAATAGCACCAGACCTGGACAAGAAAATAAAAAATATATACCCCAAACATCAAACAACAGGGAAAAAATATATATATACAGAGAAAGTGGAATATTTTATAAAAATCATGTGAATGTAAAAACCCATATATCGGAGAAACATGAAGAACACTAGAGACAAGAATAAAAGAAACACAAAGCTGCAATAAAAAACAAGCAAAATGAAACAGGACTGGACAGTCACATAGAAAAAACTAATCATAAAATAGATGTAACACAACAACAATAATTAAAAAAGAAAAAAATGCATTCACGAGAAAAGCAGAAGGATTATTAATACATTCAACAGATGACACCATGAATGATATGCTTGGTTATTGGTTATTTATGATCTGGCAACCACTACTACAAAAGATTTAGGATTAGGGTTATTTTACCTCTGAGTGGCACTTTTTTGCACACCATGGGCTAAATGGCGAGGTCACAAGGACCCCAAAGGCTCAGAGAAGGTTGGAGGAGGGACCCATTGTTATAGCTGTTGGGAGACAGATGGCAGCCTCCCATCAAGGCCATCCAGCGTGTTCTTTAACGTGCACAGGATATGGCACTCTCGCACACGGGACCACAGTTTAACGACCACAGTTATTTTACCTCTGAGCAGCACTTTTTTGCACACCATGAACTAAATGGCCAGGTCACCTGGACCCCAAAGGCTCAGAGAAGGTTGGAGGAGGGGACCCACTGGAACAGCTGTTCGGAGACAGATAGTAGCCTCCCATCAAGGCCATCCAACATGTTCTTTAACGTGCACAGGGTATAGCACTCTCACACAAGGGACCACGGTTTAACATCCCATCCAATGTATGGTGACCTTTCCAAACCCCTCGTGTCCCCTACTGACTGTGGGCAAGGCGGGGAGTTTTGCGGAGATAAATCTCAATGCTAACCCAGCTGAGACTCGAACCTGGGAACTGCAGATTACGAGCCTGGCATGCTACCGACTGAGCCACCCCCACCCCTACTACAAAAAGAAGTTCCAAGAAAGCTGCAACCTCCTCCGAAGACGATTCCAGCCATGGGTAAAAATATTAGGAGAGTTACTCATAAGTAAGTGAATCCTGGTCAACATCATCATCATCCTCAAGCAGCCATGGGCTACAGAGGTTGAACCAGACATTGCAATTTAGTTCTACAAGCATCTGTCCTGAGCTATATCTGCTGTATTTGGCCACTGTACACCAACTCTAACAAGGTCCTGTTTAACAGTCTGCCTATTGCATCCTAGGTCTCCCCCTCTCTCTGAGGTCTTTAGGCACACTGTTCATAACCCTATTCACCAATCTATAATTATCCATAGGGGCAACATGGCCAAACCAACTGAGTCTCTCTCTGCACAATATGCTGCTTAAAGGAGGTTGCAAACTCCTTTGCCTAACCTCATCATTAGTTACAAAGCTGAACTACCTAATGCCCAAGATACTGCATAAGCATCTAGAATCAAAAGCATCTAGTTTCTTGTTATCTTGTTTACACAGTGTCCAAGTTTCACTACCATCACTAACCCTAGAAAGAACCAAACTATTATACAGTCTAATTTTAGTCTTTAGGTGTATATGCCTATTTCTCCACACTCTCCATAGATTCTTAAAAGTCCTGACAGCAATCCCTATTCATCTGTTACTGTCATGTTGCACATCACCAGTATCTGTTACATAGCTCCCAAGATAATTAAACTGAAACACCTTCTCAAGAGTGCAGTCATTAATCTTAAGAGTGCAGATTAACTGCACTCTTGAGATGACCAGACCATTTAAGGCCAAAATCTTCCCCTTGCAGTGAATTTCACATAACATAATCAATAAGCAAACTAAAGAGAAAAGGAGACAAAATGCCCTCTTGTCGAACACCAGAAGCAATGCTAAACCAATTGCTACAAGCCTTACCAACTCTCATACACGACTCAGTGTTATTATAGAGAGCTTTCATTAGGTTAACTAAATTGTCTGGCATACCACATGATCTCACAATCAACCACAAATTATGACGATCAACAGAGTCAAAAGCCTTTTTGAAATCAACAAATCTAGCAACCAAAGGTTTCTGAAACTAAACATTTCTCAAGAATCTGCCTAAGTTTTTAAATTATAATAAAGCACATTCTGTGTAAACACTCAGAAGGTTACAGGCACACTAGCCAGCAGTGTTTCACATCATAATTTATGAAAGATGTGAACAGCAGACAGTATTGAGCATTTTGGAAATTATGTTGCCATAACCACACTGGTTTTCGCAAATAATGATTTATCAATTAATTGTTGAAATCATTATATTTGAATCCTAAAGAGCTAAGCAGAATGCTGCTTTACAGTTAGGGTTACCATAGATCCTCCAAAAGGAGGACATATCCTATTTTTCAACTCATGTCCTTCCGGAATTTTGGAAAAACATGAAATGTTCCTCTTTTTGTATAAATTCATAATATATTTCAAACTAAAATTAAGCATTAATTTTTTTTGTACTTTCCTTTTTCAAATTTCTTGAACTCTATAATATATTGTATACCGTGAATTAATTCACTGTAAATGTACATGCAAATGCTAAATTAATTCTAGTAATGTTGTAAAAGTTACTATTTTTTATAATCTCAACATTAGCAATTTACATGCCAGAATGAATAAGAGTATGCACTTTAGAAAAATTGCTCTAAATTGTTTTTCCTACCACAGATAGGTGGAGCTATGAAAATTGACAGCAGTTTTTTTTTGCACCATAAAGGACAGCAAAGGAATTAAGGAACTACTAGTTTGTACAAGTCTTCTCATACAAGAGGAACACAATTAACAGAAATGCACACAAAGTTTGCTTTCTAGAATGGTAGATAGTTACTATGCCACTTAAAGCCAAATAACCATCGATTCCTTATCAAGTGTGAATAAAAAACAGCATGTCATATATTTTGGAAGTGTACTGAATAATTAGAATTATGCTTTTTTATGACTGAACTATTTTGAAATTAGACTTGGTTGTTTGGGTTGTTTTACCTCTGAGCGGCACTTTTTTGCACACCATGGGTTAAATGGCCAGGTCACATGGACCCCGAAGGCTCAGAGAAGGTTGGGGGAGGAGATCCACTGGAACAGCTTTTGGGAGACAGCTTTTTGGAGCCTCCCATCTAGGCCATCCAGTGTGTTCTTTAATGTGCACAGGGTATTGCTCTCCTGCACACGGGGCCATGGCTTAACATCCCATCCAACGGATGGCAGCCTTTCCAAGCCCATCGGTGTCCCCTACTGACCATGGGCAGGGCGGGGAATTTTGCGGAGATAAATCTCAACACTGACCCAGCTGGGACTCGAACCTGGGAACTACAGATTACGAGCCTGGCGCGCTACCAACTGAGCCACCCCTGCCCAAAATTAGACTTGGTATGAAACAACTTATTTTACGTCACGAAATGGAAGCATATCCTCTTTCGTACTCTATTTCTAGCTTTTTGTCCTCCTTTTAGAAAACTGGCATCTAATAACACTATTTACAGTGAAAAGCTTCTAAATCTCTTTCATTTTTTCACATTAATCCAGAAAACTGCTCATTTTATTGTCAGGTCCACTGAAAAATTTTCAACCAGACAAATGTGTCACAAAAAAATCAGAATGTACCAGGAAACCCTACTCATCAATGGAAATCTTTTTTCCTTCGCAAAAGTATTTTTTGGATTCTATGTCAACAGGCAATTTTGTGTATTACAATTAATCGATTCTTGCTTTAATAATGCTATAGCATATGCTATATCCCTATTAACACCTATTCTGAACAACCTTGGAAAGTTGCTGTTCCTGATTATAGATGGTAGCACTTGTGACAAGGTCAGGAAATTTTAAAGTCAAGATTAGCAGAGAAATGAACTAGCCATGATATTTGGCCTATTAGTGGTCTAGAACTTTATTGATATTAACAAATGTTAACTGCTAATAATCAATATGTAGGCATCATCCACTGATCAATAATAGATCAATCAATATATTTCAAAAGTTAGTATTACTTACTAGTGATAAGGGATAGTACAGAAGGAATAGCAACAAATGTCAATGCACCTCTTTCTCCAAAGATTTAATTATTACATAATCACTGTATCTACTTGAACATTAAATTCAGTGGGCAATATCTATAAACATATCTTACTTCATTCTTTTACCTTATAATACCATAAGGAAGTTAAAAATATTCAGTAATAGAGTATCACAGGAAAAGTCCAGCAGATAAGAAACACTTGAAACAATTAGTTGAAAAAAATTAGTTGTCCAGAGAGGGATTCAAATCCACGTCTTTTTTCCAACTAATTATTTCAAGTGTTATTTGTCTACAGGACAGTTTGCTGTGATACTCTATTTCTGAATTATTTATGTAATGCTATGAGCATTTGTTTCTATGATTTCAACCAGTTTATAAACCAGAGTGTTTGGATAGATGGCTTTCACATCTAATGATACTTAGGCAAAAATTTGATTTCAATTTCAGCAGTTTCAGTTTTTTGAGGCAGTGCTCTGCTGAGAATAAGATATTTTCTGGGGATGGGAACATCACTCCAGGTATTAAAATAATGCTCTTTCAAGAGGGTATGTAGGTGATTTTCTATATGAAACCAGTGGTCTTAGTAGTATACTTTCTTTATGTACTTTTGCTTTTGTGAATAGCAGTGGGATTCTTGAGTAGAGAGATGGAGTGCATGCTTATTATTATTATTTTGTGGCTCTTACTTTTAAGGCTTGTCAGCTTATTTACAATTTTTTGTGTTGGATCTTGTTCTATTTCTACACATTGTATCCTGAAGTTCCTATTCTGTCATCTGTTGTATCCTGAAGATCCCATTCCGTCCACTACTGTATCCTGAAGTTTGCTATTGTAGTCTGTTTCATACATTATGACTATTTGCCTTGATTTTTCTTTTACAATTTTAATTTCTGCATTATTTTGGAGGCCATAAATCACCTTCCTTTCTCTTTTCTCTTTTTTGCTCTATTTTATAGCTACTAAGTTTAATATAATATAAAAATTACTTTTCAATTCATGTGTATTAGAATTATCTTTGTCTATCAGTTGTTTTTAAGTAAATTTTTATTTGCATTGACAGATGCTTTGTTTTACTATGACTGTAAAAAAAACCCTAATAAAATTAAACTTGCAATTGGCAAAAATATTATTTGGCAAAAAAGCTATAAAGTTCTTTTTTTTTTTCGACTTGAAAAAATGCCTGGCACAATTGAAAAAAATGTACAACTGTTTTTAAAACCTGGAACTATAAAGGTTCAAGAATATCAAAACGCTTCAATAATACAACATTACAGGAAACTCAGAGCTCATAATAAAGTGAGGGAAGAGCTCTATTGGACAGGTAGAGGCATGTGAAAACCTCTTATCAAATCCATTGAACTCTTTTGAACACATAAAGGCTCAGAATTTAATGACACATTAGACAAATTATGGCCTTTCCATAGCTTATCTTAAAAAAGGTCAATAGCACTGTTAATCACTTACCCTAACAAGGAAAGGCTTTTCATTATAAAGATATGCTTTACTATAGTTATAAAGACCACTCAAATCAACCATTGTCCGTACATCTTCACATGGCCAACAATCCAAAGCAGGCTCCTGATAAAATGGATTTCTTACTAAACACCCTTCTTCGTGCCACTCTACATGAAAAGAAAAACAGAAGCTTAATATGCTGTTAATTATACATGGTTAAATGTAACAAATTAATTTAAGATAATTATTGTTTGAAATAGTTTTCCACAATTATAAAAAAATCTATAATTACTGGCACTTCATATGCTGGGTTGTTTTATCTCTAAATAGCACTATTTGCAACAATGGCTATGTGACCAGGCCACAAAAGCTCAGAGCTGAACAGGGGAAGGGGATTTACTGGACAGCTGTTAGCAGACAGATGATACCTTCTGTATAAGTCATACAGTGTAATATGTAGATGACACTTTTGCACTGATATATGTTACAATGATAAAGAGCAGGGCTGGCACTAGCTATTTTGTTGCCCATTTCTCCAAGTCCAATTTTAGATTTCAATGATTAATTTAGCTAAATTTAGTTATTTTGAAAAAACTATCAAAATTATCTGTTGAAAAATTGATGGTACTTATTTGGTCAACCTTACTGTAGCTATGATGTTAGTTGGTTCGAGAATTTTCCCCCGACCCCCCTCCCCAAAAAAAAATGCTGCCCTGTTGCATGTAAGGTAGCACTGACCCTGGTAAAGAGTCAGTATGTGTGAAAGATCAAAGTAGAACAAAGGATCTGTTTAGTGATATATTTCCTGTTGCAATGACATGAAGAACCAAGGTTATGATGAGCTGTATCTAGGAGATTCTTTTGAACTGTTACTGTGATTGGACAGCCTTATATGCGTACCTTTAGCAGATAAACAGTTATTTTTAACCTGGGGTAGAATCTTATGATGGTTACTCCTGCTGAATATAATTTTTTATAATTGCTGATATGCTGAGAAATATACAAAGACATTAGATTCTTCAACTACTAGAATATATACACTATCACTGCAATAAACTACAACTCACCATTGATTTGGATGCAGTGGCATGGGGCCCTTGTATGAAGAGGGCCCTTGATATTTTGGAAAAAAAGTTTTATACTTTTCATTTTAATAACACTTTTGCAAAAAAAATATTAAAATGATTTTCATTCAAATGGAAAATTTAATGCGACAATTGTTACTCTAAATTTTATTTGCAAAAATACAAATTCAAAGACCTGTATTTAAATTATATCAAAATAACTGAAAGTTCTCTGTGTTGAGCAATAAAATTTTGAAATTTATCCTTTAAAACTGATTGTTTATTAAAAAAAACTTTTAGGAAATAAACCTTATTATTTAATTGTTATTTTAATTATCTTCTGAGCAAGAACATCTTTTAATTGTGTTTTTTAAATTACATTGAAAAAAATCTAAACAATGCTTGCCATGAGAGCTACACAGAGGCATGCAGAGACTCACTGTTTCAAGCTTAGAATTTTATCTGCTATGGCTAGTATGTCGACAATTGCCATGATTCTTTTAAAACAGGCAAATATGTTGTATGCACCTGCATGCTCAGTATGAATAAGATTTGAACTCATTTAAACACATTAACACAACCTAAATTTCTTGCTGCTTAACATGTGGTATTAATATTAATTTTATTACATGTTCAAGAACACTGTATTTTATCTGCATTATTAAAAATTATAGTTTTGGATTTCCATATTAGTGTCTATTCATAAACAAAAGAAAATTTACAGTAAATATGTTAATTTAATATTATTATGACTTGGGTTTGAACCCTGGGTAAGGCATGGATGTTTGTGCTGTTTTTCTACTGTGGTCACAGACCTTCTATGGCATATAAACTGACAGACTTCTATCAGACCTCTGTGGCAAGCAGCTGCATGAGGTTTTTTTATTTTATTTTTAACCATAAAGTAGTATAATTATCATATATACAGGGTGGCTATAATTAAACTGACAGTACTCAGAGCGATGTAGAGAAGGATCTACTCAACAGATCACAGCAAAAAGTGGTGGATACCTTAATAAGAACATGGGATAGAGAATTTGCGAATAAAAAAAATTAGTGTTAGTGCCACCAGTTGGCATGGGTGCACTAAAATAAAGAAAATACCAAGTTGATCAAATATAACCTTTATTTTACAAATCAAGATTCTCAATATGTGAACCAATCGTATGCAAAATGTGCTGGAAACGTAATATGGCAGCAACCAGCCTCTACCCAAAGCCACACCCAACTAGCCTGTTTCTTTGAATATCTGTATCATACTCTTCAGTCCATTTAGCTACAAAGGTGTTTCCTTATAACTTTCAGAGGACGATATTCACGTAATGCAGCAGTGGCATTACTGCCAGTTTGGTAAAAGAGTTTCACTAGCAAAGCTCGGTCCTTCTTGCATATACCCATTGTTCTTTCTAGCGTCACATTTTATAGTGTGTCTCATGCGACTCTCACATATGATTGGCTTCAATGTCACAAGATATTAGCATACTCTACCACATTTTTAGTGCACCCATGCCACCTGGTAGCACTAACACTAATTTTTTTAATTCACAAATTATCTACCCCATGTTCTTATTAAGGTATCTACCACTTTTTGCTGTGATCCGTAAACGTTAAGTTGCTCAAGAGAAAAAAAATTAGTAAAGATTCAAAAGGTTTAAATAACATACATTTCCAAAAAGCACTCGCCAAAACTTCAATAAATAAGATACTACATCATTTCTTGTTAACATTGTCACAGGTGATGAGATGTGATTTTTTACTATGCAACTCACAGAAATATTATCAACTATATTTGGGTTGCATATGATGAACTGAGTCCCCAAATCCTCCAACACTTTTGTTCAAGGAAGAGGATGTTCATAATTTTTTTTTCAATTCTGCCCCTCCTGAAAAAATGACTATAAATGGCCAATACTACACCAACATTGTTTTGCCCAAAATGATTAAGGAAATGAAGGAGCAGCAGCTAACAACAGATGTGTCGAGGGTTCTCCTTCATGACAACACCAGAGCCCACAAAATCCTGTAATTTACAGCTCGCCTGGATGAGGAAAACATTAAACTTAAAATTCTCTGTAGTTGAGCAATAAAATTTTAAATTTTGTCCTTCAAACTATTTGCATAAAGTTTTATGCAAATAATTTGAAGGATAAACTTTAAAATTTTATTGCTCAACAACAGAGAATTTTAAGTTATTTTTAATGAATTTCTGAGCAAGAAGGTCCTTTTAATTTGAGGAAAACATTAAATAGTTACCCCATCCTGCATATTCACTGGATCTTGCACCATGCAATTTTTGGTTGTTTGCAAAAATTAAAAAGGAACTTGCTGGAAAACCTTTTTTAAGGGTGCAAGACCTTGCAAAATGCATTCATTCAGAATTGGCAAAGATGTTTACAACTTTGCAGATACTGGAGGGGAGTACTTCAAAGGGCAGTAAAAGTTTTGCTAAGGTAAGTGAAATGGTTTTTGCTCTGCAGATGTATCTCAAGAACATTTTGAATGTCCTTCATACAAGGAGCCAAAATCAATACTGCCTATCTCAGAATTACATAAACACACAAAATTTACCTGCTGGAAGAGTAGCTAATTCCTTAACCACTATAACAATTAAGGCCAAATAAATCTTGATTGCTTATCACATATATACAAAAATTGGCATGTCTTATGTATATTTTTTAAAGTACACTAAATAAGTACTATGCCTTTTCCTGACTGAACTGTTGTTAGTCAGTAGTTGGAAAAAACTTTAGTGTAAACCGTTTTCAATTTTCTTTTTTGCAAATTGAAAAGATGTTCCTTTGACACCATTTCTAACATTTTTTTTCTCCTTTTGGTACACTGATATTAGATAACCCTAACGAATACACAAATGCAAACACGCACAAGTAGTGTTACAATAAATGACACAATATGCAGTACAAATAAGTACTGAGTATTCAACCCTCAAATTTTTTTCCCTCCTCAGATGTCTGAAGTTTTGAGAGCTTTATATTATAATTTTATAAATTAGGGGCAATAATGAAACCTTAATCAGCACCCATTAAAGACGATCGTAAAGCTTTCAATAAAGTCAAAACTTCTGACAAAATTGACAATTTGTCACAGAGTATCAGAGGTGATCGCTACAATTAGACCCGAGGGCTGAATTTTGCAGGTTAGCAAAAAATTAATTAATATACATAAGCTGTAACTCACCGGCAAGTGTTTCATATTTCCTGATTACAGGAAGCGTCAGCAATCTGACCGATCGCATTATTGGATAAATATAATTTTGCGAATTTCTCATTATGAACTTTTGTGTGGGATTATGCGATGTCACAAACAAATAAAGAATCCCTAATATTAAAACTGATTTAAGACTAGTCTGAACGATACGTAGAAAAGAATTTATAATACAATAGAACCATCTTACTATATTTCGCCGACAACTTATGAAATATTTATGTTCTACCGCTGCATCTCTATCAAATACTGAAGCTATGCATTCTTCTAATTTTTGTTCGTTTATTGATGCCTTATACAGAGCATTCTGAAATTTATCAAATTCATTTTCAAAATCGTGAGAAGATTTATTATCAAAAAAAACATCCTTAACTTCCATTTTAAAAGAGTATGATGCCATTCAGAAAGTGTTAACATAGCATTTTACCTCAAAAATGGTCGTGGTTTAACCCTCCGACTTGGCCAACAACACGTGTACAGGTATAGTACCTATAAGAATATCCTGTGTAATAAACCTAATAAAATCTTGCTGAAAAAGTGTCCCAAACCAGTAGAGGGCGCTGGGAACGATATGCTTGCCTTGTTCCTCTATGGACGTTGCACTTTTCAATAACTTTTAAACATAGAAGAATTAAAATGATTTTACCATTCAAATGCACATTATTCCTCTGTATTTTAAATGAACTAGTAAATCTTAGAGAACGTTTGAGCAAGTTATTTTTTTAAAACGAGGAAAACTGATGGCCGTTCGACCAAAACAAACCTCATCCTTTTTTATGTATCAGATCGCGGAAGTGGTCGTTTGATTGGCTCTCTGGTAAAACTCTTCGAATGACACGTGATTTAACATTTGTTCTAACATGTGATGTTTGGATTCACCAAGTTGTAATAGGATCTTACAGCGTAGATATCCCTGTAAATTGCAAAATCAATTTAAAATTTCGTAATTGGCTAAACAAGAAAGAATAATCATGATACTAATAACTTGCAGTATTAAAATGCTCTAACCTTTCGGTTAAGTCAAATATTTATTACGTTGTACTCTATGGACGGTAACAAATAATTCAATTTTGCAAATATCTATGCCAGGCCTGCCGTTTTTAAGGATATTTTAAAGTTAAAACGAATGAACGAAGAAACGCTGAATTTTACCGATTATCTTAGTTTTGTAAACTTACATATTTACAATCCAACGTTTATTTAGACGATTGTTAGTGACTGACAGTGAATCACGGCAGTCACTAAATTTCCATCGTTAGTTGGGGAAGGGGGAGCCGAATTGAATTCGTTTATATGTACTTAGTTGTACTGTAGGCAAAACTTTCATATCAACACATTCTATTAGTTAGTTGTACATATCTAATAGAATGTGTTGATATGAAAGTTTTGCCTACAGAAGAAAAACATTTCACCAGCAATATACAGTATATGACTTCAGAAATTTGTAATTCATTGATTATTAGAGAGAATAGCTCACAAATTGAAGCTTTCCATACAAAGTGCAAAATTTCACATTTTTTCAGGGGTGACATACAAGTTTAGATTTTTTGAAAAATATATTCTCTTATAAAGGGTTTATTCCGTTATTTCCTTAAGGAATGCTGTGGTGAATAATTAATACTTATTAGTGATTTCGATCTTGAAATTAATCTAAGGCTCTCAGACGGCCTTCTGAGCGAATCCAAAATTGGCCTTCCCGTTTCGAGCAAATGATTGGAAAGTAGCGACTGCCGGTAGCCACCGATCTCAGTATGACGCAACGAGATAGAAGAGAGGGCAGAGTGCGCAATCGGCTTGGAAAGTGAGGTGAACTGAATGCCAGGCGGCCATGTAAAGGGTGGGTAGTAACGCAAGCAGCGCCTATTGCTTAGCATTAGCTTTACACGCGTTGGTAAAATAATTTTGATTGAATAATCAACTGAATAATTGCTTTCAGAATTATCTAGAAGTCAAGATTACTTTCAAAAAATACTAAATATACCTTTTTTTATTTTTATTCTTTTATATATGACTATATAAACCTCCGCTGAAACAGCTGGTCGCCGAAGATCAGCTAGGAGCCTATCAGTCACTACTATACATTCATTAAATTGCAATTTCATTCTATACGTAATAGAAATTTTCTGCATTTTACTGAATTTCAGAATAAAATTTATTTTTAGAGAAAATAAAACTCTTACGTACCTT
The DNA here is from genome assembly GCA_038380435.1 of Ryuthela nishihirai. Taxonomy (NCBI): domain Eukaryota; kingdom Metazoa; phylum Arthropoda; class Arachnida; order Araneae; family Heptathelidae; genus Ryuthela; species Ryuthela nishihirai. Next base: position 32,360,195 of record JAWZYU010000022.1, read on the forward strand.
GTATCAGGAACTTTTTTCCCCCTTCACTTAAAAATTGCCTTATTAAACGATTTTTCGCCCAATCCAATCGCTACAGATGAGAAAGGTATACTTTTTTAATCACTCAATTTTTTTTCTTAAAGAAAACCTTTTGAACGATTTTGAAGAAGTGAACTGCTCTACGCTTGCTAACATGTTTATAATTTAAAGCATTTTTTCGAATGATCGAAAATTAATCAAACTCTCACTTTCACTTTTTTATTTATGCATTAACACATACAACAATGGTAACATTTAATTTATCCGGAGGTATTACCTCTGCTGACAACATGGAAAAAATGTTACTGTCCTTTAAAAAGGATTAGTTTAGTATATATTTGTCTAACTGCTGTTCTGCAAAATTGTAAACTCTGTTGCCTACACATATGATGAATACGAATGGTGAAAAATTCTTGTAACAAATTTTTCACAAGTTTTGAGTAATGCGATTCTGCACCAAGTTTTGCTGCAGAGAACAAATGATCACAGTTTTTGAACATTATAAGTACTTGAAATTATACTTAGTACTTCAAACAGCAGTTCTAGCATCCATTTTTTTTTTCGCTTTCTTTTCATTTTGAATGATGATCTTAGCACTCGTTCTGCTATCGTGCACAATTGAATATAAGAGTAAAAAAAATCCGATTTTAAATCCTTTTGATTGAAGACAAATATTAGGAATAATAAGTTTAACATCGTATTGTCTGCATGATGGGACTCATGGGCTTGAAATAAATTTCCTCTACCATATTGCTTATGTAATTAGAAAATATTGGAAGCCCTCTCCTTTCAGAATGCGAGTAAGGGTAAAATAGGCAAAAAATTACCAAACTTATCTATATCTCTTGCATTTTTCAAAAATTTTTTTTAAAAACCCATAAAATGAAGAGGGGAAATGTTATATTGCATTAGAAAAAAAATGCCGTAAATGTTCAATGAAGTGAAATAAAAATTAAGTGTCTTGTTTCCCTTTCGATTTTTTTACTAGATCTGGGTCTCGTCATTGGGGATGTATCTGACTGTAATTGAATACTGGTTCTGGTTTAGAAGTAACTTTCCAGGTTAATGCACACAACCAGCACATGTCAAGATGGATTGCTTTTCTTTTAAGTTAGCAAATTTTTGTATCAAGCATAAGGATTAATGTTGTTTGGTGGCTGGTAGCTTAGTGATCAGAGCACCTGACTTGTTATCAGAAGGTTGTAGGCTCAGATCCCACCCAACTAATCAATAAATAAAGGAGAAAATTGTCAACCTATCACCAACAGGGGCATATCTGTGATTTCCTATTATTTCTTAACTATTTCTTCTCATCATTATAAAGATAGACAATGCAATTTTATCAGAAAAATTCTTAGCAATATGAATATAATTCATATAATATAATTTCAAATTTAACCTTTCAACAAAGAATAACTATATGTATTTTTCTCATATTATATAGATACAGCAGATCACAATTGTTTCTTAATGTTGCCTTCAATATATAATTGTATTTTCCAGTGAGGACATAGTGGGAGTTTTATGGGAAATTTTTTTATGGATACAGTCTGAATGCAAGCACAATACTGACATTTGGTAGAAATTGAATATAGCAGTTACAAGTCTGTTACGCTAACTGAGCCAGCCTCCACTTCACCAAATTTTCTTGGTACAACTATTGTTGAAATATCGTTAAATGAAAATCGTAGAATTAAATAATATGTAAAAAAATTGCATAGGTATATATAATATCATTCAGAAAACATATTTCATTGCAGAGCAGAGTGAATCTTTTGAAAGCTGTACAAGGATTTAAATAAATTCTGAAACATAAAATCCTGGATTAATAGATTGTAAGAAACTTATTAGTTATTATATACGATTTTTTCATATTTAACCGTCATTTTTCTGCTGAGGTCCTGCCATCCTCTCAGATCTTCTACTGTGGCATATAAACTGACAGGCTCCTGTCAGACCTCTGTGGCAAGCAGCTGCTTGAGGGGGTATTTATTTTTTATTTTTATTTATCATCGCTTCCTATGCCGAATGCCACAGCATTTTATTACCGGTAAGTACCGGAACATGTGTTGAGGAGTTGACAGGAACCAAATAATGGTTTTACCATATCCAGTGTATATTAGACTTAAATGTTTTTAAACGTAAAAACAAAACCTCAATTTTTTTTGCATTTGAGTAGAACCTAAAATTTTAAACATTACTCTTAAAAATTCTCCTCTAACTACAACCGTGCAAAACAAAGTTGTTATATTGAGAAAAATACTTTTAAAACTGATCGATACAGTCTTGAGGCTGCCGGTTTCCATTGCTTCAAGATACCGCATCCAAAACACACTTTACTATGTTAAAAGTACAACAGACTTCAATCATTCCTTGCAACTTTATATTTTTGCCACTAGGCAGGCTGAATTTCTTAGGGCATAACGAAATTCAGTAAATTGTACCTAAAATTGTATAAGCTTCGTATTAAATGTCATGCGAGGTTAAATACAAGCAAATATAATTCTTTACTTTTCATAGTGTTAAACACAGCAACACTGAAATTTACAGCTCTGCTGAAACTTGTATAAACGATCACTTATGATAAATAAATCAAACAAATTAAACGTTTATTCCCTTATTGAATGCCATTTCTTGTATCTTTCCGGTGATCTGTAGATGGATTTGTTAGCCACACAATTAACTATTTTTAGGAAATCAAATATCCTTACTGCAATCCTAGTAATAATAAAAACAGACAGTTTCAAAACCACTATAATAACAGTAGGATATGTTAGACAGCTAAAGAATATATTAATCCTATCATATATTATTCACTATTATTCCCTAATTATCGTTTCACAATGAATATAAATATTCACGAAGTTTTGAACATAATAAATAGTTTAATTTCCATTTCCGAAAGTACTGTCGAAACATCAAGAAATGCATACGTAGCGAAAAAATTATTGATTTAATATAATTGCAGTTGACCAAGAAACTAACACGCTGATGATTTTCCACTTATCATAGATTTTATAGTTGATAAAATATGTTCATCAACTGTAATATAACTTACCAAATTATGGTGCATCGACTGCCATGGCTGTATAGATTACTGTACATTCTTAATATTTCAATTTCAGGAGGAAACGAAAGAAAACTTTTACCTGCTTACAGAATATCAGGTTTTTACATGCCCATAATGTTTCGCGATAATATTTTTTATGTGGAACTACTTTATTTCTATCTAGAATTATTTACGGCGGGGTAATTTGGCGTAAAACGCAGCTTTTCACTGCGTATTCACTAAGTTATATTTCGTTTCTAGTCCTCCTGTCGGTAGGGACCATTTTTTGGACCACTTTTTAATGGCTGGGCTATTGACGTATATATATAGGCACTATAGTACAGGCCTCTATGGATCGTAGGCCATATAATCATATTCGATGTACCGGGTAATAATTTTACCCATAACCATTTCCATCATAAAGATATGCCTAGTTAGCATGAGTAAGAACAAAATATATAAGTAAACCACCTTAGGTGGGGGCCCCCTAAGGGCAAACATAAGAAAACTAAAAATAGCAGAAAAATTGTATAAGAAACCTAAAACGGGTAGGTCTCCTCAGAGAACGCTACCGTTTTAGTCCTCTTGTACTTGTTCAAAACAGTAGATCGTAAAGAATCAGAGAAGAAATAATCTCATTGGGATTATTGCTTACAGCCTCAAAAAAAATTTTTGAGGTGCGTTTTATATGTGTATATACATGGCCGATGCCCAGGTCTTTATGGAGTTATCTTTTAGTGACAAACCAGGGGGCATCGATCGCAGTTCTCAAAATCTTGTTCTGTAAGATCTGAATCTTACGAATATTAGTGAGTGTAGTATTCGCCAATATAGGTGAAGCATAGAGAATCAAGGGTCTGATGAGGTCTACCCAATTCGAGTTAGAGGCCCTATATAGGTAGAGGTTGACCATCTCAAAATTGGATGCCATGTTTTGTAGTCTTGTTTGGCGTGCAAAGTTCTGTGGTATTGCACGAATACTTATGGATTCCGGAAAAAGGTAAACTAATATTTGATACAGATTTCAGTGCTCACGATTGGAAGCACTTTAGAAAACGGCTAAAAGGGGAAATAAAATTTTACGGCCTTTTTTTTTACAAAAAACGAGATAACTTCGCTTTGTTGTCTGCCCGCCTATCCACATGTACACATCGAACTTTTTTGTTTATGCAGAAAAATTAAAAATTCTTTTTGTGTTGGGTAGGAGTTAATCAAACATTACAATATGCATTTTCCGAATCTCCCAAAAGTTATAACTACTCCCTCTAAAGGTGGAAAAAGTTGAAAATTCCAAAATATCAAAGGAATATTCCAAAAGATGTAGTTATGTTAAAAGTTTGAAATTTTGGTGTTGAAATGTGAAGTCTACTTTTTTAACAGAAAACTGTGTGTTTTTAGAGATAAATTAAAAAATCTTTTTGGGTTGGGCAGGAATTGATGAAATATTACATTACGCATTTTCTGAATCTCCCAAAAGCTATAATTGCGCCCTCTAACGGTAGAAAAAAATCAAAAATTCCAAAATTTGAAATGAATATTGCAAACGATGTAGTTATGCTACAAATTTTGGTCGTGGAATGTGAGTCTTGAAGATTCCATTGACAACAATGAGTTGACCCTTATGCCAAAAGTAGGTAAAAAACAGAACGGTTTTGTTTTAAGAGATAATGGAAAATCGCTTTTTTATAAATGAAAATATAATTCGCATTTTCAAAGGTAGTTTTAATTTATATCAATAGAGATCACCAAATATCCAAATGGCAAAACTTTTAACGAATGTTCCAAGCTATCTCTTCATGGTAGAAATTTAGGTGGTAGCGTTCTGTTTTGATGGAAATTCCACTGACAGCAATGATCTACCCATTATTTTCAGAGGAGTGGGAGAAAAGCAACTTTTTTAATTTGAGAACTAAAAGACAAAAACTTTTATATTGTATAATTATTAACAAAATACTACTATGTGCATTTCCCCCCCCCCCATCATACATTAAAAAAGAAATAAAAATAAATAATCCCTCTTGCAAGCAGCTGCTTGCCACAGAGGTCTGACAGTAGCCTTTCAGTTTATACACCATAGTAGAATGACGATGGCAGAACCTCAGGAGAAAAATAACATGAACACCTATAATTAAAACCGATGCCTACGTAATGGGAATTCCTGCCGATTTCCGTGATTCTCTGTGTCAGCAAGCGCATATTGGAAGCTTCAGAGCTTGCCACATGAGGGCAGCACCGTTCCGTAGTCATCTAACGGTAAGTATATAGCGATCTGGTCGAAGGTATAGTTAGAGACTAGCCATCTTGGCGATTCACTGCCATTGGTTGTTTGAGTCAAGTGGTTTATGCATGCCATGTTTTGTCGTACCGTGAGACGAAAGCCTATGAGTTAGTGTATGTGAGAAGTTAAAACTTCTCAGTTGTTATAGTTTATATATTTCTACCACTTTTTCTTTCTATGAAAGATGACATATTTTATGAATGCCTCACTGCGCTGCATTTGGGTGTAAAAATTTCACTCAAAAAAAAATTCTGAATATTTTTTTTTTCAAGAAACTCCATCAGAAGACAGCAAACGGCTGCAACAGTAAAATGAGCCAACTGAAAACCAACAAATAATTTCTTTTAAGGTTCGTTTAAAAATAGAGCTAATATTTCCACACTGTCATCTGCCTATGCCAGTATTTGTTCGTCTGTCTGTCCGTCTATTTGTTAACTGTTGTCTGTCCATCTGTTTTTCCATCTGTCTGTCCATCTATAAATAATCAACTTTTTTACTTTAGAGATAAATGAAAAATTCTTTTTGGGTTGGATAGGTGTCGAACAAATATCGCGATTCGCAAATTTTGAAAATTTTCAATATGTTTAATAGCGCCCTCCAGCGGTGGAAAAAGATGCAAAATGCTAAAAAAATTTACGAATATTGCAAACAAACTATTTACACTGGAAAGCTGAAATTTTGGGAGTAGAGTGTTATGGTCAGAAGATTTACAAAGGCAACAAGGCTTTGCCGTCTTAGCCAACGGGTGGAAAAATTAAATTTTTTTAAAGAGATAAACGAAACAATATATATATATTTTGGTTTGCAGGCACTAACCAAATATTAATGATTTAAACAATATTCAATAATCTCAGTATTACCTGCAGACGTTTAAACGTCTATAAATCAATAAATGTTTTGTGGAAAAAATTTCGTCTACATATGGAATTCGAACCCGCATCTCTCCAGAGACATGCCAGAGTATTCTAACCTGTTGACCTAATGTCGTCTCAGTCTTTTTTCCCCCAATAATGATCCCGTGAATCGTTATGGCGCCATCTATGATCTCGGGTGGCAACTATTTCTTTTTTAGTGCTCTGAGTAAGATGAAAATAAATAATGAAATCACATCACGCTATTTAGCGTTTTTAATGATTCAAACACTATTTGATAGTCTCAGCGTTACGTTGACGTTTAAACACCTTTAATCCAATAAACGTTTTTTGTGAAAAAAGCCAGCGTTAGTTCAACGGGTTATAATACTCTGGCATGTTTCTGGAGAGATGCGGTTTCGAATCCCGTATGTCGCGAATGTTTTTCGCACAAAAATATTAATATTTACATTTTTTGAATCCCCATCAGTTAGAATTTCCAGTGTTAGAGATTAGTTCGAATTACTAGACTTCAGGATTATGTTATATTATTATGATCTATTTAGTGATTTTGAATTTTTTTTATTTTTTAAAACTTTTTCTAAAATATTAACATATTTTCGTATCGTTAAATTTTTTAGAAGATTTTGTTAATAGTTAAAAAGAAGTGAATAAAAGAACATTTATTCTACAAAAAAAAAAGAATAAAATATATCGGAAAAAAATAAGAGACTTCGGGCCATTCTAGCTTCGAATTAATTTGATTCATCTGCCAATATTTGGAGCGTGAAATTAATGTTATTTGGTCCCAAATAAATATATTTCACGAAAAAATAATTAAGAAAATTAAAATAATTCCTTTATTAATTTTAAATGTGTTGGAAATTTTCATATGGGAAACAATATTCAAAACATTAGGTAGCAGTTTTATATTGATTGAAAATGGTGTTACCGTCAGTAACGCCATGGGGGCAGTGGGAACTGAAAGGGTTATAAATGTTTTGACTTTCGCTTTCATCATTTTCTTCTGCTAGTGATGCATTAGCAAGCGAATATCTCTTAAAGTTTTCTACCTTGTCTAATCAGCTTCGTAGTCACGTGATGCTTCTACCGATCATATTATCAGGCAAGCACAGTACATACTCTAATGCAGTGGTTCTCAACCTTTTATGCTTCACATACCCCCTGGAAAATGTACGTAACAGCCCATATATAGATAGATAAAACTACAGTTATAGTATACTGCTCATAAAAATTAGGGGATCTTTCTTCACTTCATATTCATTTTGAAATATCCCCTAATTTTTGTGAGCAGTATATAATAATGCCAACTTTGCGACTTTGTTACTAGATCTAGCGACTTTTGAGCTCTCACGGCGTGCCCCCAAAACTTTTACCGCGTACCCCACATTGAGAACCCCTGCTCTATACGGTGCATCTGCAGATTTTACTTCTTTCATGGAGCCAACATCAATTCTGACGCACATCGAAGCACAGGGGTAAAAACCGCGGATCTGTGATTTCACCCAGAATCACGGTTAAGATTAAATAATTTAATGATTAAGTAAAGGAGAAATTAAAGAAAGAATTTCGGGAGATCACGAATCATCGAGGATTCATGACACCAGGTTCGAGTCCCACCTGTGACAGGGTTGATATTTATCTCTAATAAATCCTTATCCTGGCCTCGATCAGAAAGGGAAAAGCGATGGACTTGGAAAGGCCAGCGTTCCTTGGATGAGACGTTAAAGCCGTGGCTCCTTGCGCAGTAGGGCCATTCCTTGTGCACTTTAAAGAACACACTTGAGGACCTTCATTAAGAGGCTTCCATCTGTCTCCTATCAGCTCTCCAGTGGATCCCCTTCCCTAACCATCTCTGAGTCCTAGGGATCTCTGTGACCTGGGCATTTAGTCTATTGTGTGCAAAAATGTGTCTCTCAAAAGCGAAACAACACAATGCAAACCCAACTGTGACAACGATTAAATATTGTTGTAATCTAAATCAGCAAACAGACGTTGCACATGACTTACTCTTAGCTTTGTTGAATTTCATAAGTGAAAAATATGCATCTTCATCAGTACACTGCTTGGCATTGTGGAGACACCGAAGAACAGATGAAGCTTTGCACCTTTGTTCAATAGAAAACTGCACCACCATTTTCATTTCTTTTGTCAATGTCAATTTTGTTTTGTCATTTCATTCAATTCGTCAAATTATTGATCAATAAAGTCAAAGTTCCATCAGCAGTAAAAAGGTTGGCTTCTTCACAAAGCTTCAAATTTTGACTTTAAAGAAATAGTCAGGCCACAAGTTTGGGTTGTTTTACCTCTGAGCAGAACTTTTTTTCACACCATGGGCTAAATGGACAGGTCACAAGGACCCCGAAGGTTCAGAAAATGTTGGGGGAGAGATCCCATTGGAACAGCTGTTGGGAGACAGATGGTAGTCTCCCGTCAAGGCCATTCAGTGTGTTCTTTAACGTGCATAGGGTATGGCTCTCCCGCACATGGGGCCATGGCTTAACATCCTATCAGACGGACAGCGGCCTTTCCAAGCCCATCGGTATCCCCTACTGACCGTGGGCAGGGCGGGGAGTTGACCCAGCTGGGACTCGAACCTGGGAATTGCAGATTACGAGCGTGGCGCGCTACCGACTGAGCCACCTTCGCACGCTGCGGAAAACACGAAGTTTGCATAACAGTAGAAAAAAAACTTTCAAAATATAGTGCATAAAATTAAAAATTGATGTTTAGGTTTATGTCGATCTCTTGATTCTTCACTATTTGGGGGAGGGCGTCTCTCTTTTAATAGAAAGTTAATCCACGATATTCAGCGAAACGATCACGGCTTCTAAAAATGTTAATTTTGCGGTATTTGAGATTTTCATCCTAAAAAACAGTTTATCCGAAATTTCATAATATGACAAATAAATTAATGGGTTTTTATTGAATGTTCATTTACATACTTAGAACAACGAAATCCGTCTTATCTCGTTACTAGGCAACAAAAATTATGGTTGTCGACGTTATTCAGGGAGATCCGTTAGCCTACGGAAGACCCGCAACTTCATATAGCGGGCACAGGGGATTTTTTTAAAGATGAAATTTTTGCGAAATGCACTCCTTGAGCAAAAATTGAATATTCTAGCAATTAAGTATATAGAAAAAAAAATACATAAAGGTGAATTTTGTTGAATTAATTAACAATGATACTTGATTCGAACATTTGAAAAATAAAGGTTAAAAAAAATTGTTTTAACCTAATAAAAGCGTTTTGCCATAAAGAAAACATTATTTCATCTTAGATTTTTCTCAATTTGTTTTATAAAATTACGGGTTGAATGTTATATATATCATTCGCATACATGTCACACACATTTTTTGCACACATTGGGCTAAATGGTCAGGTCACAAGGACCCCGAAGGCTCAGAGAAGTTTGTGGAGGGTACCCACTGGAACAGATGTTGGGAGACAGATGGTAGCCTCCCGTCAAGGCCATCCAGCCCGTTCTTTAACGTGCAGCGTGTATGGCTTTCCAGCACACGGGGTCATGGCTTAATGCCCCATCCAATGGTTGCCTATTGACCGTAGGCAGGGCGGGGAATTTTGTGAAGATAAATCTCAACGCTGACCCAGCTGGGACTCGAACCTGGGAACTACAGATTACGAGCCTGGCGCGCTACCGACTGAGCACCCCCTCAGCACACGGGGTTATGGCCTAATGCCCCATCCAATGGTTGCCTACTGACCATGACCAGGGCGGGGAATTTGGCGGAGATAAATCTGAACGCTGACCCAGCTGGGACTCGAACCTGGGAACTACAGATTACGAGTCTGGCGCACTACCGACTGAGCCCCCCCCCCCCAGCATACGGGGTTATGGTCTAACGCCCCATCCAATGCTTGCCTACTGACCGTGGGCAGGGCGGTGAATTTGGCAGAGAAAAATCTCAATGCTGACCCAGCTGGGACTCGAACCTGGAAACTACAGATTACGAGCCTGGCGCGCTACCGGCTGAGCCCCCCCCCCCCCCCCTAGAATCCGAAAAGATCAAAACACGGCGCTGCACGGAAGTAACTCTCGTCGTTTCCTGCCAGTGACATCACAAATGTTCAGAAAACGTAACAAATGAAGGCCATAATTATTCAAATGGGAAACAATCTAATAAAATAACAATTAAAGAATAAAAAACTCTTAGCTTTCTTAAGAATATTTAGTCGATAGACTTCGTTTTGTGTGAGTTAAGTACGTTTCTGAATGCTGATAAAATATTAGTTAAGATGATACGTACTGATAAATATTAGTTTAGATGATATTAGAGTAACGATAAGCGTAGTATACTCGTCGCTTAAGTGTTGTATAAAGTTGTGTTGTTGCTGTGGTCTATGCGACGACAGCGTAGACGAGGGGACGACTTATTTTCCTGCCTCGTCCTCAATGACAGAGGTAAGTCCTGAAGCTAATCCGGTGCATACACAAGCCACACCTGCGTATGTAGGACGACTGAAAACGGGAAGCACCGTGATTAATAAGAGGAGCGAGCTCAATTCCTCCACTCCGAGAGACTTTAAATGGCTCCGATTTAGGAGTGGAGTTTTAGATTTTTTCAGTTTAATGATTTGTCTCTTCGTCAGTTTCAAAGTATCGTTACCTTTCTTCTGTGGTTAAATACTTAAAGTTATAGGATTCTTATTTACAAATGCACTCTTCAATTTTTGTTTTTGTCCAAGCATTAAACTAGTTAGATAACTGTAATACATTATACTTTATTTTATAAGTATCACGTACTTATATTTTATATATAAAAATTAAGCATGTATTGTGTAAAGTGTAAAACGAAAACTTTAGCGGATGAAGTTGAATATGTCACATCAAAGAATAAAAGAGTAATGATGAGAGGTAGATGCCGAACGTGTGGAAAAATGAAATATAAATTTGTGAAACAGAAAGACAAATTTGTAAAAGGTGGAGATATAGTAAGCTGGATTCAAGAAAAGTTTAATCCACCCGAAATGCACATTCCAGGTTACCAGTATTGTGGACCTTTTACGAAATTGGGGAAAAGGTTAATGCAAGGAGATCCTGGTATTAACCGTGTGGACAAAGCCTGCAAAAAGCACGATATTTCTTCCAGCAAATCTACAGAAACTAAAAAGAGACACGATGCCGACCAAGAATTATTGAATGACTTGGATGAAATTCAGAATCCAACTTTAGGAGAAAGAATTTCAAGAACGATAATCAAATCTATCATTAAAACAAAGAAATGATTCGGTTTAGAACACAAGAAATAAGATGCTTTCTTCCGTTTACTATGACCCATTAAAGGGATTTTCCGGTATAAAAGATCTAATGCACAAAACTGGATTGACGGAAAAAATAGTAAAAAGATTTCTCCAACAACAAGATGTGTACATGTTACACCAAGGAGGTATGAATGAGAGGAGACACCCTAACGCGCTTTCCCTGTCGAAGGTCATGATGCTGACGCAGCAGGGCGGTAGCCATGTTGTTGCTTCCAAAACAAATCGTCTGCCGCTGCAATCAAGCCTACTTTTCACGTGCTATACTCAGTTTTACTGTGCGTTATATACGGGAAGAATATTTTTTTACGACTAAGGGAAAGCCCATTTAAGCTATTTGGAATTTATATTGCTTTTTTTCAATGCAATGAATATTTCCATACATAATTACTGTATAGCAGAACTATTTATGTGTTTCGTTGAATGCGACAACAACAAACAATTACAAGATTTTAAAAGTTTATTTATACTGCACTGATAACAGTACAAAATATTTTATGAATAAAACATAAAAGTTATGTGCAATAGCAGCATTTAAATCGCAAAAAAATCACATTTGTAAAATTCAGAAAATAGCTATTTTATGTTAAAAAAAATTCTGATTCCACAAGAATAAAAAAATTTCCCTAACGAAACTAAATAAAGCCAATAGTGTAGGAGTCAAAATGGTAGATTTTAAAAACACTTTAAATTTTGGTGGAGAAATCATGTATAACACACCTACATTAAAATGCTTTCCAGTTATTTTCAAAATAGTAAAGATTCAACTCCAAAAATATGTTAATAAGTTATAACACCCACTATTAACACAATTATGAATGTGCTGAATTTTCATTTTGACTTCAAAGTCAACAGGTAGCTCTGGATTTACTATTTATTGATTAATTAATTCTACTGTTTTATTTGGAGAATTTTTCTGTTAAATGTTTCTTTCTCTGGTAACAAAGTGCAGAAAATGATGCAAATTAGCTTAAAATTATGATTTATAACATTTAGTTATAATTTCAAAATTTTAACTGCTGGAAGTCACTTGTAACCTAGTTTGTATTACATCATAATTAAAAACCTTAGTTTGCAGTTATACTATTCATATTCACTGTTCTGATTGTAGCAATATGTGTGTTGTTTTGATATGAAGCCCCAAGATCTCAGGGCTACATCTATACCACATAAGTAACCTTTAAGTATTGATTAGACATTTTTAAAACTTTGTACTGACTTTGTTCAAAATTTTCTAATATTTCAGATAATGGATAAAATTACAATCACATCTATCCAAGATATTTTTTGATAGATGAGGAATTAACATCTTCTACAGACAAAGTGTGTCATCATCAAAATTCTTTGTTTTATGATAATGTCAAAAATTCACGAAACTGATCAAACAGAAACATTAGCAAAACTGTTATCTATAATGCTTCTAGTCTGTCTTTATTTAATGAAAAGCTGAAATAAAAGATAATTTCTATGTATTGGCCATAAGCTGACAGTGCATTTCAGTTTATAGTGCAGAAAATAAAGAATCTTTTCAAGAACTTTTTTTAAATAAAACAGTACTGAACAGTAAATCATAGAATTAAGTTAAAAATAAATATGTAAAATTTGTAACACACCTCTAAACTCGTAAAAGGAAAAAAAATGTCTGGTGTGATGACACTCCCGATTTTTAGAGGTAGCTACACCACTGAATTTTCGCTTATTTATAAATATATTGCTGTTGCTAATATAAGAAGTACAAAAAAAAGAACTAAAAATAAATATATACAAAAAAAAATAGCTAACAATCCAAAAAAAAAAAAAACAGATTGTGGCTCGAACCCACCAGCTCTGTGTCTGTACCCTCAGCTTCACATCTCCCCCCCATCTCATGATCATTCTCCTCCCTCAACCAGAGTTAACAATCAATACAAAATACAATTATTACAATCTCTCTCAAAAAAAAATAAATCCCATAAGGATTGAAATACACCCTTCCTCAGCTACAAAGGAAAAATTCAAAATAATATCTGAAAAAACTATATAAAAAAAATATCAACTAAAAATTATACTAAGCAAAAATAATAAAAATTTAAAAAATATAAAAAAAAAGAAAAAATATATCCACAGGATGAAGGGAATATAATATCCATTTAAAAAAAAAAGGCAACATTCCAGACAGTGGCTCGAACCCAACATCTCAGTGCCTGACTCCTCAGTCTCTCATATCTCCCTTTATGTACACCTAACCTACCCCTCAACCAAAGTAAAAATAAAATAACTACAAGCAATACACTCGCTCTATTTAAAATCCATACAGAATTAAATAAATTCAGTATTCACCTTTAAAGGGAAAATTTGAACCCTATAAAAAGAATTAACCAAAAGTAGAAAAGCATTACACTATCCTCTCCTCTTCTAACTAAAATTATTTAAACAATTTGAAAAATTTTCACCCTAACTAATGATTGCTGTCACTCACCTATGACAATTTACACCAGACACATTAATCTAATCTGAAAAGAAATTCAAAAAAGATAAGACTCCAATCCAAAAAAAGGGGAGCATTTAAACAAAACCCTTAAATGCTACCCAAATTAAAAAAAGAAAGGATAGATTTCTCACCTTATGAAAATACTTTATTGTAATTTACTTTTCCCTTTTTACACTGAACTTATTAAATCATGAAGAGAGAGGAATTTAAACACTGAAACATTTAAACAAAATAATAATGTCTAATACTTCCATCTAAAATAACATTAAAAACAAAAAAAGAAACTCCCTGATATTTTAATCACCTCTATTTAAAAGTGTGTAAATTCATCATCCATTAAATAGAATACACACTAATATTCAATTACAGCCAACAAAATTTTAACTGAGAAAGCCTGCAGAAGGAATTCTCAAATAAGTGTAACGTAAAATCAGTCAGTCAATATAAGAAGTACATCTTGACATTTATCACTGAGTACAATCCTAAGAAAATAAAAAAAACTGTTGAAAAATCGAGGTTTGTAACTCAAAATAAAATTGATTTCATAGCGACATAATTAGAATGCAAAGATACTTATATCATTATGTAGTTATTTAAACTTTATAAAAATGACAAACTGACCGATGAAAGGTAATTCCTGGTATCTTTTTTGAAGGGCGATTGGTGCATCCAAAATGCTGAATAAATTAACATAACACAAATATCGTATGAAATCAATTTTTTATAGCGCAAGACACATTGTATTCCAACACTACTGATCAATGTTTTGAATAGAACAACATGGCTGCCGCGCAGTCGTCGTAGCATCATCTTCAAGTGCTTAGGGCCCCTTTCCCTTTTCTTCCTACCTCCATGCGTTACACAAACCCATTTATAAAAAAATTCCAAACCAGACGGGTTTATGTTTCGAATGTAGACGACCAGTGGAAGAGCGATTTAATCGATATGCAAAAATTTAAATTTCACAATAACCACACGAATCAGCCGTCCAAGTTACAAACGGAAAAGGGAACTGAGTTATCAAAAAAGAAACTCAAACATTGTTTAACCAACGAGGTGTCCATTGGTTTGCCACTGAAAATGAGACTAAAGCTCAAATTGTGGAACGATTTAATAGGACTCTAAAGACAAAAATGTGGAAATATATCACTGTCAATAACACTAGAAAATGGATCGATGTTCTACCAAAACTCGTGAAGAATTACAATTCTTCTTATCACAGATCAATAAGAATGACCCCCAAAAGAGGCAAGCTTGCAGAAAAACAAAGATATTGTGTATTTTAATCTGTTTGGTAAAAGAATTAAATCTATTACAGCACCAAAATTTAAAATTGGCGACAGAGTGAGAATCGCCAAATACAAGACCACAGTTTAGAAAAGGTTATCTGCCGAATTTTACAGAAGAGATTTTTGAAATTGCTCAAGTTCTGAATACAGATCCCATAACCTATAGGATCAAGGATCTGAAAGGAGAACCAATCATTGGTAGTTTTTACATCCAAGAAATAGTGAAATACGAAAAGCAAGACGACATTTATTAAGTTGAAACCATTCTGAAAACTAGAGTGAAGAATAATAAAAAAGAGTATTATGTTAAATGGTTTGGTTATGATAATACATTTAATTCATGGGTCAAAGAGGATGATCTTTTTAAATAAAGCAAATGGAGATTCAAAATTTTGACTTTGAAGAAGATGAGAAATTCTTGAACAGAAACGTATTAGCACCTCTCTGGCCTTTTAGACTTTTAATCTGTGGTCCATCGGGCTCAGGGATGACGAACCTTTTGTTGAACTTAATATTTAAACATCACTACTATAATAAAATCATTTTATATGCCAAAGATTTAACCGAGCCGAAATATCAGTTTATGCAAGAAATATTCGATGATTTACACGAAATTTTGGAGAAAACATTTGGCGAAAAAATCTCAATTGCAACTTTCTCTTCCAGTAAAGAAGATATCGTCAAGGTCAACGAACTGGATCCCGACATGCAAAATTTAATTGTTTTTGACGATTTCGTAATGGAAAGAGATCAAAAACTCATCGAAGAATTATTAGTCAGAGGAAGGAAAAAGAACATATCATTGATTTACCTGACACAGAGTTATTTTTCGACTCCAAAAGACATTCGACTACAGTGTAATTATTTTATATTCTTTAATATGCAGAACAAGAGAGAAATGTTGCAGATACAAATGGGTCATGAAACAGAAATCAGGAAAGATATTTTTATGCAGTTTCAAAACCACACTTTTTCTTATTAACCGATTCTTAAAATCGATAAAAAAAAAAACCAAGCACATACCTCTCAAGTACAGAAAAAACTTTGGTAAATAAAGATGAATAACTTGACAAAGTTTGGCGTCATCAGCTCTGAGACTGGTTCCGAAAGAGGACCAGCGGGAATTCCAGGTGTCGGTTTTAAATTGCCACAGGATGGGGACTACGACATGAGTAGTAAAAAATTGAGAAATGTAGCCAATACCGAAGAGGGATCGGACTCTGTGACAAAACAATATCTGCAACAAGAGTATATAACACTGAATCACACGGGAAATTATGACGCAAACACTAAAAGAATATCGAATGTAGGCAGATCTATAGAAAATGGAGATGCCGCTACCATTCAATACGTTAATAATACTTCTTTAATTTTTTCGGAACAATCGCCACGATGCGCGAAGCAAACAAATAATCAATGTTACTGAACCGAATGCAGATTCTAGAGTACTAAACGATATTTGGAAAAAAGAGCACTTTGCAATGACAATGATAATTACGATGCAAACAATAAATGCATTAAAAATCTTGCAGAGCCGATCGATTCAGCGAATGCCACTACTAAACACTACGTTGACAACTTGACCACTGTTCAAAATCATCCAATGAATATATTGGTGAGAAATAAAGATGGGCTTTACGTTCCACAAAGCATTACATTCGATGGGCATAGTTTCAATGCAGAAAAAAAAAACAAATCCTTGATATTGCTGATCTCGAGTCTGATTCTGCTGCTGTAACTAAGGGATAGTTGGAACAAATCGCATAAACTGGTGAGGATGTCTTTAATGCGAGCAATAAGAGAATAGGAAATCACAGGGAACCGAGGCATAACAGAAATGCGACAACAAAAAGTCACATTGATGGCTTGACAAAGTTAGATCCTAACCCATCAGTAGTATCATATCATTATACCGTACCCCCTTTGCACAGCGCTTTCCCCTCTAATTAATATTAATTAATATCCAATTAATAACTAATTAATATTCAATTAATAACTAATTAATAACTAATTAATATCCAATTAATACATAATTAATATCCAATTAATAACTAATTAATATTTAATAAATACTTAATAATTCCTCTCCCTTCCCCCCCTCCCCCTCAGTGGCGCCATCTGTTGACAGTGAGAAGTACTATTTTCCCAAAAACCCTTTATTTTCACTCTAATTTCTCGTTTTCGGACCCCCCGGTCGACCTACCTATATTTTAAGCCCTCCCCCTTATTAAAAACCCTCCTGGCGCCATCTGTTGACAGGGAGAAGTACTATTTTCCCAAAAACCCTTTATTTTAAGTCTAATTTCTCGTTTTAGGACTCCCCGGTCGACCTACCTATATTTTAAGCCCTCCCCCTTATGATTATCCCCCCCCCCTTCACTCGGCTGTTGCAAGTCTCAGAATAATTGCATGGAACGATTGACTTGTCTCAGAATAATTGTACCGAAAAGGATGATACAAAATTCCTTAGTAATTAAACACTCATCAAAATTCCCTTACCTCTATTAAAAATCAACGAAACTCATTTTACCTTTACTGTTTCCATAGAAAATAGCATAGGGTGAAATTAATAATGGTTTAAATTATTCATAGGAATGACATGTTAAATCTGCTTTTAGAACAAACGTCTGCAGTGGAAAAAT
Organism: Ryuthela nishihirai; assembly: GCA_038380435.1. NCBI lineage: Eukaryota > Metazoa > Arthropoda > Arachnida > Araneae > Heptathelidae > Ryuthela > Ryuthela nishihirai. The sequence goes on from JAWZYU010000022.1 coordinate 32,378,097, forward strand.
TTTCAAACTCCGTTAATCAACTCCCTAGTAATTAAACACTCGTCAAAATATTCCTCACCTTTATTAAAATCACTCCATGGTCGAAATAAAAATCAGTTTTCTGTAGATGTGTTTCACCGGAAAAAAATCTTCCCTCGCTGTGTGGATTCCTTCCGACTATCTTGGGTTCCCGGACTATGCCGTGTACTTGATATGGCTTAGATGCGTGTCGAACGGGTCAGACATTTCAGATATTAACCTAGTACGTGTTTTCACAACCTTCGTATTCTTTATAACTAGTTTTTTCTATGTATTTCTTACACCAAAACCTAATAATCCTTTCACATTAATATACGTATTTTTATAACCTATGTATCTTTTATCTTTTAACTCCGTGACTGTCGCTTACTAGATCTATCCACAGTAACTGTTTTTAAAAGACTGTCCCGCAGAAAATGCCGATGGGTAAAAAATCTGATTTTATTTGTCGTGATGAAAAATATTGAGGAGTGAGAGGATTGACCTAATAGACTCCGTGTTCGGATCCTCACCACGGACAGCGTTTCACTGACAGATGGTTAAGTCCTACGAAAATAAAAAATTCCAAACGGGGAATCAAATTGACGAATGAATCTGTGCTGCTCCCACATTAGGCGCACTGTCTTACATCGTGAAAACTCGCTGGCGTTCTTTATCGTGGATTTCGGACTCGATATTTTCGCAAGTCCGGAGACGGTTCTCTGCACAACCCTTTATGATAGGTTTCAATGCGCCCTAAACCTTGAAGAGTTGAGCGTATTAGTCTCCAATGGGGTGATGCCATCAGAAATCTGTGCTTCCGCGTCAGAACGTCTTGGAAAGTGGTTTTACGTTTGTCTCAATTCATTACTCTCCATAAGTATATCCATTATGCGACATGGTTTGAAAATACTTATTACCGGTGTATCCTCAGTACATGATGCATTGGAAGTAACGCTACTCGAAGAAAAATCAGCTATGGGAGTAATCATTAATCTACAAACGCTCTCACAGTTTGTAAAAATCGTCGAACGTTAGGACGCTAAGGAAATTCGCATTGCGCCGTCAGTTACAAGCTTTACAAGGTCAGTTGTTTTCATTGGGTGAATTCTGTAAAGACTATGCGGAATATTGTTATAGAAAGTAAGCCATGCTAAAAATAGAATTCATACGTTTCCGCTCGGGAAAAAAACAAATTTTAGTTCCAACACGAATGCATGTTAATAGGGGGGGGGGGGGCCCAAGAGTCAAATACACTAACCTACTATAAAAAATAATACATGTCTCAATCGAACGTACCCTTATCATCATACCTGAGCTAATCCACCTAACTAAAAAAGTACAAACCTCACCAATGAGCTTTGAATACTTATTACTGTTCAGTCACACCGGTGAAAACGAATTTTTCCCTCATGGTGAAAAGCGCCGCTGATATACCTTTCACGCAAAAGACTTAATGATCGCGAACGGTTCGATCAGTGAAAGATTCACACAAGTGCAGCAGCCCCGCAACCACGAGATGGAACGGTGAATTGTGCGCTTAATAGTCAACCCAAATAAGACCTTTTCACAAACGCAGGCTCATCTCGAGAATTCACAGTCGGTCCTCCCGGTGATAAAATGTCACGAGTCAACTCAAGTGCTGACCTATGGAAAGCTGATAAACGAAACACGCCTAATTTCTTGTGAGAACCGCTCAGTGCATTATCTTCCTCGAGGGTGCCCTAGTGAGAAAGTTAAATAATGACATAACGAAATGCAGCAATTCAAAATAAGGGATTCTTCTACCGATTCACGTGAACTGGTGAAATACACATCACGGCAACAAGCAGGCCAGCTGATGACGTACAAAGGTAACGGACCACTCGTCCACGCCACTAGCTCTGTCCTATGGAAAGCTGATAACCGAAACACGTCTAATTTCTTGTGAGAACCGCTCAGTGCTTTATCTTCCTCAAAGATCTTTTGAACAAAGTTAAATAATTACTGTTAATGCCACGCTATCAGAACTCCGTGTGGGCTAGCTTCGGGTCTTATCGCGTCCCCCCCAAGCGTATGTATTTTTATAGCCCACGAATTTTAAGTCCGTTTTAATCAATACTTATTTCTTTCAACTCACCCCCTCGTGACTATTACTAGAAGAAGGGCTACCTCACAGTAGCAGCAAATAAAAAATCTGCTTTTATTCGTCGTGATGAAAAATATTGATGGAAATAGGGTCGACCTAAAAGATCCGTGTTCGGATCTCACCCCGGATAGCTTTTAAGAAAGGTCCTACGAAATAAAAAAACTCCCCCCGTTACGCGACGTTGTTTAAAAATACTTATTATGGCTGTATCCTCAGTACATGATGCAAACTCTTTCCGAGGAAGTAACGCTATTCGATGTATCCCCCTGGTTACATGCTTTTACAGGGTAAAGCCTGTGTGGCAGAATGTAAAAGTAGAGTTCATACGTTTCCGTAAAACTTAAGTTCCAACATGCGTTAAAGGAGTATGGTTCGACTCACTTTGAGAGGAGCAGTCGCCGGACCAAAACCCTGATGGGTCTCCTGCCGAATGCTACACTTTATCAGAACACCGTGTGGGGTACCTTCTAGAAAAGGGAACATTTTTAATGTCATAAGAAATGTGTGACGTATAATCCGTGGAAAAAATACGAAATCTTTAACATCTGCACTTCAAATTTTCATACGACATTCGGGGGTTAAGTTTCAACTTTTATTTTTTCCAGCCGCAATAATACACAGTTTCTGTGGAGCACTGGTGACAAAGGGTGATCCACACTAAAAAACAAACCCCATAGACAATGAAGAACTAAAAAAGTCATTAAAACAGTGAATGGACTTATGTAATGTACAGAGATTGACAGCAGTAGTATAGACAGGGACCCATCGCTCACTATCATAGCCCTCGAGAAATTATCAAAGATGAATAGGGTTCTGACCACACAATCTTCTGAACTAATTCTGGACGGATCACAAGGATTTTTTCTCACATTCGTTAATCAAAGTGTCTACGCATCAGACTTGTCATTACCCCGACAAACTATCCATAGGCTGAGTAAGCATTTAGAATGAAAAATTGAGTTTGCTTCAGTGTCATAGCTTTAATTTTCAGATGCACTCCACAGATTCGTAAAACACTCATTAGGTATGCGTTCACAAGATAATTACAGTTCATCACTGATTCATCTTCCCTATGTGTATCTTTCTAATAAATCATACACCCAAGCAGATAATTATATTGCGAAAATAAAATCGATTTTAAGTGATTTCGTATTCGTAATTTATTAATGCTAAAGAATCACAACCATCATCAGATTATATCTGCTTATGACGAAAATCTTACAATGGTCTATCGAATACTTTACCATAGCCGATACAGTCACAAGTTACGAAAGTCAGCATCTGGCCCCATAGACCAGGGACGGGTGAATAGCGACCCGTGGGTCGCATTCGACCCGCTAAGAGTTTTTTGTGGCCCGCCAAGACAGAAAAATCAGTCTTCAAACGAGATTTCCTCCCCGTGCGCAACCGAAGATTCGTCTCGAATTTTCCATTAGGACGACCACGTCAATACGCATACGAAATGTAGTTACGAAAACAATTGCCCACTCCGGCCATAGACAGTAGGTTAGTTACTTCTAACAAAGTCAAGGTTTGAGATCCATAGTAAGACACGAATGTTACCGAACACCTATGTCGTGTGAATGCTAACTGTTAAGACAGATAGTTGCATATTTTTTTTAAAAAAATACATCGAATGCACTCTTACATGCACGAAGCTTCCATTTCCTAATGTCTGAGAGGAAAGCGTGAACAGTCATACAATAAGTCAATGCTGACTGCATGAAATACGATTCGAATGGAAGACAATCTGAATAGGTGCTTTTGTTTGCAAATTAAAAAATCTGAAAAACTCACTGGAAAACAACAATATTTCTGTGAAAAATTAGGTCCCTGAATCGAGCCCTAGTTCGGCGTTCACTGACTTCAACCACCGATAAAACGTAACGTAAGCTCTCTCGCAGTTAGTTCAAGGTGCTTTCACATGCTCTTTTTAGAGTTCCTGGCCCACCTACTACGTTTCAATAAGCGCATAAGTGTGTGTGTGATGGTGGCTAGCTACAAACACAAGTTTCGCTACAATATAACACTGAGATGTCTGTTTAGTTATTTTTCTCTATTTCTATACTAGTGTGGAATTCTTAGAACAAGTGGTACAGTGCGAAAGTGGTTAGCACACGTTTTTTTTTATATGTATCCTGTTCGGAAATAGCACTGTCTATGGACCATTACTCCTGTATATACCATAAGCACAATACCTCGCGATTCTAAGAGTCCCCCGAACCGGTATTAATCTTATTTTTGTAGTTCAACGGAGTGCTTTGAGCTTGCTCGACCGCTGTCATGGGTTGGACCGGTAGCGGCCCACATATTTAATACAGAATTAGTACATGCAACATTTAAAGTTCTTTTGTAATCGTATCAGCTGTAGAACAGAACAGGATACTTCAAATCACGACAAACAATATTGCAGAAGTAAGACTGTGAAAGAGAAGCGATAGGAAAGCACACTACCTGCATTCTCACATTAGAAGAAAACGTAAGCGTTCGTAACAGAGGGCGCCTGATGCCAGCTTAAAAGGCGACAAGAAAGCTGGTAACAATGGTTTAACCATTCATTTCTTAAGTATTAGGATATTCATGTTACAATTTCTTACAACAGCGTTCATAGCTAGTGAAGACAGAAGTCAGCAACATTCACCCTTCTGTGTAAGCACACGAATATTACATTTCAACAACGTACACTTTTCATGTGAGTATGTGAATATTACATTTTAGCTGTATGTGCACTAGGCGTTCAGTTGTGAAGAATATTTAAAAACATCAGTGTGAACTCACTGAAGCGTGTCTCCTTCTTGTGTCTCTTCATATCTCTATTCTTATGAGTACAAAAGATAGAACTTTCGAAGTAAGATGAAGCATGTATCAGTTTAAAAAAAGATTATCTGTTTTTGAGCTTTTCACCAACGCCACCTAGGGACAACGATGTTGACTGTCTGATTCAAGCAGTCTGTCTATGAATATGTAGGAGAATGTTTCTCTGATCTTATGCAAAGTATATTCTTGTGGGGGTGTATGGTATTATTCAACGGATGTCTTTCTAAGTGTATGCACATATCCGTGCGATGGACTAAGTTTTTTCTCACATACTTGTTTCGTCTCTGTAATTGTATGCTTTCATGTTTGTGAGTGTGTGCGTGAGTATGTTTCTGTGTGCGGGTGAGTGTGTGCGTGAGTATGTTTCTGTGTGCGGGTGAGTGTGTGCGTGAATATGTTTCTGTGTGCGGGTGAGTGTGTGCGTGAGTAGGTTTTAATGTTTGTTTCGCTGAATCTGATGTGTGTATACGTCTTCATGTCTCTCTCGGTGTGTCTGTATGTGTATATGTTACCGTATGCAAGAATAAACATATTGTCTTACGGACACTTGCTCGCTACAGAAGAAGCTAACAATTTACAAACCTCGTCAGATCGGCATTATAGCTCTATTAGGAAATCTCATCGAAAAGTCACTAAACAGATAAGTTTTTAAAGATGCACGCTTGTATACAGTTTTTCAGATTCTTTCTCGATTCTGTTAAGTAGAACAATGAAATAGCATTGCAGGAAAAAATCTTTTATTCATACACTAAGGAATTACAAGGATGACCCATTAGATATAGAACAGAAATTAGTAACACTATTACATTTATTTAGTACATATTCAGAGGCGCGCACCAGTTCGTCATACACTTCGTTTAGTAATATAGGAAAGTGTAGCATGTAGGAATCTTCAACTCCTGCCTCTTCCACAAAATGTTTAGCGATATCGCTTAAATGAATGTTTCTCACTGCTTCGGCGAAATGGGTATCAGCTGATTCATGGCAACACACGAATGGCGAAGCTGACTTGGATGATCTACTTCACACCCAATACAGTTCGTATGTAGAATCCGAAAAATTTCTTTTCTGACGAGTGTATTTAATGTTTTTCTAAAACTTAGCTTTGCTCTCTGATCGTGCAGTTCAGCATTAGACAGTCTTGGAGTATGGTCTGTAGATAATTCGACATCCCTTACGGCATTAGAAAATTTATTGAACTTCAGAGCCAACAAGTTGCAGGTGATGGAGCTGTGAGAATCTTTTAACCACGTCCATTGTTTGATGGTAAGATGTACCGTCGTCACACACAATACCTTTTTCAATGATCACCCGTTTTTTACTCTTGAACACCACCAGACCGTTCAGTTCATACTCGAAGGAAAACGTGTAAGTGAGTGTAGAAGCCAGTCCATACCACTGTTCGTCGGATAATATAAACGAAGGTCTAAAAGGAATGTCACTGCACTTCTGAAGAAAACATATGTGGACTACGGGAACGTTCTTACAAATCTTCACCAACAAGTCAGAGCCTAGCGGGTAGTCTCCATTAGCAAACTGCTCCGTGGAGAGATCACTTTCGGGGTGATCACAAGCCATCGTTAACACTTCAGTACTGCAAAACTATGACATCAATCATCTTATACTTAAAACTCTTGATGCCATCTGACAATAGCCTCCCATTGGTCGAGATCTAATTTGTAGTGATATTAAAAACACAATTGTAGAAGAGTAATTTCTGTTCTATATCTGATGGGCCGTCCTTGTAATTTCTTAGTGTATGAATAAAAGATTTTTTCCTGCAATGCTATTTCATTGTTCTACTTAACAGAATCGAGAAAGAATCTGAAAAACTGTATACAAGCGTGCATCTTTAATAAACTTACCTGTTTAGTGACTTTTCGATGAGATTTCCTAATAGAGCTATAATGCCGATCTGACGAGGTTTGTAAATTGTTAGCTTCTTCTGTAGCGAGCAAGTGTCCATAAGACAATATGTTTATTCTTGCATACGGTAACATATACACATACAGACACACCGAGAGAGACATGAAGACGTATACACACATCAGATTCAGCGAAATAAACATGAAAACCTACTCACGCACACACTCACCCGCACACAGAAATATATTCACGCACACACTCACCCGCACACAGAAACATACTCACGCACATACTCACAAACATGAAAGCATACAATTACAGAGACGAAACAAGTATGTGAGAAAAAACTTAGTCCATCGCACGGATATGTGCATACACTTAGAAAGACATCCGTTGAATAATACCATACACCCCAACAAGAATATACTTTGCATAAGATCAGAGAAACATTCTCCTACATATTCATAGACAGACTGCTTGAATCAGACAGTCAACATCGTTGTCCCTAGTTCGCGTTGGTGAAAAGCTCAAAAACAGATAATCTTTTTTTAAACTGATACATGCTTCATCTTACTTCGAAAGTTCTATCTTTTGTGCTCATAAGAATAGAGATATGAAGAGACACAAGAAGGAGACACGCTTCAGTGAGTTCACACTGATGTTTTTAAATATTCTTCACAACTGAACGCCTAGTGCACATTCAGCTAAAATGTAATATTCACATACTCACACGAAAAGAGTACGTTGTTGAAATGTAATATTCGTATGCTTACACAGAAGGGTGAATGTTGCTGACTTGTGTCTTCACTAGCTATGAACGCTGTTGTAAGAAATTGTAACATGAATATCCTAATACTTAAGAAATGAATGGTTAGACCATTGTTACCAGCTTTCTTGTCGCCTTTTAAGCTGGCATCGGGCGCCCTCTGTTACGAACGCTTACGTTTTCTTCTAATGTGAGAATGCAGGTAGTGTGCTTTCCTATCGCTTCTCTTTCACAGTCTTACTTCTGCAATATTGTTTGTCGTGATTTGAAGTATCCTGTTCTGTTCTACAGCTGATACGATTACAAAAGAACTTTAAATGTTGCATGTACTAATTCTGTATTAAATATGTGGGCCGCTACCGGTCCAACCCATGACAGCGGTCGAGCAAGCTCAAAGCACTCCGTTGAACTACAAAAATAAGATTAATACCGGTTCGGGGGACTCTTAGAATCGCGAGGTATTATGCTTATGGTATGTACAGGAGTAATGGTCCATAGACAGTGTTATTTCCAAACAGGATACATATAAAAAAAAAACGTGTGCTAACCACTTTCGCACTGTACCACTTGTTCTAAGAATTCCACACTAGTATAGAAATAGAGAAAAATAACTAAACAGACATCTCAGTGTTATATTGTAGCGAAACTTGCGTTTCTAGCTAGCCACCATCACACACACACTTATGCGCTTATTCAAACGTAGTAGGTGGGCCAGGAACTCTGAAAAGATCGTGTGAAAGCACCTTGAACTAACCGCGAGAGAGCTCACGTTTTATCGGTGGTTGAAGTCAGTGAACGACGAACTAGGACTCGATTCAGGGACCTAATTTTTCACGGAAATATTGTTGTTTTCCAGTGAGTTTTTCAGATTATTTAATTTACAAACAAAAGAACCTATTCAGATTGTCTACCGTTCGAATCGTATTTCATGCAGTCAGCATTGACTTATTGTATGACTGTTCACGCTTTCCTCTCACACATTAGGAAATGGAAGTTTCGTGCATGTAAGAGTGCATTCGATGTATTTTTTTTAAAAAAATATGCAACTATCTGTCTTAACAGTTAGCATTCACACGACATAGGTGTTCAGAAACATTCGTGTCTTACTACGGATCTCAAACCTTGACTTTGTTAGAAGTAACTAACCTACTGTCTATGGCCGGAGTGGGCAATTCTTTTCGTATCTACACTTCGTATGCGTATTTACGTGGTCGTCCTAATGGAAAATACGAGACGAATCTTCGGTTGCGCACGGGGAGGAAATCTCGTTTGAAGACTGATTTTTCTGTCTTGGCGGGCCACAAAAAACTCTTAGCGGGTCGAATGCGACCCACGGGTCACTATTCACCCATCCCTGGTCTATGGGGCCAGATGCTGACTTTCGTAACTTGTGACTGTATCGGCTATGGTAAAGTATTGGATAGACCATTGTGAGATTTTCGTCGTAAGCAGATATAATATGATGATGGTTGTGATTCTTTAGCATTAATAAATTACGAATACGAAATCACTTAAAATCGATTTTATTTTCGTAAAATAATTATCTACTTTGGGCGTATGATTTATTAGAAAGATACACATAGGGAAGATGAATCAGTGATGAACTGTAATTATCTTGTGAACGCATACCTAATGAGTGTTTTACGAATCTGTGGAGTGCATCTGAAAATTAAAGCTATGACACTGATGCAAATTCAATTTTTCATTCTAAATGTTTACTCAGCCTATGGATAGTTTGTCGGGGTAATGACAAGTCTGATGCGTAGACACTTTGATTAACGAATGTGCGACAAAGTCCTTGTTATCTGTCCAGAATTAGTTCAGAAGATTGTGTGGTCAGAACCCTATTCATCTTTGATAATTTCTCGAGGGCTATGATAGTGAGCGATGGGTCCCTGTCTATATTACTGCTGTCAATCTCTGTACATTACATAAGTCCATTCACTGTTTTAATGACTTTTTTAGTTCTTCATTGTCCATGGGGTTTGTTTTTTAGTGTGGATCACCCTTTGTCACCAGTGCTCCACAGAAACTGTGTATTATTGCGGCTGGAAAAAATAAAAGTTGAAACTTAACCCCCGAATGTCGTATGAAAATTTGAAGTGCGGATGTTAAAGATTTCGTATTTTTTCCACGGATTATACGTCACACATTTCTTATGACATTAAAAATTTTCCCTTTTCTAGAAGGTACCCCACACGGTGTTCTGATAAAGTGTAGCATTCGGCAGGAGACCCATCAGGCTTTTGTTCCGGCGACTGCTCTTCTCAAAGTGAGTCGAACCATACTCCTTTAACGCATGTTGGAACTTAAGTTTTACGGAAACGTATGAACTCTACTTTTACATTCTGCCACACAGGCTTTACCCTGTAAAAGCATGTAACCGGGGGGATACATCGAATAGCGTTACTTCCTCGGAAAGAGTTTGCATCATGTACTGAGGATACAGCCATAATAAGTATTTTTAAACAACGTCGCGTAATGGGGGGAGTTTTTTTATTTCGTAGGACTTTTGTTAAAAGCCATCCGGGGTGAGATCCGAACACGGATCTTTTAGGTCGACCATATTACCTTCAATATTTTTCATCACGATGAATAAAAGCCGATTTTTTATTTGCTGCTACTGTGAGGTAGCCCTTCTTCTAGTAATAGTCACGAGGGGGTGAGTTGAAAGAAATAAGTATTGATTAAAACGGACTTAAAATTCGTGGGCTATAAAAATACATACGCTTGGGGGGGACGCGATAAGACCCGAAGCTAGCCCACACGGAGTTCTGATAGCGTGGCATTAACAGTAATTATTTAACTTTGTTCAAAAGATCTTTGAGGAAGATAAAACACTGAGCGGTTCTCACAAGAAATTAGACGTGTTTCGGTTATCAGCTTTCCATAGGTCAGAGCTAGTGGCGTGGACGAGTGGTCCGTGACCTTTGTACGTCATCAGCTGGCCTGCTTGTTGCCATGATGTGTATTTCACCAGTTCGCGTGAATCGGTAGAAGAATCCCTTATTTTGAATTGCTGCATTTCGTTATGTCATTATTAACTTTCTCACTAGGGCACCCTCGAGGAAGATAATGCACTGAGCGGTTCTCACAAGAAATTAGACGTGTTTCGGTTATCAGCTTTCCATAGGTCAGCACTTCAGTTGACTCGTGACATTTTATCACCGGGAGGACCGACTGTGAATTCTCGTGATGTGCCTGCGTTTGTGAAAAGGTCTTATTTGGGTTGACTATTAAGCGCACAATTCACCGTTCTGTCTCGTGTTTGTGGGGCTGCTGCACTTGTGTGAATCCTTCACTGATCGAACCGTTCGCGATCATTAAGTCTTTTGCGTGAAAGGTATATCAGCGGCGCTTTTCACCATGAGGGAAAAATTCGTTTTCACCGGTGTGACTGAACAGTAATAAGTATTCAAAGCTCATTGGTGAGGTTTGTACTTTTTTAGTTAGGTGGATTAGCTCAGGTATGATGATAAGGGTACGTTCGATTGAGACTTATGTATTATTTTTTATAGTAGGTTAGTGTATTTGACTCTTGCCCCCCTATTAACGTGCATTCGTGTTGGAACTAAAATTTGTTTTTTCCCCAAGCGGAAACGTATGAATTCTATTTTTAGCATGGCTTACTTTCTATAACAATGTTCCGCGTAGTCTTTACAGAATTCACCCAATGAAAACAACTGACCTTGTAAAGCTTGTAACTGACGGCGCAATGCGAATTTCCTTAGCGTCCTAACGTTCGACGATTTTTACAAACTGTGAGAGCGTTTGTAGATTAATGATTACTCCCATAGCTGATTTTTCTTCGAGTAGTGTTACTTCCAATGCATCATGTAGTGGTAATAAGTATTTTCAAACCATGTCACGTAATGGATATACTTACGGAGAGTAATGAATTGAGACAAACGTAAAACCACTTTCCAAGACATCCTGACGCGGAAGCACAGATATCTGATGGCATCACCCCATTGGAGACTAATACGCTCAACTCTTCAAGGTTTAGGGCGCATTGAAACCTATCATAAAGGGTTGTGCAGAGAACCGTCTCCGGACTTGCGAAAATATCGAGTCCGAAATCCACGATAAAGAACGCCAGCGAGTTTTCACGATGTAAGACAATGCGCCTAATGCGGGAGCAGCACAGATTCATTCGTCAATTTGATTCCCCGTTTGGAATTTTTTATTTTTGTAGGACTTAACCATCTGTCAGTGAAACGCTGTCCGGGGTGAGGATCCGAACACGGAGTCTATTAGGTCAATCCTATCACTCCTCAATATTTTTCCTCACGACAAATAAAATCAGATTTTTTACCCATCGGCATTTTCTGCGGGACAGTCTTTTAAAAACAGTTGCTGTGGATAGATCTAGTAAGAGACAGTCACGGAGTTAAAAGAAATAAGTGTTACTGAAACGGACTTAAAATACGTAGGTTATAAAAATACGTATATTAATGTGAAAGGACTATCAGGTTTTGGTGTAGGAAATACATAGAGAAAGCTAGTTATAAAGAATACGAAGGTTGTGAAAAAACGTACTAGGTTAATATCTGAAATGTCTGACCCGTTCGACATGCATCTAAGCCATATCAAGTACACGGCATACTCCGGGAACCCAAGATAGTTGGACGGAATCCACACAGCGAAGGAAGATTTTTTTCCGGTGAAACACATCTACAGAAAACTGATTTTTATTTCGACCGTGGAGTGATTTTAATAAAGGTGAGGAATATTTTGACGAGTGTTTAATTACTAGGGAGTTGATTAACGGAGTTTGAAAATTTTTCCACTGCAGACGTGTGTTCTAAAAGCAGATTTAACATGTCATCCCTACGAATAATTTAAACCATTATTAATTTCACCCTATGCTATTTTCTATGGAAACAGTAAGGGTAAAATGAGTTTCGACCGTAGGATGATTTTTAATAGAGGTAAGGGAATTTTGATGAGTGTTTAATTACTAAGGAATTTTGTATCATCCTTTTCGGTACAATTATTCTGAGACCAGTCAATCGTTCCATGCAATTATTCTGAGACTTGCAACAGCTGAGTGATGGAGGGGTGCCTTAAAATATAGGTATGGTGTTTAAAAGGTCAACCAGGGGGTTTTTCATAAGGGGGAGGGCTTAAAATATAGGTAGGTCGACTGGGGGGTCCGAAAACGAGAAATTAGACTTAAAATAAAGGGTTTTTGGGAAAATAGTACGTCTCCCTGTCAACAGATGGTGCCAGGAGGGTTTTTAATAAGGGAGAGGGCTTAAAATATAGGTAGGTCGACCGGGGGGTCCGAAAACGAGAAATTAGAGTGAAAATAAAGGGTTTTGGGAAAATAGTACTTCTCACTGTCAACAGATGGCGCCACTGAGTGGGGAGGGGGAAGGAGAGAGGAATTATTAAGTATTTATTAAATATTAATTAGTTATTAATTGGATATTAATTAGGTATTAATTGGATATTAATTAGTTATTAATTGAATATTAATTGAATATTAATTGGGGGAAAGCACTGTGCAAAGGGGGTACGGTATAATGACATGATACTACTCCCATCTAATGCTCTATTGAAAAATAAAAATGAACTTTTTGCATCAAGTGGGAACAATTTCAATGGCGATGCAAATGGGAAACGAATTACGAATGTTGGCACCCCAATTCTAAACAATGATGCTGCTACGAAACTATATGTTGACAATAATACTGTAATTTGCGTTACCTATGCTGATAAAGCCGTCCTGTGGCCGAGTGGTTTAGCACGCTTGGCTACTGATCTACGGGACCTGGGTTCGAGCCCTGGGTAAGGCATGGATGTTCGTGTTGTTTTCTGCTGAGGCCCTGCCATCCTCTCAGATCTTCTACTGTGGCATATAAACTGACAGGCTCCTGTCAGACCTCTGTGGCAAGCAGCTGCTTGAGGGTGTATTTATTTATTTATATATGCTGATAAAGAAGGGAAAAAAGACATATTGCAGTCTCATCCAATTATACAGATAAATACAAAATTCGACCTACTAACGCCACCTATTTTCAAAGATAATTATCATCTATGCATTTCTAATGGATATATAAGCAAGGTAATCTGCTGCACAACAAATCCCTCTTTTAGTATAAATTATAGTATCAACTTGGACGATCAAAAATTCATTGAAGTAGTAAGACCACAACTTCAGCAGTTTTTTTCTGTTATTCCCGTAAACAATAAATTTGACAGGGGCAGCAAGATTAGTGTTTCACTTGCTAGATACTACCCAGATCCAAAAGAAAGAAGAAAATTACCTGGAGATCTTGTTTCAGACTTTCATCACTAGGTATATATCTTTATTGTATATGAATAAAAATGAAGGATCTTAAGCAATTACACAGTATTTTAGATGAAATCTTGAAATCGCGAGGTACCTCAAAATTGAAGACACTATTTTGGGAGAGGAACGAGTTAAGGAAACGCTCGAAGAATTTCACAAGCCAGTGGTCGAACGGTTAAAAGGTCTGAAAATTGTGTGTGAAGAAACCATGAAAAACATACAAGATGTAATGAAAACTTTAGAGCCGGAAGAGCCCACTGAGATGCCAGAAAAACGTTCGTTTTTAATCCAGATTCCAACTTGCAAGATGAAATATTAAACCTATATAAATTAAAACTTCCGAGTGATATCTTACAGGCGAGAAATCCTATTACTGAGCTGAAAGAAATGATTTACCAAACAATTGGACATCTTCAGAAACTGTGGGCTATATAGAATAGGCTACAGAAACCAAACGCTATGGTTGAATTACTGAGAAATATCGAATTATCGATAATCACATTGAGACACTTAAAAGATATTTAAAGTCGATTAAAATGATGCTCACAGTAATAGAAAGTCAACAGTTTGGTTCTGGACTATACAAGAGTTTCGACGACATATGCGAAAAATTATCAATCTTGGTTGCCAGTAAATGAGCTGGAAACACCAGTACAGAAATAGTAAATGAAATTGTCGAAATTTTAGATATTTTGTTAAAAAACGATATTATTGAGAAAAAGGAACATAAGATTATGTTCAATAACATCGGTATTGTTTAGAAATTTACTCTTGGACACACACTACATTCATGTCTGATACAATTTCCGATTATGCAAAAAAAAATCCGATTTCTTGCCAAAACGAACCATGATTTTTAGCTACTATATATAATAAAGAGGGTATAACTGCTAACTCAAAGATGAGCACAACTATTCAATGTAACAACTATGGGAAATCTATTCGCAAATTCAATATGAACCATCATAAGAAAACTGCATGCACATTTGAAAAATGCGAATTTTGCAATTCCAGCTTTAACAGAAAAGACAATTACAATCATCATTTGAATTAATATCATATAAATAAAAGCAGTGCATTTAGGAAAACAGCCGTCCTATGGCCGAGTGGTTAGTGCGCTTGGCTACTGATCTACGGGA
The DNA here is from genome assembly GCA_038380435.1 of Ryuthela nishihirai. Taxonomy (NCBI): domain Eukaryota; kingdom Metazoa; phylum Arthropoda; class Arachnida; order Araneae; family Heptathelidae; genus Ryuthela; species Ryuthela nishihirai. The sequence goes on from JAWZYU010000022.1 coordinate 32,393,108, forward strand.
CCTGAGTTCGAGCCCTGGGTAAGGCATGGATGTATGTGACGTTTTTCTGCTGAGGACCTGCCATCCTCACAGATCTTCTACTATGGCATATAAACTGACAGGCTCCTGTCAGACCTCTGTGGCAAACAGCTGCTTGAGGGGGTATTTATTTAATTAATTTATTTAGGAAAACATTTCGCAATATAAAATTGATTTACATAAATGTCAGAGAAGACATAAAAAGTTTCCTGGAGAAAAATAACAATAAATGGAAACGTATAATTCACAAGAAACTCAGTCAGCCTCTAAAAGTTAGATTCATATTACAAAAAAAAATTAAGAAGCAAACTGATCCTGAAGGACAGAAAGAAATATATGCACATTTTTCGACATGTAACAAAATAATCAGTTTGCCTGCCTATCTCAATGAATTACTAAAAAATGCTTATGAGAAAATTGATAACGACTTTGAAAATTTTATACAAAAGGGAAGTGGATGGGTGTTTGACAAAATAATTTCTATGGAAATTCAAATGTCTCAGTATAATGCAGTTAGAGCATCTGCTTTCGTAAATTTACCAGAACATTTGAACTCTACAAAAGGAATAGTGAATGTTAAAAACTACGACAATAAATGTTTCTTGTGATCAGTATTATCAGCTTTACATCCTGCTGAAGACAATCCACAACGTGTGGAAAAATATAAAATATTTGAAAACGTCTTAGACACATCTTCATTGACTTATCCAGTAACCATCGATCAAATCCCGAAATTCGAAGTTTTAAATAATATTTTTATATATGTTTTCAATTCTAAGAAAGATGGTTTGCATACGTTATATATTTCACAGAATCTTGTTAAAGAACCCATACAACTTTTACTTTTAAAAGACGGTAATAATTCTCACTATTGTTGGATTAAAAATATTAGTAGGGTTACAGCATACCTTTCAAGACATGATGATAAATTCTATCCCTGCCCTTACTGTCTTCATAATTTCACTCGCGACGATATATTAAAGAATCACGTAGTTAATTGCAAATCAAACACTTTACAAACTATCAAGTTTCCCGAACCAAATAGTATGAAATTCCATATAATTAAAAACGGTTTGAAACACCCTTATGTGATTTATGCAGACTTCGAATGCTTTTCGAAATATATAAGAATTCAGATTGATCCATGTATGGTGCGAACTAAGTACTTAGTACCGTCAGGATTTGCATATATTACAGTTGGACCGGAAGGTAAACTGATCAGAACCAGAATGTACAGAGGGAAAAATGTAGCAGAACAATTTTTGAATGAAATGATGGAAGCCGAAAATTTGATCAATGATTTGAAGAAAAAAATATTAAGATAACAGATTTTGATTGGCAAAATTTTACTAGAGCAAAATATTGTAATATTTGTCGGAAAATTGTAGGAACTGATAGAGTAAGGGACCACGATCACTTAACTGGAATATACACAGGTGCTGTTCACAACCAATGTAATCTTCAATACAAATTCTCACTTGAAATACCAGTGTTATTTCATAATCTCAAAGGATTTGATGGCCACTTTATAGTAAAAGATTTGTGGAAATTTAAAGATAAAAAGAAAATTTTTTATATTCCACAAACTACAGAAAAATATGTATGCATTAAATTCGGTCAATTTAAATTTATTGATTCATTCGTGTTCCTCAGTTTTTCACTGGATTCACTGTCGAAAAATGTGGAAAATTTCTACATACTAAGTCAATACTGCAGACAACATAATCTGAATGATTCATAGAAAGAAATTTTGAAAAGCAAAGGAAGTTTTCCATATGAATACTTGCAACAGACTGCTCAGTGTTTGCAAACGTCACTTCCATCCAAAGAGAATTTTCAAAACAATGAACAATACGAAAGAGGTAAAATTTTATGGAAAGCCTTTTCTGTTGCTACCTTTGGGGAATATCATGATCTGTACATGATCACTGATGTATTACTGCTAGGAGATATATTTGAAAACTCCAGAAACTCGATCCTTGTCATTATTTTAGCTCTCCTGGCTTATCCTGTGCTGCCTGTTTAAAAATGACAGAAATTGAGCTGGAACTTATAAAAGGTAATATGAATTTTTTCAAAGAAAGAGCTCTGCGGGAAGAATATCTTTAGTGTCTAAGAGGTTTGCACAGGCCAACAATCCCTTAGTAGATCCATATGAGAGAAATAAACCACAAAACTATATCATATACTTTAATACAAACAATTTATTTGGCTGGGCAATGTCTCAACCTCTTCCAACTGGTAATTTCAAATGGGTAAATGATATTGACTTGTTTAATATTCCAGAAGACAGCAAAAAGGGTATGCAAATCATTTATGTAATTTACACGATTTACCCTTGGCTCCTGAAAAATTGAAACTTTTTAATAGTAATGTGTCATTCTTGATTCCAAATCTGTTCGACAAGCAAAATTATGTCGTTCACTATAGATTACTTTAAACTTTATGTGGAACTGGGATTGAGGGTGAAACAGGTGCATAGAATCTTGGAATTTGATCAAAAAACATGGCTGAAACCTTACATAGATTTTAATACAACTAAACGAATTAATGCCATAAATAATCTTGAAAAAGTCTTTTTCAAACTGATGAACTATATATATATAATGTTATATATGGCAAATGTTTAGAAAATAAACGAAAGAGAATAAAATGCCATATTGTGAACACTGAAGAAAAGCTTAAAAAATTAACTGCAAATCCTAGGTACATTTCTTGGGTTCAACTTGCAGAAAATTTCGTAATTCTCCATATGAAAAAGAAAAACATTATAATAGATAAACTATATTACATTGGTGTAACGTTTTTGGAGTTGAGTAAATTACATATGTATAATTACTTCTACAATTTTCTGAAGCCAAAATTCAATGCAGAATTGCTATTTACAGATACTGATTCCTTCTGCATCAACATCCAGACAGATGACATATATCAGAAATTTAATTCAGACTACTTTGATTTCTCAAATTGCATTATACAGTGAATCAAATAAAATGGTTCCAGGAAAATTTGTAGACGAATTAAAAGGTCTTCCAATTAAAAGAGGTTGTTGCGCTAAGACCAAAATTATATTCTAAAATCGCTCCAATTTTCAAAAAAGCCTCTACCGGAATTAAAAATGAATTAAGTCACGACGATTATCGACAATGTCTATTTGATGAAAAAATCCTATATACCCAACAAACAGAATTTCGATCTGAGCAACATGATATACAGGTATACCAAATTTAAAAAATTGCTTTATCCCAAGAATACAGAAAACGACATGTCAATGGGATTGAAACATATGCTTTTGGAAATTATCGAACCTTAGATATGTATTTTAAAGAAGGCAATACTATTTACAAAACATTGAACTGAAAACAAATGTAAAAAAAAATTAAGTACTAGCGAAACATTTTAAAAAATCTACCAGTTTGTAATTCTTTAGAAATGCTAATAACCAGTGTTCAGTGTTTAAATCTTCAAATTCCGTACATAAAAGCAAAAAAAAAATGGCTATCTTCTATCCATGCTATACTTAGGAGACTACTGATTATTCGACTTGAGGCAGACTGGGACAAATGTAAAACAGGTTTTACTTCAGCAAAAAAAAATGGCTATCTTCTATCCATGCTATACTTAGGAGACTACTGATTATTCGACTTAAGGTAGACTGGGACAAATGTAAAACAGGTTTTACTTAATTTTTCCTGTTTTATCCTACCGACATTAATATAAAATATACTCAAGAAAGCCTACTCTGCACTCGAAAATTAGAAAAATATTTTTTTCCTAACACCATTGATTCTAATGAAACCAAAAACTAATATCACTACAGAACTAAACGTCATCCTATGGACTTTTGTTCATCCCTGGACTTTTGTTCCTTCTGTCGTGCCCACGGAGATCTTATCCTGTGGACACGACTGAGGGTCGGAAGGTTCTCGAACATTCGGTCTCCATAGCAGTAACAAAGACTTTCGAGCTGACATCCAGTTTTGGGAATTCTCTGGCGCCCGGTTTCAGCAGAAGACAAGCGTCGCCTTCGGCATCGAAGTTTCGCGATTTGACTGCCTGACTGTTTCGCGATTTGACTGCATCAAAGGCCACAGAGGGTGCATCATCCTGACACATTCCTGTAGCGTCAGCTAAAACGGTGACCTCTGGCAGAGGTCGCGGCGATGAGCAGTTTCTAGAGAGGTGAACAGTGTTGGATTTGGTTCACTCTTCCTTCTTCTTGTCTGAGCTCTCGAAGGCGATGGTCATCTCCTGCAGATAGTGCAAAAACTCTACAATGCCTCAACCCTCGGCCAGGCGAAGATGAAGCCTTAGTGATGGGGCTTCATTTTAAAGACTGCTACGTGAGAGAAGGTAGGGGATTTCAAAATTCAGGTAACAATATATTTCCATATAAAATTGTTAAATGTACTGCCGCCACGTTATCCCAATTGGGGTCCAGGGCTCTTATCTGTGACTTTTACACATACACTTTTCTTGATCCACTGCACGAAATTTTCCCTTATTGAAAAGGGCCGTGCCAAGGGCGCAAATGTCGAGACCGTCCCGAAAGTGGGACTTGGTGGTCTGTGTAATTGTTTGATCAGTGAATTGTCAATAAATGTTATATTGTAGTGTTAACTGTGAGATTAACTCAATTTATCCATTTTACTAAATGAAATGTCTATGAATTCAAAGATTAGAGTTAACAGTTTGACTTACATGTCTAGGCTGAGCAAATGTTATATAATGATTAAAAGAACACAACGCAAATGCATACTCACTTTGGGGATCTAATCCTTCGATTTCCCCCTAGTTCTCATTACCCCATCAACCAGATCTGGTGGGGTGTAGAACACTTCTACATGAACACACACTCGTACTTTTCATCCAGGATAGAAGGCTTCAGAGGCCTGTTTTCCTTAATGGTGAAGAGTTTTAAAAAAATCAATACCCCTTTGCTGTTTCATCATTTCATTAATCTGTAAAAATATATATTAAAACTACTAAGTATTTTAAAACTGCGTATTATAATATTTCATTAGTACCAATAAAATTAAGAAAGTGTTTTCTAATTATCATTTTCATTGTTTTCAATGAAAACTTCACGATGTTCACATTCCACCACCAAATTTTCATATTACTGTCATTAATACCTCGTGTTGCAATATTCGTTTGAAATTTTGGAATTTTCAATCGTTTTCATCATTAGAGGGCGAAATTATAGTGTTCGAAAGATTACAAAGTGCGAATCATAATATTTTATCAATTCCTATCTAACCCTGAAAATATTTTTTTCATTTATCTGTAAATACAAACAATTATCTACTAAAACAAAAAATTGCCTTCCCTCCCTGTGTCTAAGAGGTCAATTCATTGTTGCCAGTGGAACATCATGGCGTTCACATTACACCACCAAAATTTAGAATTTCTAGCTTAAATACGCCATTTTCAATATTTGTTTGAAATTTTGGAATTTGCATATTTTTTCACCGTTAGGGAGTGCAATTATAGTTTTCTGAAGATTTAAAAAGTGTAAATCATAATATTTTATCAACTCGTATCTAACCCAAAAAGAATTTTTCAATTTTTTTTTTCAAAAAACAAACAACTATCTGCTAAAACTAAAAAGACGTGTTTTTCCACCACCTCTGGGTCTAAGGAGTGAACTCATTGTTGACAATGGAAACTTCGCAACCGTCATACTCCACCACCAAAATTTCAAATTTCTGGCTTAAGTACATTGTTTGCAATATTCGTTTGAAATTTTGGAATTTTCAAAACTTTCCACCATAAGAGGGCTTAATTATAGCTTTAGAGATATTCGGAAAGTGCATATCGTAATATTTCATTCATACTTATCCAATGCAAAAAGAATTTTTAATTAATCTCTGTAAACAAAAAAGTTCGATGTCTACAGATGGACACGACAAAGAGAAACTATTATCTCGTTTTCTTTGAAAACGAGATAAAAAGCAGAAACTACCTCACCACCACCAAGCACTCCATTGAAAAACTCACAAAAATCTTTCTCACTGGATAGATACAAAAATCCCGACACTTTTTCTAAAATAACTTCGATTCCGTTTCGAACAAGATTCTTTCCAACAAAATTCCGTTTCGAACAAATTTCCGGATACCTTTGATATCTATAACCCGAAACACCCCCAGACACCAATTTTTCACGTTTGCAGATAATAATAATAATATAATTTATTTCATGCAGGGGTTTACAGTAAAGCCAAGTTACAGATAATTTTGAATATTAATTTAAACGTTCATATGGCTTGATGCCCAGTACATTTCAGAAATTAAAAAGAAATATTGATGATAGTACAAAACGACAAACATATTTACAGGAATTGCATAATTTGATACATATAAACAAAAAGACAAGTTGCACAGACGAAGACAAACATATAATATGAAATATGATTTAAAAAAAAACGTAGTAAATTTAGAGGAAAGAGAAGGAAGGTTTAATGCAACAGAGAGTAATATTAAATGAATGAATAGGAAGGAAGAAAAAGATTGCGGATAATGCAGACAAAGAGCAAAGATGGGGAATGGGAATAGGGGTGAGGAGATGTTGTTGGTGGTCAAACGTTTCAATATTCTAATAGGAGTGGATTAATATAGTTTTTGAATTTTGTTTTAGAATTTAAAGAAGTGATATCGCTCGGTAGAGAGAGATCCAAGTTGAGGTTGATTTGAAAGGCAAAAGAAATTTCACCGTACTTAGCTTTGAAAATCTTGGGAGTAGAAAACATTTTATTATCAGAGCGATGGATGTGGCGGTGTCGTAATCGAATGTAGGGTGTAAGAATCGAATGAAGGGGATGAGACTTGTTATAAATAGTGTCGTGAATAAGGGTAATAAATCGCAGCTTTCTTCTAGATTTTAGAGTGGGAATTTGGTAGTTGGAACGAATATCAGTAAGTGTTAGAGATTCTCGTTTGTTAAATAGATTTTCGCTGATGATTTTGAGAGCTTCATTTTGAACTTTTCCTAATTTATAAGAGTTCTTTTTATTAATACCAAAAAGAGTGGAGGCACAATATTCGTGTTTCGGTCGGATGTAAATTTTGTAGAACAATGGGGCATAGGAGGATATACATATACACGCCGACTCATAAACATGTGAATCATTCTCTCGGTTTCATAAACAAAGATTTCTTTTTTTAAGGGAAAAAATATAATACTTATTTTAAACACCAGAGGTCGTTTTGAAAATTCGATGACAAAGAATAGCCAGAGAAGAAACCACGCCCCCTGTCAGAACAACGATGATGTCGGGCGAACGCCCGACATCGTTGTTCTGACAGGAGGCGTGGCACTTTTGATGACTTGCTAAGGCCTTGACCTATCTGAGGCTCTATCGACAAGAGGACTTTAACCCATCTACTACTCGCCAATCACTGTCACCAAAAGACTTATTTCAATATAATTCATGTAAGGTTTTTTGGAGTTGAAATGTGCATTTTACTACCGTATATCCATCCACATTTTTTTTTTGCAAATCTCTGACACCTGAATAAGTCGACATAATTTTTTAACGTCTTTACTAATCGCAAATATCAGAAAGGTTGCGGGGGAAAAAGCGATGTTTCAAAATGAATCCGATTGGCGATTGCGAACAACGTAAAATTCCAACTATTCATCCTTGTAACACTCGAATGATAATAAACTTTTCAAGTTGGACCCTTTGTCCGATCCAAATTTATTCAAAATTTCGGATAACTTGTCAGGTACCAGACAATATTAACTTGCCAAGTTGAAATTGTGTTCGTTTTGTATATCTGTAGCGTTAGTTATCTAGTAAGAATTCAAAAAAAAAAAAAACTGTCAAGTTTGATTAGTTTAAATCTAATCAAAAATCAATTAACTTTGCTCAAGAGAAAAATAGCAAAAATTCAAGTTTCTAAAATAAAGTTTATTTCCAAAAAATTCAGACTCGCCAAATTTAGTTGATGAATACAAAATTTGGAGTACTAACAACTCCTATCTACACAACACATTCTTTCCTGATTTCGCCTCCTCCTATTAACTCCATAGTCTCTCTTTTTCTACTCAGCATTCTGACTCTGTGACCTAACGTCACTTAGATACCTGCAACGTACAGTCCGGCACGTTTGTTGCACGCCGGGAAAACATTTGCATAATCCGACGATCACGCTAGCTATGACGCAACAGGGGTCGACGTTTAAACATTTACCTAATAAAAATAACGTCAAATTAATCCATACAAGATCAATGATATTATATATGTATATTACAAGCGTAACATACAATAATTAAAACGATAATTTTCACTTTAGAAGTTCATAAATATGACAACTGATAATAATACAGAATAAATTGGTATGTAACGAATCCATTTCTGTCGCAAATCTATATCTTCTGGAAATTTCTTTTCCCAGTCGTAATTGCTCCAACACGAGGAATGCAGCAGCGCGATGGCATTTCGCTAGAAGAATTATTGAATCTGTGCACACACAAAAATCAAACGCGGCAAAACTAGTTAAACACTAACAAGATGGAGGCGACGCTACTAGAATACCACGTTCTCCTGTGTTGCCTAAGTCGACTAAAATTGACGTCATCAGCATCGCTTCAGCGACTGGTATGGCCTTCTCCTCTAGGTGGTGTTGGTCCTACACGCGCGTATTAGCGTCTGACAATTAAATGTTGGAGTTGAGCATGAGCAATTCCGACGACTCGGAAAAGAGAATTGTGATGTCCAAAACGATAAATATAACGTAAAGTAAAACTGGTTAACGAAAAGTAAAAGTGAATGGGTAGACCATCACATCCCGACCTGAACCTATGCAGATTCTTTTAAGCTGTCAATAAATTTTGGTTGCAGGAGGACAATTTCATTCTTAAATATTCTCACGACCAGCGGCATATACAAAGATGGTGCTTGGGATGCTAAAGCAGTCCCCTTAAATCTTTGAAACATGGTTGGGTTGTTTTACCTCTGAGTGGCACTTTTTTGCACACCATGGGCTAAATGGCCAGGTCACAAGGATCCCGAAGGCTCAGAGAAGGTTGCGGGAGGGGACCCATTGGAACAGCTGTTGGGAGACAGATGGTAGCCTTCCGTCAAGGCCATCCAGTGTGTTCTTTAACGTGAACAGGGTATGGCTCTCCCGCACACGGGGCCACGGCTTAACATCCCATCCGACCGGCGGCGGCGTTTCCAAGCCCATCGGTGTTCCCTTCTGACCATGGGCAGGGTGGAACATTTTGTAGAATATGTAAGTTGTGCCAGAAGATCCAAGTTTGAGGGAAGTTTTGCTGTTGTTGTAAGTTGTGCAAAGAGTGCTAGTTGATTAATTACTAACGTTCGACCACCAAAGCAAGGCCATCAACTAGGTGCATGCTCGGTGTATTTGGTTAACGTAATGGAGACTACATTTGAGTGACTACGAGGTAAGCATTTTTTGGTAAAAATTAATAGCAAATGATACAACTGATATCTTTTTTTTTGTTATGATAGTAATTTATTGCATTCTTTTTTTATCTGAAATATTTTCTTTTTGAACTGAAATCTTTTTTTTTTGTTATGGGAGTAATTTATTGTATTGTCCTAAAAACAAATAAATTGTTGTTTACTACTCTACGTATATTTTCTTAGAAATTCCCATATTGTAATGGTTAAAACAATTTCAAAATGAAATTTGCTACATCTTTAATAACATTAAAATTAAGACATAAAGTGTGAACTGAATTTATAAAGATGTGAAATAAAAATTATGAGCAAAATTATAATTAAGAATTAGCGATTTTAATCGTAAGGAGACATTTAATGCAGACTTGCAGTTTACATTACTTATGCGCCATTTCTTTTAAGCAAAGCAGTAATGCGTTCATATGTAATAATATATAATCATATCTTTTAGCGAGCTGAGCGATTTAAACTGCATATGTGCAGCATTGAATATTTCTGGTTTTGTTATTTTCGCATAGTAATTTTTTTTTTCTTTAATAGCAAGCATTCTGCATCTAGCAGAATTTTTTTTTTCCATTTCTACCAAATATTCTGTGTCAGTGACTCTTAATTGAAATGTTAATGTAAAATTGGTTTATCCATTCTTTAATGAATGTGTTTCTAAATATTTGTAGTTATGCATGGTTCATTAAGTGTTTCAACAGCATTATCTATAAATGAAATTTCTCTGCTCTCTTTTTATAATTAGGCTGTTTTCACATAGGAAAAGTAGTCAACACTGGCATCTACTTTGCTGCAAGTGGCATGTTCATTGGGCTTAGCAATGGTAACTCGAAAATTGCACATTCTCATCTACGGGAAGAAGTGTATTTCTCCTTAATAATTCTGATGGAGGAATAATGTTACCTTTTATTGGACACTAACCAAATTCATCAGTAAAGATGCACTAAAATGTATGATTCTATTGAACATTTTATAGGCTATTATTTAAGTAGCTTTTCTATCTGGGCTATGTCACATAGTCATTTCCCCCATGCAAATGCAAATACTGACATGTACTGTGCGTCTTTTCAAAATAAATTGAAATATTATTTTGAGCAAAGGTTTAATTTCCAGACAAGAAAGCCTGTTGACACAACTTTGCAAGTGGAAATTTATTTATATACTATAGGTATAAAATATTGACAAATGTCTGAAAATCAATTACTTTCTCTTCAACATGCTTCACTTCGTATAACGGGAATTAAGAATTTCTGATGTCTCTAACATAAGTTGAGACAACTGGTATGTTGAATCTCAGACACGGTAGTCTCAAAATACCGTTGTACTTGTATATTATTTCAAGTGTGAGACTGACATACTGATTATGAGAAGAATCGGAATATCTTTCATTGTTTCTTTACAATTATGAGTGAAAAGGTTCACTGTATGCAATACAGTGTTTCTGATTTCCTATAAATAAACCCATTACTTTAAAAAAATGACGACAAAACTTCAGTTAATGGTGTAACAAAATAAAAAACATAAACCTTTTATGTAAATATGTCCTATTCCTTTAGGTAAAGTTCTTTTCTTCATATGTAGAGGTGGAGGTGATTCAATTGGTAGCACACCAGGTTCATAATCTGCAGTTCCTAAAGTTTGTTTAACCCTAGTACCACAATGTGATTTACTCATTTATTTGTATCACGAGATGGGATCACATGTGACCCCTCATATTTATATAGCAAATTGGCCTATTTCTGAAATAAAACTTTACTTGAAATATTACACCAAAAAAATGTTATGGGGGAAATCAAAATTATGTTTGGATTTTATACTTTAGAAAATAAAAAAAAAATAACATTTTTAAATTAAGTTTACATTCTAGAAAACCCCACTTTTGGTTCTAGTCTTTACATTCATTGCTAATGTTATTATGGCCCAGCAAACTTTTGAAGCATTTACAACAAATTCAATATATTATTTGCTTACTGTCATCTCTACATCAGTAAAAATGATCTAAACACAGTGACTACTATAATTGGATCTTAGATAAGTTGCAGTCATATAAATAAAGTTTAGAATAGATATTTGTATACAAACTAACCTACCCTTTACATAACGCAGTCAGAAGGGTATCTCTTTAAAGCAATATTAGTCAGGTGCATTAGTTTGCATTAGGTGAAGGATCTAACCTTGTTTATCTAGGGTTATTATGATAAATATAAATGCAGAATATTTATAATATTGCAGCACTTATCATACATTCTTGTATATTTTTGGCAGGATACTATGACATGCAATATGCATATTGCTGTAGAGTAATATTATACAGCTATCCATTTTTCTTCATATTAAGAATTTCAATAATGGTCCATCATTGACTTTGAATTTACAATTTTCACAGAACTTCTCTATCGCATATTAAAGTGACAGGCTCTGTCAAACCTGTGTGGTAAGCAGCTGCTTGAGAGGTGCATATATTTTATTTTTCATTTAGTAACCTGGGTTTGAACCCATGGGTAACCAGGTTACTAAATGAACATGTTTTTCTGCTAATGTCCTGCCATCCTCACAGACCTTCTACTATGGCATATAAACCGACAGGCTTGAAGATATTTTATTTATTATTACAATTATGCAGTTTGCAATATGGATATTGGTACTTTTTATATATGCTATAATTAGTCAAGCTTTATATATATATTCCCTCAAGCAGCTGTTTGCCACAGTGGTCTGACAGGAGCCTGTCACTTTATATGCCATAGTAGGTCTGAGAGGATGGCAGGACCTCAGCAGAAAAACGACACAACCATGCCTTACCCGCGTTTCTTAGATCATTAGCCAAGTGTGCTAACTACTCGACCAAGGGACGGCTACCAAAATAAAACATTTAATGTAACCTATATATATATTGTTACGACAGATGAACGAGCAACAGTGACTTCATGACTTAACGTGACTGGAGCCCTCGTGTGTGATTCTACGTGAGATTCGATTAGCCAACGATTTGGAACTTGGAACGATTCGGAAGAATGAAAATATAGCAGTTCAGTGTGTTAAAGTTGAGAGATCTGAAAGGACGTTCAGATGGTCTGATTCAGTGCGCGATAAGTAAAAGACAATAAGTATCTTTTATGTGATGTGTGCGCGGGCGGTCGTTTTGTTTTGCTAGTTTCATAAGTCTAGTGATTTAATCAAAGACGGATTATTTACGCCTGAAGTGAACGTGTTCAAGAGATATGACTGACAAAGTGAAGAGGTAGTATTTTAGTAAAACAGACAGAGCTGATATTGTATGCTCTATACAAAAAGGTTAATGACTTATGTATGATAGTAGTTAATTTGTTTATAAAATACTTCATCCATATTTTGTAACAATTTGCATTGTATTGTAATTGGTTTGAAAATATAGTTATTAGTACTCACGCTCAGTGTCTATCCATTTTAAATTTGCAACACTATCATAAAAATCCCAAAGGATATAATGAAGGCTGCATTGTGTTACCTTTGAGCATGTTTTTGCACACGAGGTAAATTGCCAGGCCACCGGCTAGACAAATTATAGTTCGCATTGAAGGCCATCCAGTGTGTTCTTTAACATGCACATGGTATGATGGCTCTCCTGCACATTGGGCTACTGCTTTGTGTCCATCCAATGAACGATGACCTTTCCAAACCCTACCTAAACTGAAGGTAGGGTGGGTTTTTGCAGAGATAAATCTCGATGCTAGTCCAGATCAGATTCTAACCTGAGAACTACAGATTATGATCCTGGTGTGCTACCAATTGAATCACCTCCACCCCTACATATGAAGAAAAGAACTTTATCAAAAGGAATAGGACATATTTACATAAAAGGTTTCTTTTTTTTTGTTACACCGTTAACTGAAGATTTGTTGTCTTTTTTTAAAAAGTAATGGGTTATTTATAGGAAATAAATCAGGAACACTGTATTACATACAGTGAACCTTTTCACTCATAATTGTAAAGAAACAATGAAAGATATTCCGATTCTTCTCATAATCAGTATGTCAGTCTCACACTTGAAATAATATACAAGTACAACGGTATTTTGAGACTAGTGTCTGAGATTCAACATACCAGTTGTCTCAACTTATGTTAGAGACATCAGAAATTCTTAATTCCTGTTATACGAAGTGAAGCATGTTGAATATAAAGTAATTGATTTTCAGACATTTGTCAAAATTTTATACCTATAGTATGTAAATAAATTTCCACTTGCAAAGTTGTGTCAACAGGCTTTCTGTCTGGAAATTAAACCTTTGCTCAAAATAATATTTCAAGTTATTGTGAAAAGACTCGCAGTACATAGTAGTACCTGTATTTGCATGGTGGTAATGAAAAGTAGATGCGAGTGTTGACTACTCGTCCACTGTGAAAACACCCTAATTATAAAAACAGAGAAAAGAAATTTAATTTACAGATAATGCTGTTCCAACACATAATGAACCATGCATAACTACAAATTTTTAGAAACACATTCGTTAAAGAATAGGCAAACCAATTTTACATTAGCATTTCAATTAAAAGTCACAGATACAGAATATTTGGAAGAAATGAAAACAAAAATTATTACTTGATACTTGGTATTAAAAAAACATACTAGATACAATATACTTGATATTAATGGGGGGGGGGGGAATTACTACTATTCGAAAAAAAAAACGGAACCATTCAATGCGGTACTTTTGTAGTTTAAGTTGCTCAGCTCACTAGATGATGTGATTATTATATTTATACATTACTTATGAACGCATTACTGTTTTGCTTTAAAAAATGGCGCAGAAGTAACGTAAACTGCAAGTCTGCCTTAATGTCTCCTTAAGATGCAAATTGTTAATTCTTAATTATAATCTTGTTCATAATATTTATTTCACACCTTTATAAATTCAGTTCACAATTTATGTCTCCATTTTAATGTTATTAAAGATGTAGCATATTTCATTTTGAAATTGCTTTTACCATTACAATATGAGAATTTTAACCAAAAATATACGTACAGTAATAAGCAACAATTTATTTGTTTTTAGAACAATATGATAAATTACTACCATAACAAATAAAAAGATTTCAGTCAATAACAAATAAAAAGACTTCCGCTAACTGAACACTTTTTTTTGTCGCATTTTCCTAAAATGTGTAAAAACCACCCTTTAGACCCAGGAGGGGGGAGGTGAATGCAACAATTTTTTTTTTGTTTTAACACAAAAGTGCATGTTTTTAGAGATAAATTAAAAATTCTTTTTGGGTTGGACAGGTATTGATCAAATATTACAATTTGCATTTTGCGAATTCCCCAAAGTTATAATTGCCCCATCTAACGGTGGAAAAAAAACGAAAAATGACAAATTTTAAAAGGAATATTGCAATGATGTAGTTATGCTAGAAATTTCAAATTTTTGTGATGGAATGTCACACTGTTGAAAATTCCTTTGAGAACAATGAGTTGATCCTAAGCTCAAGGTAGGTAAGAAACGGAACGGTTTTATTTTAAGAGATAATTGGAAATCTCTTTTTTAGTTGGTTACTAATGAAATGTAATTCTCATTTTCAAAGGTAGTTTTAATTTATATCAATAGAGATCACAAAATATTGGGGGCGGGGATGGCTCAGTCGGTAGCGCGCCAGGCTCGTAATCTGTACTTCCCAGGTTAGAGTCCCAGCTGGGTCAGCGTTGAGATTTCTCTCCGCAAAATTCCCCGCCCTGCCCACGGTCAGTAGGGGACACCGATGGGCTTGGAAAGGCCGCCGTCCGTCGGATGGGACGTTAAGCCGTGGCCCCGTGTGCGGGAGAGCCATACCCTGTGCACGTTAAAGAACACGCTGGATGGCCTTGACGGGAGGCTACCATCTGTCTCCCAACAGCTGTTCCAGTGGGTCCCCTCCCCCAACCTTCTCTGAGCCTTCGGGGTCCATGTGACCTGGCCATTTAGCCCATGGTGTGCAAAAAAGTGCCGCTCAGAGGTAAAACAACCCAACACAACACAAAATATTGAAACTGCAAAACTTTTAACGAATGTTTCAAGTGATCTGTTTATGGCAAAAATCTCAGCGTGTAGAGTTCTATTATGTTAGAAATTCCTCTGACAGCAATGATCTGCCTACTATTTTCACAGGAGTGGGAGAAAAGCAAATTTTTAAATTTAAAAACTAAAAGACATACTTTTTTTGTTGATAATTGCTAATAAAATACTGTGAATTTCCCCCATCACAAAAATAAATAAATAACCCCTAAAGGATAACTGCTTGTGCAGAGGTCTGACAGGAGCCTGTCAGTTTATATGTCATAGCAGAAGGTCCATGAGGATGGCAGGACCTCAGCAGAAAAACAACACTAATATCCATAATAAAAATTTTTAAGGAGTGAAAAGTAGGCAAAAGAAGAACTCTATTCTCTTTGAAAATGAGATTCCCATATTCGCCAGAGGCGATATGCGTTCTTGTTATTTTACATTTTCAGTACCCTCTGACAGTTGAAATTCGAACTATTGTACAATTGAGAAAATAGACTATTAATATTTTATTAGTACCTGTAATGTGCAAAAAAAGTTTTTCATTTATCTCTTAAAGCAGAAAAGTTGCATTTTACCAACGGGACAAATCATTACTATTAGTTTAAACCACTTAATCATTACACTGTATAACCAAAATTTAATTTTCTAGCAAAAATAGATCGTTTGCAACATTTATTTAGAGATTGAGATTATTCCAGATCTGAGCACCTGAGGTTTTTGTGGTCTGGCTATTTAGTCCATTGTGTGCAAAATAAAGTGCCGCTCAGAGGTAAAACACTTGAACCAACTACTTTTGATTCTATGACTTTGATTTTGCATGACGAATTTGGGTACTAAATATTTTGATAAGTAGACAGGAAACATTATTTTCGCAATGGGCTGGATTGTTTTACCTGTGTGCAAAAATCTTTTACATCAAGTGGGCTAAATGGCCAAAACACGAGGACCCCAAGGACTCAGAAAAGGTTGGGGAAAGAGTACAGATAACGCGCATTGCAGATTGGTAACACTCATTTAGAACCCTTGGTTATAATGAAACTATCACAATGATCGAAGTCCAGAAGTTTCTAAGAGTCACCAGGAAGAAAAAAGCTGCGCCAAGAGTGCTTTTGAACGGAGACCTATGAATTGCGAATGAAGGGTTGTCGTTTTACCTCTGAGCGGCACTTTGTTGCAAGCAGTGGACTAAATGGCCAGGCCACAAGGACCCCGAAAGCTCAAAGAAGGTTGGAGAAGGGAACCTACTAGGAGTTTTTGGGTGACAGATTGTAGCATCTTGTCAAGATCATCCAGCGTGTTTTTTTACAAGCACAGGGTACGGCTCTTTCTCTCACACGGGCTCACGACTTAACATCCCATCCGACGGATGGCGGCCTTTCCAAGCCCATCGCTGGCCCCTACTAACCGTGTTGGCAGGGCGGGGAGTTTTGCGGGGATAAATAACAACGCTGGTCCAGCTGAGACTCGAACCTCGGAACTGCAGATTACGAGCCTGGCACGCTACCGACTGAGCCTAAAACGGGTCAAGAGGCATTGCATGACGTTAAGGTTTGTTTGCCAAAATATTTTTTAAATATATATTATTTCATTTTAAACCAAATGTTCAATGCATTGTTATATTTTCATATTTAGTTTGTTTCCTAGATTATAGTGATACCGAGATTGACGCGTGAATGTAAAATATTGACAAAGAAACGAATTTCGCATGTTTTTTTTGCTCCTATTTCAACAGTATGCCACTGCTGTACTCAACACAGAGTGGCTTCTCCCTCTTTTTCGGGTATATTACGACTGAAATTTATCTTTTCATTTGTACAGATTTCACAAGTAACTCAGTTGAAACTTTTTCCCTCCTTTCCCTTTATTTTATGCATCCTCAAAGGTTCTAGGTTTTGTAAGATCATGGTGAAATTAGCCTCCAATGAGATGCTTCACATATAGCAGCCGTTCCATCTTCTCGTGAAAGCCACGAAACAGATTAATGGCGGTCTTAACAAGACAGGGCTGAGAGGAAATGAGCAATTCGGGCCTTTCGCTGTAGCGCTGCAGTACAGTTTGAATTATCTGTCATCTCCTCCATCTGTGGAGGAAGAGAACCAACTGGACAGTTGTTAGGAGACGGATGGAATTCTCCCGTGAAGGTCAGCAGCGTGTTCTTTAAAGTGTATGGCTCTCTGCACACGACTCCACGGCTTAATGTAGAATTTGAAAAATAGTGTTGCGATGTCTCACCGAGATCAATCTGTATATGTGGGGAGAGGAGGAGGTGTTGGGGGGAAAATATCAAAGCTGGCATAGTTCGATTCGAATCTGGACGCATTGGATGACGAGCCTGACGTATTATCGATCGAGTCAAACCCGCCCCCTTTGAAAAAGACGAGATTTACACTACATAAAAATATCTTTCTTTGCAAATAATATATATGTCGTAAACAGGAAGTCATTGGGAATAGCAAACATGCGATAAAGCAACCAATCTTTTGCTGACGTAAAAGAAAACAGGACTTTCCTTTTTGTCTTCACTGAAACGATTGCATTCATCACAATTATTATTCCTTCGAGTAAGCAAGGAAACGATCCTGATGCATTAAAGCAGAGGTTCTCAACGTGGGGTACATGGTAAAATTTTTTGGGGTACGCCGTGAGAGCTCCGAAGTCGCTAAGTTGCCAATATTATACTTTAACTATAGTTTTATCTATCTATATAAGGGGTACTCCAGTTACATTCACATTTCCAGGGGGTACGTGAAGCATAAAAGGTTGAGAACCACTGGTCTAGAGAATTGTAGGAGAGAATAGGAATAAGTGACGAGATAAATAGGAATTGCTGTGGGATCGTTAAGAATCTGTGGATAATACGGAAAAGTAGACGTATGCATTTGAAGACTAAAATCAGATTATATGTGTTAGTCTTTTCTAAATTTTTTTTTATGGTACAGAAAATTGGACCTTTTTGTTTGTATGTATGCCGGGCTATTTTACCCCTGAGCGGCATCTTTTTGCACATAATGGGCTAAATGGCCAGATCACAAGGACCCCGAAGGCTCAGAGAAGGTTTAGGGGGAAAGGGACCCACTGCACAGCTGTTTGGAGGCAGATGGTAGCCTCCCGTTAAGGCCATCCAGCGTGTTCTTTAACGTGGCAATGTATGGTTCTCTCGCACACTATGGTTTAACGTTATTATTATTTATGGTTAACTCTCTATGGCTTAACGTTCCATCCAACAGGCCGTTTCAAGACCATCGGTGTACTCTCCATGAGCATGGTAGGGAGTTTTGGGGAGATAAATATCAACGCTGACCAGGTGGGACTCGAACTTGGGAACTACAGATTACGAGCCTGTCGCGCAACCGACCGAGTAATCCCTGCTTATGTATGTATGTGTAATCAGCGACCATTTTATCACATACATTCCCACGATATATAAATAGTAACTCAACACAGCATTCAGTAACATAAAAAAAGCTCTTTCTGAAAAAAAAAATGTGACTGAATATAATTTAAAAATCTCATTCAAATATATTTGAATCTGGATTACCAAGACTATGCGTTCAGTACCTAGAGTTATGGAAGCTGAAATATTTAAAAAGTTAGCTCTCTCTGCAAAAAAAAAATAAAGTTTTGGGACATTAACTATAAAACAAGCCATTAAAAATGTTCTCATACGTGTTAGTAAATTTTAATATAACGGTTATTGCTTTTGGTTTAACTTGTTTTCATTAATTTTTCAGATTAATATTTTAAACTGCCGTTTTTACTGCTAAATATTTCAATTTTCCTAATACTAAGCAAAACATTACTGAAAATCGAGATTGCAATAGAATTGATTCAGTTTTAAAAAGTTTACTTAAACAGTTGCTGAGTTCCGTACTTGAGTTGTTGACTTAACGTAGAACTGTACGATATAAAGTGGCCGCCGTATGGTTCGGTATGTATTATGGATGGATGCATATATATATACTGTATATATGTGCAGGACCTGATTAAGTGGGGGAAAGGGGCCATGTCCCAACACCTCCTATAACAGAAGACCAATGTAGCAAATTTTTGATGTCACCTAGGTAGTCATACTATACAGAAATTCTTATATTTTTTTATTCAAATATTATTACTGGTGAACTCTTGTGTGCTAGTCTTTATATTAATGTTTATCTATAAATATATTTTATTTAATAATTAACACAAATAAATTTTCTCCTGAATAAAATATATTTATAGACAAACATTAGTATGAAGATTAGCAGAGTCCACCAGTAATAATACTAGAATCAGAAATATAAGAAGTGTCTATATGGTAGGACTACATAAGCTGTCATAAATTTGGTCCTCTGGCTTTCTGTTATAGGAAGTGTTGAATGGCCCGCATTTCACAATGCTCGCGAGGGTAATAAAGGCAAAAATTATTAAAATTATTTCTATCTCATGCATTTTTTTTTTGGAGATATTTTTTAAAGGCCGGTAAAATGGAGGGGGGAAATGTTATGCTGCATTGAAAATGCAATATCTTGGACTGACTCTTTGATATTTTTACTAATCAATTGTGTGCTTTGCGAATCCTCCCCTCCGATTTTTTTTCTACATCCGGGCATCTGCGCGCGCGTGTTACCAGAGCCTCGTTTTAGCCATTCATTGTCTAAGAATTTCTCTAAAGTCACCATTTAGAGAAATCGAAAGACAATGCATGTTGCCCACCCCTCACGACGTGGACGTACTAGGATGGATTTTAGAGAGGCGCCTTCCCACCCACCTTCCTTCCTTTCTTTTTTTAAATCATGACTATGACTTCTTTAATTCCTTAATCTTTTTTTCTCATCGAGAACGCCAACAGAGTTCATTTTCTTCTCATTCGTTCCATAATTTACAGAACTGACAAGCTAATAAAAGCACATGGCAAACAAGGATTATTACCAAGATAAAACCAGTAATTTGAACCAAGGAGTAGCGCCGAGATGTTTTATGAATCTTACTTTGCCGGATCGGAACTTTGTTGTTTGGCAAAAACAGTCACATTTTTTTATATTCGCTTGCTTGACCTTTGAATCTTCCTCACGGCAAGTATCTGTCTTACTCCTAAATTGGAGCCACTGAATGTCTCTCGGAGAGGAATCGAGTCCGCTCCTCTTGTTAATCACGGTGCTTCCCGTTTTCACAGCTTGTGTTTGCACCGGATTAGATTCAGGACTTACCTCTGTCATTGAGGACGAGGCAGGATAATGTCTTCCCCTCGTCTACGCTGTTGTCGCAAAGACCACAGCAGCAACACATCTTTATACAACACTTAAGCGACACTAGCAGGATTCGCCGCAGTACATTACGATTATTTTTACTCATCTTTACTAATATTTTATAAGCATTCAGAAACGTACTTCCTCACACAAAACGAAGTCTTATCGACTAAACATTCTTAAGAAAGCTAAGTTTTTTTATTCCTTAATTGTTATTTTATTAGATTGTTTCCCATTTGAAGAATTAGGGCCTTTATTTGTTACGTTTTCTGAACATTTGTGATGTCACTGGCAGGAAACGACGAGAGTTACTTCCGTGCAGCGTCACGTTTTGACATTTTCGGATTCTATTGGCTCAGTCGGTAGCGCGCCAGGCTCGTAATCTGTAGTTCCCAGGTTCGAGTCCCAGCTGAGTGAGCGTCGAGATTTATCTCCGCAAAATTCCCCGCCCTGCCCACGGTCAGTAGGCAAACATTCGATGGGGCGTTAGGCCATAACCCCGTGTGCTGGAAAGCCATACACGCTGCATGTTAAAGAACGCGCTGGATGGCCTTGACGGGAGGCTACCATCTGTCTCCCCACAGCTGTTCCAACTGCATTTTACTACCGTATATCCATCCACCTTTTTTTTTTTGTAAATCTACACCTGAATAAGTCGACATAATTTTTTTAACGTCTTTACTAATCACAAATATCAGAAAGGTTGCGGGGGAAAAAATGTTTCAAAATGAATCCGATTGGCGATTGCGAACAACGTAAAATTCCAACTATTCATCCTTAGAACTTGAAAGCAAATCCTTGTAACACTCGAAAGATAATAAACTTTTCAAGTTGGACCCTTTGTCCAATCCAAATTTATTCAAAATTTCGGATAACTTGTCAGGTGCCAGACAATATTAACTTGCCAAGTTGAAATTGTGTTCGTTTTGTATATCTGTAGCGTTAGTTATCTAGTAAGAATTAAAAAAAAAAAACTGTCAAGTTTGATTAGTTTAAATCTAATCAAAAATCAATTAACTTTGCTCAAGAGAAAAATAGCAAAAATTCAAAAGTTTCTAAAACAAAGTTTATTTCCAACGAATTCAGACTCGCCAAATTCAGTTGATGAATACAAAATTTGGAGTACTAACAACTCCTTCTATCTACACAACACATTCTTTACAGATTTCCCCTCCTCCTATTGGGGGCGGGGGTGGCTCAGTCGGTAGCGCGCCAGGCTCGTAATCTGTAGTTCCCAGGTTCGAGTCCCAGCTGGGTCAGCGTTGAGATTTATCTCCGCAAAATTCCCCGTCCTGCCCACGGTCAGTAGGGGGCACCGATGGTCTTGGTAAAGGCCGCCGTCCGTCGGATGGGACGTTAAGCCGTGGCCCCGTGTGCAGGAGAGCCATACCCTGTGCACATTAAAGGACACGCTGGATGGCCTTGACGGGAGGCTACCATCTGTCTCCCAACAGCTATTCCAGTGGGTTCCCTCCCCCAACCTTCTTTGAGGCTTCGGGATCCTTGTGACCTGGCCATTTAGCCCATGGAGTGCAAAAAAAGTGCCGCTCAGAGGTAAAACAACCAAACCCTTCCCCTATTAACTAAATAGTCTCTTTCTCTACTCAGCATTCTGACTCTGTGACCTAACGTCACTTAGATACCTGCAACGTACAGTCCGGCACGTTTGTTGCACGCTGGGAACACATTTGCATAATCCGACGATCACGCTAACTATGACGCAACAGGGGTCGTGTCCTACACGCGCGTATTAGCGGCTGACAATCAAATATCGGAATTGAGCATGAGCAACTCCGACGACTCGGAAGAGAATTGTGATTAGGTTCAAAATGATAAATACAACGTAAAGTAAAACTGGTTAACGAAAAGTAAAAGTGAATGGGTGGACCATCACATCCCGACATGAACCTATGCAGATTCTTTTAAGCTATGTCAATAAATTTTGGTTGCAGGAGGGCAATTTCATTCTTAAATATTCTCACGACCAGCGGCATATACAAAGATGGTGCTTGGGATGCTAAAGCATTCCCCTTAAATCTTTGAAACATTGTTGGGTTGTTTTACCTCTGAGCGGCACTTTTTTGCACACCATGGGCTAAATGGCCAGGTCACAAGGATCCCGAAGCCTCAGAGAAGGTTGGGGGAGGGGACCCACTGGAACAGCTGTTGGGAGATAGATGGTAGCCTCCCGTCAAGGCCATCCAGCGTGTTCTTTAATGTGCACAGGGTATGGCTCTCCCGCACACGAGACCACAGCTTAATGTCCCATCCGACGGACGGCGGCCTTTCCAAGCCCATCGGCGTCCCCTACTGACCATGAGCAGGGCGTGGAATTTTGGGGAGATAAATCTCAATGCTGACCCAGCTGGAACTCGAACCTGGGAACTACAGATTACGAGCCTGGCGCGCTACCGCCTGAGCCACCCGCGCCCCTATCATGATAGACTACTTAGTCATTATGACAACAGTGTTTCGATTACTGCTGAAGTTGAGAAAGAATGGGATCAGTTTAAACAGGCTTTTCTTGAAACTAATAATACTCTTTAAGGTAAAAGGGAACAGAGGAAACAAAATTATTTGAGTGATAAGGCTATGGAACTTATTTCTGAAAGAAGTGCACGATTAATATGAATCAGTAACCTACTAGTCCTAACAGAAGGAATTACGAGTTTAATAAACGTGTAAAGGTGTTAACAGCTGAAAATAACCTTGTGGCTTGATAGTTTGGTTGACAAAGCTGAGGAAGCAGTTAGACAGCACAACAGCAGGGGATTGTACCAGATTATTGATGTTTTATGTGGAAAGAAACAGACAGGTAAATAGGGATTAAGGGATAAACATGGCAAAGTGGTTGAAGGTGAGGATTCTGTGATGGCTAAGTGGGCTAAGCATTTTGGAGAAGTTCTAAATAATGATTATTTCTACTCCCATTGTTTGTAATAATGACATACATTACTGGCTTTAATGATGGTCCTATATCACATTCCGAAGTCACTTTGGCTATCTCCAAATTAAAAACTGCATAAATCCCCAGGGGCCAATGAAATCACCATTGAAATGCTTAGAGCTGGGAGCATTTCTGTTGTCACATGGCTGACTGAAATTTTGAATATTTTTATGATCAAGGTGTTGTATTTAAGGATTTTACTAGAGCTATTATTGTCTCTATTTTTGAAAAAGGTGATCGCAGCTCTTGTGATAATAATAGGGGAATTAGTTTACTTTCTGTTCCAGGTAAAGTTATTTGCATGATTATACTTAGTAGAATTAAGAATTTGGTTGATGGACAACTGTGTGATGAACAGTGTAGATTCAGAAGTGGTAGGGGATGAATTGATCAAATATTTTCACTTAGGCAGATTCTTGAGAAATGTTTCGAGTTTCAGAAATCTGTGGTTACTAGCTTATGTTATGCGAAATTCTTTGCAAGGGAAAGATTTTGACCTTAAATGGTCTAGAGATTTTAAAACTTCTGATTTAGATTATGCAGATGATTTGGCCCTCTTGATTAATGATGTTGATGAGATGAATTCTTTCATTAGGGCTGTTCATTAGAATGGTAATAGAGTAGGTTTGGTGATAAACAGGAAAAAACTAAAGTGACGAAAATTGGTCAGGCAGATAGTGCTTTAGTTGTTTTGAATGGCTGCACTCTTGAGCAAGCATCTCAGTTTATCTTGGGAGTTATGTAACAGATACTGGTGATGTGCAGCATGCGATAGATTGAAGAATAGGTATTGCCACTGGGACTAATCTATGGAGTGTGTGGAAAAATAGGCGTGTACACCTAAAGACTAAAATTAGGTTGTAGAGTAGTTTGGTTGTTTCTAAGGTCAGTTATTGTAGCGAAACATGGACCCATTGTAAGAGGATAACAAGAAACTTGATGCCTTCGATTCTAGATGCTTATGCAGTATCTTGGGCATTAGGTGGTTCAACTTTGTAAGTAATGAAGAGGTTAGCAAAGGAGTCGGCAACCTCCTCTGAGCAGTATGTTATGCAGAGAGAGACTCTGTTGGTTTGGCCATGTTGCCTGTATGGATAATTATAGATTAGTGAATAGGGTTTTGAACAGTGTGCCTAAGGGTTTCAGAAAATGGGGAAGATCTAGGAAGTGATGGGCAGACAATGTCAAACAGGACCTTGCTAGAATTGGCCTAGAGTGGCCAAAAGCAGTAGTTCAGAACAGACATGTCTGGAGAAGAAAATTACACAATCTGGTTGGACCTCCATAGCCCATGAGGATTTTGTTTGTGTGTGTGTGTAATAATACAGAAAGATCAGAGTGAAAATGTCACTCAAAATATATATGTCCCTTTATTTATCTCACTAAAATTCATTTGATATATATACTATGTTTTAAAGAGTGTCTTGTAGATGGAGAATAAGTAGGCAAAATAACTTTCAGATATTTATACTAAATTTCGTACATAATAATGTGAACATAATGGTTGAAAATGAACAAATATCATGAAAATTAAGCACTGTAGCGGACAACACAAAAGTTATGAATTTTGTCACAATTACTTGAACTTCTTCAGACATATGATAATTGAATAATTAGCCTGTAAGATATGCAAATTTTAAAGTTCTATGTGAAAATTTGAATTCTAGTTGTGAAGAAGTGTGATGCACGAGTCCCAAAGTCTGATGATGGTTGGTAGACTATACTTGGATGATGAATTCTTGCTTAAAAAAATTTTTTACACATATATACTTTTACATTTTATGAAAAATATTTTTTTTAATTATAAAATATTAATATGGGATTTAAATCCATATTCTACAAAAGCCTATCTTAGATGTTTTCCTGCAAGAATTTAAAAAGAACCAATAGAAAAAGAGCACAGAAAATCTGCCAAAAAAACGATTTGCACCATGATCCTTTGGATGGCTTGTGATTTTTTTCAACCATCACAGCAAAATGCATCCTCGATTCTTTATAATGTCATTATAAACAAAGAGCAACACTCAAGTCCAGATAAGCAGGCATGAGGTGAATGATTCACTTTTGACATCTGATAATTCAAAGCGGGTGGTAAAAATTGCCATGTTAAAATTATTTTGGGAACTTATCTCTGTAATTAAACAAAGATTTACTGTATTTGACATGGTAAAAAAGATTAATATATAATTTTATTTGCCAAATGTTATATTTATGTACATTGGATGCTGAATTTACTTAGAAATAATACATACAAAGTAACAATTTCTTAACTCTTGTAACACTACCTTTAGCTGCTTAAATTACACTTGAGAAAAACAGTTTAAAAATGCATTTCGAGAAGATGGGAGGCATTAACTGTATATACAAAAATTTAAATTAGTGGTAGAAAATGAAATGGTTCTTATAGGTTCTGCATTAACAGCTGATATAAAAAAAAGTACTAATAAGTATAAAATTTCATTACTACAGCATCAATGTTGACAACTGAAGAACTTGTTTCCAAAACCAGGTCAATCCACAAATGACAAAGAAGGATTTCGTCCACAAATGCTTAGCTCTAAAGCTATTGCACTGGTAAGATGCAGAGATCTTGTTCAAACAAAATGTAAAAATAAAAAGCAACAGAAAGCTGGCTGGGTTGTTTGGGTTGTTTGGGTTGTTTTACCTCTGAGTGGCACTTTTTTGCACACCATGGGCTAAATGGCCATGTCACATGGACCCCGAAGGCTCAGAGAAGGTTGGGGGAGGGGACCCACTGGAATAGCTGTTGGGAGACAGATGGTAGATGGAGACAGATAGTTGGGAGACAGATGGTAGTAAAGAACACACTGGATGGCCTCGACTGGAGTCCAGGCCATCCAGCGTGTTCTTTAACGTGCACAGGGTATGGCTCTCCCGCACACACGGGGCCACAGCTTAACGTCACATCCGACGGATGGCGGCCTTTCCAAGCCCATCGGTGTCCCCTACAGACCGTGGGCAGGGCGGGGAGTTTTGCGGACAGAAAGCTGGCATTTTTAATAAAAATAAGTCTAGCTCACTACAGTTTTTAACTTTTATGAAAGCTTAAGAAATTTGACTGAACTGGCTTTAGGAATGAGCACTTCAATTCTTGGCCTATTTCCAAGAATATATATATAATTCTATATATTCTTGGCATTTTCACTGAAAATGTCATTTTAAAAACTTCTCATGGGAAATGCAACATTTCAATGTTTGCTAAAAATCTTTTTGCCAATGAATTGGTTATCAAACATTATGGTCATATTAGATTGAAATTGTTTATGAGAAAAATCTATTATTTATTCTATCATGTGAAGCATTACTTTACATAATTCATACTGAATGGGGTCAAGACTATACAATAAAATATTGCTGTACTAGGCAACAAATTGTACTTTATCAAAGTGCAGATAATGAAATCTCTGATTGGCAGGATTTCCTACTAGAAGGAAGTATGAATTTTTGATAATAATTCCACAAATTGTAACAGTGATCAACAATAAAAAAATAGTTTAAGAAATATTAAGAATTAAGAACTGAGGTTAATTTAAATATATATAGTATAAATGAATAAAAATCAAAATACCAAATCCCCGTAAGAAATATACATTTTATCAAAAGGAATTTTGAATCAATGGGTGGAATGTTTTATTGAATGCGAACATTTTGCTAATAAAGCAACAAGGCAATAAATGCTACTGTGGGAATAAATTATGATTCAACCTTGTGTAAGGCAAATGACTGGAAACAAGGATGTACTGGGGGAGGGGGGGTCTTTACCTGATTTAACATCTGAAACAAGTGTCTTCGTATGATTTTATTTTAGACCAATGTAATGTGTTTTACCATAAATTCTACAACTTAATTCTAATCTTTGAATAAGCTCACCGGACTAAAAAATGGTTACATTGAAAAAAATTTTAAAAAGAACACAATTTTAGCTGTCTCTAACAGAAATGGAGTTTTTCAAATTTTCAAAGAGCAGTTTGGAATTTCAATTATTCTTTAACATAAATCACTGGCAAAAATATATAGATTATATTCATTCTTATCGAGTGATAGCACTTAATACCTGCAAGAAGTCATTTGGTATTCAAATACTATTATTTGAATTACAATTACTCAAAAATATTTATAAGCTTCAGATTTAATTTAGCAAGCATCTTGCTATAATACAAGTAAATGCAGTGAGTATTATGCTGTACTTAGCAGTTTGTAAGGAAGCAGTGTTACACCACTGATCAAATTCACAGAAGCAGTAGGTTACTTCATCCCAGTGTTGGCTACAAAAGAGAAAATATATATATTAGGGCTGTTATTGATATTATACAGATAAAATTTATACAGTTCTTATTCTATACCACTAATTCAAATTAATATAACACTAAAATTAGTAGGATTTTCCTACATAAGAAAGCCATTGGAAATACTCTTCCATCACATTCAACTTTAATATATTCATAAGTCTGCGCATTTTTTGCCATGCAAAATGTGTAATGTGATAGATAAATCACCATGCTTGAATTTCATACACAGCACTAAGGAAAAGTATAGTTAAAAATGCATATGTGTTAAGTATTGAAATTCATGCACTTTTACATAATTACTGGAAAAAGGATTAAAAGCTACCAGAGCAGCCTGAGAAATATGTAAAGTGCAAGGTAAGGGAGCAGCATGGGCATCAGGGATGGGGTGCAAAAGGGGCATTACCTAACCCACCCATAAAAAATTGTTTAAGAAAATATGTTAAATAATGTTACTAGCACCAAAATTAATGCTTTTTTCTTTAAAGAAATATAAATCTTTTTTTTACACTTTCTTTTACTGTCAGACGTATTTTATTTATCATTATGAAAAAACCTTTTTTACATGCATTTTCAATAAGGAATATTTTGTTTTGTTTTTGGGAATCCTTAGTTGTATTATGGTATGATGTATACATGATTCCTTACTTGCAACATCATCATCGTTAAGCAGCCATGGGCTACGGAGGTCCAACCAGACCATGCAATTTAGTTCTCCAAGCATATCTGTCCTGAGCTACATCTGCTGCATCTGGTTACTGCACACCAATTCTAACAAGGTCCTGTTTGACATTATCTGCCCACTGCATCCTAAGTCTCCCCCTCTTCCTGAGGCCTTTAGGCACATTGTTCATAACCCTATTCACTAATCTATAATTATTCATAAGGGCAACATGGCCAAACCAGCAGTTTCTCTCTCTGCACAATATGCTGCTTAAATGAGGTTGCCGACTCCTTTTCATAATCTCATCATTACTTACAAAGTCGAACCACCTAATGCACAAGATACTGCATAAACATCTAGAATCAAAAGCTTCAAGTTTCCTCTTGTTTACAAAAGGTCCAAGTTTCCCTACCATTACTAACCCTAGATAGAACCAAACTATTATACATTTTAATTTTAGTCCTTAGTTGTATACACCCATTTTTTACACACTCTCTGTAGATTCTTAAAAGTCCCAACAGCAATCCCTATTTGTCTGTTAATCTTATGCCACACATCATTAGTATCTGTTACGTAGCTCACAAGATAATTAAACTGCGACACCTTCTCAGGAGTGCAGCCATTCAGATTAACTGAACTACAGCCTGCCTGACCAATTTCCATCCCTTTAGTTTTCTCTCTGTTTATAAGAAAACTTACTTTACTACCAGTCTCATCAACACTCAAATGAAAGAGTTCATCTCATCAACATTATTTGCCAAAAGGGCTAAATCATCAGCAAAATCTAAATCAGAAATTTTCGTATCTACAGACCATTTAAGGCCAAAATCTTTCCCTTGCTGTGAACTTTGCATAACAAATGAATAACCAAATTTATGACAAAAGGGGGCAAAACACCCTTGTCGAACATCAAAAGCAATGCTAATCCAATAGTTACAAGCCTTACCAACTCGCACACTACTCAGTCTCTTACCAGTCACATACGACACAGCAACTCGCACACTGAGTCGTGTGTGAGTATAAAGAGCTTTCATTATGTTAAATAACTTGTCTGGTATGCCATATGATCTCACAATCAACCACAAATTCTGATGATCAACCGAGTCGAAAGCCTTTCTGAAATCAACAAAGCTAGCAACCAAATGATTCTGAAACTTTAAACATTTCTCAAGAATCTGCCTAAGTGAAAATATCTGATCTACACATCCTCTACTACTTCTGAATCCATATTGCTAATCACGCAATTGCCTGTCAACCAAATTCTTAATTCTATTAAGCACAATCATGGAAAGAACTTTACCTGGAACAGATAGTAGGCTGATACCCCTAAAGTTATCACAAGAACTACAATACCTTTTTTAAAAATAATGATAATAGCTCTGGTAAAATCCTTAGGAACCATGCCTTTATCATAAAAGATATTCAAAATTTCAGTCATCCATGTGGTAACCGAAACATTTCCAGTTCTAAGCATTTTTGGAGCAATTTCATCTACTCCTGGGGATTTATGTAATTTAAGTTTAGAAATAGCCAAAATAATCAGATTGTGATATAGGGTCAGCATTATAGCCAGTAATGCATCTTATCATCATTACAATGAGAGTTGAACTAACTACATTGTTTAGAACATCACTGAAATGCTCAGCCTACCTAGCCATGACAGAATCCTCACCCTCAATAACCTTACCATGTTTATCTATCAATCCATGTGTGCCTGTCTGTTTCTACTATACAAAACATTAATTATCTGGTACAGCTCTCTGCTGTTGTGCTGTCTAACAGCTTCCTCAGCTTTATCAGCCAAGCCACAGATTCTTATCAGCAGCTAACTGACTTACTAACTTTACAAGTTATTAAGCTCTCTGAAATGATTTCTTTAAGACTAGTAGGGTATTGATTAAGGACATTCCTACAATTCTTTCTTTCTGAAATAAGCTCAAGTGCCTTACCACTCAAATAATTCTGCCTCCTCTGCTCCTTTTTTCCTGAAAGGGTACGGTTAGTTTCCAAAAAAGTCTTTTTAAAACAGTCCCATTCTTCCTAAACTTCAGTAGTAAGTAAACCATCATAATAATTTTTAGCTATAACTGGGTCTTTCAGAGCTTCAGAATTAAAGGTAAATTTTTTAATCTTAGCACAATACTTCTTAAATTTAAGCTGCAAGACATTTTGAACAAGGTAATGATCAGATCTAATTTCAGCTCCCCCCATATGACCTAGTATTTGCAGTTAATTAATATATAATCTATCATATTCTTAAGTGGCCCATCTGGTGAAACTCATGTCATGTATGTTGCGGTGCTTGTAATAAGTGCCAGTTATTCTCAAACCATTAAATTTACTTACCTGTAGGAGACATTGCCCACTGCCACTGCAGATACCAATACCAAAAGGGCCTATCACCCCTCACCAAAGGTCAGAGCCAGTAGAAATTTGGCATTGAAGTCACCTAGAACAAGGGTAATATCTCCTTTCTTGACAGAATTCAAAATATCCTACAGTTGTCTGTAAAACCTATCTTTATCATCCTCAGTGGGGGCAGAACAGCAAATAACATTCAAGTCTTTTAATCTTGTCTGAAATTTTGCTGTAAGAAACCTTTCATTAATGCACTCAAATGATGCTTATTATCTTCCCTCCATGAAAAGAGACATTTAAGATTATTTTTTAAGAATCTGACCTTTATCTGTCCATCTGATCTCTTGCAAGCCGAGAATATATAAATTATAATGGTGGAATTCTTGTGTGAGGACATCAAGAGAATAAGCTCTGTGCAGAGTCCTCACATTCCAACTACCTATAGAGAGAAAATGGTTAGTGGGATGTTTAAAGAAACTATGTTTATTGAGAGAGGGAATGCCAACAATATCAAACAGCCCGCTAATTGCAGGCATGGGGCAAAGACCCGTTTCCCTCACTATTAAAGACTGAAGCCATCTACACTGGAAGATTTCCTCCAAGTAGAATTTGATGATGCCTGTAGAGGAGTTCAGGTGCCTGCGATGACCTCTGATCTGGATTATCCACCAGATGAGAAAACATCCTGTGAATCTAATCATTTGGGGTGTCAACTCACAAACAAAAAACACAGAGATAGTTTTTCTCGCCACAGAAGCACATCAGTGCAGGAAATTCAGGATCCATAATCCAGTCCAGTAAGTTTATATGGTCAGCACCAGAACCCTGTGTGGTTGACCACTCCTCAGCTGGGTTGAAAAAAGTAGCTATAGTTGAGCAGATCAGTAGGCCACACTAATCTGGCAGCCCTCCCCTTCCATTCACTTCCAAAAGAGAGTATCTCTTTTGAAAGGTACTCATGGCCTGCACCATGAGAAGGCGGGGTCGGACATTAGGTGCTAGGCCTGGCTGGTTCAAAGCAGGCCATACATTAGGTCAATAGATGAAACAAATTATACTGAAATACACAAAGGGACTATTATATATGTTTGATTGACATTTTTCACTGAGATACAAGGTGGAGGTGTTAATCAAAATAATGAAAATGTATACTGTTTGTGGAGAACATTTTATTAATAAGTTGTAGGTGCACCTCACCACCTTCTTCCTGTAAAATATGGCCCAACCATACCAGTGATGCTGGAGGTGGAAAGTGTGATCTGACCTTGCATTCCAGATATTCCCACAAATGTTAAATAATAGTGAGGTCTGGAGACTGAGGTAGCCAGGGTAGCTGCTGTACCCTCATGCTCTGCAAGCTACAACTTGACACAATGCATGGGTACATTATCCACTTGAAACCAGAGTGGCCCCTGAGAATGGATTCGTACAGTGAGGATGTGATACAACCCTGCAGAATAACTAACAGCACCTCCGTGTTTCACAGTTGGAACCAAACAGTCCGAGTGGTACACTTCTACAGGATTTCACCAGACGTACACTCTACCAATGGTGAGAAACAATGTGCAGCATGATTCATCAGACCAGATGACACTTTGCCAATCTTTAGCATCCCAGATTTTATGTGGTTTACACCACCTTACACATTCTGTTGCACTGATGTTGGTAATCAGAGGTTTGTGGATTGCAGCCCGGCCATAAATACTGGCATGATGAAGTTGCTGACCAACTGTTATGATGGAAACAGGATCATTTGACTGTTGTTAAACTCTGCAGCTATTTGAGGTTCTGTGGTTTTGTGCTTCCATTGTACAATCTGTGCCAATGTTTGCCTAACCCTATCTGACAACTTCATATGGCATCCACAATTTTTACATTTGGAGGCAACACCCTGCCCTTTTTGATAGGTAGTCATAATCTTCGATACAGTTTCTCGTGTTACACCACTATTTCCATTTTGTTTACTGAAGCTCCTGCAAGATGTGCACCATGATCATACCTTTTTGGAGGTCACTGAAATCTGACATTGTCGACAATTACACCACAAAGAGTGTTTCACCTGTAGCACTGGGGAGGCTCAGTTGGTAGTGTGCCAGGCTCATAATCTGCAATACTGAGGTTCAGGTTCCAAGTGGGCAAGTGTAGAGATTTTTCTCTGCTAAACTCCTTGCCCACAGTGAATAGGGGTCTGTTGGGCTCGAAAAGGTCGCTGTCCATTGGATGGGATGTTAAGCCATGGTCCCATGTATGGGAGAGTCATACCCAAGCACATTAAAGAACACACTGGATGGCCTTGATGGGAGGCCGACATTCTTTCCCACTGTCCAGTGGACCGACATTCTTTTCCCCTGTTGAGTGGGTTCCCTCACCCAACCATCCACGAAACCACAAGAGCTTCAAACTTTGACATCTGTCCCAGATAACTGATATTTAATTAGTGAATATCATGTTTCTAAAAATAAAAGAGCTTGAATTTACCCCTTAAAAATGGTAAGACTTTTGGCACTATTCATGCACAGATGCAGTAAAAAATTAGACCATAATGCTACCAACCATATTGCCAATAAATCCTTGGCACGGTTAAAAATTTGAAAGTTTCAATATTGCAGATATGAATGAGCTGATAGATTTAGATAATATTATGGTAATGCAGATGATAGGTACTTTCACCGCTGATTCACAGCCATAATGTCAGTTTTCTATTAGTTCTCAACCAGCACACGAAGGTGGCTTTTGGCACCATCCATAAGATGTAGTACTGACCTGTATAGTGGAGTGTCGGATGGTATCATTCGATCATATTCAAGCAACTGTAGCACTGCTATGTGATAGCCAACATCATACTTCTCCCCTTTATATACCTCACATTGCAGATGACGTCATCCCTGTGATATGCATACGGCGCATTGAGTGACTCCAGTTGCCGTCGGTGTTTCCATTATTTTGATAAACTCCTGTATATTTGCATTATATAAACTTTAATGTTTGTTTATTTAATAACAAAGTTATTTTGGAACCTACCTGCTTTTTAGGCATGGTGATTTTCTGGAACCTATCTACTGTGTAATTGGAGACATAAGTCTTTTTTTTGTTAAACATTTTATTTTCAGAAAATCCAGAATTAAAAGCTGATTAAATTTGCATTTAACATGGCATAATTTTAACAAAGTAGCAGTTTTACCAGGCAATGCTTGAAACTCTCTAAAGTATAGAGTAGACGACATTCCCCACATCACAAGCTTTCACCGACATAATGCTCACTCTGATCGTTTTTCCCCCCTCCCTTTGATAAAAATTTTATCCCCCTCTTTAAGAGGAGGTGTGAAACTATAAAATATATAGTAGATGGCACTCCTCACTTTGCAAGCTTTCACCAAATATATAAAGAAGAAAGTTTGTGTGTTTGCCTGTCTGCATATGCACTCAAACTCCAGAAGAGCTGGAGGCACCAAACTTTGCATGAACATTCCCTTCAGCCAGAGGAAGAATATAGGCTATGTGCGAACATGCTTGAGTCAACCAAAATTGGAGTGGACAGGTTTGAATTTCTTGAAATCCCCATACATTTAACATTAATGATAGGAAATTATTCAAAATAACTGTTGCCATCAAATAATTTGAAATAATGCATCAAACTAATTTCTTTCTGTTTTCGGGTGATAAAAGTCATTGTTCAGTTTGCTGAATCAAGAGCACAAGTGTCCATGGCTATTGAACTTGTTCTAATTATAAATAATGGAATAAACTCGACTGATTCAATAAAGTAATAAATCAGCACTTTAGCGTCGATTTTTTTCTTAGAGGAAAAATTGTCTTGAGCTCTAGGATACGAACCCAGAGCACCTGACATGTTATCAGGAGGTCGTGGGTTCATATCCCACCCGGCTCAAGACAATTTTTCCTCTAAGAAAAAAATCGACGCTAAAGTGCTGATTTATTACTTGATTGAATCAGTCGAGTTTATTCCATTATTTATTATCTGCATACTTGTAATATATATGCTTCCATCTATTGGCAAATATAAATGCCGCTTGTGGCTAAAAAAGTGTCTGAATAAAACATAAAAAGGAATGTTCATAGCGCTAATTAGAGGAGATCTTGATCGGCAGCCGGTAGCTCAGTGGTCCAGAGCACCTGACATGTTATCAGGAGGCCGTCTCAAGACAATTTTTCCTCTAAGAAAAAAAATCGACGCTAAAGTGCTGATTTATTACTTGATTGTTCTAGTTAAGCATGAGTGGAACACAAGATTTTTTGTTGAAATAAAAATTTCAAAAACTAAGAATTCATATTGGAAGTTAAAATTATTAACTTAATTTGAAAAATATGCAAAGGCTAATAAATGTATATCTCATACATTAATTAATAAATGTTTTTAATATTATGTTAAATAATAGTTTTTTAATAATAATTTTTAGTACTTTTACATTTTTTACGCAACTTAGACCATAGTTAATTTTTTTTTGCTATAACATTACATATGCCTGACAAACTGTATCCAAGGAACCCCAGTGGGTAAGTGATTTGTAAAGTTCAGTTATCTGAGCAAGGAAATTCTTTTTTATTTAGAAACTTCTCGTGTGGGGAGGATTATGTCCTTGAACTATGTCCTGATGTGGGGAAACTTCTGACATGGGAAGGATTATGTCCTTGAACCATGTCCATTTCTTTCTTCCCCTAAAAGAGAGGGAGAAAATTTTAACCTGAGGGTGAAGAGATTGATCGTAATGATTCTTACACCAAATGAAAATTTGCAACGTAGGGAGTGCCATCTACTCTATATTCTAAAGAGTTTCAAACAAGCAATGCCAGGTAAAACCTGCTATTTTAACATAAAATTTATTACAATCAATTTCTCCCCACCCCCTTCAGTAAAAATTTCTCCTCTTTCGGGAAGTCTGAAATTCTCTGAAGCTGCAATAGATGACCCTCCCCACATGATTTTGAATAATACTAAATCTGAGACACTGTTTTTTAACCATTAATGTTAAGTCTATGGGGATTCAAACTTGTCTACCCCAGCAGGTTTGCACAGTCTATATTCTTCCCCTTGGTGAAGGAAATGTTTAGGCAGTTTGGACCTCTAGCTTTTCTGGGGGCTGAGTATATAAGTGGACAGATGCACAAACTTTCCAGGGTGGAGGTGGTTCAGTCAGTAGCATGCAGGGCTCATATTCTGCAATTCCCAGGTTCAAGTCAGAATTAAGATTTATCTCTGCAAAACTCCCTGCCCACGATCAGTAGGGGACACCAATGCACTTCAAAAGACTGCTGTCCATCAGATGGGACATTAAGTGTGGGGGGAAAACCATACCCTTTGTATATTATGGAACACACTGGATGGCCTTGATGGGAAGCTACCATTCCTCCTAACAGCTGTTCCAGTGGGTCCCCCTCCCCAACCTTCTCTGAGCCTTCGGGATCCTTGTGACCTGGCCATTTAACCCATTCTGTGCAAAGAAAGTGCCGCTCAGAGGTAAAACAACCCAACACAAACTTTCTCCTTTATGTATTAGATTTGGCAAAAGATTTTGGCTGAACACAGTAAAAAACATAGCTGGACCTCTTGATGTAAACTAGTTTTTCAGCCTGAACTCTGGGAAGGTTAAGAGTACAGTTTAGATCAAATTTTAATATACACCAAAACATAACCAGATAATATTAACACAATATGTTGTTGATTGGATTTTATTGCTATTAGAATGGTAAAATTTAATCAATCATGCTGAAAACAATAGCATACAACACACTAAAAATAAATATAACACCTACTTTGTTATTTCAAGCTGAGAAATATGATTTTCCACATATACTGCTAATTTAGGTTGTTCAGCTGCTGGCCTACAGCCATCATAGCGATCAGCTGGAATATCCTTTTTCTGACCTTCTAAGTTTGATAAACAATCTCTTGTAATAAATTTTTCAGCTAAAAAGGTATATATTTACAGTGTTACTACATTGCTTCAACTATTTATAATTTTGCAATTTAAGTGAATTATTTCAAATAAGATGTATGCACTAATATGTCTTACATACATTGGCAGATAAAAGTTACAACCCTATGGGAAGCTAACATCAAAGCTCTACAACTTCTAAAACAAGTTATCTTTTTAGAAAATGGTGATAGAAGATAAAGAGCTCAATCACATATTATCAATATCTCAATTTTCAACAATATTCAGTGTTTAATGAGTTATTGAAGTCTGAATATTTAACAATGTCAATTCTAAGAAATTACACAAAATTTATGAATACTAAAAAATTCATTTGCACAAATTTTTGAAAATTTCCTAAAAAATAACTACTATTTTTAAAAAGGAAGATTTTGGAAGTAATTATGAAATATGTACCTATTTTTCAGTATACCACTGTAAAAAGTGTTACTGCAATTTTTATGTTTTTTACTTCAATAAAATTCAGAATTAAATTCTCTTTCAGTTGGTATATAACATGATCTATTTCTGTTGATTAGCTACTTATTAAAACTATTCTAAAGTGGATTTGCTTATTGGATTCTGCAACAAGCCTGTTTTTCTCAAAGTATGGTATGGAGAAAAAAATTACAAAATGGAAGAAATGTTTACTTTAAAGAAGAAAATTATTTTTATTTTGTTATTCAGAAATAAATGGCCTTTCAATTCATGTGCACTATAAATCATTTTTGTCTATTAGTGTTTCTTAAGTAAATTTTTATTTGTGTTGCCAGATGCTTTTTTTACTATATGACTCTAAAAAAGTCCAATTAAAACTTGTCGCATTTTTAATTAATATTTCATTTTTAGAAAATCAAGAATTAAATGCTGATTAATTAAAAACATCTGAAAAAAAAATTGTGATGCGACAGGAATCGAACCTGCAACTCTCTAGATACATGCCAAGAGTGCTCTATTGTTAAACCACGCATCAAATGCTAAAATCTTCCAGAATAAGAATAATTTTTTCAGATGTTTTTAAATAATTGTTGAAGTCTATTTCTACAGGTAATCTGTGTATTTACTATGGATAAATGCTGATTAATTTGGCATATAACATGCGATAATTCCTCTCATTAGTTATTTGGCAAAAAAACAAAATTCTACAGTTATTTTTTTTGCCTGATCAGAGTGAAAAAAATAGCTGGACCTGGAAAGGGTTAAATATTCAAACGTCCATCATCATCATCATCCTCAAGCAGCCATGGGCTACGGAGGTCCAACCAGACCGTGCAATTTAGTTCTCCAAGCAAGTCTATCCTGAGATAACATATTAAATACTGAACAAATATTGTTGAAAACTGAGAGAGTGCTATATTTGATTAAGATATTTATCTGCTATCAGATTTAAGAAAAAACTCCTTTTAGAAACTATAGGGTTTGGACATTAGCTTCCCATTTGCATAGTATAGGATTGTAATGTTTGTCTACCAGTGCATAGTAATATTTATATATATACTGGTGCCATTGAATTAGGGATAGCAACCTAGTAACATGTTTGACCCCCTTTGGCCTTGATAACGGCCGCCACATGACAAGAAAGGATGCCACAAGCTTGGGTAAATGTTCCACAGCCCATGCATCCTCCAGAGTTGTCCACAATTCTCTCAAGGTCATCACTGATGGGACACGGGCCCAAACAGTCTGCTCGATGGTATCCTAAAGATTTTTGATGGGACTTAAATTTGGGCTTCTAGGTGGCCAATTCATTATTTAAAAATCAGCAGAATGCTCTTGCAACCATGCAGTAGCTAACCTGGACCTGTGAGATGAACAGTTGTCTTGCTGGTAGACGCCATCTCCATTGGGATGCATAATGGCCGCAAATGGGTGAAAATGGTCAGCCATGGTCAGCCTCTAAGTACTGGGATGCATTGAGAGTCGTCGATACACATACCAAAGGTCCCACAGACATCCAGCTGAAGACACCCCAGGCCATCACTGAGCCACCACCAGATTGTACTGTTCTGACCTGACATGCAGGGTCCATGGCTTCATGGGCTTGGCGCCATACCACTCAGTCTCCCACTAATGTGATGAAGTTTAATTTGGGATTCATCACTCCAGGCTAGTCATTGCCAATTTTCAATGGTCCAGTTTTGATGTTCTTTAGCCCAGGCAAGGTATTGAGCCTGGTGTTGTGCTGTTAGAAGAGGGACTTTCGTAGGTCAGCAGCTCCTGAAGCCGAGACAATGAAGTGAGCATTGCACAGTCCATGCACTGACTTTGCAGCTGGAACCTGCATTCAGATGGGAAGTGATTTCAAATAATGTCTGGTCCCTATCAATCTGTATGATGCAGGTCAGATGGCAAAGCCAACGATCATTCAAGGCTAGTTATCCTTTGCAGTTTGTCCAGGTGCTTGTTTTTTTACTGGAATTTTCATATTCTGGGAACACTCTTGAAACTGTCAAACAAGAAAATCCAAGTTTGTTGACAATTTCATAGATCGAGTGCCCCATCCATCAGGCGCCTACAATCTGCCCTCTGTCAAATGAATCTAAATCCGTACCTTCCCCATTACGCTTCTGATGACAAATGCTTGAGGAAGCCAAAGCTGACAGCTATATATGACCAGAGTTTCAGCCAAGCATGCATGCAAATGCAAGACTTGCGGTACTGAATTTGGATAATGTCTCCAATCCCTAATTCAATGGCACTTCAGTGTATAAGATATACATCGATCAGCCAATACATTAAAACCACCTACCTAATATGATGTAGGTCCTCACCTGTCAAACGAGCTCTCACCCAATGAGGCATAGTTTCAAAGAGATGTTGGTAGGTGTCGCTTGGTACCATGACTGCAACAGAAGATCCCACAGTTCCCGTAAATTGCATGGTTGGGGTGATGCTTCTTATATCCGTTTCTCCAACTCAAACCACAAATGCTCAATAGGATTCGTGTCCGGCAAATTTGCAGGCCATGGCAATAAATAGAATTTCTCGTCATGTTCCAGGAACCATTCCTGAACCTTCTTCACAGTGTGACATGGGGCATTGTCTTTTGAAAGACGCCATCTCTGCCAGGGAATACAGTCGCCATCTCTGCCAGGGAATACAGTCGACATAAAGGGGTGTACTTGGTCAGCCACAATGTTCAGGTAGGTGACAGCTGTCAGAGTTTGCTCTACAGGGATAATTGGTTCAAGTGTTCAACAAGAAAATATTGCCCAGACTATCATACTCCTTCCAGCTACCTGGATCCGTCCCACAGTGCATCCAAGTGAGAAAGCTTCTGGGGTAAAAGTTGCACATGAGCTCGTCTGTCTATGTGGTGTAACAGAAAACAAGATTCATCTGACATTTCGAGCCATCAACAAAGCGTGGGCTGGTCACACCTCATTGATGCCAGAAGTTAGCGCAGGCTATCTCGTCTTGTCCACAGCAACAGGAGGACTACTGTGGCTGACATTACCCATAATTTCAATTGTGGTAAAGGGCCCAATGTGTCTGAACACACAGTTCATCGTAAGCTCTTTCTAAGGTCCAATGTCGATGATTATGTGCCCACTGCAGCGTTGACGACAGTGAACAGCTGTGAGCATAGGCACACGAATGGGTCTGTGGTTGTGGAGATCCATCCAAGTGCTTACGATGAACTGTGTGTTCGGACACATTGGGCCCTTTACCACAATTGAAATTATGGGTAATGTCAGCCACAGTAGTCCTCCTGTTGCTGTGGACAAGACGAGATAGCCTGCGCTAACTTCTGGCATCAATGAGGTGTGACCGGCCCACGCCTTGTCAATGGCTTGAAATGTTACCTGTTTCAGAGATGCTCTTACCAAGGCGTCTTGCCATAACGATCTGGCCTTTGTTGAAATCAGATAAATTCTTTGCTTTTCCCATGTTGAGACAAAGGGAAATACTGCCTGAGAGAGCTCTAACCCAGGTATTATATATATATCATTCACGACCTTGGCATGTGACACTGATTGGCTGCACGCGTGCTTCTTTGCATAATGCAGAGGTGGTTTTAATGTATTGGCTGATTGTGGTGTATGTATATATTATATACTAAATGCAAATATATACAGAGCTTGAAAAATATTTACCCACAGTCCTTTCCCAAAAAAAAGCAGATAAAATTAGTTTACCTGATTGCATACAGCATTTCATTATCCTCATCAGAGTTAAAAAATGGAAAAGTGGCCACAGAAGTTAAAATCAGCAATATGCTAAGCTCCTTCAGGGGAAAAAATATCTTCTTGAAAGTTACTAATGGCTTACATCACTAGAGTATGGGGTCAGGCTTTAGGTGATGACCTGTGTCATGATGTACAGAACTTGGCTGGTCCTGTACATCATGACAATCAATTAATGCACAGTTCTTTTAGTTATGTGTAGCTAATATATAAATTTCCTACATGGCTGTATTACAATTAAAATTATTCTTGAGGTGGCCTATCTTAGCTCACATCATCTATCAGCTTCAAACTGGGGTATATTGCCACACGTGCAATATCCCTACTAATAAATAAAATAATATTCCCTCAAGCAGCTGCTTGCCACAGCAGTCTACAACTATATTATCCCAGATCCTTAATGTCATCTTTACCTACAAAGGTGACCAAGTACAAAAAGCAGAGCATTACCTGTTCTGGTGCTTATTAACAGCTGGCATAGATGACAACTTCTAACTGATGTTGTAAGTCCTTCATTACAGCACTTCAGCATTTCCGTTGTCAAGTAGATGATATTTTCGGTGTCACTAAAGCTGTGTTTACTAGTGTGGGTTTCTTTACACTCTGAAGCTGTTGTCCACTACTTTCCATTTCATCTTCCGCTGATTGTGAAGGCCTTACTAATGGATGTCTTGCATTTATTACCATCAAAAATCATGATTTTTTTAAAAATAAGCTCTAGAAATGTCTTATCTTTTAAGCGAGTTGTCACTTTGACACATTACTCAAGAATTTTTAAAACTTCAAAACATACCTTTAACTGAACTCAACATTAAAAAAAACTTTCAAAATAATTAAAAATCTAAAACGTCATAAATTTCACTACAGGTTTCTCCCGTCCTGCTTGGGACTTCCCAGGTGACTTTACAGAGTGATGTTAGCCTTTTTTATACAAGTCTCTCGTGCTGTATTAGTGACTGCTTACACAGCTGGCACAATAGGAGGTTCCATGCCGCTAGTAGGGATGGAATCTCCAAGTTGCAGAGCATGTCTTTATGCAGATTGATCATGATCGTTTCTGCATATCATAATTTTCATTATGT
This sequence comes from Ryuthela nishihirai, assembly GCA_038380435.1. Lineage (NCBI taxonomy): Eukaryota > Metazoa > Arthropoda > Arachnida > Araneae > Heptathelidae > Ryuthela > Ryuthela nishihirai. Next base: position 32,435,283 of record JAWZYU010000022.1, read on the forward strand.
ATTGATATTATATTTAAGAATAATTTTAACTGTAATACAGCCAAAATCATGTATAATTAAATTTATATAATTATAGTTTTCAATGTTTTAAAAAATATTACAGAAAACTGATTATAAGTACTGCACTTTGTACTTATAATAATTTATTATTATAAAATTTAGAAGTACATTTAAATGTGTTTTTTTTTTTGGTCCCACACAATTTTGGAACCCGGACCTGCAAAAGTTCATGCCAGCCCCGACTTCCAGGCCCATTTATTCATCATGGACCGTCCCCAGAAAATGGCAGTCTGGTCATCATTGTGTAGTATACACTGGATGGTTGTTTGGTTGTTTGGGGTTTTATGGCACAAAGGCAATTAAGGCCATGATGTGCCAAATGAGGTATAAAGGATAGAAAGAACAAGTAAACCCACAGTAAAAGTACAAGACAATATACAAAACAATAAATGTAAACACTAAAATGACAAATAATAGAAAACAGCTATGTAAAATACAAAAAACAAAGATGTATAAATAACAATGGGTGTATAAAGACCATGAAAAAAAAAAACCACACTGAAAGGTAAAAATTAAAGCCAGTTAAAATATCCAGTAAAATGTAAAAAAAGCAAAAACAATGGTTAGAACAGAGTCATCTTATATAAAAGATGTCCGAGAGTAAGAGGCTCAGACATAAAAGAGTGAAGGTTAAAAAAATGAACATCATTCAAAATTAAAAAGGAGACAATGAATTAAAATATGCTTTACAATTAAAATAGTGTCATGATACTTGCACTTTGGTTAGTTGTCCACCTGAAAAAGAAATTAATGAGTAATAAATGAATGACCTAAGCAGAGCTAAGCAAGCAAAACTTCCTCCTTGTAATTCTTCAAAAATATGACTGCCATGGTTTGACAATGGGCTTAATGTCAAAAAGCTTGTTACCAGCTTTGTTATCTCCTTTCAGACCAAGAAGCCAGCTTGTTATCTCCTTTCAGAACAAGATTTCTGCCACTGTGACTGGAACTCAATGGAAAAACACTGCCGGAAGTCCACATATAGAAACAACAGTGGAGAGCCAGACAGGGGCATGGCTGACTTGGCAGCAACATCTGCCAAGTCATTGCCCCTGCTCTGATCCTGACATGACTGGGCACCCAACAGAAGAGAATCGTGGTGGTGGCTTCCCCATGCAAACATGGAGAGCCTGATGGTAATGGGGTCCAGCCCCTTCACCACTGAATCACAGGCAGAGTCGTACACCTGGGATCCGTAGTCCAGATTCGACTGGACAAGTGCACGGTACAGGCAGTGCAAAAACCAAGTCATCCCTCCAAGAGAGGAAGGAGATGAAGGACCTTGATGATATTCATTACCTGCAAGCACTTGGACCTGAGATGTCAAAAATGAGGTAGAAAGGTCAATTTCTGGTTGAAGATGAGACCAAGAAATGGTCTTCACCACAACTAGAATGAATGTGGTGGAGAATTCAACTAACCCCCAAGCTGCAGCTTTGAGGTCCAGATGAAAATTACACTTGCATGAAAAGTGCAATTAAGCAGTCTTCTGTGGGGAGAACAGAAACCCATTGGCCACTGCACAAACTGAGAGATTTTCAGGGCAGTTTGCAGTTGTTGTTCAATGACAAGTGATAAGGTCTGAGTGATAAGGCACTTGAGTTTATTTCAGACAGAAAGAACTGCGGGAATGTCCTTAATCAATACCCTACTAGTCCTAATATAAATTATTACAGAGGGCTTAATAAACGTGTAAAGGATCAGTTAGCTGCTGATAAGAATTTTTGGCTTGATGGCTTAGCTGACAAAGCCGAGGAAGGAGCTAGACAGCACAACAGCAGAGAGCTGTACCACATAGTTAATGTTTTATGTGGTAGAAAACGAACAGGTACACATGGATTGAAGGATAAACAAGGTAAGGTTATAAAAGGTGAGGATTCTGTCATGGCTAGGTGGGCTGAGCATTTCAGTGATGTTCTAAACAATGTCGTTAGTTCTACTCCCATTGTTTGCAATGATGATAGATGCATTGGTGGCTTTAATGTTGGCCCTATAACAAAATCTGAAGTTATTTTGGCTATCTCTAAACTTAAACTTCATAAATCCCCAGGGGTAGATGAAATTACTGCAGAAATGCTCAGAGCTGGGAATGTTTCGGTTACCACTTGGATGACTGAAATTTTGAATATCTTTTATGATAAAGTCATGGTTCCTAAGGATTTTGCCAGAGCTATTGTTATCCCTATTTTCAAAAAAGGTGATCACAGTTCTTGTGATAACTATTTGTGCTTAATAGAATTAAGAATCTGGTTGACAGTCAATTGCATGATGAGCAATGTGGATTCAGAACTGGTAGGGGATATGTGGATCAGATATTTTCACTTAGGCAGATTCTTGAGAAATGTTTAGAGTTTCAGAAACCTTTGGTTGCTAGCTTTGTTGATTTCAAAAAGGCTTTCGACTCTGTTGATCGTCATAATTTGTGGTTGATTGTGAAATCATATGGTATACCAGACAAGTTAGTTAACATAATGAAAGCTCTCTATAATAACGCTGAGTCATGTGTGAGAGTTGGTAAGGCTTGTAGCAATTGGTTTAGCATTACTTCTGGTGTTCGACAAGGATGCATTTTGTCTCCTTTTCTCTTTAGCTTGGTTATTGATTATGTTATGCGAAATTCACTGCAAGGAAAGATTTTGGCCTTAAATGGACCAGAGATACGAAAATTTCTGATTTAGATTATTTTTTACATAATACATTAGATTACATTTAGATTACTTTTGGCAAATAATGTTGATGAGATGAGCTCTTTCATTCGAGCTGTTGATGAAACTGGTAGTCGAGTAGGTTTGGTTATAAACAGAGAGAAAACTAAAGTGATGAAAATTGGTCAGGCAGGCTGTAATTCAGTTAATCTGAATGGTTGCAATTTTGAGCAGGTGTCACAGTTTAATTACCTTGGGAGCTATGTAACAAATATTGGTGATGTGCGGCATGAGATTAACAGACGAATAGGGATTGCTGCCGGGACTTTTAAGAATCTATGGAGAGTGTGGAGAAATAGGTGTATACACCTAAAGACTAAAATCAGACTGTATAATAGTTTGGTTCTTTCTAGGATTAGTTATGGTAGTGAAACTTGGACACTTTGTAAACAAGATAACAGGAACTAGATGCTTTTGATTCCAGATGCTTACGCAGTATCTTGGGCATTAGGTAGTTTAACTTTGTAACTAATGATGAGGTTAGGCAAAGGAGTCGGTAACCTCCTTTAAGCAGCATATTGTGCAGAGAGAGACTCCACTGGTTTGGCCATGTTGCCTGTATGGATAATTATAGATTGGCGAATAGGGTTATGAACAGGTGTCTAAAGGCCTCAGAAAGAGGGGGAGACCTAGGATGCGGTGGGCAGACAATGTCAAACAGGACCTTATTAGAATTGGTGTGCAGTGGCCAGATGCAGTAGATGTAGCTCAGGACAGATTTGCTTGGAGAACTAAATTGCACGATCTGGTTGGACCTCCATAGCCCAGGTCTGCTTGAGGATGATGATGATGTTCAATGACCCTCATGGTGGACGATGAGCAAAAGATGCTAAAGTTGTCAACATAGAGGACATTGCTTACAGTTGGAGGAAGTTGTTGTGCAATGGATTTTATCTTGACAGCAAAAAACATAACATTTAGGATGCAGCTTTGTGGCATTCCCTGTTCTTGGGGGAAAGACTGAAACAGAGTGTTTCCAACACTCTGTTTCTTCATGCAGCCTGTCATCTTCACCAGGAGTCACAGGTGCTGTGTCAACTTGGATCCTCAATATCCTTGTTTGTAGCAACCCAGGACGAAGAGCAGAGTTAGGTTTTGCCAAAGGCTGGACTTCTTTAGTACTGTTCAGCTGCAATGGTGGGAAGTGGTAAAACGTGGCATTATCCCGATAAATGCAGTGCAGTCTCTGAATTGTGGAGCATCTGGGTTTTGTCATTAATTATATTCCCTGTCATCTTCACCACTGCAACATAGATTGGCTTCTGGCTGACTGTTCATCGAACTCAGAAAGGAGCTCGAAGCCATTCCAATCAGCCCAATCAAATCTTCACCGTGAGATTTCATGCATCTCACAGTGGAGCCCTAGCAGCCCTTCATGCGAGCTGCAAGGCCCAACATGGGAAGGTGATTGCTTCCATATGGATTGTCCTCAACCTCTCATGTGAAGAGTGAATTGAGGAGGAGCAGATGGTGAGATCAAAGGCAATGAATGTGTGGGTCGAGGAGTGGAAGTAGGTGCTTATAGTGAGGCCGGTGTTCAAGAGGGAGAGATCCAGAAGCCACTGCTCCAGGACCCCCCCCCCTCCCTCCCTCCCATTGGTGTCAGCATTGCCCCAAAGTGGACTGTTTCTATTGAAGTCTCCCATGATGAGGAAGGGGAATGGCAGCTGAGAGAAGAGATCATCAAAGTCTATCCAGGAAGATGATACTACTGGACCTACTAAACGGAGCAGAGAGTCAACAAAAATCCCACAAAGAAGCAGATGGCAACCGCTTCTAAGGTGGTGGCGAGGGGAATAATCTGGAATGGAGAATGGTAGCTCACGAATATGGTGATATCCTCATGAGCTGGACTATCTCCATCCTGATTCCAGCAAACCAGAGAAAAGTGTCAGATTGCGGGATCAGTGGCTGTCTGCAAATGTCTCCTGCAGGTACATGCAGAATGGCTTGTGTTCTCCCAGGAGAGCTTTGATGTCATTAATATTCCTCTGGAATCCATGACAATTACATTGCAATAATGTGGCCACCTCAGGTCTTAGGTGATTGGGTGGACGACTTAAGATTTATTTTAAATGTCGTCAGCGACAGTTTCGGTAAAATCAGGCAGTCAGTATCCGTGTCCTCAGAGTTGTCTGAGGGACATGGGACATGGATCCAAAATTTCCAAATTAGGGGGAGATAAAATTTTCTTTTTGGAATCTGGCAGCAGCCCCTTTGGTTTGGAAGGTCTGACTGTAAAGATGATACTACCAGACCCATTAGATGGCACAGAGTGTCAACAAAAATCCCACAAAGAAGTGGATGGCAACCACTTCTAAGGTTGCCATTCACTTTCTTTCTTTGGGAAGGAGGGAGCCATCCAGTGCTGGAAGTGAAAGGCACCACAACAGGAATGGAAACCAGAGTTGTCGAGATTGACACTGACTTTGGTTTCACCTGTGAAGGAGGTATTTCACTGAAGGTGAGAAAGATTCAAATGGTGGTACAGTGATATCCGTCTGTACCACCATGGAACCATTGCAATGATGGACTTTCTGATCACCGCAAAAGCATAGGAGACCTTGCCAGGTGGGACAAGTGGTGCAGCGCGCTATCTTGCCTCTGGATATGTTGTTCAGTATTTTGAGGCACTGTACCTCTTTCTCCTCCAGCCACTTTGGACAATCATGGGAATATGCCAGATGTTCACCACTACAATTCATGCAGCTGGTATTTTCTACTGTGCAGTAATGATAGAGGTGATCCTGGCTGCCTCAACAAGCACAGGTGGGTTTGCCCGGAAAGCTGTGTCGGCATGGTCGTTCCTCTGGCATTGAAAGCAACGCAGGAGGTTTGGGATATACAGCCGTACCTCACAGTGAAGGTAACCTGCCTTGATAACTTGTGCCTTCCATCAAGGCAGGTTACCTTCACTATGAGGTACGGATGTTCACTGTGAGGCAGGCATGGCATATTGAAGGTGAGGATTCGTATCTAGATGGGTACTAACTTTCCATCACAGCATTGCAAAACATGGTGGACTACTATCACTCCCTGGGATGACAGCTCTGAGAGGATTCCTCCTCAGAAACCTTGAGGAGACAGCACTCAGAGATCACTCCCAGGGAGGAATTCATTGTGGGGTGTGATGGTGACTGCTACCCCACCAATCTCTGTAACATTCAATAGCAGCTCAGAATATTTCAAGCAAGCAGTTTCCACCTGCAAGTCACCAGATTTTAGGTCCTTGACTAATTTCAGAGCTACTGCGAGACCTTCCAGACCTTTATTGACGATAAAAGATGACATGTCCCCCAATTACCTAATCACCTGTTGAATGGATGATCAGGAATCTCGGAGACAGACATGGATGACGATGGTGATGATGATGAAGACAAAGAAGATGGGGGGGGGGTCATGGCAAGCCCTCCTGATAGCAATGGCCAATGAATTTTCCTTAAGGAAATTGATGTTTTTTTTTGTGGTTCAATGCTCATTGTTCCCACCCACCACAGAGTCCAACAAGGGTGCCAGGGATGCCTGACACTGTCTACACAGCAGTGAGCTAAGCCTTCAACTAAATAACAACAAAAAGGAAAAGAGAAATGTGAGAAACTCACTTGAATCCTCACAAAAATAAAAAAAGTATGAGAAAACAAACCGTCTTCACAAAAGGAAGACTACAAAATTAGTAAATATGTGGGAAACTCACAAACTGTTGCCCAGACATGGGCAAGGCCCCTACTGCACAACTGGCCCTAGCAGGACCATCCCACCAGCAGATTGATCCTGGGGAGTCCCCGAAGACCTCCTGATTTTCTAAAGCAGAGGTCAAAACAGTGTGTAGCATTGGCCCTGGAATTCGCTGCCCAGTCCCAAGATGAACAGGCCCCCAATGGCAAGATAGCCAAAGGGGACCAGCCAGCCATGAGCTGAGGAGAGAAGACAGCACCCGAGCTAGTACCAGGATCTCCTTTCCAGGGACACAGGTATCCACGCACAGCAAACATGTGGACGAGCGTTCAAGTCCCTGTGAAGGTACCCAACCAGTGGAACCTTCACAGGGTGGTCCCCTCACCAAGTACAGGAGCTTGCACTGAGGGATATACACTGGTGTCTAAAAGTTAAGCATAGTTGTAAAATGGATAAAATAGAAAATACGAAAATATAAAGGGTAAAACACAGTGCGCTAAATTAAAGATAGATTGAGTTAACTCTATAAACACTGTAGGTGCTAGACTAGTTGTGTTATCGTGACAAACATCGGGTCCCGCATGAAAAAACTGGTTTTACATCCAGAAGCCCAGCAATAATTTCACTCTGATCAGCCAAATTAACTTTGGAAATTTTTTGCCAAATTAATCAGCATTAAATTTTGGATTGTCTGAAAATAAAATATTTAGCAAAAAAGACTACTAGTTTTATTTTAATTGGGCATTTTTTGCCATATATAAAAAAAATGCATCCGGAAATGCAAAAAAAGAAAACAAATAAAAATAAATAATTATAATGCACATGAATAGAAGGGCTATTTATTTCTGAATAACAAAAAATATTTGAAGGAGGAAAATTACTCTCTTTATGCAATTTTTTTCTTGGTATCATACTTTAAGTAAAATCCAGGCTTTAGGTCAACTGTGCTGAGTCATATAAACAACTCAACTTTAGAATTTTTTTAAAATTACCAATCAATTGAAATAAGTCGCATTATATACCAAATTAAACAGAATATAATTAAAAATTCTATGAAAGTAAAAAATTTAAACAAATTAATAAGCAATGATTTTAACAAGACTTTTTTTTAATGATATAGGGAAAAAATAGATCGGACTATACAATTAAGGTCAATAATGGTCTGTAAATGGTAGCTAGGTAGTCACTGGAAGGAGAGCTATGCAACGATCTCCTGTGATGATGCATAGAACCGGCCTGGCCTAGCATCTAATGACTAACCCCGCCTTCTCGTGGTGCAGGTCATTATAGTACCTTTCAAAAGAGATACTCTCTTGTGGAAGTGAAGTGCTGTGCAGGGAGTGCTGCCAGATTAGCATGGCCTACTGATCTGGACAACTATGGCTATTTTTCTTTTTTTTTCTACCCTGCTGAGGAGTGGTCAACCACACAGGGTCCTGGTGCTGACCATATAAACCCACTGGACAGATATATGGCTCTGAGCTTGATTATGGATCCTGATTTTGCTGCATTGGTGGGCTTCTGTGGAGGGAAAATCTTCCGCTGTTTTCTGTTTGTTGATGGGTTGACAGCACCAAGTGAATAGATTCAGGATATGTTTATCAGCTGGTGGATAATCCTGAGCAGAGGTCATCGCAGGCACCTGAACTCTTTGCTTCTATTGGCATCGTCAAATTCTGCATTGGAGGAAGTCTTCCAGTGTAGATGGCTTCAGCCTTTAGTGGTGGGGGAACGGGTCTTTGCCCCATCCTGCGATTTGGGGGCTGTTTGATATTATCGGCATTTCCTCTCTCAATAAACATAGTTTCTTTAAACATCCCACTAACCATTTTCTCTCCATAAGTAGTTGGAATGTGAGGACTTTGCACAGAGCTTATTCTCTAATGGGACCATTTTAAACAGGCTTTTTTGAAAACTAACAGTACACTTTTAGGAAAAAAGGAGCAGAGGAGGCAGAATTATTTGAGTGATAAGGCACTTGAGCTTATTTCTGAAAGAAAGAACTGCAGGAATGTCCTTAATCAATATCCTACTAGTCCTAATAGAAATAATTACTATTAAACTCAACACATTAGGTATCCACTAATAATTTCCACCCTGTAAAGTGATTCAAATATTTAGAGGAAAAATTGTCTTGAGCCGGGTGGGATACGAACCCACATTCTCCTGATAACATGTCAGGTACCAACTACTGAGCTACCAGACGCCGATCAAGATCTCCTCTAACTGATGTTATGAACATTCTCAATCTACACGTCAAGCGGCTTTTTAATGCCTTTTTTCAATGGAATGCATGTCTTACGAGCTACAAATAATTGAATTATCCTAATAGAAAGCATTACAGAGAGCTTAATAAACATGTAGAGGATCAGTTAGCTGCTGATAAGAATCTCTGGCTTGATGACTTGGCTGACAAGGCAGAGGAAGCAGTTAGACAGCACAACAGCAGAGAGCTGTACCAGATAGTTAATGTTTTGTATGGTTGAAAATGGACTGGTATACAGGGATTGAAGAATAAACAAGGTAAGGCTATTGAAGGTGAGGATTCTGCAATGGCTACATGGGCTGAGCATTTCAGTGATGTTCTAAACAATGTGGTTAGTTCTACTGCCATTGTTTGAAATGATGATAGATGCATTGGTGGCTTTAATGTTGGCCCTATAACACAATCTGAAATTATTTTGGCTATTTGTAAACTTAAACTACATAAATCCCCAGGGGTAGATGAAATTACTATGGAAATCCTTAGAGCTGAGAATGTTTCGGTTACCTCTTGGATGACTGAAATTTTGAATATCTTTTATGATAAAGGCATGGTTTCTAAGGATTTTACCAGAGCTATTGTTATCCCTATTTTCAAAAAAGGTGATCGTAGTTCTTGTGATAACTATAGGGGTATCAGACTACTCTCTGTTCTTTCTAGGATTAGTTATGGTAGTGAACTTGGATGCTTTGCAAACAACAGGAAACTTGATGCTTTTGATTCTAGATGCTTATGCAGTATCTTGGGCATTAGGTGGTTCAGTTTTTAAACTAATGATGAGGTTAGTCCTTAAAGGAATGGGCAACCTCCTTTAAGCAGCATATTGTGCAGAGAGAAACTCAGCTGGTTTGGTCATGTTGCCTGTATGGATAATTATAGATTGGTGAATAGGGTTATGAACAGTGTGCCTAAAGACCTCAAAAAGAGGACTTAGGACCTCAGAAGAAAGACTTAGGATGCAGTGGGAAGACAATATCAAACAGGACCTTGTTAGAATTGGTATGTAGTGGCCACAAGCAGAAAATTTAGCTCATGACAGATATGCTTGGAGAACTAAATTGCACTGTCTGGTTGGACCTCCATAGGCCATGGTAGCTTGATGATGATGATGATACAATTAAGGCTTAATTTTGGAAAGCCGGTCGAATAAAAACAGTTAAATTATATATTAATCGAAAGAAAATTTCTTGCTGAATACTATATATTTACTTGAAACATGGTTTTTATTTCTTTTAATGATTCTTTTCAGTGTTGTATATTTTAAAACACAGACCAGCATTATGCAATGTGATGGATTGCTCACACATTAATGAAATTTTCTGTCCTATTTATGAATTAGAGGAAAACTCCTTGGGTGCTTTTTTACTGAACATTTTTAATTTTTTTTCTTTGTGTGTTGAATTTTGGAAATTTTGACTAAATGTTGAAAATTTGGTGAACAGATGCAAAAAAAATACACACATTATATCATCAGAGTGGAACAGCCTGATACTGTGGGAAGGGGGATGCTTTTAAAATCATTCAATATGAACATAAAAACTAATAATAAAAAAAAATGTTTAATTCATGATAATGCTGTATAACTAAACACTTTTGAGGAACTAGTCTAAGCTTAACACTATCTTCACATAGTCAAGCTATGAGTTTTAGTTATCACAGTGAACTATGACTTAAGGTGACTTATATCTATAAAAAGTTCCCAAGATGTAAATTGTCTTCCAGAATTCTTGCTAGCTCAGCCGGTTGTGTTGTCCTCCTTGCATTATTCTTTCAGGGCCCTGCTTCCAGGATTTCATCTGGATTGCCATTGGCTTCCCATTGGCAGTTGCTGATGCATAGCACTGATGTTTTCCATTCAAAGTCCAGAAACCAGTTCAGGTTTTTGCATTGAAGACACTGATCTAAACCTGATTCACCACCACCTCATAGGCTGCATTACATACTCTTCAGAACTCATATCGTAGAACACAAGTTGCTCAAAAAGATCCCCTTATTTTACATTTAAACATCCTAAAAGAATTTACCGAACTTTACCCCCAACTCAATAAATTCAAATGTAAATTTATTTCACACTTTTAATACATTACAAACATGTAATTTAACACTTATAATAACCAAAGGAATAAATGTTTTTTCCAAAGTAAATAAACAATTTCGAAAGTGTAAAATTCAAAACTCCACATGAGACAAAGCTCGTTTGTGGAGATATTAGATTAAGAAAACTTAAAATATTGCAAACCAACACTACCAACTTATTTAACACTTAATAAACTCGTTAATATTATGACTCAAAATGTGTATTTAGACACTATAATCATGCAAGGCATAATTACTATAACAAATTTTCTACCTTTTGCTTGAGTATCCATTTCATAATTAATTTTTTAAAATGATAAAGATTTCTTTCATTCTTTATGTTGTTAGGTAAACTATTGAATATTTTAGGAGCAAGGTATACATAATGTTTTCAAAAAGCTGTTTTTCTGGGATTAATCACATTTAAATGTACAACTGTTGAAAGTCTGGTCGTAAACTGGAAGGAGAGCTGTGTACCAATCCCTAGTGATGATGCACATAACAGGCAAAATCTAGCACCTAATGTCCGATCCCGCCTTCTCGTGGTGCAGGCCGTTAGTACCTTTCAAAAGAGATATTCTATTTTGGAAGGGAACGGAAGGGGAGGGCTGCCAGTTCAGTATGGCCAACTGATCTGGTCATCTATGACCACTTTTTTCTTTTTTTCAACCCTGCTGAGGAGTGGTCAACTTCACAGGGTCCTGGTGCTGACTATTTATACCTACTAGACTGGACTTGTTTATGGATTTGAGCTTGATTATTGATCCTGGACTTGCTGCACTGGTGGGCCTCTGTTGAGGGAGAGTCTACCACTGTGTTTTCTGTTTGCTTCTGGGTTGCCAGCTCTAAGTGAACAGAGGCATGGGATACCTTATATCAGCTGGTGGATAATCCTAATCAGAGGCCATCGCAGGTACCTGAACCTTACTTAGCTAGTTGGGCACCGTCAAGCCTAAACTGGAGTAATGTGTCTCAGGTAGGCCATATGGCTCTTGAAAAAGTCCACTTGGAAAGGTGGTGCCTGAAGTTCCTACCAGCATCAGTGACTTCAGCCTTTAGCGGAGGAGGAACAGGTCTTTGCTCCATGCCTGCGATCAGGGGGCTGTTTGATATTGTTGGCCCTACCAATCTCAATAAACCTAATTTCTTTAAAAATCCTACTAATCATTTTCTCTCTGCAGGAACGTGGAACGTGAGGACATTACATAGAGATTATTCTTTTGATGTCCTCATACAGGAATTCCAGCGCTATAACCTAGATATTCTAGGCTTGCAAGAGATCAGATGGACAGGTAAAGGTGAGATACTTAAAAATAACTTTAAATTTCTCTTTACAGGGAGGGAGGATGGAAAGCATCACCAAGGTGTGGGTCTGCTGCTCAGCAGACATGCTAGTGATGCTCTTCTAGGATATGAGTGCATTAATGAAAGGTTTCTTACAGCAAAATTTCAGACAAGCATTAAAGACTTGAATGTTATCTGCTGTTATGCCCCCACTGAGGATGCAAAGTTGGTACTGACTCTGACCTTTGGGGAGGGGTGATAGGCCCTTTTGGTATTGGTAGCTGCAATGGCAATGGGCAACGTCTCCTACAGGTAAGTAAACTCAATGGATTCAGAATAACTAACACTTATTACAAACACCGCGACATACGTAAGTACACATGGGTTTCACCTAATGGGCTGCATAAGAATATGAATGATTATATATGAATTAACAGCAAATAGGCTAGTTCTATTAGGAATACCAGGTCATATAGGGGAGCTGAAATCGGATCTGACCATTACCTTGTTAAAAGTGTCTTGCAACTTAAACTTAAAAAGTGTTGTTCTAGGGTGAAAAATTTTACCTTTAATACTGAAGCTCTGAAATACCCAGTTATAGCTAAAGCTTACCATGATAGGATACTTAGTCATAATGACTGTCACGGTTTGCTTACTACTGAAGTTGAGGAGGAATGGGACCATTTTAAACAGCCTTTTTTGGAAACTAACAGTACTCTTTTAGGGAAAAAGGAGCAGAGGAGGCAGAATTATTTGAGGCACTTGAACTTATTTCAGAAAGAAAGAACTGCAGGAATGTCCTTAATCAGTACCCTACCAGAAAGCATTACAGAGAGCTTAATAAACTTGTAAAGGATCAGTTAGCTACTGATAAGAATCTTTGGGTTGATGGTTTGGCTGACAAAGCCGAGGACGCAGTTAGACAGCACAACAGCAGAGAGCTGTACCAGATAGTTAATGTTTTGTGTGGTAGAAAACGGACAGGTATACAAGGATTGAAGGATAAACAAGGTAAGGTTATAGAAGGGGAGGATTCTGTCATGGCTAGGTGGGCTGAGCATTTCAGTGATGTTCTAAACAATGTGGTTAGTTCTACTCCCATTGTTTGTAATGATGATAGATGCATTGGCGGCTTTAAAGTTGGCCCTATAACGCAATCTGAAGTTATTTTGGCAATTTCTAAACTTAAACTTCATAAATCCTCAGGTGTAGATGAAATTACTACAGAAATGCTCAGAACTGGGAATGTTTCAGTTACCACTCGGATGACTGAAATTTTGAATATCTTTTATGATAAAGGCATGGTTCTTAAGGATTTTACCCGAGCTGTTGTTATCCCTATTTTCAAAAAAGGTGATCGCAGTTCTTGTGATAACTATAGGGGTATCAGCCTACTCTCTGTTCCAGGTAAAGATCTTTCCATGATTGCGCTTAATAGAATTAAGAATCTGGTTGACAGTCAATTGCGTGATGAGCAATGTGGATTCAGAAGTGGTAGGGGATGTGTGGATCAGATATTTTCACATAGGCAGATTCTTGAGAAATGTTTAGAGTTTCAGAAACCTTTGGATGCTAACTTTGTTGATTTCAAAAAGGCTTTCGACTCTGTTGATCGTCATAATTTGTGGTTGATTATGACATCATATGGTATACCTGATAAGTTAGTTAACATAATGAAAGCTCTCTATAATAACACTGAGTCGTGTGTGAGAGTTGGTAAGGCTTGTAGCAATTGGTTTAGCATTACTTCTGGTGTTCGACAAGGGTGCATTTTGTCTCCTTTTGTCTTTAGCTTGGTTATTGATTAATGTTATGCGAAATTCACTTCAAGGGAAAGATTTTGGCCTTAATGGACTGGAGATATGGAAATTTCTGATTTAGATTTTGCTGATGATTTAGCCCTTTTGGCAAATGATGTTGATGAGATGAACTCTTTCATTCGAGCTGTTGATAAGAGTGGTAGCAGAGTAGGTTTGGTTATAAACAGAAAGAAAACTAAAGTGATGAAAATTGGTCAGGCAGGTTGTGATTCAGTTAATCTGAATGGTTGCAGTCTTGAGCAGGTGTCACAGTTTAATTACCTTGGGAGCTATGTAACAGATACTGGTGATGTGCGGCATGAGATTAACAGACGAATAGGGATTGCTGCCAGGACTTTTAAGAATCTATGGAGATTGTGGAGAAATAGACGTATACACCTAAGGACTAAAATTAGACTGTATAATAGTTTGGTTCTTTCTAGGGTTAGTTTGGTAGTGAAACTTGGACGCTGTGTAAACAAGATAACAAGAAACTAGATGCTTTCGATTCTAGATGCTTACGCAGTATCTTAGGTATTAGGTGGTTTAACTTTGTAACTAATGATGAGGTTAGGCAAAGGAGTCTGTAACCTCCTTTAAGCAGCATATTGTGCAGAGAGAAACTCCGCTGGTTTGGCCATGTTGCCCGTATGGATAATTATAGATTGGCGAATAGGGTTATGAACAGTGTGCCTAGAGGCCTCAGAAGGAGGGGGAGACCTAGGATGCGGTGGGCAGACAATGTCAAACAGGACCTTGTTAGAATTGGTGTGCAGTGGCCGGATGCAACAGATGAGCTCAGGACAGATATGCTTGGAGAATTAAACTGCACTGACCTCCGTAGCCTGTGGCTGCTTGAGGATGATGATTTTTATTGAAAACTTTTACATTTGAATCATCCCAATTTTTGACAATATATGTTAACAAATGGTAAATATATAATTTTCGGACTTGTAAAATTTGTAAAGAAGTATAATAATTTTGGATGCTATCAAACTTTCGTTTCTTGAGCATGCACCTCAATGCATAATTTTGAAGATTCTGACTAGGTCTCAAATTTGATTCATAAAGGCCACCCCATGAAATAATAAAAAAAAAAATAAATACCCTCTCAAGCAGCTGCTTGCCACAGAGGTCTGACAGGAGCCTGTCAGTTTATATGCTACAATAGAAGGTCTGAGAGGATGGCAGGACCTCAGCAGAAAAATGACACAAACAGCCATGCCTTACCCGGGGCTCGAACCCAGGTCCCATAGATCAGTAGCCAAGCGCGCTAACCACTCGGCCACGGGACGGCCGGTATGAAATAATACCATATTCCAAATAAGATTTTATCCACGAATTGTAAATTATTTTTAACATGGATTAATTCAAAAAACTTCTAATAAAATATATTCTTGAAATCATGATATTCAAGCTTTTTACTATGTTTTTTACATGCAACTTCCATGTAAGGTTACTATCGATAAATATTCCCAGATATCTAAAACCATCAACACCCTGTATAACTGGACAAAAACATGACCAATTTTGACAGTTTATATCATGATAAATTAACTTATTGTATAGTTCATCAATAGACTTATTTTTTAGTCTAAAATTTATATATTTTGATTTGTTGACATTTAAAATTAGCATATTTTTCAAAAACCAATTATTTATTTCTTTTAAATCCTCATTTATTTTTATAACAATATTATCAATGTTGCCAAGGTAAACCATTGCAATATCATCTGCAAATACAATGTTAATCTCGTTCAATGGTAAATCACATAGGTCATTAAAAAATATTAAAAATAATATTGGTTCAAGAACTGAACCCTGTGGGACCCCAAAATTAACATAATGATAACATTAAAACGTCTTTAAAAAGACTCATTAAACTCAAATTCAAGTTAACATTAAAATCATAGACATCAACACTAAAATCCAATAGGGAACCCCCCCCCCCCCTTTTCACATTGTCAGCGCAACATGTTTCGTCCCTGCACCAGCGGGACTTCATCTGGCACTATACCACCTGATGTTAAGGCTTTAAATAGTAATCTCCCTCCATTGGTAAGTTTTAATTTCATCATGTTGCTCATGCAGCAGAAGGTTCCACGCTGCCAGAAAGGGTGGAATCTCCATATTGCATAAGTGCTCTTTATGTAAATTAATCAAAATATTTTCGATACCATTGCAATTGATATTTATTTGGTGGTGCTGCTATAGCCTTATAGGTTAAATTTTCTACTTGCATTTGATTTTGAAGTATTGTTTGCACTGTATTAATTTTTTTATTTTTTATATCCTGTTGGTGCTCTAATATATGTTGTTCATATGTCCTGTATGTTTTCCCTATATATTGATTCCCCAATTTATTTTCAGCATCCGGTATTACTACATTATACACCCCTCCTGTTCGAATATGTTTATCTCTATCATTAATAATTAATTTTTTGATTGTATTAGTTACCATGTGTGGCATTTTTAATTCATACTTATTTAAGGTATTTTTTATAGTTTTAGATATACTTGAAATATAAAGAAAACTGACAAATGAATAAATTCCAGTATTTCTGAGAATACATAAAATGCAACGATTAGTAATCAATGCATGAATACATATTGATTACTGATTACTAATTATTAGCAATCAGGTTCAGATCTAGAAACATTTTGATGGGGCAATAGACTGGATTTTCACTGCAGTATAACTTTTCCCCCTTTTTACAAGTCTTTAAAATTTTCTTAAAAAAAGGAATGAAATATGCATAAGTTTCATAATTTTCCCCCTCTATTACCCTTATTAAAATTCTGAAAGGGGGGGCATGCACCCCCCTTCAGATCTCGCCCTGAGAGCAATAATATAAAAGCTCCTTGAAAATTTTAAAACCACGAGAAAAATATTTTCAAAAAGGAAATAAAAAGAATGGATCAAAAAGCAGCAGAGTTGGCAGATATTACACAGTGACAATCAAAAATGAAGGTTTATAAATTCTTAAGAAATCTGAATAGCAGTGAAACACAAAAGTTATAATGGATAATTATCGAAAGTCCAATAGATAGTCTATAGATAGATAATCCAATAGATAAATAATTCTTGGAAATGAAATAAATCCATAGAAATGAAAACTAAGATTTAATTATAAAAAGAAATACACCACCACTTTTTAAGAAGGGAATAGGAATGTTAAGCCATGGCCCCATGTGCAGGAGAGCCATACCCTGTGCATGTTAGAAAGCATGCTGGATGGCCTTGATGGGAGGCTATCATCTGTCTCCCAACAGCTATCCAGTGGGTCCCCTCCCCCAAACTTCTCTTAGTCCTCGGGGTCCTTTGACCTTTCCATTTATGCTATTGTGTGTAAAAAAGTGCCACTTAGAGGTAAAACAACCCAACCTTTATGTCTTGCTATTAGCCCCACATATGAGGCCTGTCAAAGTTCCTCCAGAAAAGACATGGAGTGACATGTTACCCCAGACAAGTAAACCACCACCTCTATAATGGTGCATTTTTCTCAGGTCATCCCAAGCTGTTGTAAGTGATGGTCGATGCTGCACATATGGATCTGTTTCCTGCCTCTTGGTACCTTCTCCACAGACTTAACACCACGGATTGGTGCACACCTATTGTCCAGGCAACATTAATTTGGCCTGATTCCAACATCTCGATAGCCCGACCATGTGTAATGACATCCATATGCTTTTTTACCTGACATATTGTTACAGCAACAAATCAGCTTAAACACAAACAGAATGTGCTGGCGACAAGAAATTAAGTTTTCCACACCTATCCCATTATTTATACCATTAGAAGTTTGCAGGTCTCATCTCTTATATAAATTATATGTGATCACATATTATTGTATCATTACTCCCACATTTGCTAGGGTGGCTCAGTTGGTAGCTGAGTGAGGTTCATAATCTATAGTTTCCAGGTTCAAATCGCACCTGGGTCAGAGTTGATTCATCTCTGCAAAATTCCCTACCCTTCTCTCGGTCAGTAGGGGACACCAATGGGCTTGAAAAGGGTGCTGTCCATTGGACGGGACATTAAGCTGTGGTTCCATGTGTGGGACAGCCATACCCTGTGCACATTAAAAAACATGCAGGATAGCCCTGATAGGAGGCTACCATTTGTCTCCCAACAGCTGTCCAGTGCATACTCTCCCCCAGCCACAGCTCCCTGTGATCTGGCCATTTAGCTCATTGTGTGCAAAAAAAAGGGCAGCTCAGAGGTAAAACAACCCAACCCATATTTACTTGTGCCCGCTATTATCTGCAAATACTTTTGGTTGCCAGTTTTGTCGATTATTTGCCCAATATAACCCATTTTGTCAACTATGCTTAACTACTGGACACCAGTATACTATCTCAAATTGTTTTTTTATAATCTATGTACAAGTTATCAATAGCTTTTGTATTAATATTTTATTAAAAATTTTAATATTTAAACAATTTTAATTCATAGGGAAGAATGATGCTCCCTGCAGTGATATAATATTAGTAATTCTTTACTACTAGCACAAAATATAGTAACTTTGTCACCTCCTTTCCTTTCAATTAGTTTTACACACTTATCATCTTCTCTGGGACAGGTAATAGCATGGTGAATACGCCAATCTACATAAAATTCTTCACATCCTGGTTGTGAGCTAACACAACTATAACACCATAGTTCACATATACCTGAAATTTAGAAGAAAAAGGTAATCAATTACTAATTTTATTTTAAAGAAATATATCTCTTATTTCCTAACTTGGAATTACCAAAATTCTAAAGAAACATTATTTGAAAACAGTGATGAGATTTCTAAGACACACTGAAGAATTTTGCAAAACAATACTACTGTTTATATGTCAGATGTTCTAATTACAAGTGCTATGATACTAAGCCTCTTTCAAAGTAAAATGGGCTAGATCAATTTCTTGATTGATAGCATTTATTTTTAAGAAATTAGGTTGTTGTTTTACCTCTGAAATGCACTTCTTTTTCACACAATGGGTTGGTTGTTTTAGGTTTTATTTATAATAAGAGACACCAATATCCTCAAAAGCAACATACAAAGAGCAAAAAAAAAAATCCAGGTATAAAACAAAGATGCGGGTTCGATTCCCGCTGTGGCGGCGATGAATTTTTTTCAGAATCTATTAATATACATCGGTTTCCATAAATTAAGGAAAATCCCTATATTAAGTCAATGGGAAGCTAATGTCAAAGTTTTATAACTTCTAAAATAAGTTTTTTGTTTCGAAAAATGTGGTTGCAGATAAAGATCTCAATCAAATAAATCAATATCTCGATTTTCAACAATATTTGTTCAGTATTTAGCGATAATGCCAGCCACAAAAATTGACTTCAAAAGTTAATTAACACTTAGTAATAAGTATTGTATCAAAGTGTTTAATAAAATAAGTTTGAATTTTAGAACTTTGTGCAAAGAAATCTTTCTTTATTCTTCAGTTTTGTAAAAATTTCTTAAGACTGGCATTGCTGTTGTTAAATATTCAAACTTCCATAACTCATCAAATACTGAAAGAATATTGTTGAAAATCGAGATATTGATTTATTTGATTGAGTTATTTATCTGCAATCACATTTTTCAAAACAAAAAAATTCATTTTAGAAGTTATAGAGCTTTGTTATTAGCTTCCTATTGACTAAACATAGGGATTTTCCTTAATTTATGGAAACCAGTGTACAATCAAAATTATAAACACAGTGTGAAAAATTAAGATTAAAATTACTCAATAAACATTATAGGTATTAATTATAGAGCTAGTAGTATTTAAAATATAAATAACTAAAACTTCTCTGTCATTAAGCAATAAAATTTTGGAGTACTAAATTGCACAGTCTGGTTGGACCTCCATAGCCCATGGCTGCTTAAGGATGATGAAGCCCAACTTTTATGCTATCCAGCGAATATTACAGAGCACTGTCCTAGATCAGAAAAACTTCTGAATTTGCTCCTGAAAACGTTTTAATATGCAAATGGTTTGACGGATAAACTCTAAAATTTTATTGCTCAATGAAAGAAAACTTTCAGTTATTCCGATTATTTTTTGAAAAAGAAGTTTTATTGTGTTTTTAGAGTATTCTTAACACCATTGCAATGTTCGTAGCAGTGTGTTTTTTTTGGCTATGCCATGCACTCAATCACCATTTGCAGAAGGTGGAATTTCTAATTAAGTGTAAGAAGCACAATTTAACCCTTATGAGCATACAACTCAAAAGGAAAGTTCCTTTTGAGTTGTATGCTCATAAGTTGATTTCTTTTTCTATTTGAGTATCTATTTGAGTATGATATTTTGAGGTGCTTCTTTTTCTTCCTTTTAAATCAATCATTTACATGGCTGAAATTAAACTACTTCAGAAATTAATTAGAAACACACTCATCAAGATCCAAGGAAAAAGAAAAAGTAATTTACAGGGAATACATGAAACTTACAAAGAACTACATTCAATAACAGAAAAATGGCTTTCAAAGCATATTACAAATCTTAGTAATAAGTTTCACAGTTTGTTAAAATCTTCTATCTTCCAGACAAATGGAAAGCAGCCACAGACTCAACCTGTTCTGTTCCTAAACTTGGTTGACATCTAAATAACTGAAGAGATAGCCAAAATTTTGCACCAAGAACCTAAACTTGCATTCCCCAACCCACCAAAATTTACATAATCTGTTACCAAACATCAAATTTATCAATCTCAAACCAGCTATCAAAAAAGATAACCATTGATTTTAAAATATACAGAACCTTGGCATCCAATTTAATAACAGCCCACTGAAAGAGATGTCACAATTTTGAGGTACATGAAACAAAACTCTAACATAAAAATACTCTTAGCAGATAAAATGCAAACTGGTAATAATTAGTACTGGCAAGTTTATTAATAAAATAAAAAACACATTTGAAAAATTAAAAGTGGAACCAACAACTCATGATGCAATTTCCAACATGCTGCATTAATTAGCAAAAATTAGAGATGACTCATTCCTACACAATGTTTAGCTAAAGATGCTAAACCACCAAAGTATCCTGTGTCCTTAAAATAAAAATGCATAAATCTGGATATCCCTTTCACTCACTGGTATGGAAACACCACTTTCCAACATCTTACTTAATAACATTAAAATGAAAAAGAATTCTCAGTCCCCAATTAACTTGAAACTGCAAAAGCACCAGCTCCCATGAGGAACAATATACACTGCAGACTTTTCCTTGTTGTACAACTAAAGACACTCTCTCAGGAACACAGTAGAAGCCCATGCAGGTATGACTAATTAGCTTGAACTTCAATTCACTGATGTAGATTAACAATTACTCCATTGGTTGTCAATGAGATGATTTTCCACAATACCAAGACTAGTACAGCACCTACAGTGTTTACAGAGTGATTTTAATCTTAATTTAAACAAAACAATAGTATAATAAATAAAAC
This sequence comes from Ryuthela nishihirai, assembly GCA_038380435.1. Taxonomy (NCBI): domain Eukaryota; kingdom Metazoa; phylum Arthropoda; class Arachnida; order Araneae; family Heptathelidae; genus Ryuthela; species Ryuthela nishihirai. Next base: position 32,456,577 of record JAWZYU010000022.1, read on the forward strand.
ATTCAAACATACTTGATGGTTAAAATGGTGCAACAAATCTTTCCCATAAGTTTGCTCTCCCCATTAATGAAATGAATGTACAATAAAAGAATGACCTATGTGGAGCTCAGCAAGTATAAATTTCTCTTTTCAATTTTTGCGAAGAGATGCCTATGTTGTAAGTTCACCATGAACTTAAAATGCCTTTAGCCTTGAACCTGCCACAATTTGACATCAAGGCTCTAGGAGTTTGTAAGTTGCTCAGATCAAGATCTTTGTCGCTGTGTTCAGAATTTCATGGAAAAACACTGCGGAAAGTCCAGTTAACTAACTGCCAGCAGAGAGCCATTCAGGGATATGACTGACTTGGCAGCAGCATCTGCTAATTCATGCTGACACAACTGGGCACACAACAGAAGAGGTTTGGGGTTTTATGGTGCATTGGCAGCTAAGGCCATAATGTGCCAAGTGACACAAAGGGTAAAAGACACAGAAACCCACAACCAAAGTTAAAATTCGAGACAGTAAAGGACAAAACCAATAAATACAAACATAGATGATAATCACAGCATTACCTGCTGCACTTTTGACGTTGATAAATCAATAAATATTTTGCGGGTCTGTGAAAATTTTTTCTGCTAAATATTTATTGATTTATCAATAAATACAAAGATATAAATGGTAAAATCAACACAGGTGTAAAAAAACCCAGGTTATATAGTATATAAAAGACAAAGCCATAAAATTACTGCCATAAAATTTGTTAAAATAGCCAGTAAAATGAAAAAAAAAAAATCAAAGACAGTAGGTATAAAGGAGTCATTAGATAAAAGATGTCCACGCATAAGGGGCTCGGACATAAAATCATGAAAGGTAAAATAAAATTGAGATTAAAATATGCTAAAGGTTAAAATGGTGTCACAAAACTTGCACTTAGATTCATCAGCTGTCTAAAGAAGAAAGGAATGAGTGATAAATGAATGATCTGAACAGAGCATGCACGGAGAGGCTACCAACGTGCTTTGCTGCTTGCACTGAAGTGCGACTTCGTAACTCCAACTACCATTCAGCTGCTGTTGATAAAAGTTCATATCTTTTTTTACAAACAAGCAAACAAAAAAAGCCCAATTTTAATAAGAAAAAAATTTAGCAGTACAAATGTTGAGTGATAGATAGAGTGACCAGATTTTGATGAGTAAAAACCAGGACAGTTGCTAACTCTTCCAGGGTCAAAGACATCCATAGACATTTTTTGTAGAGCATGTGCAACTTTTAATTGCCATTTGAAAATTTTCTTACATAGATCTTTTAAAAATATTTAATTCAAGCTTGAAAAATAATATTTACTTTTTTCATTTGATGCATATTTTATTAAACAATATGAATAATTCGATAAAGACATCCGATTGCCATATTTTAGAAGCGCTATATGGTATTACTGATTTGTTTGTTAACGTTACTCTGTATTGAAGCATCACCTGATTCAAGCTCAGAAGTTTGATTTGAACTATTATCAATATATTTTTCTTTAAATTTTCGAAAATCTAAAAATTAACAAAACACTATTTTGAAAAATGGAAGATTTTGGAAATAATTATGAAGTACACACTTCTGTTTTTTCCCCCCATTTTTCTATTTTCTGACTTAAACCTATTTCACTATTACTAGACTTATTATCATTTATCCTAGCATTCTATGCATCTTTCCTACCCTTCAAATCAAAATAGAAAGTAAAAATAAGCTTTCATATGTTTCAATGCCCAGCATCGCTATAGGAGGAAGTAGCAGGTGTTCTAATTGCTTGCTCACACGTGCAAATATGGGGAGAGCCAGCCGTTTGCTAAGTGACTCCATGTCATGTTGTTTATAAAATAAATATAATTAAATACCCCCTCAAGCAGCTGCTTGTCATAGAGGTCTGATAGGAGCCTGTCAGTTTATATGCCACAGTAGAAGGTCTGAGAGGATGGCAGGTCCTCAGCAGAAAAACGACACATACATACATGCCTTACCCAGGGCTCGAACCCAGGTCCCTTAGATTTGCAGGTAAGCACGCTAACCACTCGGCCACGGGATGGCTCATGTTGTTTACATAGATTAAATGGATATACACTTCCTTCATATAGTTAATATTTTATTTCCTTTAATAATTAAACCTTAGTTTTCATTTCTGTGGATTTTATTTCTCTAAGTTATTGATTTTTTGTCTGATTGATAATCAGAGTTATTCTACATTGATTGGTTGGGTTACAACTTTTTGCTGTGGATATTTTAACATTGCATTAGCTTATATGCTATTTTTAACTTTATTATTTCTTTGTTTTCCAGTAAAATATTCAATTTTGTATCATTTGCTGAAAATAAATAAGGTATTGGATACGGAAGCAAAAAGAATTTCCTTGGCATGGAAATCAGCCCTCATGTGGTAGGGGTACTGATATAGATTTCGATTATAAATTCGTTAAAAAAAAATTAAAAAATGTAATATGGTTTTGAAAAACATTGAACTGAAAATTTTGAAATGTGATAAAAAAGTGATGTGGTCGAGTATATAAAAAATTAAAACTGACATATGTTGTACATTATGCTAGACAAAAACATTGTACAAAATGTGGAGTATGATCATTTCCTTGCTAATGAGTAAAAAAAAAATTGAAATTTTACTAATGTCATGGGTTAATGATGCACTTCAGGGAACTGCATTGATGCTCTTGTGCCTGCGCACTACATGGAGAGGCTACCGACCTGGCTACCGGCGTGCTTTGCTGCTTGCACTCAAACACGACTTTGTAACTTCCATTACCATTCGGCTGCTACTCACAGCTATAATGCTGCATCTCCTTTGGTAAAGATGAGCAATTGATAAAGCCAAGTTTTTGAAGGAACAAAGTTAGGAATACAAATGTTGAATGTAGTGAGCAGTGATGAAGCATGACATTCTGAATAGGGGAAGCAACTAACAAAAGCACTACTGCAACTAAATTTAGCACAGTTCTGCTACTCTCTGCTTCTGAATCATGGAACCAGAATGCTGTTCCACTACATAATGTTTCCGAATCACTGAAATGGAACACCGTTCCACTACTATACAGGGTGATTCAGACTCTTGAGCGAAACTTTAAGTGGTGATAGAACACACCTAAACAAGCACTTTTTGTCATACAATGCATGGTCGGAACTCAAGCGGTGAAGCGCTAGGGGTTAGCAGTTACTGTGTCAGAAAATGAAGAAACATAAGAATGACAGAAGAGGTTTGAAACAATTGCAGAAATTACAGAACAGAAAGTACAGAATTTTATTGAACAAATTACAGAAACTGCTCATAAGAGCAACCGCCAACATTAATGCAGGCTTCACACCTTTGACGTAGTGATCGGCGTATATGGGCGAAAACACCAGGCATTTCTCGTACAGCGGCAGCAGCAATAGAAATCCTGGCAACAAGGTCCTCATTGGAATCGATGGGGCTATCGTAGATGAGGCTTTTCATATGGCCCCATAGGAAAAAGTCCAGACATGAGAGATCAGGCGATCATGGCGGCCAAGCGATGGGACCATACTGACCAATCCATCATCCTGGAAATGTTGCATCCAAAGCATTCCGCACATCCATGCTGAAATGGGGTGGTGCTCCATTGTGTTGGAACCACATACGTGTTTGAATATTTGATGAAACAGGATTCAGTAATTCTGGCAAGACTTCTTGTAAAAATACGAGGTATGTTCTCCTTTTCAGTCGGGCTGGCAAAAGGTATGGGCCAATCAAATGGTCATGGAGGATTCCAGCCCAAACATTTATGGAGAAATGCCGCTGGTACGAATGTGGACGTATGGCGTGTGGATTACTGGTGGCCCACACAAGAATTGTGGGTATTAAAAATGCTCTCATGTGTAGAGGTGCATTCGTCAGTGAATAAGACATGTGCATCAAAGTGTGCACCCTCTGTGCATGGTAGGGGTGTAATCGTTCATCTCATAGAACTCACCACACCATCAATTGGGGCACACTTATGGCATGGGAAATTGTGTGCTACATTCGGGACAATCTCCAAACCTATATAGAATTTCCTCTGTAACAAGTGGCGTCCTCACACTCCTTGCACGCCCTGTATCCTGCAAGCTGCTGACAAAGGAGCCCATTTCGCACAGATACCAGTGAAATCGCTGAAAGGTTTTACGATCAGGCACGCGTCTGGTCGGAAAGCGCTCCCGGTACAGTCTTTGGTCTTCCCTCGCATTCCCGTCCGCAGCTCCGTACGTGAAATGCACGTCTGCCTTCTCCTGATTCGTGAAACAATCCATCCGTTCTGCAATCCACGGTAGAAATGAAGAGTGCAAAAACCAGCGCCTATAAGTGCTCACTGGAAAGCGCCTTCTAGCGCTTCACCGCTTGAGTTCCGATCATGCATTATATGACAAAAAGTGCTTGTTTAGGTGTGTTCTATCACCCCTTAAAGTTTGGCCCAAGAGTTTTGAATCACCCTGTATAATTTCGAATCACTGAACTGGAACAGCATTCCAGTAATTGATGTTTCTGAATTATTGAGTGGGCTGTTTTACCTCTGGGTCACTTTTTTGAACATAATCGGTTAAATGGCCAAGTCACAAGGACTCCAAGGGATCAGAGAAGGATGGGGATTCACTGCAACAGCTGTTGGGAGACAGATGGTAGCCTCCCGTTAAGGCCATCAAGTGTGTTCTTTAACGTGTACAGGGTATGCCTCTCCAGCACACAGGCCACGGCATAGCGTCCCATCTGTCGGAAACAGCATTTCCAAGGCCATCAGTGTCCTCTACTGACCATGGGCAGGGTGGGGAATTTTGCGGAGATAAATCTCAATGCTAACCCAGCTGGGAACTGCAGATTATGAGCCTGGTGCACTACCTGCTGAGCCATCCCCATCAAATCGTTGAGTGAAAGTAGTTCTATATTTTTAAAATCAAATGTTAGTAGTATATGTACAGTCTAATAGCAAAGTAGGGGTGGAGGTTGAGAGTGCAATTTCCCCCATCATTGATACCATATTCTCATCACTATGGCAGCATTCCATCCAACACGAGCACTGATGTCTTGGTATGATAATCTGCCTTCCTGTAATCCCACAATTCTCCCTCGATCAAAGTCGAAAACCTGGTTGTATGAATGTCGTGTTCTTCAACGGGGCATACTTGATCTTTTAGTGCACAAGAACTGTGAGAAAACTCAATTCCAGTGCTTTACACAAGCTCTTTGTAATTTCCTCTTATACCACTTCCAGGGCACATTACTGTCACACATGATGTGCATAAGTGCTGCACTTTGAATTATTTACATGTTCTCCCATGTGCTACCCATCTTGCATATTTTGGGACAATCTGATGAGTTCTTCCTGGTGTTGCACTTTTAATGGCCAGTAGTGTAATAAAACAAGCTACAATTTTTTAACGTTCATTCCACCTCAAATCAACCAAAATTTTGAAAACAGTCATCATAGATTTCAATGATATTTGGCATAAATGTTAGTACACATAAGATGTCTAATTGTCCAAAATATTTTGAGTCAAAACAGTTTTTGTAAAGAGTTATAATCGTTTAACATAAAGGAAAACATAAGGGAAAATATACAAATTGCGATTGTGGCTAAAGGTTTTTCTTTTTTTACTATGGTAGATGAGAAGACCACACTTGGTGTAGTGATGTAGATTTGCCGTATTAATTCATCAAAAAAATCAAATTCGTAAAATTTAATAGTTTAGAAAAAAATTAAAAAAGCTTAAAATTTTAAAACATGGAAAAAAGTGATGTGGCCCCCATATATAAAAATTTAAAACTGACATATGTTATACATTATACTCCATAGAAACGTATGAAATTTGGAGTATGGGCATTTCTTTGATAATGAGAAAAAAAATATTGAATTTGTACCAATGTTATCACTAATGATGCACTTCAGGAGACTGCACTGATGCTCTTGCGCATGCGAACGGAGAGGCTACTGATGTGTTTTTATTGTTGGCCAAGGTTTTACTACTTCGAGGTCGACGTTGCTGCTTGCACTCAAGCGTGACTTTGTAACTCCAACCACTCCAACAAAGCATTCGGCTGCTACTTACAGCTATAATGCTGCTATTGATAAAAGTTCACATCCTTTTTTAAAGATGAACAAATGAAAAAGCCCAATATTTAGAGGGAACAAATCTAACAATACAAATGTTGAGTGATACATAGGATGACCAGATTGTGATTGGTCAAAACTGCGACATGTTATTAAATGTTCCGACTTTAGTTCGTATAACTTGAAAACGGTAAATTCTGTTTTATTTTTGATCAGTTGTTCTATAATAATAATTAATGAAGTGCTTAATGGGTTAATGTAGTCCTAAGATGTTCCTTCGAATTTAATGAGTAGAAAAATTTGCGCATATGCAAGTTTCAATTTAGTTCATTTTAACGAATTTATTTGCTGATGAAATGTTATCATAAAATACGTTGATAATAAAGAATTTAGTCATAATAATTAGAATATTTAATCATTTAAACTGAAAAGGGCAAGTTACCGACATAGTGATAAAAATAATTGGCTTTATATTTTAATATATCAGTTTCTATTATTGGATTAAACCATCCTGAGCCTGCTTATGCCTTGCACAGTTCTTCAGATAATATCAGCAAAGAAATATTTTTCTTCAAAGACTAAAAAAAAATGAAAGTAATCATGACTACACCATCAGTTTTCACGTTTCAGAGTAATTTTTTTCCCTGAATTATCATAGAACATTTGACTAAAAATAAAGCATAATTTACTGTTTTCAAGTTATATGAACTGAAGTCGGAACATTTAATAACATGCCGAGGTTTCTAGCGATTGCAATCTGGTCACCCTAAGTATCATTCAACATTTGATTGTTAAATTTGTTCCCTCTAAATATTGGGCTTTTTCGCTTGCTTGTCTGTAAAAAAGGATGTGAACTTTTATTAATAGCAGCATTATAGCTGTAAATAGCAGCCGAATAATTTGTTGGAGTGGTTGGAGTTACAAAGTCGCGCTTGAGCACAAGCAGCAATGTTGGCCTCGAAGCAGTAAACCAGTGTTGGAAAACGTTATTGTAATGTAACGAAATAATTTTTGAATAACATTATGAATAACAATAACTAAATTTCGAAATATTTATAACGATAAAACGTAACAAATAACAGAAAGAATTATTTCCACAGTTTGTGTTTTGATACATTTCAGAATTTTCTTTATAAGATATACTTAGAAACTTGTGGGAAACAGATGTAAAATTTACCTTTATGATCAATGAACAAAGCCAATCATTGGAACATTGCAAAAGTATTTGGGAATTAGCTGTCTTAGCCACCTTCGGAAGGAGAGAAAGTGCTTTGTGATAGCCAGCTGCAGCAGAAAAGAGAGGGAGTCTGCATTCATGCAGAAGGTATTTCAGTGGTGATTTCACTCACCCCTGGGGATTTAAACAGTTTTAATTTAGAGATAGCCAAAGTGACTTCAGAAAGTGATATAGGGCCATCATTTAAAGCCAGTACTGCATCTATCCTTATTACAATAGGAGTAGAAACAAAGGAAAATATTTTTCCCTACTTGAAAAATCAAGAAAAAGCATTGCAAAGAATTATTCTAATAGTACTCAGGTATCTACAGGGAGAGTTTTTCTATGCTTAAATGAATTCTCTCTAAAAAAAATAATTATGATTTAAAATTATTAGAAGACATTTTTCTTATAATGATGAATAAACAGTAGAACAACATGGATTATGTTATATCAATATTTTTCAATGAATATTTTTTTTTAATTTTCACCGACTGTGTTATAATGTTAAAATTTCCTCGAATCATTTTAGCAACTAGTTTTAAAAATATTAATATGTGCACAAAAATATTATAGTGCTAAGAATTACAATTGGATACTTATGCTTAAGATTTTTATTAATAATGCTCCATTTTATTCTCAACAATTCCTAGATATACTATATTAATATATAATACTCTAGAATTATTGAAGGAATTATATATGTACCATATATAATTTCTTCAGTCAAGGACATATCCTGGGAGTGGAGGATTCACCCCCTTCCCCGAAAATCCACTCATCGTACACTAATCTCAAACTTGTCTACCTGCTTTGAAATCCAAAACAGGTGTCTTTGCATAATTTTCATTTTAGCCCCGTTTTATGTCTGACACTAAAAGTTGATATAAAAAAATTAATTATAAATATTTATTCCATATATTATAGAATATCATGTTAATCTTTCCTGTCCTGTGGATTATTTTAGAAATTAGAACACTCTACTCAAGTCTTATTCTCAGACTGACCCCCCGCCCCCAAACTAAATTTTTGGATTCCCCTCGAAACCTCCCTGATGCTAAATTCACAAGAGGGGACCCTGAAACTAAATTTTGGTACGTACCTGTCTTCAGTAGTTTCAATTGTATGCTTTATATACATTATTAGAATACATAGAATGATATAATCCAATTTATTCATAACTGGGTCCCCTAATTGCTATTTTTATTTCATTTACCACCGTCCCGTGGCCGAGTGGTTAGCACACTTGGCTACTGATCTAAGGGACCTGGGTTCGAGCTACGGGTAAGGCATGGATGTATGTCTCATTTTTCTGCTGAGGTCCTGCCATCCTCTCAGACCTTCTACTTTGGCATATAAACTGACAGGCTCCTGTCAGACCTCTGTGGCATGCAGCTGCTTGAGGGGGTATTTAATTTTTAATTTTAATCATTCTTAAATCACAAATTTTAAGAATCAAAATCAAGTAACCACAACAATTCTATTTACATGTATGTATTTATTTCGGTATTAATAATTGTCATTAATATTGATGTGACAATAAGTGGATTGATTAAATTGAGGCAAACTGTAAGATGATGCAACTGCATACATATATAATAAAAATGACAATATATATTTCATTATTTTGCATTTGTATTAAAAATATTTTGAAATAACTTTAACATAACGTTATAATGAAATTTACATTTTGCTGTAATGAAAAACGTAACTAAAAACAATACTCAAGATTTTGGCTGTAACAAAACGTTTTCCATTTTGTTTGCCAACACTGCAGTAAACACATCGGTAGCCTCTCCATGCGCAAGAGCGTCTGACTTGCGTATGCGTACGGAGACTGGGGTATCCTTCTGGTGTTCACTGTGGAGATGCAACAGGAAAGGCAACATGTGGTCATCCAGTAGCTCCATATAGCCCTTCTGGTTCATATACGACATTACTGCAACCAAAAGACCCATTTTCTTGTATGTGAAACAGCCCCAGAACGTCACATAGCCTCCTTCAGCTTGAACAGAACCTTGCACATAGTCCACATGGATGGCTTCATGCGGCTTACGATGTACCCATCACCTCGCATCATTCGAATACAAGCAAAAACGTGACTCATCCAACCACATTACATGCTTCCAAGAGTCAACAGTCGTCTTTGCGGCACTATGCCTATAGTAGCCGTGCAGCTTTGTGCAGAGCTGTTAACATGGATCTCTTTCATGGTACTCTGCTCCAGATATCCATGACATGCAGTTCCCTTCGGAGTGTTCATTCAGAAACAGCTTGTTGTAGGCCTGCATTAACTGACTGGAGCAATTCCTGCCTCGTAGAGTGGTTTGCCCTAACAGTGCGTGACACACACTGTGACGGTCCCTATTGGTGAGCACAGTCTTTCTGCTGCAGTTCTTGCGATGATTAGCGGTGGACTGTGATGTACATCACTGCTGGAAGACCCTTTGGACAGTATGTTTCGACACACCTGCAAAGGCAGCAACTTCTTGTACACTATGCCCTATGGCTCGGCCAAATGCAATAACAACTTTTTGCCACTCATTCACATCTTTGGCATGACCCATGTTTCACGGAGCGATTAACACACATGTAGCACACAATCACTTCTTGTCACTGTATGAAACTCGTAGTGCATGGCACAGCTATTTGTAGGATGCGTTTATTACTGGTGCGACCTCTGTTGCTGTCAAACAGACGTAACCCTTACAGCAGATGACTAATTTTTTGTCTGGTGTGCTTAATATATTATATATTCCAATACTATATAAGTATTTGGCCACCCCTCAAGAATTCCATTAATGGAGCAATCCATATAATATCTTTTTTCTCTGTAATTAATATGACTGAAAAATTATTAATATTTTTCTAGAAATGTAGCAGCTAATGTCCGAAAGTACTTTAGCATTACATTTCCTCTAGAAAAATATTAATACTCTTTAATCCTTCCAGTGCCCACATTGTCTGTATACATTTGGAGAATCTGAATTGAGATGCCAAGGACATCTGTATACAATTTTAGCACAACAAAAAAAAAATTATTTTAAAAAAATAAATATTGCAATTGTAATTTTTTTATATACATATCTTATAAAAATATATAATTCAGGCTTCAAAAATAATAATTTGTTTTTTTTAATTTGATGCATTTTTATTAAATTACAATATAAATAATTTTATAAAGCCATCTGATTGCCATTTCTTAGAAGCATTAAATGGTATTGCTGATTTCCTTGTTAATATTCCTATTTGCTGAAGCAACCTTCTGATTTAAGCTCACAAGTTTGATTTGAACTATTATCAACAAATATTTCCTTCAATTTTCGAAAATCTCCTAAAAATTAGCAAAAAAACTGCTATTTTTTAAACAATAGATTTTGGAAGTAATTACAAAATATGTACCATTATTTTTTTCCCCGTTTCACACACTTTGCTGTCATAAACCTATTTCAGTATTCCCAAGTTATTTTTATCATTTTTTCCAGCATTCTATGCATCTTTCCCACCTTCAAAATCAAACTGGAAATAAACACATCCTTCTTAGAAATTCTGGTTGGAGTTGCATTAAATAAGTTATGTTTGACCGAGGCAAACAAGACGCAGGTGGCTGACACATGAAATCTCTGTTGCGTGTGCTATGTGTTTTGGTCCAGCATATTGGATACCCTTTGTAAAGTTATTTTTTATATATTTAAACTTTAGTTTTTATTTCAGTAGATTTATTTTCGGAAATTAGCGATTTTTTTGGCCGATCAATTAAATATTGATGTTTTTTATAGTTATGCTACATCGTATGGCTGGCTTACAACTTGTTGTTGTGGATATTTTAATATTGCATTAGGCTATATGTTAATTTTTATTTTATTATTTATTACTTTTCCAGTAAAACTTTGAGAATTATTTTCTGAAAATAAATGGTCTTGGATATGGAAGCAAATTAATTTCTATAGATTTATTTCCATTAGTTAGTGATCATTCGATCAGCTGATTTATCGATCTTTCCCAGTTATGCTAGATCAGAGACCAGCTTAAAAGTTGTTGCAGATATTTTAACATCCCATTAGGTTTATGTAATTCTTATTTTATTATTTCTTGTTTTTTTTTTGGTAAAAAAAATTTGAGCTTGTACCATGTTTTGAAAATGAATGTCTTGGATACGGAAGCAAAATAGATTTTCCTTGCTAAGGGAAATCAGCAGTTGTGTGGGAAGGTGATTTCAGAAGGGCTGGTGCTTTGGTACACAAACCTTTCTGTACTTAGCCAAGATCACCGAACTTCAACATCCAAAGAAAAAATTCATAATGTTTAGCAAAAAACAGCAGCCAAGGAAGTTTTTTTCCATTTCATAACCAGTTCAGAAAATTTCGTAAACGTGAGAAGTGCAAGTCAGGTTGCATAACACTGGCCGTGTTTAAAATATACAATATTGAAAGATTCATCAAAAGAAATAAAAATTATATTTCAGGTTGAATATTATATTATTCGGAGGAAATTTCCTTTCGATAAATATATAATTTAACCATAGATGATAATCACAGCGTTACCTGCTGCTCTTTTGGCATTGATATATCTATAAATCTTTTGCGGAAAAAATTTTCGCTGACATACATACAGGATATGAACCCGCATTGCTTCCAGTAACATGACAGAGTATTCTCCCAGTTGAACTAATGCCAGCTCGTCTTTTTTCTGCTAATTTTAAGACTACACTCTATTGCCGAGATTTTCGGGCCAACCATTGGTGCCATTATGATCTCGGATGGCAACTATTACTTTTATAATGCACAGAGTGAGAGTTTAGTCTGAAAATTAGAGGAAAAAAGACAAGCTGGCATTGGTACAACTCCTCCTCCTCCTCGAGCAGATACAGGCTACGAAGGTCCAACTAGATCGTGCAATTTAGTTCTCCAAGCAAGTCTGTCCAGAGCGACATCTGCTGCATCTAGCCACTGCACACCAATTCTAATAAGGTCCTGTCTCACATTGTCTGCCCACCGCATCATAGGTCTCCCCCTCTTTCTGAAGCATTTAGGCACACTGTTCATAACCCTATTCGCCAATCTATAATTATCCATATGGGCAACATGTCCAAACCAACAGAGTCTCTCTCTGCACAATACGCTGCTTAGAGGAGATTGCAAACTCCTTTGCCTAACCTCATCATTAGTTACAAAGTTGAACCAACTAATGCCCAAGATACTGCATATGCATCTAGAATCAAAAGCATCTAGTTTCCTGTTATCTCGTTTACAAAGTGTCCAAGTTTCACTACCATAACTAACCCTAGAAAGAACCAAGCTATTATAGTCTAATTTTAGTCTTCTGGAGATGCATTATGCGTACGCCTATTTCTCCACACTCTCCATAGATTCTTAAAACTCCTGGCAGCAATCCCTATCCATCTGTTAATCCCATGCTACACATCACCAGTATCTGTTACATAGCTCCCAAGGTAATTAAACTGTGACACCTGCTCAAGACTGCAGCCATTCAGATGAACTGAATCACAACCTGCCTTACCAATTTTCATCACTTTAATTTTCTCTCTGTTTATAACCAACCCTACTCTAGTACCAGTTTCATCAACAGCTCGAATGAAAGAGTTTTTCTCATCAACATCATTTGCCAAAAGGGCTAAATCAACAGCATAATCTAAATCGGAAATTTTCATATCTCCAGACCATTTAAGGCCAAAATCTTTCCCTTGCAGTGAATTTCACATGACATAATCAATAACCAAACTAAAGAGAAAGCGATACAAAATGCACCCTTGTCGAACACCAGAAGCAATGTTAAACCAATTGCTACAAGAATTACCAACTCTCACACACGACTCAGTGTTATTATAGAGAGCTTTCATTATGTTAACTAACTTGTCAGGTATACCATATGATCTCACAATCAACCACAAATTATGACGATAAACAGAGTCTAAAGCCTTTTTGAAATTAGCAAAGCTAGCAACCAAACGTTTCTGAAGCTCTAAACATTTTCAAGAATCTACCTAAGTGAAAATATCTGATCTACACATCCTCTACCACTTCTCAATCCATATTGCTCATCACGCAATTGCCTGTCAACTAGATTCTTAATTCTATTAAGCACAATCATGCAAAGAACTTTCCCTGGAACAGAGAATGGGTTGATACCCTATAGTTATCACAAGAATTACGATCACCTTTTTTGAAAATATGGATAACAATAGCTCTGGTAAAATCCTTAGGAACCATGCCTTTATCATAAAAGATATTCAAAATTTCAGTCATCCAAATGGTAACCGAATCATTCCCAGCTTTAAGCATTTCCGTAGTAATTTCATCTACACCTGGGGATTTATGAAGTTGAAGTTTTGAAATAGCCAAAATAACTTCAGATATAGGGCCAACATTAAAGCCATCAATGCATCTGTCATAATTGCAAACAATGGGAGTAGAACTAACCACATTGTTTAGAACATCACTGAAATGCTCAGCCCACTAAGCCATGACAGAATCCTCACCTTCTATAACCTTACCTTGCTTATCCTTCAATCCCTGTATACCTGTCCGTTTTCTACCACACAAAACATTAACTATCCGGTACAGCTCTCTGCTGTTGTGCTGTCTAGCTGCGTCCTCGGCTTTGTCAGCTAAGCCATCAAGCCAAAAATTCTTATCAGCAGCTAACTGATCCTTTACACGTTTATTAAGCCCTCTATAATAATTTCTACTAGGACTAGTAGGGTATTGATTAAGGGCATTCCCGCAGTTCTTCCTTTCTGAAATAAGCTCAAGTGCCTTATCAGTCAACTAATTCTGCCTCCTCTGCTCCTTTTTCCCTACAATAGTACTGTTAGTATCCAAAAAAGCCTGTTTAAAATGGTCCCATTCCTCCTCAACATCAGTATTAAGCAAACCATGACTGTCATAATGACTAAGTAACCTATCATGGTAAGCTTTAGCTATAAATGGATCTTTCAGAGTTTCAGTATTAAAGGTAACATTTTTAACCTTAGCACAATACTTTTCAAGTTTCAGTTGCAAGACACTTTTAACAAGGTAATGGTCAGATCCAATTTCAGCTCCTCTATATGCCATGGTGTTCCTAACAGAACTAGCCCATTTGCTGTTAATTAATATATAATCAATCATTTTTATACAGCCCATCAGGTGAAACCCATGTGTATTTATGTATGTCGCAGTATTCGTAATAAGTGTTAGTTATTCTGAAAGCATTGAGTTTACTTACCTGTAGGAGACGTGGGGACAATGGGAGTAGAACTAACCACAGTGCTGCACATTGCCATTGCAGCTACCAATACCAAAAGAGCCTATCACCCTTCTCCAAAGGTCAGAGTCAGTACGAACTTTGGCATTGAAGTCACCTAGAACAAGGGTAATATCTCCTTTCTTGACAGAATTCAAAATATCCTGAAGTTGTCCGTAATACCTATCCTTCTCATTGGCATCCTCAGTGGGGGCATAACAGCAGATAACATTCAAGTCTTTAACACTTGTCTGAAATTTTGCTGTAACCTTTCATTAATGCACTCATAGCCTAGAAGAGCATCACTAGCATGTCTGCTAAGAAGCAGACCCACGCCTTTCTATTCATATACATTAAAATCATTTTTGTGTATTAGTTTTAAATAAAATTTTGTTACAAATGCATTTTTTATTATGACTAAAAAAGCCCTAGTAAAATAAAACGTCATCTCTGTTGTAAAAATATTTATTTTCAGAAAATCCATAATCAAATGCTAATTAATTTGGCATATAACATGCCATAATTCCTTTCATTAGTTATTTGGCAAAAAAGTTCTAGTTAATTCCTTTTTGCCCGATCATAGGAAAAAAATCTCTGGATGTAAATAAAATTTTCAGGCTGGTTTTTAGAAGGATTAAGAAATTTTAATTTATGGAAATACATAGTAAAAAAAATAAATAAATAAATACCTCCTCAAGCAGCTGCTTGCCACAGAGGTATGACAGGAGCCTGTCAGTTAATATGCCACAGTAGAAGATCTGAGAGGATGGCAGGACCTCAGCATAGTTACAGTGTTTTAAATATTATCAAAGGGAAGGGGGAGATTCGAGGAATTTGTACTATGTGGGAAAGCAATTGTTGTTTTCAAGGTTTATGTATTTATCAGGGTTCTTTTTGATAATTTTATTTTTTAGTAATTCAAGGTTGTGAGGGATTTTTTTTTTGGTTACATTATGCTTGATTACAATACAAATTACCATTACTATGATAGTGTTGCAGTTAAAGTTAACTCAGTTATTATCATGGTAAAGAAAATTTTTTTTTTCTAGAAACCCATATGGATTAGGGTATGGGGTTTGTGGGAATCATCCAAAATGAACATTTCGTTATTTTGTTTAAAAAAAATGGGGTCAGTGCATTGGTTACGGTCTTCAGCTAACAGATGGCACTACTCATGTGGCGTATGACTTGGAATGTAAAGTGTGATGTCAAAGTGTAAAGTTTGAAATAGAAACATAACTGTTGGTGGCCTATGGCTCTTTGATTTGTTTCTTTTGGGTGGGTAATGTGGAGTCGCGTGTCATGTGTGTAATTTGATGAGCGTGTGAAGTTACATTTGATTTTTTTGACATTTTTGCTTTATAATTTGTTTGGATATGAATGCCTGTAAGGTTAGAGGTAAGTGCATATGTATCGCATACTTAATGAGGTTTTTTTTAGTGATACCTAGAATAATTAATTATTTAATATTAGGAGGATCATCTATGGCCACTTTTTCGTTTTTTCAACCCTGCTGAGGAGTGGTCAACTTCACAGGGTCCTGGTGCTGACCATTTATACTTACTAGACAGGACTTGTTTATGGATTTTTGCTTGATTATGGATCCTGGACTTGCTACACTGATGGGCCTCTGTTGAGGGAGAATCTGCTGCTGTGTTTTGTTTGCTTCTGGGTTGCCAGCCCTAAGTGAACAGAGGCATGGGATACCTTATATCAGCTGGTGAATAATCCAAATCAGAGGCCATCACAGGTACCTGAACCTTACTTAGCTAGTTGGGCATCATCAAGCCTAAACTGGAGTAATGTGTCTCAGGCAGGCCATATGGCTCTTGAAAAAGTCCACTTGAAAAGGTGGTGCCTGAAGTTCCTACCAGCATCGGTGACTTCAGCCTTTAGCGGAGGAGGAACAGGTCTTTGCCCCATGCCTGCGATCAGGGGGCTGTTTGATATTGTTGGCCCTACCATTCTCAATAAACCTAATTTCTTTAAAAATCCTACTAATCATTTTCTCTCTGCAGGAACGTGAAACGTGAGGACATTACATAGAGATTATTCTCTTGATGTCCTCATGCAGGAATTCCAGCACTATAACCTAGATATTCTAGGCTTGCAAGAGATCAGATGGACAGGTAAAGGTGAGATACTTAAAAATAACTTTAAATTTCTCTTTACAGGGAGGGAGGATGGAAAGCATCACCAAGGCGTGGGTCTGCTGCTCAGCAGACATGCTAATGATGCTCTTCTAGGATATGAGTGCATTACTGAAAGGTTTCTCACAGCAAAATTTCAGACAAGCATTAAAGACTTGAATGTTATCCACTGTTATGACCCCACTGAGGATGCTGATGAGGATAGGTTTTACGGACAACTTCAGGATATTTTGAATTCTGTCAAGAAAGGAGGTATTACTCTTGCTCTTGGTGACTTCAAATGCCAAAGCTGGTACTGACTCTGACCTTTGGGGAAGGGTGACAGGCCCTTTTGGTATTGGTACCTGCAATGAGCAACGTCTCCTACAGGTAAGTAACCTCAATGGTTTCAGAATAACTAACACTTATTACAAACACCACGACATACATAAGTTCACATGGGTTTCACCTGATGAGCTGCATAAGAATATGATTGATTATATATTCAACAACCAAACTAAAGAGAAAAGAAGACAAAATGCACCCTTGTCGAACACCAGAAGAAATGCTAAACCAATTGCTACAAGACTTACCAACCCTCACACATGACTCAGTGTTATTATAGAGAGCTTTCATTATGTTAACTAACTTGTCTGGTATACCATATGATTTCACAATCAACCACAAATTATGACAATCAACAGAGTCGAAAGCCTTTTTGAAATCAACAAAGCTAGCAACCAAAGGTTTCTGAAACTCTAAACATTTCTCAAGAATCTGCCTAAGTGAAAATATCTGATCTACACATCCCCTACCACTTCTGAATCCACATTGCTCATCACGCAATTGCCTGTCAACCAGATTCTTAATTCTATTAAGCACAATCATGGAAAGAACTTTACCTGGAACAGAGAGTAGGCTGATACCCCTATAGTTATCACAAGAACTGCGATCACCTTGTTTGAAAATAGGGATAATAATAGCTCTGGTAAAATCTTTAGGAACCATGCCTTTATCATAAAAGTTATTCAAAATTTCAGTCATCCAAATGGTAACTGAAACATTCCCAGCTCTAAGCATTTCCGTAGTAATTTCATCCACCCCTGGGGATTTATGAAGTTTAAGTTTAGAAATAGCCAAACTAACTTCAGATTGTGTTATAGAGCCAACATTAAAGCCAACAATGCATCTATCATCATTGCAAACAATGGGAGTAGAACTAACCACATTGTTTAGAACATCACTGAAATGCTCAGCCCACCTAGCCATGACAGAATCCTCACCTTCTATAACCTTGCCTTTTTTATCTTTCAATCCCTGTATACCTGTTCGTTTTCTACCACACAAAACATTAACTATCTGGTACAGCTCTCTGCTGTTGTGCTGTCTAACTGCTTCCTCAGCTTTGTCAGGAAGGCCATCAAGCCAAAGATTCTTATCAGTAGCTAACTGATCCTTTACACGTTTATTAAGTTCTTTGTAATGCTTTGTATTAGGACTAGTAGGGTACTGATTAAGGACATTCCTGCAGTTCCTTCTTTCTGAAATAAGCTCAAGTGCCTTATCACTTAAATAATTCTGCCTCCTCTGCACCTTTTTCCCTAAAAGAGTACTGTTAGTTTCCAAAAAAGCCTGTTTAAAATGGCCCCATTCTTCCTCAACTTCAGTATTAAGTAAACCATGACTGTCATAATGACTAAGTAACCTATCATGGTAAGCTTTAGCTATAACTGGGTCTTTCAGAGCTTCAGTATTAAAGGTAAATTTTTTAACCCTAGCACAACACTTTTTAAGTTTAAGTTGCAAGACACTTTTAACAAGGTAATGGTCAGATCCCATTTCAGCTCCCCTATATGCCCTGGTATTTCTAACAGAACTAGCCCATTTGCTGTTAATTAATATATAATCAATCATATTCTTATGCAGCCCATCAGGTGAAACCCATGTGTATTTATGTATGTCGCGGTGTTTGTAATATGTGTTAGTTATTCTGAAACCATTTAGTTTACTTACCTGTAGGAGACGTTGCCCATTGCCATTGCAGCTACCAATACCAAAAGGGCCTATTACTCCTCCCCAAAGGTCAGAGTCGGTACCAACTTTGGCATTGAAGTCACCAAGAACAAGGGTAATATCTCCTTTCTTGACAGAATTCAAAATATCCTGAAGTTGTCTGTAAAACCTATCCTTCTCATCCTCATCAGAATCCTCAGTGGGGGCATAACAGCAGATAACATTCAAGTCTTTAATGCTTGTCTGAAATTTTGCTGTAAGAAACCTTTCATTAATGCACTCATATCCTAGAAGAGCAACACTAGCATCCCACGCCTTGGTGATGCTTTCCATCCTCCCTCCCTGTAAAGAGAAATTTAAAGTTATTTTTAAATATCTCACCTTTACCTGTCCATCTGGTCTCTTGCTAGCCTAGAATATCTAGGTTATAGCACTGGAATTCCTGCATGAGGACATCAAGAGAATAATCTCTATGTAATGTCCTCACGTTCCACGTTCCTGCAGAGAGAAAATGATTAGTAGGATTTTTAAAGAAATTAGGTTTATTGAGATTGGTAGGGCCAACAATATCAAACAGCCCCCTGATCACAGGCATGGGGCAAAGACCTGTTCCTCCTGCACTAAAGGCTGAAGTCACCGATGCTGGTAGGAACTTCAGGCACCACCTTTTCAAGTGGACTTTTTCAAGAACCATATGGCCTGCCTGAGACACATTACTCCAGTTTAGGCTTGACGATGCCCAACTAGCTAAGTAAGGTTCAGGTACCTGCGATGGCCTCTGATTAGGATTATCCACCAGCTGATATAAGGTATCCCATGCCTCTGTTCACTTAGAGCTGGCAACCCAGAAGCAAACAGAAAACACAGCGGCAGACTCTCCCTCAACAGAGACCCACCAGTGCAGCAAGTCCAGGATCCATAATCAAGCTCAAATCCATAAACAAGTCCAGTCTAGTAGGTATAAATGGTCAGCACCAGGACCCTGTGAAGTTGACCACTCCTCAGCAGGGTTGAAAAAAAAGAAAAAAGTGGCCATAAATGACCAGATCAGTAGGCCATACTGAACTGGCAGCCCTCCCCTTCCGTTCCCTTCCAAAAGAGAATATCTCTTTTGAAAGGTACTAACGGCCTGCACCACGAGAAGGCGGGGTCGGACATTAGGTGCTAGACCTGGCCGGTTCTGTGCATCATCACTGGGGATTGGTACACAGCTCTCCTGCAGTTTACGCCTAGCTACCATTTATGATTGAGATGAACTCTTTCATTCGAACTGTTGATGAGACTGGTAGTACAGTAGGTTTGGTTATAAACAGAGAGAAAACTAAAGTGATGAAAATTGGTCAGGCAGGTTGTGATTCAGTTAATCTGAATGGCTGCAGTCTTGAGCAGGTGTCACAGTTTAATTACCTTGGGAGCTGCGTAACTGATACTGGTGATGTGCGGCATGAGATTAACAGACGAATAGGTATTGCTGCCGGGACTTTTAAGAATCTATGGAGATTGTGGAGAAATAGATGTATACACCTAAGGACGAAAATTAGAGTGTATAATAGTTTGGTTCTTTCTAGGGTTAGTTATGGTAGTGAAACTTGGACACTTTGTAAACAAGATAAGAGGAAACTAGATGCTTTTGAATCCAGATGCTTATGCAGTATCTTGGGCATTAGGTGGTTCAACTTTGTAACTAATGATGAGGTTAGGCAAAGGAGTCTGCAATCTCTTTTAAGCAACATATTGTGCAGAGAGAGACTCCACTGGTTTGGCCGTGTTGCCCATATGGAAATTATAGATTGGCAAATAGGGTTATGAACAGTGTGCCTAGAGGCCTCAGAAGGAGGGGGAGACCTAGGATGCGGTGGGCAGACAATGTCAAACAGGACCTTGTTAGAATTGGTGTGCAGTGGCCGGATGCAGCAGATGTAGCTCAGGACAGATATGCTTGGAGAATTAAACTGCGCGGTCTGGTTGGACCTCCATAGCCCATGGCTGCTTGAGGATGATGATGAGAAGGAGGAGGTTTGTTGTTGATAGTGTTAGCAAACTGTTTTGCAATGTTAAGGTCACATCGTTTGCAAGTGAGAGTTTGGTAGCTTTTTACTGCTGTGTGTAGGAGGGAATGTTTTTGTAAGTTGTTTGGAGTGAGAGGCATTTGAAGAGGTAGGGAAGAGTGGCTAACCAGATAGAATTATTTTAATTTTTTTGTGTTTAGTATGATGCAGTAGCATGTGTTTTGTTGTGAGTGGAAAAAAATAGCAAAAGTTTATAATGTGGAGTGATTAAGTTTAAAAGATGAGTTTTTATGGGGTGTTAGGGTTTAGGAGAATAGTTTTTGGTGAAACGTATAGAGTTTTCACAGGATTCTAATGTAGTGGGGGGAGTATGCATTGGGGAAAGAATGTTGGAAGTTTTTTCGTATGGGACTGAACACGGTGGTAGTAATGAACATGTGTATTTCATTATCGTAGCTTGGAATGAATTGAGTGTTTTTTAGTAGTTTTGTGTAATATGGTAATTATTAGTATATTATGGTGATTTATTAATTTTGTTATGTATTTTGGAGTCTTTTAAAGTTACTTATGTATATTATTGTACTTATATTTATATTGTGAATATGTGGAAGTGTTTGAAGGCTCTTTGGTGCAGAAATTATGGGTTGGGTTGTTTTACCTCTGAGCAGCACTTTTTTGCACACCATGAGCGAAATGGCCAGGTCACAAGGACCCTGAAGGCTCGGAGATGGTTGGGGGAGGGGACCCATTGGAACAGCTGTTTTTGGGAGAGACAGATGGTAGCCTCCCATGAAGGCCATTCAGTATGTCCTTTAATGTGCACAAGATATGGCTCTCCCACAAAGGCCACAGCTTTAAGTTCCAACTGACGGATGACAGCCTTTCCAAGCCCATTGGTGTCCCCTGCTGACTGTGGGCAGGGCGGGGTGTTTTGTGGAGATGTCTCACCACTGACTCAGCTGGGGACTCGAACCTGGTAACTGCAGATTATGAGCCTGATGTGCTACCAACTGAGCCACCTCTGCCACAGAAATTATGGGTATTGTAGAATTGTCCGTGTGGAAAAACATGGTAATTTTTGATGGAGTCACGAAGGTAATCACTAATTTAGGAGAGGACTATTTGAGCTATAAGAATTTTTTGTTGTTGTTGTATCTGATGAGATTATTTGGTTTTGGGGGCTTTTTTATTATTTGGTCAGCGATGCAATGTCTCCGTTTTTCAAATTTTTTGGTTTGTGTTGCCTGGGAGGAATTAGTTTTGGGGATTTTTTTTATAATTCAGTCAGCGGTGCACTATTTCCGATATTTTTGTTTTTTGCTTATGTGTTATGACCGATGAGATTTAGTTTTGGGGGCTTTTATTATAATGCCAGTTGGCAATGCATGTCGATGACATTCTTGGTTTTGAGATTAGTGTTCAATTTCATTAATTCTGGAGATTTATTTACACAAATTATTGTATGTGTGACTGGATTGATTAGTTTAGTTTGTGGAAATATATTTGTGGAGTGTTTTAATTATTGGTAAAAGAGGGGTATTTAAAGTATTTATAATATACTCTGCAAATTATATATTCCAGTTTATGCTATATCCTTTCCCTATAACCCAAACTGCGAAAAACAGATTTTTTTCTTCTTCTTAAATTGAGTCACTTATATTCCAGGGATTAAATCATTATTTTCTACATTTTTGTCAAAGCTTTAAAAATTTTATGTCCTTTAACAGTGTATGTTATGTAACAAAAAAACTCAGGAGTTACATAATTCTGCTAGGACAATACCAATTCAGATTTTCTAGTAAATTACCTGCCACATTATAAAAAAAACCCCATAAACAAATGATTTATTAACTTCTGTAATATATTTTCATAATGCAGCAGTTAGATAACTGTTGAAATCAATGAGGGCCTTGAAAACTATAAATTGACAGCACAAAAATAAGTAAAATGGCTCCTATCTATCATCTTCATCCTCAAGCAACCCTGGGCTATGGAGGTCCAACCAGACAGTGCAATTTAGTTCTCCAAACAAGTCTATCCTGAGCTACATCTACTGCATCTGGCCACTGCACACCAATTCTAACAAGGTCCTGTTTGACATTGTCTGCCCCACCGCATCCTAGGTCACCCCCTATTTCTGAGGCCTTTAGGCATACTGTTATAACCCTATTCACCAATCTATAATCATTCATATGGGTGGCAAAACCAATGGAGTCTCTCTCTGCACAATATGCTGATTAAAGGAGGTTGCAGACTCCTTTGCCTAACCTCATCATTAGTTACAAATTCTTGGGCAAAAGTTGAACCACCTAATGCCCAAGATACTGCGTAAGCATCTGGAATCAAAAGCATCTAGTTTCCTGTTATCTTGTTTAGAAAGTGTCCAAGTTTCACTACCATCACTAACTCTAGAAAGAACCAAACTATTATACAGTCTAATTTTAGTCTTTAGGTGTATACGCCTATTTTTCCACACACTCCATAGATTCTTAAAAGTCCCGGCAGCAATCCCTATTCGTCTGTTAATCTCATGCCGCACATCACCATTATCTGTTACATAGCTCCCAAGATAATTAAACTGTGACAGCTGCTCAAGACTGCAACCATTCAGATTAACTGAATCACAGCCTGCCTGACCAATTTTCATCACTTTAGTTTTCTCTATATTTATATCCAAACCTACTCTACTACCAGTGTCATCAACAGCTCGAATGAAAGAGTTCATCTCATCAATATCATTTGCCAAAAGGGCTAAATCATCAGCATAATCTGAATCAGAAAATTTCGTATCTCCAGCCCATTTTAGGCCCTTGAAGTGAATTTCGCATAACATAATCAATAACCAAACTTAAGAGAAAAGGAGACAAAATGCACCCTTGTCGAACACCAGAAGTACTGCTAAACCAATTGCTACAAGCCTTACCGTCACACACGACTCAGTGTTATTATAAGGAGCTTTCATTACGTTAACTTCTCCACAATAGGCAGCAATCACTAGATTGTCAGGTATACCATATGATCTCACAATCAATCACAAATTATGATGATCAACACAGTCTTAGGCCTTTTTGAAATCAACAAAGCTAGCAACCAAAGGTTTCTGAAACTCTAAACATTTCTCAAGAATCTGCCTAAGTGAAAATATCTGATTCACACATCCCCTACCACTTCTGAATCCACATTGCTCATCACGCAATTGACTGTCAACCAGATTCTTAATTCTATCAAGCACAATCATCGAAAGAACTTTACCTGGAACAGAGAGTAGGCTGATACCCCTATAGTTATCACAAGAACTGCGATCACCTTCAATCAGCAGACACTTTTACGTCGATTTTAGTTTTTGAGGAAAAATTGTCTTGAGCCGGGTGGGATACGAACCCACGACCTCCTGATAACATGTCAGGTGCTCTGGGCCACTGAGCTACCGGCCGCCGATCAAGATTTCCTCTAACTAGCGCTATGAACATTCCTTCTATGTTTCCCGTTGGCGCTTTTGCCGACAATATTTCCAGCCACAAGCGGCACTTATATTGCCCAATAGATGAAAGCATATACGATAAGTATGCAGATATAGTTAATTAATGAAAACATTTCATTAATACACTATATCTGCATACTTATTAATGAAAACAAATTAATGAAAACATTTCATTAATTAACTATATCTGCATACTTATCGTATATGCTTTCATCTATTGGGCAATATAAGTGCCGCTTGTGGCTGGAAATATTGTCGGCAAAAGCGCCAACGGGAAACATAGAAGGAATGTTCATAGCGCTAGTTAGAGGAAATCTTGATCGGCGGCCGGTAGCTCAGTGGCCCAGAGCACCTGACATGTTATCAGGAGGTCGTGGGTTCGTATCCCACCCGGCTCAAGACAATTTTTCCTCAAAAACTAAAATCGACGTAAAAGTGTCTGCTGATTGATGTGAATATCTGTCGAGTTAACTCTGATGAGTTATTTCATTAATGAAGTCATTTCATTAATTAACTATATCTGCATACTTAGCGATCACCTTTTTTGAAAATAGGGATAACAATAGCTGTGGTAAAATCCTTGGGAATGTAATGCTTCAAAGAAATTAAATACTTTTAAACTTTGGATCCTTTGTCTGATCCAATTATTTTCATGCTCCAGATAGGTGGCGGGTGCCAGGGTCCGAAATACCAGCGAGCATTAATGTGTAATAATTCAAAAATATTAAATGATTGTCAAAATTTTATGATAATGCTAATCAAAACAAACTAATGTTGCTCAAGAGAAAAAAATTAGTAAAGATTCAAAAGGTTTAAATAACAAACAATTTATTTCCAAAAAGCACTCACCAAAACTTCAATAAAGAAGATACTACATCATTTCTTACTACAAACATCTTCAATAAACTACAAACTAAAACTGATCTCTAAACTGTGCTGTGCTCTACTACTCTCTCTACTACCTTCTGTGCTACTGTGACAACATGTCACCAGGTTATAACTAAAGGTACAAAGCCTGCACGTGTCATGTTGCACGCCGGGAAAGACATTTGCATAAATTGACCAGCAGCACAGCTATGATGCAAGAGTGGGTGTGTCCTTGTGCACGCTCTTTAGCGGGTGACAATCGAAAGTTCAGAGTTGTGCATGCGCAACTCCTAACTCTTGGAAACGAGCACTGTGATGCCAAAAATGAAATAAAAATCCCCAATGAATTTTGATAAGATGATCTATTCTCACTTTGACAGAATTTTCCAGCACAACCAAAGGTACCTCCTCCCAAATCTCCTAACAAAATTGTGTTGCAGCTAACCTACTGTAAATATACACCAATGGCTGTGACAGTTAACTGTATACTAGCATTATCAGCTTACCTAGTATCAGATTCTGATACAAACTCGAAATTGGCATAATTTGAACTTCACAATGAAAAACAGGTTAATACACTCCTAGCTTTCTTAACTTCTAGAAAGGTTAAAGACATGAAAAGAAAGAAAAAAAAAATTCAATTACATACGTTGCTAGTGGGGTGATAACTTCCGCTTATCCCCTAACCACAATCAAAAAATATGTGAAAGCTAATTCTTCTCCTAAATTACATTAAAAAAAAGGGTATTCGAACACCGTTATCTCCTCCTAATTACATCAAACGCACGAAGCTAAGAAAATTCATATTTTTACAAACAAGAGGGATCGTAATCATCTGCTATTTCTTCACCTATACACAGCAATCATGAGCTAGCTGAAATAAAACAATTTATTAATACCTTCCCCTTCAGAGCTTAAACGTCCCCCTCCTAAAGGAGTTATGCTGGTAACAACTCGGTCACCAGACTTGGCCATTTGGGGACAGCTCCAAAAAGGTAGCAAAAAAAAAAAAATTCTGCAGTCATCATCATGGTCAACTCATATATATACAAATAAATGCTGCCAATGTCATCCCAAAAATTACGCATCATTGACTCATAAATATCACTGATCATACTGAACAGATTTAAACACATATACATAACATCATATCTAAGAATACAGAAAAAAATGTGTAAATAATTTATAATATACAACGATAAAATTTCAGCCAATCACTTTTTACATAAATCTCATTTTTTTTTCATACGTAAATTCACTTGGGAATGCACGTTACTTTAAAATATAAAATTCTTCTTAAAATATCGAAACTCCAAAGTTTCAACAAGAATTTAAACATTGCTAACTATATAAATTACAATAAAGCTTCTTCATTCTTCTTCATCTATTCCAGAGAAAAGAGAACATTTATAAATCAATAAGTGCCAAGTGGAAGAATAATAATATACTTAAATTTTCATTGTTGGCACTCCGTTGCAATAAATCATCCAGTCAGGTTCCAATGACATTTTTCCATCATCATTTGCTTGCTTCAAGTAAAAGCGTTGCTGAAGATATCGCTCGTGACATCATCTCGGCTATGTTGACTGCTTCGCTGCCAGTTGTCGCTCTGCAGGCTCTGGTTGTTTCATCAGCTTCTTGTCGCTATGTGCGGATTTTTGAGGAACCTGGTCTTGTACTTTCTAGGCTTATTGGTGTCCACCTCCAAATGACGCTTCAACAGTTGAGGACTTCCAAACTTGCCAGACTTGTCAGGATTATTTGCGGTTGGCACAATTTCTTGGTTGCTTTTTTCTACATTAAAATTAGTTTTCCTTAAATCAGACTCAAAAATATTTTCATCATTATTAATTTCTGTTAAAACTTCTACTTCAGAAACCTCTTCATCAACTAAACTAGATTCTTCATTAATTTGCTCTGCTTCACAAACTTTGTTCTCTAAAATTGCATTAATTGCACTAATGGGACATTTTGTAGGTGCTTCTTGAATATTCTGCTTTGAACTACAAAGTAATACAAAAAGTCCACGGGACTGCGGCTGCATTCTCAATTGACAATTGTCATAATTATCATCTAAAACTTGTTCCTTTGAAAACGGAAGATCGGCTTTTGTATCGTTACGATCTATTAGTTTAGTCTCTTCTTGACAAGCCTCAACAAAAGGTAAAGCCATAATAGTGGCAAGACATAGCTCATGAGAGGACTTTTCATGAGGAACTTTGGCCTCTCGCTTCAAAGATCCTAATTCAAGTTTCCCGAATTTTCATTCCTTCGATAGCAATATTGTTCCGTGTGTCCTAGTCGGCCACAAAAATCACATCTGAAAGTTTCTCTATTGTTCTTAAAAAAGTTTTAGGTCTAGTGTCATTGTTTGAAGCTTCACGTAGAACAAATTCTCTGCTTCGTTCATTCTCTATAGTTCGAGGGGCATTCGGCACAAATTGGGGACTGTGTAACTTCCAGTCGTACAGGAGTCATTTTACGAGACAACCTGATAGTGCTGTTTTGGCGGGGATTGCATCCATTGTTGGTTTAATGCAGTTGCTGCAGATTCTCTTCTTGCAGTATATTGCCGAGCCAATTTGACTAACTCTGAAATTGAGTTCACGTTTCATACTTCTAGGAATTTTTAATGAGCAAAAGCAATTGAGACAATATGCAATTTACAATATCAATTTCAGTGGCATCAGCATCGTACAGCTGGTATAACTCTCCTCTACCCAAGATAAATTTTTCTATGTCATCTCTTTCCCTTTGTCTTCATGAAAACAACTCGGTAGCCAGTTCAGTAAATTCATTATAAGCCGGATAGATGTCCACGATTTCATTTTTAAACTCTTCACAAAATTGAATTCCATGACGACATCCTACATTATTCCACCATTGCTAAGCACATCCAATTAGACAAGATACTGTTAAAACCACCTTTTTCTTGCCGGGCACTTCACATAAACGCTCCTCCATGGACTTGACAAATGTCCACGATGACGGACGTTTCGAACCTTATCTCAAGTAAATGCCAATTAACATATGGACTATAGTTAATAGCTGGATTGGCAACTCGTCGTTGTGGCGGTTGATAACACTCTGCTCTATCACTTGCTTCTGACGGAACAGAAAATGGAACCTTACGTTCAAAGTTCCTACGTTGGTGACCTGATGTAGCTTTGTCAGCAAATTTAGGGGTTGTTGTCGTTCCCCTTTTCTCCTGAGGATCATCAAGCAGATTCATTAGCACTTCTGCTTCCATCATTACATCCTGCAACCTACCCTTTACTCTGTCTAAGTCGGGAGTCATTATGGCAGAATCGGCCATATCACTAGCAGACATGTTTAGCGGTCTGCCAAAATTTTGAATTTTGAAACGTTTTTTTAATCTTGAGCAGTGCTCAAAGGTACTGCTATACAACAATTCTAAAGCTAAAACTAAGCTTGCAAAAATATAAATTTGCTTATCAAAAAAAAATTTCTATTGTGCCTTGGTATGTGTGTGTCCAGACACTTCTAATCTTTACATACAATAAATATCTTAATTATCAGCAATAACTGCGCTGAAACTTCAGTACCTTTGACTAATACACAAAAAAAGTTAAGCTTATTGCTCAACAACAATTTTCGGCTTAAGCTGCCTATAACTAGTACATACAACTAATGACCTCAGAAATTACTATCTTTTACAATCACATTAAACAACATACACAATTTATACACAAATATACAGTCTCTATTCTTGAACCAATATCTTTTACTACTGGCACATCCCTGTTCGTTGCGCCATTTCTTTTAAATGCTCTCTGTAACATCCAAAGATTTGAATTACTTTTAAAGTTTGGACCCTTTGTCTGATCCAATTATTTTCATGCTCCGGATAGCTGAGTCGGGCACCAGGCAATAATTGACAAATTGCCAAAAATAAAGTTTAATTAGGGTTCAAAATACCAGCGAGCATTAATGAGTAAGAATTCCAAAATATTAAATGATCGTCAAAATTTTATGTTAATGCTAATCAAAACAAACTAATGTTGCTCAAGAGAAAAAAATTAGTAAAGATTCAAAAGGTTTAAATAACAAACAATTTATTTCCAAAAAGCACTCACCAAAACTTCAATAAAGAAGATATTACATCATTTCTTACTACAAGCA
Source organism: Ryuthela nishihirai (assembly GCA_038380435.1). Classification (NCBI taxonomy): domain Eukaryota; kingdom Metazoa; phylum Arthropoda; class Arachnida; order Araneae; family Heptathelidae; genus Ryuthela; species Ryuthela nishihirai. The sequence continues at coordinate 32,485,754 of JAWZYU010000022.1, forward strand.
TCTTCATCAAACTCCAAACTAAAACTGATCTCTAAACTGTGCTGTGCTCTACTACCTTCTGTGCTACTGTGACATGTCACCAGGTTACAACAAGAGGTACAAAGCCCGCACGTGTCATTTTGCACGCCGGGAAACACATTTCATAAATTGACGAACGGCGCAAGCTACGACGCAAGAGTGGGCGTGACCTTGTGCACGCTCTTTAGCGGCTCACAATCAAAAGTTCGGAGTTGCGCATGCGCAACTCCTAACTTTTGGAAACCAGCGCTGTGATGCCAAAAACGAAATAAAAATCCCCAAAATGAAAAATATAACGTAAAGCAAAAGTGAATGAGGGGGCATCACAGGAACCATGCCTTTATCATAAAAGATATTCAAACTTTCAGTCATCCATGTGGTAACCGAAACATTCCCAGCTCTAAGCATTTCCGTAGTAATTTCATCTACACCTGGGGATTTATGAAGTTTAAGTTTAGAAATAGCCAAACTAACTTCAAATTGTGTTATAGGGCCAACATTGAAGCCACCAATGCATCTATCATCATTGCAAATAATGTGAGTAGAACTAACCACATGTTTAGAACATCACTGAAATGCTCAGTCCATCTAGCCATGACAGAATCGTCACCTTCTATAACCTTACCTTGTTTATCCTTCAATCCCTGTATTCCTGTCTGTTTTCTACCACACAAAACATTAACTATCTGGAACAGCTCTCTGCTGTTATGCTAACTGCTTTTTCGGCTTTGTCAGCCAGGCCATCAAGCCAAAGATTCTTATCAGTAGCTAACTGATACTTTACACGTTTATTAAGTTCTTTGTAATGCTTTCTATTAGGACTAGTAGGGTACTGATTAAGGACATTCCTGCAGTTCCTTCTTTCTGAAATAAGCTCAAGTGCCTTATCACTTAAATAATTCTGCCTCCTCTGCTCCTTTTTCCCTAAAAGAGTACTGTTAGTTTCCAAAAAAGCTTGTTTAAAATGGCCCCATTCTTCCTCAACTTCAATATTAAGCAAACCATGACTGTCATAATGACTAAGTAACCTATCATGGTAAGCTTTAGCTATAACTGGGTCTTTCAGAGCTTCAGTATTAAAGGTAAATTTTTTAACCCTAGCACAACACTTTTTAAGTTTAAGTTGCAAGACACTTTTAACAAGGTAATGGTCAGATCCAATTTCAGCTCCTGTATATGACCTGGTATTCCTAACAGAACTAGCCCATTTGCTGTTAATTAATATATAATCAATCATATTCTTATGCTGCCCATCGGGTGAAACCCATGTGTACTTATGTATGTCGTGCTGTTTGTCATAAGTGTTCGTTATTCTGAAAGCATTGAGTTTACTTACCTGTAGAAGATGTTGCCCATTGCCATTGCAGCTACCAATACCAAAAGGACCTATTACTCTTCCCCAAAGGTCAGAGTCAGTACCAACTTTGGCATTGAAGTCACCTAGAACAAGAGTAATATCTCCTTTCTTGACAGAATTCAAAATATTCTGAAGTTGTCCGTAAAACCTATCCTTCTCATTGGGGGCATAACAGCATATAACATTCAAGTCTTTAATGCTTGTCTGAAATTTTGCTGTAAGAAACCTTTCATTAATGAACTCATATCCTAGGCTACTTGAGGATGATGATTATGATGATCCTTGAAGAGCATCATTAGCGTGTCTGCTGAGAGGCAGACCCACAAGGGAAATTTAAGATTATTTTTAAGAATCTGACCTTTATCTGTCCATCTGGTCTCTTGCAAGCCGATAATATCTAAATTGTAATGGTGGAATTCTTGTGTGAGAACATCTAGAGAAAAAGCTCTGTGCATAGTCCTCACATTCCAACTACCTATGGAGAGAAAATGGTTAGTGGGATGTTTAAAGAAACTATGTTTATTGAGAGAGGGAATGCTGACAATATCAAACAGCCTCCTAATCGCAGACATGGGGCAAAGACCTGTTCCCCCACTACTAAAAGCTGAAGCCATCTACACTGGAAGACTTCCCCCAATGTAAAATTTGATGATGCCAGTAGAAGCAAAGAGTTCAGGTGCCTGTGATGACCTCTGCTCAGGATTATCCACCAGCTGATAAACATATCCTGTGAATCTATTCACTTGGGGCTGTCAACCCACAAACAAACAGAAAACACAGCGGAAGATTTTCCCTCCACAGAAGTCCACCAGTGCAGCAAAATTAGGATCCATGATCAAGCTCAGAGCCATATATATATGACCAGCCCAGTGGGTTATATGGTTAGCACCAGGACCCTGTGTGGTTGACCACTCCTCAGCAGGGTAGAAAAAAAAAGAAAAGTAGCCATAGATGTCCAGATCAGTAGGCCACACTAATCTGGTAGCCCTCCCCTTCTGTTCACTTCCACAAGAGTATCTCTTTTGAAAGGTACTAACGGTCTGCACCACGAGAAGGCAAGGTCAGACATTAGGTGCTAGGCCTGGCCGGTTCTATGCATCATCACAGGGTATTGTTGCATAGCTCTCCTTCCAGTGACTACCTAGCTACCATTTACAGATCCTGCTATCTGTGGGAAACATCAAAAGCTTTTTTTTTTTACATTCCTACCAATTTTTGCATTTCTACGATACAGTGCACAGCATTATTTTATATTCTAGGATTAAAAAATCCTGAATTTATATACTTTATTCCCTAAAGGTGTTTTATTTTTATAATATGGGCGTCGAATCTGCTACAGTGCAGAGGAGTATTACAGCAAGGCTCATTAACTGGAAAAGGACGTAGCCAAAACTGGAACCTATAGTTTCCATAGTAACCAAAACTGCAAAATAATCAAAATTGTGTCTGAGGTCTGTACAGTGCACTGCTGTCACCTTTTTTTTTCTTCAAGAACCATTTAGATTATGGTCTGGGGGTTTTGAGAATTGTCAAAAAGGACTACTTTGTACATTGCATAAAAGGTGGTGCCCAGAGTGTAAACTGCACTGCTGACAAAAGGCATTTAAAAATTGAATTTCCAAGTAAAAAATAAAAGTGCCACATCAGTGGGTCACATTGGCTCTGTGACTGACAAAGTTTGAGTTGTGGCATAGTCGTTTGTTCTTTCACATATGTTGTGATTGTCCCATAATACGAAAAAGTTTCACTTATTGGCATATAAAAAATTCCATGTTCTGTCTGTCATTGGGACATAAAATGGAAAAATTAGGTATAATTCCCAGCATCCAAATTTGAAACAAAAAAATGAAAGTTGGGCGTGGCATCACGCATTACCTAGCTGTAAAAGCAAAATGCTCAGATATACAAGGGCATTCGACATATACCGTAGAAATAAATAAGTATAGATATTTTTCTGAACATGGTCTTTGCTCAACAGGTGTAAATTACAAAAAAATGAAAAGACACTTAAATATTTCTTAATATATTATTCGATCACATTTAGAAAATAACGCCTCAGCAATTGAACTCTACTGTTACACTTACCAGAGGACAGTGAAATTAAAAATAAAAAACCACTTAATATGAGCATGGTCAGCAGAATACCCTCACAATTTTCTTTAAACCAATTTATGCCAAATTTATGCTACCTTTGCCAATACACTACCACCATTGCGTTTTGTTTCGTTCCATGTGAAATTTGTTTTCTTCCTTCTTTCGGACGTAAAACACGCTCGAAAATAATTATCTTATGTTAAGCTTTGATCCTACTTTACAACATAATTATTCAATACGTGCGAACCATTCCTACGTGAGAGCTATGCCAGATTAGAGACAGAGGTTGGCCATCTCAAAATTAGTCGCCATGTTTTGTCGTCGCTCGGATTGTTTAGCGTGCATTGCTGAATGGTATTTATTGCACGGTACTTATGGATTCATGAAAAGAATACGGTAATATTTGGTCTGTAAATGGTAGCTAGGTAGTCATTGGAAGGAGAGCAATGCACCAATCCCCTGTGATGATGCATAGAACCGGCCAGGCCTAGCACTTAATGTCCGACCCCGCCTTCTCGTGGTGCAGACCGTTAGTACCTTTCAAAAGAGATACTCTCTTGTGGAAGTGAACGAAAGGGGAGGGCTGCCAGATTAGTGTGGCCACTGATCTGGACAACTATGGCTACTTTTCTTTTTTTTTCTACCCTGCTGAGGAGTGGTCAACCACACAGGGTCCTGGTGCTGACCATATAAACCCACTGGACTGGTCAGATATATGGCACTGAGCTTGATCACGGATCCTAATTTTGCTGCACTGGTGGGCTTCTGTGGAGGGAAAATCTTCCGCTGTGTTTTCTGTTTGTTTGTGGGTTGACAGCCCCAAGTGAATAGATTCACAGGATATGTTTATCAGCTGGTGGATAATCCTGAGCAGAGGTCATCGCAGGCACCTGAACTCTTTGCTTCTATTGGCATCGTCAAATTCTACGTTGGAGGAAGTCTTCCAGTTTAGATGTCTTTAGCCTTTAGTGGTGGGGGAACGGGTCTTTTCCCCATGTATGCGATTAGGGGGCTGTTTGATATCGTTGGCATTCCCTCTACCAAAAAACATAGTTTCTTTAAACATCTCACTAACCATTTTCTCTCCATAGGTAGTTGGAATGTGAGGACTCTGCACAGAGCTTTTTCTCTAGATGTTCTCACACAAGAATTCCACCATTACAATTTAGATATTCTCGGCTTGCAAGAGACCAGATGGACAGATAAAGGTCAGATTCTTAAAAATAATCTTAAATTTCTCTTTTCAGGGAGGGACGACAATAAGCATCAACAAGGCGTGGGTCTGCTTCTCAGCAGACACGCTAGTGATGCTCTTCTAGGATATGAGTGCATTAATGAAAGGTTTCATACAGCAAAATTTCAGACAAGTGTTAAAGACCTGAATGTTATCTGTTGTTATGCCCCCACTGAGGATGCCGATGAGAATGAGCAGGATAGGTTTTATGAACAACTTCAGGATATTTTGAATTCTGTCAAGAGAGGAGATATTACACTTATTCTTGGTGACTTCAATGCCGAAGTTGGTACTGACTCTGACCTTTGGGGAGGGGTGATTGGCCCTTTTGGTATTGGTAGCTGCAATGGCAATGGGCAACGTCTCATACAGGTAAGTAAACTCAATGGTTTCAGAATAACTAACACATATTACAAACACCGCGACATACATAAATACACATGGGTTTCACATGATGGGCTGCATAGGAATATGATTGATTATATATTAATTAACAGCAAATGGGCTAGTTCTGTTAGAAATACCAGGACATGTAGGGGAGCTGAAATTGGATCTGACCATTACCTTGTTAAAAGTGTCTTGCAACTTCAACTACTACGGTTAAAAAACTGCTGCTACGGTTAAAAAATTTGCTTTTAATACTGAAATCCTGAACGACCCAGTTATAGCCAAAGCTTACCACGATAGGTTACTTAGTCATTATAACAGTCATGGTATGCTTACTACTGAAGTTGAGGAAGAATGGGATCATTTTAAACAGGCTTTTTTGGACACTAACAGTACTCTTTAAGGAAAAAAGGAGCAGAAGAGACATAATTATCTGAGTGAAAAGGCACTTGAGCTTATGTCGGAAAGAAAGAACTGCAGGAATGTCCTTAATCAATACCCTACTAGTCCTATTAGAAAGCATTACAGAGAACTTAATAAACGGGTAAAAGATCAGTTAGCTGCTGATAAGAACCTTTGGCTTGATGGTTTGGCTGACAAAGCCGAGGAAGCAGTTAGACAGCCCAACAGCAGAGAGCTGTACCAGATAGTTAATGTTTTGTGTGGTAGAAAATGGACAGGGATTGAAGGATAAACAAGGTAAGGTTATAGAAGGTGAGGATTCTGTCACGGCTAGGTGGGCTGAGCATTTCAGTGATATTCTAAACAATATGGTTAGTTCTATTCCCATTGTTTGCAATGATGATAGATGCATTGGTGGCTTTAATGTTGGCCCTATAACACAATCTGAAGTTATTTTGGCTGTTTCTAAACTTAAACTTCATAAATCCCCAGGGGTAGACGAAATTACTACAGAAATGCTTAGAGCTGGAAATGTTTCGGTTACCACTTGGATGACTGAAATTCTGAATATCTTTTATGATAAAGGCATGGTTCCTAAGGATTTTACCCGAGCTGTTGTTAACCCTATTTTCAAAAAAGGTGATCGCAGTTCTTGTGATAACTATAGGGGTATCAGCCTACTCTCTGTTCCAGGTAAAGTTCTTTCCATGATTGTGCTTGATAGAATTAAGATATGGTTGACAGTCAATTGCGTAATGAGCAATGTGGATTCAGAAGTGGTAGGGGATGTGTGGATCAGATATTTTCACATAGGCAGATTCTTGAGAAATGTTTAGAGTTTCAGAAACCTTTGGTTGCTAGCTTTGTTGATTTCATAAAGGCTTTCGACTCTGTTGATCATCATAATTTGTGGTTGTTTGTGAAATCATATGGCATACCAGACAAGTTAGTTAACATAATGAAAGCTCTCTATAATAACACTGAGTCGTGTGTTAGAGTTGGTAAGGCTTGTAGAAATTGGTTTAGCATTACTTCTGGTGTTCGACAAGGGTGCATTTTGTCTCCCTTTCTCTTTAGCTTGGTTATTGATTATGTTATGCGAAATTCACTTCAAGGGAAAGATTTTGGCCTTAATGGACTGGAGATACGGAAATTTCTGATTTAGAGTATGCTGTTGATTTAGTCCTTTTGGCAAATGATGTTGATGAGATGAACTCTTTCATTCGAGCTGTTGATGAGACTGGTAGTAGAGTAGGTTTGATTATAAATAGAGAGAAAACTAAAGTGATGAAAATTGGTCAGGCAGGCTATGATTCAGTTAATCTGAATGGTTGCACCCTTGAGCAGGTGTCACAGTTTAATTATCATGGGAACTACGTAACAGATACTGGTGATGTGCGGCATGAGATTAACAGACAAATAGGGATTGCTGCCGGGACTCTTAAGAATCTATGGAGAGTGTGGAGAAATAGGTGTATACACCTAGAGACTAAAATTAGACTGTATAATAGTTTGGTTCTTTGTAGGGTTAGTTATGGCAGTGAAACTTGGACACTTTCTAAACAAGATAACAGGAAACTAGATGCTTTTGATTCCAGATGCTTACGCAGTTTCTTGGGCATTAGGTGGTTCAACTTTGTAACTAATGATGAGGTTAGGCAAAGGAGTTTGCAACCTCCTTTAAGCAGCATATTGTGCAGAGAGAGACTCCGTTGGTTTGGCCATGTTGCCTGTATGAATAATTATAGATTGGTGAATAGGGTTATGAACAGTGTGCCTAAAGGCCTCAGAAAGAAGGGGAGACCTAGGATGCGGTGGGCTGACAATGTCAAACAGGACCTTGTTAGAATTGGTGTCCAGTGGCCAGATGCAGTAGATGTAGCTCAGGATAGACTTGTTTGGAGAACTAAATTGCACTGTCTGGTTGGACCTCCATAGCCCATGGCTGCTTGAGGATGATGATGGTGATGATGATGATTAATATTTGGTACAAATTTCAGTTCACACGATTGGAAGCCCTTTAGAAAACGGCTAAAAAAGGAGAAGTAAATTTTAAGGCTTTTTTGTAAAGGAAAGATATAATTTTCCTTGTTGTCTGTCCGTCTGTAGACATGAAACTTTTTTGTTCATAGAGATACGTGAAAAATTCCTTTTGTGTCAGATAGTTATTAATGATATATTATGATGTGCATTTTTCGAATCTCCCAAAAGTTATAATTGTGCCCTCTAATGGGAGAAAATTTTGAAAACTCCAAAATATCAAAAGAATATTCCAAAAGATATAGCTATGTTAGAAGTTTAAAATTTTGGTGTTTAAATGTGAAGGTTACGAAGTTACTATTGGCAACAATCACTTGACACTTTAGATCCAGGGGGGAGGTGAATGTAACTTTTTTTGTTTTAACAGAAAAGTATATATTTTTAGAGATAAATTAAAAATTCAGAACCTCAGCAGAAATCCATAATTAAAACTCTTAAGGAATTAAAAAGTAGGCAAAGGAAAAACTTCATTCTATTTGAAAATCAGATTTCTAAATGCGTCAGAGGTGATATGAGTTCTTCTAGTTATTTTACCCTTTCAATACCCTCTGACAGTGGAAATTCAAACTACTGAATAATTGAGAAAATAAACTATTAATATTTTATCAGTACCTGTATTGTGCAAAAAAATTTTTTCATTTATCTCTTAAAGCAGAAAATTTGCATTTTACCAATGAGACAAATCATTACTATTAGGGTAAACCACTTGACCATTGCACTCTATGACCAAAAGTTTAAGTTTCTAGCAAAAATAGATCGTTTGCATATTTATTTGAAGATTTGGTATTTTCCAGCTTTTTTCAACCACTGGAGGTCGTCTTTCGAGTTTTTATATACCGCCTTTAGCACTCTCTAACACTGGAAATTGCAACTGATGGGGATTCCAAAGATGTGAATATTAATATTTTTGTGGAAAAAAATTTCGCAGACATACAGGATTCGAACCTGCATCTCTGCAGAAACTTGTAAGAGTATTCTAACCTGTTGAATTAACGCCGGCTTTTTTCACAAAAATCATTTATTGTTTTATAGATGTTTGAACGTCTACAGGTAACAGTGAGATGATCAAATATTGTTTAAATCATTAATATTTTGTTAGTGCCTGTAAAACAAATATATATATATTGTTTCGTTTATCTCTTTAAAAAAAGTTTCATTTTGGCACCCCCTTTTGGGTAAGACGGCAAAGCCTTGTTGCCTTTCTAAACCTTATGACCATAACATTCTACTATCAAAATTTCAGATTTCAAGTGTAAATAGTTTGCTTGTAATATTCGTTTAAAATTTTAGCATTTTCCATTTTTTTTCCACCGCGAGAGGGCGCTATTAAAGCTACTGAAATTATTCCAAATTCCGATCACTACCAAAAAAGAATTTTTCATTTAGTCCTAAAAGTAAAAAATTTGATTGTCTATAGACGGACAGACAGTCTAACAAATATTCGCACATGCAGACGACAATGTGAAAACATTAGCTCGTTTCTCAAACAACCTTAAAAGATTTTATTTTTTGGTTTTCAGTTAGCTAATTTCACTTTTGCAACCGTGTTCTGATGGAGTTTCTCGGAAAAAATGCTCATTAACTTATTTCTTTCAGTGAAATTTTTACACCCAAATGCAGCGTAGTGAGGTATTCATAAAATATGATAGCTTTTATAGACAAAAAAGTGGTAGAAACGTATAAAACTATAACAACTGAGAAGTTTTAACTTGGTATACAGGGTGATTCAGAATTCATCATCAATATTTGGTGGGGAGGTAGGTAATAAGAAACGAAGGAGATTTCACACATAGGAAAGCATGGGCGCATATGCCATGTAGTAGGGCAAAATGACCCCAGTTCAATGATAGAAAGAACACATAAGAAGGAAGTGGTAAGGAAAAAACATTTATTATCTTACTAATTATTATTATTATTACTCGATTAACATTACTAGCAGCAAACGATCCTGTTTCACGCAGTTGGCGATGAATACGTGAGAACATTTGATGCTGTGGCACACGGCGGTTTGGGAAGCGCGCTGCATACAATTGCCTGGCTCGAAGACATCTTTCTCCTGCCGCACCGTAAGTTACATGCATATCTGCACATTCATTCTACGTATACCGGTTCATGTTACTTCTGCAAATTCACCTTGTCGAATGACAACTGACTGCACGCGTCAAACAGCTGTGCTTCTGTATGAGAGGTGTGTAAACACAGCGCCCTCTACACCACCATGCGTTCGTCTGCCCCCATACTTTCCTATGTGAAATCTCTTTCTTTTCTTATTCCCTTCCTCCCCACTAAATATTGATGATGAATTCTGAATCACCCTGTATACACTAACTCATAGGCTTTCGTCTCAAGGTACGACAAAACATGGCGTCCATGAATCACGTGACTCAGTCAACCAACGGCAGAGAATCACTGAGATGGCCAGCATCTAACTATACAGCTGCTCCACCAACTTAATTAATATCCCCTCTCTCACACGCTTGCTACAGTTCCTTTCCTTTCTCCCCTGACACTACACCTAATTACACATGGATCAATGTGTACACATACCCTCAATGGGAAGATATGCATATTATCCCAAATTTGAAACCACATACACTAGCATCAGAAATTTCTTCTTATCGACCAATTGCAGTAACATCATGTTCGAGAAAGACATCATGTTCTAGAATTAACTCAAAGTTCTAGAAAGAATGGTGCTCTCCAGACTAAAATTCTTCCTCAAACAAACAAGTACACTCCCCACTTGCAACACTGGCTTTAAAGAGCACAGGTCAACCACATATAATTTCTTTGACATTATCACATCTGCTGAACTAGCCTTAAATAAAAAAGGAATTCTTGTGTCTTTCTAGACCTCACCTCTGCCTTTGATACTGCCTCACACACCAGCATTATTAATTACACAAATTTCACAAATTTCTAACGCAGCATTCATTTTAGTAAGTGAACTTTAAGATAGATTTTTTACAATAATGTCATTGAGGTCTACAAACTGTTAGGAATATATTAGTAATATTATCCGAATATTCATCAGTAGAGGGATTCAAATATTGAGAATAACTATATTTTTGGTGTTTTTAAAGATATAATTAAATTCAACCTATCTCAACATAAACGAGAATAATCTGTTGGTTTGCAGAATTCCCGTTTCTCTTTATATGCCCACATATTTCTTCTAGTGCGATCTTTCGGAAAAACTTTAATCAATTTCCTTTTCTCTGCAGAATTAGTGCAGCCGAAAGCTGCACAATGTGGCATTTTAACAAGCTTAATACTTTATGTTTATCAAGGGAAAAAAATGAGGAATATAATAAGCAATTAACGTTATAACACAGCGATCTAATTCAGTATAGAACCAACACACGTATAAACTTTACCTGGAACTATCACAGAGTTAATCGACAATCGACACACAGAAATAGCGTCCATGAGACAATGCAACGACAATCAATAGAAATCGACATCGCCGTTTGCCAACCTCTCCCTATATACGACCACTATCTTGGCCATGGAGGTAGGAAGATAAGGAGAGGCCCTAACGCGCTTTCCCTGTCCAAGGAAAATGATGCTTAGGCAGCAGGGCGGTAGCCATATTGTTGCATTCAAAACAAACCGTCTGCCGCTGCAATCAAGCCTAATTTTCACGTGCTATACTAAGTTTTACTGTGCGTTATATACGGAAAGATTATTTTTTTACGACTAAGAGAAAGCCCATTTAAGCTATTTGGAATTTATATTGCTTTTTTTTTAATGCAATGAATATTTCCATACAGAATTACTATATAGCAGAACTATTTATGTATTTCGTTGAATACGACAATAACAACAATTGCAAGATTTTAAAAGTTTATTTATACTACACTGATAACAGTAGAAAACATTTTATGGATAAAACATAAAAGTTATATGCAATAGCAGCATTTAAACCGCAAAAAATTACATTTGCAACATTAAGAAAATAGCTGTTTTACGTTAAAAAAATTCTCATTCCACAAAAATAAAAAAATTTGCTTAACAAAACTAAATAAAGCCAACAGTATAAGAAGTACAAAAAAAGAACTAAATATATATATATATTTATACAAAAAAAACGCCCCAGATGGTGGCTCGAACCCACCAGCTCTGTTTGTATCCTCAGCTTCACATCTCTTCCCCATCTCATGCTCATTCTCCTTCCTCAACCAGAGTTAAAAATCAATACAAAATACACAATTATTACAATCTCTCAAAAAAAAAATCTCGTAAGGATTGAAATACATCCTTCCTCAGCCACAAAGGAAAATTTCAAAATAATATCTGAAAAAACTATATGAGAAAAAAGCAACTAAAAAATTATACTAAGCAAAAATAATGAAAAATTAAAAAAATATAAAAAAAAAAGAAAAAATATATCCACAGGGTGAAGGGAATATAATACCCATTTAAAAAAAAAGGCAACGTTCCACACAGTGGCTTGAACCTGACATCTCAGTGCCTGACTCCTCAGTCTCTCATACCTATCTTCATGTACGCCTAACCTACCCCTCAACCAAAGTAAAAATAAAATAACTACAAGCAATAAACTCGCTCTGTTTCAAATCCATACAGAAGTAAATAAATTCAGTATTCACCTTAAAAGGGACAATTAGAACCCTATCAGAAGAATAAACGAAAAGGAGAAAAGCATTACACTCTCCTCTCATCTTTTAACTAAAATTATTTAAACAATTTGAAAAATTTTAACCCTAACTAATAATCGCTGTCACTCACCTATGACAATTTACACCATATACATTAAATTAATCTAAAAAGAAATTCAAAAATATAAGACTCCAATCCAAAAAAAAGGGGGTCATTTAAACAAAACCCTTAAATGCTATCCAAATTTAAAAAAAAAGAAAGATTATATTTCTCACATTATGAAAATACTTTATTGTAATTTACTTTTCCCTTCTTACACTGAACTTATTAAATCATGAAGAGAGAGGAATTTAAACACTGAAACATTTAAACAAAATAATATCTAATACTTCCACCTAAAATAAAATAAAAAACAAAAAAGGAACTCCTTGATATTTTAATCACCTCTATTTAAAAGTATGTAAATTCATCATCCATTAAATAGAATACACACTAATATTCAATTACAGCCAACAATATTTTTTAACTGAGAAAGCCTGCAGAAGGAATTCTCAAATAAGTGTAACGTATAATCAATCAATCAATCAATATAAGAAGTACATCTTCACATTTATCACTGAGTACACTACTGATCAATGTTTTGAATAGAACAACATGGCTACCGCGCTGTCGCCGAAGCAACATTTTCAAGTGCTTAGGGCTCCTCCTCTTATCTTCCTACCTCTATGATCTTGGCCATGATTATCGCGCCATCTAGTGTGAAAAAAAGTGATCCTAAAGATTAAATGATAAGTGTCCCTCTTTAGCAGAAGGAGTAACACAGGAAAACCATAAAATATTAGTATATTTGGGTTTCACTCTAGAAAATCACGGTCCATTGCATTCATTATTATACATATATGGATGGATGAATATCACAAAATACATTGCAAATGGAAGAGAAAACAAGAGTAAAGAAACACACATAAAAAAGCCAAAGAAATGGTTGAAAGACACTAAAATTTAGTGAAATGGGTGTTGGAATAATTGTAAATGCGCACACATTGCAGTGGATGGAAGATTATTTTCAAAATTGTTCAAAGTGGAAGGCATTACAGCATGCAAAATCAAACAAAGTGAAATGGAGAAGATAGAATACCTTCAAATTACGCTCGAATGGATGACAGAAATAACGGAAAAATCGCAACGTTCATGGGAGAGGATCAGAAAATATCTTCGAATGTGTGGAAATATCTTGGAATGTATGGAATGGATGACACAATATCTTCAAAACATACTGTGATGGGTATTGCCCCCACAACGGGAGGGTTGACAGGGCTCTAGCCTGGGGGCCCAGCGTGGCGGGTCGGCCAGTTAAGTGAGATGAACAGAAGACAAAATGCAACTTTATAAAATATTGACTTTTGATTTGTCCATCCAACTAAAATTATTTTACTAGGCACTTTACATCATACCGACTTTTTGTTTCGTCTTTGTGATTTATTGTCATTCATACTCTTATTTATGCACATGTGTTATGCACGGTAGATAGGGGGCCCTCGCCAAAGATCCTGGCCAGGGGACCCGCTTCAGTATGTGGGGGCCTTGGTGATGGGAGAGAAAACAAGAGCAAAATCACTTCAAAGGAGTAAACTTCGATGAAATCGATTACTTAATAACTGAAAAAACTTACACAGGACAAAAAAGGTATAGAAGACTGGCCAGAAAATTAGCAAAGTACATGGCCGTGGATGACGTATTATCTTCAAAATATGCAGGAATGAGAATATACAGGAATACACAGTAGAATATTTAAGAGTGTAAATGCCTCAGCTTATAGTGCACTGATCAAGAGAATAAAAGCTTATTATCAGTGTGATAAAGTCAGAATATGCAAACTGTTATTAAAAAACTAAGCAAAGTTGCAGGGAAAACTTTGTTTTGCAAGCAAGATTAAGCTTGAAGCAAAACACTGTGGAATTTACATAAATACAATTTGATATAGCAGAATAATTCTGGAATTCAAGTGAAAAGGTGAAAAGAAAAGCAAAGCCATTTCACTGAATAACTGCACGGAAAATTTTCTTAGTAAATCAAAAACTGTGTTTTCGCCAGTCAGATTAATTGTCTTTTGATTGGAAAAGAATTAATATGTAATTCAGGCGGGAAAGAATTTATTTTTCTTCAGATTTTCGTTCTGATTGTTAACATAGTTGGAAATAACGTGTAATTAATTGAGAATGGTGTTTTAATTCTATCCAAGTTAATTTTAAGAGCAAGATCAAAATAATTACTCAGAATCATCAGACAAATTCTATAGGTATTCGATTTGAAGTACATATGATATAATCACGAATATATACTCAAAGCATCACTTTATTAAGTAGTCTCATGTTATGTCAATAGTACACTATGTTGAAAAAAGTGTCTGGACACTTCCATGTTACATGAATGGAAAGCCACTTTGAAAGCTCCCTAACATTGAACATAAACCCTTTACGCAAAAACTGTTATTGGCAATAAATTGTAGATGTCAATCATCAAATCTCTCTGAATATATTTTTCAGAGATTCAATATTGGTTTAATATTTTAAGAATGAATGGAAGCTGAAGCATTTATCTTTAACTTTTGACACTTGTGAAAAAATACTTCAATAAATAAAAAAAAAACAACTCTTATAACAGTTTCTTCACTAACATAAATTAAATAACTGAAGTTTGTATGACGTTTTTTTAAGATTTCATCAATTTGGAGGCAATGCGACAGTGTCAATTTTCAACGATCTTCGATCAATATTTAAAGAGTCATTGAAGCGGGACCATTTAACAGCAGACACTTTCACATTGCTTCCAAATTGATGAAATCTTAAAAAATCGTCATGCAATTTTCAGTTATTTCATTTATGTTAGTGATTATTTTATCGTTAAGTATCAAGAAGTAACTTGATGTGTTGTGTATACACGGAAGTATAAAAGTGGGAACTTTTATGGCTAACTTCGAATGTCTACACGGACTGTCTTTTTGTTCGGCTAGTGTGTGAAAAGTTATTAGCACAGGACGAGAATTGGTTTACGAGTGAAGATCTTCGGGTGACTTGGTAAATCAAGTAAAAGGTAGTATTTAGTAAAATACACAGAGCTGATATTGTGTGCTCTACGCAGGAAGATTGATGACTTGTGCATGTTAATAGTTGATTTGTTAATAAGATACTTCATCCATATTTCCTTTGTAACAATTTATCTTGTATTGAATTAAGTTATGAAATATAGCTTTTAATACTCACGCTCAGTGGCTATCCGTTTTTGTGATCCGCAACATTTGGTGTCAGAAGTGGGATAATTTATTGAATGCCGTTAACTAGAAGTATGGATGAATTAGTAAAGTTGATAAATAGCTTGAAAGTCGATATGGCTACGCAGATGACTGATATGAAAGATATGAAAGCCGATATGGCTACGCAGATGACTGATATGAAAGCCGATATGGCTACACAGATGAATGACATTAAAAGTCAAAATAATGAGTTGAGAACTGAGATAGTTTCTCAAAAAGATGACTTGAAAGCCGATATGGCTAACAAAATAGGTGACTTGAAAGCCGAAATGGCCGCACAAAATACTGAGATGAGAGCTGAAGTGGCTTCTCAAGTTGATAAGTTTATTGATCAGTTCAAGGATAATAAAACCGAACTCAATAGACAATGCAATAGTTTAAATGTTGAATTTGTCAGTGAAAAAGATGATCTTGATAGTGTTAAGTTAGATTGTAAACATGGAAAAGAAAAAGAGAAAGGCAACGCATATAAAAATGTGGATCTGCTACTGGAAATCAAGAATTGTAGAGATAGCGCAGATAATGCCTTTGACCACGCAACTACTAGTAATGCATGGCAGAGTGTCTATGTCGCTGGTGACATGTCTAGGAACTGTGAAGAACAATCACACAGATCAGAGAGCTGTGAGACTATACAGTACGCTTTGCACTTCAAAATACCTAGGTATACAAGTCTGGCATGATCTGAAGAGAGATCCACACGAAAGGTATTCTATTCCTCGCCGTCAGCAAAATGTGTCATGGACATTTATCGCAAAGGCAGAGTAACGAGTGGTAATGAGGGGGAACGAAACAGAGTTTACGTTTCGCAGAGTGGTCTGAGTAAAGCAGAGGCGTCCATTCATCATAGATACAAAGTGCCATTCGACGTTACCCGGGAAGTCGGAGAGATTTTTCCGAAGCATATAGCCACACTCGAATCGTTTATAGAAAGTGGGGATTTAAGAAAGAAGAATTCCGAAGAATGGCTTAGAAGCGTAACAGGTGATGCTAGTAAAGGAGCTTCAGGCAGAGACAGTACTTCAAAGACTAACTTTCTGGATGAAACTAAGCCTCAGAGTTACGATCAGAGAGAAGTGAATCCCTCAGATAATTTCAACGTAGCCACGCTGAATTTCTTTTCTGAACAGTCAATGTGCAGATTTGGACATTATAACCATTTAGATTATAAGGATATAGAAAAGTTTTATCACGACTACAAGAGCTCTAAAGTGGACAATATCATGTTACAAAACTCGTCGCTGATCTCCAGAATGAACAATTTGGCAATCATGACTGATGTTTCCCTGGCTAATTACAATGAGAGCTCCAAGAAAGGGAATTCCGAAGAAACAGCAACTATGACCTCCTCGGGTCATGTGTTTTGCTGGAGACCCGAGTGGCGCCATCGGATGGTAGATAAAAACAGCACAGGAGGTGTCGGCAACAAAGTGAGTCTTGTCTTGGCTCCTGCACTTGCTGCTTTAGGTCTCAAGGTCCCTATGATCTCCGGTCGTGCTCTCCAATTGACGGGAGATACTCTGGACAAATTGGATACCATCCCTAGCTTCACAGTCGACTGCACTAAAGATAAAATCGAGCAAATGATGGAAGACGTCGGATGTTGCATCGTAGTACAGACAGAGGAGCTGGTGCCAACAGATAAGGAGATTTACCGCTGCAAGGATCTGACGGCTACCGTAGATAGCGTTCCTCTAATGAGATGCTCAATTGTGTCCAAAAAGCTGGCTGAAGGAGTGTGTGCTTTGGTTTATGATGTTGAATTCGGAAAAGGAGCTATTGATCTCATCAGTACAGAAGATGTTGCTGTTGATTTAGTTAAGAAAGTGGTTGCAGCATCACAAGCTCGTGGAATGAAGAGTTTGAGTTGTTCAGCTGTTATCAGCAACATGGATTCACCTCATGAAAACTCTGTTGACAACTCTCTGGAAGTGATGGAAGCTGTTCAGTGTTTCCTTGGTAACGGATCCTTGGAACTGCAAGAGCTCGTCGAAGAGTTAGGAGAACTTCTGCGTTTTGTGAACATTGTGGAAATAGGGTAGATGAAGCATCACGTGTCCGTAAGGTTCTGCATAACGGCAATGCTTTGAACACGTTTCGTAACATGTTAATAGAACAAGGAGTATCTGAAGATGTTGCAAGCTGGCTATGTGAAGGTAAAACAGAAAAAATATTGCTAGCAGCCCGACACATCACTGATTTCACTTATACAGGAGAAACAGGTAAGGTTGTCGGATTAGAAGCTGCAGTTCTAGCAAGAGTATGGAAGGAGGAGATGGACCGAAGAGCTAAAAAGAATTATGGAGCTGATATTATATTTGTGAAGCACCTTGGGGATCAAATGGAATCAGGTGAAATATGGCTGAAGGTTCATCACGACAGTTCTGAATTAAGGGAAAGTCAACTGACAAAAAGGTCAGACTGGAGGATGAAACTTCTCCCTAGATTTTATGTCACTAATGACTTTCATTCCTTGTTACTCTTGATAGAAGTAAAAATCCAAAGAAGAAAACTTTCGACAAAGAAGAAAACTTTTTACAGGTTTTGCACGAAAACTCTTAGTCGATTCTTCTCCCTGCAGAGACATAAACGTGTTCACAAGGGCAATAGGCCTTACACGTATTATGTTTGTGGACGAGGCTTCAGTCAGAAAAGAAATCTACGTCATAATGAGATTCGCTTTCATTTTGACACAAACGTGGTATATCGCATTCGTCGACGTCCAGCTACAAAGTGCAAGGTGGTTCACGTGGATCGTTTGGCCCCGTTTCATCGAAGAACTGAAGAAACTTTGGAATCCAGAATTGTTCGGGACGAACAAGACCTAGGAAGGGGGCAGTGTTACGACAGAAGGAATCTGGCAACCGAAAGCAAAAAGTTTCAGCCAACGAATAAGAACTTTGGGAGAATTTGGAGAAGAAGAGTGGAGCGTTAACGGTCATTTTGCATTGTAACGGTCGTTGTGTTGTAACGGTCGGAGAGTTCGAAAATGGACGGTGAGCTGTTCTGAGACAGGCGCGTAAGTATCAAGAAGTAACTTGATGTGTTGTGTATACACGGAAGGATAAAAGTGGGATCTTTTATCGTTAAGTATCAAGAAGTAACTTGATGTGTTGTGTATACGCGGAAGTATAAAAGTGGGAACTTTTATGGCTAACTTCGAATGTCTACACGGACTGTCTTTTTGTTCGGCTAGTGTGTGAAAAGTTATTAGCACAGGACGAGAATTGGTTTACGAGTGAAGATCTTCGGGTGACCTGGTAAATCAAGTAAAAGGTAGTATTTAGTAAAATACACAGAGCTGATATTGTGTGCTCTACGCAGGAAGATTGATGACTTGTGCATGTTAATAGTTGATTTGTTAATAAGATACTTCATCCATATTTCCTTTGTAACAATTTACCTTGTATTGAATTAAGTTATGAAATATAGCTTTTAATACTCACGCTCAGTGGCTATCCGTTTTTGTGATCCGCAACAATATACTCGGTGTTCCTATAAGTTGTATGTAGATATGTATCGCACTTTGTACTTATAATAAATAATTTATTATTATAAAATTTAGAAATATTATAAAATTTATAAATGCGCTTTTTTGGTCCCGCACAATTTTGGAACCTGGCCACGCAAAAGTTCACGTCGGTCCTGCTGGGACTCGAACTTAGGCACTTGTTCCCTTGCCTTAGAAATCTGCAAATGTGATTTTTCTAAGATATAATAAAACTAGTGCACTAATTTTTCTGGCTTGCATTATGAGGGCTTTAAATGATAAAATAAAGAAAATGATCACTGAAAACATAATTTATCCTATTTTAACTCCAAACATGTTCAAGAAATCCACCCATTATCTAAAAAATGTCAATAGATTTTCAAAGATTCTGTCCCCTTCCTGGAAATATTTCTGATTTTTGTATATTGGTAGTCTGTCAATTCTGGTATAACATTTCCCACTGAGGACTGTAAAGTCAGTCCCACATGGGATAACCGAACAAGGATCGCAATTTTGTGGTGACTGCAGGGACAACTGCTGCTGGTGAATAAAGATGGTTCGTCGGTCTCAACGTAAAGACTGGACCAGTGAATGCAAAGAACAATAGTCCATCCCCCAAGAGTGGGAGAAGAGGACCTTGAAGATGATCAGTGACCGCATGTGCTTGGATGTGAGATGTTGGATACGAGGAAAAAAGGTTAATTTCCGGTCGATTATGACACCTAGAGACTTTGTCTCCGACACAACTGGAATGGTGATACCCCCAAGCTGCGGCTCAGGATCCAGATGAAGATTACACTTGTGGCAAAAGTGCATGCAAGTCTTCTGTGGAGAGAACTGAAACCCATTGGCCATCGTCCAAAACTGAGAGATTGGACAGTGTACAGGCAGTTTGCAGTTGTTGTTCAATGATCCACATGCTGGACTATGAGCAAAAGATGCTAATATCGTCAACACACAGGGCATTGCCTACAGTTGGAGGAAGTTGTGCAAATGAATTGATCTTAACAGTGAAAAGCGTAACACTCAGGATGCAGCCTTGTGGCACCCTGTTTTCCTGGGGGAAAGGTCGCAACAGAATGTTACCAACAGGAACATGAAAAGAACGAGAGAAAGTTGGAAATAAAGATAGACATGTGACCTCTCAAACCAAAGTCATGGAGGTCAGAAAGAATGGCGAATCTCTTATTCGATGTTGAGGAAAATTGACAGGTGCTCTTTACGTAAAAAAGAATTCCTGATCACTGATTTGAGGTAGATCAGGTGATCTAAGGTAACTGGTGCCAATGAAAGTCACACTGGGTGTTGGAAAGGCCATGGTGTTCCAAATACCAGTCCAGCTTGGTATTTACCATTCTTTTCAATACTTCGCATACTTCTCAATAACATGTGGGGCGGATCCTTCGGTACCAAGGGGGAAGGGTCCCGAATGATCCGCCCCCCCCCCCATGGGGAAAACTCGTATTCCGTCTTCTGACACTACACGAGTGGCATGAGAAGCCTGGAAGTAGAAGTTAAAGGTTATCAGAGGAGACCAGTAGCGACTTGGAGTATGGGTGGCGTTAAAGGGGATGTGGAACGCAGCCCGGCTAGGGGATGGAAAATAAATAGGAGAGCAAAAGCAGCTCCGGTCTCAAAGGAGTCCTGGAGCAGGCAGACCAGCCAGCCCATGTCCCTCAGGTGCGCCCCCCGACTTGGGCCCTCCTGATGGACACCATGACCACCCCACCTGCTACCTCACCGTCAGTACCTGCGTTAGGTAGTGGTCTGAGGACATCAAGGATATACCGACCCTTCCTAAGAATGTCTTTGTTTGAAAACCATTCTCGGTCGTATCCCTGAGTCTCTGCCACTCGTCCATAACTCTTTGACTTAGGATTTTCTTCAGGGTATTTTTAGAAGTCTTTACGCTATCTCAAGTTGGGTGTAGGTACTTGCTGAGTGGGCCAGTTGGTCTGCCCACTCGTTCCCTTCGTGACCTACATGTGCCTTGATCCAGGAGGAAATCCTAGGTGTTCTGAGTGCACAGGAGGCGCTTAACCTCGTTTACTGTCTGATGCCTGTTGTTTGCATCTTCAAGCACTTTCAGAGCTGCCTGGCTGTCCGTGTACAACCGGATATTGTTATTATGACTGCCATCATTGAGGGCCCAAATTAGGGCCTCTCTGATAGCAAGCAGCTCTGCTTGGAAAGCTGAGCCATTATCTGATATCTCTTATAGTCATACACTTTGGCTCCTTGATTGCAGATGGTGTAGGCTAAGCCCACACCATCCTTGTATATTTCAACTCCTTGACCTGATGGTAACTCCATAGACCATGACACATGCAGTCTTCTGGTGGGATGAGTATCCCACTTAGTGGTCTGAGTGTCATAGACCTTGGGTTCATACTGGAGTCCGAGGAATGTTGCTTTTTTCCTATCCTGCAGGACTCTAAATATGGTCGCTTCCTTTCCAACCATTCAATACAGAGGAGGGATCCCTGCTATCACCAGGAGAGCATCCGTAGATGTGGTTCTATAAGCCCTGGTGATTCGCAGTAAAGCTGGCCTCTGGGCTCCAAGCAGCTTTCTGCACATGATGGAGTGGTCCGTTGGGTGCCACCAGGCACCTGCTGCATGTCAGAATCCTTTCTGTTTCCCTTAAATAAATTTCTTTGAGGACTTCCCTGTGGAGTCCCCATGAGATGTGACATATGCCCCAGCTTGCACATAACTTTCGTGCATTTTACCTTAAGGTCCTGCAGGTGCGGGATCCAGCTCATCCTCTCATCCAGAGTGATACTCAAGTATTTTAGAGTTGTCATATGGCTGATATTTTTACCATTCAGTTTAAAGATTAGGTACCTCTAGTTGAGGACACCCTCTTTTGCCACAGTCGTTGATGTAGTCTTCGCACAGCTGAACCCAAGCTTGTAGCGAAAACTCCATCTTTCTAGCACAGTCAGTGCTGCATTGTTGGCAATCTCCAGTCTCGCTCTGGAGGAAGCTGAAATGACAAGCAGCATGTCGTCTACATAAGCCTGGAGCTAGACATCCTCAGGTAGGGTCAACTCCAGAGCCATGTCTGCAACTAAGTTCCAGAGAAACGGGCCACTGCACAAACCTTGTGGGCAGCCCCTGTCCAAGTTCCTTGAGACTGCCCCACTGGCATGGGAATAGCTGACCACTCTTTCACAGAGATAATTGGACACTAGAATAAAGATGTTCCTGGGACACGAACAATATTTTAATCTGCCTAAGATAGCTGGCCACCAGATATTAATGAAATGCGCCAGTCACATCCAAGGTGATGAGAGAGGTGTGCAACTTTTCTTTGTTAACCTTAACAATATCCACCACCTGTTTGATAGTGGCAGTGGTGGACTGCTCTGTCCTGAACCCGAATTGCCTGTCGTTCACGAAGTTGTTCTTGCTACAGTGGTAATGCAACCTATTTGTGAGCAGTTTGCCCAATATCTTTCCCATCACTGGCAGCAGACATATTGGTCTGTAGGATCTTACGTTTGCTGAGTCTCTACTGTCTTGTTAAAAAGGACTAGGTCAGCTTGTTTCCAGGTCTGTGGGAAGTTTCCCAGTCTCAAACTGATGTTATAGAGCTGGGTGAAGAGATCTTTGTGTTCGCTGAACAACTACATCGCAATCTCCACCGTCAGACCATCATGGCATGGAGCTTTACCCCTGGCCATAGCATTAATCACCTCTCCTACCTCCCCTTCCATAAACAGAACGTCATCTTCCGTCCCTGGCAGTACCTTGCTATAGTCCCTGAGATGATGTTGGGCATCATCAGAGCTCCTGTCATCCTCTGGGAATAATTCCTCTAGTAATACCTGGAGAGTTTCGTCAAATGAAGTGGTTTTGGACCAATCTTCTTTGCGAACATACTCAATATCGAGAGGTTTTATATCCTTCTCTGTAGCCAGCTTGTACTGCAAAGGGGTTCTGTGCAATGACTTCAATACAAAATTTTTGCCAAGAGGCTAACTGAGCTTGGCAGATGGCGAGCTTATAATCTTTCCCTATTGTGGCACCATTGATACCTTTTTCTTGGAACTCGGGCCCACTTTCTATTGATACCGAGATCTGGTGTCCACCAAGGTACAGACTTTTTGCCTTTTGGGAGTTCTCCCTTAAACCCGAAGGTTTTCTCACAATCAGAGCTTATGCACTCGGTTAAATCTCTGATGGCGTTATTCAGAGAGTCACAATCACCAATATGGGAGATGCGCTGGCTGATCTTAGTCAGACCCAGTGTAACACACGACCTTTTGGTGCAATGTAGGGGAGGTGTTGTGCCACCCACAAGGATCATTAGATAATTGTGGTCGCTGTTAGTGACCTTGTCGCTAACGTGCCAATCCTGGATCAGTGGAATCATCGAGGTGTAGCCAGGGTCGTCAATCCAGCTCTGGCCTCTGGGGCCATGAAAAGTAGCTGGAGTATCCAAATCACTTAATAATACCAAATCAGCAGTATTGATAAAATCCATAGTCATATCTCCTCTGACATCTCGTCTATTGGAGCCCCATAGGGGGTGCTTTGTGTTGAAGTCACCTCCCACCACTAAGTTTTATATTTGATCTGAGCTAGGACGTTTTGTTGCTCAGTCAATGAATCCTCGATGTTACTACACGGTGGACACTAGATGGAGATGGCGTGTAAATTTAGACTCCCATAGCCAATCTCCATCTTGCACTAGAGTAATATCGACTCCTTCCCCTTTTATCTCCCGACTGAATAGGGCCCGTTGCAGCCCATGCCCAGTATATGAAGAAATTTCAGACTAGCCTTGCTACCACCAGGACTCCTACTGTCCATAGTCGGTACGCTTTCACAACTTCAGTTCTCTACAATACGATGGACAATTGCTGCCATCACATTATGGCCCAGATAGTATTTGGTGCCAATGTGCTTTGTTTGCATTTTTGCAAAAAATACAATTAGGTTTGGGCTTTTTACACTCCCTGAACGAGTGCTTGCCCGCGTATTGAGAGCACCGTTGCATCTTCACGGTGCATTCTTTCTGCATATGCCCAAAGGAATAGTATTTATAGCAGCGGAGTACCCTTATATACTTCTTAACCTGGCACCGTGACCAGCTCACATTCAACTTACCTACGTCCATAAGTTTTCTGTAGGAGACGTTACTAGCCTCCAGAATCCAATGGGGGCAGTGTTTTCCTTCTTGGGATCCTTGACTGGCTTGGGGAAGGCCAAAACGATAGCTTCCCGCCACGAGTCCAGAAATTGCTCCTCGATGAAAATACAATTGAAGAGTCGGAACAGCCGATCCTTACTTCATGGTGAGAGATGTTGGAGCATGGCATATCTGGCCTGACATCAGATGCACAGGAATGCAGAGAAAGGTGAAACTCCTCTGCTGTGAATGGTCTGTTGTAAGGGCCTTACTCTCAGGGTCAGAAACTCGGGGGAATATGTGGACAATGAAGAGTTGGAGGAAAAAGATTTCCCCCAGAGTGTTGGCAATTGCTTGAGGGACAGTAATTCCCTGTTCATTATGCTCCAGGATCGATAATGAGTGGAATGTATAGTTCCCACCCATTTTCCAGACTTTACCCCACACAATCTTTGAAATGGATGTTAGGGTGATAGAAAATTAATAAATACTAAAACACAGCCAATTGGTATAAATTTAATAATTCACGAAAATGCTGTTACACTAACAATCTAAAATATTTTAAAGCACAAGCATAAAGTAGCGCTTCAAAATATTCAATGAATGAATATTAGAGACTTGCCACAGTAGAAAGCAACTCTATTACCACAAATTCGTTAACTAATACCCCAATTATCGTATTACTCATAAAGTATCCTTTGACAACCAAAGGTAAGGCAGAGTAAGTAAACAACAAAAATATTTACCAGTATCCTTGGGGGCTGGTACAGTGGTAGTGGATTTCGCTTCAAGATAACACTTTGTTTAAAGGAGTTGTTGGGTTGTGTTGTTTTACCTCTGAGCGGCACTTTTTTGCACACCATGGGCTAAATGGCCAGGTCACATGGAGCCCGAAGGCTCAGAGAATGTTGGGGGAGGGGACCCACTGGAACAGCTGTTGGGAGACAGATGGTAGCCTCCCGTCAAGGCCATCCAGCGTGTTCTTTAACGTGCACAGGGTATGGCTCTCCCGCACACGGAGCCACGCCTTAACGTCCCATCTGACGGACGGCGACCTTTCCAAGCCCATCGGGGTCCCCTACTGACTGTGGGCAGGGCAGGGAATTTTGCGGATATAAATCTGAACGCTGACCCAGCTGGGACTCGAACCTGGGAACTACAGATTACGAGCCTGGCACGCTACCGACTGAGCCACCCCCGCCCCTTTGCTTAAAGGTGATGGTAAGTCCATTGCATATACACAAATATTGATGGTTGTTTTTCTCCAGACACGTATTTCAACAGTCCCTGATGTTCTACTGCATTCTTCCGTCAATTCTCGATAAGTTGCACGTTCTAATTTTTGCTGGTATTGGTACAAGACGTTCCTTCGCATAACACTGGTAATCATCGATGTCAAACAGGGTTGGTTCAATTGAAGGCTACTTATATTGATAAATGTTATAAACGTTTTGAAATGACACATCGATTATACAGTCCCATGTATGATTACTCGTATTTTGGCAACATAGCTTCTATATGTTGCAAACTTACATTCAGTTAGAGATTATCAATAACATTATCAAGCAGCTAATTTTTGAAGAAACAATTTCTATTTGTGCTAAAGCTGGCAAATGAATACCATTTGCACTATCCTACGTAAATTTAAATCATAAACTCTAAAAACATTCAACAGGCATAGTTATATACCTCATTGACTTATAAAAGACAAGGCCATATAACCTTCGATGTAGTACAGCAACGCGTTTCGCTATACACAGACGTATAGCTTCCTCAGGGTCTCGATGTTGGCCGTCAGGAACGTTGCTATAACCCGTCTCACCACTCGGATCATGTGACGTCTGATTGCATGATCGCGCATAGTTCTTGATGCAACAGGAGATTCCACGCCATGGAAGGGGCGGAATCTCCGTGTTGCATATATTATCTAAATGTATTTTATCTAAATTTAATCATCATCCTGAAGCAGCCATGGGATACGAGGGAACTACATCTCGCCACAGCACACCAATTCTAACAAGGTTCTGTTTGACATTGCCCACCGCATCCTAGGTCGCCCCCTCTTTCTGAGGTCTTTAGACACACAGTTCATAAATCTATTCACCAAACTATAATTATCCATAAGGGCAACATAGCCAAATCAAAGGAGTCTCTCTCTGCACAATATGCTGCTTAAGCGAGGTTGCAGACTCCTTTGCCTAACCTCATCATTATTTACAAAGTGAACCACCAAATACCCAAGATACTGCGTAAACATCTAGAATCAAAAGAATCGTTTCCTGTTAACTTGTTTACAAACGTTCAAGTTTCACTACCATAACTAACCGTAGAAAGAACCAAACTATTATACAGTCTAATATTAGTCTTTTGGTGTATACGGCTATTTCTCCACACTCTCCAATAGAATCTTAAAAGTCCCGGCAGCAATCCCTATTGGTCTGTTAATCTCATGCCGCACATCACCAGTATCTGTTACATAGCTCCCAAGATAATTAAACTGTGACACCTGCTCAAGACTGCAACAATTCAGATTAACTGAATCACAGCCTGCCTGACCAATTTTCATCAACAGCTCGAATGAAAGAGTTCATCTCATCAACATCATTCGCCAAAAGGGCTAAATCATCAGCATAATTTAAATCGGAAATTTTCGTATCTCCAGCCCATTTAACACCAAAATCTTTCTCTTGAAGTGAATTTCGCATAACATAATCAATAACCAAGCTAAAAGAGAAAAGGTGACAAAATGCACCCTTGTCGAACACCAGAAGTAATGTTAAACCAACTGCTACAAGCCTTACCAACTCTCACACACGACCCAGTGTTATTATAGAGAGCTTTCATTATGTTAATCAACTTGTCTGGTATACTATATGATCTCACAATCAACCACAAATTATGTCGATCAACAGAGTTAAAAGCCTTTTTGAAATCTATAAACTAGCAACCAAAGGTTTCTGAAACTCTAAACATTTCTCAAGAATCTGCCTAGGAGAAAATATCTGATCCACACATCCCCTACCACTTCTGAATCCACATTGCTCATCACGCAATTGACTGTCAACCAGATTCTTAATTCTATTAAGCACAATCATGGAGAGAACTTTACCTGGAACAGAGAGTAGGCTAATACCCCTATAGTTATCACAAGAACTGCGATCACTTTTTTGAAAATAGGGATAACAATAGCTATGGTAAAATCCTTAGGAACCATGCCTTTATCATAAAAGATATTCAGAATTTCAGTCATCCAAGTGGTAACCGAAACATTCCCATCTCTAGCAATTTCCGTAGTAATTTCATCTACCCCTGGGGATTTATGAAGTTTAAGTTTAGAAATAGCCAAAATAATTTCAGATTGTGTTATAGGGCCAACATTAAAGCCACCAATGCATCTATCATCATTGCAAACAATGGGAGTAGAACTAACCACATTGTTTAGAACATCACTGAAATGCTGAGCCCACCTCGCTACGACAGAATCCTCACCTTGTTTATCCTTCAATCCTTGTATGCCTGTCCGTTTTCTACCACATAAAACATTAACTATCTGGTACAGCTCTCTGCTGTTGTGCAGCCTAACTGCTTCCTCAGCTTTGTCAGCCAAGCCATGAACCAAAGATTCTTATCAGTAGCTAACTGATCCTTTACACGTTTATTAAGCTCTCTGTAATCCTATTAGGACTAGTAGGGTACTGATTAAGGACATTCCTGCATTTTTCTTTCTTTCTGAAATAACTCAAGTGCCTTATCACTCAAATAATTTTGCTTCCTCTTCACCTTTTTTCCTAAAAGTGTACTGTTAGTTTAAAATGATCCCATTCCTCCTTAATTTCAGTAGTAAGCAAACCATGACTGTCATAATGACTAAGTAACATATAATGGTAAGCTCTAGCTATTACTGGGTCTTTCAGAGATTCAGTATTAAATGTAAATTTTTTAACTTTAGCACACTTTTGAAGTTTACACTTTTAACAAGGTAATGGTCAGATCCAATTTCAGCTCCCCTATATGACCTCGTATCCTAATAGAACTAGCCTATTTGCTGTTAATTAATATATAATCAATCATATTCTTATGCAATCCATCAGGTAATAATTGTTAGTTATTCTAAAACCATTGAGTTTACTTATCTGTAGGAGACGTTGCCCATTGCAGCTACCAATACCAAAAGGGCCTATCACCACTCTAAAAAGGTCAGAGTCAATACCAACTTTGGCAATGAAGTCACCTAGAACAAGGGTAATTATCTCCTTTCTTGACAGAATTCAAAATATTTTGAAGTTGTCCGTAAAACCTATTCTCATCCTCAGTGGGGGCATAACAGCAGATAACATTCGTCTTTAACGCTCGTCTGAAATTTTGCTGTAAGAAACCTTTCATTAATGCACTCGTATACTAGAAGAACATCACTAGGGTGTCTGCTGAGAAGCAGACCCACGCCTTGGTGATGCTTATTATCGTTCCTCCCTGAAAAGAGAAATTTAAGATTATTTTTAAGAATCTGACCTTTATCTGTCCATCTGTTCTCTTGCAAGCCGAGAATATCCAAATTATAACGGTGGAATTCTTGTGCGAGGATATCAAGAAAAAAACCTCTGTGCAGAGTCCTCACATTCCAACTACCTATGGAGAGAAAATGGTTAGTGGGATGTTTAAAGAAACTATATTTATTGAGAGAGGGAATGCCGACAATATCAAACAGCCCCCTAATCGCAGAGACACGTTTCTTCAGCCTTTAGTGATGGGGCAAAGACCCTTTCCCCCACCACTAAAGGCTGAAGCCATCTATACTGAAAGCTAATACTACTTTTTTAAAATGTAAGTCTGTTCAATATGTCATAGTTATCCTTTGCAACCTAAAAGAGAACTTTTAAATAAATGTACTTAGAATGATACTTCCCAACCATTTTGAGCTCATGGCACACTTGTGAGAATCCAAAATTATTCTGACATACAAAAAAAAAATGTATAGTTGTCTTAAAAATAATTTTTATTAACATAATTGACAGCTCTTTTATAATCAATGAATGTTGTTTTTTTACATTTTATTTTCACCTTGAGAAGTCTGTCCAGCTAAAACACATATGGATAATTCAATGATATAAAAATGAAAGAACAGAAATTTCAATTTATTACTATTTGAATTTAATTTTTTAATAAATTTGAATTTAATTTTTTAATAAAATTTGAAAAAAAAATTTAAATTTTTCTGACAAATATTATTGATCATCAGATTAAAGAGACATTCCCAATTATTTGACAAAAATAAAAGTTAAAATAATTTAATATTCAATGTCACTGAGTAATAAAATTTTTAAGTTTATCCTCCAAAATTTTTTAGAAAACTTGGAAGCTTTTCAGAGCAAGGACAGAGCTCCAGCTAATAATTTGAAGGATAAACTTAATAATTTTATTGCTCAATGACAGGGAATTTTAAATTATTTTAATTGTGTATTTAAAAATAAAAGAAAATCTATAACCAAATTATTTGTGGAACAAAATTAATGCAAATTTCAAATTAGAAGCACACTTAATAATGAATACCTAGTAGAATGCACAATGCCTCATGCGAATATTAGAAATTATGCTTTCAAGGAGAATTAAGTTTTTGTAAAAGTTTTAATTCGAAGAAATGGATGATTAAGAGAAAATGCAAATACTAGTATTTTATTGGTACTTTTAAAACATAATTTTTTCTTTTATTACTTAAATTTTGAAGTTGCATTTCTCATACTACTCTGAGAAAAGGAAGCAGATTGTTGCTGTCAGTGGAATATTTCTTCACATTGTACCAATGAAATTAAAAATTTCTACCATAAATAAATCCCTTGGAATATTTCCTAAGTTTGACCTTTTCCGTATTTAGAGCCCTCTAATGATGTAAATTATATTTTATTAATACCAATAAAATAAAGAATTTTCCAATTATTTCCTAAAAAAGTTGCATTCCCCACCCTACCTGGGTGTAAGGGAACAATTATTGTTGCAAATGCAAACCTTGTGGCTTTCGCATTCTACCATCAAACACACCACTTGCAATATTTGATTAAAAGGTCCCAATTTTTCCACTATTAACAGGCATAATTTAAACTTTTGTAGGATTCGGAAGTGCAAATTGTAATATTTCGCCAATACCTATCGAACACAAAATGGATTTTAAATTTTCTTTTAAAAATAAACTATCTCTTTAACAAAAAAGTTCCAACAAAATTTCTAGTATTAATATACAGTGTTCACAATATTAGTTTAAAAATTTGCAATTTTTTCCACCATTGGAAGGCACAATTATAATTTTCTGGAGATTCCAAAAGCGCAAATTATAATATTTCATCAATACCTATCCAACCCAAAATTAATTTTTATCTGTAAAACAAAAAAGTTTGTCTACAGATGAACAGACTGACAACAAAGAGAAAACATTATCTGGTCTCTTTTTTGAAAACAAGATAAAAAATACTGAAAGAACTGTAGCTAGTAAAAATTTTAAGGTTACAATCTTAAATTTTTATAACTTTTCATAATTTTTATAATATAAATAGACAATATAATACTGTCCTATTAATATAAATGGAGGAATATTTCTATTTTACACTTCCAAAGTATCAAAAATATAATTTACAATAAAGGGAATAGGGCAATAAAATGTTTGAATAAACAAATATTTCACATATATTTTGAACATTGCTGAGTAAGACATTATAACAAAAATCAGTTTTAAAAAGATAGAACTTACTCTAGTATTATTTTTACACTGAAATAATTTCATAATTAGCACTAAGAAACAAATTTTTAAAGCACGTTTTGGATGTGTGTAATGGTTCGATATGAATTTCAGTGGTTAAAATAAACTTTATTTGTTTGGAAGTATTTTTCATTTTTTCACTTTTATTAGCTCTTTTTATATATTTTAAATTTTTTTATTTAAATTACCATATTTAAAAGCAAAATAAATTTTTCTAAAACTACTATCAGAGTAGAGTTTGCCAATCAGCAAAATATCCAGGCATATGCATTATTCGTTGTTTGCATAAATGAACAAAAATTAAAAAAAAAAAACTGAAAGGTTTCATAAAGAGGGGAAGACCAATAAGATGGCAGACAATGTTAAACAGGACCTTGTTAGAATTGGTGTGCAGTGGCCAGATGCAGCAGATATAGTTCAGAAAAATATTCTTGGAGGACTAAATTGCACGGTCTGGCTGAACCTTCACAGCCCATGACTGCTTGAGGATGATAAAATAATAAAATATTGAAAAAATATGGCAAATTAATTTTTTGAAATTTTACTTAAGTAAATACAATAAACTTTGCAAATTTTTAAAACAAGAATAAAAATTTAAGCACCTTTCTTTGTCTTTGAATTTTTGCATCATCTTAATCACAATTAAATGCTCATTCTTTTCGTATATAACATACTTATTTGTATTTGATTGGTTATTAGGGAGAAAAAATTCTTAAGTTCATTCTTTTATTTGATAGAGTACAGTTGACAAAACGTTTTGTCATTTCTCAAAGTATATCATTAAGAAAAAAATTTGCAGAATAAAGTTGTTGAAGAGAAAAAAATTTTTTTTTTGTTATTCCAAAATAAATAGTTTTACTATTCATATGCATTATGATTATTTTGGTCCAATAGTTTTTTTTTGCATTAAATTTTAATCTGCATTACCAGATCCGTTTTTACTATATCATTCTAAAAATGTTCTATTAAAATTAATGCTATCCTCATTTTTGTTAATTTTCATAAAATCCAGAATTAAATGTTGTTTAATTTGATACATAAAATGCCGTTATTTTCTTTCATTAGTAATTTGGGAAAAAAGTTCTAAAGCACTTTTTCTTTTGACTGAGTATGGTTCAAGAAAAAAAATTGGTTGGTCATACAATTCATTTTTTTCAGTATGACACTGTAAGAATTAATAGGCATTATGGTCCTTTTCATTGCCTGTAACTTTTTTCCAAAATGCTACAGCAAACTGTGTTGTTCAAATGGCTGAATCTTTTTATACTAATCAGTAAGAACATTCAAGCTAGTTAGACAAGGGAATGTGTACAAAGCTGAAGAATTAGCAGCAATTACAAACAATAGTTTTGATAAATAAATGGCAAACATATTCCATGATACACTCGAAATTAAATATTTTAACATAATCAATAACACAGGTGTGTTAAACATAAAAAAAACTTTGAAATAAAAATAGCCAATCTTTACTATTTCGAGATGCTGAAAATGACAATAAAATTTGTTGATTGGCTCTTGTTTAAGGAGAGACAGAGATGGTCATGTATAAACGACTCAATCCACATTGAGTACAAAGGTAACCATTTCGCAACGCTGTATTTAAAACTCCAGATTGAAACATATTGCGTTGTTTTGCATCAGCCCACCATACACACAACCCCTGGAGGTATTGCATCATTGTCTGATGCAATGTAGTTGAGTCATGACATCGCAGCTTTAAGATCGCAGACAAAAGATGATGCAATCATTAGTTGTAAGCGATGTCTACTTAGGGTGAGCAAGTCTTTTGAGTGACTCCCATTTACCCCTGAGTCATAAGTACAAGTGATCCTTGCAGTTTTAATCCAGCAGTAGTGATGTCTCACAACTGTGTTAATAATACAGATACATTTCGTTACATTTGCAAGCCAGAAAAGGGCCATCACTCCAGTAGTGAAAGTGGCGTTGAGTTTTATTTTGGATGCAAGATCGGGGACCAAGCCCCACACGTATGCTGCAGTACATCTTCCAAAGTGGCTGAAAGGCGAAAAAGTGGCGATGCTTTTCCTATGGTTTGCAGAGAGCCAAGCAATCACACAAATGACATGACTGTTACTTCTGCATGGTTCCACCTGTTTCTGGAGGCATCACAAGGAACAAGAAGTGGACAATAGTGTACCTGAATATACAATCTGTTCTCTGACCAGTTCCACAAGGCAAAGAAGGCCTTCCCATTCCTGAACCTCCAAAAGAATTTTCCGTCGATTCAGACAATGAGGAAGGAGGTGAACCGACGTCGGGTTCTCAGCAGCCTTTGGTGTCTAATGATGATCCATACATCTGCCATGGTGAGTCATCTATGCCACACATTCTCACTGAAGAAGAAATGATCTTGTTTGCGATCTGGAGTTGTCCAAGGCTAAAGCAGAGTTACCTGGATCAAGACTTCAACGATGGAATCTTCTCAAGGAAAATGTCCGAGTGACATTGTTTTGAACTCGTCATGAGCAGTTTGCACCCTACTTTCAGAAAGGAAGATGATCCAGTGTTCTGCTCCAATGTAGATGTGATTCCGAGGGCATTCATCAGGAATGCCCTCGGAATCAAACATGACCCTCAAGAATGGCGACTATTCATAGACTCCTCAAAATTGAGTCTCAAAGCAGTGTTGCTGGATAATGGACATTGACCTCCATCCATTCCAGTCGGACACGCTGTCTACATGAAAGAAACCTACAACAACCTAAAACAGCTGTTGAACTGCCTTCAATACAGCAAGTATGGCTGGCATCTCTGGCGTGACTTGAAGGTAGTGGCTCTGTTGATGGGTCTGCAGGTGGGATATACGAAGCACTGCCGTTTCTTATGTGAATTCCCATTCACATAAGAAACAGCAAAACTCTGCACCACGTGTAGAGAAACTGGCATCAGAGGAAATCTCTGAAGGACGGAGAGAAGGATGTGGAATTTCACTCAGCACTGAGAAAAATGCACAAAATCCTGCTACCGTCCCTACAGATCAAATTCTGTGATGAAAAACTTCGTAAAAGCCATGGACCAGACTGCATCTGCTTTCAAATACTTGGCTGACAAATTCCCTCGACCCAGCAAAATGAAAATTAAAGAGGGAATTTTTGTGGGTCCTCAGATCCGCGAGCTGTTCAAAGACCAGATGTTCAACAACCTGCTTCAGGGTGATGAGAAAAAGGCATGGAACGCATTATGTCTGGTGTCAACTAAATTCCTCGGAAATGTCAGGGCAGACAACTACAAGAAACTGGTTAAGGCATGATGTTGTCTCAGTATCACAAACTTGGCTGTTATGTCCTTAAAGATCCACTTTCTTCATTCCCACTTAGATTTCTTCCCTGACAATTGCGGAATGATTAGTGATGAGCATGGTGAACGTTTTCAAATTTAATACTTCACGATAATGCTGTTTACACAAATATTCTAAATCTTTAAAATATTTAAAAGCTCAAGCAGAAAGGAGTGCTTAACATTAAGAATGAATTGTAGAAACTTGTCAAATTGGGTAGCAATTCTAAGATTTCGATTCATTAATCTATACCTTCATTATAATTTTGCTCTATAAGAATCCTTTGATCAGCAAAGGGAAATCAGAGTG
Organism: Ryuthela nishihirai; assembly: GCA_038380435.1. Taxonomy (NCBI): domain Eukaryota; kingdom Metazoa; phylum Arthropoda; class Arachnida; order Araneae; family Heptathelidae; genus Ryuthela; species Ryuthela nishihirai. Next base: position 32,520,201 of record JAWZYU010000022.1, read on the forward strand.
AAAAAAATTTTAAAGGTATTTACCAGTGTCCATGGTAGCTGGTACAGCGGTAGTGGTTTGCATATCAAGCTGACTTTCGGTGCTGATGTTCTATCCATTGTTACCAGTCCATAAATTAAGCACAAATGTTGTAGACTCTAAATTCATTCCTTTATTGAGTAGTAGGATTGTAGTCCTTTATTGATGCGCTGCAGTTCTTTCATAAATTGCTGATACTTCTCGATGTCCAATTGCTGTTGTTGTAATTGTAAACACATCTTTCTGCTGAAATTTGCGACTTCTTAAGATCACTGTTCACTTATAAAGTTCGTCATATGTTAGCAGCTTAATTCCATTAATATGAATGTATTTCTGCTTTAGTTGTTCCATTACTTAAAGAAGCAGCTAATCCTCAAAGGAACAGGCTATTTGTGCTGAAACTGGTACATGACTCTTATTTGCACTTTCTTCAATACTTAAACACTAAACTTTAAAAAATAACTTTCATACCTAAAATATAAGGCTATAAGACCTGCTTCTATAAAAGAGCGATGCGTTTCGCCAACCCCAGAGTGTGGTTTCCTCAGGCTCTCGATGTTAGTGACCTGCTGTTTCATTATACACTCGTCTCATTGCCTGGATCAGGTGATGCCGATTGACGTGCATGTATGCTCGCGCCAATCGCTGATGCAGGTCTTATAGCATTATATTTTAGCTATGAAGGTAATTAATTATGCCGGTTGAAGGTTTTAAACGTTATCTTTTAAAGTTTGGTGTTTAAGTGATTCAGTTAATCTGAATGGTTGCAGTCTTGAGGAGGTGTCACAGAAAGACTAAAATTAGATTGTATAATAGTGTGGTTCTTTCTAGGATTAGTTATGGTAGTGAAACCTGGACACTGTGTAAACATAACAGGAAACTAGATGCTTTTGATTTTAGATGTTTACGTAGTATATTGGATATTAAGTGGTTTAACTGTAACTAATGATGAGGTTAGACAAAGGAGTCGGCAACATCCTTTTTAAGCAGCATATTGTGCAGAGAGAGCCTCTGTTGGTTTGGCCATGTTGCTCATATGGATAATTATAGATGGGCGAATAGGATTATGAACAGTGTGCCTAAAGGCCTCAGAAAGAGGGGGAGACCTAGGATGTGATGGGCAATGTCAAACAGGACCTTGTTAAAATTGGTGTGCAGTGGCCGGATGCAGCAGATGTAACTCAGGACAGATGCTTGGAGAACTAAACTGCATGGTCTGGTTGGACCTCCGTAGCCCATGGCTGCTTGAGGATGATGTTTAAGTATTGAGGAAAGTGCAAATAAGAGTCATGTATCAGTTTCAGTACAAATAGCCTGTTCCTTTGAGGATTAGCTGCTTCTTTAAGTAATGGAACAACTAAAGCAAAAATACATCCATATTAATGGAATTAAGCTGTTAACATACGATGAACTTTATAAGCGAACAGTGATCTTAAGAAGTCGCAAATTTCAGCAGAAAGATGTGTTTACAACTACAACAACAGCAATTGGACATTGAGAAGTATCAGCAATTTATGAAAGAACTGCAGCGCAGTACCAATCCTGTAGGCAATAAAGGCCTACAGGATTCAACTAGACATCTTAGACTACTGAATTTAGTCTCCAACATTTGTGCTTAATTTATGGACTGGTAGTAATGGATACCACATCAGCACCAAAAGTCAACTTGATGTACGAACCACAGCTGCTGTACCAGCCACCATGAACACTGGTAAATACCTTTAAAATTTTTTTCACTCTGATTTCCCTTTGCTGATCAAAGGATTCTTATAGAGTAAAATAATAAAGGCTTAGATTAATGAATTGAAATCTTAGAATTGCTAGTCAATTTGACAAGTTTCTACAATTCATTTTTAATGTTAAGCACTCCTCTCTGCTTGAGCCTTTAAATATTTTAAAGATTTAGATCATTAATGCAAACAGCATTATCGTGAAGTACTAAATTTGTACCAAACTAGCTGTGTTTAGTATTATTTAAGTGAACGTATTCACCAGGACAATGGAGAAATGATTACAATTGATGAAATGATTGCAACAATGGAGAAATGATATGAGGGAAACTGGTCCAGTTCAATGTTAGCTGACTACTGTTGGACGCTCGCCAACAGTAGTCAGCTAACAGGCTAATGGCAGAGATAATCCTGAGCAGCTGTACAAGCGATGGGCAAAGCAACATCGGAAGTAGAAGCGGAGTTTTACCGATACGTCATATGTACGTATTACTCTATTATATGAGAAACTATATCGGATTTCTCAGAAATCATAGCCAATTTTGCATTTTCAATGTCATATTCATGTTCAGCACCTTGAAAACTTTAAGAAGTGGCTACTTTTACGAAAATTTGTTGCCCAGTGTAATTTTTCATTAATAATTGTATGATGAAATCAGAACAAAAAGAAAAGGTGACAAAATGCAGCCTTGTCAAACTCTAGTAGTAACACCAAACTAATCACTACAAGCTTTACAAATCTTCATGATTCAATCTTATTATAGAGAGCCATCATGACACTGATGTTTCTGGTATTCCATTTATTATCATGATCAAACACAAATTATGGTCATCAACAGAATCAAAATCCTTTTCAAACTTTGCAAAACTTTTTTCTATTTTGATATTTTTATATCAGTATGGAATGATTAAACTATCATGTTAGAAACACCAATTTTCATTTTAGTGGGGCTATCCTTGTATAATTTTTTTCCATTACCAATTCAATAAAATTTTGCAACTGCACCCACTTTCAATTGTGTAACAAAACATGTTAAGTACATTTTGATTCTGACTAAAAACTATGTAAAAGATTAGTTTCAACCTAAAGTGATAACGTTTTTAAAGCCATCTGCTGCCAAGTTCTCCCCCCCCCCCCATGTCTGGCTTTTGTACTTTATGCCTAAGCCATGACACATGACATTGTTAGCATGAAAACAATCCCTACCTTTATGTTTTTATGGAGTGTTTAATTTTTTAAGGAATATACGAATATTTGTAGTTTTGGAATATGAAAGTTAATATGTCTAATACATTATGCTAAAAATTTACACATGCGAAATTTCTTAAAGCCTGCTATAATGCATAGGCCACTTCACATTTCTTGCATTGGTAGCAACTTTTAAATTTTCTTATTTGTTTGTTTGAGCACACACTGACTTGGGCATGGCACAGAGCTGCCAAGTTTCTACTCCATCATGGCAGTGAACAAGTAAAAATTTATTTTTGTATGATTTTTCAAATGTAAATGTGAGTTTTATTGTTTCATTGAGTAAGGCTACATATGAAATGAGGAAAACACCAAAGTGCACTTACTCTCAGGGCTAACAATTTAGATATATTTAACCATGAGGTGGTATTTGGCTCCACATGGGTCAATCATCATCCATGAGCATAATTCTTCAAATTCGTGGAATCATAAAAAATTGCAAAATTCACATGCTATAAAACACATTAAAAATGAAACATATAATAAGACTCAGTGTACCATATTTCTGCAAGCACTAGAAACTTTTGGAAATCAGACATCTTGTTGATTTCAAGAGAAATCAAAAAGAAGGAAACCAAGAAAAGAAAAAAATAAATAAAATGTAATATTCAGTGAAACCTGGCATTTATCACGGAAGCTTACTAAATAGGCTATCAATTTCCACATTACTGCAAATAAGTTGCAGTAAATGTGTCAGCAATATATCAAGGATTGGCTGTAGTCAATAAGTTAGCACCATCATACCATCATTGAGACATTATACCAATTGTCCATCTCTGATCCACAAATAGTATTATTATGTAACCAGTTTCAAAGAAAGCATATTACAAATTTACAAAGAAATATTTATTCTTATAATGAACAGTATATAAACTACAATGTCACATACTATATTAATATTTTTCACCTTACTCAAACACCAGTAAACCTCTTATGCATAAAATAGCAATTCAAAATGTATGCTACTAAATGTAACTAATATGCAAATCTCAGCTTCTGGTTGTATCCCAACTTATCAAGATTAGGGATGCAAGCAAAATTTATCATTGGTGGTGGACCACACATCAAGATCAGAGTATCATCATTTGGAGGTGGAAGATGTTCTCGAATCATGTCTGAATTGATAAATCCGGTGCTGTATTTCCAACCTAATGTAAAAGATATCACAATAATGCAGTAAATCGATTTTTATAGCATTGCATAAAAAATTCTTATTTCTAAATAATTAATTGAAATTAGCACAAAATATTATTTTTATATAAACAATGTACAGTAACAGAATTTTGCATTAACAGATATTTCACCATATCCCTTTTCATATTAATGTTTTAACTTTATTGATGAATACATTGTCTTGTTGGCTCTTAACAATATTTATAGCTTACACTGTATTTTGAGAGATAAAGACAAAGCTTCAATGAAACCTTGATCAATTAAAGATCTGGGGTCTGAGCTCATTATCAATGTTATTACCGATCAAGGTGTAACAATCCAAATGGAGGGCAGGAAACTACAGTCATAAACATAATCAGATAAGTCAATCAAACATGGATGCTAGCAGGAAAATTTTTGCATGGGAATGGAAATAAAAAATAAAGTGTTTCAAGATAGAAATATTTGGGTCACATAGTTCATTAATGAGTGCTGTTTCGAATACAGCAATCATACATATTATAATACAACTACGGATGACCAAAAAAAAAGGAAAGTTATTATTGAAAATGCATGTAAAAATGATTTTTCATGTTAATAAACAGAAATAAATGATGTGATTCTCAAAACAAAAGGTACAGAGAAGATTACGTTTGGTTAATGAATAAAAAAATGTTTATTCTTTGTAATTTTTCAATCGATTTTCTCAGGAGGGTGGTAACTCACTTGGATGGTGACACCCCCATAAGCTGGACCATCTCCATCCCAGTCCTAGCGAATCACGGAAAAACACCAGATTGTTAGATCAGCAACTATCTACAAGTATGTCTGCTGCAGGCACACAAAAATGTGCTTGTGTGCCCAAAGGACTATCTTGATGTTGTCAAGATTTTTCTGGAATCCACGACAATTCTATAGTAAAAATGTGGCCATATCAGGCATTAGAAAAAGAGAGGATATTCGAAAAGAGAACTATTTTTCTGTTTAATATTACCTTTGCAGACAGGGACATTAGCAAAGGACCTACGGTTGAAGGTGGAAGAGAATAAAAGTTTTCCTACTCAGATATCAAAAAATAAGTACTTATACATATATTTAATTATGTCTCTATTACAACAGTATAAATTATTAATGTAATAATAAAACATAAGAATTAATTTGTATCCATTTATTATAATAATTAATGATACTTTAATTTACCTCAAATTTAATACTCTGATATAAATTTTATTATTTTTATTACTTACAGATGTCCTTCGACATATGAGGTTCAGTTTAAGAATATTTGCTAATACATCATCATCATCATCCTCAAGCAGCCATTGGCTACGGAGGTCCAACCAGACCACGAAGTTTAATTCTCCAACATATCTGTCCTGAGCTACATCTGCTGCATCCGGCCACTGTACACCAATTCTAACAAGGTCCTGTTTGACAATGTCTGCCTACCGCATCCTAGGTCTCCCCCTCCTTCTGAGGCCTCTAGGCACACTGTTCATAACCCTATTCGCCAATCTATAATTATCCATATGGGCAACATGGCCAAACCAGCGGAGTCTCTCTCTGCACAATATGCTGCTTAAAGGAGGTTGCAGACTCCTTTGCCTAACCTCATCATTAGTTACAAAGTTAAACCACCTAATACCCAAGATACTGCGTAAGCATCTAGAATCAAAAGCATCTAGTTTCCTGTTATCTTGTTTACACAGCGTCCAAGTTTCACTACCATAACTAACCCTAGAAAGAACCAAACTATTATACAGTCTAATTTTAGTCCTTAGGTGTATACGCCTATTTCTCCACAATCTCCATAGATTCTTAAAAGTCCCGGCAGCAATACCTATTCATCTGTTAATCTCATGCCGCACATCACCAGTATCAGTTACGTAGCTCCCAAGGTAATTAAACTGTGACACCTGCTCAAGACTGCAACCATTCAGATTAACTGAATCACAACCTGCCTGACCAATTTTCATCATTTTAGCTTTCTCTCTGTTTATAACCAAACCTACTGTACTACCAGTCTCATCAACAGCTTGAATGAAAGAGTTCATCTCATCAACATCATTTGCCAAAAGGGCTAAATCATCAGCATAATCTAAATCAGAAATTTTCGTATCTCCAGCCCATTTAAGGCCAAAATCTTTCCCTCGAAGTGAATTTCGCATAACATAATCAACAACCAAATTAAAGAGAAAAGGAGACAAAATGCACCCTTGTCGAACACCAGAAGTAATGCTAAACCAATTGCTACAAGACTTACCAACTCTCACACATGACTCAGTGTTATTATAGAGAGCTTTCACTATGTTAACTAACTTGTCTGGTATACCATATGATCTCACAATCAACTACAAATTATGACGATCAACAGAGTCGAAAGCCTTTTTGAAATCAACAAAGCTAGCAACCAAAGGTTTCTGAAACTCTAAACATTTCTCAAGAATCTGCCTAAGTGAAAATATCTTATCTACACCTCCGCAAAATTCTCCGCCCTGCCCACGGTCAGTAGGGGACACCGATGGGCTTGGAAAGGCCGCCGTCCGTCGGATGGGACGTTAAGCCGTGGCCCCGTGTGCGGGAGAGCCATACCCTGTGCACGTTAAAGAACACGCTGGATGGCCTTGACGGGAGGCTACCATCTGTCTCCCAACAGCTGTTCCAGTGGGTCCCCTCCCCCAACCTTCTCTGAGCCTTCGGGGTCCATGTGACCTGGCCATTTAGCCCATGGTGTGCAAAAAAGTGCCGCTCAGAGGTAAAACAACCCAACCCAACTTATCTACACATCCCCTACCACTTCTGAATCCACATTGCTCATCACGCAATTGCCTGTCAACCAGATTCTTAATTCTATTAAGCACAATCAATGCAAAGAACTTTACCTGGAACAGAGAGTAGGCTGATACCCCTATAGTTATCACAAGAACTGCGATCACCTTTTTTGAAAATAGGGATAATAATGGCTCTGGTAAAATCTTTAGGAACCATGCCTTTATCATAAAAGTTATTCAAAATTTCAGTCATCCAAATGGTAACTGAAACATTCCCAGCTCTAAGCATTTCCGTAGTAATTTCATCCACCCCTGGGGATTTATGAAGTTTAAGTTTAGAAATAGCCAAACTAACTTCAGATTGTGTTATAGGGCCAACATTAAAGCCAACAATGCATCTATCACATTGCAAACAATGGGAGTAGAATTAACCACATTGTTTAGAACATCAGTGAAATGCTCAGCCCACCTAGTCATGACAGAATCCTCACCTTCTATAACCTTACCTTGTTTATCCTTCAATCCCTGTATACCTGTTCGTTTTCTATCACACAAAACATTAACTATCTGGTACAGCTCTCTGCTGTTGTGCTGTCTAACTGCTTCCTCAGCTTTGTCAGCCAGGCCATCAAGCCAAAGATTCTTATCAGTAGCTAACTGATCCTTTACACGTTTATTAAGTTCTTTGTAATGCTTTCTATTAGGACTAGTAGGGTACTGATTAAGGACATTCCTGCAGTTCCTTCTTTCTGAAATAAGCTCAAGTGCCTTATCACTCAAATAATTCTGCCTCTTCTGCTCCTTTTTCCCTAAAAGAGTACTGTTAGTTTCCAAAAAAGCTTGTTTAAAATGGCCCCATTCTTCCTCAACTTCAGTATTAAGCAAACCATGACTGTCATAATGACTAAGTAACCTATCATGGTAAGCTTTAGCTATAACTGGGTCTTTCAGAGCTTCAGTATTAAAGGTAAATTTTTTAACCCTAGCACAACACTTTTTAAGTTTAAGTTGCAAAACACTTTTAACAAGGTAATTGTCAGATCCAATTTCAGCTCCCCTATATGCCCTGGTATTTCTAACAGAACTAGCCCATTTGCTGTTAATTAATATATAATCAATCATATTCCTATGCAGCCCATCAGGTGAAACCCATGTGTATTTATGTATGTCGTGGTGTTTGTAATATGTGTTAGTTATTCTGAAACCATTGAGTTTACTTACCTGTAGGAGACGTTGCCCATTGCCATTGCAGCTACCAATACCAAAAGGGCCTATTACTCCTCCCCAAAGGTCAGAGTCGGTACCAACTTTGCCATTGAAGTCACCAAGAACAAGGGTAATATCTCCTTTCTTGACCGAATTCAAAATATCCTGAAGTTGTCCGTAAAACCTATCCTTCTCATCCTCATCAGAATCCTCAGTGGGGGCATAACAGCAGATAACATTCAAGTCTTTAATGCTTGTCTGAGATTTTGCTGTAAGAAACCTTTCATTAATGCACTCATATCCTAGAAGAGCATCACTAGCATGTCTGCTGAGCAGCAGACCCATGTCTTGGTGATGCTTTCCATCCTCCCTCCCTGTAAAGAGAAATTTAAAGTTATTTTTAAGTATCTCATCTTTACCTGTCATCCTGGTCTCTTGCAAGCCTAGAATATCTAGGTTATAGCGCTGGAATTCCTGCATGAGGACATCAAGAGAATAATCTCTATGTAATGTCCTCACGTTCCACGTTCCTTTAGAGAGAAAATGATTAGTAGGATTTTTAAAGAAATTAGGTTTATTGAGATTGGTAGGGCCAACAATATCAAACAGCCCCCTGATTGCAGGCATGGGGCAAAGACCTGTTCCTCCTCTGCTAAAGGCTGAAGTCACCGATGCTGGTAGGAACTTCAGGCACCACCTTTTCAAGTGGACTTTTTCAAGACCCATATGGTCTGCTTGAGACACATTACTCCAGTTTAGGCTTGACGATGCCTAACTAGCTAAGTAAGGTTCAGGTACCTGCGATGTGCTCTGATTAGGATTATCCACCAGCTGATATAAGGTATCCCATGCCTCTGTTCACTTAGAGCTGGTAACGCAGAAGCAAACAGAAAACACAGCAGCAGACTCTCCCAACAGAGGCCCACCAGTGCAGCAAGTCCAGGATCCATAATCAAGCTCAAATCCATAAACAAGTCCAGTCTAGTAGGTATAAATGGTCAGCACCAGGACCCTGTGAAGTTGACCACTCTTCAGCAGGGTTGAAAAAAAAGAAAAAAGTGGCCATAGATGACCAGATCAGTAGGCCATACTGAACTGGCAGCCCTCCCCTTCCGTTCTCTTCCAAAATAGAATATCTCTTTTGAAAGGTACTAACGGCCTGCACCACGAGAAGGCGGGGTCGGACATTAGGTGCTAGATCTGGCCGGTTCTATGCATCATCACTAGGGATTGGTACACAGCTCTCCTTCCAGTTTATGCCTAGCTACCATTTACTGGCCAATACAAAGCTTATAAATTATACACAATTCAATATCAAAAGTATAAAATTCATTACAGCATTCTTATTCAGAATAATAAAAGATAATTCAATATTTGCTTGCTGAAGCATAGAACAATGTTTTAACTGTCTTGTATATATAAATAACTTAACTCAGTGTCAAATATTAAATATATATATATATACTGCACCAACATCGTTTTACCCAAAATGGTTAAGGAGTGAAGGAGCAGCAGCATCCAACAACAGGTGTGGCAAGGGTTCTACCTCATGACAATGCCAGTGCTAACAAAACCTGGCAAGTTACAGCCTATTTGAATCAGGAAAAAATCAAACAGCTACCCCATCCTGCATATTCACCCAGTCTTGCATCAGCAATTTTTTGATTGTTGTTTTGATTGCTTTTTTGATTGTTCATAAAAATTGAAAAGGAACTTGCTGAAAATTATTTTTCAAGGGTGCAAGACCTCGCAAAATGTATTCATTCAGAGTTGCGGAATATTCCCCAACAAGTGTTCCGGAATTGGCACAGACATCTGCAACTTTGCACAGATGCTGGAAGGGAGTACTTTGAAGGCGGTAAAAGTTTCGTGGAGGTAAGTGCAATGGTTTTTGTTCTGCAAATGTATGTCAAGAACTTTTTGAATACCCTTCATATACACTTTTTTCACAGAAAGGAATACTGAAGCCATTATAAATGTTCATATGAAAATGATATTTTCATGATAAACACAATACATCACGAAAGTCAGAATGCCCTTTGGATCATAAGATGAATTTATTTCATGATGTCACAAAGACTACAGAAGAAAACCCCACTTTCTAAACCTACAAAAGGATGGCAGAAACTAAGTAGGACAATAAATACTTGCAATGGCTTCTGCTTTTCATCTGCCAGTTGATATAAAGTATCCTGTGTATCTGTTCCACTGGGCTGGCAACTAAGGACCAGAAAACACAGCAGTAGATTCTCTCTCAACAATAGCCCATGTCCACCCATTCACTTTTACTTTTCCTTAACCAGTTTTGCTTTATTTACGCTATATTTATCATTTTGGGGATTATTTCATTTTTTTGAACATTGCAATTCTCGTTTCCGAGAGTAGGAGTGAAGCATGCGCAACTCCAACCTTTTGATTGTCAGCCGCTAATGTGCATGTGTAGGACATGACCCCTCTTGCACCATAGTTAGCGCAATCATCAGATTACGCAAATATTTTCCCAGCGTGCAACAGACGTGCCACTTTTGTATGTCGCTTGTTAAAACTAAGTGACATTAAGTCACAGAGTTTAGTTTTTGTGTAGTGAGCAGTAGAGATGTAGGAGTCAGAAGTATTGTGAGAAGTATGTGTTGTGTAGGAAGATGTGAGTTGCTAGTACTCCAACTTTTGCATTCTTCCATTGAATTTGACGAGTTTTTGAATTTTTTGGAAATAAACTTTGTTTTAGAAACTTGAATTTTTGCTATTTTTCTCTTGAGCAACATTAATTGTTTTTTGATTAGATTTAAACTTTAATTAAACTTGACAATCCTTTTTGGATTCTTACTCGATAAGTAACACTAGAGAAATACCTAATGAACCCTATTTCAACTTTATTTGACAAGTTAATATTGCCTGGCGCCTCTGACAAAGCTATCCCGAATTTTAAATAAATTTGGATCAGACGAAAGGTCTAACTTGAAAAGTTTTCCATTCTTTCAATCTTTGGAGCATTACACCCCCTAGTGCAAAATATCCATAATCTAAAATTAAAATCATACCTGTAGACAATCTGATTGGTTTAGGTGATCAGTATCAAGATTCTACAAAGTTGACCACTTCTCAGCAGGGATCAAAAAAGGAAAAGTGGCCATAGAAGTCCAAATCAGTAGGTCAAATTGATTTGGCAGGCTCTCCTTATTCCATTCCTTTTCAAGGAGAAAAAAACTTCTAAAAAGTACTAAAGCTGAAACCACAAGAAAACTGGGACTTTAGTCCATAACAGTTTTGCTTTATTTATGCTATAGTCATCATTTTGGGGATTATTTCATTTTTTTTTAACATCGCAATTCTCGTTTCTGAGAGTAGGAGTGGAGCATGCGCAACTCCAACCTTTTGATTGTCAGCCGTTAATGTGCACGTGTAGGACACGACTCCTCTTGCGCCATAGCTAGTGCAATCATTATTGTTCAGCAAATTTTGTGAATTATCACAGAGGAATAATGCACAGTTCTCCTTTCAGTTATGTTTACCTACCGTTTGCAGGTCACTCAACCATAAATCGAATTTTTTTATTTACTTGAGTTAAAACATTTAAAATTTTTTAAACACTTTTTTAAAACATTTTAAAACTGAAGTTAAAATTATTTAATATAAAGATAAAAGTAAAAAGAATTAAAGTTGCATTAACTTTCTACATTTATATATATATAAACTTTAACTTTTATTTATTCCATTGTCAGATATACCAGCATTACTGTCCTATCTAATTGTAAGTCACCAACAAGTATTATTCATGATACCCTACCTGCTGACTCATAAGACCCCCTCCATTTCCAGTAGTGGTGTTGCATAGTGCAACATTTAGTGGTCACTATTATCTTTACAGAATTTTAAATCTTTCAAATTTCATTTTTTAATGAGTACTACTGATTTCAACTGAAGAAAATAACTGAATTGAAATAGTTTAATCCAAGGGTCGGCAACCTTTTAGTAGTGTTGTGCCGAAGTAATGTTGCAAAGTCACTCAAAGTGCCAACCTAAGTCCACCATATTTTTATATAAAACAACCATTGAAACAAATTAATTTGATCTTGTATTAACATGTTTCCGATACATTAAATAACTATTCTATTCTTTGCAGATTATTCAATACTTTAAAATAAATAGGAACAAATACAAATATTATGTTTTGCAAAATTTCTGAACACATTATTTTGAAATTTTATTATAAAACTGCCGTATGTATATTTTGTTAAGACAAAGTCCAATAGTTTGCAGAACAAAACAATTAAATAATTCAAACATAAAACATGCTATTAAAATTTTAATACAAGTAATCATTGATTATTATAAATCTGAGTCATTAATCAATTAATGGGACCTTTGTCCTTGCTTTTCCTTGGTTAATTGTTCAATATCAGGTGTTTGGTCACTTTCAGCTTCACACAGGCTTCTGAATGCACAGGTGTTAGGCGACTTCTCTGTGGACTTAAAACAGCTTTCATGTGTGATAAAATTTGTTCACATGCATAAGTTGACCCAAAAGCCGAAAGCAGAGCAAATGCAACTTTCTTCAAACAGGTGAACGCTTCAGGCAGGGATGTCCACCAGTTGAGCATGGCAGCTGACTTTTCCAAGCAGTTTCCTCAAGAGTTTTCCGCAATTCTACAAAATCTATCGTCCACAACTCTGATGCCTCGAATTCGATGTGTTGCATTTCAAAATTGTCAACATCCATCCACTAGAAAAGAGATAGGTCAAACGGGATGGTAGTAAAATCAATTAAGTCGGGCTTGATGAGGTAAGAAAATATGGACCCGTGAATTTGGAAGTCTTGACCTTGTTTAGCAAACTCTCCTTTGAGCACTTCAACATACTTCTGAAGCTCATCTCTGTTGACAGTAAATCGATTTGAATGAGCCTTTACATATGGAAAGTATTTGTATGTGTTAGTGGTAATATCACAGCAAAATATGTCTAATTTTGACGCAAATCCTTTAAGCTCAAAAAGAACAAGTACTGTTTGACCCTGCCCTTGTAAATGCAAGTTTAATTCATTCAGATGTGTAGTTATGTCAGCCAGAAACATCAGCTTGCACAGCCAGTCAATTCCGGGAAATGTTCTTTTTCATCAAGAAACACCTTGATTGCTTCTAGACATGATACAAATCTATTCAAAATGTTACCTCGACTAAGCCAACAAACATTGCTGTACAGCGGGAGGTCCACATATGCACTTTCCATTTCTTCTAGAAGAGACTTGAATTGCCTGTGGATCAATGAAGAGTGAGAAACTATAAAGTTAACTATCTTGACAACAGTTTCCATTACAGAATTCAAGCACAGTGATAAAATCTTCGCACACAAACTCTCCTGGAGTATAATGCAATGGAAGCTCAATACTTGACGTCCAATTTGATCCTCAAGAAGTTTAACAAAGCCTTTTTTCTTTCTGCCCATTGCAGGGGCAGCATCAGTACTAACACAGAATATTTCATTCATGTTAATGTTTGCTGATTTTTGAAATAGCTCACAAATGCAGGTTATAATGTCCTCTCCCTTGGCTGTACCATCAAGAGGTATCAAGCAGCGAGTTCTTCATAAATATGGCCATTGTCACAATATCGCACAACAATAGCTAGGCGCACCACATCATTCACATCGACACTTTTTTCAAGAGCGATACTAAATACAACAGAACTCGCAGAAGCCAGTATTTCTTGAATCCGAGACAGTATTGTTTCTTTATTTGGCAAATCACCAAACAAAATTTCAGCACTGCTCAAAAAAGTTTCCTTGATGTATTCTCCATCTGTGAGAGGTTTCCCCTTTGAAGCCACACACTGAGCAATTTGGTAACTACTTTCAGTAGCTTTATTTTTAGTTCCAATTACTTGACTAAAAATACTATTTTGTTTTTTGTAGCCAGAAACAGCCCTTTTCATGGCTTCACTTTTCTCCTCAGAGTTTTTAAAAATATGGACTGATGCTTGGTTTGATAGTGTCTTTTTACACTTGATATACGGCACACGACACTTTCACAACATGAAGCACAGACAGCACGATCCTTTTGTTGTATGAATCCATATTTGTTTGCCCAAAAGTCTTGAAACGAGCGTATATCAAGTTATTACCTTTTTTGAGTCATTTTAACGGCATCGTATTACTTAATAACAACACCAACTTTTGTGCTACGGTCAACAGACTGTACTGGCATGAGTATGCGACAGCCGAGAGAACTATAGAGGTGGTGGTGGTTGGGAGAGAGGGGAAGGATAGGATGGAAATAGAACTTCGTCAAGGTCAGTCATTGTTGCTCCACACTCACTCAGTTAGTTTGCATCAGATCACACATTCTTACCTCCAAGTCTAACAACTTTCGTTTTGAAAGGATGCAAAAACAGGAATAGCTTTAAAAGAATTATATGCTTCTTTTTAATTAAAAATTAAATTTTTTTCATCAGATCACATACTGTATTTGAATTCACTCAGTGTGCCACTGAAAATCGGTCTACGTGCCACGCTTGGCACGTAGAACGTGTGCCATAGGTTGCTGATGCCTGGTTTAATCTATTTCTAGTTGAGTTCTGATTATGACATAAATATGATAATTTAAATTGCTGAGGATTGTATATTAAAAACACTGAAAGATCTTCAATAAAGACCTGTTAACAATGCAAAAAATTAGCTTAAAAGTGTAATAGTGGTTCAGTTTCCCTTATAGTAAAATACATTTCAATACATATCCTGGAAATAACTACTGAATTACACAACTTCAATATTTTTTGTGTTTAAAATGCTGTTTTCTTGAGCTGAAAGCAATATGAAGCACTGATAACCTGTTTTCATAACAGATGGAATCTTTCTGCAAAATTAAATATTTATACAGAACAATATAATGCATTTTTTTTGTCAATAGACAGTTTTGATATTTAGTTTGATGGGATATGAATCCATATCCACCTGGTAATATGTAAAGAGCAATAAAGCAATGAGATACTAGTTACCTGCTAAATACTTTGGAAAAATTAAATTTTTATGACAGTTTATTCTTTCATCAGCAGGGCAGAAGCAGGAGAATTATTAAAGTTGCATTGTAATTAAACTGGGAATGTATATAAGACCACCTAAATTAAATCTTATTTGCATGGTGTTATTAGTTTTCATTTAACATTTGTTACAGCCCAGGAACTAAACTATCAGAAAACTATATATATATAAACAAGTATACTTATATATTAAATACAAGTCTCTCAGATCTACTTTGGCATATAAACTGATCAGGCTCCTGTCAGACCTCTGTGGCAAGCAGCTGCTTGAGGGGGTATATTATTATTATTATTATTTATATTAAACCACTTTATCAGAGTAAAATAAACATATACTTTTTCAGAGTTGGGGTTGTTTTATTCCTGAGTGGTGCTTTTTTGCACACAATTAGCTAAATGGCCAAATCACAAGAATCCCGAGGACTCATAGAAGGTTGGGGGAGACCCACTGGAACAGCTGTTGGTAGACGGATAGTAGCTTCCCTTCAAGGCCATCCAGTGTATTCTTTAAAGTGCACAAGGTATGGCTCTCCTACACATGGGCCACAACTTAACATCCCATCTGATGGACAGCAGTCTTTCCAAATCCATCGATGTTCCCTACTTACGGTGAGCAGGGTAGGGAGTTTTGGGGAGATAAATCTCAATGCTGGCCCAGCTGGGACTCAAACCTGGGGATGGCAGATTACAAGTCTTGCCTGCTACTGACTGAGCACCTATGCCCTCTTTTTTTTTTCCTAAGTGCTTGGCAATTTGCTGTTTTTGAGTAAAATTATGCTTCCAAAAGGCAGAAATGTAAAATATTACTCACCATCTGTTGGGCGATCAACAGTATACCATAATTTCAAACGATCATGATGCTCAGCTGCCAATTCTTCTAATTCAGACCGCAGTAAGATGTCACCTTCTGTCTGTAATAATAAGTTATTTCTCCTCTAATCATATATCAATATTATTTACTAATCACATATTAGCAATAATCTATTATACAATCTAATAATTTCCTTTCACATAAAAGATATAAAGACAACTTTTATAGCTTCTATTCATCTGGATTTGGAATGTTTTACAGGATATTTCAGTAAATATGAGGGTGGATCATTTAATTTGTGGACTGCCATCACCAACAATTTATCAGTTTTTCATACGAGTTAAATACATGATATGTAACAGCTCTTCAAAGGCTTGGAGCACTGTGGGCAAGCTGAAACACATTGCAATATGGTTACAAATAAAAACAGAACAGTAAGTAAGCCAGTGTCGTTTACTTGCTTTTGAAAGGTGTTCGTTTTTATGTGTGATTTCTTGCAGGCTGATGTGGAAACTGAGCAGAAGTATGTGATATGTTTCATGATGTTTAAGTGCACAGTCAGTCATAGAAATGATTCAAGTGTATGGAGAACAGTGCTTAGCTGCCCAGATCTTGGGTCATCATCCACAGAACATGCCCATCTGTGAACCATTTGAAAATGGCACTTTGTTTTAAGCACTGTTCTTCATACACTTGAGCAATTTCTGCAACTGTCAGTGCACCACTTAAGCCATGCCAAAATGAGTAATGTATCAGATACCTTGCTCAGTTTTCAAATCAGCCAAACTCTGCAAAAAATCAAAACAGAAATGAACACCTTTCCAAAGTGAGAAAACTGACCCTGTTCTGCTATTACTGGCCGACTGTATTGCAATGCATTCAACTTTCACACATTGCTCCATGCTCTTGAAGAGTCACTGTGTTGCCACATATCATGTATTAACTGATTATTGATGCCAATGGCAGTCCATGAATTAAATGATCTACCTATGTACTTCGCTAAAATAGGTGATTGCACCAATCACGCATTAACTACTCTTGTCTGACAGAGCATAGTGATTTAGCATAATTATTAAACTTACTTTATGTTATATGTCCTATATGCTATATAATGCAGAAAACAAATTAATGTCAACATTAATTATAAATATAACATATACATAGTCGTATCAGAATAATATGACCTCCTCCTATTCCCATTATTAGGTAGGTGGTCATATTATTCTGATATGACTGCGTACATTGAATAGAAAACTACTCTTGCGAAGATTCTTAAAAATAGAGTTTAATAACAAAATTAACGTAACTGAAACATAACAATAAAAGCAATAATTGTTTCTATACAAAATAGGTTGTGGTAAGGTTGCCAATCTTCCTTCATTTGAGCTCAATGCCCACCCATCTTCCAATAAAATGTTTTTCTAAGAGATAGAATCAAGGATGAATGTTTTTGAGAATTAAAAGTATCTAAACTGAAATTTTCTTAAAATTTCTAAACTTAAACTGCATAAATCTCCAGGGGTAGATGCTGGGAATGCTTAGAGCTGGGAATGTTTTGGTTACCACATGGATGACTGAAATTTTGAATATCTTTTATGATAAAGGCATGGTTCCTAAGGATTTTACCAGAGCTATTACTATCCCTATTTTTAAAAAAGGTGATCACAGTTTTTGTGATAACTATAGGAGTATCAGCCTATTTTCTGTTCCAGGTAAAGTTGTTTGCATGATTGTGCTTAATAGAATTAAGAATCTGGTTGATGGACAATTGCATAATGAGCAGTGTGGATCAGAAGTGGTATGGGATGTGCAGATCAGATATTTTCAATTAGATATTTCCTTGAGAAATGTTTAGTTTCAGAAACCTTTGGTTACTAGCTTTGTTGATTTCAAAGATGCTTTCGACTCTGTTGATCATCATAATTTGTGGTTAACATAATGAAAGCTATCTATAATAACACTGAGCCTTGTGTGAGAGTTGGTAAGGCTTGTAACAACTGGTTTAACATTACTTCTGATGTTCGCAAAGGGTACATTTTATCTCCTTTCCTCTTTAGTTTGGTTATTGATTATGTTATGCAAAATTCACTGCAAGGGAAAGATTTTATGCTAAAATGGTGTAGAGATTTGAAAATTTCTGATTTAGATTATACTGATGATTTAGTCTTTTTTGGAAAATGATGTGGATGAGATGAACTCTTTCATCCAAACTGTTGATGACAGTGGTAGTAGAACAGAGAGAAAACTAAAGTGATGAAAATTGGTCCAATCTTGGGAGCTATGTAACAGATACTGGTGATGTGCAGCATATGATTAATAGACGAATAGGGATTGCTGCTGGGACTTTTAAGAATCTATGAAGAGTGTGGAGAAATAGGCATATGTACCTAAAGACTAAAAGTAGACTGTATAATAGTTTGGTTCTCTCTAGGGTTAGTTATGGCAGTGAAATTTGGACCCTTTGTAATCAAGATAATAGGAAACTTGATACTTTTGATTCTAGATGCTTACGCAGTATCTTGGGCATTAGGTGGTTCAACTTTGTAAGTAATGATGAGGTTAGGCAAAGGAGTCGGCAACCACCTTTGAGCAGCGTATTCTGCAGAGAGAGAGAGACTCCATTGGTTTGGCCATGTTGCCCATATGGATAATTATAGATTAGGGAAGGGGTTATGAACAGTGTACCTAAAGACCTCAGAAAGAGGGTCCTCAGAAGACCTCAGAAAGAGAAATCCCTAGACCTAGAATGTGGTGGGCAGACAATGTCAAACAGGACCTTGTTAGAATTGGTGTGCAGTGGCCAGATGCAGCAGATGTAGCTCAGGACAGATACACTAAATTGCACTGTCTGGTCAGACCTCTGTAGCCCATGGCTGCTTGATGATGATGAAAAGTGTCAAATGATTTTCTATTATATTCTTAACTAAAAAAAAGTTAAAATAGAATGGATATTTTTTTAATCTAAAGTCAAAACAAGTATATTTTATTACAGCAAAAAATTGATTATCCAGATGAATTGGAGATGTAGACACTTCATATAATTGAAAATGTGGATAATTGATTTCAAATTAAACATGTACACTTCCTAGCCAAATTATTACAAACAACTACTTAATACTTCATCATATGTATCATGATGCAGTATTAAGTGACAATTATCATGTAATTATAATGTGCAGTTCCAAAATTTAAAAGTTTTTAATTCTCTGAGCATAGGTCTCATTGAATTGGGTTTTGAAGTGCTGCTAGCAGTCATTCTCTCTTACCTGATAAACCATAGCAGTTGCGTTTTGTTTTAGTTTGTGCCAAGAAATGCCTGTCCCTGTCTGCCGGAACCTTTTTCCTTCCACATTGGCCACAATTGGTGGACATTTTTCTGACTATTACCATTTTTTATTCACTTGAGATGATGTTGCCTTGTGATTTTCCACTCAGTTACATTACTTCTTTTATGGATGCTCCTGCCCATCACACTCCAACAATAAGGTTCCTTTGGAAGTCAGACTTTTTACCCATGTCACATTTGACTTTCCATCATGTCTTTAAAGCTTCTATAGAATTACATAATGATATAGAAAAACTTATATAAGAAATTTACTCCTTCCATTTAAGGATGTCATGGGAATAACCAGATAGGTGCCACTGCAATTTATGCAGCTGGTTATCTCAGTTGTGCAGTCTGGATCATAATGATCCTGACCTGCCATAGTGAGCATATGTAGGTGTATCTTGGCAAGCTGTATGGGCAGGACCATATCTCTGCCACTGGGAGCAATGCAGAGAGTTAGGTATACCATCTGCCCAAATTATTATGCACATCTGCCTAATATTTTGTTGGACCTCCATGGGCAGAGATGACAGTCAGGACTTGACATGGCATGCTTTCCATATACTTTTGCAATACAGCAGGAGGGATTTTGAACCACTCTATGACACTTAAAAACATTTAACACTGTCATAGAGAATTAAAGACTTTAATTTTAATTACTGCACTGTGAACCTTTACAGTAATTTTTGTTAATCTTCTCATCTAAGTGCTAGCAATGAGAAACCCAAGAAATTAAAAGCTGGATATTAATTTATTTTCCATTTCTTGATAAGGTTTTATTGTTTATATTGATTTAATTGGCAATTCCACTAAAATATTCCGATTAGGAGAGGGTTTCAATCTCATACAGAATACACCTAGCCACATAGTTGGGATGGAAGAAAAATGGAAGTTTAGGATGTAAGAAACAAACTTTTGCATGTGTTGATTTATTTTTAAAACATTTCTAATTTTATTACATGTATCAAATTTAGGGGAAATAAAAAAATAAATAAAACTATTATACTTATTTCCCCTCCCCTGACTTCATATTCTCATCCCATCCCCCAGTTTACTTTTTAAATCATTCCATGTTTTCTACCTACAAGTTGGTTACTGTATGTATTTACTGGCCCCACCAGTTTAGAAGCTCATGAGCCACCACTGCCTGCAACACCTTGTGAAGTCCATGCCCCAATGTGTATAGGTTGTATTAAGGGTAAAAAGTAGTCCCATGAGATATTAGGAATAGGTGGTCCTAATGCAAAGTGAATTAGGTGAATATTGCCATTTTTCCTCCTTTTTTATTATTATTTCGTTTTCAATAAAAAAATAATTTTTTTTTTCTCATTTCCTGAGAGTAAATGTGATCTTGGATACAAAAACAAAAAGTATATCCTTGTCTCAGGAATCAGACATCCGATGTTTGGAGGGAGATTACGATAATTCAATGTATAGTGCTTCCATCAGAACCCTGCACTTGGAGAAAATGGACTTTCCCAGTTTTAGGGGTGAAAGGCTCTGACACGTGGTGTCTGGCCATGGGCAACCCATAGGCCAGTCATGAGGACAGCTACCTTAATGGTTTTATGGCTTGTCACTAGGAAATCTGCAAAAACCACAATCACAGCTTGTTTTCCAGAAGATCTAGGGACTCTTTGCTTCCTTTCAGAACTCACTATTCATATAAGCTATAATCAGCACCTTTGGTCAGAAGTTTTGGAGAAGAGAGAAGTGGTTGCATTCAGAATATTCCCTGGAGTATTTTTCAAAACCATACAAGTTTTTCCATTTTAACTACAGCTGGCTTGCCAGAATGAATGGAAAACAACAATTTCAACAATTCTGGATAATAGAATTCTAGGTCAATCCATCATCCATAAAACTTCAAAATTTAAAAAAATATATCATAACATCGACTTATTCATTTAAAATAGGATAAGGAATAATAATAATTAATAATAATTATTATTAATTAAATTTTTAATTACTGGCTGCATTCTCACAGCCAATACTATTTTCATGCAAACATGTCCATGTCATTTTTTTTCTGCCAAATTAGTTCTTTTATTCTTTGTCTACAGATAATTTGTGTTTTGACTACTGAATAATGCTTCCTTACCATATGCCATGACTATACATGTAAGATTTATCACCCATCACTAGAGATGAATTCAGGCAATGGCAGAGTCATAATTTAAATTTTAAAACTTTTGTAATAATTGTGAATAAAAAAATAAGCAAAAATTAGAATTAAATTATTTCCTATTATTTGAAGTTATAAAATCAAAGGTAACAATATCTTTTTACTTATTTTTTTATTCATAATTAGGAGAAAAATCAGAAATTTAAACTATGATTTAATTACCTTTGCTGAACTTTTATCAATCTTTATTTATTTAGTGTGGCAACAGTGCTAATAGCATATAGGTATATTATTTTGAATGGTCTTCAGTTTTTGTTAATTTTCTTTTGTGTATTCTTCCAAATTTGTTTGATCTTTGCATGATTGATTGGGGAACATAATGAGTAAGTTATATGTTTCTATGTGAAGTAAAAGATGTAATTTCAACTTTAATTAAAGGTTAGGAGTTGATAAAAAGAACAAGGACTACTATTTTGCTTGAATAAGGTGCACAGCTCGAGAGACGTTATAAAATATCATCTCTTCTTTCGCATGGAGTGTTGTCTCTTACTGCATGTTTACCATCATCTATTGTTTCACATTAAGGCTGTAAGAATAATAACTGCTATCTTCTGATTCTTGATATTACAAAGTATACAGATTATCAATATTACAACCATGATTAACTTTTGCATTCAATGTAAAAAAGAAATTCTTGATGCTTCAGAAACATTACAATGTACAGGCAAATGCGGATTACAACCCCACTTTTATTAGGTGGGTATGAAAGAAATAAACTTCAGAAAAATGAATCTTGAAAATAAGACTAAATGGAAATGCAATAAATGTAAAACAGATGTGGTAGGAAAAGGAAAAAAGTGCATGATGCTAGTGAATCTCATGTGGATATATTACTAAACTCTCAAGAAAAAGTGTTGCCTACTGAAAAAATTAAGCATGTCACTGAAATGTTTAGTGAACAGATGAATACACTTAGGAAAGACATGAGAGAGATGAATGAGAAGTCTAAAAATGAATTATTAGGAGAATTAGCTGAATATAAAATATGTACTTTATATTGTTCAGACAAACTTGATGATTATTTGAAAATTGTGACTGAAATGTCTAAAGAATTGAAAGAAATGCAACATCAAAATGAAAAGCCTACAGCTGAAAATGATGCAAATTGAAATAAAAGAACTTAAGTGGAAAGTAAATGATTTAGAACAATATAATAGGAATACAAACCTAGAAATAGTAGGAATACTGGAAGCACCCAACGAAAATGCATCTGAAATAATAACCTCTATTGCTCAGAAACTACAAGTTGAAACAAAAGACTTTGATATACAAGCTATACACAGAGTGCCAACTACGAATAAACAAAAGATTAGACCCATTATTGTCCAACTAACTTCCAGAAATATTAAAGAAAATTGGATAAATTGTTGGAAGGCAAAGAAATTTAAATGCCAAAGAAAGATTATACATCATTCCTTACCAGACAGCAGAGTGTTTGTAAATGAACATTTAATACAAAATAACAAACAGTTACTTTATGAACTGAAGAAAATACAGAGAGAAAAAGGATACAAATATGTATGGGTTAAAGATTCTAAACTTTATATTCGCCAAAATAAAAGGCCAAGAATATTTAGAATTAGAAATGTTGAAGATCTAAATTTATTGAATGGTTAATACTGAAAATTATTGTATTTAAGTAAACTTTAATGAGTAACAATATTACTAATAAAATTTTTAGTTTAAGTACAGAGACTTGATCTCAATACTGATATTTCAGAAAATAGAGAATGTTTACGAAAGAAAATTATATTAGTGGGGTGGAGGATTACAATTAATAATGGGAAATATAAGAAGTATGAGAAAAAATTTTAATCATTTTTTGCTCTATTTAAACCTAGTAGATTTTAACCCTGAAATAATAGTCCTAACAGAAATTTGGATAACTGATGATGAATTACAATTACATACAATACCTGGTTATAAAATATATCATAAATGTCAAAATCAAATGAGATCTGGAGGGCTAATTATTTTTCTGAAAGAATATATTACAATATATGAAATTAATACAAATTTTGTTAGTGCTGATATGCTGGAAATTAAATTTAAACTTAATAATTTAGTTTTTATTTTAATGGCATTTTATAGATTACATTCATACACTAAGCAAAATTTTAATAATGAGTAAGAAAATAAATTAGAAACTGTTAATAATAATAATGTTATATTATTAGGAGACATTAATATTGACTTAAAAAGTAATGATAGTATTAGACATGAATATTTTAGAGTAATTCTGTGAAATTGTTTTAAGCAGTGTCATAAGGAAATTACTAGGGAGGAATCAAAGATGATCATGTATTTATAAGAAGTATTGCTGCAAATAATGTAAATACTTATATCTTTAAGCTGCACATTACTAATCATTATTTCATAGATTTAAACATTCAGTCTAATATGAACAAAAATATAGAAAGTTTAAAAGAAATATGTAAGACAAATATTACAAAACTAAAGAAATTGTTGAAGGACAAAGACTGGTCTGAAGTTGAAATGGAAAAAGAAGTAAATAAATCTTTCGAAATGTTTTTATTATATTACAAATATTAATTGAAAACTCAAAATACACTATACAATTAAAATGGAGAGAAAATAAATTAAAACCTTGGATGACAGATGGACTTATATAATCTATAAAAAACAAAAAGAAATAATTTGTACAAATTACAGAAAATTCAGCCTTTTAATATTGACTTAAATAATTATTTTAAAAAGTATTACAATTTACTATTAAAATTAATCAGAGAAACAAAGTCAAATTATTACACCAAAAGATTATTAGACATATGGCAATGTAGAGCAGCACTGGAACATAATAAATGAATTATCTGGAAGGAAGCAACATATGCAAATGACTCCAATAAAAATAAATAATATTATGCATTCTTCTAATGAAGATCCCATTCTATTAGCTGAAAAGTTTAATAATTATTTCATAAAAACAATAGAAAACTTTGTAACCGAAATTCCAGAATAAACTGAACAGAAAAGAATAAAAGGATAAGATATCTGTTTCAATGAATTCGATTTTCATAGATTACTTAACAGAATATGAAATTAATGAAGTAATTTCTTCTTTGCAAATAAGAAAGGCGACGGTAGCAGATTGCATATTTATGGAGATAATTAAAGAAATAAAAAAAATATTTCACCTATTTTATGTCATCTCTATAATTTATCTTTGCACTCTGGATATTTTCCAACAATTCTTAAAAATTCAACTACAGTACTGTGCAAATTAGTTGGGACAATAGGAAAATGCAGTAACAAAGACACAACAAAAATATTTATTTGTATATAGTGTAGTTAATAGTGAATGTGACCCCCCTTAGCTTTAATTACTTCTTTCACCTTCTCAACCATTGATGCCACTAGCTCTCCACACATCTCCTTCACTTCAGGGTTGTGGTACAACACTTTCATGACACTTTCTATCATTTTCGTAGTGCAATCCATCTTAGATATGTGCGCTTTAATAATGGCCCACAAATTTTCAATGGGGTTTAGATCGGGTGAATTTCCTGGCCACTCCAATACCTTCAAATGTTGCTGGGTAAAGAAGCTCTTAGCAAGCTTAGAATTGTGGCATGGAGCCAGATCCTGTTGAAATACCCCATCACTGTTAGGAAATAGCTTCTGCAGTGTTGGGACCATTTTTGCCTCCAGAACGCCTATGTACTTTTTGCTGTCCATCATTCCTTCAATGGGGTGAAGCGTCTGTGGCCCGGAAGTTGCATGTGCAAGTTTAGACTTGCAGCAGAAGATTACGAACAAGTTTAGACTTGCAGCAGAAGGTTACGAACAAGTTTAGACTTGCAGCAGAAGGTTACGAACAAGTTTAGACTTGCAGCAGAAGGTTACAAACAAGTTTAGATTCTGCAGTGGAAGGGACTTAGCTTTACTTCGCTTGTCCCAACTAATTCGTACAGTACTGTATAGTACCTTTTTATAAAGGTGTCAAGCATTTAGATATTAATAATTACAGACCAATAGCTTTATTGTCGGTGTTTTCAAAAATATTTGAAAAGCGAATTAAAATTAGACTTTTAAATTTTCTAGACAGAAATGAATTATTTTAAAAAATTCATTTTGGGTTTAGGAAAGACACTGGAAGATGATGCTATATTAAAATCAACATCTTCAATATACAATGCAATAAATAAAAATTTAAAAACAGTAGTAATATTTTTAGATATAAAGAAAGCATTTGATTCAGTTTCCCATGACATATTATTATATAAACTTGAGGAAGCAGGAGTTCGAGGGACAATTTAATATGCGACTTTAATACCAAATGAGAGAAGAAAAGATTGGATTATAACTTATTGCATACAATGGGTAGAAGATAGTAAAGCCAGACTTAGAGTGTGTTCCATTGACATCAAGAGTGTAGCGAGATGGCAACAAGACGAGGACAGCCTGCAGAGTGACAATTGGCAATGAAGTAGTCAACATAGAGTAGATGATGTCATGAGTAAGATCTTCAAAAGCACCCTACACCTAGCTTATCGATTGATGCAGGAATGAAGTCTTTGGGAAATAACTGGATCATAACTTATTTCAATGGAGTTCTGACAATGAAAATTTAAGTATATTATTATTCTTCCATTATGGCATTAATTATTTGTGATGTTTTATTTCTTTTCTCTGGAATAGATGAAGACAGAGATGACTGAAGATTAATTACTGTTGTTTATACTTAGAGATTTTAAAATGTTTCAATTTCATGTTGAAACTTGGAATTTTGATACTTATACTTGGAAAAGTGACTTTATTATTCAAGGTTTATAGTTTGAGTTTACAATGTGAAATGATTCGATTTTTTTTATGTGTTTTGGTTTATCTGAAGTTCTAGGTGCACCATAAAGAGTTACATATCATATTAATATGATTTCAAGTTTAATTATGAATTTGTTATTTGATTTTTTTTCATTTCAGCTGACTGATAGTTGAATTTGATTCCAGATGCTTACGCAGTATCTTGGGCATTAGGTGGTTCAACTTTGTAACTAATGATGAGATTAGGAAAAGGAGTTTGCAACCTACTTTAAGCAGCATATTGTGCAGAGAGAGACTCCGTTGGTTTGGCCATGTTGCCCGTATGAATAATTATAGATTGGCGAATAGGGTTATGAACAGTGTGCCTAAAGGCCTCAGAAAGAAGGGGAGACCTAGGATGCGGTGGGCAGACAATGTCAAACAGGACCTTGTTAGAATTGGTGTGCAGTGGCCAGATGCAGTAGATGTAGCTCAGGATAGACTTGCTTGGAGAACTAAATTGCACGGTCTGGTTGGACCTCCGTAGCCCATGGCTGCTTGAGGATGATGATGATGATGATGATGATGATTATATAAATTGCATTTTGAAGTATATATATATATTTAAAGTGTATTTATATATTTGAAGTACATTTTTTATTTGAAAAGATTCTTATGTAAAATTGGAATAGAATTGTATTGGATGAAATGTTAGCATTGTATATAATAAATTATTGATACAGCTTTTCTTTTGAAGTTTTGTACTCTTTTAGAGCTGTCCCCATTGGCAAAGACTAGTTTGACTGTGACTGTCACTAGCAAAACTCTTTTGAGAGGGGGATGTAAAGCTCATTGAGGGGAAGTAATTAATGCTATTTTTATTTCAGCTAGATCACAATTTATTGTGGTTAGGTGAAGTTTTAGATGATTACACTCCTGCTTGTCTGTAGAATGAAATTATTAGCTTCACATATTTGATTGCAGTCAGGAGGATTTAATGGAGCACCAATACCCGTTTTTTATGTATGGCAGACACAAAAGAAGATTAATTTTCGCATATTTAATTGCAAAAATTTTGTACCCCACTTGATACACCTGTATTTATATTCTGTGAAAGAGTAGAATTGATGTATTTGTAATTTTTTTTCTTTAACCTTTTTAGAAGTTAAGCAGAACAGGAGTAAATTAACAATTCTGTACAGTGTATAGCATGCAACTTTTGGAATTGTATCAGAATTGTATCCAATTAATGCTAGTATGCATTAACTGCCTCAGCCATTGGTATGTATTTACAATAGGTAGCTATACACTTTTGTTAGGAGGATTGGGAGGAGGTACCTTTGGTTGTGATGGAAGATTGTGTAGATGTGAGAGTAGATCATCTTATCAAATTTGCATATGCATACTCATTTCCTTATTCTGTTCAGCAAAATGTAAATGATGTATGAAATGTCCTTTTATTCAAAATTGCTCATCAAAATCTGTTAGGTCAGATTTTGACGCCCTTTGGGAGGGGGAGTTGTGATAGTCCACTTATTCACTTTTACTTTATTTACATTACATTTATCATTTTGGGGATTTATTCTTAAGTTGCATTTATAATTTTTTTCCATTCCAATCTGCTAAAGAAGTTGCACAACTCCTATTTTTGACTGACAGCCACTAATGCGCATGCAAGGACACACCTCCTTCTTGCATTATTATTGCTCTTATAGCTAGCGCGAGCTAAACTGTATTGCCGAGTTGTTTGTTAACATTATTCTTTGAAGAACAACCATCTGATTTAAGCTCAAAAATTTGATTTGAACTATTAGCAACAATTTTTTCCTTAAAGTTTTGAAAATCTAAAAATTAACAAAAAACTATTTTTAGAAATGAAAATTTTGGAAGTAATTTTGAAGTACGTACTTCTTTTTCCCTCTTTTACACTCTTTTCTGCCTTAAACCTATTTCATTATTCTTAGAATTATTTCAGTCATTTATATCAATTATCCCCCATTCAATGCATCTTTACCACTCTTCAAATTGAAACTATAACTACAAAAAAAAAAGTCTTCATAGCCAGACTTCTTTAAGACTGACGGCAGCTTAAGCATCATGTCACAGGAAGTAGTAGATACTTTAATTGCTCAAACAGATGAGAGTAGAAAGAGCCATCTGCTAAGTGGCTGCATGGGAGTTGTTTACATGGATGATTTAAGTCCAAATACTTCCTCCCAACATAATAGATACCCATTTCATAAAGCTAGTATTTTATTTTCTATTTTATATTATTTCTTTGTTTTATAGTAAAATTTTGATCTTGTATCGTTTCCTTAAAATGAATAAGGTCTTTGATATAAAGGCAAAAAGGACTTCCTTGACACGGAAATCAGTTTTCATGTGGGAGTTGGCAATTTCAGTAAGTGTTTTTAACTGATCTCCCCCAGTAAAATTATATTGTTTTAAAATTTCCCTGTGCAACATCACAAGGGATTGGTATATAGCTTTCCTTCCAGTGTATTCCTAGTTACCATTTACTACAATAATTATTTAATAAATATCCAGTATTCCAATATGTTCCCATCACTTTCAAATGTGTGATATACTATTACAAAATCAATTGTCATTTGAAATTTAAAAACAATTGGTTCAGTTTTACATAATTAATTTTTATCACTTTTTTGCCATTGTGAACCATTGTGCAGTGTTGTGAATTAGATGTTGACTGATCACTTTTAGCTCTTACCATTTACTAGCACTCCAGGAATAAATGCTGATGTAGAGTCAAACCTCTTGACCTGAGAAGTTTTTTCATTCTGCATTATTGAAACATATATGGTTGGAAATTAATCATTTTGTCAAAACACACGCAGGCTAGTTGAACAAAGTTTTCCCAAGCTAAATTACAGGTAGAAACATATCCTGAAAAAATGATGTTTCTTTCGTATGCTGATTCCTCATGAAATCATCCACAAACTTGTATAGAAGAGTTACTGGTCCACCAAATGAATGATTTGTTTTGGTGCAAAGAATGTGAAGTTGCATTATATGTCATGCTATGTTTCCAAAATTATCACATAGTGTGAGAACTCTAAATGCTGTTGTGCCAGAATAGTTTTTTTTTTCAAAGAATATTTTATTTTTATATGCTTAATAATTCTAATAATAAAAAATAAAGTATATTATTGAGTAAAAATCTTCAGAAAAGTGGCTTTTTGGATGTGAAATTTGCAATACACTGGCATTCATAAAAATCAGAATATGTTCGTATTTGGAGGTTTAATGTAGCTTTATTGTAGTAATAAATGATTACAATATGGAGGAAATTGGTGAGTTACATACCGAGTTGTGTAATAAGACTGTGTCCACCCCTTGCTTGTATGACCTGCTGTACAGAGTGAGGCATGGAGTCAAACAAATGTTTGATGATGGATTGTGGAATAGTCATCCAAGCACTATGCACCCGTGCCCAAAGTTAGTCTACATTTGCTGTGATGTGCCGGTATGGCCTCAACCTCCATTTGACCATACCCATACATTTTTGCTGGGTGACAAATCAGGGGATCTAGCAGGCCATGGAAGGATATGCACATTGCTTTGCTCAGGTATTCAATAGTAGCAACTGCTGCATGGAGTCTTGCATTGTTCTGCTGAAATGTGGCCTGTGGGACAGTCTGTAAATATGGAAGAGCAATTTGCTGTCAAATATTTTGATGTAATGAGGAGTGGTAATTGGGTGTAGATCCACACTAAGGCAGATTTGCTTTTATAACTATCGCCCCACTCTCCCTCATATATTATAATCCCACATGTTGGTGCTGTATGCCTTGTCCAAATATACTTCTCTTAGTACCTCTCACCAACCTGTTGGTGGATGATGAACCATCGGATTTGAACAGACAGGCAGAAGTGGGATTCATCAGTAAAGGCAATGTACTATTTTGTCTGCACCACTGTTGTCACTTGATGCACCACTATAGTCTGGTGGCTTTGTGTTGGGGTGTCAAAGGCAATCTTTTCAGTGGCCAGCAGCCATGCAGTCCAAATTGTGATAAACAGTATTTTGTTTACAAAACGATGTGTGTTCTTGGTACAAAAAAAGTCAAGACATCCAAAGGACTAACCCTGATCATAACAGCCAGATGTACATCGATGGATGTGGAACAAACAAGCATTGTTAACCTGCTACTGAATACAGCAAGTTCATTAAAATCCAAAGTGAATTCACAGTATTCCCTGTTAAGAACAGTAATTAATAGATTCTGAAAAAAATTCATTGCCACCACGATGGGAATCGAACCCGCATCTCTCCAGATTCATGCCAGAGCGCGCTAACCATTGCACCACGCGTTGGACAACGAATATTTTCAGAATATGACCTTTTAAATCTTCTTCTTGAGACATGACTGAGACAGCACCATCTATACTCAAGGAGATGCAACTTTTTCAGTCGTTGCATTTGATTATCAGATGTTAATGAGAAGGTCGCTAATGCTACCGCGTTAAATATATAATTAAAATCCAAAGTGAAGGATTAATTATATATTTAACGCGTTAGCGACCTTCTCATTAACATCTGATAATCAAATGCAACAACTGAAAAAGTTGTATCTCCTTGAGTATAGATGGCGCTGTCTCAGTCACGTCTCAGGAACGAAGATTTATAAGGTCATATTCTGAAAATATTCGTTGTCCGATGCGTGGTGCAATGGTTAGCGCGCTCTGGCATGAATCTGGAGAGATGCAGGTTCGATTCCAGGCGTGGCGGCAATGAATTTTTTTCAGAATCTATTAATTACAGCAAGTTCGTTTCACTGACTCCTAATGTTACTGTACAAATTCTACTCCATTAAGGGCACAGTAACTTCTAATGCCACAAGATGCAATACAAAACAAATAAAAAAGAAAAATTAATATTTTTATGCTAAACAGCTATATTGTATTTAATACCAGTAAGACTTGAGTAGGGTTTCCCAATTACTAAAATATTCTGCTGGACAGGAAAGGTTAAAAATGATATTCTGCATGGAATAAAATTTTATAGTTGTTTTTTAAATCTATTTGTAGTGTTAGACTTATGGGGTCAAAATAAAATTAACAAAGATAACTGTTTTGGATTTCAAAGCAAGTAGACAAGTTTGAAATTTTGTATTAGACAAGTGGATTTTTGGGGAAGGGGGGGAGATCCCATGTTTTCTCTCCCCTTAGGTATATCTCTGAAGGCCATATATAGGACAGAGAGATCTGTTACAGCCAGCTTCCAAAGATGGTGATATTCCCATGGGATTATCTGTGGATAAGGTCTAGAACCTTCCCAAAGTGTTTGTTGCACCCTTCAAACCATTCTCTACACATTCAATGCACAACAGATACACAATATCCCACACAAGCTACAATTTCTAGATATGAAAGATTGCCTTCCGACATGCCAACAATAAGCCTTCTATCGAACTTCCTCACCTGGAGATATGGAGCTTGCACCAGTCTGGGCACTGCAAAAGAACTGATGAGCTGAACAAAGCTTCTTTAAATACCTGTGAGAAGGGTTCAGTCACACCATTTCCAGAATATTCTCATTGGCCTGTAGCCAAGATGATTGCTCTGATCACTTATTCAGTAATAGGTGCTAAACACACCTCATATAAGTAATGGACCTTACTCTATCATTATTGCAGCTTTGAAAACAAAATTGATTAAATAATTAAAATAACACACATTGAGTAAAACATAAAGCAACTTACTTGGTTTGCAAAAAGTAAGAACAAATCTAACTGATCCCCAGAGTCTTTAAATACTTGCCTTATCAACTGCAACATAGGAGTTATACCTTTCAAAGAAACAAGCAGGAAAGGTTACAAAGTTACAAAAAAAAAAAATCAATATAAAAATTCTTTTTGAGATTTCTATTCCCAATATATATTATTAAAATTTAAATAATGATAAATAATGAAATAAACTCGACATATTTGGTATCCACTAATAAATTACCACTTGAAGTCTATTCAAATTTTTAGAGGAAAAATTGTCTTGAGCTGGGTGGGATGTGAACCCACGACCTCCTGATAACATGTCAGGTGACTGACTAAACTGAGCTAAATTTTTCCTCTAAAACTTTTGACTTCAAAGTGGTAATTTATTAGTAAATACTAAATATGTTAAGTTTATTTCATTATTTATCATCAATATACTTGTAAGAAATACTTTCCATGGGTATGCTAATTATTACCAGAAATCAATTGGTGCGTTCAGCCAACACCACCTAGAGGAGAAGGCCATATCAGTCGCTGAAGCGATGCTGATGACGTCATTTTAGTCGACCCAGGCCGTAACACAGGAGAACGTGGTATTCTAGTATGCTATAGTTAGTGTTCAAGAAGTTTGCCGCATTTGATTTGGTGTGTGCACTGAGTATTAAATTCAATAATTCTTCTAGCGAAATGCCATCGCGCTGCTGTGTTCCTCATGCTGGAGCAATTACGATGGGGAAAAGAAATTTCCAGAAGATATAGATTTGCGATAGAAATGGATTCGTTCCATACCAAGACAAAACTATCCAACGAAAGCATCCTAGGTAAGGAGAACTTTATTCTGTATTAATATCTGTTATCATATTTATGAACTTCTAAAGTGAAAATTATCATTTTAATTATTGTATGTTACGCTTGTATAATATACATATATAATATCATTGATTTTGTATGGATTAATTTGACGTTATTTTTATTAGGTAAAAGTTTAATGTTGAATTTACATATGTTAAAATGTTTAAATAGAAAAGAATATTTCACAGTGACCAGACTTTTTATTTAATAGATTACAGTAGTAGGTTAAGAAATTGATACTTTTGTTGGGAGCGTTTCAGAGTCTAATGTTATATCACTATATTTATATACCATAGAGTTTAATTATATCTCTTGTATAAACTAATATGATGATAATGTTAAACTTGAAATACATATATGAGCCAAAGGCAAGATCACAGGAAAACCTACTTTTAAATACAAAATCACTGCAGAAGTATTAGAAATTATTTTGGTGTTGTTGGTATACTTGGATACAAATTGGACCTAGGTTCAAAACTAGAGATGGTTTTGTGAATATGTATTGTTTTCCTGCTGAAGTCTTGCCATCCTCACACATCAGCTATATTATAATAAAGGTATGACAGGCTTTATGAAGAAATTAATCTGCATAATTATATCTCTGAAATCAAGTCAAGGTGTAGTGGATATTAAAGAATGGTTGGGATACAGTTAATGTACATATGGATTAATAAATGAAAAGATATTTTGAAATAGGATTTAATAGTAAAGAAAGAATTTTTCTATATTGAAAGGAGTAATTAAAAGTGCATACATTTCCAATTGCACTCATTCTAAAATGAGATAAGTCAGGTGTATTATAATAAAAGTATAACAATCTACTGTCATATCTTTATTGCATGTGGCTGCAGCTTTTGTTTTAATTTTGTCAGAAATGTATTCTATAATCATATTAGAGAATATTTGAGGGGATATCTGTTATTTCATCTATTATGCAAATTAAATATATTAACAATGCATACAATATTGTTTTCAAGTTAACTTCAAAGTTTAACCTCTGTACTGACCACTGGTTTGGATTTTACAACTGAAGGAGTCAAAAAATTATCATAAAAATTTGAGGTATTTTGATTTTACTGATATGTAATGGTAAAAGTTTATTGTAGAAACTGTTGACAACAGTAAACTTCCTGACCAATCAATTCCTAATACCTTTCAGCATTAGTATAATACCAGGTGCTGTCTATATAAACAAATTTATACCTAATGAACTGAAAATCACAGTAAGAGGAAATTGTCTGAAACAATAAACTTATTACTGGAGTTGTTTTCAGGCTCAATTCCTGAACTGGAATATTTCAAACCTTTAAACATTCATTCAAAAGAGTGTTGTTTTAAATGATTTTCAGCTCAGTATGATTTTTTGCATTTTATTTTACATTACCACCTTATTGTGACACTACCAAAAGCACTTTATGGTTAGTACTAGCAGTGGAATGCTATTATATGGTTAACATTTGCTTTCAAGGTGAACTATATATGATAAAAGTAGTGCTAGAAATATTGAGAAAAACTAGCTTACTGGTAGAATAACTAGGTGCATTCCTTGGGAGAATTCATTCTTTCAACCATGGATTTTTATTGAAATCTTAGAAATACACTGATTATAGAATTGTTTTGAATACAATTATAGCTTTTACTTTTGAAGGAAAAAAGTCTTCAGTTCTGAATAAATTTTTTTAGTGTATGGTGAACAGTATTCCTGGTGCTTGGATTTTTGTTTTAATGTTTATCATTCATCAGAGGTTTTTTTGTACATATTCTCAATATTTCTTTTGCATACATAGGTGTGTGAACTCCACTTTGCACCATCTGATGTTGAAAGAGAAACCAGCATATTTGACATGAAAACTGGGAGAAAGCTTTCTGACCTCTAAAGTATCCATATACTGATGGAGAGGGAATGTTTACTATATGACCAGTGTATTAATGGACATACTGTTCAACTACTTTTAAGAATGTTTTAATCCATAAATACACTTAAAAAAAAATTATTGTGCCCAAAACAATAACATTGTAACAAGTGCTAGAAGCAAAAAAAAGAAACTTGAAACTTTAGTTAAACCAACTGTTCAAGGTAGCATTTATGCTATACTTTTACTAAGCATTTCATTGCCATTAAGCTGTGTAAATATCATGATGACAATTGGTGCAGAAGAAAAAAAAATTGAATCAGGCGGGATCTGAAACTCATGACCTCCTGGTTAGGGTTACCATATGTTGTCCCCCAAAAGGAGGACAGTCCTCCTTTTTCACCTCATGTCCTTTCAGAATTTTGAAAATGCACGAAATGTCCTCCTTTTTGTGTAAATTCATAACATGTTTCAAACTAAAATTAAAGCACTCATTTTTTGTACTTTTCTAAATTTCTTGAACTCATGACTATAACAACATTTATTGTTAAAATTTATTGTTAATCATGAAATAATTTATTGTAAATGCAAATCATGAATGCTAAATTAACTCTACTGACATTGTAAAAGTTACTATTCTCTCTAATCTCAATATGTACAATTTACATGTCAGATTGAAGAAGTATGAGCTTTAGAAAACTGAAAAAAGTTTTACTTCCACCAAGTATAGATGGAACAGTGAAAGTTGATAGCAGGTTTTTTTTTGCAACATAAAAGACTGCAGTAATTAAGGAACTACTTCTAGTTTATAGGAGCCTTCTCATACAACAGCATGCCCTGCCAAAACTGATTGCTGACCACTACCTTAGTCAGAGTTTGAAGTAACAGAAAGTTTACCTTTTATGACAATGCATAGTTACTAATCATTATGACACTTTAGGAAATAACCTTTGATTGCTTATGAAATAGGAATAAAAATCACCGCACCATATATTTTATAGTATATTTAATGAGTATTGTTTTTCTTTTTGACTTAACTGTTAGTTAGTACTTGGCAAAAAACTTAGTATGAAAAAACTTATTTTATTTCACAAAGAGAGCATGTCCTCCATTTCTAGCTCTTTTGTCCTCCTTTTATAACACTGGCATCGAGTAACCCTACATCTGGTGGTTTTGTGTTTGGATCTCACCTGGCTCAAGGTAATTTTTCCACTATACTAATTATCATCATAATACTTAAGGAGTTTGGTAGTGATTAAATGTTAGTAAATCAATGAGGTACTGTGGATTAATTTGTGTATGTTACTTTCACTTTGAGAAAAATTATATTCAGATTTTTATGCAATTTGATATTGTGTTAAAAAGTCAAAACGCTGATTGTCTAATTTCACACCTTAAAAATTACTCTTATGAGATTTAATATAATTCAAAAATTTATGTTTGGTAATCTCAATCATGTTACAAATTTGATATCAGTGGTTGATATTTTTAAGTAAATATTTTATTGAGTTCTGAATCCAATGTCTTAATTTCACCCAATGCAGATAATTTATTTTAAACTGGTAAATAAAGATAATTAAATAAAGAAATTATTAATCTTCATTCATCTTTAATATCTGGAAAACAATTTCCACAGACTTTGAGCCAGTAATTGAACATGGATCTTCTATAAAGCATGCTTTTTGATTTTTCATATTACATGAATCTTTGGATTGTCCATCTGCTCAAGTACTTGGTTAGTCTGCAAGTACCTTAAAGTACCTAATGTTAAAAAGAAGGTTAAAAAATATCAAATTTGGAGGGAGGTAAAAATAGCTGGTTGTCATTTTCATCAGTTAGCGTGAAGCCTTTTTTGGAAAGTAATGATACACTGTAATGGAAAAGTCTCCTCAACATCATAGATCCACCTTCAAATAATTATAACCCAATAAGTACAATGGTGGAAAACACTTTGGAATGATGTGCTATTGTTCCAACCATTGTTCTTTAGACATAAAAACTGGTTAACTTTATTGTCAAATATTTTGCAATATTTTAGTGGAAATTTTATTGCATGCAAGCTGCAATAGCTATTTTTAGTTCCTTTAACTATATTCTGCTACTGTACAGGGTCTACTAGATTTATGTCCTTTTTATTTTACTGATTTAACATGTCTTTTGTGGCTAAATCTATGATCAAAGGGAATCTCTACCTGCACTTGTCAATAGGTTTTTTCTTAATTTTGTGTTTAATGTTACTTTTGAGTGATCTTTTGCCAATTCCACAACATTTTCACTTCCCACTATACTCTTATGGCTGGACTCTTGAAGATAAATTATACTTTTTGTTGTCTTTAATTTTTTTTTTATCAATGTATCACATACTTATGGTGGATGCTTTTGTTTGGACAGCTATTCAGTACTGGATGCAGTATGTGACAGTATATGATTTTCTTTCCAATCCATTTCATTGCTTCTGTTATACATGTACTTAGTGGGGGTTTGAAATTTATAATTTTCTGTAGGAACATATACCACCAGTTTCTGGATGAAATGATCAACTGAAACTCATTAAACTGCAAATAGAATTTTCTGAATATTATTTTTCCTTCATTACTTTAAATTGAGAACATTATAAGCAGAAAACTTAAGTGTCAATCTTTGGTTTTTGTAAAAGCCATGGGATATTTAGGAAGTTAATTTATTCCTTGATTTTCTTTAATATATATGCATATCTTGTGGTTTCTGCTGCCTTGCAAATGTAGGATTTTTTAAATTTCTAATAGTGATTGCCAATGGGTGTTTGATATGCCTATGAACTAGCCTGGTCAACAGATCAATAAGGTTTTCTGTATCATTGGGGATGTCAGTTTCTGCTTGGAGGGAGATGATTGACTATGTTATTAGAAACCTTGTACTGGTTCTGATACATATTTTCTTCTTCCAAGTTCTTTGTTAATAATTGGTTTTACACTGATAGTGAGTTCAAGTAATATTAAAATTTTAGTGTAAGGATATCTGTTTATAAAGGAAATATACCCTGTTGCTCTTAGCATTTGAAAGTATCTTCACCAGATATGGCAGTTAAAATATGCATAATAGTTAATGACTTAAATTTAAAAAACTCTGCAGAAGGTCAAGATTGGAATAATGTTTTTTTTAACATGTTTCCATACATGTTAAGTATATGCTCTTTACAAAATACCAAAACATTTTTTTCTGTTCTGCATATTTTTGACACCATACAAATTTAAAGTTACTTTATCGACTTGCCTTTGGGAAGGAATCTTATTAAGAGCCTACTGGTGTAGTTTATTTTTGTGACTTCATCAACCTTTATGTAAATGACATCTAGATATTTTTTTAATACTTCAATTTGATTTGCACATTTGGAGTAGAAACAGCTTGACCTCTATAAAAATATAAGAAAATTTTAGATGCTAATTCTGTCTATTCAATGTTAGTAAAATGTTCAATAGTTGATATACAGGGTGAATCTGAAAAAGTGGGCAAAACTTTACGGGGTGGTAGAACGCAGCTATACGAGCAATATTCGTCATAGAAAGTATGGGCGGAACGCAAATGGCGAGCCGCCAGGTGGCGTTGGAAATGGTATAAAAGGGTCGGTCCTCGCACCCAACGGCATTTCTACCGTGGATTGCCGAGAGGATGGCTGGTTATACTAACCACGAAATGGCGGATATGTACTTTGTGTACGGTGCGGCGGACGGGAATGCAAGTGAGGCACAGAGTATCATCTCCTCTCCTTCTTGTGTTCATTCTTTAAATGTGACAGTGGAAAACTATCTTTTAACTTCTCACCACTTGCGTTCCGACCATACATTCTATGACGAATATTGCTCGTATAGCTGCGTTCTACCACCCCGTAAAGTTTTGCCCACTTTTTCAGATTCACCCTGTATATTGCTTGTAGTACTTTATTTTTACTTAATTCAAGTTTTGCAATGTCATTTAATCTAAGTTGCTGATGATGCTACAATTCTACTAATTTTATATATAGCTGTAAATTTTACAAGTTAAATTTTTTCTTATTATATGTATGTACAAATGTATTGTTTTCATTTCACAATTCAAACTATGGTTATCACAAATATTTTAAATTCTGTGTTATAAAAGTGTGTTTGCTGCTATGAAACTACCCCATATACACTCTGTGAATTATGACCACCCAATCCCATGTTATGTCAATGGAAAGATAATTTCAAAGCTCTGTAATTTCTAAAATAAACATTTCATGTGAAAATGTGACTGACTATATATAAGTTAAAAATCTATCTTAATTTTTTTATATTCCAATAATATTCATTTAGTATTTAAAGAGGCTTCGCTTGGTTACTAACCTGGGTTCGAAGGCATGGTTGTTCGTGTTGTTTTCTTCCGGGTTTATGCCATCCTCACAGACCTACTATGGCATATAAACTTACAGGTTCATGTCAGACCTCTGTGGTAAGCAGCTGTTTGAAGGGGTCAACAAAAAGCTGTTTGAAGGGTTGATATCAACATCTTAAACAGTAATGCGCATTCTGCAGAGTTGGTGAAAATTGAAATAATTGTTACATCGGCCTGTAAATGGTAGCTAGGCGTAAACTGGAAGGAGAGCTGTGTACCAATCCCTAGTGATGATGCACAGAACTGGCCAGGTCTAGCACCTAATGTCTGACCCCACCTTCTCGTGGTGCAGGCCATTAGTACCTTTCAAAAGAGATATTCTCTTTTGGAAGGGAACGGAAGGGGAGGGCTGCCAGTTCAGTATGGCCTACTGATCTGGTCATCTATGGCTACTATTTTCTTTTTTTTCAACCCTGCTGAGGAGTGGTCAACTTCACAGGGTCCTGGTGCTGACCATTTATACCTACTAGACTGGACTTGTTTATGGATTTGAGCTTGATTATGGATCCTGGACTTGCTGCACTGGTGGGCCTCTGTTGAGGGAGAGTCTACCGCTGTGTTTTCTGTTTGCTTCTGGGTTGCCAGCTCTAAGTGAACAGAGGCATGGGATACTTTATATCAGCTGGTGGATAATCCTAATCAGAGGCCATCGCAGGTACCTGAACCTTACTTAGCTAGTTGGGCATCATCAAGCCTAAACTGGAGTAATGTGTCTCAGGCAGGCCATATGGCTCTTGAAAAAGTCCACTTGAAAAGGTGGTGCCTGAAGTTCCTACCAGCATCGGTGACTTCAGCCTTTAGCGGAGGAGGAATAGGTCTTTGCCCCATGCCTGCGATCAGGGGGCTGTTTGATATTGTTGGCCCTACCAATCTCAATAAACCTAATTTCTTTAAAAATCCTACTAATCATTTTCTCTCTGCAGGAACGTGAAACGTGAGGACATTACATAGAGATTATTCTCTTGATGTCCTCATGCAGGAATTCCAGCGCTATAACCTAGATATTCTAGGCTTGCAAGAGACCAGGATGACAGGTAAAGATGAGATACTTAAAAATAACTTTAAATTTCTCTTTACAGGGAGGGAGGATGGAAAGCATTACCAAGGCGTGGGTCTGCTGCTCAGCAGACATGCTAGTGATGCTCTTCTAGGATATGAATGCATTAATGAAAGGTTTCTTACAGCAAAATTTCAGACAAGCATTAAAGACTTGAATGTTATCTGCTGTTATGACCCCACTGAGGATTCTGATGAGGATGAGAAGGATAGGTTTTACGGACAACTTCAGGATATTTTGAATTCTGTCAAGAAAGGAGATATTACCCTTGTTCTTGGTGAATTCAATTCCAAAGTTGGTACAGACTCTGACCTTTGGGGAGGAGTAATAGGCCCTTTTGGTATTGGTAGCTGCAATGGCAATGTGCAACGTCTCCTACAGATAAGTAAACTCAATGGTTTCAGAATAACTAACCCATATTACAAACACCGCGACATACATAAATACACATGGGTTTCACCTGATGGGTTGCATAGGAATATGATTGATTATATATTAATTAACAGCAAATGGGCTAGTTCTGTTAGAAATACCAGGGCATATAGGGGAGCTGAAATTGGATCTGACCATTACCTTTTTAAAAGTGTCTTGCAACTTAAACTTAAAAAGTGTTGTGCTAGGGTTAAAAAATTTACCTTTAATACTGAAGCTCTGAAAGACCCAGTTATAGCTAAAGCTTACCATGATAGGTTACTTAGTCATTATAACAGTCATGTTTTGCTTAATACTGAAGTTGAGGAAGAATGGGGTCATTTTAAACAGGCTTTTTTGGAAACTAACAGTACTCTTTTAGGGAAAAAGGAGCAGAGGAGACAGAATTATTTAAGTGATAAAGCACTTGAGCTTATTTCAGAAAGAAGGAACTGCAGGAATGTCCTTAATCAGTACCCTACTAGTCCTAATAGAAAGCATTACAAAGAACTTAATAAATGTGTAAAGGATCAGTTAGCTACTGATAAGAATCTTTGGCTTGATGGCCTGGCTGACAAAGCTGAGGAAGCAGTTTGACAGCACAACAGCAGAGAGCTGTACCAGATAGTTAATGTTTTGTGTGGTAGAAAACGGACATGTATACAGGGATTGAAGGATAAACAACGTATGGTAATAGAAGGTGAGGATTCTG
Organism: Ryuthela nishihirai; assembly: GCA_038380435.1. Taxonomy (NCBI): domain Eukaryota; kingdom Metazoa; phylum Arthropoda; class Arachnida; order Araneae; family Heptathelidae; genus Ryuthela; species Ryuthela nishihirai. The sequence goes on from JAWZYU010000022.1 coordinate 32,561,449, forward strand.
TCATGGCTAGGTGGGCTGAGCATTTCAGTGATGTTCTAAACAATGTGGTTAATTCTACTCCCATCGTTTGCAATGATGATAGATGCATTGTTGGCTTTAATGTTGGCCCTATAACACAATCTGAAGTTAGTTTGGCTATTTCTAAACTTAAACTTCATAAATCCCCAGGGGTGGATGCAATTACTAAGGAAATGCTTAGAGCTGGGAATGTTTCAGTTACCACTTGGATGATTGAAATTTTGAATAACTTTTATGATAAAGGCATGGTTCCTAAAGATTTTACCAGAGCTATTATTATCCCTATTTTCAAACAAGGTGATCGTAGTTCTTGTGATAACTATAGTGGTATCAGCCTACTCTCTGTTCCAGGTAAGTTCTTTCCATGATTGTGCTTAATAGAATTAAGAATCTGGTTGACAGGCAATTGCGTGATGAGCAATGTGGATTCAGAAGTGGTAGGGGATGTGTAGATCAGATATTTTCACTTAGGCAGATTCTTGAGAAATGTTTAGAGTTTCAGAAACCTTTGGTTGCTAGCTTCGTTGATTTCAAAAAGGCTTTTGACTCTGTTGATCGTCATAATTTGTGGTTGATTGTGAGATCATATGGTACACCAGACAAGTTAGTTAACATTATGAAAGCTCTCTATAATAACACTGAGTCGTGTGTGAGAGTTGATAAGGCTTGTAGCAATTGGTTTAGCATTACTTCTGGTGTTCGACAAGGGTGCATTTTGTCTCCTTTTCTCTTTAGTTTGGTTGTTGATTATGTTATGCGAAATTCACTTCAAGGGAAAGATTTTGGCCTTAAATGGGCTGGAGATATGAAAATTTCTGATTTAGATTATGCTGATGATTTAGCCCTTTTGGCAAATGATGTTGATGAGATGAACTCTTTTATTCGAGCTGTTGATGAAACTGGTAGTAGAGTAGGTTTGGTTATAAACAGAGAGAAAACTAAAGTGATGAAAATTGGTCAGGCAGGTTGTGATTCAGTTAATCTGAATGGTTGCAGTCTTGAGCAGGTGTCATAGTTTAATTACCTTGGGAGCTACATAACAGATACTGGTGATGTGCGGCATGAGATTAACAAACGAATAGGTATTGCTGCCGGGACTTTTAAGAATCTATGGAGATTGTGGAGAAATAGGCGTATACACCTAAAGACTAAAATTAGACTGTATAATAGTTTGGTTCTTTCTAGGGTTAGTTATGGTAGTGAAACTTGGACGCTGTGTAAACATGATAACAGGAAACTAGATGCTTTTGATTCTAGATGCTTACGCAGTATCTTGGGTATTAGGTGGTTTAACTTTGTAACTAATGATGAGGTTAGGCAAAGGAGTCTGCAACCTCCTTTAAGCAGCATATTGTGCAGAGACTCCGCTGGTTTGGCCATGTTGCCTGTATGGATAATTATAGATTGGCAAATAGGGTTATGAACATTGTGCCTAAGGCCTCAGAAGGAGGGGGAGACCTAGGATGCGGTGGGCAGACAATGTCAAACAGGACCTTGTTAGAATTGGTGTGCAGTGGCCGGATGCAGCAGATGTAGCTCAGGATAGATATGCTTGGAGAATTAAACTGCGCGGTCTGGTTGGACCTCCGTAGTCCATGGCTGCTTGAGGATGATGATGATGATTCTGCTAAAACTATGCGAATGAAATTTAATATGGGGATACTGTTTTGAGATTAACTTATTTCAACTACTTCCCAGATCAATATTTTAAACAGCCATTGTTCCTATTAAATATCCCAATTTCCATAATTCTTTAATTTTTAATGAACATAGATTTAGATAAATTTGATTGAGATCTTTAATTGATCTTCATTTCATTTTTTTTTTCATAAAAGCTCATTTTAAACGTTACAAAGCTTTGAAATTAGCTTTCCATTGACATACCATGGAATTAGGTTTCATAATCACTGAGTGTATATGGATATTTCAATGTGATCTTTACATTGTATGATACTCATTGTATTTTATATTTCTGTTGTATTTTGAATCTGTTCAAACCTTTTGACCACATGTATTTAGATGCTGCTTTCATTTTCTTCAGAATTTTTTTCTATTAAAGTTTATTATGATACCAAAAAGGATAAAAATTTCTATGTTATGTGAAGAAATCAGTTTTTCTTTTCTTTTTATCTAAAAATCATAGCTGTCCTAGAAACAGTTTTTATTAATGTGATGCATTTTAAAAACAGCTTTCATATTAAACTATTTAAAAAAAATCAGCAATCGTTCAACTGGGATGAATGAAATATCTTAAAATTTTCTTTTTCAATTTAAATAGTATTGCACAATATTAAGTTCCTTTATATTGCTTAAAAATTCTCCCATATGATTGGTGAATTTTCCTGTTTTAATTGCACAGTTTTCTTAAAAATAAAATAAAGAATGATATGAAATATTTGTTTCATTGCAATGTGTATCCCTATATGTATGTTTTCTCAGATTGTAAATAAAGGTATTTTTTTAATGTGGAATTTGTTGGTTGTTTTTCTTAACATATGCAATATTGAAACATACTGTTTTCATTAAATAATGTTTTAGACCTCTTATATATGCATACATATTTGTGAAAAAAAATAGATATCTGTGGTATTTTGTAACAAGTAGTTTTTTTCTAAATATATTTCGCACTTCTAGATTGCTTTAAGAGTGAAAATTTAGTAGCTGTTCAATACATTAATCCACCGTTTTCAAAATTAGTTAAAAGTTTTGGAATTTCCGAACGTTTAAAGAGTGTTATTATCTAAATAATAATTTAAAGCTATCTGTATAATTGGAAACAGTAATTAATGGTATATCAATACTAATCAAAGCAAAAAAAAAAACTTTATCTCTAAAAAAAAATTAGAAAAAAAAAGTGGGAAGCAATTTTTTTTTAATTATATGAAAAATTATTTTAATGATGACGATTTATTAGTGAATATTCAAAATCTAAATGGGAAGTTCTATTAACAAGGATAAGCTATCTCTCAAACTATTCTGCCGGCAGTCTGGTCGAGTAATGCTGACGTCACAAATGACTGCTACGGCCTTCTCCTCTAGGTGGTGTTGCTTCAGCACCTCTTGATTTCTAGATTGTTATTCTGACTCCTATTTGACTTTGATTGCTACACTGGATCTGAAAATTCCTTACCTGAAATAGCCCTTTTCACCAATTTTAGCTCTCCAGAACAGGTATAACAAAACTTGACCTTTGACTTCAAAGGACCCATCACATCCAAAATTTGACAAAATTACTGAGATCTATGCCTCAAATTTCCCCCCAGGGACCATTTTTTTTTAACCCTCTAGCACCAGTAGATCTATATTTGACCTTTGACCTCAAAGACCTATCACAACAAAAATTTAACATTTCCACAAGATCTACAATCCAAAATACCTCCAGGAACCAATTTTCAGCTTTACAATACCAACAAGATCTAAATCTGAACTTGAAGGATTCCCTGGATCTAAAATTTTGTAATGTTACTGACATCTACAGCCCAAACACTCTCAAACACCAATTTTCAAGCCCTCATAGATCAATTTTTTTACTTCTATTTGAACCTGAAGGATGCATCGGAGGTCAAATTTCGGAATTTTCCCAAGATCTACGAACCCAGATTACCCCAAGATGCAAATTTTCAGAGCTCTATCATTTCTGCATCATAGTTAGAATTAACATAATCCTCTGTCATCCACCAGTCGGTCAATATATCTACATTCAATGATGATGTTTCAATGAATAAAATTTGCCACTACAGACAATAAACATAAATTACAGAATATTATTAGTAACATTATAATTCAAATCATGTCAGTGTCCAATCTGTATCATATCCATGTATATCAACTCCCAGTAGCACACAGATCAATAGACTACATATCAAATTAAAATTAATGGTATTCTGCAAAAGAGTCTGTTGCAAAATTTTTCTTAATTTCACAACTAATAACCCATATAAGTGATTCTTTACTCACATTTACTTACCTCTCTGAAATACATATATTTAACACAATTTTGAAATTACCCAAAACCCCTCAAAACATAACTACTAATTACCACATTTGAAATAAGTGAGTTTTATTCATATAGAAGAAGCTGAATTGTTTTTTAAATAATGATTTAAATTTACTGCATTTTCACCTCATGCAATTACTGAGAAAATAATACAGCATTTCGCCTGTTTGAATATACATATGCATGAATTAGGAGAAAAAATACTTTCAATAAAAAAATAAAAACGACTGATTCAATTTAAGCTATGTCAGTGCATTACCAAAATATACAAGGAATATGATCAACTAGTACCTTTTAAAATAAAAAATTCAGCTTATAAATAAATCATTCACAATGCCAATGAATGCATGCATACATTCGATGACTAAAGTCAGATCTATTTTATTACACTTATATATAAATATGTAAACGTAGCATTAGGTGCCTAATATAAATATTTAGATTCATCTATTACTTAAATCAGCATTTAGTGTTTATTTCCTAAACTTGAAATTCACCAACATTGGTTTTTTATTGGTATCTGTTACCTGATTTATTAAGTCTGTCTTTGCTCCGAAAAGCTTCTGAGAGTTTTCTCCTAAGAACTTTCAACATGCAAATAGTTTGAAGGATAAACTCTACAATTTTATTGCTCAATGACAGAGAATTTTAAATTATTTTAGATCAATTAATACATAATTTTCCAAATACTAATATTTATCTTGGTGTTTGTTTAAACTACACATAATGCTGTAAAACAATTATGTAAAAAAAAATAAGTTTCATTAATATAATACATAAAGGAATTTTCCCAAGATCTACGAAAATGTTCTTGTTGAATATTCATATTTGTGGTGACTGCATTATTATAAATTGACTTTAACCTTCTGATTGCAGAGTAATTTGTTCGCTAATGTAACATGTTCACCAAAAAAAAACATACATATTCCCTAAACTAACCTGATTCTCCAATCTAAGTGCAAAATAAAAGTTACTTACCCAACATTATGGTAACTATCCACTTATAATGACAAACCTTATGAAATAAACGTTGGTAGTAAATTTTCAATAATTGCCTAGAGATGGCACTGTAATCAGCAATATGATCTACCTATATGGTAAGGTTGTGGTAAGTTTGCAAAATTTTTCTTAATTTCACAACTAATAATAACCCATACAAACAATTCTTTACCTACATTTATCTCTCTGAAATACATATATTTAACACAATTTTGAAAAGTTTCAGAATTAGCCCAAACCATACCTTACCAACAAACTGTTCCAGGTGCTTGGCAAATGACTGAAATTATATTATGGGCATCATTAGGGGCCAGGCCCTACCAATATTTTATGGTAGGCCTGACCCCTAATGATGACCCCTAATGAAAAATATTGGTAGGGCCTGGCCCCTAATGATGAACCATCAATATGGTTCATCATTAGGGGCCAGTCATAGGGGCCATCATATATATACAATGAATTGTATGGTAAAGGATGGAAATTTCTGGGCACACTTGGAGCTCGCCCATTAATATCCCTGAAGACTACCCATGGCAGTTTGGAGTGTATTACATTAATAAATGCATACTGAATGAAATGAACTTAATAAATGCATACTTGAATGAAAACTGGCAAGATGATTCAGAAGAAAAAAATTCATGTAAATTATGATTTTTATTATTCATTCTAATTTAGAATTTAATACTTTTAGTATATATTAGAAAAATATTGGTAGGGCCTGGCCCCTAATGATGAACCATCACTATCTAAAGGTGTAGTTGCATATAAAATAGAGGAATAAAATGTCATATCATCATCATTATAACGACTTTCTCCCTGCTTGAGGAAGCCATTATTTCGGCAGATGTATTCACAGTCAGGTTCACCAAAGCTTTAGCTTATAACATATTTATTTAAATACCGACGTTCTCTAGTAGTTTAAACAGCTGTGAGGTTTTAAAGATAATCATGACTTTAGAAACTAAAAAGCTAAGCCATTTTAACAACAGACTGCAATAGCTTGTACAGCACAGTGAACTCACAAATTTGTTTATGCAATTCAATATTGAAATTGCAATTGGAGAATCATGAAGTTCCTTACTGACAGTAACATTGCATCAATTAAAACTTATGTTTAACTATTTTCACTGTGCATATTAACTTGCACTTAATCTAAAGAATTCTTGATAATAATGATGGATCAATATCTCAAGTTGGTGAAAGACATCATAGTTGGATATGCACAAGGTCTTCTTGCAGTTGACTATGAAGTCAACTGCAAGAAGACCTTGTGCATATCCAACTACAAGTGATATCAACTTCATTTTAGTGTACCAGCCTCCTAAGCCAACAACAATCAAGAATTGGTAATTCACTTTTCTTGAATTTTTATTCCACTATTTTACACACAACTAGACTTTCAGACTTTCTAAAGTTTCTTACCTTGCAAAAACTTATGTTTAAAAACCACCGAAGATCTTCCCCATTGCCTAGAGCGACCTTCTCATTAACATCTGATAAATCAAATGCAACGACTGAAAACGTTGCATCTCCTTGAGTATAGATGGCGCTGTCTCAGTCACGTCTCAAGAAGAAGATTTAAAAGGTCATATTCTGAAAATATTCGTTGTCCGACGCGTGGTGCAATGGTTAGCGCGCTCTGGCATGAATCTGGAGAGATGTGGGTTCAATTCCCGCCATGGCGGCGATGAATTTTTTTCAGAATCTATAAATAGCTGCTTGAGGGGGTATTTATTATTTTTTTTTTAACAGGGAATACCGTGCATTCACTTTGGATTGATTTTAAAACTTGTTTCTTTGAAAACTGAAGATCGGCTTCTGTATCGTTATGATCTATTAGTTTAATTTCTTTGTGACAAGCATTAACTAAAGGTAAAGCCATAGTGGCAAGACATAACTCACGAGAGGGCTTTTCGTGAGGAACTTTGTCCTCTCGCTTCAAAGATCCCAATTCTAGTTTTCCGAATTGTCATTCCTTTGATAACAATATTGCTCCGTGTCTTAGTCAGGCACAAAAATTACATCTGAAAGTTTCGCTATTGTTCTTAAAAAAAGTTTTTGGTCTAGTGTCATTGTTCGAAGCTTGATGTGGAACAAATTCTCTGCTTCATTCGTTCTGCATTGTTCTAGGCGCGTTGAGCGCAAATTGTTGGGACCGTGTAACTTCTGGTACTGCGGGAGTCATTTTATGAGACTCAACCGGATAGCGCTGTTTTGGCGGGGATTGCATCCATTGTTGGTTTAATGCAGTTGCTGCAGATTCTCTTATTGCAGTATATTGCCAAGCCAATTTGACTAAATCTGAAATTGAGTTCACGTTTCGTACTTCTAGGAATTCTCTAATGGGCAAAAGTAATTGAGACAATATGCAATTTACAATATCAATTTCAGCGGCATCAGCATTGTACAGCTGGTATAACTCTCCTGTACCCCAGATAAATTTTTCTATGTCATCTCTTTCCCTTTGTCTTTGTGAAAACAACTCGGTAGCCAGTTCTATAAATTCATTATAAGCTGGATAGATGTCCATGATTTCATTTTTAAACTCTTCACAAAATTCAATTCCATGACGACATCCTATGTTATTCCACCATTGCGTAGCACATCCAATTAGACAAGATACTGCTAAAACCACCTTTTTGTTGCCGGGCACTTCACGTAAACGGAAATGCTCCTCCATGGACTTGACAAATGTCCACGATGATGGACGTTTCAAACCGTCGAACCTTATCTCAGGTAAATGCCAATTAACATATGGTCTATAGTTAATAGATGGATTGGCAACTCGTCATTGTGGTGGTTGATAACACTCTGCTCTATCACTTGCTTCTGAACGGAACAGAAAATGAAAACTTATGCTCAAAGTTTCTACGTTGGTGAACTGACGTAGCATTGTCAGCAAATTTAGGGGTTGTTGTCATTCCCCTTTTCTCCCGATGATCATCAAGCAGATTCATTAGCACTTCGGCTTCTATCATTACATCCTGCAACCTACCCTTTATTCTTTCTAAGTTGGGAGTCATTATGGTAGAATCGGCCATATTGCTAGTGGACATGTTTAGCGGTTTGCCAAAAATTTGAATTTTGGATATTTTGAAACCTTTTTTAAACTTCAGCAGTGCTCAAAGATACTGCTATACAACAATTCTAAAGCTACAACTAAGCTTTAAAAAATATAAATTTGCTTATCAAATTTTTTTTTTCTATCGTGCCTATGTACGTGTGTGACCGGACACTTCTAATCTTTACATACAATAAATGTCTTAACTATCAGCAATAATTGTGCTGAACTTCAGTAACTTTGACTAATACACAAAAAAGTTAAGCTTCTTGCTCAACAAAAATTTTCGGCTTAAGCTGCCGTTAAATCTATAAGTAGTACATACAACTAATGAGCTCAAAAATTACTATCTTTGACAATCACGTTAAATAACATACAAAATTTATACACAAATATACAGTCCCTATTCTTGGGCCACTATCTTTTACTACTGGCACGTCCCTGTTCGTTGCACCACTTCTTTCAAATGACCTCTGTAACGCTCCAAAGAAATGAAATACTTTTACAGTTTGGACCCTTTGTCTGATCCAATTATTTTTAATGCTCCGGATAGCTGAGTCGGGCGCCTGGCAATAATTAACAAATTGCCAAAAATAAAGTTTAATTAGGGTTTGAAATACCAGTGAGGGCTAATGAGTAAGAATTCAAAAATATTAAATGAATGTCAAAATGTAAAGGTTAATTCTAATCAAAACAATTAACGTTGCTCAAGAGAAAAAAATTAGTAAAGATTCAAAAGGTTTATATAACAAACAATTTATTTTAAAAAAACTCACCAAAACTTCAGTGAAGAAGATACTACATCATTTCTTACTACAAACATCTTCAACAAAATTCCAAACTAAAACTGATCTCTAAACTCTGCTCGTGCTACACCGTGCTTACTACCACACTAACTGTCACCAGGTTATAACAAAAGGCTACAGAGCCCGCATGTGTCATGTTGCACGCCGGGAAAGACATTTGCATAAATTGACGAGTTGCGCAAGCTGTGACGCAAGAGGGGGCGTTTTCTTGTATTCGCGCTTTAGAGGGTGACAATCGAAAGTTCGGAGTTGCGCATACGCAACTCCTATGCTCTTGGAAACGAGCGCTGTGATGCCAAAAATGAAATAAAAATCCCCAAAATGATAAATATAACGTAAATTAAGCAAAACTGGTTAAGGTAAAGTGAAAGTGAATGAGGGGGTATCACATCCTGATAACATGTCAGGTGCTCTGGCCACTGAAAATCAACCTCTATTATTGGCTTTAAGCATTATACCATAGAAGAGTCATTGGAAATGTATTTGATTGCAATTGAAGGATCTGGTCCAGATGGCACCCTCCAGTTTAGTGCAGATGGCCAGCCAATATCAAGTGTCAAAGAGCATGGCACTTGATGCTTGGTGTGGACTGGCCATGTGCACTAAACTAGAAGGTTCAATCTGGACCAGAGTCTTCAATTGCAGTCAACTGCATTTCCAATGATTGTTCAGTGGCCAGTAGCAGTGGCCAGAGCATCTGCCATGTTATCAGGAGGTTGTGGGTTGAGATCCCACCCAGCTAATGGCAATTTTTCCTCTATATTATTCTAACTACCACCATGTGTATATCTAAGATATTCCATTATTGTAACAAAAATATTAGTTATTTTTTTTGAAAAAGTCAAAAAATAAATTTACGAACCTATAAATGTCCTTAATCAACACCCTACTAGTCCAAATAGAAAGCATTAGAGAGAGCTTAATAAACATGTAAAGGATCAGTCAGCTGCTGATAAGAATCTTTGGCTTCATGGCTTGGTTGACAAAGCCAAGGAAGTGGTTAGACAGCACAACAGCAGATAGCTGTACCAGATAGTTAATGTTTTGTGTGGTAGAAAACGTACAGGGATTAAAGGATAAACAAGGTAAGGTTATAGAAGGTGAGGATTCTCTCATGGCTAGGTGGGCTGAGCATTTCAGTGATGTTCTAAACAATGTGGTTAGTTCTACTCCCATTGTTTGCAATGATGATAGATGTATTGGTGGCTTTAATGTTGGCCCTATAACAAAATCTGAAGTTATTTTGGCTATCTCTAAACTTAAACTACATAAATCCCCAGGGGTAGATGAAATTACTACAGAAATGCTCAGAGCTGGGAATGTTTCGGTTACCACTTGGATGACTGAAATTTTGAATAACTTTTATGATAAAGGCATGGTTCCTAAGGATTTTACCAGAGCTATTATTATCCCTATTTTCAAAAAAGGAGATTGCAGTTCTTGTGATAACTATGGGGTATCAGCCTACTTTCTGTTCCAGGTAAAGTTCTTTCCATGATTGTGCTTAATAGAATTAAGAATCAGGTTGACAGTCAATTGCATGATGAGCAATGTGGATTCAGAAGTGGTAGGGGATGTGTGGATCAGATATTTTCACTTAGGCAGATTCTTGAGAAATGTTTAGAGTTTCAGAAACCTTTGGTTGCTAACTTTGTTGATTTCAAAAAGGCTTTCTACTCTATTGATCGTCATAATTTGCAGTTGATTGTCAGATCCTATGGCATATCAGTTAATATAATGAAAGCTCTCTATAATAACATTGAGTCATGTGTGAGTTGGTAAGGCTTGTAACAATTGGTTTAGAATTGCTTCTGGTGTTCGACATGACAAAAGGGTGCAATTTGCCCCCTTTTGTCATTAGTTTGGTTATTGATCACATTATCCAAAATTCAGTGCAAGGGAAAGATTTTGGACTAAAACGATCTATAGATCTGAAAATTTCTGATTTAGATTATGCTGATGGATTGTTGGGTTGTTTTACCTCTGAGCGGCACTTTTTTGCACACCATGGGCTAAATGGGCAGGTCACAAGGACCCCGAAGGCTCAGAGAAGGTTGGGGGAGGGGACCCACTGGAACAGCTGTTGGGAGACAGATGGTAGCCTCCAGTCAAGACCATCCAGCGTGTTCTTTAACGTGCACAGGGTATGGCTCTCCCGCACACAGGACCATGGCTTAACGTCCCATCCGACAGATGGTGGCCTTTCCAAGCCCATCAGTGTCCCCTACTGACCTTTGGCAAGGCGGGGAATTTTGCGGAGATAAATCTCAACGCTGACCCAGCTGGGACTCGAACCTCAGAACTACAGATTACGAGTCTGGCGTGCTTTCGACTGAGCCATCCCCGCCCCAATTATGCTGATGATTTAGCCTTTTTGGCAAATGATGTTGATAAGGTGAACTCTTTCATGCGAGATGTTAATGAAACCGGTAGAAGAGTAGGTTTGGTTATAAACAGAGAGAAAACTAAAGTAATGAAAATTGGTTAGGCAGGCTGTGATTCAGTTAATCTGAATGGTTGCAGTCTTGAGCAAGTATCACAGTTTAATTATCTTGGGACCTATGTAACAAATAATGGTGATGTGCGGCATGAGATTAACAGACGAATAGGGATTGCTGCCGGGACTTTTAAGAATCTATGGAGAGTGTGGAGAAATAGGCGTATACACCTAAAGACTAAAATTAGACGGTATAATAGTTTGGTTCTTTCTAGGGTTAGTTATGGTAGTGAAACTTGGACACTTTGTAAACAAGATAACAGGAAACTAGATGCTTACGTAGTATCTTGGATATTAGGTGGTTCAACTTTGTAACTAATGATGAGGTTAGGCAAAGGAGTCTGCAACCTCCTTTAACCAGCATATTGTGCAGAGAGAGAGAGACTGTTGATTTGGCCATGTTGCCCGTATGGATAATTTTAGATTGGTGAATAGGGTTATGAACAGTGTGTGTAATGGTCTCATATAGAGGGAGAGACCTAGGATGTGGTGGGCAGACAATGTCAAACAGGACCTTGTTAGAATTGGTGTACAGTGTCTGGATACAGCAGATGTAGCTCCGGACAGACTTGCCTGGAGAACTAAATTGTAGTCTGGTTGGACCTCCGTAATCCATGGCTGCTTGAGGATGATGATGATAAAATGTAAGTGAAAAAAGCAAAATGTAAAAAAGAAAAAAAAAAAATAATGACATATGATATCCTTACCTGTGCCTCCAGCTATCATTCCTACTTTCTTCACATGATATATAATGGGAGGAGACTTTTTATCTGGCTTGATAGCAAATTCTCCTGAATAGGAAAAGCATAATTCAAGTATATCAGTGAGCAGATGAAATTACATTTGCATACCTATGACATTAAAAAATTATCCATTATTCCAAAAGTAAGCATTTTATATATTTCATCAATCCTTGTCCAACCCAAAAATAATTTATAATTTATCTCTAAAAACCAAAATGTTGGTGCACATGGATGGTTGCACACACACACACACAACAAAGTGAACATATTATCTAATTTTTTTTAAATGAGACAAAAATGAGCAAAAACTCTGTTAATTATGTTCGGGTTGACATTTGCTTGCCATAACTGTTTTCTTCATTGAACTGTCAAAAATACAACCAAAAGTCTCTTGGCCAGTTTTACTCTACATTATATTTATCATTTAGGGAATTTCATTTTTTTGGACATTGCAATTCTCGTTTCTGAGTCATTCTGTGTTTCGAGTTCTGCATGCCCAACTCCGACTTTTGATTGTCAGCCACTAATGCGCAGGTGTAGGACACAACACCTCTTTGCATCATAGCTAGCACGATCATCAGATTATGCAAACGTTTTCCCAGCTTGCAACAGACATGTGTCCAATTTATACGCAGCATGTTATAACTAAGTGACGTTAAGTCGAAGAGAAATAATCAGAAATAGAGGTAGAATTGACAGATAGTTAGTGGAAAGAATGAGAATTGTCAGTGGCAATGTAGTAGAGATTTAGATAGATGTCAGTTGTTAGTACTCTAACCTTTGTATTCTTCCATTGATTTTGGAGAGTCTTTGAATTTTTTAGAAATAAACTTTGTTTGTTTTAGAAACTTTCAAATTTTTGCTATTTTTTTCTTGAGCAACGTTAATTGTTTTTTGATTAGATTTAAACTTTAATTAAACTTGACATTCCTTTTTGAATTCTTACTCGATAAGTAACGCTAGAGAAATACCTAACGAACCCTATTTCAACTTTAATTGGCAAGTTAATATTGCTGGTGCCCGACAAAGCTATCCAGAATTTTGAATAAATTTGGATCAGACAAAAGGTTCAACCTGAAAAGTTAATAATCTTTGGAGTGTTACAGTGGGTTTAAAATCAATTAATTATAAACATAAATAATATGAAAGATAATTTAGCATCAGCCAAGCAATAAGTTTCTCATTAAATATATTTTGAGTTGGGTTGTTTTATGTCTGAGCGGCACTTTTTTGCACACCATGGGCTAAATGGCCAGGTCACAAGGACCCCGAAAGCTCAGAGAAGGTTGGGGGAGGGGACCCACTGAAACAGATGTTGGAGACAGATGGTAGCCTCTCATCAAGGCCATCCAGCATGTTCTTTAACGTGCACAGGGTATGTCTCTCCCGCACATGGGGCCATGGCTTAACGTCCCATCCGATGGACAGCGGCCTTACCAAGCCCATCAGTGTCCCCTACTGACCATGGGCAGGGCAGGGAATTTTGCGGAGATAAATCTCAACGCTGACCCAGCTGGGACTCGAACCTGGGAACTACAGATTACGAGCCTGGCAAATCTACCAACTGAGCCACCCCTGCCCCATACATTTTGAAGTGCATATCTATATTGCTATATATATATTTATATTCGGATCTGAATGTTTGTCCAGTAGGATGTGTCCTTGACATCTAGTAGAAACTGCATTTAAGAACCTATACTCTATTACAATGATAAAATAAAAGGCATTTCTTATTGTTCTTTGCTTTTATTGTAGGAGATGTGACACACAAAATTTTTTGTAAAACTGCAGGATGCATTTTCACATTTGCAGAAAAAGGTTCACCATCACTAATCTATGGGATGCATTGTGGAGACTTATTGCTGCCCTTCAACCCTCTCCAAATGCCAATGGTGGATCCATATGGTGAAGATCACCCCTTGCCCGAAGCGGAACAAGGAAAATTTGATCACATTTGTGGTTCTATTGAATGTGCTACATATAAGCTTGTGTGCTGCCAAAAATGTCCACCAGACAGGTGAAAATACCTCAGGGCCATCAAAAATATGATCAAGTACGATGCTTTTGGTTATTTGATTTCCCAATTTGTCAGTTCAATAATCCTTTAACCCTTCCAGTGTCCACGATGTCTGTATACATTCAGAGAATCTGAATTGAGAGGCTAAGGACGCATGTATTCGTTTTTAATACAACAAAAAAAAAAGAAAAAAAATCGATTTAAAAAAAATAAAAATTACCGTTATAATTATATATATATCTTATAAAAGTATATAATTCAGGCTAAAAAAAAACACTTTGTTTTTTAATTTGATGCATATTTTATTAAGCTACAATATAAATAATTTTATAATCCATCCGATTGCCATTTCTTAGAAGCACTAAATGGTATTGTCGATTTGCTTGTTAACATTCCTATTTGCTGAAGCAACCTTCTGATTTAAGCTCACAAGTTTTAATTTGAACTACTATCAACAAATTTTTCATTAAATTTTCAAAAATAAAAAAATTAACAAAAGAAAAACTGCTATTTTTAAAAACGATAGATTTTAGAAGTAATTACAAAATATGTACCATCATTTTTTTTCCATTTCACACTCTTTTCTATCAAAAACCTATTTCAGTATTCCCAAATTATTTTTATCATTTTTCCCAGAATTCTATGCATCTTTCCTACTATCTTAAAATCAAAACTGGAAGCAAACACATCCTTCTTAGAAATTCTGGTTGCAGCTGCATTTAATTAGTTATGCTTCACTGAGGCAAACAAGACGATGATGGCTGACACATGCTATCTCTGTTTCCACGTGCTATATAGTGTTTTGGATCTGCATATTGGATACCCTTTGTAAAGTTAGTATTTACTTTTCATATTTAATCCTTAGTTTTCATTTCAGTAGATTTATTTTCGTAAATTTGTGATCTTTTGGCCGATCGATAAGTATTGATTTTTTCATAGTTATGGTCGGATGGTTAGCTTACAAGTCATTGCTGTGGATATTTTAACATTGCATTAGGCTATATGTTAATTTTTATTTTATTATTTAGTACTTTTCCAGCAAAACTTTGATTTGGTATCATTTTTCTGAAAATAAATGAGGTCTTGAATATGGAAGCAAATTTATTTCTGTTAGTTAGCAATCTTTCAGTCGGCTGCTTTACCAATCTTTCTGAGTTATGCTACATCGGAGGCTGGTTAAAAGTTGTTGCAGATATTTTATTTAACATCCCATTAGGTTATAAGAAATTTTTCTTTTATTATGCTTTTTAGTAAAAAATTTTTGAGCCTGTACTATTTTCCAAAGATGAATGTCTTGGATATGGAAGCAAAATAGACTTCCTTGCTACAGAAATCAGCCATCATGTGGGAGGGAAATTTCCCTCCCAGACTCTAGAAAAATATACTGTTTTTTTAAGTTACGAGTTTTTATGTTTATATTGAATGATTTTAAAGGCACCCCCCCCCCCCCCCCCCCACCCCTCAGTACCTCGGCTGTGCCACACAGACATTCAACACCTTTTTTTTGCTTTGGTGCACAAACCTTTCTGCCCTTAGCCAAGATTGCCAAATGTCAACACTCAAAGAAAAAATTCATAAATCAATATGCTTGCAAATTTGTCTATATTATTTATTTTCATAAAATTAATAATTAAATTCTGTTTAATTTGGTATAAAACATGACCTATTTCCATTGACTGGTTATTTTTTAAAAGAATTCTAAAGTTGACTTGTTTATCTTGACTCAGCATAGTTGGCTAAAAGCCTGGAATTTTTCTCAAAGTATGGTACCGAGAAAAAAATTACAAAATGAGGAAAAATATTTACGTAAAACCAAAAAAGAATTTTTTTTTGTTATTCAGAAACATATAGTCATTCTACTCATGTGCATTGTGATAAAACATGTCTTTCATGTTAAATACTTTATTTTCAGAAAATCCAGAATTAAACGCTGATTAATTGGGTACACAACATGCCATAATTTCTTTCCTTAGATATTTAGCAAAAAGTTCCAAAGTAAGTTTTTTTGGCTGAGCATAGTGAGAAAATAGCTTGGCCCTGGATGGAAACCTGTTTTTCAGTCTGGACACTGTAAGGGTGTAAATAAAATAAAAAAATAAATACCCCCTCAAGCAGCTGCTTGCCACAGAGGTCTGACAGCAGCCTGTCAGTTTATATGCCATAGTAGGAGATCTGAGGTTGCTCAAGAGAAAAATAACAAAAATTCAGAAGTTTCTAAAACAAAGTTTACTTCTAAAAATTTCAAAACACTCACCCAATACAAAAGTTGGAGTAATAACTCCTATCTAAAGTAACATTGTCTCAACTTCCACTAACAGCACTCTCCGTGGCCCAACACCACCACTCTACTCACAACACACTCTCTTTACTGTGTGACCTAATATTATTTAGTTAAAACATGTGCACAAGTCCGGCACGTGTCTACTGCAAGCCGGGAAAGACATCTATATAATAAAAGAAGGTGTGTGTCTGTCTGTGGCAGCCATAACTCATCGGGAAATGAATGTACATGCTCCAAATTTTCAAAGAACGTTTCTGGTTGTGGTCCGGATTGCAGTGCCAAATTTCAGGTCGAAAGTCCAAAGGGGGAGGGGGGGGGGGTTGCTAGAAACAAAAATATTTACCATGCTATTCCTATGGGAAACAAGATTCACTGTCAAATTTACTGTTGCCATTTTCTGCTCCCTAACTGTTAAAGTGTTAAAATAGCATTTAAATCTTCTGCTGCAAATCTGATGCCATTGCCAGATTCCCCACATTTCCAAAACCAATATTTAGGCGTTTCATTGCAGCTAGGGACCTGATTTTCTAACCAAAAATAGGGTAGGGCACGGGGAACCTGCCTGCAAAATTTGGGACCTTTCGGTGAAGTACTTCGGGAATTACAGAATGCCAAAATCTGATGAAATAAATATCTCAATCATTTGCCACGGGCTATGAGAGCACGCGCCGAGTCAGCAATGACCTTTGCAACACTGGGATATTCTTCGTGTTCAAATTGTCCTAAAATATCGGGGGGGGGGGGGAGAGAACTAACAATTAGTGCACGAAACAAAATATGCAGATTAAAAGTGATACACAAGCTGTCACAATTTGTGTAGAAACAAAGCCACGGTCAAGTGAGAACCTGATTTTTAAACCAATCACTGGAGGACGCTGTGCATGAAATTTCAACCATGCAGATGAATATCACGGGAGCCATAGGGCAGTAAAATCTCTGGTAATGGAAATAAAATTCTTCATACGTTACACAGAAACTAAGTCATGGGCTATGAGAGAGCTCGCTGACATCGACAACAATCCAAGTCAACACTGGGCAAATTTCTTCCTGTTGAAAAACTGAGCTAAAATGTTGGGCAGGGGGGGGGGATTACAAAATTTACCTTTGGTGAAGTGAGGTCAAAAGTGACACCTGGGCAGTGCCGGGTACGTTCAGCTAGTTTGTATAATATGACAATCGCCTAGCTATGACATAAGAGGGGTCGTGTCCTACACGCACTTTAGAGGTTGACAATCAAAAGGTCGGAGATGTGCATGAGCAACTCCTATGCTCGGAAACAAGAATTATGTTCAGTTGAAAAAAAAATTAAATAATTCCCAAAATGATAACTATAATGTAAATAAAGCAAAACTGGTTAAGGAAAAGTAAAAGTGAATTGGTGGGCCATCACAACTCCCTCTCTCAAAAGGAGTCAAAATTTGACCTAATGGATTTTGACGAGCAAATTTAAAGTAATAGGATATGTGTCACGTCATTTACACATAGTTGAACATAAAGTAAAAGTTTGCTTATGCAAATTTTGATAAGACGATCTACTCTCACTTAGACACAATTTTCCATCACAAACAAAGGTACCTCCTCCCATTTCTCCTATCAATGTGTACAGCTAACTATTATAATAACTTACCAATGGCTGTGGCAGTTAACTGCCGAAAATGTCCGAAATGCTGCATACTAGCATTTCGGACTACCTAGTATAACATTCCGACACAAACTTCAAAAGTTGCATAAAATAACATGTACAAAAAGCTGGTAAATATTTACTCCCATCTTGCTTAACTTCTAAATAGGTTAAAGAAAAAATTCAATTACGTGAAATTCTCCTCTTTCACAGAATACAATTACAGACATATCAAGCAGGGTACAGAACTTCTGCTTATTCCCCTAACCACAAATCTACAAACGAAATCTAATTTTCTTCTACATATATAAAAAATGGGTATTGGAACACCATTAAATCCTCCTAACTACAAGTAAATACACAAAGCTAATAAATTTCAATTTACAAACAAGTGGGATTGCAATCATCCGCTAAGGCTTCACCTAAAACAATAATCGTGAGCTAGCTCGCGATTATTGTGTTTATTATGTTTAGGATTATTGTAAAAAAAATGCATTAGTTACCTCCCAACATTGAGCTTTACACCCCCCCTCCCAAAGGAATTCATCTCAGCCACCAAACTTTGTTGTTGGGGACAGCTCAAAGAAGGTACAAAAACTTCAAGACATCATGGTCAGCTCATATATAGCAAAACAAATGCTGCCAATGTTAATATGATAATTATGCATCAATATCATTGATGACACTGAACAGATTTAAACGCATATACATACATCGTTTTAGGAGTAAAGAAAAACTGTATCAATAATTTATCATATATGATACTAACATTTCATCCAGTACAATTCTATTCACGTTTTACAATAAAAATAATTTAAATACAAAAAGGTACTTCAAATACATAAATACACCTCAAAATATTTAATAACTGTATATTAAACTCCCTTTCATTATCATCATTCATATCCATAACATTTTTTAAATTTCTAAACGTACAACTAAACAACACTCAATTCAGCTTTCAATCAACTGAAATGAAAAAATCTACCAAAATACATAAATGCACTTGAAATCATATAAATACAACTCTTTATGGTTCAACTAGAACTTCAGATAAACCAAAATACATTAGAAAAATCTTATTCACTTCAAATTATATACTGAAACTAAAAACACTGAATAGTAAATTCACTTTTCAAAAAAAAAAATCGAAACCTAAAGTTTCAACACTAAATCAAACATTTCAAAATCTCTAAGTACAAATCCCAATAAATATTGCTTCAATCATCTCTATCTTCATCTATTCCAGAGAAAAGAAATAAAACATCATAAATCATTAGTGTCACAGTGGAAGAATAATAATATACTTAAATTTTCGTTGTTGGCACTCTGTTGTGATAAATTATCATCCAGTCATTTCCCGGTGACTTTATTCCGCGTGTGTAGATGCTTCTGAAGGTCTTGTTGGCGATGTCATCTATTTTATGTTGAGAGCTATGTTGCCGGTTGTTGCTCTGCAGGCTGTGGTCATTTCATTGACATCTCGTTGCTACGTGCTTGTTTTTGAAGAGCCTGGTTTTGTGATTTCCAGGTTTATTGCTGCCTGCTTTCTAAATGATGCTTCAACAGTTGAAAATTTCTAAGCTTGTAAAATTCAGCAGGATTATTTGCACTCAGAACAATTTCTGGGATGCTTGGCTTATCATCTAATAGTTCTTCATTAATATTAATTTCCTTTACAACCTCCAATTCAACATTTTTTTCAGCACCAATTTCAGCACTATTTTCATTTAAAAATTCTACTTCAAAAACTCTTTCATCAACCAATTTTGTACTATTTTCCTTTAAAACTATTTCAACACATTTCTAGTTATCAACTTGCTTCTTTATATCTAAATTATTCAAACTGAGAGAAAACTTTTTCAGTTTCTTCCTGAATATTTTGCTTTGAACTACAAGATAAATTAGAAAGTCCACTAATCCACAGCTGCAATTTCGATTCACAAATGTCATTAATACCATCGAAAACTTTATCATTTGGACATGAAAGATTGGCTTCTGTATCACTGCAAACTATTAATTCAGTTTTTTCATGACAAGGCTTCAAAAAAGTAAATATATAACATTATGTGCACCACAGTGGCAAGACATAACTCATAAGAGGGCTTTTCTTGAGGAACTCTGGCTTTCGCTTCAAAGATTCTAATTTAAGTTTCCCGAATTGCCGAATTATCTGTAGCAATATTGCTCCATGTGCCCTAGTCGGCCACAAAAATTACATCTCAAACCTTTTCTATTATTTGTAGCAAAATTTTTTGGTTTAGTGACATTGTTCAAAGCTTGATGCGGAACATAACCTCTGCTTCATTCGTTCTACATTGTCGTAAGTGCATTTGGTGTAAATTGTTGTGACCGTGTAACTTCTGGTCGTGAGAGAGTCATTTTGTGACTCAACCCAATAGCACTGCTTTGGCAATGATTGCATCCATTGTTGATTTAATGCCATTTTTGCAGATTCTCTTCTTGCGGTGTACTGCTGAGCTAATTTGACTAAAGTTGAAATTGAATTTACATTTCATACTTCTGAAAATTCTCATATGGGCAAAAGTAATTGGTACATAATGCAGTTTATAATGTAAATTTCAACAACATCAGCATCGTACAGCTGGTATAACTCTACTGTGCCCCAGATGAATTTTTCAATATCATCGCCTTCTTTTGTCTTCATGATTATAAGGAGGATAAATTTCCAAAAGTTCGTTTTCAAAGTCTTCCCAAAACTCTATGCCCTGATGACATCCTATGTTATTCCACTACTGCTTAGCACATCCAATTAAACAAGATGCTGCGAAAAACCACCTTTTTGTTGCCGAGCACTTCATGTAAACAAAAATGCTCTTCCAATGGACTTGACAAATGTCCACAACTGGACGTTTCGAACTGTTGAACCTTATCTCAGGTAAAGGCCAATTAACATACACAGTTGTATCAGAATAATATGACCACCTACCATATATATATATACTATGGACTACAGTTAATAGATTGGCAAGACTGAGAGAAAAGTTTTCAGTTTCTTCCTGAACATATATTTTCCAGAACTGATAAATAGGTTGGCTCAGACTGTGTATGGACTACTGTTAATAAATAAGTTGGCAACTCGTCGTTGAGGCGATTGATAATACTCTATTCTATCCCTTTACGTTCAAAGTTTATATGTTCATGAACTGAAGTAGCATTGTCAGCAAATTTAGGGGTTGTTGTCTTTCCCCTTTTCTCACGAGACTCTTTAAGCAGATTCATTAACACTTCTGCTTTTTTCATCACCCTGCAACCTATCTTTTGCTCTATCTAAGTTGGGAGTCATTAGGGCAGATTGGGTTGTTTTGGGTTGTTTTACCTCTGACAGGCACCTTTTTTGCACATAATGAGCAAAATGGCCAGGTCACATAGACCCCGAAGGCTCAGAGAAGGTTGGGGGAGGGGACCCACTGGAACAGCTGTTGGGAGACAGATGGTAGCCTCCCGTCAAGGCCATCCAGCGTGTTCTTTAACGTGCACAGGGTATGGCTCTCCCACACATGGGACCACGGCTAACCATCCCATCTGATGGACGACGGCCTTTCTAAGCCCATCAGTGTCCCCTACTGACCATGGACAGGGCAGGGAGTTTTGCAGAGATAAATCTCAATGCTGACGCAGCTGGGGCTCGAACCTGGGAACTGCAGATTACGAGCCTGGCGCACTACCGACTGAGCCACCCCCGCCCCATTAGGGCAGAATCGGCCATATTACTAGCAGACATGTTTAGTGATCTACCAAAATTTTGAAACTTTTTTTTATCTTGAGCAGCTTATTAAAAATAAATATTTAATCACAATCTACACTATTAAAATTCAAGTGACCTTTCTGCTCTAGAGCTTATTCTATATTACATAGTTGTATTCTACAACATGTATGAGCTTTAGCTTATTGCTATTAACACATATGTTTTCTACAAAAGAAAATCTAAGTGTTATTTTCTGCTACTAATTTGAATATTTTAAAGCTTTTATATATTCTCACAAATAAGCTGAATTGAGTTGCTGTATTGTACAGTACATTTCTTGCAAAAGTTGGCTGGTACACTAAACTTTCCACAGAGAAACACAGTCCTTTAATTTGTAATGCATTCATGGTTGTTGAACTCTTGATGATTCGAAATACTCGATATTGATTCTTGCCGTAATTGAGTCACTGTTCAATTTCCAGAGACTGGTAGTTGTTTAACCATTGAGGTTTCATCTCATTACATTGATAGGATTGATATTCAAGTTCAATTTAAGTTTGCAACTTACTTTACAGTTTACTAGTAGCAGGATTTAATTTAATTTTAGAGCATTATCAAACTTTAAAGGTTGATTATCAAACTTTAAAGGTTTAAACTTGAAGTTAAATGCATTAAACTTTCAACTGAATACATGTGTTAACAGCAATAAGCTAAAGCTCATATATGTTGTAGAATACAACTATGAAATGTAGAATAAACTCTAGAGCAGAAAGGCCATTTGAATTTTAACAGTGTAGATTGTGATTAAATATTTATTTTTATATAACGTATTACTGTGTAATTAACCCCTTTTTTATCTTGAGCAGCGCTCAAAACTTTATTATTGTATTGTATACAACAATACAATACTAAAGCTACACTAAGCTTGCAAATAAACTTGCTTATCAAAAAGTTTATCTATTGTGTGTTCAGACACTTCTAATCTTTACATAAATACAATAAATATCTTAACTATCAGCAATAACTGTGCTGAAACTTCAGTACCTTTGACTAATACAAAAGTTAAGCTTCCTGCTCAACAAAAATTTACGCTTAAGCTGCCGTTAAATCTATGATTAACACAACTAACTAAAGAGCTCAGAAATTTGTTAACTTTGACAATCACCTGAAATAACATACAATTTATACACACACATATATATATACAGTCCCTGTTTTCGGTGCGCCACTTTCTTTACTGGCTCTGTAACACTCCAAAGATTATTAACTTTCTCAAGTTGGACCTTTTGTCTGTTCAAAATGATTTAAACTACAGATAGCTTATCGGGAGCCAGGCAATATTAACTTGCCAAATAAAGTTGAAATAGGGTTCATTATGTATATTGTGTTACTTATCAAGCAAGAATTCAAAAAAAGATTATCAAATTTAATTAAAGTTATATCTAAATCAAAATCACTAATATTGCTTAAAATGCAAAAATCAAATATTCATAACAGAGTTTATTTATAATTAATAATAAATTATAATTCAAAGACTCACCAATTTAGCTGATGAATACAAAAGTTGGAGTAACTAAAAAAACTCTACCTCTAAATATGACTCACAAAAATTAACTACTAACATCTTCCTCCTTCACCACCTTCCTACTAACTCCATACAGACTCTTACTGACTCACAAAACTGACTACTAATGTCTTCCTCCTTCACCACCTTCCTAACTCCATACGACTCAACTAACTTCGTGACCTAACATGACAGTATAACATGCGGCATACAATCCAGCATGTATCTGTTGCACGCTGGAAAACATTTGTATAATCTGATGATCGCACGCTAGCTATGTTGCAAGAGGGGGGCGTGTCCTAAATGCATACATTGGCGGCTGACAATCAAAAGTCAGAGTTGTGTATGTGCAACTCACATGGATCAGAAGAGAGAAAAGTGATCTAGTCCAAATGAAATAAATCCCCAAAATGATAAATATAACGCAAATAAAGTAAAACTGGTTAAGGAAAAAGAAAAGGAAAAGCGAATGGGTGGACCATCACACTGGGAAAATACATTTGCATAATATTATGATTGCACACTAGCAGTAGCTATGGCACAAGAGGGGGCATATCCTTACACACACATTAGTGGCTGTCAATCAAAAGTCAGAGTTGCAAGAGCGCAACTCCTTTAGCAGACTTGGGTGAGGAAAAGTGAAGATGCCAACTGAAAATAAAAGCCCCAAAATTGATAAATATAACGTAAATAAGGTAAAAACTGGTTAAGGAAAAGTAGAAGTGAAAGAGTGGGCCATCACAACACTTAGACAAGGAATACAACATACATACATTTACCTGCTGGAAGAGTAGTCAGTTACACTCACCTCTAGGCTTTTGGTGTGGTGTTCAAATTGATGCATATTTTTCCTCTCCTTCCAGTGACCCTTCCACTATCACAATTAACCTAGGTAATCCCAAATTATCTCTCATGATTGCTTTTTCCACTCAATTGTTGCATCCATCCAATGGTCACATATATCCAATTGTTGTCCACTCAATTATCATGCTCTCTGGAAGTGGACCAGCACCCTTTCTTTCAAACTATGATAGTTTTAACAACCAGAACAGAGTTAAAAAAATAAAGCACACTTATTTTTAAGGGTACTGGAGAGAATACTTCCAAAAAAATGCTGAAATAGCCCTCTGGTCCATTCCAGTCCAAGCTGTTTACTTGGCCATAAAGAAAATTTTTTGACTAATGGGTAGAGAACAGCTAGAACAACAAACCTAGAAAGCAAATAAGTCAGGGGTTCTCAATGTGAGGTACGTAGTAAATATTTTGGGGTATGCCATGAGAGCTCAAAAGTAGCTAGATCTAGTAACAAAGTCGCTAAGTTGACAACACTGCTGAGCAAAAATGTCATATTTTGTGTTTATCGATATATTTAATTTATGAATACAAAATTTAATGTGTATATAAATATGTTTTATTTTATTCCCATTGTTATACTATAACTATAATTTTATCTATCTATACAAGGGGTATGCCAGTTACATACACATTTCCAAAGGGTATGTGAAGCATAAAAGGTTGAGAACCACTGAAATAAGTAATGAACAACAGGGGGTGGGGAGGGAAGGATTATATAGATTGCCCTGTTAGATTTAAAATTTAACAAAAATTAAAACATATTTACAATTAGAGTATAATCGAAGTAAGTCATAGCTTACTTTGATTCGATTTGAAACATAAATAAAATACAGCTAGACTCAAACCTTTGCCATTGTACACCAGCCGGCCAGAAGGTCCACGTATGTCAATGGTATCACCTATACTCATATTATCCAGATATTGTGACATTTTTCCACCTTCAGGAAATTTTGGATGCACATTTTTAAAGTATACCTGCAAAAAATGTGCATTACCAACATTTCTCAAACAAGTATTCTATTCACAGAAATAATGCTACAAATAAAAAATTTCTGTAAATATTAAAATATTTGAAAAAAAAAATCATATTATGCATATTACATACAGTACTGTGCAAATTAGTTGGGACAATAGGAAAATGCAGTAACAAAGACACAACTAAAATATTTATTTGTTTAATAGTGTATATAGTTAATAATGAATGTGATGCTCCCCCTTAGCTTTAATTACTTCTTTCACCCTCTCAACCATTGATGCCACTAGCTTTCCACACATCTCCTACACTTCAGGGTCATGGTACCACACTTTCATGACACTTTCTATCATTTTGGTTCTCTTCGTGCAATCCATCTTAGATATGCGTGCTTTAATAATGGCCCACAAATTTTCAATGGGGTTTAGATCGGGTGAATTTCCTGGCCACTCCAATCCTTCAAATGTTGTTGGGTAAAGAAGCTCTTAGCAAGCTTAGAATTGTGGCATGGCGCCAGATCCTGTTGAAATATCCCATCACCATTAGGAAACAGCCTCTGCAGTGTTGGGACCATTTTTGCCTCCAGAACGCCTATGTACTTTTTGCTGTCCATCATTCCTTCAATGGGGTGAAGTGTCTGTGGCCTGGAAGCTGTGAAACATCCCAAAACATGACCTTGGGTGGGTGTTTGGGGGATTGCTGGATGTGGCCAGATCAAAGAGGATCAGATTCAGGCGAGTGGCAGACGAAATTTGACCTGTAGCCATGCACCTCAAAGTGGGTTTCGTCGGAAAATATCACTTTTTCCCAATTCTCCACAGTCCAATCTCGATGATTCTTTGCCCAGGATAGCCTTTTTTGCTTCATAGCGGGTGTCAAAAGCTGCTTTTTGGAGGGGCAATGAGCCCGACGGTCACACTCCAGAAGGCGACGACGTACGGTGGTAGCATCTATATTAACCCCATGAGACGCAATCTCCCTTTTGATATCTCCACTGGTCTTCTTCGGGTCTATGATACTAATTCTTTGAATTAGACTATCATCTTTAGGGGTGGTTTTTCTTTTTCTTCCACAATGTCCGTTACGGGACGTGTCCAGGAATCCTGTCTCCTTATGCAGCTTCATGATCCGTGAAATGCTGGATTTCCCGACCCAACTGCTTTTTCTAACTGCCTAGCAGTAAGTGAAGTGTTTTCGCCTAAAGTGATTATTTTAGCTCGTTTACGAGGCATGATGTCCATGATGTATTTAATAAAAAAAGTTTGCAATGAAAATTGTGAATTACTTACATAATCACGTCCTCAGCCTATGAAATATCAATTCCAACTAAAGTGGAAGTGTAAATAATAGCAGAGTAACACAACAGACAATTCTAGACTTGCAGCAGTTTATACTCTGCAGTGGAAAGGACTTCGTGTTCCTTCGCTTGTCCCTTCTTGTTCCTTCGCACAGTACTGTATCTTGGTATACAAAATACTAACAGAGTTCTTATTTTAAACATGATTACATTAACACCAAAACAATATACATTGAAAGCACAATTTATTATTTATTATCATTATTATATACACTGCACCCATCCACAACACCTTGCAAACTATAAATAAGTCAGTACAACTGTATAGCATACCTGTGACTATTATGACGGGTAAACACAGCGGCCTGAGTTTGTCTCTGGGCAGATAATAAGTGCAAGAAAGATGGGGTATTCCATATCTGCAACTGCAAGACATCTAGGGTTTTTGCATGTGACCACCACTTGTGTATACCACTAGAGCAAAAATGGCAAAACTTGCAGCTACCAGGAAAAATGTGGCTGTATCTGGGCCGCTGATGTTTGAGGTGAGTGCTGCCTCTCTGTATCATAATGGAGGGACACAATGCAGATAACAATATCACCATTCAATGATAGGACAGCTACAAAGGTTTATGCAAAGAGCATTTAACTTACAATGACAGTTGACACTTACATCAAGTACCCTAGTTAGCAGCTTATCATCGGGATATGAGATTGCAGTGGGCAAGAAACTTCACTAATGGGCAATGGAAGACTGGAAATAGGGAGAATGGTCCAACAAATCAAGGTTCCAATTACAACAAACCGACGGGAGGTTGCACGTGTGGCAAAGACCACATGAAGCCATGGACTCCAACTGTCAAGTTGGAGTGTTACGAGGAGGTGTAGTGTTTGTGGTCTACCTTGGGGAACTTCATACCTATTGAGACTATCATCACTGTACAACGCTACATTGATGTATTCATTGACCACCTATACTTATTCAACACTATTCATTTCCCACAGCAGAATGCCTTCTTTCAACAAGACAATGCTCCATCTCATTGCTCCCATTTGGTGAAGGAGCATTCCAGTGAATTCACAACCCTTGAATGGCTCTCTCACTTTCTGTATTCGAACGCTATTGAGAATCTGTGGGACGAAGTGGAGCGATGCATTCAAGCCCAAAACCCACCCCCGGGAATTCTTGGTGCTTTATGGACAGCTGCCTTCGAATCATGGGTTGCAATACCATCAGAACATTCCAACACATGGTACAGCTCATACCACAATATGTTGCTACTGTTGTCAGGGTGAAAAGTGGACCCACACGTTATTAAGTGGGTGTGTATAACAAATTGTCCTTTCAGTGTAGTAATTGAAGAAATTACAATGCAAACACTGCTGACATTAAAAGCCTGGTGAAATGCTTCATATCATCTACCCAATGGCATTAAAATTTTAAGTGTTTAAATATGTTTTAAATTGTTGGAACTTTAAAATTATGATTAAGACAAACTGCAATGTCTTATGAAAGCAATACATCTTCCATTCTCTCTGTAGCCCTCTGTATCTAGCTTGTTGCTGTGAAGCCAGCTATAAATTTTCTCCTGTTCTGATAACTGTGCTATATTAACTCAAGTCTTTGATGGCAATACTAGGCCTCAGCTTACAACTGTAGCTTCTCAACATTATTTGAGAACTGTGTCTCATCCCTTTCTTGGATCCAACATTTTGCAAGTGTGGTACCTGACCTTGTGATTGTTAAAAGGCTATCAGTCTACTGCTGCCTGTACATTTAATCCTTACTGATCATTACTATTGCATCATTCAGCTAATGCTGCATTCAGATATGGTTGTAAAGTGATAAGTATATCTAATTTCAGCCAGCAGACATCCTTTCAAGTAGTTGCAGAATCTGTTAACTGACTTTTTTTTATCATTAAATATCCACTGCAGAGCAAATGTACTTTTTCACACATTGAGCATCAGAGATTAAGCAAATAATTGATGTCTTGAAATTCCATATTTTTGGTTTAAAAAATTACAAATAAAAAAAAAATCAACAAAACCATGTGATACCACAGGTTCAATCTCATTAGCTTCTTCTTGGCTTTCTCTATATTTATTTTTTCATGAAAGAGACCAAATTCAAAAATGTACTAATAAAAGGAATGTCCCAAAGTTTAGTTAACCTTTGACCGACTTTTTTTAAAAGCTAGTTAAAAATGTGTCATGATTTTAGAGAGAAGATGTGTATTTTTTCTATAAAACAATAAACCACATTTCAAGTATATAAATTATTCAAGAACATATTTTAAAGATTTTTTTTTCAAATTCTTTTATTAATACGTGTTTCATTATTTTTCCCCCCTAATTTTTTTTACCTAAATGAAGAAAAATTTTGTGGAAAACACAGAATTTAGTAAGTTTAATATATATGTATATGATAATACCTTTAAAATCTATTAAATGCTTCAATGTGTCATAATCTTTGGCTCAAATGAGTTATACAGGTTGGCACAAAGCCAGCTGACACATTTTGATTTATGATCATTTGTTTAATAGCTCAATAAATGTTTTGTGAAAAAAATTTCGCCGACATATGGGACTTGAACCCGCATCTCTCCAGAAACATGCCAGAGTATTCTAACCAATGAACTCTGTCTTTTTTCCACTACTTATGACTTTCACTCTTCCCATGATTTTTGGCACCTACATTTGGCAATCTATGATCTTGGATAGCAACTATTTCCTTTTAGTGCACTGAGTAAGATGGAAATAAATAATGAAGTCACATCATGCTATTTAGCCTTATTAATGATTTAATCAATAATTGACAATCTCAGATTTACCTGTTGACATTTAAACATCTATAAATCAATAAATATTTTGAAGAAAAAATTTTGACGACATATGGGACTCGAACCTGCATCATCAACATGCTCCACAAACATGCCACAAATTCTAACATTGAATTCTAACATTCTAAACATTGAACTAATACCATCATCATCATAATCCTTAAGCAGCCATGGGCTACGGAGGTCCAACCAGACCGTGCAATTTAGTTCTCCAAGCAAGTCTGTCCTGAACTACATCTACTGCACCTGGCCACTGTACACCAATTCTAACAAGGTCCTGTTTGACATTATCTGCCATCCAGTCGGGTTCCGATGACATCTTTCCTTCATCGATCCTACCCTTAATTGAAGGTTGTTGCTCTGCAGGCTCTGGTTGTTTTCGTTGGGCATATCATCACTATGTGCTGATTTTTGAAGAACCTGGCCTTGTACTTTCTAGGTTTATTGCTGTTTGCCTCCAAATGACGCTTCAACAGTTGAGGACTTCCAAACTTGCCAGACTCATTAGGTTCATATGCAGTCAGCACAATTTCTGGCCTGCTTTTCTCAGTATTTATCAACTGTTCTTCAAAATTATTTTCCTTTAAAACAAACTTGGAATGCTTCTCATCAATATTTTCAGTACTAATTTCCCTTAAAACTTCATTATCAACAAAATTTATATCAATTTCTTCTATAACAGTTTTATCGTTAATTTGCTTTGTATCGCAAACTTGTTTCTCTAAATTTGCATTAATTGCACTAATGGGACATTTTGTAGGTGCTTCTTGAACATTTTGCTTTGGACTACAATGTAATTAAAAAAAAAAGCTATGATTCAAGAGGGGGCGTGTCCTTGTACATGTGCTTTAGCGGGTGACAATCGAAAGTTCAGAGTTGCCCATGCGCAACTCCTATGTTCTTGGAAACGAGCGCTGTGACGCCAAAAATGAAATAAAAATCCCCAAAATGATAAATATAATGTAAATTAATCAAAACTGGTTAAGGTAAAGTAAAAGTGAATGAGGGGGCATCACAATAGTTTCCACCCAAGATCATCTCTGGCATGTTTCTGGAAAAATGCAGGTTCGAGTCCCATATGTCGGCAAAATTTTTTCCACAAGCATTTATTGATTTATAGACCTTTAAATGTCAACAGATAATTCTGAGATTATTAATTATTGTTTAATAAATAGCTGGAGAACATTGAAATGAAACAGGCAAAGTTTATTTTCCCAGAATGCAATTTTTATTTATGGTAGATAACATCATGAAGATAATATCCTTGACTTATAGTGAACTGTCTTATGCAATCAACAAAATTATCAAAAACTTTATGCAAGCAATTTCATCTTTAATTGTGTGTTTCAGGTTCTGTGTTACGTGGGGCGATTATCTATACTTGTTCTTTCAGATATCCCCACAGAAAGAAGTCTGGTACCATGAGGTCTGGAGAACTTGCTGACTATGGGATGTCTCCAAAGAATGAAATAATCTTATGGAAGGGATTACAGACTGGTATACATACTCAGTTTTAAAATAGCATCAACTCCTCTCTTGCTTGCCATGTGATTACATATCCTAACCGCCACCATTTGGACTGGAGAAAATTCTGAAATGAGGCAGTCGGCTCTGCATCACCCTGTATAGGTTTGCACTAATACAGTTCTAATATATTAACATTTCAATGAGCTGTTGCTCAGTAGACAAAATATTACACTTTTATCTATCAAAAGTAAATATGGTCCTAACTACTATAAAATGATGGAAAGTTCAAAATTATGTTGACAAAAGTTACTGTGAACTCCAACAGTAAATGTTAATCTAAAACTTAAATAGTAAAAAGTAGTAGTGTAAAAAAACTGCTGATATTTCAAAAAACTGCACGGTGCATAACAAAATATCATAGTCTTTGGCCATTAAATAGCAATAATAACACTAAAGTCTGGTAGTCCATTTGCTGAAATTAACATCATACAGCATAACCTCAACCATCGGCATCAAAAGGTAAATAATTCAGAAAGTGCACCAGTTATATATTAATAGCATCAGGAATTGCAATGGTAATATGAAATTTTGAACTTTTCATCATTTTACATTAGTTAGGATTACATTTACTTTTGCAAGATAAAAGTGTAATGTTATGTTATCTACTGAGCAACAGCTCAGTGAAATGATAATATATTAGAGCTGTATTGGCACTAACTTATATCATTCATTTGGGCTAAAGATTATAGTAGACTGAACCATTCAATATATTTTAACAGTATTATCATGCATATATTAAACTTTAATAATTTAAAAAGCTGCATTTGACAAACTAGCATGTCACATGTTTGGAAGAAGTCTTTCCTTTGTAAGCCTAGGCAATCATTTTGCCTAGTTTACTTTTTGTCAATATATCTGAAGAAAACTGGTTCCCTGATACAGGTATTTCTCTGATATCCATTATATTACTTCCCGATTAAGGAAACTAATACAGTCAACCCTTGTTAACTCCAACCTCTATATGTCGAATTTCTCATTAATCCAAATTTTTTTAAATTCAAAACTGAATCCTTATACATTATCAGTTATACTTATACCTTATCATTTATTGCATTTTCTCTCTCTTTGACTCTATTTTTTCTCTCTTTGATTCTATTTTTTCATCATTACCTTGATACTTCAGAAATCATTACTTTGTACCACAGAAAAAAAAAGTTGATACCTCAAAACTTTATGAAGAATATTTTTGAAAGAAAATTCCCTTTTGATAAGTTTTTTCTGTGAAATTTTGTTACTGGTGATGGTAAGTTGCTAAACATTTTACCAGGTGAACGAAAAGATTCTCACTGGCAAAGCATTGTTCCCGCTGCTTGGAAGTGGACAAAGTGATTCTTATTGGCTATGCATTGCTTCTCCCTTCCTTGCATGGTTGACTTATAAGAATTCTTCCTATTCATCACAGAAAGCACTAGTTTAATTTAGTTTAGAGCTAGTTTTTCTCACTACAGATTTAACTGTATTTATAATGGCAGCTTTGGGTTGTTTTACCTTTGAGCAGCACTTTTTTTTTGCATACAAGGGTTAAATGGCCAGGCCAGTAGGACCCTAAGGGCTCAGAGAAAGGAGGAGAGATCCACTGGATACATATTAGGAGACAAATAGTGCCTCCCATCAAGGCCATTCAGCGTATTCTTTAAAGTGCACAGGGTATGGCTCTCTCACAAGTGGGGCCACAGCTTAATGTCCCATACGATGGACAGCAGTCTTTTCAAGCACATCAGTGTACCCTACTGACATGAGAGCAGGGCGGTAAGTTTTGAACAGACCCTGCATTGAGGGTCTGTGACAAATCTCACCCAGTTATAATCAAAATTGGTATAATTTGTGGTTGATCATGAGATCATATGACATACCACACAAGTTAGTTAAACACAATGAAAGCTCTCTATAATAACACTGAGCTGTGTGTGAGCATTGGTAAGACTTGTAGCAATTGGCTTAGCATTACTTCTGATGTTTGACAAGGATGCATTTTATCTCCTTTTCTCTTTAGTCTTGACTATTTATTATGTTATGTGAAATTCAATGCAAGGGAAAGATTTTGTGCTTAAATTGTCTAGAGGTCTGAAAATTTCTGATTTAGATTATACTGACGATTTAGCTATTTTGGCAAATGATGTGGATGTGATGAACTCTTTCATTCAAGCTGTTGATGAGACTGATAGTAGAGTAGGTTTGGTGATAAACAGAGAAAAAACTAAACTGATGAAAATTGGTCAGGTAGACTGTGGTTCAGTTAATCTGAATGGCTGCACTCTTGAGAAGGTATCTCAGTTTAATTGTCTTGGGAGCTATGTAACAGATACTGGTGACATGTGGCATGAGAATCCCAGATGAACAGGGATTGCTGCTGGGACTTTTAAGAATTTGTGGAGAAATATATTTTAACAGTATTATCATGTATATATTAAACTTTAATAATTTAAAAAGCTGCATTTGACAAAACGAGCATATCACATGTTTGGAAGAAGTCTTTCCTTTGCAAGCCTAGGCAATCATTTGCATAGTTTACTTTTTGTTAATATATCTGAAGAAAACTGGTTCCATGATACAGGTATTTCTCTGATATCTGTTATATTACTTCCTGATTAAGGAAACTAATACAGCCAACCCATGTTAACTACAACTTCTATATGTCGAATTTCTCATTAATCCAAATTTTTTTTAAATTAAAAACTGAATGAAAATTGAACCAGTGAGAATGTTTTCATCCACCTGGTAAAATGTTTAGCAACTTACCATCAACAGTAACAAAATTTCACAGAAAAAACTTATCAAAAAAGGATTTTCTTTCAAAAATATTCTTCATAAAGTTTTGAGGTATCACGGTAATGATGAAAAAATAGAGTTAAAGAGAGAGAAAATACAATAAATGTATAAGGATTCAGTTTCGAATTAAAAAAATTTGGATTAATGAGAAATTTGACATATAGAGGTTGGAGTTAACAAGAGTTGTATTAGTTTCCTTAATCGGGATACATTATATATATATAATATAATAATATATGGATATCAGATATAATATAATGGATATCAGATATAATATAATGGATATCAGAGAAATACTTGTTTGATGGAACCAGTTTTCTTCAGATATATTGACAAAAAAAAAACACCTAAATACTAAAATTAGACTGTATACTAATTTGGTTCTTTCTACAGTTAGTTATGGTAGTGAAACTTGGACGCTGTGTAAACATGATAACAGGTAACTAGATGCTTTTGATTCTAGATGCTTATGCAGCATCTTGGACATTAGTTGGTTCAACTTTGTAACTAATGATGAGGTTAGGCAAAGGAGTCGGCAACCTCCTTTAAGCAGCATATTGTGCAGAAAGAGACTCTGTTGGTTTGGCCATGTTGTCTGTATGGATAATTATAGATTGGCAAATAGATTTATGAACAGTGTGCCTAAAGGTCTCAGAAAGAGGGGGAGACCTAGGATGCGGTGGGCAGACAATGTCAAACAGGACCTTGTTAGAATTGGTGTACAGTGGCCAGATGCAGCAGATATGGCTCAGATATGCTTGGAGAACTAAATTGCACAATCTGGTTGCACATCCATAGCCCATATATTTAATTACCTTGGATAGCATATCCAAGGCCTCAGAAAAATATATTTAATTACCTTGGGATCACCCTCCAGCATAGGCTACTGGAAGATGATGATGCATATTATGAAATGGAAGTGGTATAGCATCAAGGGAGGTTATTAGACTGTCATCCCAAAATCATCATCATCATCCTGAAGCAGCCATGGGCTATGGTCCAACCAGACCGTGCAGTTTAATTCACCAAGCATATCTGTCCTGAATATCCACTCTGTAAATTGATTCAAATATTTAGAAGAAAAACTGTCTTGAGCTGGGTGGGATAGGAACCCATGACCCCCTGATAACATGTCAGGTGCTCTGGACCACTGAGCTACCGGTAGCCAATCAAGATCTCCTCTAACTGATGTTATTTTCCTAATATGTTGGGAGTGTTCATCAGGCAATCTCACCTCAAGCGGCTTTTTAATGCCTTTTCTTAGATGGAATGCATGTCTTATGAGTATGCAATCTACAAATAATTATTATTAAACTCAACTCATTAAGTATCCACTAATAATTTCCACTCTGTAAATTGATTCAAATATTTAGAGAAAAAATTGTCTTGAGTCGGCTTTGATACGAATCCATGACCTCCTGATAACATGTCAGGTGTTCTGAACTACTGAGCTACTGGCTGCTGATCAAGATCTCCTCTAACTGATGCTATGAACATTTTCAACCAACTTTCCTAATATGTAGGGAGTGTTCAGGCAATCCTGCCTCAAGTGGCTTTTTAATGCCTTTTCTTAGATGGAATGCATGTCTTATGAGTATGCAATCTACATATAAATTATTATTCAACTCAACTCATTAAGTACCCTCTAATAATTTCCACTCTGTAAATTGATTCAAATAACATCAGTTAGAGGAGATTTTGATCGGCGACCGGTAAATCAGTGGTACAGATCACCTGACATGTTATAAGGAGGTTGTGGGTTCGTATCCCACCCGGCTCAAGATAATTTTTCCTCTAAATATTTGAATCAATTTACAGAGTCGAAATAATTAGTGGATACTTAATGAGTGGAGTTTAATAATAATTATTTGTAGATTGCATACTCGTAAGACATGCATTCCATCTAAGAAAAGGCATTAAAAAGCCGCTTGAGATGGGATTGCCTGATGAACACTCCCAACATATTAGGAAAATAACATCAGTTAGAGGAGATCTTGATCGGCTGCCGGTAGCTCAGTGGTCCAGAGCACCTGACATGTTATCAGGAGGTCGTGGATTCATATCCCACCTGGCTCAAGACTATTTTTCCTCTAAATATTTGAATCAATTTATAGAGTGGAAATTATTAGTGGATACTTAATGAGTTGAGTTTAATAATAATTATTTGTATATCTGTCCTGAGCTACCTCTGCTGTATCTGGCCACTGCACACCAATTCTAACAAGGTCCTGTTTGACATTGTCTGCTCACCGCATCGTAGGTCTCCCCCTCTTTCTGAGGCCTTTAGGCACACTGTTCATAACCCTATTCGCCAATCTATAACTATCCATACGGGTAACATGGCCAAACCAGCGGAGTCTCTCTCTGCAGAATATGCTGCTTAGAGGAGGTTGCCAACTCCTTTGCCTAACCTCATCATTATTTACAAAGTTGAACCACTAATGTCCAAGATACTGCGTAAGAATCTAGTTTCCTGTTATCTTGTTTACACAGCGTCCAAGTTTCACTACCATAACTAACCCTAGAAAGGACCAACTATTATACAGTCTAATTTTAGTCTTTAGGTGTATACACCTATTTCTCCACACTCTCCATAGATTCTTAAAAGTCACGGCAGCAATCCCTATTCATGTGTTAATCTCATGCCGCACATCACCAGTATCTGTTACATAGCTCCCAAGGTAATTAAACAGTGACGAGATGACTTTTCTAGACTGAATTTTTCAGAGTAGTAAAAGTGGTGTTTTGTCTCATTTATAGCAACAAGTTTAACTTTTAGACTATTATATAGCTAAATACAGCTGATTTGTAAGTACTCTATTTCATAAAATATAAAAATATTAATTTTACAAAATAAAGTTTTAAGTGTTGGTACAATGCTAAATTTACATTTAATTTATAAAATATTCATTCATATTTAATTTTTTATCATTATTTATTTTAATTATATTAAATTCATAAAATATTTTTTAAAATATTCATAAAAAATGCATTATATTTAATTATATGTATTCCATTGAGACCAAAACAAAACGTACAAGAAATTAATCTAAGCTAAGCTGAATTAGTGCAAATAAAGTAAAAAATAATTTTACATTAATATTTTTATAACTGCTGATCTGGAATTTTATACATGTGTATAAAACTTACAGTGTATAATTTTATTCTTAACAAATATTTTTTCTGAACTGTTCCCCACTTTTTCCATAAGTTCTTTTTTCAATTCAGTAAATTTTGGAACCTACTGTGTAAATCGAAGGATGGGTGTAGTTCAAAATAATAACAGAGAAGAAAAATATCATACAGTAAACTCTTGTTAAC
The DNA here is from genome assembly GCA_038380435.1 of Ryuthela nishihirai. NCBI lineage: Eukaryota > Metazoa > Arthropoda > Arachnida > Araneae > Heptathelidae > Ryuthela > Ryuthela nishihirai. The sequence continues at coordinate 32,598,347 of JAWZYU010000022.1, forward strand.
TCCAAGCTCAAAGGAAACGAAAAACTTCCAGTTATTACATCTGCGCTAAAAATGAACATAAGCAGTTTAAAACTAATTACAGAACTTGCAATAGCTTCCTGCCTAATGGAATATTTTTGTTTCTACATTGAGTAAACCATTTTAGCAACTTTACTGATCAATATCAGAAAATTCTGTATGTGATGAGCTAAAGAGAGATCCTTTATTGCAATCTACAGAATCAAAAGCCTTTTTAAAATCAGCAAATCTAGTAACCAAAGGTTTCTGAAACTAAACATTTCTCACGAATCTGCCTAAGTAAAATAATCTTACCTACACATCCCCTACCACTTCTGAATCCACACTGTGCATCAGGCAATTGTCCATCAACCAGATTCTTAAGTCTATTAAGCACAATCATGCAAAGAACTTTACCTGGAACAGAAAGTAGGCTGATACCCCTATAGTTATCATAAGAACTGTGATCACCTTTTTTAAAAATAGGGATAATAATAGCTCTGATAAAATCCTTAGGAACAATGACTTTATCAAAGAAGTTATTCAAAATTTCAGTCATCCATATGGTGACTGTGTTGACTAGCTATGATATATTCAGATATATTTCAAGATGCTTTTTGCAAATTTTGATTTTTCTGCATCACATCTTTGTGCTGGAGTGGGCTGTGTTGCTCGCTTTATTGTATTTTTAGCCATTTTCGCAATGTTGTTGATCAATTTCCATGGGCATCACATGTTTAGTGCCGTTTGGTAAATGTTTCATCTTTCTAATATGTGGAATTTTATTGTAGTGGATTATTTGTCGTTTCGTAAAAATGCACTTTTTATTGCCTGTTTTATTTGATCTTTTTACATGGTTTAAGGGTTGGCTTGAGTTATATTGGATAAGAATAGCTGGTGTCGATGGTTTGATATACTTCAATGCCCAATTTATGGTTTCTTTGATTATCATATCAAGGAATGATATTTTTCATTGCTTTTTTTTCCCCAATTATGAATTTTATGGTTGGGAGGATTTGGCTTAGTTCCTGTTGTAGCTGTTTGTGGTTTGGTGGTTGTAAATGACCAAGATGTCATGACCTGGTAATGACTTGGATGTTTGAGCATTGTCTTCAATATTATTTAGGGCTGTGATGCAAACCTATGACACGTGTGCCAAAGGTAACATGCGAGATGATTTTAGTTGGCACGCCACTGGGAGGTGAAAAGAAATACTTGTCAATGTCTAGTGTAGAGACTTGGAAATAATGGCCTCAGCAATCCAATACATATTTAAAGATGAATCATTAGCAGAAAGATGTTGGTATAATTAGTTACTTATTAATTATTAATTTTTACAGTGCTCCCAAATGTTTAAAAGATCTTGTCAAATAACTGAGTACACATTGCACAAAAAGCTGAATAAAAATAGTACTATTAATCTATCAACTATTCACTGATTTCCTTTAAAGCACTTCTCTATATCTTAAAATTTACTGCTATGCCTGAGAGAGCCATTTTACTACCTCTATCCAATGAAAATTCACTTCATTCTGATAATAGTAGCATAGCATCAGTGATAAGCTAAGCATGGTAAGTGGAAAGTCATGTGCGAGTTCATATGTATGACTGAATGATTTTGGTTTGGTAATAAGTTTTCTTTTTTAATTTTCCCTTGTATAATGACAAGTCTAAGTGTTCAACATCCTTATATTGTATGATGAATGGATATGTAACCTTAGATGAATAATAATAATAAATAGAATTTTAAACTTTGTAACACTGGCACGGGAGCTGAAAATATTCTCTAATTTTGGCATGTGAGTTCAAAAAGGTTTGCCATCACTTACTTGGTCTGTAAAGGGTAGATAGGTCGTCACTGGAAGGAGAGCTATACACCAATCCTCTGTTGATGTGTGATGATGCATAGAACCGGCAAGGCCAAGCACCTAATGTCTGAGTGCAGTCTTGTGGTGCAGAGCATTAGTACCTTTCAAACGAGATACACTCTTGTGGAAGTGAATGGAAGGGGAGGGCTGCCAGATTAGTGTGTCCTACTGATCTGAACAACTATGGCTGCTTTTCTTTTTTTTCTACTCTGCTGAGGAGTGGTCAACCACACAGGGTCCTGATGCTGACCATATATACCAACCTGAACAGAATTATGGCTCTGAGCTTGATCATGGATCCTGAATTTGCTGCACTGGTGGGCTTCTGTGGAGGGAAAATCTCCCACTGTGTTTTCTGTTTGTGGATTGACAGCCCCAAGTGAATAGATTCACAGGATATGTTTATCAGCTGGTGGATAATCCTGAACAGAGGTCATTGTAGGCACCTGAACTCTACTGGCATCGTCAAATTCTACATTGGAGAAAGTCTTCCAGTGTAGATGGCTTCAGCCTTTAGTGGTGAGGGAACAGGTCTTTGCCCCATGTCTGTGATTAGGGTGCTGTTTGATATTGTCAGCATTCCCTCTCTCAATGAACACAGTTTCTTTAAACATCCCATTAACCATTTTCTCTCCATAGGTTGTTGGAATGTGAGGACTCTGCACAGAGCTTTTTCTCTTCATGTCCTCACACAAGAATTCCACCATTATAATTTAGATATTCTCAGCTTGCGAGAGACCAGGTGGACAGATAAAGGTCAGATTCTTAAAAATAATCTTAAATTTCTCTTTTCAGGGAGGGAAGACAATAAACATCACCAAGGCATGGGTTTGCTTCTCAGCAGACAAGCTAGTGATGCTCTTCTAGGATATGAGTGCATTAATGAAAGGTTTCTTACAGCAAAATTTCAGACAAGCATTAAAGATTTGAATGTTATCTGCTGTTATGCCCCCACTGAGGATGCCAATGAGGATGAGAAGGATAGGTTTTACAGACAACTGCAGGATATTTTGAATTCTGTCAAGAAAGGAGATATTACCCTTGTTCTAGGTGACTTCAATGCCAATGTTGGTACTGACTCTGATCTTTGGTGAGGGGTGATAGGCCCTTTTGGTATTGGTAGCTGCAATGGGCAACATCTCAAACAGATAAGTAAACTCAATGGTTTCAGAATAACTAACACTTATTACAAACACCAAGACATACATAAGTACACATGGGTTTCACTTGATGGGCTGCATAAGAATATGATTGATTACATATTAATTAACAGCAAATAGGCTAGTTCTGTTAGGAATACCAGGGTATATAGGGGAGCTGAAAATGGATCTGACAATTACCTTGTTAAAAGTGTCTTGCAACTTAAACTTAAAAAGTGTTGTGCTACGATTAAAAAATTTACCTTTAATACTGAAGCTCTGAAATACCCAGTTATAGCTAAAACATACCATGATAGATTACTTAGTCATTATGACAGTCATGGTTTGCTTACTACTGAAGTTGAGGAAGAATGAGAGCATTTTAAACAAGCTTTTTTGGAAACTAACAGTATTCCTTTAGGAAAAGAGGAGCAGAGGAGGCAGAATTATTTGAGTGATAAGGCACTTGAGCTTATTTCAGAAAGAAGGAAATACAGGAATGTCCTTAATCAATACCCTACTAGTCCTAGTCATCCCGTGGCCGAGTGGTTAGCGCGCTTGGCTGCTGATCTAAGGGACCTGGGTTCGAGCCCCGGATAAGGCATGGATGTTCGTATTGTTTTTCAGCTGAGGTCCTGCCATCCTCACAGATCTTCTACTGTGGTATATAAACTCATAGGCTCCTGTCAGACCTCTGTGGCAAGCAGCTGCTTGAGGGGGTATTTACTTTTATTTATTTTTTATTACTAGTCCTAATAGAAAGGATTACAGAGAGCTTAATAAATGTGTAAAGGATCAGTTAGCTGCTGATAAGAATCTTTGGTTGAGAAAGCTGGGGAAGCAGTTAGACAGCACAACAACAGAGAGTTGTATCAGATAGTTAATGTTTTGTGTGGTAGAAAATGGACATGTATACAGGGATTGAAGGATAAACAACATAAGGTTGTAGAAGGTGAGGATTCTATCATGGCTAGGTGGGCTGAGCATTTCAGTGATGTTCTAAACAATGTGGTTAGTTCTACTCCCATTGTTTGCAATGATAATAGATGCATTGTGGCTTTAATGTTGGCCCTATAACACATTCTGAAGTAATTTTGGCTATTTCTAAACTTAAACTTCATAAATCCCCAGGGGTTGAGGAAATTACTACGGAAATGCTTAGAGCTGGAAATGTTTCGGTTACCACTTAGATGACTGAAATTTTGAATATCTTTTATGATAAAGGCATGGTTCCTAAGGATTTTACCAGAGCTATTATTATCCCTATTTTTAAAAAAGGTGATTGCAGTTCTTGTGATAACTATAGGGGTATCAGCCTACTCTCTGTTCCAAGGAAAGTTCTTTGCATGATTGTGCTTAATAGAATTAAGAATCTGGTTGACATTCTAGCTGTATATCTTTTTGGTGAGAAATTAAATTTTGGTGAGAAATGTGGATTCAGAAGTGGTAGGGGATGTGTGGATCAGATATTTTTACTTAGGCAGAGTCTTGAGAAATGTTTAGAGTTTCAGAAACCTTTGGTTGCTAACTTTGTTGATTTCAAAAAGGCTTTCGACTCTGTTGATTGTCATAATTTGTGGTTGATTGTGGGATCATATGGTATACCAGATAAATTAATTAACATAATGAAAGCTCTCTATAATAACACTGAGTTGTGTGTGAGAGTTGGTAAGTCTTGTAGCAATTGGTTTAGCATTACTTCTGGTGTTTGACAAGGGTGCATTTTGTCTCGCTTTCTCTTTAGTTTGGTTATTGATTATGTCATGTGAAATTCACTGCAAGGGAAAGATTTTGGCCTTAAATGGTCTGGAGATATGAAAATTTCTGATTTAGATTATGCTGATGCCCTTTTGGTAAATGATTTTGATGAGATGAACTCTTTCATTCGAGCTGTTGATGAAACTGGTAGTAGAGTAGGTTTGATTATAAACAGAGAGAAAACTAAAGTGATGAAAATTGGTCAGGCAGGCTGTGATTCAGTTAATCTGAATGGTTGCAGTCTTGAGCAGTTTAATTATCTTGGGAGATATGTAACAGATGATGGTGATGTGCGGCATGAGATTAACAGATGAATAGGGATTGCTGCCGGGACTTTTAAGAATCTATGGAGAGTGTGGAGAAATAGGTAAATACACCTAAAGACTAAAATTAGATGGTATAATAGTTTGATTTTTTCTAGGGTAAGTTATGGTAGTGAAACTTGGACACTTTGTAAACTTGATAACAGGAAACTAGATGCTTTTGATTCTAGATGCTTACACAGTATCTTGGGTATCAGATGGTTCAACTTTGTAAGTAATGATGAGGTTAGGCAAAGGAGTCAGCAACCTCCTTTGAACAGCATATTGTGCAGAGAGAGAGAGAGACTGTTGATTTGGCCATGTTGCCCATATGGATAATTTTAGATTGGTGAATAGGGTTATGAACAGTGTGTGTAATGGCCTCATATAGAGGGAGAGACCTAGGATGTGGTGGGCAGACAATGCCAAACAGGACCTTGTTAGAATTGGTGTACAGTGTCTGGATACAGTAGTTGTAGCTCCGGACAGACTTGCTTGGAGAACTAAATTGCACGTTATGGTTGGACTTCCGTAGTCTATGGCTGAATGAGGATGATGATTACTGACTTCGGGCAATATCCACTGGAAGTGCTGATAGAAGAAAGTCCATTGATACATCATGCTTCTACAGGTAAATTTAGGTTTTTGACTTTAAATTGAGCCCTGCAAACTTTAGTGCTTTTATGACACCATGTCATTTGGGTGGTGCCTTCATTACAGGCTTCTATTCTTATCTATATGACTTTTATGACTTTGCCTACAGGTGTTTGTGGGAAAAGTGAAATGATGTCAAATGATGCTATTCAATGTTGAGGCAGGATATAAGTTTTTCAGTTTTTGGTGAAGATCTGTTGCAGTGGTGATTGCTGGAAAGTTGAGTTTTGCTAGTAGGGATCACAGTGGTAGTATTCCCTCTATGTATATTTTGTCTTTTACAAGCAGCAGTAGGATGGCAGGATACATAGATGGTTGGCATTCTAGCTGTATATCTTTAGATAGTATTTCATGATTTCGGAAAAAGGCCAAAGGATATCACTAGTGCTGCCATCTTTAAATAAATTATAAGTACATCAGATTGTACGCAATAATGGGGAAAACTAGCATAATATAAAATTGTCGATAATCAGAAAAAACTGAAAATTTACATTTTGTTTTTGAATTTAAAATGTAATAAATGCTGTTTAATGGAATTTTTAATACTAGAATAAGACATATTTTGGAAGCAAAATATAATAAAATTTACTGCACATCATCATCATCATCATCCTCAAGCAGCCATGGGCTACGGAGGTCCAACCAGACCGTGCAATTTAGTTCTCCAAGCAAGTCTATCCTGAGCTACATCTACTGCATCTGGCCACTGCACACCAATTCTAACAAGGTCCTGTTTGACATTGTCTGCCCACCACATCCTAGGTCTGCCCTTCTTTCTGAAGCCTTTAGGCACACTGTTCATAACCCTATTCGCCAATCTATAATTATTCATACGGGCAACATGGCCAAACCAACGGAGTCTCTCTCTGCACAATATGCTGCTTAAAGGAGGTTGCAAACTCCTTTTCCTAATCTCATCATTAGTTACAAAGTTGAACCACCTAATGCCCAAGATACTGCGTAAGCATCTGGAATCAAAAGCATCTAGTTTCCTGTTATCTTGTTTACAAAGTGTCCAAGTTTCACTACCATAACTAACCCTAGAAAGAACCAAACTATTATACAGTCTAATTTTAGTCTTTAGGTGTATACGCCTATTTCTCCACACTCTCCATAGATTCTTAAAAGTCCCAGCAGCAATCCCTATTCGTCTGTTAATCTCATGCCGCACATCACCATTATCTGTTACATAGCTCCCAAGATAATTAAACTGTGACACCTGCTCAAGACTGCAACCATTCAGATTAACTGAATCACAGCTTGCCTGACCAATTTTCATCACTTTAGTTTTCTCTCTGTTTATAACCAAACCTACTCTACTACCAGTCTCATCAACAGCTCGAATGAAAGAGTTCATCTCATCAACATCATTTGCCAAAAGGGCTAAATCATCAGCATAATCTAAATCAGAAATTTTCGTATCTCCAGCCCATTTAAGGCCAAAATCTTTCCCTTGAAGTGAATTTCGCACAACAAATAACATAATCAATAACCAAGCTAAAGAGAAAAGGAGACAAAATGCACCCTTGTCGAACACCAGAAGTAATGCTAAACCAATTGCTACAAGCCTTACCAACTCTCACACACGACTCAGTGTTATTATAGAGAGCTTTCATAATGTTAACTAACTTGTCTGGTATACCATATGATCTCACAATCAACCACAAATTATGACGATCAACAGAGTCGAAAGCCGTTTTGAAATCAACAAAGCTAGCAACCAAAGGTTTCTGAAACTCTAAACATTTCTCAAGAATCTGCCTAAGTGAAAATATGTGATCTACACATCCCCTACCACTTCTGAATCCACATTGCTCATCACGCAATTGCCTGTCAACCAGATTCTTAATTCTATTAAGCACAATCATGGAAAGAACTTTACCTGGAACAGAGAGTAGGCTGATACCCCTATAGTTATCACAAGAACTGCGATCACCTTTTTTGAAAATAGGGATAACAATAGCTCTGGTAAAATCCTTAGGAACCATGCCTTTATCATAAAAGAGATTCAGAATTTCAGTCATCCAAGTAGTAACCGAAACATTCCCAGCTCTAAGCATTTCTGTAGTAATTTCATCTACCCCTGGGGATTTATGAAGTTTAAGTTTAGAAACAGCCAAAAGAACTTCAGATTGTGTTATAGGGCCAACATTAAAGCCACCAATGCATCTATCATCATTGCAAACAATGGGAGTAGAACTAACTACATTGTTTAGAACATCACTGAAATGCTCAGCCCACCTAGCCATGAGAGAATCCTCCCATTCTATAACCTTACCTTGTTTATCCTTCAATCCTTGAATGCCTGTCCATTTTCTACCACACAAAACATTAACTATCTGGTACAGCTCTCTGCTGTTGTGCTGTCTAACTGCTTCCTCGGCTTTGTCAGCCAAACCATCAAGCCAAAGATTCTTATCAGCAGCTAACTGATCCTTTACAAGTTTATTAAGGTCTCTGTAATGCTTTCTATTAGGACTAGTAGGGTATTGATTAAGGGCATTCCTGCAGTTCTTTCTTTCCGAAATAAGCTCAATAGCCTTATCACTCAGATAATTTTGCCTCTTCTGCTCCTTTTTTCCTAAAAGAGTACTGTTAGTGTCCAAAAAAGCCTGTTTAAAATGATCCCATTCTTCCTCAACTTCAGTAGTAAGCAAACCATGACTGTCATAATGACTAAGTAACCTATCATGGTAAGCTTTGGCTATAACTGGATCTTTCAGAGCTTCAGTATTAAAACTAAATTTTTTAACCCTAGCACAACACTTTTTAAGTTTAAGTTGCAACACACTTTTAACAAGGTAATGGTCAGATCCAATTTCAGCTCCCCGATATGCCCTGGTATTCCTAACAGAACTAGTCCATTTGCTGTTAATTAATATGTAATCAATCATATTCTTATGCAGCCCATCAGGTGAAACCCATGTGTACTTATGTATGTCGCGGTGTTTGTAATAAGTGTTAGTTATTCTGAATCCATTGAGTTTACTTACCTGTAGGAGACGTTGCCCATTGCTATTGCAGCTACCAATACCAAAAGGGCCTATTACTCCTCCCCAAAGGTCAGAGTCAGTACCAACTTTGGCATTGAAGTCACCAAGAACAAGGGTAATATCTCCTTTCTTGACAGAATTCAAAATATCCTGAAGTTGTTCATAAAACCTATCCTTCTCATCCTCATCGGCATCCTCAGTGGGGGCATAACAGCAGATAACATTCAAGTCTTTAACGCTTGTCTGAAATTTTGCTGTAAGAAACCTTTCATTAATGCACTCATATCCTAGAAGAGCATCACTAGCGTGTCTGTTGAGAAGCAGACCCACGCCTTGGTGATGCTTTTTGTCGTCCCTCCCTGAAAAGAGAAATTTAAGATTATTTTTAAGAATCTGACCTTTATCAGTCCATCTGGTCTCTTGCAAGCCGAGAATATCTAAATTATAACGGTGGAATTCTTGTGTGAGGACATCAAGAGAAAAAGCTCTGTGCAGAGTCCTCACATTCCAACTACCTATGGAGAGAAAATGGTTAGTGGGATGTTTAAAGAAACTATGTTTATTGAGAGAGGGAATGCCGACAATATCAAACAGACAATTATTTATACTTTTTGATAGCATAGGGTGCTTAAAAAGTTTTAGATCCATGACGCTCGTTTCGCGTTGTTCCTATCGGTGCTTCATCAGGTGGGAATGGCATGGTACGTATCTCTCTCTATAATAATTATTGATACTTGATAGCATAGTCCATGTGTTGAAGTGCTTAAAAACATTTAACAATGTCATAGAGAATTAAATTACTTTATTTACCACACTGTGTACCTCTACTGTAATTTTTGTTTTACTGCACATTTTCCACTTGTTTTCTACATTCTCATGTTTGTTTATAGAATCAAAAATTTCAGAATACAGATTTCAGAGTCACAGCTGCACCATTCAGAATACAAAAACATTCAAACACACATCATAATAAATATTCATATCATGACTTTGTTGATAAAAAAATTGACGTTTCTAAAATGATGCAACAGTTATGTACTTGAGGATTATTGGGCACTCTGTAAATGAAATCCACCCTTCCAATCAATGATGCTCTCGAAAAATTATAATATGTTGAGGATAGATGATTGTCATGCTAGGAACTGTGATATCACAGAGATTGTCTTATGTCCTATAAATTATCAAGACCTTAAGGGGTCAGATATATAGAACTCCTACAAACACACTTTGGGCACACTGCTGCTTCTGACTATGTCTAATTACAGTTATTCTGTAAATGAGTTGCGTTCAATGGGAAAGATAGTATGAATGAGAGGCTTCAAATATAAACTAGATTTTTGTTCTGTTAGTGTAGCCCTTTCTACATAAATCAAAATTACTTTATTGATAATAGGAGGGATGTACTGTTCCTGTTATAACATGTCCTTACATTTTTTTACTCACATTTTGTCAGTAGTAATCATGATAAACGAACAAGTGTTCCACTGGTGTGCAGTGCATTAAAATTTCTAACCAATAAAAATGAAACCTAATCTATCCAGAACTCAGCACATGGTTAGGTGAAGAAATGCTCTCAAGAATCCTACTGTTTGAATGGAGTGTCATTTAAAGAAGCCTGAATAAAGTTCAAAACATGCAACATGTGAAGCTCCTCCAATTCAATGCATCTTCTCACCTCCACTGTGATAATACAAAAAAAAAACCTCAAGCAACTACTTGCACAGATATAAGAAAAGCCACAGAGGTCTGAAAGGAGCTTGTCAGTTTATAAGCCATAGTATGTCTGTGAGAATGGCGGGACCTCAGCAGAAAAACAACACAAACATCCATGCCTTACCTGAGGCTTGAACCCAGATCCTTTTGATCAGTATTCAAGCACGCTAACCACTTGGCCACGGGACGGCTGGTAATGAAAACACTAGAAAAAATGCATTGGGAAGTATTGTCACATCCAGTCTGTAATTCTGATATAGGGTCAGGTGACTGTTCCCTAGTTTGGTCTTCTCAAAGTAGCCATAGGGAAAAGATTTATCACTGATGATGAAGTTAAACTTTTTATGTAATGATGGCTGAACGAGCAACCAAAAACCTTATTTGAAATGGGTATAAATGAAGTTGCCTGAGCTATGGCAATTGCGTATGGAAGTGCAGGCAAACATGTCAAGGTAGATATTGTTTTTGACAAAAAAAAAAGTTTGATTAAAATCATTATTATATCTAAATCTTTCAATTAGATCCTGGGGGAGGGGGGAGCACTCTTGAGGTGCATGCATCTTTAATTTTTAGGGACTTCCTTAGGATACAATAATGATTTTGTAAATTTACATCAACTAAAATATTATGATTCAACCTTTCCTTTCCAAAAATATGGCTACCTTACTGCTTCTGAATATGGTGGACAAATTCAGTAGTCATTTTATTTGGAATGGACCCACTTTATTTTAAGAGAAATTCTTCATTTCTATTAAGAATTGGAGGCTCTACCTAAATCAGTTTTTTTTAACAAAAAATGAGGCTGAAGGAACTTAAATATTTCAATATCTATCATCTGTCTTGAATATCAACAATATTTACTCACTGTTTAGAGATATGAAAGCTAGAATTTTTACTATCAGAAATCTAAGTTAAATTAATCTGAAAAGTTAATACAAACAGATTAAAATAAAGGTAGTATTAATTATATTAAACTGCAGTGGAATGTATAAGTGTATTTTAAGCAGAGTGCGATTTTAAGCTTTGAATGTTTTTGTAATCTCAACAGTTTTTACTTTGTTATCAAATATCGAGCTAAAATTATAATCCCGCCTTGAGTGTATTTCTAATAATGTGGCCACTGGGTGTTATATTCCTATGTGTTTCACCTATTTTTAATATATACCAACACGCATCTAGTATATTCCCTTTTCATAGATAGCCACTGAAGGAAAATCATTAAGAAATAAAAATTTTCCATGAATGCGTCCTCCCAAACTACACCAGAGCCCAGAGTTCAAAATCATACTCTTTACAATAAAAGAACTGCTTCCTTTACAAGACTCATTGTCCATGGGATAAAAATTAATGCAAGATAGTCATAAACATTCACAGGATGGGTTGTTTTACCTCTGAGTGGCACTCTTTTGCACAAAATGGTCTAAATGGCCAGGTGACAAGGAATCCGATAACTCAGAGAAGGTTGGGGGAGGAGAACCACTGGACAGCTGTTGGGAGATAAATGGCAGCCTCCCGCCAAGGACATCTAGCATGTTCTTCAACATGCACAGATATGGCTCTCCTGGCCATGGCTTAAGTCCAATCCATTGGACAGCAATCTTTACAAGCCCATCAATGTCCTCTACTGGCCATGGGCAGGGAGTTTTGAGGAAAGAAATCTCAATGCTGGCACAGCTGGAACTCTAACCTGGGAACTGAAGATTATGAGCCTGGCACCCCTATGACTAAGCCACCCCCAACCCCAACAAGGATGGGAATTCCCTCCCAATGGGTACGGAGGAGAAGGAAATTTATCCAACCTTAGGGGAATTTTGATCAAAATTATTTTTATAAATACTAGTTGCAAAATCATTTAAATTTTCAATTATGAAATATTGCTTTCATACCTTATTTTCCATAGTCTGGTGGGTAGCTGCTATGTTTTAATGCAATAAAAAAAAATTCAGACAGAACTACATTCATCATCATCACCATCATCCTCAAGCAGCCATGGGATACAGAGGTCCAACCAGATTGTGCAATTTAGTTCTCCAAACACAAATCTGGTCACTGTACACCAATTCTAATAAGATCCTGCTTGAGATTGTCTGCATCCTGGTCTCCCCTCTTTCTGAGGCCTTAAGACACACTATTCATAACCTTATTCACTAATCTATAATTACGTATATGGGCAATATGATCAAACCAAGTGAGTCTCTCTCTGCACAATATGCTGCTCAAAAGAGGATGCCAACTTCTTTCCCAAACTTCATCGTTACTTACTTCAAACCACCTAATGCCCAAGATACTGCATATGCATCTAGAATCAAAAGCATCAAGTTTCCTGTTATCCTGTTTACAAAGGTTCCAAGTTTCACTACCATAACTATCTCCAGAAAGAATCAAACCAAAATAATGGGCAAATTATTACATACACCTACATGGGTTTATCAAAATAATGGAAACACTGACAGCGGCTGGAGTACACACAAAGTGCCATATGCATATCACAGGAATGACATCACCCACAATGTGAGGAATATAAAGGGGAGTACGATGTCAGCTATCATGTAGTAGTGCCACAGGTGCAGATGAAACAGCTGTTGTGGTGTAATTGTTGACAATGTGAGATCTCAGTGACCTCCAAAAAGGCATGATCATTGGTGCGATCTTGCAGGAACTTCAGTAATCAAAACGGCGGAAATTGTAGGTATAACACAGGGAATTGTATCGAAAAGGTCAGGACAATGCAACAAAATGTGTAAGGTGGTGCAAAGCACATAAAAATTGGGATGCTAAAGACTGACAACGTGTCATCTGGTCTGATGAGTCGTGCTAGACATTGTTTCCCACCATTGGTAGAGTGTACGTCTGGAGAAAACCTGCAGAAGTGTACCAATCCAACTGTTTGGTTCCAACTGTGAAGCATGGAGTTCCAACCCTGATGCTGTGGGGTGCCATATCATGACATTCCTTATGGCCATTAGTTATTATGCAGGGTCATGTCACATCCGCAATGTATGAATCCATTATCATGCATCACCTGCACTCAATGTTACGCCATTGTTCCCTAATGACTGTCCCTGGTTTCAAGCGGATAATGCACCCATGCATTGTGCGAAATGTGTCAAGTTGTGGTTTGCAGAGCATGAGGTACAGCAGCTACCCTGGCCACCTCAATATTATTGAGCATTTGTGGGAATATCTGTAGCACAAGGTCAGATCACACTTTCCACCTCCAGCATCACTGGGGCATATTTTACAGGAAGAATGGTCCCACATTCTATTATCCATATGTGCATGACTTGTATATCTATTCCACATTGAATTGTGGCTATTCCGAACACCCAAGGTGGCCTTACAACTTATTAGTAAAATGTTCTCCATAAACAGTATGTGTTTCCATTATTTTGATAAACCCTGCACCTAATAACCTGTTGCACCACCTTTTACCCTCACAAAGCAGCCAGACATCTTGGTAAGGACTCACTGAGGTGTTGAAAACACAAAGGTAATGTTGTTGCCCATGAAGTGAAGATCACCCATCGTAGAGCATCCACAGTTGCTGGAAAGAGCTGGTAGGCTCAAACATATCTTTCCAGTTTGTCCCACAAATTCTCAATGGGGTTGAGGTCTGGTGATCAAGAGGGCCATTCGAGTCTGGTAAACTCACTTGAATGCTCCTGGAGCCAATTGTTCGCCACTCAAGAAATATGCAGTGTGGCATTGTCCTGTTGAAAGTTGGCATCATAATGCAGAAAGACAACTGTAACGAACAGATGTACAAGGTTGGTGAGGATGTTCACATACCTTGTAGTGGTGATGGAGGTCTCTATGGGTACGAGGGGCCCCAAGGGAGCCCATGTAAATGCACCCCTAACAGTTGAACCACTTCCACATGCTTGTATGACCCCAACTTGGCAAGCTGGGTCCATTGCTTCGTGTAGTTTATCCCATACATACACACTCTCATTGGCATGATAGAGTTGAAACTGTGGTTCGTCAGACCAGATTAGGTGTTTCCTGTCCTCCACACTCCAGTTGTGATAGGCATTTGCAAATTGCAGCCTAATCTTTCAGTGTCTTGCAGTCAATAAGGGGACATAACGTGGAAATCAACTGCCATAAGACTATTTTTTCCATGGTATGAAGGATAGTCTTTGTGCATAAGCTTGTGGACACACCCTCATTTGGTTTCGACATTATCTGCTCCATGGTAGCCATGTGATTCCTTGTAATGATGTGGGACATTCTGCGCTCACCTTGAGAGTCAACTGCATGTTTACCTACACATTTCTCCCACTGGTTGAAAGTATTGCCATATATCATGTAGTCTAGGTAAACATGTGCAATGGTCTAATGTGGAAATCCGAACAGTTGAGCAGTTGTGGTGACTGAGCAACAGGCCTTCCTCGCACCTACTATCTGGCTGTGATCAAACTCACTAACATCGCTGCCTTTATCCATGATTACTTCTCTGTGACTAGTTTTTAATGCATAAAGACCTGCTCTATTTATAAGCATTGCCACTTTCAGTGTCCCATGAGGCAATACTTTTGCTTTGCATATTGTTATCAGGGTATATACACAGTCATATCAGAATAATATATTTGTCCATTCAGTGTATTATACAGTCTAATTTTAGTCTTCAGATGTACATGCCAATTTCTACACACTCCCCATAGATTCTTAAAGGTCAAGCAGCAATCCCTATTTGTCTGATTATCTCATGCTGCAGATCACCAGTATCTTTTACATAGCTCCAAATATAATTAAACTGAGACACTTGGTTAACAGTGTAATCATTCAGATTATAAACGAACCACAACCTGCATGACCATTTTTCAACACATTAATTTTCTCTCTGTTTTTATGACCAAATCTACTCTAGTACAAGTCTCATCAACAGCTCTAATGAAAGAGTTTATCTTTACAACATCATTTGCCAAAAGGGCTAAATCATCAGCATAATCTAAATCAGAAATTTTGAGATTTCCAGACCATTTAAGCCCAAAATCTTTCCCCTGCAGTGAATTTTGCATAATATAATTAATAATCAAACAAAAGAGAAAAGGTGACAAATTGCACATTGTCGAACACCAGAAGCAATGCTAAACCAATTTCTACAAGCTTTACCAACTCTCACAAATGACTCAGCATTATTATAGAGAGCTTTCATTATGTTAACTAACTTGTCATGGTCAACACAGAGTCAAAAGCCTTTTTGAAATCTACAAAGCTAGTAACCACATTTCTGGAACTCTAAACATTTCTCAGGAATCTGCCTAAGTGGTACAATATGATCTACACATCCCATACCACTTCTGAATTTACACTGCTCTCACACAATTGTCTGTGAACCAGACTCTTAATTCTCTTAAACATAATCATGCATAACACTTTACCTGGCACAGAAAGTAGACTGATACCCCTATAGTTATCACAAGAACTACGATAACTTTTAAAAAAAAAAAATAGAGATAATAATAGCTTTGGTAAAATCCTTAGGAACAATGCTTTATTATAAAAGAAAATCAAAATTTTAGTCAGCCATGTGGTACTGTGTTGACTGACTAGCCATGGTATATTCAGTTTCCTTGGCTTTGTCAGCCAAGCCGTTAAGCCAAAGATTCTTATCAGCTACTAAATGATCCTTTACACATTTATTAAAGCCCACCAATGCAGCATATTCAGGATCCATAATCAAGCTTCGAACAATTATTCCATTCTGGTTGGTGTATGTGGTGTGTAAACACCCTCTTCCATTAACTGGACCACTTTGTAAGGGGGGCGGAATGCCCCCTATCATCTGGTCCATGAGCAGTTGGTTCCAGTGGGTACTGTATGTTAGCCAAGATCCAAAATTGCACAATAATGATGTAAGTGGCCCAAACAGGTTGCGAAATAGCATAAATGTTGTAGGCCGCTCTATGGAGGCAAAAAGATGATTGCCTAAGGTTATGTTTGGAGGTGATACGGTTGATGTCCATGTGTGAGTGAAGTGAGATAGTTGGTTGAGGTAGCTTGGGGGGGGGGGGACATTACAATATGTGATTAGAAGAAGGGAGGGTGAAAATTGGAGAGGAGGTAGGGGGTGTCAATGGAGAGTTAGAGTTTTCCTAGTCATCCTTTCCTAAAGGGGGGGGGGAGAGAAACAAATTAAATATCTTCTCCCAAGCCTCCCTCCAGCCAGGGAAATTAAGATAGGGCTTAGCAAATTGGGGGAAGGGGTGGTGGATGGTAGAAGCAGGTATGCTCCAAATTTTGGAATGAATGGGTGAGAAATGGGGGAGATAGGCCAATATAGGTAAGTAAGTAGGATAGCATTAGCTGTGGGTAAGTGTGGCATAGGGGCCATGTGTGCAGTGAGGTCTAGCAGGACCTGATTTGGAAAAGTTATGAGGGGTGGGAAAAATAAATTTTTGATGGAGGGGGGAGGGGTTATGTGGTGTGATTGTAAGGTTATAACCAGAGCTGAGGCTGGTAATTCAGGCCAGTACCCTGTGTAGCTGACCACTCCTCAGCAGGGTAGGAAAAAAGTAGCCATAGTAGTTCAAATCAGTAGGCCACACTGATCTGGCAGCTCTCCCCTTTCATAAGACAGTATCTCTTTTGAAAGATACTAACGGTCCACACCAGAAGAAGGTGGGGTAAGGCTTTAAGTACTAGACCTTGCTGGTTTTGTGCATCATCACAGCGGAATCGAAAATCTTTAAAATAGGATTTCTACTTGTAAACCAATATATGATTTTGCAATCATAAGTGGCAATTTCTGTAATCATATATGGTAATTATAAAAAATTCAGGAAAGCTTTTCATTATAAGTAGAACATGCCAAAAATTGGTCAAGTAGGCTGTGATTCAGTTAATGTGAAGAATAGTTTCACTCTTGAGCAGGTGTCACAGTTTAATTATCTTGGGAACTATGTAACAGATACCGGTGATGTGCGGCATGACATTGACAGACGATTAGGGTTGCTGTTGGGACTATCTATCTATCTATCTGCTGCTGGGACTTTGAAGAATCTATTGCAGAGTGTAGAGAAATAGGAGTATACACCTAAAGACACACAAGGTTAATTTTACACAAATAAGAAATACCTCTCAAGCAGCTGCTTGCCACAGAGGTCAGACAGGAGCCTGTCAGTTTATATGCCATAGTAGGTCTGTGAGGATGGCAGGACCACAGCAGAAAAACACACAACCATGCCTTACCTGGGACTCGAACCCAGGTCCCTTAGATCAGTATTCAAGCATGCTAACCACTTGGCCATGGGACGGCAAGCAGTTAGAAAATGCTATACAGTTAGAATATGCTAACAGTGAAACTAATTAATAGAAAAGAATATCTATTTTCAATAAGATAATAGAAACTGAAAGATTTTTTAACCAATAATAAAAATAAATTTTTTTAACCAATGCAGATAAATAATATTTTATTTGAATCCTAAATGAAATTGAAAAAAAAAATCCTAATTGAAAGTCAAAAGAAAAAAACTTTTTAACATTCTGAGAATTATTATTAACATTTCTGAGATCATAACAAAAATCCAAATGTAAACAAATGAGAAGATTGGCAAAGACCTCTTCTTAACTAACATTTGATATTGAAATATTTTACATTCATTTAGTAACAAAATTACTTTAAATTCCTATCACAATTATATGAATTCTAATAAGTTGTTGTATGTCCTAGGTGAGAGTAAACTTTGCTGTAAAAAAAAGTGAGACTAGTGTTATATTCTCCTCACACCACTAATAAACAGCTAACACAATCATTTTATTAATAGTTGTGATCTGAAATATTGAAACTTAATCTCCAGAGCATTAAAATCTCAAGGTTCATTTCACCTACACACAGTATTGTGCAATAATTACAAAAGTTTTATTAACTTTGTATCAATATATATGCACTGCATTAAACAGCTTGTGTACTAGGCATATTTGCATTACTAAATGCCTGTGCTATGGCTTGCTGCCAATATTCAAAATTTCAAATTATTTAGCTGCATAGTAGTAATAATTTATGCAAACTGAGAACGTACCTGAAATAAATAGGAGTGAAATGACTGCCTCGTCACACATATTGCTAACTAAACACTGAAGAAGTTGACATTGCTAATTGCAGGAAAGGTGCAGTTTTTGGTCACTAGCCAGTTATTTCAGCTGCTGAGTTGCAATTGCTGTGGTGTGCAATATTCTCACTGCAATTTTGAAGAGCATTTTTCCAATTGGGAGGGTTTATTTTATACATGCATTTTTAAGAGGAAACTGCAATAATTGTCAAATTGCAGTTGGAAATTTCTGAAGAGTGTGCCCTCCCTAAAATTAGGCTTTTGTTCCTTACTTCCCAACACAAAATTGCTTTTCTATTTTGCGGCAAAAGCAAAACAGACCCAATTTTTCTCTTTTTCACCTAACAAAAATCACGAAGAGAATTAAGATGAAGTCTGAGGAGTTGCTGTTGTTTTTATGCAATAATACAGCTTGGTTCTTTTTAGAATTAATTATGATAGTGAGACATGGATGCTTTGTAAGCAAGATAATAGAAAACTTGATGCCTTTGATTCTAGATGCTTATGTAGTATTCTGGGTGGTTTGACTTTGCTAGTAATAAATAACATTAATTGGAGTTGGCAATCTCCTTTGAGTAAAATTTTGTGTAGAGACTGCATTGGTCTGGCCATGATATGCGCCATTTATTGCAGCTGAGTTGTGATGCCCGTATTCATAACTATAGTGGTGAATAGGGTTCCTGAGCTACATCTGCTGCATCTGGCTACTGCACACCAATTCTAACAAGGTCCTGTTTGACATTGTCTGCCCACCACATCCTAGGTCTCCCCCTCTTTCTGAGGCCTTTAGGCACACTGTTCATAACCCTATTCGCCAATCTAAAATTATCCATAAAGGATATATCTTATCAACGTCATTTACCGAAAGGACTAAATCATCAGCATAATCTAAATCAGAAATTTTCAGAATACCAGACCATTTATGACCAAAATCTTTCCTTTGCAGTGAATTTCACATAACATAATCAATAACTAAAGAGAAAAGGAGACAAAATGCACCCTTGTCGAACACAAGAAGTAATGCTACACCAATTGCTACAAGCCTTACCAACTCACACACACAACTCAGTGTTATTATAGAGAGCTTTCATTATGTTAACTAACTTGTCAGGTATACCATATGATGTCACAATCAACCACAAATCATGACAATCAACAGAGTCAAAAGCCTTTTTGAAATCAACAAAGTCAGCAACCAAAGGTTTCTGAAACTCTAAACATTTCTCAAGAATCTGCCAAAGTGAAAATATCTGATCCACACATCCCCTACTGTGATGCCCCTCATTTACTTTACCTTATATTTATTATTTTGGGGAATTTAATTTTATTTTTGGCATCACAGTGCTTGTTTCTGAGAACATAGAAGTTGCACATGCGCAACTCTGAACTTTTCATTGTCATCCACTAAAGTGTGCGTGTTCAAGGACAAGCTCTCTCTTGCATCATAGCTTGCGCGCTCGTTAGTTCATGTAAATGTCTTTCCCGGAGTGCAACATGAGACGTGTGGGCCTTTGTACAAAGCATGCAATGCATGATATAGCAGTGATATGTGGTTACAGAGGTAGTTGGTAGTTGAGACAGTTGAAAGAGAAGGAAGTTGTAGCAGAGGTGTATGTTGCCACAGAGTTGTAGTTGGAGTAACAGAGATGTAGTCGACATTTTCATCAGATGTTGGCGAGTTTTAATATTTGGAAATAAATTTGTTTGTTATAGAATCTTTTTGAATCTTTACTATTTTTTCTCTTGAGCAATGTAGTAGATAAAAAAATATTGAAGATATTTAAATAAATATTGGATCAGATAAAAGGTCCAAAACTTTAAATAAAAAAAAAATACCCCCTCAAGCAGCTGTTTGCCTCAGAGGTCTGACAGGAGCCTGTCAGTTTAATATGCCATAGTAGAAGGTCTGTGAGGATGGAGGGACCTCAGCAGAAAAACAGCACACACATCCATGCCTTACCCAGGGCTCGAACCCAGGTCCCGTAGATCAGTAGCCAAGCATGCTGACCATTCGACAAGTATTTAAATCTTTGGAGCATTACACTACCACTTCAGAATCTACATTGCTCATCACACACTTGCCTGTTAACCAGATTCTTAATTCTATTAAGCGCAATCATGCAAAGGACCTTACCTGGAACAGGAAGTAGTCTAAAGCCACTTTAGTTATCACAAGAACTGCAATCTCCTTTTTTAAAAATAGGGATAATAATAGAGCTCTGGTAAAATCCTTACAAACCATTCCTTTATCATAAAAGATATTCAAAATTTCAGACATCCATATTGTAACTGAAACATTCCCAACTCTAAGTATTTCCATAGTAATTTCATCCACCCCTGGGTATTTATGAAGTTTAGAAATAGCCAAAATAACTTCAGATTGTGTTATAGGGCCAACATTAAACCAGTAATGCATCTATTATCATTACAAACAATGGGAGTAGAACTAAACATGTTGTTCAGAACATCACTGAAATGCTCAGCCCACCTATAGCCATGACAATCCTCACCTTCTATAACCTTACCTTGTTTATCCTTCAATCCCTGTATACCCATCCATTTTCTACCACATAAAACATTAACTACCTGGTACAGCTCTCTGTTGTTGTGCTGTCTAATTGCTTCCTCTCCTTACCAGTCAAGCCAAAGATTCATATCAGCAGCTAACTGATCATTTACAAGTTTATTAAGCTGTCTGTAATGCTTTCTATTAGGACTACTAGGGTATTGATTAAGGACATTCCTGCAGTTCTTTCTTTCTGAAATAAGCTCAAGTGCCTTATCACTAAAACAATTCTGCCTTCTCTGCTCCTTTTTTCCTAAAAGAGTACTATTAGTTTCTAAAAAAGCCTGTTTAAAATAGTCCCATTCTTCCTCAACTTGAGTAGTAAGTAAGCCATGACTGCCATAATGACTAAGTAACCTATCATAGTAGGTTTTAGCCATAACTGAATCTTTCAGAGCTTCAGTATTAAAGGTAAATTTTTTAACCCTAAGCACACTTCTTAAGTTTAAGTTGCAAGACATTTTTAACAAGGTAATGGTCAGATCCAATTTCAGCTCCCCTATATGCCCTGTATTCCTAACAGAATTAGCCCATTTGCTGTTAATTAATATATAATCAATCATATTCTTATGCAGCCCATCAGGTGAAAAACATGTGAACTTATGTATGTCGCAGTGTGTGTAATAAGTGCAAGTTATTCTGAAACCATTGAGTTTACTTACCTGCAGCAGACGTTACCCATTGTAGCTACCAATAGCAAAAGGGTCTATCACTCCTCCCCAAAGGTCTTCAGTACCAACTTTGGCACTGAAGTCACATTATTGAAGTTCACACAAGAACAAAGATAATATATCCTTTCATCACAGAATAATATCCTTAAGTTGTTCGTAAAACCTATACTTCTCATCCTCATTAGCATCCTCAGTGGGGGCATAAAGCAGATAACATTCAAGTTCTCAGAAAAAGAAGGGTGGCCTAAGATGCAGTGGGCAGACAATGTCAAGTAGGACCTCATTAGAATTGGCCTACTGTGGTGAAATGCACCAGCTGTAGTTCAGGACATTGTGCTTGGAAAACTAAATTGCACATTGTAGTTGGGCCTCCAGAGCCCATTGCTGCTTAAGGAATATGTCTATCTGTCTTTGAGAACATTGGAAAATTAACTATGCCACCTGATTGATTTCATTATTAGAAAATTCAGCATATTAAAGGTTAATGACAAGTTCAAATGTTTATGATTCATACATCATGAACTTTGTCATCTGGAAGATGAAACTGCACAGAGGAAGCATTGTTGTTTGATTGAATTTGTTAAATGTATGCTGACTGCACAAAAGTATAGCTCTTAGGGAAATTTTAAAGTGTTTTAAATGAATTGAAATGAGGAAAAGAAGTGAAAGTCACGTGTTCTTTCACATGAAGGGTGTGAACCATCAGTACAAAAGAACAATTTAATATCCCAACTGATGGAGAGCAGCCTTTGTAAACCCATGTGTTTCCACAAAGACTGACATATAGAGAAAAGGTCAACAATGGTAGGAGAAAGTTTGGGCTGGAACTTGGGAATTTTGAGCCATAATTCATATTAATCAACAATACTCTTTATTAATAATAATTACACTAACCATAATTGCATTTTGAAGTGCAATATTAAGACCATGCAAATATCATGCATTATCTGAAAATAATCTTTAAAACTAACCTTAATTACAAGGTCAACATATCCTTTGTCATCTTCACTGGATACTGGGGTGTATGGTCGAATTACTAATTGATCTTCAATGCGAGCACTCAAGTATATATGCTGACCTATTAGCAAAAGAAAAAAATGGCAGTATAACTAAAATATTATGAATATACACCAATCAGCCAAAACATTAAAACCACGTACCTAATATGATGTAGGTCCTCCTCTCGCTGCCAAAGGAGCTCTCACCCGATGAGGCTAGATTCAATGAGGTGTTGGTAGGTGTCGCTTGATATTTGGTACCATGTCTGCAACAGAAGATCCCACAGTTCCTGTAAATTACGTGGTTGGAGTGATGCTGCTCATACCCATTTCACCAACTAAAACCAAAAATGCTCAATAGGATTCATGTCTGGCGAATTTGGGGGCCATGGCAATAAATGGAATTCCTCATCACGTTCTAGGAACCATTTTTGAACCTTCCTCGCAGTGACATGGGCATTGTCTTGTTGAAAGACGCCATCTCCACCAGGGAATACAGTTGTCATAAAGCGGTGTACTTGGTCAGCCACGATGTTCAGGTAGGTGACAGCTGTCAGAGTTTGCTCTACAGGGATAATTAGTCCAAGTGTTCCTCAAGAAAATATTGCCCAGACCATCACACTCCCTCCAGCCACCTGGATCTGTCCCACAATGCATCTAGGTGAAAAGGTTTCTGTGGATAAACATCGCACATGAGCTTGTCCATCCACATGGTGTAACAGTAAACAGGATTCGTCTGACCATGCGACCCTTTTCCAGTCTCCTATGGTCCAATGTCGATGATTACATGCCCACTGCAAGCAATGATGAAGGTGAATGGCTCTGAGCATAGGCACACAAATGGGTCTGTGGCGACCCATAACCAAGAGCTTACGATGAACTGTGTGTTCAGACACATTGGGCCCTTTACCACAATTGAAATTATGGGTAATGTCAGCCACAGTAGCCCTCCTGTTGCTGCAGACAAGATGAGATAACCTATGCTACCTCTGGCATCAATGAGGTATGGTCGGCCCATGCCTTGTCAACGGCTTGAAGTGTTACCGTTTCAGATCATCTTTGACAGGTACTAACTACTGCATAGCGTGAGCAGCTTACCAACATCATTGTTTCAGAGATGCTCTTACCAAGACATCTTGCCATAATGATCTGGTCTTTGTCGAAATCAGATAAATCCTTTACTTTTCCCATGTTGATACGAAATGAAATACTGCCTGTAAGAGCTCCGACCCAGGTATTATATATATCATTCATGACCTTGGCACGTGACACTGATTGGCTGCATGCGTGCTTCTTTGCATAATGCAGAGGTGGTTTTAACGTATTGGCTGATTGGTGTATTTAATATATGTTGTCATTTATATATGTTGGAGGAATCCAAAACGAGAGACAAAGGATATCTGTATCTGCTTTTAGTACAATAAAAAATTCAATTAAAAAAAATAAAAATTGCCATTTGGAAATTTTATTACATACATATTTTATAAAAAAAATATTGTAGGCTTGAAAAACACTACTTTCCTTTTTCATTTGATGCACAATATTTTAAATTAGGATATAAATCATTTATCAGACCTAATGTACATATTGCCGATTTTCAGCAGTACTCTCATTTAAACTCACAAGTTTCATTTAAATTATTATCAAAAAATTTTCCTTAAATTTTTGAAAATCTAAAAATTAATAAAAAAAAACTTATTTTTTAAAATGGAAGATTTTGGAGTAATTATGAAGCAGTGTTCTTGCATTTTTTTTTTCTATTTTACCCTCTTTTCTGCCTTAAACCTATTTCAATAATCCTAGAATTATTTACATCATTTATCCCAGCATTCTTCCATCATTCCAACTCTTCAATAGAAACTATAAGTAAGAAGAATATTGTTCGTCAAATTCTACATTGGAGGAAGTCTTTCAGTGTAGATGAGCCAGAGCTCATTGCGAAAACTTGCCTGCAGTATCACGCAGGAGAGCAGATGCCAAGACCAAGTTAATTACTGACATGTGGGGCAGTGTACCATACATGTGTACCAGATAGTTATAGTGGGTTGTTTACAGTGAGCTCTGTTCTCACAATTGGACAACATCACCATGTATCCACTTAGTATTTATACTTTTATATTAAAACCCTGATTTTCATTTCTGTAGATTTATCACTAGATTATTATCAATCTTTTGGAGTTATGCTACATTGGATGGCCAGCTTATAAGTTGTTGTGGATATTTTATTTAGCACTGTATTAGGTTATAAGTTAATTTCTGTTTTATTATTTCTTTGTTTCCAAGTAAAAAAATTTGATCTTGTATCATTTCCTGATAATGTATAAGCTTGATTATCAGCAGAGTTCTGGATACAGAGCAGAAAAGACTTCCTTGCTATGAAAATCAGTTCTGTGGGAGGGAAATTTCACCAACACCACCACTGTACTGAGAATACTTTACTCCCTCCCCCTTTGGTAAAATTTAATTTGTTTTATACTATGAGTTTTCAAGTTCATATTGAATGGTTTTAAGAGCAACCCCCCACCCCCTCCTCAGTATCTTGGCTGTGCCACTCTAACAATACACATTTTTTTTTTGCCTTGGTGCTGCACTAACTTTTTGGCACTTAGCCAAGATCCCCAAAATTCAACACCCAATGGAAAAATATTCATAATGTTTAGTAAAAAAGGCAGCCAAGAAAGTATTCCTCCATTTTATTAACAGGAAAGAAAATCCCATTAATATGAACAATCCAAATCACCTTGTACAATGCTGGTCGGTGTTTTTAAATATACCACACTGAAAAGAATCACTAAAAGAAATAAATATCATGTTTCAGGTAAATATAATATTCTATTATTTGGAGAGAAATTTACTTTCAATTAATATATAATTTAACACTTTTCATTCATCATGTTTTTTGACAATTAACCCAGTGTCCAGCCTGAAAAACTGGTTTTCCATCCAGAGGCCAAGCTATTTTCTCCTTATGCTCAGCCAAAAAAAAATTAATTTTAGAACTTTTTTACCAAATAACTAATGAAAGGAATTATGGCACGTTATATGCCAAATTAATCAGCATTTAATTCTGAATTTTCTGAAAATAAAATATTTAACTAAAAAGACGACAAGTTTTATTTTAATGCTATATTTTAAGAGTCGTGTAGTAAAGAACTGTATCTGGGAGAACAAAAACAAAAATATATTTAAAAAACAAACTAATACACAGAAATGAGTATAATGCATATGAAAAGAAAGGCTATTTATTTCTGAATAACAAAAAAATTTTTTTTAGTTTCAAGTAAATATTTCCCTCGTTCTGTAATTTTTTTCTCAGTGCCATACTATGCGAAAATTCCAGGCTTTCAGCCAATTGTGTTGAGTCACATAAAGAAAACAAATTTAGAATTTTTAAAAAAAATAATCAATCAATGGAAATAGGTCATGTTACATAACAAATTAAACAGAATTTAATTACGAATATTATGAAAATAAATAATATAAACAAATCAACAAACATAGTGATTTTAATAAACCTTTTTCAATGTGATATGGTGAAAACAAAAGATTGCAATACATAATTAAGGATTCATTTTGGAAAACCTGAAGTATGCAAATAGTTAAATTATATATTAAGATTTGTAAATGATAGTTAAGCAGTCACTGTAAGGAGAGCTATGCACCAATATGATGATGCACAGAACCGGCCAGGCCTAACACCTAATGTCTGACCTCACCTTCTTGTAGTGCAGGCTCTTAGTACCTTTCAAAAGAGATACACTCTTGTGGAAGTGAATGGAAGGGGAGGGTGCCAGATTTTGTGTGTCCTAACTGATCTGAACAACTATGGCTGCTTTTCTTTTTTTTCTACCCTGCTGAGGAGTGGTCAACCACACAGGGTCCTGATGCTGACCATATATACCAACCTGAACAGAATTATGGCTCTGAGCTTGATCATGGATCCTGAATTTGTTGCACTGGTGGGCTTCTGTGGAGGGAAAATCTTCCACTGTGTTTTCTGTTTGTTTGTGGATTGACAGCCCCAAGTGAATAGATTCACAGGATATGTTTATCAGCTGGTGGATAATCCTGAACAGAGGTCATTGCAGGCACCTGAACTCTACTGGCATCGTCAAATTCTACATTGGAGAAAGTCTTCCAGTGTAGATGGCTTCAGCCTTTAGTGGTGAGGGAACAGGTCTTTGCCCCATGTCTGCGATTAGGGTGCTGTTTGATATTGTCAGCATTCCCTCTCTCAATGAACATAGTTTCTTTAAACATCCCATTAACCATTTTCTCTCCATAGGTTGTTGAAATGTGAGGACTCTGCACAGAGCTTTTTCTCTTCATGTCCTCACACAAGAATTCCACCGTTATAATTTCGATATTCTCGACTTGCAAGAGACCAGATGGACAGATAAAGGTCAGATTCTTAAAAATAATCTTCAATTTCTCTTTTCAGGGAGGGAAGACAATAAACATCACCAAGGCATGGGTCTGCTTCTCAGCAGACCCATGCCTTGGTGAAGTGATGCTCTTCTAGGATACGAGTGCATTAATGAAAGGTTTCTTACAGCTAAATTTCAGACAAGCGTTAAAGACTTCAATGTTATCTGTGCTGTTATGCCCCCACTGAGGATGCCGATGAGGATGAGAAGGATAGGTTTTATGGACAACTTCACGATATTCTGAATTCTGTCAAGAAAGGAGATATTACCCTTGTTCTAGGTGACTTCAATGCCAAAGTTGGTACTGACTCTGACCTTTGGGGAGGGGTGATAGGCTCATTTGGTATTGGTGGCTGCAATTCCAATGGGCAACATTTCCTACAGGTAAGTAAACTCAATGGTTTCAGAATAACTAGCACTTATTACAAACACTGCAACATGCATAAATACATATGGGTTTCACCAGATGGGCTGCATAAGAATATGATTGATTATATATTAATTAATAACAAATGGGATAGTTCTGTTAGGTTGTGGGTTGTTTTACCTCTGAGCAACATATTTTTGCACACCATGGGCTAAATGGCCAGGTCACATGGACCCCAAAGGCTCAAAGAAGGTTGGGGGAGGGGACCCAATGGAACAAGCTGTTGGGAGACAGATGGTAGCCTTCCATCAAGGCCATCCAGTGTGTCCTTTAACGTACACAGGGTATGGCTCTCCCACACACGGTGCCATGGCTTAACGTCCCATCCGACAGACAGCAGCCTTTCCAAGCCCATCAATGTCCCCTACTGACCGTGGGCAGGGCAGGGAATTTTGCGGAGATAAACCTCAATGCTGACCCAGATGGGACTCAAACCTGAGAACTGCAGCTTACGAGCCTGGCGCACTACTGACTGAGCCACCCTGCCCCTAGTTCTGTTAGGAATACCAGGTCATATAATGGAGCTGAAATTGGATCTGACCATTACCTTGTTAAAAGTGTCTTGCAACTTAAACTTAAGAAGCGTTCTGCCAAGGTTAAAAAATTTACCTTTAATTCTGAAGCTCTGAAAGACCCAGTTATAGCTAAAACCTACCATGAGAGGTTACTTAGTCATTGTGACAGTCATGGTTTGCTTACTACTGAAGTTGAGGAGGAATGGGACCATTTTAAACAGGCTTTTTTGGAAACTAACAGTACTCTTTTAGGAAAAAATGAAGAGAGGAGGCAGAATTATTTGAGTGATAAGGCACTTGAGCTTATTTCAGAAAGAAAGAACTGTAGGAATGTCCTTAATCAATACTCTAGTAGTCCTAATAGAAAGCATTACAGAGAGCTTAATAAACGTGTAAAGGATCAGTTAGCTGCTGATAAGTATCTTTGGCTTGATGGCTTAACTGACAAAGCCGAGGAAGCAGTTAGACAGCACAGAAAACTTTACCAGATAGTTAATGTTTTGTGTGGTTGAAAATGGACAGGTATACAAGGATTGAAGGATAAACAAGCTAAGGTGAGGATTCAAGAAGGTGACAAGAAGGTGAGGATTCTGTCATGGCTAAGTGGGCTGAGCATTTCAGTGATGTTCTAAACAATGTGGTTAGTTCTACTCCCATTGTTTGTAATGATGATAGATGCATTACTGGCTTTAATGTTGGCCCTATAACACAGTCTGAAGTTAGTTTGGCTGTTTCTAAACTTAAACTACATAAATCCACAGGGGTAGATAAAATTACTACAGAAATGCTTAAAGCTGGGAATGTTTCGGTCATCACATGGTGACTGAAATTTGTAACATCGTTTATGATAAAGGAATGGTTCATAAGGATTTTACCAGAGCTATTATTATCATTATTTTTAAACAAGGTGAATTCTACATTGGAGGACAACTACACTACACACACAAGAATTGCGATGCAATTCTTGTGCACATGATTGTGCACAATTGATGCACATGATTGTGCTTAACAGAATTAAGAATCTGGTTAACAGTCAATTGCATGATGAGAAGTGGTAGGGGAAGTGTAGATTATATATTTTCACTCAGGCAGATTCTTGAGAAATGTTTAGAGTTGCAGAAACCTTTGATTGCTAGCTTTGTTGATTTGAAAAAGGCTTTCTACTCTGTTGATTGTGAGATTGTATGGCATACCAGACAAGTTAGTTAACATAATGAAAGCTCTATAATAACACTAAGTCGTATATGAGTTGAAAGGCTTGTAACAATTGGTTTAGCATTGCTTCTGGTGTTTGACAAGGGTGCATTTTCTCCCCTTTTCTCTTTAGTGACTTGGACTTCTCACATTCACAGGATTTTCTGAACTGGTTATGAAATAGAAAAAAAAAACTTCCTTGGCTGCTCTTTTTATGAAACGTTGTGAATTTTTTTCTTTGGGTGTTGAAATTTGGCAATCTTGGCTAAGTACAGAAATGTTTGTGCACCAAAGCAAAAAAAGAAACAACAGTGTTATATCATCTGTGTGGCACAGCCAAGGCACTGAGGGGAGAAGGGGAATTGTCCTTTAAAAATCATTCAATATAAACATAAACACTCATAATTAAAAAAAGTTATATTTCGCTAGAGAGAGAGAGAGGGGGGGGGGGTGATAAAACTTTCCCCATGATTTTAGCAGAGGAGATGCCTTCCTGAAATTGCCCTCCAACACGATGGCTGAATTACTAGAAAGGAAGTCTATTCTGCTTCATCTATATGGCAAATAGAAAGCTGCTTGTGGCTAAATTTCATGAATATCACCTATATGTGACAAAATAGGAAATGTTCATAGCGTTAATTAGAGGAGATCTTGATCTGCGGCTGCTAGTTCAGCGGTCCAGAGCACCTGACATGTTATCCAAGACATTCATCTTTGGAAAACAGTATAAACTCAAAATTTTTTACTAAAAAAACAAGAAATAATAAAAGGATAATTATATATAACCTAATGGGATATTAAATAAAATATCCACAACACTTTTAAGCTGGCAAGTGATCTTGCATAACTCAGAAAGATTGATAAATCAGCTGACTGAAAGATTGCTAACAGAAATAAATCTACAGAAATGAATTTGCTTCCATATTCAAGACCTCATTTATTTTCGAAAAATGATACCATATCAAAGTTTTATTGGAAAAGTAATAAATAATAAAATAAAAATTAACATGTAGCCTAATACGATGTTAAAATATCCACAGCAATGAGTTGTAGGCCAGCCATCTGATGCAGCATAACTTATGAAGAATCAATACTTATCGATTGGCTAAAAGATTGCTATCTACTAATAAATCAGCACTTTAATGTTGAATCACATTTTAGAGGAAAAATTGTCTTGAACTGGGTGGGATACGAACCCACGACCTCCTGATAACATATTAGGTGCTCTGGACCACTGAGCTAACAGCCGCCGATCAAGATCTCCTCTAATTAACGCTATGAACATTTCCTATTATGTCACATATATTCAGGCAATTTAGCCACAAGTGGCTTTCTATTTGCCATATAGATGGAAAACATATATTACAATGCTAGTGATAAATTGATGAAATAAACTCGACATATTCAATATCTACTAATAAATCAGCACTTTAATGTTGAATCACATTTTAGAGGAAAAATTGTCTTGAGCCGGGGTGGATACAAACCCATGACCTGCTGATAACATGTCAGAGCACCTGACCTGATCCAGAGCATCTGACATGTTATCAGGAGAGTGTGGGTTCATATCCAACCCGGCTCAAAACAACGTTTCCTCTAAAATGTGATTTGACATTAAAGTGCTGATTTATTAATAGATATTGAATATGTCGAGTTTATTTCATCAATTTATCACTAGCATACGGGACCTGGGTTCGAGCCCCGGGTAAGGCATGGCTGTTTGTGTCGTTTTTCTGCTGAGGTCCTGCCATCCTCTCAGACCTTCTACTGTGGCATATAAACTGACAGGCTCCTGTCAGACCTCTGTGGCAAGCAGCTGCTTGAGGAGGTATTTATTTATACTTGTAATACATGCATTCCATCTATATGGCAAATAGAAAGCTGCTTATGGCTAAATTGCTGGAATAGCACCTATATGTGACAAAATAGGAAATGTTCATAGCGTTAATTAGAGGAGATCTTGATCTGCAGCTGATGGTAGCTCAGTGGTCCAGAGCACCTGACATGTTATCAGGTCATGGATTGGTATCCCACCCAGCTCAAGACAATTTTTCCTCTAAAATGTGATTCGACATTAAAATGTTTATTTATTAGTATTGAATATGTTGAGTTACTTTCATCAATTTATACAAGATTGCTAATCTACGAAAATAAATCTACTGAAATCAAAACTAAGGTTTAAATATAAAAAAGCAAATACTAACTTTACAAAGGGTATCCAATATGCTGCACCAAAACTGTAAACAACATGGGAGCCACTTATAGCACATAGAATAGAGATAGCCTACCTCTTGTTTGCCTCAATGAGTTATAATATAATTAAAAGCAGCTGCACCCAGAATTTCTAAGAAGGATGCTATTACTTCAAGTTTTATTTTCAGAACAGGAAAGATGCATAGAATGCTGGGAAAAAATGATAAAAATAACTTTGGGAATACTGAAATAGGTTTATGACAGAAAGGAGAGTGAAACGGGGAAAAAAATGGTACATACTTTGCAATTACTTCTAAAATCTGCCATTTCTAAAAAATAGCAGTTTTATTATTAATTTTTAGGAGTTTTTTGAAAATTTAAGGTAAATTTTCTTGATAATAGCTCAAATCAAACTTGTGAGCTTAAATCAGAAGGTTGCTGCAGCAAATAGGAACATCATCATCATCCTCAAGCAGCCATGGGCTACGGAGGTCCAACCAGACCGTGCAATTTAGTTCTCCAAGCAAGTCTATCCTGAGCTACATCTACTGCATCTGGCCACTGCACACCAATTCTAACAAGGTCCTGTTTGACATTGTCTGCCCACCGCATCCTAGGTCTCCCCTTCTTTCTGAGGCCTTTAGGCACACTGTTCATAACCCTATTCGCCAATCTATAATTATTCATACGGGCAACATGGCCAAACCAACGGAGTCTCTCTCTGCACAATATGCTGCTTAAAGGAGGTTGCAAACTCCTTTTCCTAATCTCATCATTAGTTACAAAGTTGAACCACCTAATGCCCAAGATACTGCGTAAGCATCTGGAATCAAAAGCATCTAGTTTCCTGTTATCTTGTTTACAAAGTGTCCAAGTTTCACTACCATAACTAACCCTAGAAAGAACCAAACTATTATACAGTCTAATTTTAGTCTTTAGGTGTATACGCCTATTTCTCCACACTCTCCATAGATTCTTAAAAGTCCCAGCAGCAATCCCTATTCGTCTGTTAATCTCATGCCGCACATCACCATTATCTGTTACATAGCTCCCAAGATAATTAAACTGTGACACCTGCTCAAGACTGCAACCATTCAGATTAACTGAATCACAGCCTGCCTGACCAATTTTCATCACTTTAGTTTTCTCTCTGTTTATAACCAAACCTACTCTACTACCAGTCTCATCAACAGCTCGAATGAAAGAGTTCATCTCATCAACATCATTTGCCAAAAGGGCTAAATCATCAGCATAATCTAAATCAGAAATTTTCGTATCTCCAGCCCATTTAAGGCCAAAATCTTTCCCTTGAAGTGAATTTCGCACAACAAATAACATAATCAATAACCAAGCTAAAGAGAAAAGGAGACAAAATGCACCCTTGTCGAACACCAGAAGTAATGCTAAACCAATTGCTACAAGCCTTACCAACTCTCACACACGATTCAGTGTTATTATAGAGAGCTTTCATAATGTTAACTAACTTGTATGGTATACCATATGATGTCATATACCAACCACAAATTATGACGATCAACAGAGTCGAAACCCTTTTTGAAATCAACAAAGCTAGCAACCAAAGGTTTCTGAAACTCTAAACATTTCTCAAGAATCTGCCTAAGTGAAAATATCTGATCCACACATCCCCTACCACTTCTGAATCCACATTGCTCATCACGCAATTGACTGTCAACCAGATTCTTAATTCTATTAAGCACAATCATGGAAAGAACTTTACCTGGAACAGAGAGTAGGCTGATACCCCTATAGTTATCACAAGAACTGCGATCACCTTTTTTGAAAATAGGGATAACAATAGCTCTGGTAAAATCCTTAGGAACCATGCCTTTATCATAAAAGAGATTCAGAATTTCAGTCATCCAAGTAGTAACCGAAACATTCCCAGCTCTAAGCATTTCCGTAGTAATTTCATCTACCCCTGGGGATTTATGAAGTTTAAGTTTAGAAACAGCCAAAAGAACTTCAGATTGTGTTATAGGGCCAACATTAAAGCCACCAATGCATCTATCATCATTGCAAACAATGGGAGTAGAACTAACTACATTGTTTAGAACATCACTGAAATGCTCAGCCCACCTAGCCATGACAGAATCCTCCTCTTCTATAACCTTACCTTGTTTATCCTTCAATCCTTGTATGCCTGTCCGTTTTCTACCACACAAAACATTAACTATCTGGTACAGCTCTCTGCTGTTGTGCTGTCTAACTGCTTCCTCGGCTTTGTCAGCCAAACCACCAAGCCAAAGATTCTTATCAGCAGCTAACTGATCCTTTACAAGTTTATTAAGGTCTCTGTAATGCTTTCTATTAGGACTAGTAGGGTATTGATTAAGGGCATTCCTGCAGTTCTTTCTTTCTGAAATAAGCTCAAGTGCCTTATCACTCAGATAATTTTGCCTCTTCTGCTCCTTTTTTCCTAAAAGAGTACTGTTAGTGTCCAAAAACGCCTGTTTAAAATGATCCCATTCTTCCTCAACTTCAGTAGTAAGCAAACCATGACTGTCATAATGACTAAGTAACCTATCATGGTAAGCTTTGGCTATAACTGGATCTTTCAGAGCTTCAGTATTAAAACTAAATTTTTTAACCCTAGCACAACACTTTTTAAGTTTAAGTTGCAACACACTTTTAACAAGGTAATGGTCAGATCCAATTTCAGCTCCCCTATATGCCCTGGTATTCCTAACAGAACTAGCCCATTTGCTGTTAATTAATATGTAATCAATCATATTCTTATGCAGCCCATCAGGTGAAACCCATGTGTACTTATGTATGTCGCGGTGTTTGTAATAAGTGTTAGTTATTCTGAATCCATTGAGTTTACTTACCTGTAGGAGACGTTGCCCATTGCCATTGCAGCTACCAATACCAAAAGGGCCTATTACTCCTCCCCAAAGGTCAGAGTCAGTACCAACTTTGGCATTGAAGTCACCAAGAACAAGGGTAATATCTCCTTTCTTGACAGAATTCAAAATATCCTGAAGTTGTTCATAAAACCTATCCTTCTCATCCTCATCGGCATCCTCAGTGGGGGCATAACAGCAGATAACATTCAAGTCTTTAATGCTTGTCTTAAATTTTGCTGTCGGCAAATCGGCAATGCCGTTTAGTGCATCCAAGAAATGGCAATTAGATGGCTTTATCAAATTATTTATATTGTAGTTTAATAAAATATGCATCAAATTAAAAAGCAAAATATTATTTTTCAAGCCTGAACTATATATTTTTATAAGATATATATAAAAAAATTACAGTGACAATTTTTATTTTTAAAAAAACAATTTTTTGTTGTTGTATGCTTGCACATTTGTTTAAAATTTTATTTTGATAAAATTTAGAGTTAAATTCTGTTTAATTATACCATACACATGATCTAACTTGGTTGACTGATTATTTTTTAAAGAAATTCTAAAGTTTTATTTGACACCGCACAATTGGTGAAATGGCTGAACTTTTCGCAAAGTATGGTACTGAGAAAAAAAATATAAAGAGTAATTTTCTTGCTTGAAGTAAATATTTTTTTGCCAATCAGAAATAAATACCTCTCTATTATTTCTGTCTATGGTTTTTTTATATTTAATAAATTTTAATTTGCATTGTCAGATACTTTATTTTCACTGCTTGACTCTAAGAAAGTCCTATTAAAATCAAACTAGTCATCTTTTTCGCTAAATATTTTCAGACCGACGTGAGAGATCTCAACGGCCCGTCACACAAACGAAAGAGAGGACAGACATCTTGTGCGCATGGCTTTGAATGATAGTACAGTCACATCAAACACCTTAGTTCAACAGTTAGGGTATGTTGCACATCAACCAGTGTCTGCACATACAGTTAGACGTTGTCTGCAGCATCAGGGCATCTTTGCTAGGCGTCTATTGCTTCGGATACCATTGACTCTACAACACAGATGTATGCGACTGCAATGGTGCCAAGAACGTCGTGCATGGATGTGCGAATGGCATCACATCATCTTTTCAGACTAATCCCGCTTCAGTATGCAGCACCATGATGGATGAATCCGTATCTGGGACACCGCGGTGACAGGCTCAGTGAGACGTGCATGATGAATCGCCATATAGGTCTGGCTCCTTGTGTTATGGTATGGGGTGCCATTGGACTCCACACATGCACAAACCTCCTACTCATTACTGGTACTTTGAACAGCCAGCATTACATCACTGAGGTGTTGGAGCCTGTGGTCGTACCTTATTATCTGGGGGCTCTCTGGTATCATTTACCAACAGGACAATGCCC
Source organism: Ryuthela nishihirai (assembly GCA_038380435.1). Taxonomy (NCBI): domain Eukaryota; kingdom Metazoa; phylum Arthropoda; class Arachnida; order Araneae; family Heptathelidae; genus Ryuthela; species Ryuthela nishihirai. The sequence continues at coordinate 32,634,094 of JAWZYU010000022.1, forward strand.
AACCACATGTGGCATGCATCGTCTTAACAATTCCTGGATAGCCACCATGTGACACTTCTGTCTTGGCCTTTGCGTTCACTGGATCTGTCCCCAATTGAACATGTCTGGTCCATGATATCACGACGACTAGCACACCAGATACCAACAGCTACTACAGCAGATGAGCTTTGGCTACATATCAAAACTGCATGGACTGACATTCCCCAAACACACATCCGATGTCTCATCCTCTCAATGCCGGAACGTGTAGCAGTGGTTATTGCCACTGAAGGATGGCTGCTGTGTGCAAAACAGAACTAACACCTTGTCCTGATTTTTGAAAAACCCTCTCCCCTCCCTACCTGTCTTTTATCGTCAGCCATTTTCCCTGTTAAACAACAATTTCAATTCGTAATTAAAAATAAACACAAAAAATTTCACTCTTCACACCCCCCTTGAGTGTCTTCAAGCCCCACAGTTTGGGAACCCTTGGTCTACAGAGTTCTTTTTCCAGTGACATATTGGGTGGGTTGTTGTACCTCTCAGCAGCACTTTTTTGCAGACCATGGGCTAAATAACCAGGTCACATGGACCCTGAAGGCTCAAAGAAGGTTGGAGGAGGGGACCCACTGGAACAGTTGTTGGGAAACAGATGGTAGCCTCCCATCAAGGCCATCCAGCATGTTCTTTATCGTGCACAGGGTATGGCTCTCCCACACATGGGGCCATGGTTTAATGTCACATCTGACGAACGTCAGCCTTTCCAAGCCCATCGGTGTCAGTCACATATTGGAAGTGACAATGTATATGGAGTGTGATAAACATCTCTGTTTACTGCATTTTCAACCTATTACAAATCTTATTCTTCTGAATGAATTAAACCATTCATTAATAACCATCAAGCACCACACACTAGTAAATTTAGCTCACCCTGAGAACTGACCATTGTAGCTCTTTGAGGTAACAGCTAATGAGGAGGGTGAAGTGTTGAGAGATGCTTCTAGTAAAATTATTTGAAAATGGAAATTCTGCTGATCTAAGTAACTGATTCGAATGTCCTTGGGTATTAAATCACTTCACAACAGTAAAAAAAAGTAAATTTTTTTATCAATATTTCACATTAAAGTTTGGAAAGGCAGTGGAATCCTGTAGCCACTCTTAAAAATGACCATTGGTGTGCCATGAACACCCACTTCCAGTGGCCATGACTGCATTCAGCATTATTAGCCAAATGAATAGCAGGCAGGAAAATAACCAGCAACTATTCCAACAGAAAGTACTACCATCATCCAAAGGCTGTATGATGATTTGAAAGGACAAGTCCTATCGTCATAGAATGGTGGTGGTGGTGGGGGAGGGGGCATAATTCGGAGTAATCAATGGCAGTCCTTATAACTTACATACAAAAAAAGATCATTGGAAAATAATATTTTGTTCTTCCATTTGTTGCATATTTTATTAAATTATGACATAAATATTTTGTTAACGCCATCTGATTTCCATTTTTAAAGCAATATATATATTGTTGCCGATTTGCTTGTTAATGCTACTATGTGCTGAAGCAATCTCCTGATTTTAAGTTCACAAGTTTGATTTGAACTATTATCAACAGATTTTTCCTTAAAGTTTCAAAAATCTCCTGAAAAACTAACAAAGAAAGTGCTGTTTTAAAAATTAGTAATGTCTAAAAGTGCTTTTTTTTTAAAAAAAAAAAAACTTCTTACCAACTGGTAAACCTAAAATATGATCAGGACTTGGTAAAGAAAATCTAAATCTTCTTGTGTCATGGCTGATTACCTATGCAGGAAAATTGTATTTCATTAAAAAGCTTAAAACAAATGGCAAACATGTTAGGTACCACAACAACATACATCTTATGTGGGTTATACAGATTAAACATAAATTTGAGGATATTATTTCCATTTACATACAGAAAATAAACCGCCATTCCTTTTCACAAATATGATTCATTTTTTAAAATCTATATAACATTCTAGCTGTAATAAAGCATTGGTACTTAGTTATCATGCACTTTATATCACATCATTGGCATTAAGCATTTTGTGCCCAAGGTAACATTTAAAGATTGATTCCCCTCACAATTTAAAAACAGAAGTTTATAAAGTTATTTTAATATTCATGACATGTAAAATTATTTATATTATTTATTTTGCCTTAATTGATTGAATTAATCTGCTACATCACTAAACAAAATTAACACTTTTTGTAGTCTCATTTTCAGTGGAGAAAATGGCCAGATTAGACAATTATTCTTACCTCATATACAACTTTAAACAATTTTAATTTGTTTTAGTTAACTAGTTAGTCATCATGAAATTGTTATCAATTTACCACTACATTCTCTACAGAGTCATTGTAACACTCCAAAGATTATTAACTTTTCAAGTTAGACCTTTCGTCTGATCCAAATTTATTCAAAATTCCGGATAGCATTGTCGGGTACCAGGCAATATTAACTTGCCAAATAAAGTTGAAATAGGGTTCATTAGGTATTTGTCTAGCATTACTTATCGAGTAAGAATTCAAAAATGATTGTCAAGTTTAATCAAAGTTTAAATCTAATCAAAATATCAATTTATGTTGCTGAAGAGAAAAATACCAAAAATTCAAAAGTTTCTAAAACAAAGTTTATTTCCAAAAAATTCAAAAATACTCACCCTCAATTGATGAATACAAAAGTTGGAGTACTAACAACTCACATCTACCTAAATCTCTATTAACAGCTCCTTCTATCTACACAACACATACTACTAACAACACCAATTCTCTCTCTCCTCACAATACTAATTCTGACTCCTACATCTCTACTGACTTTACTCACTCTAACTCTGTGACCTAATGTCACTTAGGTATAACATGAAGTGTACAAATCTAGCATGTGTCGTTGCATGCCAGGAAAACATTTGAATAATCTACTGATCACGCTAGCTATGACGCAAGAGGAGTCGTGTCCTACATGCGCACATTAGCGGCTGACAATCAAAAGTCGAAGTTGCATATGAGCAACTCCTCCTACGGCTCGGAAACAAGAACTGTGATCAGTCCAAATAAAGAAATAATCCCCAAAATGATAAATACAATGTAAATAAAGCAAAACTGGTTAAGGAAAAGTAAAAGTGAATGGGTGGACCATCACACATTTCGTATCAAATCAACACAGTTCTGGAGTTCAACTTCTCTGATTACACATATCTGCACATACAGTTTTTTTTAAATGACATCCACATGGTTATTCCTAAGGGATCTCAAATACACTGGGCAACACACAAAAAGGTGTTGAAATTAAAATAGCCAATTTTTACTAATTTCAAGATGTTGAACATGAAAATAACAATAAATTTGTCAATTCGCTCTTGTTTAGGAGAGACAAAGATGGTCACGTATAAGCGACTCAGTCCGCATTGAGTACATAGGTAACTATTTCGCAACTCTGTATTTTAAACTCCAGATTGCAACATATTGCATTGAATTGCATCAGCCCGCCATACACACTAGAGGTATTGCATCATTGTCTGATGCAATGTAGTTGAGTCATGACATCACAGCTTTACGATCGCGGACAAAAGATGATGCAATTGTTAGTTGTAAGTGACGTCTCATAGGGTGAGCAAGTCTTTTGAGTGACTCCCATTTACCCCTGAGTCATAAGTACAACACAAGTGATCCTTGCAGTTTTAATCTAGCAGTAGTGATGTCTCACAACTGTGTTAATAGTGCAGATACATTTCGTTACATTTGCAAGCCAGAAAAGGGCCATCACTCCAGTAGTGAAAGTGGCATTGAGTTTTATTTTGGATGCAAAATCGGGGTCCAGGACAAGGCCTGGGCCCCACATGTATGCTGCAGTATGTGTGCAAGAAATCTTCCAAAGTGGCTGAAAGGCAAAAAAGTGGGGATGCTATTCCTATGGTTTGCAGAGCCAAGCAATCACACAAATGACTGCTACTTCTGCATGGTTCCACCTGTTTCTGGAGGCATCACAAGGAACAAGAAGTGGACACTAGTGTACCTGAATATACAATCTGTTCTCCGACCAGTTCCACAAGGCGAAGAAGGCCTTCCCATTCCCAAACCTCCAAAAGAATTTTCCATCGATTCAGACAATGAGGAAGGAGGTGAACCGACGTTGGGTTCTCAGCAGCCTTTGGTGTCTAATGATGATCCATACATCTGCCATGGTGAGTCATCTGTGCCACACATTCTCACCAAAGAAGAAATGAATGATCTTGTTTGCGAACTGGAGCTGTCCAAGGCTAAAGCAGAGTTACTTGGATCAAGGCTTAAACAATGGAATCTTCTTAAGGAAAATGTCTGAGTGACATTGTTTTGAACTTGTCATGAGCAGTTTGAACCTTACTTCAGAAAGGAAGATGACCTAGTGTTCAGCTCCAATGTAGATGGTCTGGTGAATGCCCTTGGAATCGAACATGACCCTCAAGAATGGTGACTATTCATAGACTCCTCGAAATTGAGTCTCAAGGCGATGTTGCTGCATAATGGAAATCGACTTCCATCCATTCTGGTCAGGCACGCTGTCTACATGAAAGAAACCTGTGATAACCTAAAGCAACTGTTGAACTGTCTTCAATACAGCAAGTATGGCTGGCATCTCTGTTGTGACTTAAAGGTAGTTGTGATGCCCCATCGTTCACTTTTGCTTTACCTTAACCAGTTTTGCTTAATTTACGTTATAATTTATCATTTTGGGGATTTTTATTTCCTTTTTTGGCATCACAGCACTCGTTTCCAAGAGTTAGGAGTTGCACATGCACAACTCCGATCTTCCGACTGTCACCCGCTAAAGCGCGTGCACAAGGACATGCCCCCTCTTGCGTCATAGCTTGAGTTGCTCGTCAGTTTATGTAAATGTATTTCCCGGCGTGCAACATGACACGTTTGGCTCTTGTAAAAGTCTGGCGACATGCTAGTCAGAGTAGCACACAGAGTAAGAGCACAGCATAGCATAGCAGCACAGTGAGTTGTCACAGCACAGAGTAGTGAGCTCAGTAGAGCATAAGCATGTAGCACGGAAGAGTGCTCAGTTGACGTATCTTCTTCATTGAAGTTTTGGTGAGTGATTTTTGGAAATAAATTTGTTTGTTATTTAAACCTTTTGAGTCTTTACTAATTTTTTCTCTTGAGCAACGTGAATTAAGTTTTGATTATATTTAGATATTAAACTTGACAATCATTTTTTGGATTCTTACTCATTAATGCTCGCTGGTATTTTGAGCCCTAATTTAACTTATTCTATTTTTTGGCAATTTGTTAATTATTGCCTGGCGCCCGTCTCAGCTATCTGGAGAATAAAACTAATTGGCCAGAAAAAGGGTCCAAACTTAAAAGTATTTTGCATTTCTTTGGAGCGTTACATAGTGGCTCTGTTGATGGATCTACAGCTGGTATATACAAAATAGTGTTGTTTCTTATGTGACAGCCGAGCAAAGGTTTTGTACTACTTGAATAGGAACTTGCCTCAGAGGAAATCTCTGAAGGTCGGAGAGAATAATGTGGAACACCCGCACTGACAGAAAGCCACAAAATCCTGCTACTGTCCCTACACATCAAACTCAGTGTAATGAAAAACTTCATTAAAAGCCATGGACCGGACTACATCAGTTTTCAAGTACTTGGCTGACAAATTCCCTCAACTCAGCTAAGCAAAAATTAAAGAGGGAATTTTTGTGGTTCCTCAGATCCGTGAGCTGTTCAGAGACCAGATGTTCAATAATCTGCTTCAGGGTGATGAGAAAAAGGCTTGGGACGTTTTGTCTGGTGTCAACTAAATTCCTTGGGAATGTCAGGGCAGACAACTACAAGAAACTAGTTAAGGACATGTTGTCTCTGTATCACAAACTTGGCTGCAATATATCCTTAAAGATCCACTTTCTCCATTCCCACTTAGATTTCTTCCCCGACAACTGCGGCATGGTTAGTGATGAGCACAATGAACGTTTTCACCAGGAAATTGCAACGATGGAAAAAACGATACCAGGGAAACTGGTCCACTTCAATATTGGCTGACTACTGTTAGACACTCACCAGAGATGATCCTGAGCAGCTGTATGAGCGATGGGCAAAGGACATCGGAAGTAGAAGCGGAGTTTTTCGATACATGTCATATATACGTATTACTCTATTATATAAGAAACTATTTGGATTTCTCAGAAAGGGTAGCCAATTTTGCATTTTCATTGTCATATTAATGTTTAGCACCTTGAAATCTTTAAGAAATGGCTACTTTTATCTCAGAGGCATGACTTTTATGAATATTTGTTGCTGTATGTCCATGCATGTGACAAATCCAGTAGCTCACCATCACAACACCTGCTGAGTTTTTGTTCAATAGTTCTTTGTTCAGCTATTGCTAATCTGAAAGGATTGGGAGGTGCAATTAAGAGCTTTGCCTTGTTAAAGGCCAGGTAATTTTTCTTGTCTTGTTAATATTCTTTTGAATCTTGCTATTGTTATTCTTTTAATTTTACCAAAATATGATACTATATCCCCCCATATATATAATATATATTGGTATTACACACCACTGACTTGCTTTATGGGGTTCCTGTCATGTTTAATTAGTTGAAGCAGTGTGCTTGATCTTTGGCTGCAATAGTCATTTTATATGGTTGTCATGTCCTCTGCATAATATGTTGGAATCATGGAATATTGAGGAAGCTCCTTATATATTTTATTTGCCTTATGAGGGTATTGTGCTGCCTGTACCTTGACATAGTTGTTTCAGTGGTATTTAGCCTCATAATTAGTTTTCTTATTGATAAGGTTAGTCTGTTGCAGTTTCATATAGCTTTTCTTGGTGGAATATGTATTAACAGCAAATGGGCTTTCTCCATTACAAACAGATCACATATGGGAGTAGAAATTGGGTCTGCCCATTATTGTGTTAAAACTGTCTTGTAACTGAAACTTACAAAATGTTGTGCTAGGTTAAAGGAATTCCTTGAACACAATGATCTGTAAGACCTAAAAATAGCTAAAGCCTAACATGACCCCCCCCCCCCTCCGCCAAAAGTTCCTTTAGTTTAAATCTATTTCATTTTACCTTTATTTCTATTTGATATAGGAGTTGTTGTTACAGGCCCAGCTTTCCTGGTAAGAAATGACAACTAAAAAAAAAAGATATGATCCCCCTCCCTTCCCCCCACAGCAATTTTTCATGATTGAGGAAGTATGCTGCACTCAGATTCACATCAATGCAATTGGGTGAATCACTAACCTCCTTGCCACAAGAATTCCTGCCATCCATCACTTCTATTCCCCAAGTTAGGAACCCCTTTTCATTTTCCCAGAAATCACCAATGATCCACAAGAACAACATAGCTGATAAACATGAATGACAATCACAGCTTTATCTGTTGACTTTTTAACATCTATATATCAATAAATATTTTGTGAAAAAACTTTCATGAACATAAGGGACTTGAACCCTTCAAAAACCATAGGAAGAGTTTAAAGTCATACACAGCAGAAAAAAGACAGAGCTGGCATAAGTTCAATGGCAGAATACTCTGGCATATTTCTGGAGATGCGGGTTTAAGTCCTGTATGTCGGCTAAATTTTTTTCACAAAATATTTATTGATTTATAGATGTTAAAGAGTCAACAAGTAAAGCTGTGATTGTCATTTATGTTTAAATCATTAATAACGCTAAATAGTGTGGTGACTTTATTATTTATTTCTATCTTACTCAGATCAATATAAAAGAAATAGCTGCCACCTGAGGGCATAGATGGCACCGAAATCTCAGAAAGATTTCAAAGTCATATGTAATGTAATAAAAGATAGAGCTGGCATTGGTTCAATGGTACGGGTTCAAATCATGTACGTCAGCGGAAATTTTTTCCACAAAATATTTATTGGTAGAATTATGTATGCCTCACACTATGAGCCCCTCACTGGTGGCGAATTTCACCATGAACTTACAACACCTTGAACCTAGGTGAAATTTTTTCCACAAAATATTTAGCTGATAAACACAATCAATCACCTAGTTGGCAATTGTTGATGCCGAGACCAATTAGGAAGGGTGTGACAGATTGGTTTTACTTAACCAGGATTTCATTCCCATCAAGAAAACAAATGAGGAACCATTTACCCCAAACTTATTCAAAAGTGGGATCCTGATCTGAATTATTGTGACCGAATTTTATTACAATTTTAAGCATTATGAGTTAGAAAAGTGCTGGAGAAAATTACTGTAACTAGGAGAACGTTAGGCATCAGATTTTTACAGTAATAGTATTGATAATTTTGCAGTGATATTTATGTCAGGAAAGTGCACCTTACTCAGATAAGCTGCATTTTCCTATAGTGCATTAGTGTTTAAAAGAGAAATTTGAATACATTGCATTAGAGTGAAGTACATTTTGATCCTCACCTGAATCACATGGCACAAACATGGCAACCCCAGGAGATGAAGGTATCACTACAGCCACAAGAAGTGCCTCGATTTTGGCATATTTTTAGCCCTAGTCAATGCATATAATGATAAAAATAAATACCCCCTCAAGCAGCTGCTTGCCACAGAGGTCTGACAGGAGCCTGTCAGTTTATATGCCAGAGTAGAAGGTCTGAGAGGATGGCAGGACCTCAGCAGAAAAACACACTAACATCCATGCCTTATCCGGGGCTTGAACCCAGGTCCCGTAGATCAGTAGCCAAGCGCAGCTTTTATCAGGCAACCAGAAAACATAAGGCAGCCAGCAAATCGGCAAGAGCCTGCAATGATAATAATCGCTTGATCAAAATTCGGGGGTGCACCAGCAGTGTTAATAAATGAATCTGAGGGAACTATGCACAGAAACCGATCTGAAAATTTTATGAAGGCTCTCATTGTCTGATTTTATGTGAAAGATCTACTGGTGAGACTGCAGAAATATATATCCTTAGGTCACAAGTATTGGTGTTGGATCTCAAGAAAGAGAAGCTGGTAAGTAACTTTCCCAGAACACAGAAAGAATGCAATGCAATAATTTCCAGGCCATCCCACACCAAACGACAGACACAAAGGCAGTCCGAACAATTTCTAGGGCTTGCATACCTCTCCCAACCACCACCACCACCACCACCATCAACCCCATCCCAGCACAGAGAATTATTTTAGTTAGCTGTGAGAAAGAGATCACTGTGTTGGCTCAGCCTGCAGATAAGTTAAATTAAAATGTAAACATTCACAGCATATATATGATAAACAGATACAATCATATATTTTTTTAAAAATTTGTGATGTTCAAACCCACAAAGTTACTAGGTTTTTTGCAGATTATAGCAGAATAAACGACCAAGACATCCAAAAGTACTTGAAACTGGACCACAGCAGTAGCTGTGTCACCATGAACTAAAGTAATACCATTGTGTCAGGTAAATGTGCGATGATAAAGTCAGGGAAGATGACAAAGGAGATTATATTTGGAAAAGTTCCAATTTAATATCATAATACATAGAGATACACTTACCTTTCTTAAAAGTAGATTGATGATGAATATACATTTGATGTTTAATGTTCGAAAATGATGAAATTCAATATGAGAAGTGATTATGCACATTACAAGAACTTGTGAGATAATTAATTGAATGTTTAATAAATATGTTTATAGTATTTTACAGTATAGGAATTTACTATCATCTATTTATTCTTGAAAATAAATAATATCAACTAAAATGATTTAGTTGATTTTTACTTTAAGATGACAGTCTAATAAATAGTCTTCCTTGACACTATGCCACTGCTACTTCATAATATGTATTATATCTACATACATTAAAGAGTGTTTAATCCATACTGTGTAAAACTAAATACATAATACTGTAAAACAAAGTTACCGTATATTTCCGCAGATAAGACGATAGCTGAATCATAAAAAAAGGCCCCCAAAATCTGGGTCATCTTATAGGACAGATACAAAAAAAATTAGATTGAAATTTATATAAATTGAAACCATTATAAAATAAAACTCACTCACCAATGTATTTAAAATCCTGCAAAATCCTCACTTTCATCATCTAAGGTAAATAGCTCTTCAAGTACATCCTCACTTTCGTTGTTGAGAAGCTCGTCATATGGGTCCCATTCTGTACCTAGCGAGTCGATTTCCGCTTCGTCATCAGTATCCCATAACAAATCGTCCTCAGTGCCATCCATAGCATTAGAAATCCAACACTTTTTGAAGGATTTGATCACTGTTTCGACTTTCACTTTTTCCCATGATTTGATCACGAAATCACACATCAGGTGACACAGCCCACATAGCTCCACCTTTCGTATACGACTTTTCGCCACTCATCATCCAGTTATTCCATTGTTCACGCATGTGATCTTTGAATGGTTTATTCAGAGAGACGTCTAAAGGTTGTAGCATTGAAAAGTTAAACCACCCGGTATCACAGCAATCTTAGTATTGTTCCGTGCTAAGCGATTTTTAGTGTTCTCAGTTACGTGACTGTGAAACATATCCCACACCAACAAACTGTGTTGATTTCATAGAGCATCTGGTCGCCTCTGCCACACATTTTCCATCCACAATTTTACACCATTCTCATCCATCCATCCCTTTTCATGAAAATGTACAAAAATGCCTGGTGGGAATTTTATTTTAGGAGTAGTTTTCCTCTTGAAAATAACCATGGGTTTTAACTTTGTTCCATCTGCCATGCATGTTAATACTACTGTAAACCTGGTCTTTTCATGGACTGTACTTCTTTCTTTAACAGTTTTTACGCCTTTTTTTTCCACAGTTCTATTGTTTATCATGTCGAAGTTAATCGGTGTTTCATCCATATTTCCAATATTAGATAATGGAAAGTTGTATTTCTGCCTCAGACCAATAACAAACTTGTGAAAACTCGTGACTTTATGGTCAAGATCTTGTGGTAATTTCTGCGCAATTTTTGTTTTCTGTCGTATTACCAGATTTTTTCTGTTCATGAAACAATTGCACCAACCTACTGTTGCTTTAAATTCTTTGCCTTGTTCTGGATTGGGCCGTGCCCATTTCAATGCATAAGCCCTAATCATATTTCTTGTAACAACATAACAATTCTGCCTCTGTTCTTGTACCCATTCTGCAACGTTATTTTCTAAATCGGGCCAGCAAGCTATTCTTCTCCTCATAGAACATTTTTTCATTGGCATTTTTTTAATAGCATCTTCATTCTTTCTCCAATCTCTTACCATCTTCTCTGTTATATTGAAAGCCCTTGCTGCAACACAGTTGTTCGATTCTTTAGCCTGTTTTATGACTTTTAACTTGAAGCTTGCTTCATATTTCCTTCTTTTCGTTGGTTCCATGATTAGGTCCACACTTTACAAATTTTACGCTGATTACACTTATAGTACAAATGTTTGAACACACGACACAACCTACAACGAAACTTGTTAGAGGTACATGTGAGTTCGTGATTCGGCACGTGCTTCTATAGGCAAAAACGTAACAATGCTAAAGGAGGCTTTTCCTTTATGCGTGCAACCACCGACTGCGACTGATCTTGAAAATTACTACAACTTATCGAAAAATCTATCATATTATTTAAATACGCTATATGATAATACATTACATTGTAATAGTAAATAATACATTACATTGTAATAGTAAAACAATAAATATAAAATAAATAAATACCCCCTCAAGAAGCTGCTTGCCACAGAGGTCTGACAGGACCTTTCAGTTTATATGCCACAGTAGAAGATCTGAGAGGATGGCAGGACCTCAGCAGAAAAACAACACGAACATCCATGCCTTAATCCGGGGCTCGAACCCAGGTCCCTTAGATCAACAGCCAAGCGCGCTAACCACTCAGCCACGGGACGGCTTGTAAAACAATACTAAAACAAAATAAATATTAAGTTATATTTATTGAGCTACTGAGGAAAAAACGGACAAACCGTAATTATTTACTAGTACAGAGTAGGGTATGTCCACAAAATAGAATAGCCCATACGACGCTTTTGTGAATATTCAAGGTTAATGCCCGAATCAGTGCGAATGTTTGCGAATAGGACATAATTCCGTACATGCTATACAGTATTATTATCCAGATGATGATCGCCGATCTAAACTAAATTCATAGGCCGTTGATATTTTGGGGTCGTCTTATAGGACAGATATATGCTAAAACTATAAAACTTTGATGAAAATTTATACCTCGTCTTATCTGCAGAAATATATGGTACTTATGTTTTCCTGACTGTGCAAGGCCAAGTCTATCACCACGTAAAATGAAACTGGCTACATTTTCTTGACAGTGTAGCTGAAACCATGTAAAATGAGGGTTGTATGTAAAATTAAATTAGAAATGGGTTTTATAAAATATGAACTTGGATCATTGTTTATTACTGAATTTCTTCGATTCTAAGATGCACCCCGTTTTTAGAGACGTTTATATGGGAAAAAGAGTGCATCTTAGAATCGAAGAAATACCCATATTTCTTCGATTCTAAGACGCACCCCGTTTTTAGAGATGTTTATATGAAAAAAAAAGTGTGTCTTAGAATCAAAGAAATAGGTAATGTTATTCATTTTCCTATTCAAAACTGCTATAGCAAAACATCACTTCATTTAACAAAGGCACAGAAAATATACTTCCTCAAAACCATACCTAAGCAATTTAAAACATGTATACCTGTTACAATAAAAGATCTAATTTTTATTTTCCCCTTTTAGCAAAACTGTCCATGACTTTGTTTGCACAACTCAATTTCATGATGTGTGTGTATGTGTAAAAGACCTAAACCTGTCACCCTCTCTTGGGCCATTTGGTTTCTTAAATAGTTCTTTAAACATCACAATGAAAAAAAGCTTCTCTTGGCAGAAGCAATGCCTATTGGCAATGTCAAAAGAATAAAAATATTAACAGCTTCTTCAATAGATGCAGGAATTTCTACAGAACTTGCCAATTTTAACCCATTTTCTACCCAAAGCTTCACTTCCACTAGTAGCTGAAATTCAAATGCAGGTTTATAACCACTTAGGAGATCATACTTCCAGATTTCCTTCATCTGTAATGTCAATGAGTTTGCATTTAAATACATGTGCTCCCCTACTTGTGAATGTTCAACTTACGAACATTCAGACTTGCAAACAATGTTACAGTAAGTCTAAAATTTAAATTTCGCGCGGATTCATGGCGTCGGCAGCGTGGTCTAATTTTTCTTTTCTGTTATTTACAATACGTAATTTATTATTTATGTACAAACATATACATTAACAGTATACGTTGTTTTATTTATAATATCGACTTTATGTTCCATATACCATGTAACCATATACCATATACCATTCTGTTAGGAATACCAGGGCATATAGGGGAGCTGAAATTGGATCTGACCATTACACCTTGTTAAAAGTGTCTTGCAACTTAAACTTAAAAAGTGTTATGCTAGGGTTAAAAAATTACCTTTAATGCTGGTATCTGAGGCTCTGAAAAACCCAGTTATGGCTAAAGCTTACCATGTCATGGTATGTCCAGTCATGTATATTACCAGTCATGGTATGCTTACTACTGAAGATGAGGAAGAATGGGATCATTTTAAACAGGCTTTTTTGGACACTCACAGTACTCTTTTAGGAAAAAAGGAGCAGAAGAGACAGAATTACCTGAGTGATAAGGCACTTGAGCTTATTTCGGAAAGAAAGAACTGCAGGAATGTCCTTAATCAATACCCTACTAGTCCTAATAGAAAGCATTACAGAGAACTTAATAAACGTGTAAAAGATCAGTTAGCTGCTGATAAGAATCTTTGGCTTGATGGTTTGGCAGACAAAGCCAAGGAAGCAGTTAGACAGCACAACAGCAGAGAACTGTACCAGATAGTTAATGTTTTGTGTGGTAGAACACGGACAGGTATACAGGGATTGAAGGATAAACAAGGAGAGGATTTTGTCATGGCTAGGTGGGTTGAGCATTTCAGTGATATTCTAAACAATGTGGTTAGTTCTCTTCTCATTGTTTGCAATGATGATAGATGCATTGGTGGCTTTAATGTTGGCCCTATAACACAATCTGAAGTTATTTTGGCTGTTTCTAAACTTAAACTACATAAATCCCCAGGGGTAGATGAAATTACTACGGAAATGCTTAGAGCTGGGAATGTTTCGGTTACCACTTGGATGACTGAAATTCTGAATATCTTTTATGATAAAGGCATGGTTCCTAAGGATTTTACCAGAGTTATTATTATCCCTATTTTCAAAAAAGGTGATCGCAGTTCTTGTGATAACTATAGGGGTATCAGCCTACTTTCTGTTCCAAGGAAAGTTCTTTGCATGATTGTGCTTAATAGAATTAAGAATATGGTTGACAGTCAATTGCGTGATGAGCAATGTGGATTCAGAATGGTAGGGGATATGTGGATCAGATATTTTCACATAGGCAGATTCTTGAGAAATGTTTAGAGTTTCAGAAACCTTTGGTTGCTAGCTTTGTTGATTTCAAAAAGGCTTTCTACTCCGTTGATCGTCATAATTTGTGGTTGATTGTGACATCATATGGTATACCTGACAAGTTAGTTAACATAATGAAAGCTCTCTATAATAACACTGAGTCGTGTGTGAGAGTTGGTAAGGCTTGTAGCAATTGGTTTAGCATTACTTCTGGTGTTCGACAAGGGTGCATTTTGTCTCCTTTTCTCTTTAGCTTGGTTATTGATTATGTTATGTGAAATTTACTTCAAGGGAAAGATTTTGGCCTTAAATGGACCGGAGATATGAAAATTTCTGATTTAGATTATGCTGATGATTTAGCCCTTTTGGCAAATGATGTTGATGAGATGAACTCTTTCATTGGAGCTGTTGATGAGACTGGTAGTAGAGTAGGTTTGGTTATAAACAGAGAGAAAACTAAAGTGATGAAAATTGGTCAGGCAGGCTGTGATTCAGTTAATCTGAATGGTTGCAGGCTTGAGCAGGTGTCACAGTTTAATTATCTTGGGAGCTATGTAACAGATAATGGTGATGTGCGGCATGAGATTAACAGACGAATAGGGATTGCTGCCGGGACTTTTAAGAATCTATGGAGAGTGAGGAGAAATAGGCGTATAGACCTAAAGACTAAAATTAGACTGTATAACAGTTTGGTTCTTTCTAATGTTAGTTATGGTAGTGAAACTTGAACACTTTGTAAACAAGATAACAGGAAACTAGATGCTTTTGATTCCAGATGCTTATGCAGTATCTTGGGCATTTAGGTGGTTCAACTTTGTAACTAATGATGAGGTTAGGCAAAGGAGTCTGCAACCTCCTTTAATCAGCATATTGTGCAGAGAGAGACTCCATTGGTTTTGCCACCCATATGAATGATTATAGATTGGTGAATAGGGTTATAACAGTATGCCTAAAGGCCTCAGAAAGAAGGGGAGACATAGGATGCGGTGGACAGATAATGTCAAACAGGACCTTGTTAGAATTGGTATGCAGTGACCAGATGCAGTAGATGTAGCTCAGGATAGACTTGCTTGGAGAACTAAATTGCACGGTCTGGTTGGACCTCCGTAGCCCATGGCTGCTTGAGGATGATGATGATACCACAGCAGTTTTTTTACCGCATTTGAAACTCCTGCTAGTAAGCAGTAGTGAGCGGGTAAATGAGTGTAATGAATTCTAGTAAGTGCATTGAAGGATCAAACATTAACAATAAGTGGTTATTCTGTGAACAAATGTACTTTTTAGGTTAGTTTTCGACTTCTGAACATTTCGACTTACGACAAAACCTCAGAAACTGAACCTGTTTGTAAGTAGGGGAGCAGCTGTATACTATATTTTTTTCATCAACAGATACATAAGTTTGCATGAATTCAGTGTTTCAATAGAAAACACTTTTTTTTCCAAATAATTTATTATTGCATCTGATATTGGAATATACATCAAAGAACCAAAACATTATGACCACCTGCCTAATATGATGTTCGTCCTCCACATGCCACCAAAACAGCTCTTACCCAGCAAAAAATGGACACTACAAGATTTCTAAAGGTGTCTTGTGGCATCTGGTACCAATATGTTACCAGCATATCCTTTAACTCTTGTAAGTTATGTGATTGAGCTGCAGCAGATCGCAAATGCTGTTCTAACACAAACCACAGATGCTCGATAGGATTGATGTCTGGGGAATTTGGAGGTCAAGGTAATCATGGAAATCTTCATGTTCCGCAAACCATTCTCGAACAATCCGGGCAGTGTGGCATGATGTATTATCCTGCTGAAAGAAGGCACTACTAGAGGGGAATACCATTGCCATGAAAGGATGTACCTGGTCTGCAATGATGTTTAGGTAGGTGGTAGACATCGTAGTTTCCTGAATATGAATGAGTGGATCCAGGGTTTCCCAACAGAACATTGTCCAAAGCATTATACTTCCTCCACTGCTTGTTTTCATCCCACAGTGCATCCTGGTGACAACAGTTCCCCAAGTAGACGACGCACATGTACCCAGCTGTCCACATGGTGCAAAAGGAAAAGAGATTCATTGGACCAGATGACCTTCTTCCAATCATTCAAGGTCCAGTTTTGATGCTCGTGTATCCATTGTAGGCACTTTCGACCAAGGTTAACATGGGCACTCAGAGTGACCTGCAGCTACAGAGCCCCATTTTAAGCAGGGTATGGTGTGTTGTGTGACACATTACTCTCATTGCCAGCATTCAAATTACAGGCGAGTTGTGCCACAGTATCCCTTCTGTTGGCTCACCTCTAGCATTGATGAGACATGGTCGGACTACATCTTGCCAGCGGTTCGTAGGTTTTTCCTTCCTCGGACCACATTTTTAAGGTACTAACCACAGCTGACTGTGAGCACCCCACAAGCCTTGCCATCTCAGAAATGCTCTGACCCAGTCTTCTGCCCATTACAATTTGGTTTTTGTCAAGTCTACTGCCTTTCCCATCTGAAGAACAAGAATAATACTGATTAACAGATCTCAGTATCAGATGTTATTTACACTGTTTCATGATCTTCACACACGCTATTGTTTATCTGCAGTTGCTTCAATTTGCATAAAGATATGCTGGTCATAATGTTTTGGTTTTTCGATGTATATTGATCTTTGATAGTATTCTTTGGGGTCTACATTTTTAAAACTTAAAATGTGTAAATGTGGAAAACTGAAACCATGCAAAATGAAAAATGTATGTAAAATTAAATTAGAAATGGGTTTTATAAAGTAAGAAAGTTAGAGAAAAAGGATCGAGGGAAACTCGATCTTTATGTCTAACTTTGACAAAGGGTCCAATGCTTTGGAAAATATGACAGAAAATTCATCATTACATTCATCACTGATACATTGTTTTCTTAAGAGAAGATCATTAACAAGAATAAAAGCAAGTTAAATTAAGGCTTTTGGAAAAATTGACTTCAGGTAAACACAAGTAAAATATAAGCAGTTAGAAGTGCAACACTTACTACAAACTGACATTCTGCATAACTGTTAGCAAGATTTTAGCCTTAGAAAAAGTTATTGTTCCACTCCAGCCTAACGTATATTCTAGTGCCTGAATGATTTTCTTTGTCAAGTCAATAAACTGTATCAAAGTTTCACTTCTTTCAACCCAGCACAGACCCTTTAGATGTGAAAAGACAATGTTTATAAGTACATCTGTTTGATTTGAAGAATACCCATGCCAACAGAAATTCATATACTTTGAATTGAAGATGTCTTAGACATGGATAAATTCCATGCAAGGTTAAAACACTGACATCTAGTACTGTATTTTGCCTCATTCTTGATCTCAGCAAAAGCACTGATACATCTGTACCAATTCCAATGCCCTAGAACTTTACTGGTCACTTGTGGCCAAGTAGTTAACATGCTTGGCTACTGACCAGAAAGACCCAAGTTTGAGCACAGGGTAAGGCATGGATGTTTGTATTGTCTTTCTGCTGAAGTCTCGCCTTCCTCACAGATCTTCTCTAAGGAGTATTAAATTGATAGGCTCCTGTCAGACCTCTGTGGCAAGCATGTGCTTGAGGGGGTATTTATTTATTCTTTTACTTATAGGCTCAGATGATGATGATGATGATGATTCCTGAAAATATTCATTGTGAATGTTTACAAACTCAAGTCTTCATTGTCTTCTATTTTTGAATACATGTTAAACAGACTCAATTGTGAACTGTGTGAAATGTCCACAGTTTCATCAAACATTAAATAAAAAAAAACAAATACCCCCTCAAGCACCTGCTTTCCACAGAGTCTGACAAAAGCCTGTCAGTTTATATGCCATAATAGAAGGTCTGTGAGGATGGCAGGACCTCAGCAGAAAAACAATACAAACATCCATGCCTTACCCAAGGCTTGAACCCAGGTCCCTTAGATCAGTAGCCAAGTGTGCTAACCACTCGGTCACTAATTTACTTCTTTCATATGGTTAAGAATGATACTCCTCATTCCCTCCCCAGAGCATATGGGGTGGAAGTGCCTCAGTTGGTAGTGAGCCAGGCTCGTAATCTGCAGTTCTTAGATATTCTCGGCTTGCAAGAGACCAGATGGACAGATAAAGGTCAGATTCTTAAAAATAATCTTAAATTTCTCTTTTCAGGGAGGGACGACAAAAAGCATCACCAAGGCGTGGGTCTGCTTCTCAGCAGACACGCTAGTGATGCTCTTCTAGGATATGAGTGCATTAATGAAAGGTTTCTTACAGCAAAATTTCAGACAAGCGTTAAAGACTTGAATGTTATCTGCTGTTATGCCCCCACTGAGGATGCCGATGAGGATGAGAAGGATAGGTTTTATGAACAACTTCAGGATATTTTGAATTCTGTCAAGAAAGGAGATATTACCCTTGTTCTTGGTGACTTCAATGCCAAAGTTGGTACTGACTCTGACCTTTGGGGAGGAGTAATAGGCCCTTTTGGTATTGGTAGCTGCAATAGCAATGGGCAACGTCTCCTACAGGTAAGTAAACTCAATGGATTCAGAATAACTAACACTTATTACAAACACAGCGACATACATAAGTACACATGGGTTTCACCTGATGGGCTGCATAAGAATATGATTGATTACATATTAATTAACAGCAAATGGACTAGTTCTGTTAGGAATACCAGGGCATATAGGGGAGCTGAAATTGGATCTGACCATTACCTTGTTAAAAGTGTGTTGCAACTTAAACTTAAAAAGTGTTGTGCTAGGGTTAAAAAATTTACTTTTAATACTGAAGCTCTGAAAGATCCAGTTATAGCCAAAGCTTACCATGATAGGTTACTTAGTCATTATGACAGTCATGGTTTGCTTACTACTGAAGTTGAGGAAGAATGGGATCATTTTAAACAGGCTTTTTTGGACACTAACAGTACTCTTTTAGGAAAAAAGGAGCAGAAGAGGCAAAATTATCTGAGTGATAAGGCACTTGAGCTTATTTCGGAAAGAAAGAACTGCAGGAATGCCCTTAATCAATACCCTACTAGTCCTAATAGAAAGCATTACAGAGACCTTAATAAACTTGTAAAGGATCAGTTAGCTGCTGATAAAAATTTTTGGCTTGATGGTTTGGCTGACAAAGCCGAGGAAGCAGTTAGACAGCACAACAGCAGAGAGCTGTACCAGATAGTTAATGTTTTGTGTGGTAGAAAACGGACAGGCATACAAGGATTGAAGGATAAACAAGGTAAGGTTATAGAAGGGGAGGATTCTGTCATGGCTAGGTGGGCTGAGCATTTCAGTGATGTTCTAAACAATGTAGTTAGTTCTACTCCCATTGTTTGCAATGATGATAGATGCATTGGTGGCTTTAATGTTGGCCCTATAACACAATCTGAAGTTAGTTTGGCTGTTTCTAAACTTAAACTTCATAAATCCCCAGGGGTAGATGAAATTACTACGGAAATGCTTAGAGCTGGGAATGTTTCGGTTACCACTTGGATGACTGAAATTCTGAATCTCTTTTATGATAAAGGCATGGTTCCTAAGGATTTTACCAGAGCTATTGTTATCCCTATTTTCAAAAAAGGTGATCGCAGTTCTTGTGATAACTATAGGGGTATCAGCCTACTCTCTGTTCCAGGTAAAGTTCTTTCCATGATTGTGCTTAATAGAATTAAGAATCTGGTTGACAGGCAATTGCGTGATGAGCAATGTGGATTCAGAAGTGGTAGGGGATGTGTAGATCAGATATTTTCACTTAGGCAGATTCTTGAGAAATGTTTAGAGTTTCAGAAACCTTTGGTTGCTAGCTTTGTTGATTTCAAAAAGGCTTTCGACTCTGTTGATCGTCATAATTTGTGGTTGATTGTGAGATCATATGGTATACCAGACAAGTTAGTTAACATTATGAAAGCTCTCTATAATAACACTGAGTCGTGTGTGAGAGTTGGTAAGGCTTGTAGCAATTGGTTTAGCATTACTTCTGGTGTTCGACAAGGGTGCATTTTGTCTCCTTTTCTCTTTAGCTTGGTTATTGATTATGTTATGCGAAATTCACTTCAAGGGAAAGATTTTGGCCTTAAATGGGCTGGAGATGCGAAAATTTCTGATTTAGATTATGCTGATGATTTAGCCCTTTTGGCAAATGATGTTGATGAGATGAACTCTTTCATTCGAGCTGTTGATGAGACTGGTAGTAGAGTAGGTTTGGTTATAAACAGAGAGAAAACTAAAGTGATGAAAATTGGTCAGGCAGGCTGTGATTCAGTTAATCTGAATGGTTGCAGTCTTGAGCAGGTGTCACAGTTTAATTATCTTGGGAGCTATGTAACAGGTAATGGTGATGTGCGGCATGAGATTAACAGACGAATAGGGATTGCTGCTGGGACTTTTAAGAATCTATGGAGAGTGTGGAGAAATAGGCGTATACACCTAAAGACTAAAATTAGACTGTATAATAGTTTGGTTCTTTCTAGGGTTAGTTATGGTAGTGAAACTTGGACACTTTGTAAACAAGATAACAGGAAACTAGATGCTTTTGATTCCAGATGCTTACGCAGTATCTTGGGCATTAGGTGGTTCAACTTTGTAACTAATGATGAGATT
Organism: Ryuthela nishihirai; assembly: GCA_038380435.1. Taxonomy (NCBI): domain Eukaryota; kingdom Metazoa; phylum Arthropoda; class Arachnida; order Araneae; family Heptathelidae; genus Ryuthela; species Ryuthela nishihirai. Next base: position 32,655,074 of record JAWZYU010000022.1, read on the forward strand.
AGGAAAAGGAGTTTGCAACCTCCTTTAAGCAGCATATTGTGCAGAGAGAGACTCCGTTGGTTTGGCCATGTTGCCCGTATGAATAATTATAGATTGGCGAATAGGGTTATGAACAGTGTGCCTAAAGGCCTCAGAAAGAAGGGGAGACCTAGGATGCGGTGGGCTGACAATGTCAAACAGGACCTTGTTAGAATTGGTGTGCAGTGGCCAGATGCAGTAGATGTAGCTCAGGATAGACTTGCTTGGAGAACTAAATTGCACTGTCTGGTTGGACCTCCGTAGCCCATGGCTGCTTGAGGAGGAGGGGGGGGTACTGTTCCAATTTCAGCCATTTCAATGCTCTCATAAAGGAATATTCTGCCTACCAAGTAACATGATGATTTAAAAAATAGATTTCAACCTCTGTGCATTTTCTTGAATTTATTCAGAATTAATCTGTATAGAAATAATGTTTTCTTCTGGTGTATAACAAATTTTAAGAAAATGCTTAGCTCTTTCCACAGCATTCCTATGGTATATCTTTTTATGAGTGTGAAGATCATCATCTTTACCTAAAAGCTTGGCAAAAATGCTCAAAGGCTCTCTTACAAATTTCTAAAGATGAATGTGTTTGTGAGAGCCATACATAGCATCCATGATGAAAAGTGGACAATATTTGCCTCTCTTAATTCATGTTGTGAAATACTAGCCATGGAAAACTAATAATTGTACATGGCTGTCTTAGAATAGGTAGATTAACCCTTCCAGTATCCACGTTGTCTGTATATGTTCACGAATCTGAAATGAGAAGCCAAGGACGTATATAAATATTTTTAATAAAACAAAAAAAAAGATTTAAAAAAAAAATAAAAATTGCTGTTGAAATTTTATATATATCTTATAAAAATATATAATTCAGGCTTGAAAAATAATATTTTGCTCTTTAATTTGGTGCATATTTTATTAAACTACGATGTAAATAATTTGATAAAGCCATCTGATTGCCATTTCCTAGAAGCACTAAACTGTATATTGCTGATTTGCTTGTTAATGTTCTTATTTGCTGAAGCATTGAACTATTATCAATAAATTTTTCCTTAAATTTTCAAAAATCTCCTAAAAATCAACGAAAAAACTTATTTTTAAAAATGGTAGATTTTGGAAGTAATTACAAAGTATGAACCACCATTTTTTTTTTGTTTCACACCTTTCTGTCATAAACCTATTTCAGTATTCCCAAATTATTTTTATCATTTTTCCCAGCATTCTCTATGCATCTTTCTCGCTCTTAAAATTGAAACTGGAAGTAAACACATCCTTCTTAGAAATTCTGGTTGCAGCTGCACTTAATTATGTTATAACTCACTGAGGTAAACAAGACACAGATGGCTGACACATGCTATCTCCATTAGTATTTACTTTTTTATATTCAACCCTTTGCACCTCCAGATGTGTTGTTAAATAGTATTAGTATGTCACTGTAGCGGCGGCGTCTATGGAGTGCAGAGGGTTAAACCTTAGTTTTCATTTCAGTAGATTCATTTTTGTTAATTAGTGATCTTTTAAGCCAATCAATAAGTATTGATTTTTCATATTCCAAGTGCTACATTGGATGGCCAGCCTACACTTGCTGCTGTGGATATTTTAACATTGCATTAGGCTATGTGTTAATTTTTATTTTATTATTACTTTTACAGTAAAACTTTGATCTGGTATCATTTTCTGAAAATAAATGAGGTCTTGGATATGGAAGCAAATTCATTTCTGTAGATTTACTTCCATTAGTTAGTAGTGATGTTTTGATCGGCTGATTTACTGATCTTTCCGAGTTATGCTAGATCAGAAGCTGGCTAAAAGTTGTTGCGGATATTTTATTTAACATCCCATTAGGTTATATGTAATTTTTCTTTAATTATTTCTTGCTTTTGTTTTGGTAAAAAAATTTGAGCTTATACCATTTTCTGAAAATGAATGTCTTGGATACGGATGTAAAATAGACTTCCTTGATACGGAAATCAGCTGTCATGTGGGAAGGCAATTTCGGGAAGGTGTCCCCTGCGCTAAACTCACTATGTTAGTTTCACTCTCTCCACCCTCTAGAAAAAAAAAATATATATTTTTTAAATTACGAGTTTTTATGTTTATATTGAATGATTTAAAGGCAACTCCCCAACCTCCTCACCCCTCAGCACCTTGGCTGTGCCACACCAGATGATATAATGATGGGGGGGTTTTTTTGTTTCAGTGCAAAACTTTCTGCACTTAGCCAAGATCACCAAACTTCAACACCTAAAGAAAAAATTCATAATGTTTAGTAAAAAAAAAAGCAGCCAAGGAGGATTTTTTTCTATTTCATAACCAGTTCAGAAATCCCATGAATATCAGAAGTCCAAGTCACTTTTTTTTAACACTGGCCATGCTTAAAATATACAATATTGAAAATAATGATTAAAAGAAATAAAAGTCATATTTCAGGTTGAATATTATATTATTCTGGAGGAAATTTCCTTTCAATTAATATATAGTTTAACTATTTTTATTCTTCAGGTTTTCCAAAATGAAGCCTTAATTACACAGTGCGATCTTCTTTTTTTCACCATATCACATTGAAAAAGGCTTATTAAAATCAACATGCTTGTAAATTTGTTTATATTATTTATTTTCATAAAATTTGCAATTAAATTCTGTTTAATATTGTAAATAACATAACCTATTTTGGTTTATTGGTTATTTTTAAAAAAAAATCTAAAGTTGATCTGACTTGGCACAATTGCCTAAAAAACCTGGAATTTTGTCAAAGTATGGTACTGAGAAAAATATTACAAAATGAGAGAAATATTTACTTGAAACCAAAAAATATTTTTTTCATTATTCAGAAATAAATAGTCTTTCTATTCATGTGCATTATACTAATTTCTGTCTATTAGTTTTTCTTTAAATAAATTTTTATTTGTGTTGCCAGATACATTTTGCTACTATATGACTCTAAAAAGTCCTATTATCTTCCTTATTACCTGTCATCTTTTTTGTTAAATATTTTACTTTAGAGAAACCCAGAATTAAATGCTGATTTATTTGGAATATAACAAGCCATAATTCCTTTCATTAGCTATTTGGCAAAAAGTTCTAGGGTATTTTTTTTGGGGAGGGGAGCACTTTTCTCCCTATGCTCAAATCCCCCCCCCCCCAATTGGGGTCAAAATAGTAGGCTATTTACTCACAAGTAAGTGAATCTATTTGTCTTAAATTTCAACATATATTATTCTACAGGAAACTGTCTGGGTGGAATTGATTAAAATATCTTTTTTTTCCTTTTCTTTTTTAAGTTGAATTGAATAGGGTAGCTTGAATCCATATGGCAGTTTCCATAGTCCCTCTGTTAAGTCACATCTCATTTTGTCATGAGTAGAATATATTTATCTGTATCATTCCTGTCTAACATATCATTAAAGCTGCAAGAATTAGAAATAGTTGTAACCGATGCATGGTCAATTGAAGGCGAACATTCTTCATGTACTTCAAATTTTAATTCACTATGATGTTCTGCAACTGATACATCATCATCTACAGCTTTTTACTTTTTTAAGAAAGCTATCCATAGTTGATTAACTGTGCTTCATTTCTAGTGCACAAAAGAGATGACTGTTAAAGATAGGCTCATACTGTTTATCAATTTACTTATGGCACACCCAGTACAAATTACTATTCTTTCTGCTGTATTGCACAAGTGTAAGAATTTATTGCCAGATTCTTCAATTTCTACAGCTTCATGTGCATCAAAAGTGGTGGTTCATCACTGCTCACTTAAACAAAGGAAAAAGGATGGTTCAGACTGTGACATTGATGGAATTTGGGCTTGGCATCATTAGCAAGGAGGGAAATGTTATCTGAGAAACTCCCTTTTCAAACTATAGACATTTTCTGACCAATGTGCACTTACCTTAGAAGTTACTAAGTGGTTTTAACCATTACTACTGGTGTGCATGACCCACAAGATCCCAAGAGACAAGCCACCCCAGCTAGGTACCAATCCCCTCTGATGATGCATAGAACTGGCCAGGTCTAGCACCTAATATCCGACCCCACCCTCTTGTGGCGCAGGCCATTAGTACCTTTCAAAAGAGATACTCTCTTGTCGAAGTGAACGGAAGAGGAGGGCTACCAGATTAGTGTGGCCTACTGATCTCAACAACTATGGCTACTTTTTTCTTTTCTACCCTGCTGAGGAGAGGTCAACTACACAGGGTCCTGGTGCTGACCATATATACCAACCTGAATGGAATTATGGCTCTGAGCTTGATTATGGATCTCAATTTTTGCTGCACTGGTGGGCTTCTGTGGAGGGAAAATTTTCCACTGTGTTTTCTGTTTGTTTGTGGGTTGATAGCCCAAAGTGCATAGATTCAAAGGATATGTTTTATTAGCTGGTGGAAAATCCTGAGCAGAGGTTATTGCGGGCACTGAATTATTGCTTCTACTGGCATCATCAAATTTTACACTGGAGGAAGCCTTCCAGTCTAGATGGCTTCAGCCTTTAGAGGTGGGGGAACAGATCTTTGCCCCATGCATGCAAATAGGGGGCTGTTTGATATGGTCAGCATTTCCTCTCTCAATAAGCATAGTTTCTTTAAACATCCCACTAACCATTTTCTCTCCTTAGGTAGTTGGAATGTGAAGACTCTGCACATAGCTCTTGCTTGACCTCACACAAGAATTCCACGTTATAATTTAGATATTCTCGGCTTGCAAGAGACCAGAGAGACAGATAAAGGTCAGATTACACCAGCAGACACACCAGTGATGCCCTTCAAGGATGAAACCTTCATTAATGAAAGGTTTCTTACTGTAAAATTTCAGACAAGCATTAAAGACTTGAATGTTATTTGCTGTTATGCCCCTACTGAAGATGCTGATGAGGATGAGAAGGATAGGTTTTACGGACAACGTCAGGATATTTTGAATTATGTCAAGGAAATATTACCATCGTTCTAGGTGATTTTCAATGTCACTTCCTCCTTGTGATTCCTGCGATAACAAGACTGCCATGGTTTGATGATAGGTTCAAACCTATCATCAAAGTCATGGCAGTCAAAAAGCTTGTTCATAAGATGTTCTGACCAAGATCTCTGCCACTGTGTGTAGAGCTCAGTGGTAAAACGCTGCCAGAAATCCAGATAGGGAACTAGCAATGGAGAGCCGGAGAGGGGCGTGGCTGACTTGGCAGCATCATTTGCCAAATCATTACCCGATACCGACGTGATCGAGCACCCAACAGAAATGGATGGTGGTGATGGCGGCTGCCAGATGATGGAGATACTGACAGATCTTAGAAAGAACAGGGCGAGGCCCATGGGGCCCATGCCTCACCGAGATCAAAGCTTGTAGTGAGCTAAGCGAGTAGGTGTAAAGCACACACCGACGATGATGCTTAACCATCACATGGTCCAAGGCGAGGCCGATAGCGTGCAACTCTGCAGTGAAGATACAACATTGCAGTGGGATTTGGTCTGCAATGCATCACAGCAGACCATGGCCGATCACACCGATGTGCCGGACTTCGAGCCATCTGTGAAGACAGGCAAGAAGTCTGGGTACTCAGCATGATGGCTGGCAAAGAGTTGCCGGTACACACAGTAGCGTGTAAAGGCCTTCCCTGTCCTGCATAGGGAAAAATCACAGGAAGGGGAAACAGTGAGCCACGGTGGAATTGGCTCAGCTGTTGACTGTGCAACACTATTGAGACTGGTGTTGATGTCTCTGAGGTAGCCTCGGACATGCAAATCAAAAGGACGAATGGCAGTTGGACGATTTGTGTAAAGCATTTCCCACTTTGGACTGAAAACACAGTCCAAAGTGGGAGGCCAGACAGGGATCACAATTTAGATGCATATTGTAGGGACAACTGCTGACAGTGAAGAGATAAAGATGGTTCATCAGTCTCAACGTAAGGACTCTGGACTGGTGAGGTGCAGAAGGCTCCCGTGCAAACATAGAGAGCCCTGGTGATGGAGGGGGTCCAGCCCCTTCACCACCGAATCCCGGACGGAGTCGTACACCTGGGATCCGTAGTCCAGTTTCGATCTGACAAGTGCATGGTATAGGTGGAGCAAAGAACATTGGTCCACCCCCCAAGAAAGGGAGGAGAGGACCTTGACGATGTTCAATGCCTGCGTGCACTTGGACCTGAGATGATGTATGTGTGGTAAAAAGGTCAATTTCTGATCAAAGATGAGACCGAGAAACTTGGTTTCCACCACAACTGGAATGATGTTACCCCCAAGCCGTAGCTCGGGATCCAGGTGAAGATTACGCTTGTGGCAAAAGTGCACATACGCGGTCTTCTGTGGGGAGAACCGAAACCCATTGGCCGTCGCCCAAACTGAGAGATTGTTCAGGGCAGTTTGTAGTTGTCGTTCAATGACACTCATGCTGGACGATGAGCAAAAGATGCTAAAGTCATCAACATAGAGGGCATTGCCTACTGATGGAGGAAGTTGTCGAGTTGTTGTTGTTGGGTTGTTTTACCTCTGAGTGGCACTTTTTTGCACACCATGGGCTAAATGGCCAGGTCACATGGACCCTTAAGGCTCAGAGAAGGTTGGGGGAGGGGACCCACTGGAACAGCTGTTGGGAGACAGATGGTAGCCTCCTGTCAAGGCCATCCAGCGTGTTCTTTAACCTGCACAGGGTATGGCTCTCCCACACACGAGGCCACGGCTTAACATCCCATCCGACAGACGGCAGCCTTTCCAAGCCCATCGGGGTCCCCTACTGACCATGGGCGGGGAATTTTGTGGAGATAAATCTCAACGCTGATCCAGCTGGGACTCGAACCTGGAAACTGCAGATTACGAGCCTGGCACGCTACCGACTGAGCCACCCCCGACCCAAGTTGTCGAGTAATAGAATTAATCTTGTAAAACTCAGAACGCACCCCCTGTTCTTGGGGGTATGGCTGTGACAGTGTTGCCGACATGGACACGAGAAGAACATGCTGATAAGAAGTTGGAGATGAAGATCAGCATGTGACCTCTCAAGCTGAAGCTATGGAGGTTACGAAGAATGCTGAATCTCCAAGTCATGTCGTATGCTTTTTTGATGTTGAAGAAAATTGACACCAGGTGCTCTCTACGTAAAAAGGAGTTTCTGATAGCCGATTCGAGGCGTATCAGATGGTCAAGAGTTGACTGTTGCCTGCGAAAGTCACACTGGGTGTTGGAAAAAAAGTTGTGATGTTCTAAATACCAGTTTATTCTGACATTTACCATTCTTCCAACACCTTGTACACGCAGCTCATCAACGCAATGGGACGATAATTTGAAGGAATCTTGGAATCCTTTCCTGGCTTCAGGAAGGCCAAGATGATGGCCTCCCACCAGGAGTCCAGAAACTGCTCCTCATTAAAAATGCAATTGAAGAGTCGGAGCAGTTGATCCTTACTGGATGGTGAGAGATGTTGAAGCATGGCACAATGGACATTGTCTGGCCCAACAGCAGATGCACGAGACGAGTGCAGAGTAAGGTGAAGCTCCTCCAATGTGAATGGCCTGTTGGAAATCTCCAGGCCACTCAAGTGGAAGGACAGTGGGGAGTGTTCCGCCCTGCTCTTCTGGGTCAGAAACTCGAGGGAGTACAAAGACGAAGAAGAGATGGAGGAGAATGACTTCCCCAGAGTGTCGGCAATTGCTTTGGGATCAGCAATTGCCTGTCCATTGTGCTCCAGGATCGATAACGAGTGGGGCGTGTAGTTCCACTCGTTATTGATGTCCATCTTCCCATCTTCCGGACTTTATCCCACACAACCTTAGAACTGGTCATGCGGGTGATAGAAGTCGTATATTTGATCCAAGATTCCTTCTGGCTCTGGTGTCGGAAGAAACGAGCTTTTGCCCTGGCGCATTTGAACTTTTCGAGGTTGGGGGACATCGAATATCTCTGAAACACCCCAAGCCTTGTTCTGAGCCTTACAAGCTGAGGTGCAATCTGGATTCCACCACAGTTTCGGAAAACGAGGAAACCGCGTCGAAGTTTGAGGAATTGTTGATGCAGCTGCATCTACAATACAGTCTGTTATCTCCACTACTGCCACATTGATGGGCTCTTGGCTGATAGAATGGTCATCGAGCTCATTGAGCAGCTCGAACCCACCCACCTCATCCCAATCGAGCCTCCACTGTGAGACGCGTGAAGGGCTGCAAGGCCCCCCACGGGAGATGGTGCACACCATGGGGAGGTGATCGCTGCCATAAAGATTGTCCTCGACCTCTCATGTAGAGAGTGGAAGGATCGAGGAGGAGCAGATGGTGAGGTCTATGACAGTGAAAGTGCAGGTTGGGGAGTGAAAGTAAGTACTGACACTAGTGTTCAACAGGGAGAGAGAAGGATCCAGGAGCCACTGCTCTAGGATTCCACCCCTCCCGTTGGTGTCAGCAATGCCCCAAAGTGGACTGTGTCCGTTGAAGTCCCCCATTATGAGGAAGGAGGACAGCAGCTGCAAGACGAGATCATCAAGGTCTTCCTGGAAGATGATGCTCCCAGGTGGAAGATATACAGAACAGACAGTCAGCGAGAACCCCATGAAGAGGCGGATGGCTACTGCCTCTAAATTGGTGGTGAGGGGTACAACCTGGAATGGAGAATGGTTGCTCACAAGGATGGTGACACCCCTGTGAGCTGGACAATCTCCATCTCGGTCTCGGCGAACTAGTGAAAAGTGCCAGATTGTGGAATCTGTCACTGGCTGCAAGTATGTCTCCTGCAGGCACACACAGATGGGCTGGTGTGCCTGAAGGAGGGCCTTGATGTCGTCAATATTCCTCTGGAATCCACAACAATTCCATTGCAGGAGTGTGGCCATCTCAGGACTTAGAATAGTGGGCAGATGACGAATTCCTATTCAACTTAACTGCCGCAGAGGATGGTTTAGTGAATAGGGGGCGGTCGGTATCTATGTCCTCGTAATCATCCGAGGGACATGGATCGGTGGCCACCCTTTGTAGAGGAGTGATAACTTTCTTTTTTGGCCCCAGCGGGGGCCCCTTCAGTTTGGAAAGTCTTGCTGTCTGAGGGTGGGGAGGAGGAGGCCTTCCCATGGAGGTGGAAGGCTGAGTTGCAAGAATGGAAACCGGGGTTGATGTCGAAGTTGACACCACCCTCGGTTTCGACTGCGTGAGGAGGTATATTGCTGCAGGTGAGAAGACTCAGTTAGTGGTACATTGATATCAGTCTGTTATCACCACTGAAGTTATTGGAATGATGGGCTTTCCAATGACTGCACTGGCATAGGAAACCTTGCCAGTGCAGCGAGCTTTCTTGCCTCAGCGCAGGAGATGTTGTTCATGACCTTGAGGCGTTGTACCTCCTTTTCCTCCTTCCACTTTGGACAAGTCACGGGAATATGCTGGATGTTCACCACTGCAGTTCACACAGCATGCCTTACTGCCACAGCGAGCACAGGTGGGTTTGCCCCAGCAAGCTATGTGGGCATGACCGTATATCTGACACTGAAAGCAGCGCAGAGGGTTCGTATATACGGCCATACCTCAAAATGCAAGTAACCTGCCTTGATGGAAGAAGGCAGGTGTGGAGTGTTGAAGATTACAATCAGTACCCGAGAGGGTACCAATTTACCATCATGGAGAGTCGAAACCTGGTGGACCGCTGTTACTCCTTGGGGAGTGAGCTCCGAGATGATTTCCTCCTCAGTGACTTTGAGAAGGCCCCACTCGGTGATCACACCCCAGGAGGAATTCAAAGTTTTATGGGGAGTGGCCTCAACAGCCACCCCACCAATCTCTTTGACTTTCAGAAGCAGTTCAGAGTGTTTTGAACAAGCGGTCTCAACTTGTAAGTCACCAGATCGTAAGCGCTTGACAGATTTCGGCTCTCCCGCTAGACCTTTCAAACCTTTGTTAACAAAAAAAGGGGACATGTACCAAGTACCTGATCACCTGTGGAGTGGATGATCAGGAATCTCAGGAACGAAGACACAGACAAAGAAGACGACAGCATAGATGACAAAGACAACAAAGATGGGGGCTCGTGTCGAGCCCTCTTAGCAGCATTGATTGATTCAATTTCTTCATCAACTCTCGTGGTTTTTTTTGTGTGGTTCAGTGCCCGCTGTCCCCACCCTCAACGGAGCCCAACAAGGGGACACCCAGTCGGGCGCCAGGGTTACGCGGGCACTATACCCACACAGACAGTGAGCTCACAAATAAATAAAAGGAAAATGAAAAGAGAAATTGTGAAAAAACCTTTCTTCACAAAAGGAACTAAGTAAAAAATAAGAAAATTGTGAACAGCCAAACTGGCCTCACAAAGAAAGGATAACGACAAAAGGACATTAAGTTGTAAGGATTCTCGCAAACCTGTACCCGGACCGTGGGCAAGGTTACTCACCGCTCTGCATAGTTGACCCGGTCTCTGCATAACAGGACCTGCCCACCAGCCGATTGTACCTGGGGGGGGGGGGCACCCCAGGAGCTCCTGTTCACTGGAAGCAGAGGCCAAAGCAGTGTATAGCAGAGGCCCCGGAATCCGCTGCCCAGCCCCGCGACAGACAGGCTCCCCAATGGTAAAACGGCCAAAGTGAACTTCACCAGTCATGAGCCGAGGAAAGAGGACAGGGACCTCCCAAGCAACTGCCAGGATCCTCCTTTCCTGGGACACGGGTCTCTGCACACGGAAAAACATGCGGGTGATCATTCAGGACCCTGTAAAGGTAACCGTGCCAGCAGAACCTTCACAGGTTGGTCCCCTCACCGCATACAGGAGCTTGCACCGAGGGCCCAGGCTCAGCAATAGTTATTTTTCTATTCTGAGAGAACTTGGAAATCTACTGTCTTTTCATCAGTTCTGCTCTTAGATTGGTCAAATTTACAGCAGCTATGGTTAGATTATTTGCAAATTTCCACCCAGTGTGGTAGTGCTGGTCCTGAACCCTTAGTTCTAACATCTTTTGGTTATGACTAAGATGTTTGCACTAAATTAAAAGGAACAGGTGTCAACCCCATAACAAGAACACATGCATTTACTTTTCTTTGAATATTTCACAGATCGAAACTTCTGCAGCTGTTATAATTTTAGAGTTAAATTTTTTATTTCTTATATTTTGTTGTTTGAGTTGGTTTCCTATAAATGGAATATTTTGATGTAGGAAGAAATTATGAACGTTTTATTTGACACTGACAGTTCAGAGAATGAAGATGAAGAATTCAGATCAGATGAAGAAGACAGTGAGGTTTTGATTGAAACTGACCAAGAATATTTAGCTACACTATACAACAAAGCAGGAAGGAGTTTGAACCCTACAGAGTGATGATAGATGATGTGATTTTAGTGAAACTTCTATTTCATGGTCCAACCAAATCAGTAATGAAGCAATATAAACTGAATTGCTTATGAAAAATAGAGGTGGACCAGTTTCTAATCTTCTGGTAGGATTCAAACCCTTTGGAATTTTAAAATTACTGCTGAGCATAAATTGATTATGAACAATATGAACTGATATTTGATCATCTAAAACAGGCGTGTCCAACCTTTAGACTTCCCTGGGCCACAATGAGTGAAGATTTGACTTCCCTGGGCCACATTGAGTGAAGATGAATTATTTTGGGTTGCACATAAAATATATAATATAGTTAATGTATATGAATAAAACTTCATTTATTTTCTTATGTTTTCTATTATAAAATTAAAAAAAGGCAACATAAAACTAGTGGAATATCAAAAACTCGCTGAAAATCACATAATCATGCATGCATAATCTGCAAGCGGCCCGCGGGTTGGACACGCCTGATCTAAAACAATCTGAACAATATGAACTGATATTTGATCACCTAAAACAATCTGCAGCTCACTACAAATGAACTGGCAGCTCATAAAGCACCCACCCCAAAAAAAGGAACTAATTAGTGATTAATACAGTTTAGTGATTTCTTGATTATGTATCATCCTATTAAGTACAACCGGACAATCAAGTACAAATGGTAGGTTGTTTTATCCCCGAGTGATATATGTGTGTGTGTGGGTGTGTGTACATATGTTCAAAATGGGCTAAATGGCCAAATCATAAGGCTCTAAGGCTTAGAGCAAGATTGTGGAGAGAACCCACTGGACAGCTGCTAGGAGCAGATAAGATCCTCTCATGAAGGACATATAGTATAACTTTACTATGTAGTTCAAGGTGTTCAAGGTGTCAAATCATTTTTAAACATGAACAAAAATTAAAAGTGAAACAAGTCAGTTGCTTACAAACCAGAATAATGCGAGAGAAAGAAAAAGACATTCTTACTTCTTGCTCAATGAGTTGCACACAGTATTTCACATCTGGATCCTGGAGTAGTTTGGGAGAACCACTTTTTTGTCCAAGTAAAAGTTTGATAATGATTGCAGTTACTGCCACAACTCCTACACCAATCAGCAGAGGTAAAGCCTAGAAACATATTTTAAGAGCTTTAAAATCAATGTCAACTAACACATAGATAACAAATACAAAAAAAAAAATATTGGGTTTGACTGCTATACTTAATTGGAAATGTTAGCATTTCATTAACTTTTTGACATTTTCTCTTAAATCAGAGAGGAAGGCAGTATCATCTGATATAATATCATCAGGATCATAAATTGTAATAATTAGACAAGTGTGAAAAAAATCCACCTGCCCACCCCCCAGATTCCAATGCAGGACCACCTGCTTAATAATATAAGTAGTAATATTATTTATTATTATCCAGTTGAGCTAAGGTGGAACCAATTAACACCTACTAAAGTAAGCATATAATGGTTGATCATGCTACAAAGCTTTACTAGTAGTTCAAGGTGTCAAGGCACCCAATGTGTTATTTGCATTGATGGTGAACCAAGCTTTTATAAGTGTACATCAAGTATTACAGTACTGCGCAAATTAGTTGGGACAATAGGAAAATGCAGTAACAAAGACACAACAAAAATATTTATTTGTTTAATGGTGTAGTTAATAGTGAATGTGATCCCCCCTTAGCTTTAATTACTTCTTTCACCCTCTCAACCATTGATGCCACTAGCTTTCCACACATCTCCTACACTTCAGGGTCGTGGTACCACACTTTCATGACACTTTCTCTCATTTTGGTTTTCGTCGTGCAATCCATCTTAGATATGCGCGCTTTAATAATGGCCCATAAATTTTCAATGCAGTTTAGATCGGGTGAATTTCCTGGCTACTCCAACACCTTCAAATGTTGTTGGGTAAAGAAGCTCTTAGCAAGCTTAGAATTGTGGCATGGAGCTAGATCCTGTTGAAATACCCCATCGCCATTAGGAAACAGCTTCTGCAGTGTTGGGACCATTTTCGCCTCCAGAACGCCTATGTACTTTTTGCTGTCCATCATTCCTTCAATGGGGTGAAGTGTCTGTGGCCTGGAAGCTGTGAAACATCCCAAAACATGACCTTGGGTGGTGTTGGGTGTTGCTGGATGTGGCCAGATCAAAGAGGATCAGATTCAGGCGAGTGGCAGATGAAATTTGACCTGTAGCCATGCACCTCAAAGTGGGTTTTGTCCAAAAATATAACTTTTTCCCAATTCTCCACAGTTCAGTCTTGATGTTTCTTTGCCCAGGATAACCTTTTTTGTTTCATAGCGGATGTCAAAAGCTGCTTTTTGGAGGGGCGTTGAGCCTGGCGACCACATTCCAGAAGGTGATGACACACGGTGGTAGCTTCTGTATTAATCCCATGAGACGCAATCTCCCTTTTGATGTCTCCACTGGTCTTTGAGTCTATGATACTAATTCTTCAAATTAGACTATCATCTCTAGGGGTGGGTTTTTCTTTTTCTTCCACAATGTCCTTCACAGGACGTGTCCACGGACCCTGTCTCCTTATGCAGCTTCATGATCCGTGAAACACTGGATTTCCCGACGCCAACTGCTTTTGCCATCTGCCTAGCAGTAAGGGAAGTGTTTTCACCTAAAGCGATTATTTTAGCTCATTTATGAGGCATGATGTCCATGATGTATTTAATAAAAAAAAGTTTCCAATGAAAATTGTGAACTACTTACATAATCATGTCCTCAGCCTATGAAATATCAATTTCGACTAAAGTGGAAGTGAAAATAATAGCAGAATAACACAACAGACAATTCTAGACTTGCAGATATCGCTCTGCTGCAAGTTTAGACTTGCAGCAGAAGGTTACAAACAAGTTTAGACTTGCAGCAGTTTAGACTCTGCAGTGGAAGGGACTTAGCGTTCCTTCGCTTGTCCCAACTAATTCGCACAGTACTGTAATATACCTTGGAGTTACCCAGATGCATAGCTTCAAAGCACTGGATGGAAATAATTTCAAATTACATAGCAAACAAATAGAACTTCATAACTAGATCAACCAACATACCTTCCCTTAAGTGGGTATGAATTGCCCCCACCTTGACTCAATTGGTAGAGGAACTGGTGTATAACCAAATCTTGCAATCAAGTTCAAAAGGCAGATGGGTAAACTTTTTCACTTTTGCAAAATTACTGCAAAATGGCTGTCACTGTTAGTGAGATTCCTTTCTTCCCATCATCATTTGCAAATGCAGGTAATTCTTGATTTGCTTGGTCAATGTGTTCCTGAAACTTCCAGTCTGTGTTAAAAAAATCATGCAAAATGAGAACAATTTTCCCACATGAAGAAATTGAAATACCCATGTTTAGGGAGAGTATGTTCCGGTATTAGCTTACCCAACATATTTATACCCAACTTTTGATATAAATGCGCATAATATATGTTAAAAAAATCCCAAAATATTATATGTTTACATACAATATTAAAGAAATGCATTAAAATTAACATATTAAATATTTAAGATTTGATTGGCATTCTCTAAAATTTGCTTACCAGCATTAATTGGATTGCCAGGATTTTAAATATATACATATACACACTTTTTCACTGATATTAGCACAGAAGTTGTTAAATTTTCATATGACTGGTGTTTTCAAGATAAACATAATACATCAGGAGCCAAAATGTCCTTAGCAGCATAAGAAGATTAATTTATTTCATTATGTTACAAAGCTTATAGAAGAAAACCACTTCCTGAACATGCTAAAGGATGGCACAAACTAATCAGAATACAATTGACTCTAAATAATCATAAATAAAAAAATAAATACCCCCTCAAGCAGCTGCTTGCCACAGAGGTCAGACAGGAGCCTGTCAGTTTATATGCCACAGTAGAAGATCTGAGAGGATGGCAGAACCTCAGCAGAAAACAACACGAATATCCACGCCTTACCCGGGGCTCGAACCCAGGTCCCGTAAGATCAGTAGCCAAGTGCGCTAACCACTCGGCCACGGGACGGCTCAAATAATCATAATAGTTATAAATTACTGGGACTTCAGATATATTTATATCCATCATCAGATTGAAGTTGATGAATAGAAGGTTACTCAAGAAATTATACCATTTAAATCACAAAAAACAATATGATACATGCAAGAATTGAAATGGCAAATGTGATATATCATTTAGCAGATGCATGTATTTAATGCTGATTGTTGCTATGTCATTTTATCATTAAAATGATCCAATATATTTTAATGGGTAATAATTAATTTTATAAAACTTTATTTAATCATCATCTTCTTCTTTTTTAAATAAAACATTAAATCATGGAAATTGTTGCAATAAAATTCTCCATGCTGCAAGAATATTAGGGATGTCAGTAGTCCAACAATATTTGCTATTAATATAGATTATTAAGTTTTCAGTATATTTTAGTTTAAATATTATATTTGGTGAAGTAATGATGAAAGCTTCATCAAAGTTGGGGTTTGCTTCATTATTTATTACTTAATTGACAAGTGTAGTAGAAGGTTTATGTAGTTTGATATCATTTTGATGTTAATTTATTCTTTCTTCTTGAAATACCTATATAGCTTGAGGAGGCATTGTTAACATTTTATAATTTATTAATATAAGGTAAATTCCACCATTAATAATAGAGTCCAAATCTCTGTCTTTCTGAATTAAATTTAATGTATTGGTAGTAGATTTAATGGAAAGTCTATATTGGTATTTTTTCATTACATTATTCAAGAAATTGTTTTAGATATTAAATTAGTATATTTTAGCTGCTTTTCATTCATATTTATATTTTTGGAATCATCATTGTTTCCTTTTCAGCTTTATTTAATTTTTTGTTTCCTTGACTATATGAAACAGGATAACCAGCATTTTGACAACACTGATATATAGTATTAATTTCTTTCTTTGGAAAATAATAATTGTTGCAATATCCATATGCTGTGTACAATAATATTCATATAGAAGAATATATATTTTTTTTCTTGGTATAAAATAATTAAATGGTATTAAATTGCTGATAGAAGTAGGTTTCTGATAATAAATAAATAAATAAATAAATACCCCCTCAAGCAGCTGCTTGCCACACACTTCAGTTATTAATCTGTCTTTGCTTCTTTGTATCTGAATACCAAAAAAATACTAATTGTTTTATTCTTTTCAAATTCATATGTAAATTTTATTGTTGGATATACTGAATTCAAATCATTAATAAAACTGTAGATGTAAGAATCAGAATATGACCAGATAATGAAAATATCATCAATAAATCTTTTCAAATTATGGCTTTTGAGATTCTATTAGATGAATTTTATATTTATCATCACATACATACAAAATTCTAATGCAGCCATGGGTTATGGAGGTCCTATCAGATTGCGTAATTTTCCTGTCCAAACATGTCTGTTCTGAGCTACAGCTGCTGTATTTGCCCACTGTAGGCCAATTCTCACAAGGTCCTGTTTGATATTGTCTGCCCATTGCATCCTAGGTCTCACCCTTAGGTACACTATTTGTAATCCTATTTGCCAATCTGCAGCTATGCACATGGGAAACATAGCAAAACCAATGAATCCCACTCTGAACAAAATGTTGCTCAAAGGAGGTTGGCAACTCCTTCTAACCTCATCATTACTTACAAAGTCAAATCACCTAATGCCCAAGATACTGCACAAGCATCTAGAATTAAAAGCATCAAGTTTCTTATTATCCTGCTTACAAAGGGTCCATGTTTCGCTACCATAGAAAGAACCAAACTATTACACAGCCTAATTTGTCTTTAGGTGTACAAGCCTATTTTCTCACCCTCTCCACAGATTCTTAAAAGTCCCAGTGGCAATCCCTATTCTTCAATATATCTCCTGCTGTAAATCACCAGTATCTGATATATAGCTCCAAAGATAATTAAGCTGAGACATTTGCTCAAGAGTGCAAATTTTTTTTTTTTTTTTTTTTTCAAAGCAATTGAAACACCATTTGACTGGCCAATTTTCATCATTTTAATTTTTTCTGTTTATTCTACCAATTTTTTCACCAAACCTACTCTATTACCAGTCTCATCAACCGTCCTAATGGAAGAATTCACCTCATCTACATCATTGGCTAACAGGGCAAAATCATCTGTATAATCTAAATCAGAAATTTTTACATTTCTAGACCATTTAAGGCCAAAACCTTTCCCTTCTAAAGAATTTTGCATAACATAACCAATAACCAAACTAAAGAAAAAAAGAGACAAAATGCACACTTGTTTAACTCCACTAGCAATGCTAAACCAATCACTACAAGCCTTACCAACTCTTGCACACAACTCAGTGATGATGCAGTTGTCCATCAACCAAATCCTTAATTCTATTAAGCATAATCATGCAAAGAACTTTACCTGGAACAGAAAGTAGGCTGATACCCATATAGTTTTCACAAGAACTGTGATAACATTTTTAAAAAGAGGGTTAATAATAACTCTGATAAAATCCTTAGAAAAGATGTTCAAAAAATCAGTCAGCCATGTGAGAACAGAAACATTCCCAGCTCTAAGCATTTCAGTGGTGATTTCATCCACCTCTGTGGATTTATGTAGTTTTAATGTAGAGATAGCCAAAACGACTTCAGAATGTTATATAAGGCCAACATTAAAGACATCTATCCTCATTACAAACAATGGGAATAGAAATATTCCCATTGTTTAAAACATCTCTTAAATGCTCAGCCCACCTAGCCATCACAGAATCCTCACCTTCAACTACCTTACCATGTTCATCTCTCAATCCCTGTGTACCTGTCTGTGTTCGTCGAATGTGTACAACCCTCTGCTGTCTAACTGTTTCCTCTGCTTCATCAACCAAGCTATTAAACCAAAGATTCTTATCAGCTATTGAGTGATCTTTTACATGTTTATTAAGCTCATTATAATGCCGTCTGTTACAACTAATAGGGTGTTAATTCAAATTAATCCTGGACTTCCTTCTTTCAGAAATAAGTTCCATAGCCTTATCACTCAAATAACTTTGTTCCTCTGTCCCCTTTTACCCAAAAGAGTACTGTTGGTTTCAAGAAAAGCATGTTTACACTGATCTCATTCTTTCTCAACTTCAGCAGTAAGCAAACCACGATTGTCATAATGACTAAGTAACCTATCATGGTATGCTTTGGCTAAATCTGGATTTTTCGAACCTTCAGTGATAAAGCTAATTTTTTTAACCTTAGCACAACATTTCTTAAGCTTTAGTTGCAGGATACTTTAGACCAGGTAATGATCAGACCCAATACCAGCTCCTCTGTGTGATCTGGTATTCCTAACCACACTAGCGCATTTGCTATTGATTTAAATATAATCTATCCTATTCATGTGCAACCCTCAGGTGAAACCCATGTGCATTTATAAATGTTCTGATATTAATAGTATGTTTTAGTTATTCACAAACCATTAAGTTTACTTACATGTAGAAGATCTCCATTACCATTGGAACAACCAATGCCAAAGGGATTTAAAACTACTGCTCATATGTCAGAGTAATTACCAACTTTAGCATTAAGTCACCTAGCACAAGAGAAATATCTCTCTTCTTAACAGAATTCAAAATATACTGAAGTTGTCTGTAAAATGCTGAAGTAAGAGTTCATGTCTGTAAAATGCTGAAGTAAGAGCAATGGCGTCTGATCAGAATTATCCACCTGATGACATATGGTATCCTATGCCTTTGTTCACTTCAGGCTGGCAACTGACAAGCAAACATAAAACACAGTGGCATATTCTCGCTCAACAGAGGCCCACCAGTGCAGCAAGTCCAGGATCTATAATAAGCTCAAAGTCATAAACCAGTGCAGTAGGTATAAATAGTTAGCACCAGGACCCTGTGAAGTTGACCACTTCTCAGTAGGGTAGGAAAAAAAGAAAACAGTGGACATATATACATCAGAAAAAAAATCCTGATATATTTATATATCCCAGGATTTTGTATTTGGATGTAGGCAAGTCCAAATAAAATAAACTACTTTGGACAAAATGTCATTATCAAGAAACAACAGATATAATTAAATTTAACTGAACGAACAAATTATTACATACACCCTGATAACAATATGCAAAGTATTGCTACATGGGACGCTGAAAGTGGCAATGTTTATAAATAGAACAGGTATTTACACATTGGAAACTAGTCACAGAGAGGCAAGCATGGGTAAAGGCAAAGATGTTAGAGAGTTTGATCGAAGCCAGATAGTAGGTAAGGAAGGCTGGTTGTTCAATCAATGCAACTGCTGAACTGTTGGGATTTTCACGTTATACCATCACACTATGTGAAATACGGTAAACTTCCAACCAGCAGGGGAAATGTGGAGGTAAACATGCAATTGTCTCTGAAGGTGAGTGCAGACTATCTCACATTATCACAAGGAATCCACAGCTACCATGGAGCAGATAACATCAGAATTGAATGAGGGTGTGTCCACAAGTTTATGCACAGACTATCTGTCGTACCATGGAAAAAATAGGCTATGGCAGTTGATGCCCACATTGTGGCCCCTTGATAACTGCAAGGTATTGAAATATAAGACCGCAGTTTGCAAAGGCCTATCACAACTAGAGTGCGGAGGACTGGAAACATGTCATCTGGTCTGACAAATCACAGTTTCAACTTTATCACGCCGGTAGGAGTGTGCATGTGTTGCATAAACCACACAAAGCGATGGACTCGCTTGCTAAGCTGGGGTCATACAGGCAGGTGGAGACGGTGTAACTTAAGGAATTACCACTTTTTAAGTCGATTCAAATTTTTAGAGGAAAAATTTCCTTGAGCTGGGTGGGATACGAACTCATGACCTCCTGATAACATGTCAGGTGCTCTGAACCACTGAGCTACCGGCTGCCGAGCAAGATCTCCTCTAATTGATGATATGAACATTTCTACCTACAGTACATATTCCATTATGTCACATGTAGGTGCTAATTCTGACAATCTAGCCACAAGCCATATAGATAGAAAGTATATTTTACAAGTATACAATTGATTAAATATTGAATAAACTCGACTTATTTGATATACACTAAGGAATTAGTCAGTTGAAATTTTTAGAGAAAAAACTGTCTTGAGTTGGGTTGGATACGAACCCATGACCTAATAACATGATCTTGCTCAGCTCAAGACAATTTTTCCTCTAAAAATTTGAATCGACTGAAAAAGTGGTATTTCTTAGTGTATACCAAACAAGTCGAGTTTATTCAATATTTAATCAATTGTATACTTGTAAAATATACTTTCCATTTATATGGCATTTGTTTGCCGCTTGTGGCCTAGATTGCCGGAACAGCGTCTAAATGTGACATAATGGAATATGTACTGTAGGTAGAAATGTTCATATCATCATTTAGAGGAGATCTTGATTGGCGGCCGGTAGCTCAGTGGTCCAGAGCACCTGACATATTATCAGGAGGTTGTGGGTTCATATCCCACCCAGTTCAAGACAATTTTTCCACTAAAAATTTGAATCAACTTAAAAAGTGGACTTACTGTATACCAAATAAGTCAAGTTTATTCAATATTTAATGGTGTAACAGTTTGAGGTGCATTTACATGGGCTTCCTTGGGACCCCCTCGCTCCCGTCAAGACCTCTGTCACCGGCACAAGATATGTGAACATCCACACCGGCCATCTACACTTGTTTGTAACCATCTTTAACATGACAACGTCACACCGCATACTTCCCAAGTGGGGAGCAATTTGCTCCAGGAGCATTCAAGTGAGTTTACCACACTTGAATGGCCATCTTGATTGCCTTACCACAACCACATTGAGAATTTGTGAGACGAATTGTTTGAACCCGCGAACCTCCACTAGCAATGTGGATGATCTACAACAGGCAATCCTCGCTTCATGGGAAGCAATACCACTTCCATGTTTTCAACATCTCATTGTGTCCTTACAAAGTTGTCTGGCTGCTGTTGTGAGGACAAAATGTGGAACAACAGGTTATTAGGTAGGTGTATATAATAATTTGTCCATTCAGTTTATATCTTTTAAAAATATATAATTTGGGCTTGAAAAGTAAATACTGCCTTTTTTCATTTGATGCATATTTTATTAAATTACAATACAAGTTGTTAAAGCCATCTAATGGCCATTTCTTAGAAGAGCTATACGGTATTGCTGATTTGTTTGTTAACATTACTTTTTGCTGAAGCAATCCCAATCACAAATTTGATTTGAACTATTATCAATGAATTTTTCTCTAAATTTTAGGAAATCTCCAAAAAATTAATAAAAAGGCTGCTATTTTTATAAACAGCAGGTTGAGTTGGGTTGTTTTACCTCTAAGCGGCACTTTTTTGCACACCATGGGCTAAATGGCCAGGTCACATGGACCCCGAAGGCTCAGAGAAGGTTGGGGGAGGGGATCCACTGGAACAGCTGTTGGGAGACAGATGGTAGCCTCCCGTCAAGGCCATCCAGTGTGTTCTTTAACGTGCACAGGGTATGGCTCTCCCGCACATGGGGCCACGGCTTAACGTCCCATCCAACGGACGGCGGCCTTTCCAAGCCCATCGGTGTCCCCTACTGACCGTGGGCAGGGTGGTATAAACAGCAGATTTTGGAAGTAATTACAAAGTATATACCACATCTTTTTTGTTTTGTTTTAAACTCTTATTTGCCATAAACCTAATTTCAGTATTCCCGTAATTTAATAATTTCAATAATTATTTTATCATTTATCCTAGCATTTTATGCATCTTTTCCACTCTTAAAATCAAAACTGTAAGTAACATGACCCTTCTTAGAAAGAGGAAGAGAGTAAGCAGAGTTATTGTTGTATTGTCATAAGAATATGATTGATTCTATATTAAGTCTGTAAATGATAGCTAGGCATAAACTTTAAGAAAATCTGTACCAATTCCCAGTGATGATGCATAAAAGCAGCCAGTTCTAGCACCTAATGTCTGACACTGCCATCTCGTGGTGCAGGCCATTAGTACCTTTCAGAACAGATATTCTCTTTTGAAAGGGAACAGAAGGGGAGGGCTGCCAGTTCAGTGTGACCTACTGATCTGGTCATCTATGGCCACATTTTCTTTTTTTTCAACCCTGCTGAGGAGTGGTTAATTTCACAAGGTCCTGGTGCTGACCATTTATATCCACTACACTGGAATTGTTATGGATTTGAGCTTGATTATGGATCCTGGACTTGCTGCACTGGTGGGCCTCTGTTGAGGGATAATCTGCTGCTGTGTTTTCTGTTTGCTTGTGGGTTGCCAGCCCTAAGTGAACAGAGGCACAGGATACCTTATATCAGATGGTAGATAATCCTGATCAGAGACCATCATAGGTACCCAGGTACCTGAACCCTCTCTTAGCTAGTTGGGCATTGTCAATCCTAGAGTAATGTGTCTCACGCACATAGGCAGGTCTACGACTCTTGAAAATGTACCACTTGAAAATGTCCACTTGAAAATTCAGTGGACTTGAAAATGTCCACTGAAGTTCCTACCAGCATGGGTGGCTTTAGCCTTTAGCAGAGGAGGAACATGTTTTTTCCCCATGCCTGCGATCAGAGGGCTGTTTGATATTGTTGGCTCTACCTATCTCAATAAACCTAGTTTCTTTCAAAATTCTACTAATCATTTTCTCTCTGCAGGAATGTGAGGACATTACATAGAGATTATTCTCTTAATGTTCTTACACAGGATTTCCAGCATTATAACCTAGATCTTTTGCAAGAGACCAGATGGACAGGTAAAGGTGAGATACTTAAAAATAACTTTAAATTTCTCTTTTCAGGGAGGAAGGATGGAAAGCATCTCCAACATGTAGATTTGCTTCTCAGCAGATACCCCAGTGATACTCTTCTAGGATATGATTGCATTAATGAAACATTTCTCACAGCTTAATTTAAAACAAAAATTAAAGACTTGAATGTCATCTGCTGTTATGCCTCCACCGAGGACTCTGATGAGTGAGAAGGATACGTTTTACAGCCAGCTTCAGGATATTTTGAATTCTGTGAAGAAATGAGCTCTCTTGTACTATGTGACTTTAATGCTCAAGTTGGTACTTACTATAATCTTTGGACAGGAGTTTTAGTACCTTCAGCATTGGCAGTTCCAATAGCAATGTGGAATGTCTTCTACAGGTAAGTAAACTTAATGGTTTGTGAATAACTGACACATACTACAAACACTGGGACATTTATAAATATACAAAGGTTTCACCTGATGGGTTGCACAGTAATATGATAGATTATATTTTAATTAACAGCAAATGAGCCAGTTCAGTTAAGAATGTCAGATCATACAGGGGAACCGAAATTGGGTCTGATCATTACCTGGTCAAAAGTGTCTTGCAGCCGAAGCATAAGAAATGTTGTGCTAAGGTTAAGAAAATTAGCTTTAACACTGAATATCTGAAAAATACTATAATCTTTGGACAGGAGTTTTAGTACCTTCAGCATTGGCAGTTCCAATAGCAATGTGGAATGTCTTCTACAGGTAAGTAAACTTAATGGTTTGTGAATAACTGACACATACTACAAACACTGGGACATTTATAAATATACAAAGGTTTCACCTGATGGGTTGCACAGTAATATGATAGATTATATTTTAATTAACAGCAAATGAGCCAGTTCAGTTAAGAATGTCAGATCATACAGGGGAACCGAAATTGGGTCTGATCATTACCTGGTCAAAAGTGTCTTGCAGCCGAAGCATAAGAAATGTTGTGCTAAGGTTAAGAAAATTAGCTTTAACACTGAATATCTGAAAAATCCAGATATAGCCAAAGCATACCATGATAGGCTACTTAGTCATTATGACAATCGTGGTTTGCTTACAGCTGAAGTTGAGAAAGAATGGGATCAGTTTAAACAGACATTTCTTGAAGCCAACAGTACTCTTTTGGGTAAAATAACAAATTTATTTGAGTGATAAGGTTATGGAACTTATTTATGAAAGAAGGGAGCACAGGATTAATATGAATCAACACCCTACTAGTCTTAACAGAAGGTATTACAATGAGCTTAATAAACATGCTAAGGATCAGTTAACAGCTGATGAGAAAGTTTGGCTTGATAGTTCGGCTGACAAAGCAGAGGAAGCAGTTAGACAGCACAACAGCTGGTAAGTTGTACCAGATTGTTAATGTTTAATGTGGGAAGAAACAGACAAGTACACAGGGATTGAAAGATAAACATGGCAAGGTGGTTGAAGGTGAGGATTCTGTGATATCTAGGTGGGATACCTAGATATTACAGAATCCTCACCTTCTAGACCCCTATATACCAGGTTGACCTATTCACCATATTTGTACCTACTGGTCACATGACTCAGTATTAGGGTCAATGCAGCCGCCGTATGTAGCACAGTTTTTCGAATCATTAGTATATAAAAAAAAACAATCATTATCGGAAGATATTTAGCTGTGAATTGTCTCAACAATTATAGGAACAATTGCACAGTGTTTAAATTCCAAGGCTGATCAAATTAGATGGAAAAAAAGTGGGTTGAAAAAAATGTGACCGAACATGCATTAGGCTTTCAGCATTCTGTAATATATACTTCTGACTATTACTTCAATATTTTAATGTTAATTTATGTGATATATTGATTAGCAATAGATGAATGATGGCTACATTTAAGTTAGTAGTCATTTACGATTAAGTTTAGCTTTGTTAATATCATAAAATATGTATGCGGCAAACTCGATTGTGACTATTGTAACCCTCAGCTTTCTATGTGGGCATACCGAGATTGGCAACTACCGGCAGCCGCTAAACACTGATCATTTGCTGGGGATGGGGAGCTAATTACTATGGTAATAGTAGAAGAGTAATAAACTGAGTATATGATAAAATAGTTTTAGAAGTTTAATTATTAGCAATAATTTAAGTATGATATTTTATATCTGTTACAAGAAAGAAAAACTGGTCTGCAAGAATGAAGTGAAATGGTTAAGAATTTGCAATAATTTGTTTTCATATGATTTTTGTGAATGTGACAGTTGCTATAGTTTAATTTGGATCATTCATTTATATATATATGATAAAATAGTTTAATACTATTAGTAATAGTTTAACAATATTTTGCAACTGCTGCAAGAGAAAACCTGCCAGAACAAGTCATCAAAACAGAAATGATTAAAAGTTGGCCCAGGCATGCAAAGACATGATCTCAATATGTTCAAAATATGCCTGAAAGTTTTAGATGTGATTTTGAAATGTGTTTCTTAAAGAAAGAGTAATAAATTGAATTTTATTTTGTTACAAATGTTCTGCTAATTTATTTCAAAAATGGGGAGTAATATGACATTTATGATAAATTGTAGAAGAAATTGAATATGAATCACAGAACTTCCTAAGCAATAAAAATGTGTAGGTTAACTTTTTTAATATTTAATAAAAGAAAAAAAAAATTGGCAAACCTGTATAAAAAATATTTTAAAGATTTAAACAGTACCGAGCTGAAAACACTGGTTTTCATCCAATCACTGAAGTTAAGCAGCTTTGGGTGCGGTCAGTACCTGGGAGGGTGACCACCTGGGGAACAGCGTGTGCAGTTGGCAAAAAAAATCTGCTGAGGACCCAACATTCACACAGATCCATTCTACTATGGCGTATTAAACTGACAGGCTCCTGTCAGACTTCTGTGGCAAGCAATTGCTTGTGGAGGTATTTATTTTTCATTTTACATTAAAAGAATTTTTCTATGTTATGCCCTGTAAATGCCAAATCAGCTCCCTGGCCATTAAAATAAAAGTTACTTTGAAAATGAAGAAAATAGCTTCAAAGTGCTTTCAACAGTAGTGAACTGAAATTTAAAGATTTGCATCAAAAGCATGTTTTATTCATTATAGTTCACATAACTCTCAAAATTATATTTTGCAACAGCTGCTGTGTTTTGGTGGCATAAAAAATAACATTAATTGTTTTAAAATGAGTTTTGAATTTAGATGGAATATAAAAGCTAAACCTACTGGACTGATATATGGCTCTGAACTTGATTATGGATCCTGATTTTGCTGCACTGGTGGGCTTCTGTGGAGGGAAAATCTTCCGCTGTGTTTTCTGTTTGTTTGTGGGTTGACAGCCCCAAGTGAATAGATTCACAGGATATGTTTATCAGCTGGTGGATAATCCTGAGCAGAAGTCATCGCACGCACCTGAACTCTTTGCTTCTATTGGCATCGTCAAATTCTACATTGGAGGAAGTCTTCCAGTGTAGATGGCTTCAGCCTTTAGTAGTGGGGGAACAGGTCTTTGCCCCATCTGCGATTAGGGGGCTGTTTGATATTGTCAGCATTCCCTCTCTCAATAAACATAGTTTCTTTAAACATCCCACTAACCATTTTCTCTCCATAGGTAGTTGGAATGTGAGGACTCTGCACAGAGCTTTTTCTCTTGATGTCCTCACACAAGAATACCACCGTTATAATTTAGATATTCTCGGCTTGCAAGAGACCAGATGGACAGATAAAGGTCAGATTCTTAAAAATAATCTTAAATTTCTCTTTTCAGGAAGGGACGACAATAAGCATCACCAAGGCGTGGGTCTGCTTCTCAGCAGACACGCTAGAGATGCTCTTCTAGGATATGAGTGCATCAATGAAAGGTTTCTTACAGCAAAATTTCAGACAAGCGTTAAAGACTTGAATGTTATCTGCTGTTATGCCCCCACTGAGGATGCCGATGAGGATCAGAAGGATAGGTTTTATGAACAACTGTAGGATATTTTGAATTCTGTCAAGAAAGGAGATATTACCCTTGTTCTTGGTGACTTAAATGCCAAAGTTGGTACTGACTCTGCCCTTTGGGGAGGAGTAATAGGCTCTTTTGGTATTGGTAGCTGCAATGGCAATGGGCAACGTCTCCTACAGGTAAGTAAACTCAATGGATTCAGAATAACTAACACTTATTACAAACACCGCGACATACATAAGTACACATGGGTTTCACCTGATGGGCTGCATAAGAATATGATTGATTACATATTAATTAACAGCAAATGGGCTAGTTCTGTTAGGAATACCAGGGCATATAGGGGAGCTGAAATTGGATCTGACCATTACCTTGTTAAAAGTGTCTTGCAACTTAAACTTAAAAAGTGTTGTGCTAGGGTTAAAAAATTTACTTTTAATACTGAAGCTCTGAAAGATCCAGTTATAGCCAAAGCTTCATGGTTTGCTTACTACTGAAGTTGAGGAAGAATGGGATCATTTTAAACAGGATTTTTTGCACACTAACAGTACTCTTTTAGGAAAAAAGGAGCAGAAGAGGCAAAATTATCTGAGTGATAAGGCACTTGATCTTATTTCGGAAAGAAAGAACTGCAGGAATGCCCTTAATCAATACCCTACTAGTCCTAATAGAAAGCATTACAGAGAACTTAATAAACTTGTAAAGGATCAGTTAGCTGCTGATAAGAATCTTTGGCTTGATGGTCTGGCTGACAAAGCCGAGGAAGCAGTTAGACAGCACAACAGCAGAGAGCTGTACCAGATAGTTAATGTTTTGTGTGGTAGAAAACGGACAGGCATACAAGGATTGAAGGATAAACAAGGTAAGGTTATAGAAGGGGAGGATTCTGTCATGGCTAGGTGGGCTGAGCATTTCAGTGATGTTCTAAACAATGTAGTTAGTTCTACTCCCATTGTTTGCAATGATGATAGATGCATTGGTGGCTTTAATGTTGGCCCTATAACACAATCTGAAGTTATTTTGGCTGTTTCTAAACTTAAACTTCATAAATCCCCAGGGGTAGTGAAATTACTACGGAAATGCTTAGAGCTGGGAATGTTTCGGTTACCACTTGGATGACTGAAATTCTGAATATCTTTTATGATAAAGGCATGGTTCCTAAGGATTTTACCAGAGCTATTGTTATCCCTATTTTCAAAAAAGGTGATCACAGTTCTTGTGATAGCTATAGGGGTATCAGCCTACTCTCTGTTCCAGGTAAAGTTCTTTCCATGATTGTGCTTAATAGAATTAAGAATCTGGTTGACAGTCAATTGCCTGATGAGCAATGTGGATTCAGAAGTGGTAGGGGATGTGTGGATCAGATATTTTCACTTAGGCAGATTCTTGAGAAATGTTTAGAGTCTCAGAAACCTTTGGTTGCTAGCTTTGTTGATTTCAAAAAGGCTTTCGACTCTGTTGATCGTCATAATTTGTGGTTGATTGTGAAATCATATGGTACACCAGACAAGTTAGTTAACATTATGAAAGCTCTCTATAATAACACTGAGTCGTGTGTGAGAGTTGGTAAGGCTTGTAGCAATTGATTTAGCATTACTTCTGGTGTTCGACAATTGTGCATTTTGTCTCCTTTTCTCTTTAGCTTGGTTATTGATTATGTTATGCGAAATTCACTTCAAGGGAAAGATTTTGGCCTTAAATGGGCTGGAGATATGAAAATTTCTGATTTAGATTATGCTGATGATTTAGCCCTTTTGGCAAATGATGTTGATGAGATGAACTCTTTCATTCGAGCTGTTGATGAGACTGGTAGTAGAGTAGGTTTGGTTATAAACAGAGAGAAAACTAAAGTGATGAAAATTGGTCAGGCAGGCTGTGATTCAGTTAATCTGAATGGTTGCAGTCTTGAGCAGGTGTCACAGTTTAATTATCTTGGGAGCTATGTAACAGATAATGGTGATGTGCGGCATGAGATTAACAGACGAATAGGGATTGCTGCCCGGACTTTTAAGAACCTATGGAGAGTGTGGAGAAATAGGCGTATACACCTAAAGACTAAAATTAGACTGTAAAATAGTTTGGTTCTATCTAGGGTTAGTTATGGTAGTGAAACTTGGACACTTTGTAAACAAGATAACAAGAAACTAGATGCTTTTGATTCCAGATGCTTACGCAGTATCTTGGGCATTAGGTGGTTCAACTTTGTAACTAATGATGAGGTTAGGCAAAGGAGTTTGCAACCTCCTATAAGCAGCATATTGTGCAGAGAGAGACTTCGTTGGTTTGGCCATGTTGCCCGTATGAATAATTATAGATTGGCGAATAGGGTTATGAACAGTGTGCCTAAAGGCCTCAGAAAGAAGGGGAGACCTAGGATGCGGTGGGCAGACAATGTCAAACAAGACCTTGTTAGAATTGGTGTGCAGAGGCCAGATGCAGTAGATGTAGATCAGGATAGACTTGCTTGGAGAACTAAACTGCACGGTCTGGTTGGACCTCCGTAGCCCATGGCTGCTTGAGGATGATGATGATGATGATAAAAGTTCCAATAATTTGGAAAATATACACATCCTGTCTCTCCGCAATGTGTATTTGCTCCGCAAAATATCAATTGAAGACATATGGGTATGCTACATTATCATTATCATCATCCTCAAGCAGCCATGGGCTACGGAGGTCCAACCAGACCACGCAGTTTAATTCTCCAAGCAAGTCTGTCCTGAGCTACATCTGCTGCATCTGGCAACTGCACACCAATTCTAATAAGGTCCTCTTTGGCATTGTCTGTCCACCGCATCCTTGGTCTTCTTCTCTTTCTGAAGCCTTTAGGCACACTCTTCATAACCCTATTCGCCAATCTATAATTATCCATACGGGAAACATGGCCAAACCAACGGAGTCTCTCTCTGCACAATATGCTGCTTAAAGGAGGTTGCAAACTCCTTTGCCTAACCTCATCATTAGTTACAAAGTTGAACCACCTAATGCCCAAGATACTACGTAAGCATCCAGAATCAAAAGCATTAGTTTCCTGTTATCTTGTTTACAAAGTGTCCAAGTTTCACATAACTAACCCTAGAAAGAACCAAACTATTATACAGTCTAATTTTAGTCTTTAGGTGCATATGCCTATTTCTCCACACTCTCCATTGATTCTTAAAAGTCCCGGCAGCAATCCCTATCCATCTGTTAATCTAATGCCACACATCACCAGTATCAGTTACATAGCTCCCAAGATAATTAAACTGTGACACCTGTTCAAGATTGCAACCATTCAGATTAACTGAATCACAGCTTGCCTGACCAATTTTCACCACTTTAGTTTTCTCTCTATTTATAACCAACCCTACCTAGTACCAGTTTCATCAACAGCTCGAATGAAAGAATTCATCTCATCAACGTCATTTGCCAAAACGGCTAAATCATCAGCATAATCTAAATCAGAAATTTTCTTATCTCCAGCCGACTTATGGCCAAAATATTTCCCTTGAAGTGAATTTTGCATAACACAATCAATAACCAAACTAAAGAGAAAAGGAGACAAAATGCACCCTTGTCGAACACCAGAAGTAATGCTAAACCAATTGCTACAAACCTTACCAACTCTCACACACGACTCAGTATTATTATAGAGAGCTTTCATTATGTTAACTAACTTGTCAGGTATACCCATATGATCTCACAATCTACCACAAATTATGATGATCAACAGAGTTGAAAGCCTTTTTGAAATCAACAAAGCTAGCAACCAAAGGTTTCTGAAACTCTAAACATTTCTCAGGAATCTGCCTAAGTGAAAATATCTGATCCACACATCCCCTACCACTTCTGAATCCACATTGCTCATCACACAATTGACTGTCAACCAGATTCTTAATTCTATTAAGCATAATCATGCAAAGAACTTTCCCTGGAACAGAAAGTAGGCTGATACCCCTATAGTTATCACAAGAACTGCGATCACCATTTTTTAAAATAGGGATAACAATAACTCTGGTAAAATCCTTAGGAACCATGCCTTTATCATAAAAGATATTCAGAATTTCAGTCATCCAAGTGGTAACCAAAACATTCCCAGCTCTAAGCATTTCCGTAGTAATTTCATCTACCCCTGGGGATTTATGTAGTTTAAGTTTAGAAACAGTCAAAATAACTTCAGATTGTGTTATAGGGCCAACATTAAAGCCACCAATGCATCTATCATCATTGCAAACAATGGGAGTAGAACTAACTACATTGTTTAGAACATCACTGAAACGCTCAGCCCACCTAGCCATGACAGAATCCACACCTTCTATAACCTTACCTTCTTTATCCTTCAATCCTTGCATACCTGTCCGTTTTCTACCACACAAAACATTAGTTATCTGGTACAGCTCTCTGGTGTTGTGCTGTCTAACTGCTTCCTCGGCTTTGTCAGCCAAACAATCAAGCCAAAGATTCTTATCAGCAGCTAACTGATCCTTTACAAGTTTATTGTTCTCTGTAATGCTTTCTATTAGGACTAGTAGGGTATTGATTAAGGGCATTCCTACAGTTCTTTCTTTCTGAAATAAGCTCAAGTGCCTTATCACTCAAATAATTCTGCCTCCTCTCTTCATTTTTTCCTAAAAGAGTACTGTTAGTGTGCAAAAAATCCTGTTTAAAATGATCCCATTCTTCCTCAACTTCAGTAGTAAGCAAACCATGAAGCTTTGGCTATAACTGGATCTTTCAGAGCTTCAGTATTAAAAGTAATTTTTTTAACCCTAGCACAACACTTTTTAAGTTTAAGTTCCAACACACTTTTAACAAGGTAATGGTCAGATCCAATTTCAGCTCCCCTATATGCCCTGGTATTCCTAAGAGAACTAGCCCATTTGCTGTTAATTAATATGTAATCAATCATATTCTTATGCAGCCCATCAGGTGAAACCCATGTGTACTTATGTATGTCGTGGTGTTTGTAATAAGTGTTAGTTATTCTGAATCCATTGAGTTTAATTACCTGTAGGAGACGTTGCCCATTGCCATTGCAGCTACCAATACCAAAAGGGCCTATTACTCCAGCCCAAAGGTCAGAGTCAGTACCAACTTTGCATTTAAGTCACCAAGAACAAGGGTAATATCTCCTTTCTTGACAGAATTCAGAATATCGTGAAGTTGTTCATAAAACCTATCCTTCTCATCCTCATTGGCATACTCAGTGGGGGCATAACAGCAGATAACATTCAAGTCTTTAACGCTTGTCTGAAATATTGCTGTAAGAAACCTTTCATTAATGCACTCATATCCTAGAAGAGCATCACTAGCGTGTCTGCTGAGAAGCAGACCCACGCCTTGGTGATGCTTATTGTCGTTCCTCCCTGAAAAGAGAAATTTAAGATTTTTAAGAATCTTACTTTTATCTGTCCATCTGGTCTCTTGCAAGCCGAGAATATCTAAATTATAATGGTGGAATTCTTGTGTGAGGACATCAAGAGATAAAGCTCTGTGCAGAGTCCTCACATTCCAACTACCTATGGAGAGAAAATGGTTAGTGGGATGTTTAAAGAAACTATGTTTATTGAGAGAGGGAATGCCGACAATATCAAACAGCCTCCTAATCGCAGACATGGGGCAAAGACCTGTTCCCCCACTACTAAAGGCTGAAGCAATCTACACTGGAAGACTTCCTCCAATGTAGAATTTGACGATGCCAATAGAAGCAAAGAGTTCAGGTGCCTGCAATGACTATTGCTCAGGATTATCCACCAGCTGATAAAGATATCCTGTGAATCTATTCACTTGGGGCTGTCAACCCACAAACAAACAGAAAACACAGTGGAAGATTTTCCCTCCACAGAAGCCCACCAGTGCAGCAACATCAGGATCCATAATCAAGCTGAGAGCCATATATCTGTCCAGTCCAGTGGGTTTATACGGTTAGCACCAGGACCCTGTGTGGTTGACCACTCCTCAGCAGGGTAAAAAAAAAAAAGAAAAGTACCCATAGCTGTCCAGATCAGTAGGCCACACCAATCTGGCAGCCCTCCCCTTCTGTTCACTTCTACAAGAGAGTATCTCTTTTGAAAGGTACTAACAGTCTGCACCACGAGAAGGCGGGGTCGGACATTAGGTGCTAGGCCTGGCCGGTTCTATGCATCATCACAGGGGATTGGTGCATAGCTCTCCTTCCAGTGACTACCTAGCTACCATTTACAGACCAAAATTCTGAGTAAGGATTCTGGTAAAATCCTTACAAACCATTCCTTTATCATAAAAGATATTAAAAATTTCAGTCACCATGTGATAACTGAAACATTCCCAGCTCTAAGCATTTCCATAGTAATTTCATCTACCCTTGAGGATTTATATAATTTAAGTTTAGAAATAGTGAAAATAACTTCGGACTGTGTTATATGGCCAACATTAAAGCCACCAATGCATCTATCATCATTACAAACAAGGGAGTAAAACTGACCACATTGTTAGAACATCACTGAAATGTTCAGCCCACTTAGCCATGACAGAATCCTCACCTTCTATAACATTACCTTGCTTATCCTTCAATCCCTGTATATCTGTCCATTTTCTACTCACAAAACATTAACTATCTGGTATAGCTCTCTGCTGTTGTGGTGTCTTAACTGCTTCTTCAGTTTTGTCAGCCGAGCCATAGATTCTTATCAGCAGCTAACTGATCCTTTACATGTTTATTAAGCTCTCTGTAATGCTTTCTATTAGGACTAGTAGGGTATTGATTAAGAACATTCCTGCAATTCTTTCTTTCTGAAATAAGCTCAAGTGCCTTATCACTCAAATAATTCTGCCTCCTCTGCTCCTTTTTCCCTAAAAGAGTACTGTTAGTTTCCAGAAAAGCCTGTTTAAAATGCCTGTTAAAAGCCCATTTGCTGTTAATTAATATATAATCAATCATATTCTTATGCAGCCCATCAGGTGAGACTCGTGTACTTATGTATGTCGCGGTGTTTGTAATAAGTGTTAGTTATTCTGAAACCATTGAGTTTACTTACATGTAGATGTTGCCCATTGCCATTGCTGCTACCAATACCTGAAGGGCCTATCACCCCTTCCCAAAGGTCCGAGTCAGTACCAACTTTGGCATTGAAGTTACAATGAACAAGGGCAATATCTCCTTTCTTGACAGAATTCAGAATATCGTGAAGTTGTCCGTAAAACCTATCCTTCTCATCCTCATCCTCAGTGGGGGCATAACAGCACAGATAACACTGAAGTCTTTAACGCTTATCTGAAATTTAGCTGTAAGAAACCTTTTGTTAATGCACTCATATCCTAGAAGAGCATCACTAGCATGTCTGCTGAGAAGCAGACCCATGCCTTGGTGATGTATTATTATCGTTCCTCCCTGAAAAGAGAAATTTAAGATTATTTTTAAGAATCTTACCTTTATCTGTCCATCTGGTCTCTTGCAAGCCGAGAATATCTAACTTATGATGGTGGAATTCTTGTGAGGAGACATCAAGAGAAAAATCTCTGTGCAGAGTACTCACATTCCAACTACCTATGGAGAGAAAATGGTTAGTGGGATGTTTAAAGAAACTATGTTTATTGAGAGAGGGAATGCCAATGATATCAAACAGCCCCCTAATCGCAGATATGGGGCAAAGACCCGTTCCCCCACAACTAAAGGCTGAAGCCATCTACACTGGAAGGCTTCCCCCAATGTAGAATTTGACGATGCCAGTAGAAGCAAAGAGTTCAGGTGCCTGCGATGACCTCTGCTCAGGATTATCCACCAGCTGATAAACATATCCTGTGAATCTATTCACTTGGGGCTGTCAACCCACAAACAAACAGAAAATACAGTGTAATATTTTCCCTCCACAGAAGCCCTCCAGTGCAGCAAAATCAGGATCCATAATCAAGTTCAGAACCATATATCTGTCCAGTCCAGTGGGTTTATATGGTCAGCACCAGGACCCTGTGTAATTGACCACTCCTCAGCAGGGTAGAAAAAAAAAAAGCAGCCATAGTTGTCCAGATCAGTAGGCCAAACTAATCTGGCAGCCCTCCTCTTCCGTTCACTTCGACAAGAGAGTATCTCTTTCGAAAGGTACTAACGGTCTGCACCACAAGAAGGTGGGGTCGGACATTAGGTGCTATGCTGGCCGGTTCTATGCATCATCACAGGGGATTGGTGCATAGCTCTCCTTCCAGTGACCAAAGGATAATATATATATAAGATAGCTAATAAACAGAAATTGGGGGGGGGGGGGGGGTTAAAACATTATGAACGTTCAAGGAAAGCATTTGTAAGATGTACCTTATCAGTAGCATCTGTAACTTAGAGAAGATATCCATAAGGCAGATAAAATTGGCATAGTAACATCCACAAGATGTTTGTAACTTAACAGAAAATATCTATGTGATATTGTCATCTCAATAACATCTACAAAATGTCTCGTCCAGATCAGAATGTCTGTGAAATAGCCACAAAACATACATGGGATGTTTAGGATATTTATAGCTGTTTTCGGTACATCTACAACACCTAAGGAAGACATGCTGTGGATATATTTAGGATGTAAGGAGGTGAAAACTCGCAACCTCTTATATATGTCTATAAAATGTCACCTTCTAAAATCAGGATATTTTCTGAATATCCCAAACATTTTGAGGATATCTTCAGCGTCTCCATTAAAGGTAATGTGTTGTGTGGGTTGTTGCTGTGGATATTTCAACATTGCATTAGGCTATATGTTAATTTTTATTATTTATCATTTTTCCAGTAAAAACTTTGGTATCATTTTCTGAAAATGAATAAGGTCTTGGATACGGAAGCAAATTCATTTCTGTAGATTTCTGTAAATTTGCGATCTCTTAATTTGCTGATTTATCTATCTTTCTGAGTTTCTTCATCGGATGGCTGGCTTAAAAGTGGTTGCGGATATTATATTTCACATCCCATTAGGTTATATGTATTTCTTTTTAAAAATTATTTGTTCAATTTTTAGTAACTTTGATATTTTTACCATTTTCTGAAAATAAATATCTTAGAAATCAGTCCTCATGATGATCAATCAGTCATCAATTTTGGGGTTCCCCCCTCCCTGCTAAACTCACTCTGAACATTTCACTTACCCGTTCTTACCCCACTTTAGGGGGGAGGGGGGTTAGGAAAAGTAGATTTAAAAAAATTATGTGTTTTTATACTCATATTGAATGATTTTTAAAAGTGCCAACCCCCACAGTATCTTGGCTGTCACACAGGTGATATAAAGCTTTTTTTTTTGCTTTGGTGCACAAACCTTTCTGCACTTAACCAACATCACCAAACTTCAACACCCAGAAAAAATTCAAAATGTTTAGCAAAAAAAGCAGTCAAGAAAGTTTTTTCCCATTTCATAACCAGATTCAAAAATTCTGTGAATATGAGAAGTCCAAGTCACTTTGTATAACACTGGCCGTGTTTAAAATAGACAATACAGGAAAGTATCATTAAGAGAAATAAATATCACATTTCAGTTGAATATTATAGTAATCAGGAGGAAATTTCCTTTAGGTTATTATATAATTTAACTACTTTTATTCATCGGGTTTTCCAAAATTAAGCCTTAATTGTATAGTGCGATCTTTTTTTTCCCATCATATTGAAAAAAAAAGCTTATTAAAATCGGTATGCTTGCTTGTAAATTTGTTCATATTTATTTTCATAAAATTCGTAATTAATTCTGTTTAATTTGCTTTATAACATGACCTATATCTGTTTGACTGCTTATTTTTTCAAAAAAAAAAAAAAAAAATTCTATGTCTGGAATTTTCTCAAAGTATGGTACCAAGAAAAAAATTACAAAACGGGAAAGATATATACTAGAAACAAGAAAATCAATTTTTTTTGTTATTTAGAAATATATAGCCATTCTATTCATGTTCATTGCAATCATTTCTGTCAATTAGTTATTTTCAAATAAATCTTTATTTGTGTTACCAGATGCATTTTTTTTCCTATGCGACTCTAAAAAAAGTTCTATTAAAATAAAACTAATCGTCTTTATTGTTAAATATTTTATTTTCAGAAAATCCAACATTAAATGCTGATTAATTTGGCATATAACATGCCATAGTTCCTTTCAATAGTTATTCGGCAAAAAAAAGTTCTAAAGTTAGTATTTTTTTGCCTGATCAGAGTGAAAAAAATTGCTGGACCTCTGGATGTAAATCAATTTTTCAGGCTGGGCCCTAGAAAAGCTGATAAGCAGTTTGAACAAAGGGCTTTTTATTTTCTGAAACATCAAGTTGAAGAACAGATTAAAAAAATTAGCAATTTTTTGGAGCTCTGAAATGCTTTCTTTTAACATATATAAATAAAAAAGTTAGTTGAAACTTTAATATTTTAAAAAAATTTTATGGTACTAAAGACTTATTTTATGGTCCATGGCTGTATATGCAGGCTAGGTGAACCTGATTTTAAAGGTCATGGTATGATAAGGGTTAAACATGAATAAGTTAGGTATGGTAAGGGGAAAACACAAATGTGATAGATATACACACATATATATATCTCATATACACATATGAGAGATTTTTATATAATCTACATAACTGTCCTGAAGTCTTGTCAACCACTATGCGAAATTAGAGCAATTTCTCCCAAATAAGAATCACTTTGATATAAATGGGCAAGAACTTTTTGATGAGCTTAAATATTTTCATCATAGTTTACCTCATGACAAAGCATTCTTCAAAACAACCTCTTCTATTTATAAACAATAAATATTTAAGTGATAATTTTGTGAGTATTTGGGTGGTGCCACATACTCTTTTAACACTACTTTATTGCTTCTATGGAATGCAGTTTTTCAAAATTAGAATAAAATCTTTAAGTTACACACAATATGAAAGGCACTGGCAGTTTTATCAGTTGAAAATAATATTGCCCAAACACTAGATTTGAAAGAAATCATTAAAAACTTTTCAAAAATTAAAGAGCACAAAATAAATTTTATTCAATTTCTGTTATTTTCAATGTTTCATTTTAATGAAAATTTAAACCTACATTGTATCATTGTCATCATCCTCAAGCAGCCATGGGTACAGAGGTCCAACCAGACCTTGCAATTTAGTTCTCCAAGCATATCTGCCCTGAGCTACATCTGGGCAATGTACACGAATTCCAACTAGATCGTGTTTGACATTATTTGCCTACAGCATCCTAGGTCTACCCCTCTTCCTGAGGTCTTCTAGGCACTGTTTATAACCCTATTCGCACATCTATAATTAATCATATGGGCAACATGGCTAAACCAATAGAGTCTCTCTCTGCACAATATGTTGCCGACTTCTTTGCTTAACTTCATCATTACTTATAAAGCTGAACCACCTAACGCCCAAGATACTGCGTAAGCATCTAGTTTCCTGTTATCATTTTTACAAAGCGTCCAACTTTTACTACCATAACTAACCCTAGAGAGAAGCAAACTATTATACAGTCTAATTTTAGTCTTTAGGTGTATACGCCTATTTCTCCACACTCTCTATAGTTTTTTAAAAGTCCTAACAGCAATCCCTATTGGTCTGTTAATCTCATGCCACACATAACCAGTATCTATTACATAGCTCCCAAGATAATTAAACTGTGACACCTGCTCAAGACTGCAACCATTCAGATTAACTGAATCACAGCTTTCCTGACCAATTTTTATCACTTTAGTTTTCTCTCGGTTTATAACCAAACCTACTCTACTACCAGTCTCATCAACAGTTCGAATAAAAGGGTTCATCTCATCAAAATCATTTGCCAAAAGATCTAAATCATCAGCATAATCTAAATCAAATTTTCAGATCTCCAGACCATTTAAGGCCAAAATCTTTCCCTTGCAGTGAATTTCACATGACACAATCAATAACCAAAGAGAAAGCAAGACAAAATGCACCATTATAAAACACTAGAAGCAATGTTAAACCAACTGGTACAAGCCTTACCAATTCACCCAAATGACTCATTACGTTAACTAACTTGTCTAGTATGCCATATGATCTCATGTTCAACCACAAATCATGACGATCAACAGCTAAAAGCCTTTTTGAAATCACCAAAAGTTTCTGAATAAACATTTCTCAAGAATCTGACAAAATGAAAAAAAAAAAACTGATCTACCTCCCCTACCACTTCTGAATCCACACTGCTCATCATGCAATTGCCCATCAACCAGATTCCTAATTCTGTTAAGTATAATCATGCAAAAAAACAAACCTGGAACAGAAAGTAGGTTGATACATCCCTATAGTTATCACAAGAACTAGATCACTTTTTTTTAAAAATAGGGATAATATTGGCTCTGGTACAATATTTATGGAAATGCCTTTATTGTAAAAGATATTCAAAATTTCAGTCATCCATGTCATAACTGAAATATTCTGTGATGTTCCACCATTCACTTTTCCTTAACCAGTTTTACTTTATTTACGTTATATATATATCATTTTGGGTTTATTCCATTTTTTTGGACTGATCGCAATTCTCTTTTCCGAGGAGTTGTGCATGACAACTCCGACCTTTTGATTTTTAATTACTAAAGCGCATGTGTAGGACACGACCCCTCTTGCATCATAGCTAGCGCGATTGTCATATTATGCAAATGCCTTTTCCAGCATGCAGTAGACACGTACCGGACTTGCATGCATAACTAAGTGACGTTAGGTCACAGAGTAAAGAGAGAGTGTTTGTGAGTAGAGTGGTGGCATTGGGCCACGGAGAGTGCTGTTAGTGGAAGTTGAGATGATGTTACTTTAGATAGTAGGAGTTGTTAGTACTCCAACTTTTGTATTGAATTGGGTGAGTCTGAATTTTTTGGAAATAAACTTTGTTTTAGAAACTTTTGAATTTTTGCTATTTTCTCTTGAGCAATCTAAATTGATTTTTTTTATTAGATTTAAACTTTAATTAAACTTGACAATCCTTTCTGAATTCTTACTCGATAAGTAACGTTAAACAAATACATAATGAACCCTATTTCAACTTTATTTGGCAAGTTATTATTGCCTGGTGCCAGATACAGCTATCCGGAATTTGAATAAATTTAGATCAGACAAAAGGTCCAACTTTAAAAGTTAATAATCTTTGAAGCATTGCAATTCTCAGTTGTGATTTTTATTTTTAAATCATTTATTTATTCAAACTAATGAAATAAATCATTTCTATTTACAAATGCCCCATAAAGCTAACAACTTTTCTCCAGAATTTTCAAAAGCAATTTCATCTACCCCTGTGGATTTATATAGTTTAAGTTTAAAAATAGTCAAAATAACTTCAGACTGTGATATAGGGTCAACATTAAAGCCAATAATGCATCTATCATTATTACAATAGGAGTAGAACTAATTGTATTGTTTAGATCATCCTACCTACCCAGGACAGAATTCTCATCTTCAATAACTTTACCTTGTTTATCTTTCAATCCCTGTATACCTGTCCATTTTTGACCACAAAAACATTTTGTGCTCTTTAACACAATTGTTATTCCCCCACTGAGGATGAAAAAGATAGGTTTTTACGGGCAACTTCAGGATATTTTGAATTCTGTCAAGAAAGGAGATATTACCCTTGTTCTAGGTGACTCAATGCCAAAGTTGGTACTGACTCGGACCATGGACTACTGTTGTGCCGTTTAACTGCTTACTCGGTTTTGTCAGCCAAGCAAAAGATTCTTATCTGCTTCTAACTGACCTTTACACATTTTATTAAGCTCTTGGTAATGCTTTCTATTAGGACTAGTAGGGTATTGATTAAGGACATTCCAGCAATTCTTTCTTTCCAAAATAAGCCCAAGTGCTTTATCACTGAAAGAATTTCTTCTCATCTGTTCCCTTTTGAATTAGTTTACTTTCTGTTCAAGTAAGATCTTTGCATAATTAAGAATTTGGTTGATGAACAATTATGTGATGAACAGAGTGGATTCAAAAGTAGTAGGGGATGTATTGATCAAATATTTTCACTTAGGCAGATTGGACCTCTGTAGCCAATGCAGGCTGCCTGCCCGTCTGTTCCCTTTTACATAAAAGAGTATTGTTTCAAAAAAAAAAAGCCTGTTTAAAAATGGTCCCATTCTTCAACTTTAGTAGTAATCAAATCATGACTGTCATAATGACTTAGTAACCTATCATGGTAAGCTTTAGCTATAACTGGGTCTTTCAGAGCTTCATAAATAAAGGTAATTTTTTAACCCTAGAACAAAACTTTTTAAGTTTACGTTGCAAGACACTTTTATCAAGGTAATGGTCAGATCCAATTTCAGCTCCCTTATCTGACCTGGCATTCCTTACAGAACTAGCCCATTTGCTGTTAATTAATATACAATCGTATTCTTATGCAGCCCATATGGTGAAACCCATGTGTACTTACGTATGTCGCTGTGTTTGTAAGAGGTGTTAGTTATTCTCAAACCATTAAGTTTACTTATCTGTAGGAGACATTAGCCATTGCCATTGCAGCTACCAATACCAAAAGGGCCTATCACCCCTCCCCAAAGGTCAGAGTCAGTACCAACTTTTGCATTGAAGTCACCTGTTATCTCCTTTCTTGACATAATTCAAAATAACCTGAAGTTGTCCATAAAACCTATCCTTCTCATCCTCATTGGCTCCAACAGTGGGGGAGCATAACAACAGATAACATTCAAGTCTTTAATGCTTGTCTGAAACTTAGATGTGAAAACTTTTCATTAATGCACCCATATCCTAAAAGAGCATCACTAGTGTGTCTGCTGAGAAGAAAACCTATGCCATGGATATGCTTCTTGTCTTCCCTCCCTGAAAAGAAAAATTTAAGATTATAATAAATATTGAGATAAACATGACAGTTCAACATCCAGTAATAAATAGGCACTTTGACGTCAATTTCTCAGCAGTCCAGAGCACCTGACATGTTATCAGGAAGTTGTGGGTTCGTATCCCACCCGGCTCAGACAATTTTTCCTCTAAAATTGAAATCGACATCAAAGAACCTATTTATTACTGGATGTTGAACCGTCGAGTTTATCTGAGTTTATCTCAATATTTATTATCATTAGCATACTTGTAAGACATGCTTTCCATCTATTGGCAAATAAAAAGCCGTTACGGCTAAATATTGCCTAAAATAATGCCTATATGTGACATAAAGGGAATGTTCGTAGCGTTAATTAGAGATCTCGATCGGCGGCCGGTAACTCAGTGGTCCAGAGCACCTGACATGTTATCAGGAGGTCGACAGTTCGTATCCCACCCAGCTCAGACAATTTTTCCTCTAAAATTGAAATCGACGTCAAAGTGCCTATTTATTACTGGATTTTGAACCGTCAAGTTTACTGAGTTTATCTCAATATTTATTATCATTAGCATACTTGTAAGACATGCTTTCCATCTATTGGCAAATAAAAAGCCGTTACGGCTAAATATTGCCTAAAATAATGCCTATATGTGACATAAAGGGAATGTTCGTAGCGTTAATTAGATAGAGATCTCGATCGGCGGCCGGTAGCTCAGTGGTCCAGAGCACCTGACATGTTATCAGGAGGTCGACAGTTCGTATCCCACCCAGCTCAGACAATTTTTCCTCTAAAATTGAAATCGATGTCAAAGTGCCTATTTATTACTGGATTTTGAACCGAAGTTTACTAAGTTTATCTCAATATTTATTATCATTAGCATACTTGTAAGACATGCTTTCCATCTATTGGCAAATAAAAAGCCGTTACGGCTAAATATTGCCTAAAATAATGCCTATATGTGACATAAAGGGAATGTTCGTAGCGTTAATTAGAGATCTCGATCGGCGGCCGGTAACTCAGTGGTCCAGAGCACCTGACATGTTATCAGGAGGTCGACAGTTCGTATCCCACCCAGCTCAGACAATTTTTCCTCTAAAATTGAAATCGACGTCAAAGTGCCTATTTATTACTGGATTTTGAACCGTCAAGTTTACTGAGTTTATCTCAATATTTATTATCATTAGCATACTTGTAAGACATGCTTTCCATCTATTGCCAAATAAAAAGCCGCTAGGGCTAAAAATTGCCTAAAACAACGCCTATATGTGACATAAAGGGAATGTTCATAGCGTTAATTAGAGGAAATCTTGATCAGTGGCCTTTCTTCTTCTTATACATCCTTCTTTCTAAGCTGGACCTATTTGTAAAGGGGGCCTCGGCCCCCTTATCATCAGGTCCATACGCATAAAGGGCAGTGGGTGCGGATGAAAACAGCAAAGACTGGCCAGCACAGTGAAGGCTGGCAATCGTACATATTGGCAATTGGGCTTTAGGCCGCAGGCCGCCCAGTGGTGGCGAGGCAGATGTTGAAGGGTGATGGAGAATAAATACCAGTTGCATGTCATGTGAAGGGGGGAGGGGGAAGGGGGGGAGAGAGATAGAGGAAGAAGTAGTGTATATATT
The DNA here is from genome assembly GCA_038380435.1 of Ryuthela nishihirai. NCBI lineage: Eukaryota > Metazoa > Arthropoda > Arachnida > Araneae > Heptathelidae > Ryuthela > Ryuthela nishihirai. The sequence continues at coordinate 32,698,442 of JAWZYU010000022.1, forward strand.
TTTTTATAATTTTCCGAGTGGCGAATGTTATGTTATTTTATGAAGTTGTGGCCATGGTTGGTTGCCAGTATGGTAGATTGAGTCAATCAAAGGGGGATGAAATATTGGTGGGGGAGCAGAGACGGTGGGATAGGTAAAACTCCTGTGTCAGGAAGATGGAGAAGGAAATATTTATGGATGCTTATCTAACACCAGAGGTTTTAGCTCAGCGGTCCAGAACACCTGACATATCAGGAGGTCATGGGTTCATATCCCACCTGACTCAGACAATTTTTCCTCTCAAACTGAAATCGAAGTCAAAGTGCCTATTTATTACTGGATGTTGAACCATTGAGTTTATCTCAATATTTATTATCATGAGCATACTTGTAAGACATGCTTTCCATCTATTGGCAAATAAAAAGCCGCTAGGGCTAAAAATTGCCTAAAATAATGCCTATATGTGACATAAAGGGAATGTTCATAACGTTAATTAGAGATCTTGATCGGCGGCCGGTAGCTCAGTGGTCCAGAGCACCTGACATGTTATCAGGAGGTCGACAGTTCGTATCCCACCCAGCTCAGACAATTTTTCCTCTAAAATTGAAATCGACGTCAAAGTGCCTATTTATTACTGGATTTTGAACCGTCAAGTTTACTGAGTTTATCTCAATATTTATTATCATTAGCATACTTGTAAGACATGCTTTCCATCTATTGGCAAATAAAAAGCCACTAGGGTTAAAAATTGCCTAAAATAACGCCTATATGTGACATAAAGGGAATGTTCATAGCGTTAATTAGAGGAGATCTTGATCGGCGGCCGGTAGCTCAGCAGTCCAGAGCACCTGACATGTTATCAGGAGGTTGTGGGTTCATATCCCACCTGGCTCAGACAATTTTTCCTTTAAAATTGAAATCGACATCAAGGTGCCTATTTATTACTGAATTTAAGATTATTTTTAAGAATCTCACCTTATCTGTCCATCTGGTCTCTTGCAAGCCAAGAATATCTAAGTTATAACAATGGAATTCTTGTGTTGAGGACACAAGAGAATAATCTCTGTGCAGAGTCCTCACATTCCAACTACCTATTGGTAGTTGGAATGTGCCTACCAGTTGGTGTACATGGTCAACACCAGGACACTGTGTAGTTGACCACTCCTTAGCAGGGTATAGTATATTGCAGTGGTTCTCATCCTTTTATGCTTCACGTACCCCCTGGAAATGTGTATGTAACTGGCGTATACCCCCTTATATTGATAGATAAAACTATAGGTATAGTATAACAAACAATGGGAATAAAATAAAACATATATATACACTTTAAATTTTGTATACATAAATTACATATATTGATAAACACAAAAAATGACAAATAATTTAACAAATCTTATAAAACTATAAACATTTTACTGGGTAATCAGTGAAATGGTTGCACTTGTTTACGCTTGCACAGTTCATAAATGGTTGGGATTATCTAGCTAAGGTAGAGTCGCAAGTCATCTTCAACATCCAGCCTGTTTCTATACTTTTTGAAGCAGTTAAAGATGAAAAACCAGTTTCACATAAATAAGTTGTTGTGAAAGGTAACAAATATTTGACTGCAATTCTTGACAAAGTCAGATATTCCTTCTCCACTCCAATCCAAAAACTAATCAATGGCTTTTTGGAATGAATGCTTTTTAAACTATGTCACAAGATATCTCAATCAACTTTTCTTTATTGGACAATGAAAGATCTAGTGACTTTTGAGCTCTCACGGCATACCCCTAAAAATGTTATAACATACCCTACGTTGAGAACCCCTAGTATATTGTATAATGCACTAAAATTTATTGAAGAGGCTAATTTTTTTATATAAGGACACCAATTTTCTGAAAGTCAGCCTTAAATATATCTATTGATTGATTATTAATCATTGGATAATGTATATGTATTGTTTATTATTAGAGATTAATTTGAATTACATTAATATCAAAAAATAAGTGTGCCACACATTTTATGCATGGAAAATATGTAACTGATTTAGACTTTTTGTTATAAGTGGGAGTAGTGTAGTAAATGAGAGTTCTAGGCCAATGTTAAAGTATAGGGAATCCCATGTTAACCTATGGGGCACTTTTAGGGAGATGAGTGTTCACTTGGTTTTGGGGAAGACACTCTGCATGAAAGACAGAACAAGAGGGGGTTTTGTTCAGAAAATGTTGCAGTTATCAACACTTCACTGAATTATTGGGCTGTTGGGGTGTAAAATCCAGTAAAATAGGAGAAATCAAAAAAAGCAAGACAGTTTGAAAAATGAGTTTAAAAATTTCAGTGAAGTGTTGATAACTGCAACATTTTCCCAACAAAACCCCCTTGTGTCCTGTCACGCAGAGCGTCTTCCCAAAAACCAGGTCAATGATCATCTCCCTAAAAGTGTCCCATAGGTTAACATGGGATTCCCTATACTTTAACATTGGCCCCGAACTCTCATTTACTACACTACTGATGGGGAAATTTAATTCATAATTAGTTCATGGGACTATAAAGTAACCATCACTAAACTCAGATTGTTTAAATGAGAAGGCCTAATTTGGTTTCACTCATAAACCAATCAAAGCTCACAGGGAACAGAAACTTTTCGATTTTTTTGGAAATTTTAATGCTAATAATTAGTAAACAACAATAAATGTTTTGATGCAATGATTAATAATTATATTACATAAATTCTGCAAAATACAGAAATTTATAAGTTTTCATAAGTAGTCTGAATTTTTATGAATTTTCATTCTTGCAATCATAATTTTCATCACACAAAGTCGGCAGCTCTGCACATGCATTACTAAAAATCAATTGGTGCCTCTTGATTTCTAGACTGTCACTCTGACCCCTATCTGACCTAGAACACAACACTGGATCTTAAATTTCTTAATGTTTCTGAGATCTACAGTCTGAAATAATAAAAAATAATAGTTTAGGTAGCACTGGTTCTATAAAGCCATCCTATGGCCGACCTAGAACACAACACTGGATCTTAAATTTCTTAATGTTTCTGAGATCTACAGTCTGAAATAATAAAAAATAATAGTTTAGGTAGCACTGGTTCTATAAAGCCATCCTATGGCCGAGTGGTTAGCACGCTTGGCTGCTGATCTAAGAGACCGGGTAAGGCATGGATGTTTGTGTCGTTTTTCTGCTGAGGTCCTGCCATCCTCTCAGGCCTTCTACTTTGGCATATAAACTGATAGGTTCTTGTCAGACCTGTGTGGCAAGCAGTTGCTTGAGAGGGTTCTATAAAATTTGACCTGAAAAATACCTGCTGATCCCAAATTTCACATTTCTAAGATCTACAACCCTAAATAACTCTAGGCAGCATTTTCTAGCTACCTAGCACCAATAGATCTAAATTTGACCTCTGACCTCGAAGGACCTTCTGGATTTAAAATTTTGTAAACTTTCTGAGATCTACAACTTGAAACACCCTCAAACACCAATTTTCATATTCCTATCACTTATAGATTGACTTTCTGAATTTTCCTGAGATCTACGATGCCTTGTTTATTATTGTTGTTTACACCTACCTTAGGTGCAAATTTTCAGATCTCTACAATTTTTTGCATCATAGTTAGAATTAGTGTGATGTCCCGTCACCCAATTAATTAATTACTCACAGTCATCTATATACAGTTAACAGATGAGAACAAATATGAAAACAACAATGTAAAATCTCTAATATGGTGTTGGACCACTATATGAGTTCAATACAGCTTGCATACACCATGGCAATGAGTCTACCAGTGTCTGAAACTCAGCAGGAGGAGTACACCATTGGTCCACAAGAAACGTGAGCAATTCCTGCTTATTCAATGGAGGTGGAAAATGATAGCTGAGACGTTGTTATACAAGTTTCCATAGATTTTTCCTGTGGATTGATATCTGGTGACTGCAGTGGACATGGTATGTGAAAAAGTTCTGCCTCATGTTCCTCATACCACTGGGTGACCACACATGCTCTGCAGATGGGGATATTGTCATCCTGAAAGACAGCTCTCTTCATGAAAGAAATGCTGTACCACTGGATGAAGATGATCACTCAGGGCTGTCAAATAGCGATTGACAATAATCTTGCCTTCTAATGGTATGATTGCACCCAAACCATGTCAAGAGAAAGCACCCCCACACCATTACAGAACAGTTCATAACTCGTTCCTTAGGCCTTCCAAGACCTGACAAACAGTAAACTAAAGGAATACACTTAGTTCATATAAATATGCAATTCAGAAATCAAAATAATACTTTATGCTTTTTAGAATAATTCACACTAACTCAAGGTAATAATTACTCATCTAATGGAACTTAAAATGTCTTAAAAGCTAACTATCTTTACTGAAATATGAGTACTATTTGTAATTCAAATAACTGATTCAGGAGGTGAGACACTAATTCATATTTTTTCATATGCTCAGCCAAAAAAATTAACTTCAGAACTTTTTTTTGTCAAATAACTGATGAAAGGAATTATGGGATGTTATATGCCAATTAATTTGGCATTATGATTAATTTAGCATTGCTGATTAATTCAGCATTAAATCTGGATTTTCTGAAAATAAAATATTTAACAAAAAAGATGACTAGTTGTATTTTAATAGGGCCTTTTTAGTCATGTAGTAAAAGAAATGCTTTAATGAGTATTTAACCACCATTAAGCTGTTTTGTAACAGGATGAAGATGAGTGTAGAGGAAAAACTGTGTTTAGCCAGGTGGAATCTGGACCCACAACCTCCTGATGACATCCCACTCAGCTCAAAACAATTTTTCCTCTACACCCATCTTCATCCTGTTACTTCAAACAGTTTAATAGTGATTAAATACTCAGCAAATCAATGATGAGCTGTGAATTCATTTGTCTAAAAAAATGCACCTGGCAATGCAAATAAAAGTTTATTTTAAAAACACTAATAGAGAGAAATAATTATTATGCATGGGGGAGACCTAGATGCAGTGGGCAAACAATGTCAAACAGAACCTTGTTAAAATTGGTGTGCAGTGGCCGGATGCAGCAGATGTAGCTCAGGACAGATATGCTTGGAGAATTAAACTGCATGGTCTGGTTGGATCTCCATAGCCCATGGCTGCTTGAGGATGATGATGATGATGATGAATAAAAAGGCTATTTGTTCCTGAATAACAGAAAAATAAAGTTTCACTTGAAACAAGAAAATTACTCTCTTTTTGCAATTTTTTTCTTGGTACCATACTTTTAAAAAAAAGTCCAGGCTTATTGATGAGTCAAACAAGTTAACTTTAGAATATTTTTAACAAATAACTAATCAACGGAAATAGGTCATGTCATATACCAAATTAAACAGAATTTAATTCTGAACTTTATTAAAATAAAAAATTAGAACAGATGTAGAAACATATTAATTTTAATGACTTTTTAGTGATACTGTGAAAAAATAGTACCAACTTAATAATTACTTTCAAAATCTTCCATTTTTAAAAACAGCAGTTTTTTTTGTTAGTTTTTCAGGAGATTTTTGAAACTTTAAGGAAAAATCTGGTCGATAATAGTTCAAATCAAACTTGTGAACTTAAAATCAGGAGATTGCTTCAGCACAGAGTAGCATTAACAAACAAATCGGCAACGCAATATATATCGCTTTAAAAATGGAAATCAGATGGCATTAACAAAATACTTATGCCAGTTTAATAAAATATGCAACAAATGGAAGAAGAAAATATTATTTTCCAATAACCTTTTTTTGTAAGTTATAAGGACTGCCATTGATCACTCTGAATTATACTCCCCCCCCCCCCCCCCCCCCCCCCCACCATTCTATGATAAGACTTGTCCTATCAAATCATAAATGGTAGCTAGGCGTAAACTGGAAGGAGAGCTGTGTACCAATCCCTAGTGATGATGCACAGAACCGGCTAGGTTTAGCACCTAATGTCCGACCCCGCCTTCTCGTGGTGCAGGCCGTTAGTAACTTTCAAAAGAGATATTCTCTTTTGGAAGGGAACGGAAGGGGAGGGCTGCCAGTTCAGTATGGCCTACTGATCTGGTCATCTATGGCTACTATTTTCTTTTTTTTCAACCCTGCTGAGGAGTGGTCAACTTCACAGGGTCCTGGTGCTGACCATTTATACCTACTAGACTGGACTTGTTTATGGATTTGAGCTTGATTATGGATCCTGGACTTGCTGCACTGGTGGGCCTCTGTTGAGGGAGAGTCTACCGCTGTGTTTTCTGTTTGCTTCTGGGTTGCCAGCTCTAAGTGAACAGAGGCATGGGATACTTTATATCAGCTGGTGGATAATCCTAATCAGAGGCCATCGCAGGTACCTGAACCTTACTTAGCTAGTTGGGCATCATCAAGCCTAAACTGGAGTAATGTGTCTCAGGCAGGCCATATGGCTCTTGAAAAAGTCCACTTGAAAAGGTGGTGCCTGAAGTTCCTACCAGCATCGGTGACTTCAGCCTTTAGCGGAGGAGGAACGGGTCTTTGCCCCATGCCTGCGATCAGGGGGCTGTTTGATATTGTTGGCCCTACCAATCTCAATAAACCTAATTTCTTTAAATATCCTACTAATCATTTTCTCTCTGCAGGAACGTGGAACATGAGGATATTATATAGAGATTATTCTCTTGATGTCCTCATGCAGGAATTCCAGCGCTATAACCTAGATATTCTAGGCTTGCAAGAGACCAGATGGACAGGTAAAGGCAAGATACTTAAAAATAACTTTAAATTTCTCTTTACAGGGAGGGAGGGATAGAAAGCATCACCAAGGCGTGGGTCTGCTGCTCAGCAGACATGCTAGTGATGCTCTTCTAGGATATGAGTGCATTAATGAAAGGTTTCTTACAGCAAAATTTCAGACAAGCATTAAAGACTTGAATGTTATCTGCTGTTATGCCCCCACTGAGGATGTCGATGAGGATGAGAAGGATAGGTTTTATGAACAACTTCAGGATATTTTGAATTCTGTCAAGAAAGGAGATATTACCCTTGTTCTTGGTGACTTCAATGCCAAAGTTGGTACTGACTCTGATCTTTGGGGAGGGGTGATAGGCCCTTTTGGTATTGGTAGCTGCAATGGGCAACGTCTCCTACAGGTAAGTAAACTCAATGGTTTCAGAATAACTAACACATATTACAAACGCCGCGACATACATAAATACACATGGGTTTCACCTGATGGGCTGCATAGGAATATGATTGATTATATATTAATTAACAGCAAATGGGCTAGTTCTGTTAGAAATACCAGGGCATATAGGGGAGCTGAAATTGGATCTGACCATTACCTTGTTAAAAGTGTCTTGCAACTTAAACTTAAAAAGTGTTGTGCTAGGGTTAAAAAATTTACCTTTAATACTGAAGCTCTGAAAGACCCAGTTATAGCTAAAGCTTACCATGATAGGTTACTTAGTCATTATGACAGTCATGGTTTGCTTAATACTGAAGTTGAGGAAGAATGGGGCCATTTTAAACAGGCTTTCTTGGAAACTAACACTACTCTTTTAGGAAAAAAGGAGCAGAGGAGACAGAATATTTAAGTGATAAGGCAATTGAGCTTATTTCAGAAAGAAGGAACTGCAGGAATGTCCTTAATCAGTACCCTACTAGTCCTAATAGAAAAGATTACAGAGAGCTTAATAAACGTGTAAAGGATCAGTTAGCTACTGATAAAAATCTTTGGCTTGATAGCTTGGCTGACAAAGCTGAGGAAGCAGTAAGGCAGCACAACAGCAGAGAGTTGTACCAGATAGTTAATGTTTTATGTGGTAGAAAACGGACAGGCATACAGGGATTGAAGGATAAACAAGGTAAGATTACAGAAGGGGAGGATTCTGTCATGGCAAGGTGGGCTGAGCATTTCAGTGATGTTCTAAACAATGTGGTTAGTTCTACTCCCATTGTTTGTAATGATGATAGATGCATTGGCAGCTTTAATGTTGGCCCTATAACACAATCTGAAGTTATTTTGGCTATTTCTAAACTTAAACTTCATAAATCCCCAGGTGTAGATGAAATTACTACAGAAATGCTCAGAGCTGGGAATGTTTCAGTTACCACTTGGATGACTGAAATTTTGAATAACTTTTATGATAAAGGCATGGTTCCTAAAGATTTTACCAGAGCTATTATTATCCCTATTTTCAAAAATGGTGATCGCAGTTCTTGTGATAACTATAGGGGTATCAGCCTACTCTCTGTTCCTGGTAAAGTTCTTTCCATGATTGTGCTTAATAGAATTAAGAATCTGGTTGACAGTCAATTGCGTGATGAGCAATACGGATTCAGAAGTGGTAGGGGATGTGTGGATCAGATATTTTCACTTAGGCAGATTCTTGAGAAATGTTTAGAGTTTCAGAAACCTTTGGTTGCTAGCTTTGTTGATTTCAAAAAGGCTTTCGACTCTGTTGATCGTCATAATTTGTGGTTGATTGTGAAATCATATGGTATACCTGACAAGTTAGTTAACATAATGAAGGCTCTCTATAATAACACTGAGTCATGTGCGAGAGTTGGTAAGTCTTGTAGCAATTGGTTTAGCATTACGTCTGGTGTTCGACAAGGGTGTATTTTGTCTCCTTTTCTCTTTAGTTTGGCTGTTGATGAACTATGTTATGCGAAATTCACTTCAAGGGAAAGATTTTGGCCTTAAATGGGCTGGAGATACGAAAATTTCTGATTTAGATTATGCTGATGATTTAGCCCTTTTGGCAAATGATGTTGATGAGATGAACTCTTTCATCCGAGCTGTTGATGAGACTGGTAGTAGAGTAGGTTTGGTTATAAACAGAGAGAAAACTAAAGTGATGAAAATTGGTCAGGCAGGTTGTGATTCAGTTAATCTGAATGGTTGCAGTCTTGAGCAGGTGTCACAGTTTAATTACCTTGGGAGCTATGTAACTGATACTGGTGATGTGCGGCATGAGATTAACAGATGAATAGGTATTGCTGACGGGACTTTTAAGAATCTATGGAGATTGTGGAGAAATAGGCGTATACACCTAAAGACTAAAATTAGACTGTATAATAGTTTGGTTCTTTCTAGGGTTAGTTATGGTAGTGAAACTTGGATGCTGTGTAAACAAGATAACAGGAAACTAGATGCTTTTGATTCTAGATGCTTACGCAGTATCTTGGGTATTAGGTGGTTTAACTTTGTAACTAATGTTGAGGTTAGGCAAAGGAGTCTGCAACCTCCTTTAAGCAGCATATTGTGCAGAGAGAGACTCCGCTGGTTTGGCCATGTTGCCCATATGGATAATTATAGATTGGCGAATAGGGTTATGAACAGTGTGCCTAGAGGCCTCAGAAGGAGGGGGAGACCTAGGATGTGGTGGGCAGACAATGTCAAACAGGACCTTGTTAGAATTGGTGTGCAGTGGCCAGATGCAGCAGATGTAGCTCAGGACAGATATGCTTGGAGAATTAAACTGCGTGTTCTGGTTGGACCTCCGTAGCCCATGGCTGCTTGAGGATGATGATGATGATGATCAAATCATGTAATAAAAAAATTTACTTATTTTTTTTACTATTGTGAAGTGATTTAATACCCAAGGGCATTCGAATCAGTTACTTAGATCAGCAGAACTTCCATTCTCAAGGAATTTTACTAGAAGCATCTCTCAAGTCGTCACCCTCCTCATTATAGCTGTTACCTCTCAAAGAGCTTCAATGGTCAGTTCTCAGGGTGAGCTAAATTTGCTAGGGTGTGGTGCTTGATGATTATTAATGAATGGTTTAATTCATTCAGAAGAATAAAATTTGCAATAGGGTGAAAATGCGGTAAACAGAGATGTTTATTACACTCCATGTACATTGTCATTTCCAATATGTGACCACTTAAACACTTGGAAAAAGAACTCTGTAGACCAAGGGTTCCCAAACTTTGGGGCATGAAGACACACAAGGGGTGTGTGGAGATGTGAAATTTTTTGTGTTTATTTTTAATCATGAATTGAAATTGTTGTTTAACAGGGAAGCTGCTGATGGTAAAAGACAGGCAGGGAGGGGAGAGGGTTTTTCAAAAATCAAGACAAGGTGTTAGTTCTGTTTTGCACACAGCAGCCATCCTTCAGCGACAATAACCACTGCTACACAGTCCGACACTCAGAGGATAACATCGGAAGTGTGTTTGGGGAATGTGAGTCCATGCAGTTTTGATACATAGCCAAAGCTCATCTGTTGTAGCAGCTGCTGGTGTCTGGTGTGCTAGTCATCGTGAGATCATGGACATGTTCAACTGGGGACAGATCCAGTGAACGCAAGGGCCAAGGCAGAAGTGTCACATGGTGGCTATCCAGGAATTGTTGGATGATGCATGCCATGTCTGGTTGGGCATTGTCCTGTTGGTAAATGGCACCAGAGAGCCCCTGAAGATAAGGTACAATCACAGGCTCCAACACCTCAGTGATGTAATGCTGGCTGTTCAAAGAACCGGTAATGTGTAAGAGGTGCATGCATGAGTGGAGTTCAATGGCACCTCATATCATAACACCAGGGGCCGGACCTGTATGGTGCTGCATCATGCATGTCTCACTGAGGCTGTCACCGCGGTACCGCCAGATATAGATTCGTCCATCATGGTGCTGCATACTGAAGCGGGATTAGTCTGAAAAGACGATGTGATGCCATTCGCACATCCATGCACGACGTTCTTGGCACCATTGCAGTCGCATACATCTGTGTTGTAGAGTCAATGGTAGCTGAAGCAATGGACGCCTAGCAAAGATGCCCCGATGCTGCAAATGTCACAACGTCGAACTGTATGTGCAGACACTGGTTGATGTGCAACACACCCTAACTGTTGAGCCAAGATGTTTGATGTGCCTGTACTATCATTCAAAGCCATGTGCACAAGTTGACTGTCCTATAGTTCGTTTGTGTGACAGGGCCATTGAGATCTCTCACGTTGGCGAGTTCATTCCTCCTCCACCCACTGACACCATATTCTCATCACTGTGGCAGCATTCCGCCCAATATGAGCACTGATGTCTCGGTACAATAATCTGCCTTCCCGTAATCCCATAATTCTCCCTTGATTAAAGTCAGAAACCTGGTCGTATGGATGCCATGTTCTTCAACAGGGCATACTTGATTCTTTAGTGTGCAAGAACTGCAATCAAACACAAGTTTAGTGCTTTACACCGGCTCTTTGTAATCTCCTCTTATACCACTTCCAGGGAGCATTACTGTCACATATGATGTGCGTATGTGCTGTGCTTTGAATCATTTACATGTTCTCCCATGGGTTACCCATCTTGCATATTTCAGGAAAATCTGACGAGTTCTTCCTGGTGTTTCACTTTTAATGACCAGCAGTGTAGATCTGCAGATAATTAACAAGAGAATCATAAGAACAAAAGCTGAATAAAGCTAAACAAAAAGTTCAAGTTCCCCTGTTTCATTATAGTTATTTTCTGTAAAATGCATTGTACTTTAGCAAGAGTTTATTTAGGTAGCTCACTATGTACAAAATTAATTAGCTGCAAATTTCTTGGTTAAATCTTTCACTGCTACATTTCACATAGTCATTATCAGGTTGCTTCTAAACTGCTTAATAATTATGGAATTTTGAAATATTTATTAAAAAAAATAGAGTAAAATATCTAAAAACATATTTTGGCTACAACTTTACTTACTCAGTAGTAAAGAATCACAGGATATGTCCTGTAAACATGGAACTCATGAAATAATAAGCTGAAAAAAATTGGTTTTGCCATGAGTTGGAGACGTGGGTTCATATCCCACTCATGGCAAAACCAATTTTTTTCAGCTTATTATTTCATGAGTTCCAACTTTACTTATAGGGGAAAAATTTCTTTCTTAAATTAAATTTGTGTCCTACATTAATTTGTGTTTTACTCTGTAATAAATCAGAAGCCAAATGCAAGGACGTTTGAAATTTAAAAATTCTATAATCTTGAAGCATTAAAAATACTTTACAGCACATATAAAAATTTGTATTTTTTTCAAATATAAGTGCTCCTAGCAAAATTTTGGTCTGAAAATGACCCCCCCCCTCCCCATTTATATTCCCAGTTTCCTTCCTGAATATTTTTGGATGTTAAAATTTTGACTCATTTCAAAGTAAAAAAAGGAATAAATGTGAAAGTTACTTTGTTACTGTCCGTGAATGGACATTAAACTTTCTTATTGGAAATAAATTAAAAATTCTTTTCTGGCTGGAAATTAAATATTATTCTCACTTTCCAAATCTCCCAAAAGTTTTAATTTGGTGGAAAAATTTGGAAATTGCAAAATTTTAAATGAATATTGTGAACGACATATTTATGCTAGAATTTTGGGTGGTGAAATGTGAATTTTATGACATTTGCATTGACAACAATGAGTTACTTCTCTTCTAAGGAGAGTGGGAAAAATGCAACTTTTTCGGCTTTAAAATTGTTTTTGACAATAAATTAAAAAATTTTTTTTGGTTGGATTGGTATTGATGAAATATTCAATTCGCATTTTCCAACTCTTCCAATAGCATTTATTGTGCCCTCTTCCAGTGGAAAAGTTGAAAATTGCAAAGGATTTGAATACATTTTTACAAATGATCTATTTATGCCAAATATTTGAAGTTTTAGTGGTAGACAGTAATGGTTAAGAAGTTAACACTAAAAATAATGATTTGATCCTTACTTCCAGGGTGTTTGGTGGGAAAACAACACTTTTAGGGATGAATGAAAAAAACCTCTTTATGATTTATTATGCCTTCATATTTTACAAATCTCCCAAAAACATTAAAAACCCACTAGGGGTGGAAAAATTCGGAAAACTGTAAAATTTTAAATGAATTTTCAAACAATGTATTTAAGTCAAAAAATAAAAAGTTTTGAGGTACAGCATTATGCTTAAGAGGTATATATATATATTGGTAGCAATGATTTGCTCTCTTATCTCCATATTAGGGATATGGTACTCTTTGTTTCGAGAAAGATACCGTCTTACAGATACTCTTTTACTGTTTATTTTTTTTACTGTTTATACAGATACTCTTTTGTTTCGAGAAATAAGTGACAAATTATTTTTGTGTTTCATACCTACTAATTACTGTTTTCATTTTCCCAATCATCCATTAGTTCAAATTGCCATCATTAGAGGGTGCTGAAAGTGGAAAGTAATTTTTTTTTTCTCTTTGAAAATGAGCATTTCAGCTTTGTGAGGGGAGATATGTTATTCATCCAGTTTTATTGCCAACTGGGTCAGCACTGAGATTTATCTCCATAAAACTTCCCCACCCTGCCCACGGCTAGTAGGAGACACCGATGGGCTTGGAACGGCCGACATCCGGTAGATGGGATGTTAAGCTATGGCCCCGTGTGTGGGAGAGCCATACCCTGTACATGTTAAAGAACATGCCGGTTGGCCTTAACAGGAGGCTACCACCTGTCTCCCAACAGCTGTTCCAGTGGGTCCCTACTCCAACCTTCTCTGAGCCTTCGGGGTCCTTGTGATCTGGCCATTTAGTCCATTGTGTGCAAAAAAGTGCTGCTCAGAAGTAAAACAACCAACCAACCATTTTATTGTTGAGTTGGGTTGTTTTATTTCTGAGTGGCACTTTCTCACCCAGCGAGCTACATGGCCAAGTCATAAGAACCCAAAGTGTTCATGAAAGGAGATCCACTTTACAGCTCTTAGGAAGAAAATAGAAGCCTCTTGTTTAGGCTATCCAACACATTCTTTAACGTGCACAGGGTATGGCTCCTTTGAATTTAGAGATAAAATTTTACAATTTATATTTAGAGCAATAAAATCCAGTCCGGTATATATAATGAGTTATAATCAATGCAACTTTTCCCTTAGGCAGACTGAAAGCTGTCTTTTCGTAGCAGTGAAATATTGCACTAAATATTATTTTACCATATTTAAAGAAATAGTAATTAACATTAAGTATGTGCAGTACTAAACTGACCTCATATTTTAAAAACTGGTTAAATATATATGGTAAATCAAATATATATGATAGTCCCTTTGTTTGTTTTACTATAGTTGATTTATCTGTCAATGTTGCAGTCTCTTGTTGAATAATGCAGTATAGGGGTTCTCAATGTAGGGTACAGTAAAATCTTTTGGGGTATGCCGTGAGAGCTCAAAAGTTGCTAGATCTAGTAACAAAGTAAAAATAACCATTGTTATACTATAACTATAGTTTTATCTGTCTATACAAGGGGTACGCCAGTTACATACACATTTCCAGGGGGTACGTGAAGCATAAAAGGTTGAGAACCACTGGTGTAGTAAATGGAATAATAGGAAGGCTAAGGAACCATTTTTATACTTACTTATTTTTGTACACTAATCTTGATGATGTAAAAAATTAAAACTAGAGCTGATTGTTAAACAGTACATCTTTGAGATTAGTGTACAAATATAAGTAAATATAAACTTCTAAGAAAAGTTGTTTAGCCTTCCTATTATTCCATCTACTACACTATTCAACAAGAGGCCATGTAACATCGACAGATAAACCAACTATAGTGAAAAAATCAAAGGGACTATCATACACTGAAGTGCAATTGAATTAGGGATAGCAACCTAGTAACTTGTTGGACCCCCTCTGACCCTGATAATGGCTGCCACACAACGAGGCAAAGAATCCAGAAGCTTGTGTAAATGTTCCACAGGTATGGCGACTCATGCATCCTCCAGAGCTATCCACAATTCTCAAGGTCATTGCTGATGGGACACAGGCCCGAACACTCTGCTCGACGATATCCCAAAGATTTTTGATGGGATTTAAATCTGGGTTTCTAGTGGCTAATTCATTATTTCAAATTCAGCAGAATGCTCATGCAACCATGCAGTAGCCAATCTGGACCTGTGAGATGAACAGTTGTCTTGCAGGTAGACACCATCTCCATTGGGATGCATGATGGCCATAATAAATGGGTGTAAATGGTTAGCCACGAGTTCTACATACCAGGATGCATTGAGAGTCATTGGTATACATAACTAGGTCACACAGACATCCAACTGAAGACATCCCAGGATATCACTGAGCCACTACCAGCTTGTATTGTTCTGACCTAACATGCAGGATACATGGCTTCATGGGGTTGGTGCCATACCTTTAGTCTTCCATCGGCGTGATGAAGTTTAAATCGGGATTCATCACTCCAGGCTATCTGTTGCCAATTTTCAATGTTTTATAGCCCAGGCAAGGGTTGGGTTGTTGTTTTACCTCTGAGCGGCACTTTTTTGCACACCATGGGCTAAATGGCCAGGTCACATGGACTCCGAAGGCTCAGAGAAGGTTGGGGGAGGGGACCCACTGGAACAGCTGTTGGGAGACAGATGGTAGCCTCCCGTCAAGGCCATCCAGCGTGTTCTTTAACGTGCACAGGGTATGGCTCGCCCGCACACAGGGCCACGGTTTAACGTCCCATCCGACGGACGGCGGCCTTTCCAAGCCCAGGCAAGGTGTTGACCCAGTTAGAAGTGGGACTCTCGTAGGTCGGCGGCTCCCAAATCCAAGACAATGAAGTGAGCATTGCACGGTCCGTGCACTGACTTCCCGGCTGGAACCCGAGTTCAGATGGGAGATGGATTACAGATAATGTCTGGCCCCTATCGGTCCATGTGATGCGGGTCAGATGGCGAAGTCCACAGTCGTTCAAGGCTGATTGTTTTTTGCAGGTTGTCCGGGTGCTTGTTTTTTTGCTGGAATTTTCACATTCCAACAACACTCTTGAAACTGTCATACGAGAAAATCGAAGTTCGTTGACAATTTTGGAGATTGAGTGTCCCATCCGTCAGGCACCTATGATCTGCCCTCTGTCAAATGCATCTAAATCCCACACCTTTCCCATTATGCTTCTCACGATGAATGCTTGGGGAAGCCAAAGCTGACAGCTATATATGACCAGAGTTTCAGCCACGCATGCGTGCAAATGTGGGACTTGCATTGACAGAATTTGCATTGTGATTGCATTGTGAATTTGGATAATGTCTCCTATCCCTAATTCAATGGCACTTCAGTGTATATATATTTAATCAATTTTTTTCACTGAGATATCATCATCATCAACATCATCCTCAAGCAGCCATGGGCTACGGAGGTCCACCAGACCTCGCAGTTTAATTCTCCAAGCATATCTGTCCTGAGCTACATCTGCTGCATCTGGCCACTGCACACCAATTCTAACAAGGTCCTGTTTGACATTGTCTGCCCACCGCATCCTAGGTCTCCCCCTCCTTCTGAGGCCTCTAGGCACACTGTTCATAAATCTATTCGCCAATCTATAATTATCCATACGGGCAACATGGCCAAACCAGCGGAGTCTCTCTCTGCACAATATGCTGCTTAAAGGAGGTTGCAGACTCCTTTGCCTAACCTCATCATTAGTTACAAAGTTAAACCACCTAATACCCAAGATACTGCGTAAGCATCTAGAATCAAAAGCATCTAGTTTCCTGTTATCTTGTTTACACAGCATCCAAGTTTCACTACCATAACTAACCCTAGAAAGAACCAAACTATTATACAGTCTAATTTTAGTCTTTAGGTGTATACGCCTATTTCTCTACACTCTCCATAGATTCTTAAAAGTCCCGGCAGCAATACCTATTCGTCTGTTAATCTCATGCCGCACATCACCAGTATCTGTTACATAGCTCTCAAGGTAATTAAACTGTGACACCTGTTCAAGACTGCAACCATTCAGATTAACTGAATCACAGCCTGCCTGACCAATTTTCATCACTTTAGTTTTCTCTCTGTTTATAACCAAACCTACTCTACTACCAGTCTCATCAACAGCTTGAATGAAAGAGTTCATCTCATCAACATCATTTGCCAAAAGGGCTAAATCATCAGCATAATCTAAATCAGAAATTTTTGTATCTCCAGCCCATTTAAGGCCAAAATCTTTCCCTTGAAGTGAATGTCGCATAACATAATCAACAACCACACTAAAGAGAAAAGGAGATAAAATGCACCCTTGTCGAACACCAGACGTAATGCTAAACCAATTGCTACAAGACTTACCAACTTTCACACATGACTCAGTGTTATTATAGAGAGCTTTCATTATGTTAACTAACTTGTCAGGTATACCATATGATTTCACAATCAACCACAAATTATGACGATCAACAGAGTCGAAAGCCTTTTTGAAATCAACAAAGCTAGCAACCAAAGGTTTCTGAAACTCTAAACATTTCTCAAGAATCTGCCTAAGTGAAAATATCTGATCTACACATCCCCTACCACTTCTGAATCCACATTGCTCATCACGCAATTGCCTGTCAACCAGATTCTTAATTCTATTAAGCACAATCATGGAAAGAACTTTACCAGGAACAGAGAGTAGGCTGATACCCCTATAGTTATCACAAGAACTGCGATCACCATTTTTGAAAATAGGGATAATAATAGCTCTGGTAAAATCTTTAGGAACCATGCCTTTATCATAAAAGTTATTCAAAATTTCAGTCATCCAAGTGGTAACTGAAACATTCCCAGCTCTGAGCATTTCTGTAGTAATTTCATCTACACCTGGGGATTTATGAAGTTTAAGTTTAGAAATAGCCAAAATAACTTCAGATTGTGTTATAGGGCCAACATTAAAGCTGCCAATGCATCTATCATCATTACAAACAATGGGAGTAGAACTAACCACATTGTTTAGAACATCACTGAAATGCTCAGCCCACCTAGCCATGACAGAATCATCACCTTCTATAACCTTACCTTGTTTATCCTTCAATCCCTGTATGCCTGTCCGTTTTCTACCACACAAAACATTAACTATCTGGTACAGCTCTCTGCTGTTGTGCTGTCTAACTGCTTCCTCGACTTTGTCAGCCAAACCATCAAGCCAAAGATTCTTATCAGCAGCTAACTGATCGTTTACGCGTTTATTAAGCTCTCTGTAATGCTTTCTATTAGGACTAGTAGGGTATTGATTAAGGACATTCCTGCAGTTCTTTCATTCCGAGATAAGCTCAAGTGCCTTATCACTCAGATAATTCTGTCTCTTCTGCTCCTTTTTTCCTAAAAGAGTACTGTTAGTGTCCAAAAAGCCTGTTTAAAATGATCCCATTCTTCCTCAACATCAGTAGTAAGCATACCATGATTGTCATAATGACTAAGTAACCTATCATGGTAAGCTCTAGCTATAACTGGGTCTTTCAGAGCATCAGTATTAAAGGTAAATTTTTTAACCCTAGCACAACACTTTTTAAGTTTAAGTTGCAAGACACTTTTAACAAGGTAATGGTCAGATCCAATTTCAGCTCCCCTATATGCCCTGGTATTTCCAACAGAAGTAGCCCATTTGCTGTTAATTAATATATAATCAATCATATTCCTATGCAGCCCATCAGGCGAAACCCACGTGTATTTATGTATGTCGCGGTGTTTGTAATATGTGTTAGTTATTCTGAAACCATTGAGAAACCATCACTGAGATATAATAGTATTATATATGGTTAATTTAAACATTAATAATTAAACCATAAACAATAAAGAAGAACTAGTAAAGAATTCTTTGCCTAATCAGATTATTAATAGTCTACTTTGTTAATGATAATAATGCATGCTTTTCCACAGGCATATTTTATGGCTTTCCTCACGCAAAGTAATGGCTCAACGATCTATCTGAAGGATGATTGTCTTTACCAAGCCAAATGCAGTGGCAAATGTAGGAAAATTTTATAAATAGGGTACAAAATAAAAATATCTGTCATACTGGTTGTGCATTATGAATGAATACTAAAAAAGTAATTTAATATTCATGGGGGCATGCCTGGGTGCCATCCTCCTTGATCCATCACTGGCTCATTTGTATCCCCTTTCTCGCTGAAGAAAATCTGTTGTTAGCAGAGAAATTCTACATCCAGGAGCAGTGGGAACTTAAAGAAGCCAGGTGTGTTACCAACAATGGCATCACTCAACCCAGATATTAAGGAGTAAAAGTGAAAAAATGTTACTTAAGATGAAGTTTGACCCCTTGCCTTCCAATTTTTGCTTGTAAATGGTGTTTTTATGATAAAAATAAATACCCCCTCAAGCAGCTGCTTGCCACAGAGGTCTGACAGGAGCCTATCAGTTTATATGCCACAGTAAGAGATCTGAGAGGATGGCAGGACCTCAGCAGAAAAACGACACACACATCCATGCCTAATCCGGGACTCGAACCCAGGTCCCTTAGATCAGTAGCCAAGCGTGCTAACCACTCAATAATACAAAATATTTCACTGTTCATAATAGGGTTTTAATGGTGTGATTTATGAAATGAACAAAAATTAAAGTTATTAGAATAGCAATTTGGGAGGTTCAGTCTGTTGAAGTCAGTCTCTCCCTCTATTCCTACAGCCTTCTTTGCAGAGCTGGCTCGCTGAAAATTGGCACATCTTATGCAGACTGCCAAACGAAATATTTGCCCATCCTATTACTGAGCTTCGAAGTTAGCTTCTCATTGATATAACGTTGGATTTTAATTTTGAACACCATTGTATATTGAATAACATCTGCATACTTTTTTGTGGATCTTTAATAATCGAGATTGCTCCAATTTGAAATTCAAATTTATAATAGAAGTCTTTTAATAATTGTCATTTAAAAACTTATAGCAAAGGGCTATATCAAGTCTGTTGTTAATATTTTTTCTTAACCATTGCTAAAACCAAAACAATTTTCATTTAAATAAAAATTACATAACTATTATTAAAATATTAATCTTAATATTATTTAATAAGACTGAATTATATTCTCTCTCATTCAATACAACAAAACCCTGCTGGGAGAATTCATTTTCCTACCAGCTATTTTTCCTTATGCAAAGTTAATTACCCTTTCATTACAATTGATTGACAGAATGTCCCTACACTGTCAAGTGACTTATGGTGCTAGGTTTCTGTTGTTTTATTAACATAAACCTAGTCGGTACATGACATGAGCTTCCAATATTCTAATTTATTGAAGGTGACTAAAATTTTCCATGGGGGAATGTAAAGCATTTTTATCACTTTTAGACCATTATTTTTCATTTTCATCATTTATCTTGAAAAAATAAGTTTATATGATCAATTTTTTTTTTCACTGTGGAAGATGGCTCATATTTTTATGTTAAAAAGGATATAATTTAATTCTCA
The DNA here is from genome assembly GCA_038380435.1 of Ryuthela nishihirai. Classification (NCBI taxonomy): domain Eukaryota; kingdom Metazoa; phylum Arthropoda; class Arachnida; order Araneae; family Heptathelidae; genus Ryuthela; species Ryuthela nishihirai. The sequence continues at coordinate 32,718,535 of JAWZYU010000022.1, forward strand.
TAATATTTTTTACCTAATGAATTAGTTAATATAATTGAATATTTATGGAGAGGGGGTGATTAAACCGGTAGAATGCCAGGCCTGTAATCTGCAGTTCCGGGGTTCGAGTCCCGGCTAGGTCAGCGTTGAGACTTATCTCCACAAAGTTCCCCACCCTGTCCATGGTCAGTAGGGAATATCGATGGTCTTGAAAAGGCCACTGTCCGTCATATGGAACATTAAGTCTTGGCCCCATGTGCAGGGGAGTCTTATCCTGTGCACGTTAAAGAACACAATGGATGGCCCCTTGACAGGAAGGCTAAAATCTGCCTCCCAAAAGCTGTTCCAGTGGGTCCCCCCCCCCCCCCAGTCTTCAGAGTTCTCAGCATCAGACTATGCGGTTGATGTATTCCAAGTTGCATCACCTTGCATTGGACACACCAGGAGAGCGAGATGCAAAAACTGTGGACCCTGCTCTAAGCAGGACTAAACGCTGTGATGCCCCCTCATTTACTTTACCTTAACAGTTTTGCTTTATTTATGTTATATTTATCATTTTGGGGATTTTAATTTTATTTTTAGCATCACAGTGCTTGTTTCCGAGAGCATAGGAGTTGCGCATGCACAACTCCGAACTTTCGATTGTACCCGCTAAAGTGCATGTGTTCAAGGTCATGCCCTCTCTTGCATTATAGCTTGTGTGCTTGTCAGTTTATGTAAATGTCTTTCCCAGCGTGCAACATGACACGTGCAGGCCTTTTGTACAGCGCATGATATAGCAGTGACATGTGGTCACAAAATTAGACAAAGTTGGAGGTTGAAAGAGTTAGTTGGAAGTTATAGAGGTGTATGCTGTCACAGAGTTGTAGTTGGAGTAATAGAGATGTAGTCAACATTTTCATCCAATGTTGATGAGTGGAATATGATATTTGGTGAGTGATATTTGGAAATAAATTTGTTTGTTATAGAAACTTTTTGAATCTTTGCTATTTTTTTCTCTTGAGCCTCGTAGTAAATAATTTTTGATTACTATTATATTGACAATCATTTATTTTTGAATTCTTACTCGCTAAGTAACGCCTGCTGGTAATTAATAAGAACCCTATTTAAACTTATTTGGCAAATTGTTATTATTGCCTGGTGCTCGATTAAGCTATCCGGAGCTTGAATAAATATTGGATCAGACAAAGGGTCCAAAACTTTTAAAGTATTTAAATCTTTGGCCCGTTACAATGCAAAAGAATAAGAAAAATTAATTGACTATTTATAACAATTAATTGATTAGTTATTACAATTAATCATGATTCAAACATTATTTCTTAATCCTTTAACACTCAGGAAATTTCAGAAAGGGGTTGGTTTGTTTTACCTCTGAGTGGCACTTTTTTGCACACCATGGGCTAAATGGCCAGGTCACAAGGACCCCGAAAGCTCAGAGAAAGTTGGGAGAAGGGACCCACTGGAACAGCTGTTAAGAGACAGATGGTAGCCTCCCGTCAAAGCCATCCAGTGTGTTCTTTAACGTGCACAGGGTATGGCTCTCCCGTACACAGGGTCACAGCTTAACGTCCCCACCATTAACATCCCATGCGGCCTTTCCAAGCCCATTGGTGTCCCCTACCAATGGGCAAGGGGAGTTTTGCAAAGATAAGTCTCAACGCCGACCCAGCTGAGACTCAAACCTGGGAACTGCAGATTACGAGCCTAGCGCATTACCGACTGAGCCACACATGCCCCTTCAGAAAAGGGTAGAGGGTATTAAAGACAAAGGAAAAGCACTATTTGGGCGAGTCCATTTCATATTTTGGCTGTTTTGGGTCACTGTGGGCATTAAAGGGTTAAAGGATTTTTATGTGATTTTTGAAAGCATAGCTAGGCTCGTTTAAAGAAGGGTCATTTTTGAGATACACACCAGCACACATAAGCCTCACAGCTGCCATGAATGCGGTTAACCATCACTTGCTGTCAAGCACACAAAAGGGCAACTCTGACTCTCTTTTTTGGGTACATTTATGGTGCAATGTGATGGGCATATAGTGTTGATCTCAGCATGTTTACCAAAGGAATGACGAAGTAACAACAGTTATTAATATTTGGAGCACTTTTACATTGGGAGAGTAGCTTTGTGTCTGCCACTAACTTAACATACAACACTCAGTTGACTTCTGTTTCTCTCATTACAATCTCTCAAATGCTAATTTTGCAGGACAAAGGTATCCATAGGATTGGCAGAGCATCCCTTTTAAGGAGAACATGTTCTTTTTTTTGCTTGGATCTTTTTTCTCCTATTTGTATCAAAATGTCCTCTTTTTTTTAATCAAAATATTTACAAAATATGACGTGGCAACTCATTCAACGTACTGGCAACCCCAGCAACAACGTCAAGGAATGACAACACAACAGGACAAGAGACAGCCAGACTTCACAACAACATACCAAATATTAAAAAATGTATAATTTCTCTTATTTATTTATTTTGACCCTTCCAAATGAGAACATCATATCTGTTGTTATTAAAATGTGAATTATAATTAATATAAAGCAAAGCCTTCTTTCTTTATTTCTGTAACGTTCAAGGTCACCTGGATGATTGCTTCCTTCCAGAGGGCCTTGGTTCTCAGGAGAGGGTGGGTGAGTGGGTTTCGAGAGTGGATTTCGAACCCATGTCTCCGGGAAACATGTTAGTTATGCTAACCATTACACTATCATTGGCTAACGTTTTTCACACTGGTTGAAAAAAACATGTTAGCTGACGACAATGTAGTGGTTAGCATAACTGGCATGTTTCCAGGAGAAGTGGGTTCGAATTCCACTCATGGCAAAACCAATTTTTTCCAGCTTATTTCATGAATTCCATGTCTACAGGACACGTCCTGTGATTCTTTATTACTATCGTGATAAGCTTTGGCTGCAACTGGATCTTTCTGAGCTTGATGAGGTAATTTTTTTTAACCCTAGCACATTTCTGAAGTTTACACTGCAAAACACTTTTGAACAAAGCAATGGTAAGATCCAATTACAGCTCCCTATATGACAGTGTTCCTAACAGAACTAATCCACTAGCTGTTAATATATAATCAATTATATTCTTATGCAAACTACTTGGTGAAACCCATGTGCATTTATATTATGTCACGCTGTGTGTAATAAATGTTAGTTACTCTCAAACCATTAAGCTTATTTACCTCTAGATGTTCTCCATTGCAACTATTAATGCCAAAATGACCTATCACTCTTCCCCAAAAGATCAGAATCAGCACTAACTTTAACACAAGTTTCCTTTCTTCCCCAAAAGATCAGAATCAGTACTAACTTTAACACAAGTTTCCTGGCATAAGAGCATTATATCCTTTCTTGGCAGAGTTGAAATGTCCTGAGGTTGCCCATAAAACTTTTCTCACCCTCATCAGAATTCTCAGTGGGGGCATAACAACATGCAACATTCAAATTACAAAATGAAGTTAGAAACACAGCATCAAGTTCAAGACTTCATAAAAGTTTACTATTCTGCTGTAAGCAAATGCAAATGGTAACCATTGGTGATGTTAAAGGTTCAAAAGGACATGTTTTTGGCAAGTGATAAAAGAAGCACTAACTGCCATTTGACTTCAAAGCATGTGTTGCAGTCAGGCTATAGCTTCCTGTCCCTTTCCTTTTGATGGGGTGGCTTTCATATGCATGAGCTTATCCTAGAGCCTGATTGCAATGCTGATGCTTTGAAGTCAACTGGCAGTAGGTGCTTCTTTTATCACTTGCCAAAAAAACTTTGACACTTTAACATCACTAATGGTTACGGTTAGCAGATAGTAAACTTTTAAGAACTTAGCATCCGAGTCTTAAATTTACCTGTATGAAATTTTTCATTAATTCAGTCGTAATCCTAGAAGAGCATCACTAGCATATCTGCTAAGAAACAAATCTGTGCTTTGCAGCCAAGCACTCAGGATTTAGCTTCTGGGAGGGGGTCTGAAAAATGACGAGTAGGATTTCCCAAGTATTAAAATATCCCACTGAACAGGAAAAGTTAAAATGATATCTTAGGTGTAATGAGATTTTATAGTTTTTTAAAATCTATTTTTAGTGTCAAACATAAAATATGCAGCTAAAATAAAATTATACAAAGACAACTGTGTTTTGGATTTCAAAGCCAGTAGACAAGTTTGAGATTTAGTATAAATCTCAAATTTCTCCTCTGGGTATGTCCCTCCCTGCATTGAAGATGTTTTCCATCCTTCCTCCCTGAAAAGAAAAATTCAGAATTTCAGTGCATTTTTAAGTATCTGACCTTTACCTCTGGTCTCTTGCAAGCATAGAATATCTAGGTTAAAATGCTGGAATTCTTGTGCGAAGACATAGAAAGAGAAGAATCTCTGTGCAGAGAAAATGGTTAGTGGAATCTTTAAAGTAACTATGGTTATTGAGAGAGGATTTTTCTGAAAATATCAAACTACATCCTAAAGCGATAATCACAGGTATGGAGCAAAGATCGGTTCCTCCCATTACCAAAGGCTTAAAGCCACCTATGCCTGTGGAGGCATGCATTCAGGTACCTGCAATAGCCTCTGATTAGGATTATCCACCAGCTCATATAAGGTATATCTTGTGCATCTATTCACTCAGGATCATCAACCCACAAACAGAAAACACAATGGAAGATTCTCCCTCAACAGAACTCCACCAGTGCAGTCTAATCATATATTCCTTACTGTTTGCATTCTGTTCAGTGAAGGCTTGGGCACTGTTGTTTGGCAATCAGAGATAATTAATTCAGTAATAAAGATCACACAAAAATGTCTTGTAGCAGGCTAAATTTACCAAAATTTTGCATTGCTTGGGAAAAACTATGACCAGAGAAATCTGAAGTGGGTACTTCCTATATTTGTTTCTGTGTGCACTTAGCAGTATCTGACCTTTACCTCTGGAATTCTTGGGAAGAGTCTTCATTTACAGTATTGTTACTTTGATTTGAATTATAACTTACTGTTGTTGCTTCATTTTAGTTGTCACTTCACATTAACTGTCACTTTAACATTAATTTAGATTGTTTAAGTGGAATTGGTGTATTAAAATATGATTGTAATGTAAAATCATCCACCTCTCTAAACCTATGGTGGAATTTTGTTGACTTTGAGATTTCAAAAAATTTTAATTTTTTTTGCTATGCAATCCTATAGCTGAGTGGTTAGCGCGCTTCACTACTGATCTAAGGGATCTGGGTTCGAGCCCTGGGTAAGGCATGGATGTATGTGTCGTTCTTCTGCTGAGGTCCTGAGGACCTTCTATTATGGCATATAAACTGACAGGCTCCTGTCAGACCACTGTGGCAAGCAGCTGCTTGAGGGGGTATTTATATTTATTTATTGTTTTTAAACAAAATCTGCATTTTGGTCAATTATTTAAAACCTCTACTCGTCGCAACTACAGTTAAGAAATACAGGATTATGTACTACTAGCTTGTGGGTTGTTTCTGGTTCAAGTATAAATCTTCTTTTGACCACTCTTTTAAAATTATTAAAAATTATTACAGGTTATTTAACTTTATCCGAAAGTCCTGCAACAAATTGGCATAAAAGTGTTTATCTCGAAACGTTTTTACCTCCTGCGATTCCTCTGATTTTGGTGGCATATATTTATGCACCAGAGCTTTTAAACTAGTGGAGTTGGGTTGTTTTACCTCTGAGCAGTACTTTTTTGCACACAATGGGCTAAATGGCCAGATCACATGGACCCCAAAGGCTCAGAGAAGGTTGGGAGAGGGGACCCACTTGGGAGACAGATGGTAGCCTCCCGTCAAGGCCATCCAGCATGTTCTTTAACGTGCACAGGGTATGGCTCTCCTGCACACGAGGCCACAGCTTAACAATCCGATGAACGGTGGCCTTTACAAGCCCATTGGTATACCCTACTGACCATGGGCAAGGCTTTTTTGCAGAGATAATCTCAATGCTGACCCAGCTGGGACTCGAATCTGGGAATTACAGATTACGAGCCTGGCACGCTACTGACTGTGCCACCCCCACCCCCTAATCTAGTGGAGTACATTATCATATCTTCCTGAAGAGTTTGTTTCACTGTGGTAATTAACTGTGGTAAATTAAGTCTCACCGAAAGAAGTTCCTTCGCACTGAATCTATCGATTACGCACTTTTGAAAATTTGTAAGTTGTGTGTCTTTCCTGAGTTCAGAAGACTCAGTTAAAAATTCCATAGCCTTCCCCTGAATTTTTATTTTATAATGGTTAGTGTGACCTGATCCGACCATTCTGGGATTTCTCCCACTTATGACAGTTTCGAAAAATTGTTCAGCTGTCTTGTCAGGATCGATGGCATTGTAGACAGGAACCAAATTAATGAATCTGGCAAGGTTCGCAAAAGAGTTTTAGGCACTGTTGTTTCCATCATTTGCACTAGGGACTTCCTGGGTTTCTGTATTAATCATGGGAGGGTATCACATCTCCCAGAAACATGCCAGGTATGATAACCATTACACCATCAGAGATTAGCCATTTTCTTCAGCAACAAATGAGCATTCCTGTATATTTTAATTCACCACTAGCAGCATTTATGTTAGGAAGCAGGAAACTAAGCTGCCTCATATGATGGAAGTAATATTTGTAACTCATATCATACACTTAGTGCTATATAAATAATTTAATAATAAAGTATCACAAGAAAATGTCCTGTAGATAAGAGGTATTATACCTGGCATGTTTCTGGGGGTTGAATCCCACTGAAGGCAAAATAATATATTTTTTTTCAGCTAATTATTTCAAATGTTTCTTGTCTATGGGACATTTTCTGTGATACTTTATTACTGAATTATTTATATAATTCTTAAAAATATAATTATTTGTCCTACCTGGGTTAGTGGTTAGCACACCTGACTACTATTCCAGTGAGCATGTCCTTATGTGTTTCTATATTGTGCTCCTTGTATGTTTGTATTGTGTACAAGAAATCAACACAAGCCAAAAGCTTACTGGTTATCTCAGTCCTTTATAAATTAAAAACACTCTGAGCATGAGTGATAAATATTAGTTCCAACATATGAGGCAGCTTGGTTGCATGATTCTTGACATGGATGGCACCAGCAGCGAATTAACAAACCATGTGAGAATGCTTATGTGTCTGTCACCTTATTGAAGAAAATGGTTAGTCTCTGATGGTGTAATGGTTATCATACCTGGCATGTTTCTGGGAGAAGTGGGTTTGAATTCCACTCGTGGCAAAACCAAATTTTTTTTCAGTTAATTATTTCCAGAGACAATTAGTTTCCCTTACCTAGTATGTTAAGATGGAGCTAGTATTGAACTATTTTCAGATTTAAGCATGTAGAACCAAAAAAAGACTGACATTCCTCTTTTAAACCTTTGATGATTGGGGATTTTCTTTTCTTCATCATTTGTTAACTGCATTTAGCTTTTAAAACTAAACAGTAGTTTGATGTTCCGATGGAAGAAGCATCCAAGGCTAATGTGTAGAAAATTAATCATAGTTTATATGACAAGAAAATGAGAAATTTAAAGGTATGAGCACACTATGTATAGACAGTTATGCAAAACATACTGGTACATTAGTATTTAAAAAAGTATACACTTAATATTTAAACAAGCTTGATATTACCTTAATTATATATAAGCAGTAACAATAATACTAATGACCAACAGCAAAAAGGTCCTTTTAATTGTGTACAAAAAGAAAAGACTTTGATACATGCTGTAGCTAACAAAATCATGCATAGAAAGAAAATATGTTCACAGAAGCACAACCAAACCCCTAATATCATTTCCATTCCTTACACTGCTTTACCTTAAGGGTATATTGCAATAACAAAAGTGTGCAGTGGCAAACTGTTTTGGCTGCCAGAAGATTTTTTCTAAAGAGAATATGTTACATTTTTTGTTGATTGACCCCCCCCCCTTTTTTTTAAGAAGAAATTTCTTTTTTTTTTAACTACCAATAAAAAATTTTACATTTTCAAGGTTTGAAAAAATATCAAAATAATTGAAAACTACAGAGAACCCAAATTGTCAAATTCAAACTATACTTATTTTCTTTGGGACATAAAATGAATAAAAAAAAGTACATTATTTCCACTATTTTGGTAAATTTTGCTGTTTAAAACTATTTCATTGTTTCCAAATTATTTCCGGTCTGTAAATGGTAGCTAGGTAGTCACTGGAAGGAGAGCTATGCATCAATCCGCTGTGATGATTCATAGAACTGGCCAGCCTAGCACCTAATGTCTGACCCCACCTTCTCGTGGTGCAGACCGTTAGTACCTTTCGAAAGCGATCTCTCTTGTTGAAGTGAACGGAAGAGGAGGGCTGACAGATTAGTTTGGCCTACTGATCTGGACAACTATGGCTACTTTTTTTTTCCTACCCTGCTGAGGAATGGTCAATTACATAGGGTCCTGGTGCTGACCATATAAACCCACTGGAATGGACAGATATATGGCTCTGAACTTGATTATGGATCCTGATTTTGCTGCACTGGTGGGCTTCTGTGGAGGGAAAATATTCTGCTGTATTTTCTGTTTGTTTGTGGGTTGATAGCCCCAAGTGAATAGATTCACAGGATATGTTTATCATCTGGTGGATAATCCTGAGCAGAGGTCATCACAGGCACCTGAACTCTTTGCTTCTACTGGCATCATCAAATTTTACATTGGGGGAAGTCTTCCAGTGTAGATGGCTTCAGCCTTTAGTGGTGGGGGAACGGGTCTTTGCCCCATGTCTGCGATTAGAGGCTGTTTGATATTGTCACCATTTCCTTTCTCAATAAACATAGTTTCTTTAAACATCCCACTAACCATTTTCTCTCCATAGGTAGTTGGAATGTGAGTACTCTGCACAGAGATTTTTCTCTTGATGTCTCCTCACAAGAATTCCACCATCATAATTTAGATATTCTCTGCTTACAAGAGACCAGATGGACAGATAAAGGTCAGATTCTTAAAAATAACCTTAAATTTCTCTTTTAAGGGAGGAATGATAATAATACATCACCAAGGCATGGGTCTGCTTCTCAGCAGACATGCTAGTGATGCTCTTCTAGGATATGAGTGCATTAATGAAAGGTTTCTTACAGCAAAATTTCAGACAAGCATTAAAGACTTGAATGTTATCTGCTGTTATGCCCCCACTGAGGATGCCGATGAGGATAAGAATGATAGGTTTTACGGACAACTTCAGGATATTTTGAATTCTGTCAAGAAAGGAGATATTACCCTTGTTCTAGGTGACTTCAATGCCAAAGTTGGTACTGACTCTGATCTTTGGAGAGGGGTGATAGGCCCTTTTGGTATTGGTAGCTGCAATGGCAATGGGCAACGTCTCCTACAGGTAAGTAAACTCAATGGATTCAGAATAACTATCACTTATTACAAATACCGCGACATACATAAGTACACATGGGTTTCACCTGATGGGCTGCATAAGAATATGAATGATTATATATGAATTAACAGCAAATAGGCTAGTTCTGTTAGGAATACCAGGTCATATAGGGGAGCTGAAATTGGATCTGACCATTACCTTGTTAAAAGTGTCTTGCAACTTAAATTTAAAACGTGTTGTGCTAGGGTTAAAAATATTACCTTTAATACTGAAGCTCTGAAATACCCAGTTATAGCTAAAGCTTACCATGATAGGATACTTAGTCATAATGACTGTCATGGTTTGCTTACTACTGAAGTTGAGGAGGAATGGGACCATTTTAAACAGGCTTTTTTGGAAACTAACAGTACTCTTTTAGGGAAAAAGGAGCAGAGGAGGCAGAATTATTTGAGGCACTTGAACTTATTTCAGAAAGAAAGAACTGCAGGAATGTCCTTAATCAGTACCCTACTAGTCGTAATAGAAAGCATTACAGAGAGCTTAATAAATGAGTAAAGGATCAGTTAGCTGCTGATAAGAATCTTTGGCTTGATGGCTTGGCTGACAAAGCCGAGGAAGCAGTTAGACAGCACAACAGCAGAGAGCTGTACCAGATAGTTAATGTTTTCTGTGGTAGAAAACAGACAGGTACACAGGGATTGAAAGATAAACAAGGAAAGTTTATAGAAGGTGAGGATTTTGTCATGGCTAGGTGGGCTGAGCATTTCAGTGATGTTCTAAACAATGTGGGTAATTATACTCCCATTGTTTGCAATGATGATAGATGCATTGGTGCCTTTAATGTTGGCCCTATAACACAGTCTGAAGTTATTTTGGCTGTTACTAAACTTAAACTTCATAAATCCCCAGGGGTAGATGAAATTACTACCGAAATGCTTAGAGCTGGGAATGTTTCGGTTACCACTTGGATGACTGAAATTTTGAATATCTTTTATGATAAAGGTATGGTTCCTAAGGATTTTACCAGAGCTATTATAATCCCTATTTTCAAAAAGGGTGATTGCAGTTCTTGTGATAACTTTAGGGGTATCAGCCTACTCTCTGTTCCAGGCAAAGTTCTTTGCATGATTGTGCTTAATAGAATTAAGAATCTGGTTGACTGTCAATTGTGTGATGAACAATGTGGATTCAGAAGTGGTAGGGGATGTGTGGATCAGATATTTTCACTTAGGCAGATCCTTGAGAGATGTTTAGAGTTTCAGAAACCTTTGGTTGCTACATTTGCTGATTCAAAAAGGCTTTCGACTCTGTTGATTGTCATAATTTGTGGTTGATTGTGAAATCATATGGTATACCTGACAAGTTAGTTAACATAATGAAAGCTCTCTATAATAACACTGAGTCATGTGTGAGAGTTGGTAAGTCTTGTAGCAATTGGTTTAGCATTACGTCTGGTGTTCAACAAGGGTGCATTTTGTCTCCTTTTCTCTTTAGTTTGGTTATTGATTATGTTATGTAAAATTCACTTCAAGGGAAAGATTTTGGCCTTAAATGGGCAGGAGATAAGAAAATATCTGACTTAGATTGATGATTTAGCCCTTTTCGCAGTGATGTTGATGAGATTAACTCTTTCATTCGAGCTGTTGATGAAACTGGTAGTAGAGTAGGTTTGGTTATAAACAGAGAAAACTAAAGTGATGAAAATTGGTCAGGCAGGCTGCGATTCAGTTCATCTGAATGTTTGCAGTCTTGAGCAGGTGTCACAGTTTAATTATCTTGGGAGCTATGTAACAGATAATGGTGATGTGCAGCATGAGATTAACAGATGAATAGGGATTGCTGCCGGGACTTTTAAGAATCTATGGAGAGTGTGGAGAAATAGGCGTATACACCTAAAGACTAAAATTAGACTGTAAAATAGTTTGGTTCTTTCTAGGATTAGTTATGGTAGTGAAACTTGGATGCTATGTAAACAAGATAACAGGAAACTTGATGCTTTTGATTCTAGATGCTTACGCAATATCTTGGGCAATAGGTGGTTTGATTTTGTAAATAATGATGAGGTTAGGGAAAGGAGTCAGCAACCTCCTTTGAGCAGCATATTATGCAGAGAGAGACTAGTTGGTTGGCCATGTTGCTCGTATACATAACTATAGATTAGTGAATAGGGTTATGAACAATCTGCCTAAAGGTCTCAAAAAAAAGAAAGCCATAGCCCATGGCTGCTTGCAGATGATGGCAGGTGGGAGCACTCATCAAAAGACTGTGTACTAGCAACTTAGCCAACCCCTCCCCCCCCCCACATTACCTCCTAATTAACTAATATAGTCACTAATATGCATGAGCACTTTGGGCTGTTCCTCTAATGACTCCATAGACATAATATATAGCAGTGGATGACAGCAGTTTTGCAATTTCCTTTCAGAGGATAAATGTTATCTGTCTTCAAATCCTTCTTAAAAAGAATTTGGCAAGTTATGCAACATCTAATATTTGCAAATTTTTACACATTAAAGGGAAGCAAAAACAATAGCAAAGTTGACAAAAAATTTTTATTTCTACTGGGTATCAAACCAGCAACTTCCACCTTAGAAACATACCACTACACTACCAATTGCATACTACTGGAAGTGTTAAAACCATATACCCAAGATTGGTATCTATTCATTGGAACATCATTTGTCTTATGAATATTTATTACTTAATCTATCATTACATTGCTTTTTTCATTTGCAATGTATGGGGTAGAGAAGAATCCTAGAAGTAACCCTAGCTTTTGCAGATTTTCTCATTCAAGAACATGACCTACTAATACCACAGTCATTGCTGACCGCTGCCTCAGAGGTAATACAACACATAGGATGGTATGCAATTCCCTAACTACTATCCCAAATAATGCTTTTTTTTTTATGCATTAGATTAATTCATGCAATTTTTTTCCTCAACAAAAAAATCTGATTTTATTTTGTAAAAGCATGCCACCAATAAACATAAAAATAAAACCTTAGTTAAAAAAAATATTTTTTTGACACAGAAACAAAATACTGAAAATGAATAAATTCAAATTATAAAAAACTAAGTGGAAAAAAAAAGGAGTGATTTTAAAGATATCGTCACCAATTTCACTTGTGCTTGTGTTGGCTTATGCATTATGTGAAGGGCAGGGATGGCTCAGTTGATACTGGCCAGCCTTGTAATCTGCAGTTCCCAGGTTCAAGTCTCACTTGGGCCAGAATTCAGATTTATCTCCCCAAAAATACTCACCCTGACCTCAATAAGTAGGGAACATTGATGGGCTTTAAAATGCCCCCATCTGTTGGATGAAACATTAAGCTGTGGCTCCTTGTGCAGGAGAACCATACCCTGTGCATGCTAAAGAACACGCTGGATGAACTTGACAGAAAGAACTAGGGCAGGTGATGATGGCAGTAGGGAATGCAGGTGATGATGGCAGTAAGAATATGATTCAATGGCAACAGGGAAGTCACTGATCAGTGACTTCCCTATTGCCATTGAATCATATTCTTACTGCCATCATCACCTGCATTCCCTACTGCCACCATCACCATCAGTCATCTGATTATGGGTAGAGAGGCTACCATCTGTCTCTTAACAGCTGTCCAGTGGGTCCCCTCCCCCAGCCTTCTCTGAGCCCTTGGGGTCCCTTGTAACCTGGCCATTTTACCCATTGGGCACAAAAAAGGCACACAAATATGTATATTATTATTGTAATGATACACAATAACGGTGCTGAACTTAAAAATTTCATCATTCTCAAAATAGCTTCAAAAGGCAAGATGCAGGTTTTTCTTGTGAAAATATCTAAACAAGTAGGTTTGTCATTTTCTGCATTTTCCCTGCATGATATTTTTTCCCACCATTTCATTTGGCAGAAACAGCCTTTGCCTAGATTCTGAGCTTCTACCACGAAGTAAATCGTAAACAATAAAAATAACATTAAAAAATGGCAGAAAAGAACAACAAATTTTCTGCTGGTTTTGTGACAGTCCACCCATTCACTTTTCCTTAACCAGTTTTACATTATTTACATTAAATTTATCACTTCAGTTGGCATCATTTCTCCTCATCCAAAAGTGCTAAAGGAGTTGCACATGAACTACTCTTAATTTTTGATTGACAGCCACTAATGCGTGTAGAAGGACACGCCCCCTCTTGCATCATAGCTAGTGCGAGTGTCATTTGATGCAAACGTGTTTTCCCAGAGTGCAACACACACATGCAACATGCATAGTAAGTGACATAGTAAGTCACTGAGTAGTTTTGCAAGAGAATGAATCAGTAGTTTGGAGAGAATGTTTTTTTTTAATCAGTTTTGGGAGTAGAGAGTCAGAATGTAGAGAGGAGAGCTCAGTGGAGCGATTTTTTGTTGAGTGAGCTGTTAGTTGCTCAGATTTTGTGTAGAAAGAAGTTTCACTTTGGTGAGTCTCCATTTTTAGAAATAAACTTTGCTTTATAAAACACTTTTGACTTTTTTTTATTTTTTTCTCTTCAGCAAGATTTTTGATATTTGATTAAATTTAAACTTTAATATTTGGCAGTCTTTTTGAATTGAATTCTTTGTGACTAAGTAACATCTATTATACTTAGAGAACCCTCATTTAACTTTAATTGACAAAATTAATTGCCTGGTGCCTGAGCTATTCAGTAACTTTAGCATTTTTTGGATCAGCCACAAGATCCATAATAGAGAATTTAACACATATTTGGAGCATTAGTTTTTCTTGAAAAGTGATTGAAATTATGTTTAAAGCATAGAGGCTGGGGCTACTTTTCCATCCAGCATATTTTTTCAGTTACATTGCTTGACAGTGGTCAGCAGATCTGACTTTGGTTATAAAAAAAAAAAACCCTCAAGCAGTTGCTTGCCACAGAAGCCTGTCAGTTTAATGTGCCATAGAGATCTGTGAGGAAGGCAATGCCTCAGCAGAAAAACAACACAAACATCCATGACTTACTTACATGGGGTTCAAACCAAAGTCCTTTTGATCAGTAGGCACTAATGAGTAAATATGTTGCAGACCACAGCCTGGGAAACTGTTCCTCAAATGGTAAATCCAGAAGTTTTTTTTTACTTTAATGGGAACTCACCATTGTAGATGATTTCCAGTTGATGTTGAAAAGCTTCAAAGTTTATCAATTAAGAACATTTTTATATAATGAAAAATAAAATATTATTAAAGCTTTAATAATGCTCCACCAATTTGCAAACACAGTGTGCTTTTTAAATATGTGATGCTTTCCCTAGATACTCTAAGGGATTTTGCAACCAAAAAAATGGTAAAGGTTGCACAATAAAAAGTTAAAGGTTCCATAACTTATTACAGGATTCACTGTTTAATATATTTTTAAACTTGACCTATAAACCTTAATTAGAACACAAAGTTACTGTTATACACAAAATTTCTATAGGAATTATTTGAGGAAATACTTCTGTGAACAATAGTTTACCTTTGACCAAGAAAATGAGCTCATAGTCTTATGATTACAAAATTTCAAATGAAGAAAGCATTTCGATATTTCATTACAAAAAATTCCTGCACAAAGGAAGCAGAAAAAGAACTTTAAATTACATGGCTTTACAGAATGTTAAGCATATAAATTAATAATATTAATTTGGCATTCCTCTTTATAAACAACTGGAAAAAATAAAAACTAAAAAAAATATAACTTATTATGCAACAACATTTGAAATGGAAACATCATTTGCATCTTTAAAATAAATTTAAGGATAAAATTATAATAAATACATTAATGATCATAGTATTAAACAAAAATAAATATCTCCTCAGGCAGCGGCTTGCCACATAGGTCTTGACAGATATATATATATGATTATTATACATATATATATATATGATTATACGTATATATATATATGATTATTATACATAGATATGCCATAGTAGGTCTGTGAGGATGGCGGGACCTCGGTAGAAAGAAAACACAAATACCCATGCCTTACTCAAGGTTCGAAACTAGATCCCTTTGGTCAGTAGCCAAGCATGCTACCACTTGGTACTACCACAGGATGGATAAACAACTATCAACATCTGAAAAAAATTATCGCTGATGCAGCATTTTTCCAGATGTTATTAACAATTGTTGAAGTCTATTTCTACCGGTAATTTGTGCATTTACTATGGAGGGTAAACAACATTTCAGAAATTTATACTTACTAAATTTTGTGTACTAATCATGTGAAGATGGATAAAATTAACAAATGAGATTATTATTAAAGCACTGTAACAGAGTAATAAATGATGTTATTGATTTCATTTTAACTATTAGGACTTCTTCAGAGATACAATGATTAGAGGATTAGTTTATGAAAGCAGATAAAATTTCAAAGTTCCATGTCTTACTTCAAATTCTAATTGTGCAGAGATGAGATTTTTCACTGAGATATATTAGCATTATATTATTTCAGTGATAACCCTTTCACTGCCATCCTCAAGCAACTGCTTGTCACAGAGGTCTAACATGTGGATACCATAGTAGAAGGTCCATAAGGATGGCAGGACCTCAGCAGAAAGAAGCACAAATATCCATGCCTTACACCTAGGTATGAACTCGGGGCACTTTGATACATAGCCAAGTGTGCTAACCACTTGGCCATGGGATGGACATTCAACAATGCAAAATAAAGAGAAAAAAATTATGAACTATTTCAGTGATAATTTAATCCTTTCTGCAAGTAGAAGGTAGTGAAGAGGATGGAATAACATTGATCAGACAGGTTCGTTTAAAATCACTGCCATTTGAGCCTGTACAGGAGTAAAAGGGTTAATTTTGCTTTTTTTCAGGTTAGTTTTCATTAACTTTTCAAAAACGTTAAAAATTATACTAAGATAATTATCATATTATCTATGCTCTTTGTATTAAAATTTACAGCTATTAACCCTTCCTGTATCCAGGTCATATGATGAAAGGCTGAAAATGTCTGTATCCATTTTTAATACAAAAAAAAATTGCTTTTTTAAAACTAAAAATTGCCATTTGAAAATATTTTTATATACTGAATGGACAAATTATTAAATTCATCCCAATAACAATATACAAAGCAGAAGTATCATGTCCAGTCACATGGGATGCTGAAACTGGCAATGTCTATAAATAGAACAGGTCTCTACGAATTGAAAAGCAGTCATGGAAAAGTAATCATGGGTAAAAGCAGTGATGTAAGTGAATTTGACCATGGCCAGATGGGAGTTGCGAGGAAGGCTGGTTGTTCAATCACTGCAACCGCTGAACTATTGGGATTTCCATATCAGACCATCGCAAGTGTATACCAAGGTTACGTGAAATACAGCAAAACTTCCAACCAGCAAGAGAAATGTGGATGAAAAATGCTATTGACTCTCGAGGTGAGCGCAGACTCCTCCATCATTACCAAGAATTACATGGCAGCATGAAGCAGATAATGTCGGAATTGAATGAGGGCACATGCAAAAGCTTATGCGCAGACTATCTATTGTACCTTGGAAAAAATAGGCTATGGCAATCAATGTCCACATCATGTGTGTCCCCTTGTTGACTGCAAGACACCGAAAGATTAGGCTGCAGTTTGAACAAGCTTATCCAAACTGGAGTGCAAAGGACTGGAAACAGGTCACCTGGTCTGATGAATCATGGTTTTAACTCTTATCACGTCGATAGGAGGGTCCATGTGTGGCGTAAACCACGCGAAGCGATGGACCCAGTTTGCCTTGTTGGGATCATACAGTTAGGTGCAGGTGGTGTAACAGTATGGGGGGTGCTACATGGGCTTCCTTAGGCCCCTTGTACCCATAAAAACCTCCATCACCAGCACAAGGTAGGTGAACATCCTTGTTGATCATCTACACCCATTCATAACGATTCTCTTTCTGCACTATGACGCCATCTTTCAACAGGACAATACCACAGCACATGCTTCCTGAGTGGCAACCAATTGACTCCAGGAGCATTCAAGTGAGTTTACCACACTTGAATTGCCCCCTCAATCATTCAACCTCAACCCCATTGAGAATTTGTGGGACGAATTGGAAAGATCTGTTCGAGCCCACCAACCCCCACCGTAATTGTGGATGCTTTATGACAGGAAATCCTCACCTCATGAGCAGCAATACCACCCTGTGTTTTCAACATCTCATTGAGTCCTTACCAAGACGTCCGACTGCTGTTGTGAGGGCAAAAGGTGAAGAGGTTATTAGGTAGGTGTATATAATTTGTCCATTTATTTTATATATTTTATAAAAATACTTTATTCCAGCTTGAAAAACTATTTCTTTCTTCATTTGATGCATATTTTATTAAACTAAAATAACACTTTAATTTCTCACGAATAATTACTGTACAATAAAGTGATCCTATATAATACGCTTCTATAAACTTGGAGAGTGCTATAACAACCCAATTGTTACTACTATGGTTAAAAATGTAATTAGCATTGATAGATATAGAAGGCAGAAATGATGTTGGGTATATGGCTTTTGTTGTCTTTGATGGTATTATTTAGTTCAGGGCGATTTTTATAATTTGAAATGGCAGTTTATTGTTTCCAATTTTCTTGTTTTTTGAGATGTGTTGTAAAATTTTGGATGTTGTAGAATTATAGTAGTACTGGGGGCTTTTTGATAATGCAGGGATTAGTGGTGCATTGTTGGTGATTTTCTTGATTTTATGATTGTCTTAGATTAATTATGATGTTTTATTTAGATTTTCTTTGTATGTTTGGCTTGTTTAAGAAATTTAGATTTTGGAAATGTATAACAGATTTAACACAGTTGAGTTAAATTAAAAACTTAATCACTATCCAAGCTGTTTTATTATTGTTCCAGTAGATTAAAATAGCATTTTGATCAGTGAATACAGGATAGCAGGGATGTTAGTCACTTCTTGTCGAAATATATGAAATAAGTCCTTTCCTGTTACACAATAGTATTTAGACCACTGTAACTTGACATGTTTGATCCTTTTCAGAAGTTGGATAAACAATTTTACTTCGGAGATTGTATGAATGTGAGTTGTACAGCTGCACCGTATGGTTTGAGACAGGTGGCACTGTTGCAGTTTCATGGTCATGCCCATGTGCCTTGGGTGTGGGGGAGGGGTTGTTTTAGCAGTGCTGCATTGATCCAGGAGCAGTTTTAATGGGTGGAGTGGGTGGTAGATTTCTTTGTTGTAGCACACTTCTCTATTTTTGTATATCACCAGTTGTTCAACGAGATCCAATTGAAATTTAGTCGGGAGGCTCATATATTTTTGGTGAGGTCAAATTGTGGGGTCATTCCAGTATTACAGACCACTCTTGCCAATGAAGTGGTTTGTAATACTGGAATGATTAACCGTACGAAGTTAACCGTACATCCTTTTGTGTTCTTTTATCCTAGTTTGGAAGATTCTTTTCATTTTGCCATAGTAAGCTTTATTGTTACTGTCGGTGTTTTCTTGTAATGGTATTTTATATACTCCTCCTGTTTTCTCGTTCTGGTCCTGATAGGTTTTAATTAAATTAATTATTGTGTTGCCCACCCCTACCCAAGGCACATGGGCAGGACCACAAAACTGCAACAGTGCCACCCATTGCAAACCATATGGCACAGCAGCACAGCAACTCACATGCATAATATCTCCAAGGTAGTTTACCCAACTTCTGCATATGACGTTAGTAGTCGAAACATGTCAAGTTACGGTGGTCTAAATACCATTGTGATCCGTGCAACAGGAAAGGACTTCATAAATTTCGACAAAAAATGACTAACAATCAGCAAGCTGTTTTATTATTGTTCCAGTAGATCAAATTAGCATTTTGATCAGTGAATACAGGATAGTAGGGATTACTATCCTGTATTCACTGATCAAAATGCTAATTTGATCTACTGGAACAATAATAAAACAGCTTGCATAGTGATTAAGTTTCTAATTTTAGAAATGTATTTATAGTGTTTTAAATATTGGGAAAAGTGGGGTATATATGTGGGAAGGTAATTGTTAAGTACATGGTTTATGTATTTATAGGTTATTTTAGAGGAATTTTATTTGTTAGTAATTATCAATTGTGAGGGGTTTTTTATTGGGGGGGGGGAGAGACTGCTGGATATTTTTGTGATGTTGCATTTGTTAAAAATGCAAATTCTCATTAGCAGGGCAATATGTTGGTTTCACATTTACCATGGAATGAAAAAAAACAATCTTTTTCCTAGAAATAGTGTTTGGGTTGGGGGGGGGGGGGTGAATCATTGAAAAGGACAGTTTTGTTATCTGGTGTAAAAAAAATGGCAACTGAGGACTGTAAAATGCATTTATGCCTTCATTCATTTACCTAAGATGGCAATTGGTTAATGTTCAATAATGTTCATCAATGGGACCAAGGGTTCAAACCTGGATAAGGTATGAATGCTTCATATATATTGCTTTTGGTGCTGAGATCTTATAGTAAAAACTAAACCCTATAGGGTACTTGTCTAAAATATGTAGAATACCATATAAGTGGAAGATTGAAAAATTTCCCAAATATTTTTGAGACTGAAATGAGTCATTCAAAAAGTGTCCTAGATTCTTTATCATCATTCAAAAAATGTCCTAAATTCTTCAACACCACTTGGGAAATGTTCTGAAATTTTTGGTTTTCAAGAAAGCAATTCTGCTCAGAACTCCTTTTTTTTTGCAACATCTGTTACAATGCATTTTTTTTACATATTTTATGAAAGTAAAATATTTCAGAATAAGTAAAATCTACTATCTACTCCCACATCTTGTTTTCATTTAGGTTACTAACAAATTTTTGCTAAATACACTGCAAAATGTACTAACAATATTATTAACAGATTTTTGTTAAATATACTGCAAAGTGAAAGTATTTATAAAAAAAATAATAATAAAAAATACCCCATCAAGCAGCTGCTTGCCACAGAGGTCTGACAGGAGCCTGTCAGTTTATATGCCAGAGTAGAAGATCTGAGAGGATGGCAGGACCTACTTTTTTATTTTTCAGGGTTATTTTGCAGTTTGGGTTACTGTAGAAACTATAGGTTCCACTTTGTACAATTCAGATTTCTGAGTAAATTGCCTGCCAACATTATGAAAAAAACTCCAAAAACAAAATATCTTTTATCTTCTGGAGATTTTTTTTTTTTTCATATTGCGACAGTCAGATAATTGTTGAAATCAATGAGGGCCTGAAAACATATAAACTGAGGGTCACAAAAAAAGCAAAATAATGGCTGCCATCAGCAGGCAGTGGCATAGCAATGGGAACATGGTTCGGAGGGGGTAGAAAGAATGAAAATTTTCCAACTAGGAAATCAAATTTTTTCAACTGAGAACATACATCTTTCACAAAAATTTATGTTTCTGACAGGGAGGTTCCCAGTTTCCTGTTCAGATGGGGAGAGGGGAATGGGTACCATAAAAATCCTTAAAAGTATTTTTATCAAGACACTACAAATTGAGCCAACTTCAAGCACTTTTCCTCCAGTTCCTTGATTTTGCCGACTCTCCTTAATTTCACAAAACCAATCACAACTCACTTATATTTTATCAAGTGGTTTCTAATTTTTCCAACTGACCTACATTTCGCAAACTAGCCCATAATTTTATCGAAATAATCCTAATTTTTACATCTCCCTGAATTTGCCAAGTCACTTTTGTGACTGTGCAAATCGAATTTGGCCAACGAATTTTTCGTGACTTGGCTTTCGAATTTTGCCAACTCCCTTCGATTTTTACCAACTCTCCTTAATTGCACTAACACAATCCCAATTTTTACAACTCGCCTGTATTTTATCAAGTGGCTTCAAATTTTCCAACTACCCTATATTTTACCAACTTGCCACAATTTTGCAGAAAAAATGCCAATTATTACATCTTACCTGAATTTTTCCAAGAAAATTTGAATTTTGCCAACTCTCCTTAATTTTACAAAACCAATCCCAATTTTCACAACTAGCCTGTATTTCACCAAATGGATTCGAATTTTGTCAACTGCCTGATATTTTACCAAATGGCTTCAAATTTTGCCAACTAGATTTTGCAAAGTTGTCTGGATTTTGCCAAGTTGTCTATATTTTGCTAACTCCCTTTAATTTTACAAAACAAAAATCCCAATTTTCACAACTCACCTGGATTTTATAAAGTTGCTTTGAATTTTGCCAACTCTGATTTACTTTGGGGGATAGCTCCCCACCCCTAGCTACACTACAGTCAGCAGGTAGCATTATTTTTGGCCCGTGTAGTGATTACGGTCCTCAGCTGATAGATGGCATTGCTCAAGTGGCGTGTGACGTCGAGGTGTAAAGTGTGATGTCGATTTGTAAAGTATGACGTAGAAACGTAACTGTTGGTTGTTGGTGGCCTATGGCTCTTTGATTTGTTTCTTTTGGGTGGGTAATGTGGAATCACGTGTTATGTGTGTGATTTGATGAGAGTGTGAAGTTACGTTTGGTTTTTTTCGCCATTTTTTCTTGACTTCTTTGGATAACATATCTAAATGGTTAGAGGTAAGTTCGTGTGTATTATATATTTAATATGGGTAGGGGGTGTTCAGTGATAGGTAGGATACGAATAATTAATATGTTCTAGCTTTTTTTTTTCAAAATTGGTTAGGATATGGTTTATAATTAATTATTAAAGATATTTAGGGGCCCATGTAGTGGGGGAGTATGCAAGTTTTTGCGTGTGGGATTGAGAATGGCGATAGTAAAGAACACATGTATTTCGTTAGAATAGTTTGGGGATGAATTGAATTTTTTAGTAGTTACGTGTAGTATAGTAATTATTAATGTATTATAGTGATTTATTAATTTTGTTGTATATTTAGGAGTCTTTTAAATTTAATTATATGATTTATCGTTAACATGTGGAAATGTCTGGCGACTTTTTGATGTAGTAATTCTGGGTATTGCAGAATTGTCAGTGTTAAAAAACGGCAGTTTTTGATGGAGTCAGGAAAGAACGAAAAATTTAGAGGTGGGGTGAGAGTGGCAGAGTCGGTAGCGTGCCAGGCTTGTAATCTGTAGTTCCAAGGTTAGAGTCCGAGCTATGTCAGCGTTTAAATTTATCTCGGCAAATTTTCAAACTCTGCTCATAGTTAGTAGGGGACACCGATGGGCTTGGAAAGGCCACCGTCTGTCTGTTAGGATGTTAAGCCGTGGCCCTGTGTGTGGGAGAGTTACTCTGTGTACATTAAACCTTGCCTTGACAGGAAGTTACTGTCTCCCAACAGCTGTTCTAGTGGGTCCCGTCGTACCTTCTGTGAGCCTTCGAGGTTCTGTGATCTCTCCATTTAGCCCATTGTGTGTGAAAAAAGTGGGGGCTCAGAGGTAAAATGACAATGTAATTTAGGAGAGAGTTATTTGAGCTGTAAGATGTTTTTTTTTTTGCCAGATTTTTGCTTTGGGGCTTTTATTTATAATTCAGTCAGCGGTGCACTGTTTTGGATTTTCATGTTTTTTGGTTTGTGTTGCCTGGGAGGACATTATTTAGTTTTGGGGCTTTTTTATAATTCAGTCGGCGGTGCACTGTGTCCGATTTTCATGTTTTTTGGTTTGTGTTGCCTGGGAGGACATTATTTATTTTTGGGGCTTTTTTATAATTGGGTCGGCAGTACACTGCTTCTGATTTTCATGTTTCTTGGTTTGTGTTGTCTTGGAGGACATTATTTAGTTTTGGGGCTTTTTTATAATTCAGTCGGCAGTGCATTGTTTCCGATTTTCATGTTTTTTGGTTTGTGTTGTCTTTGGAGGACATTATTTAGTTTTGGGGCTTTTTTATAATTCAGTCGGCGGTGCACTGTTTCCAATTTTCGTGGTTTTCCGTTGTGTGTTGCCTTGGAGGACATTATTTAGTTTTGGGGCTTTTTTATAATTCGGTGGGCAGTGTATTGTGTTTTGAAAAGAGGGGAGGGGGAATGGTAGAAGTGGTTTACTGTATGTGGGAAGGCAATCGTTTTATTTTTTGTTGGATTTGGCACTTTTATGAGCTTTCATTCTGTAATTGATGGTTACGAGGTTTTTTGCGGTAATTTAATTTTTTTTTACGTTTGTTTAAAACGCAATTTTATGTTACTATGGTTACGGTGACGTAAACTCGGGTTTTTCGTTACTATGGTAACGAAAAAAACAATCTTTTTTCTAGAAACCCGTTTGGGTTAGGGTCTCGGGAGTTGTGGGAATCAACTAAAAGGGCCATTTTGTTACATTGTGTCAAAAACAAAATGGCGGCTGAGGCCCATGATCTGCACTACTGCCGTTTTTTTTTTATATATTCCTACCGATTTTTGCATTTCTAGGATACAGCCCACAGCATTATATAAAAAATCTCAGAATTATATACTTTATTTCCTTATGGTGTTTTTATAATATGGATGGAATCTGCAACAGTGCATAGGAGTATTGCAGCAGAGTCCATTAACTGGGAAGGGATGTAGCCTAAAGTAAAACTTATAGTTTCCACAGTAACCCAGAGTGCAAAATAACCTTTTTCAGTATGGGACCAAGATGACGAGATTTTTAAAATTTCAGTGATTCAACTGGTCAACACATCCAGTGTCAACAAAACATTTTTGTCATTAAATGATTTGTGTAAAACAAAACACATTGTAACAGGTATTAAACATTTTGCAAACAAGTTACAAGCATTAAAACACGAACTACACTTTGATTTGATAACCACAAATTTTCAGACCATGTCACGCCTCTTATCGGTAAAAATAGATTTCAGGAAGTTTAATCATCAACCATTACTGAAAACAACGAAAATGTCATGTTAAGAGCCGAGAACAGATCTATTTTTATTTCTTTAAATAATAACAATGCAATTAAAATTTAATACATATATTACCGGAATTTCGGACAACATTTCTCCAGGTGTACAGATAACAATCGTACTGATACGGTTTGTTTTCTTTCTTCTTCTCGGAAGTAAGCGACCATTCCGTATGGAGGAACTCATTGACGTAATATTACTAGAGACAGATCTGGCAACGGACGCCATGAACACACCACGGTGGTCATGGAGGTACGAGGATAAGCATGGAGGTAGGAAGATAAGAGGAGGAGCCCTAAGCACTTGAAAATGATGCTTCGGCGACTGCGCGGTAGCCATGTTGTTCTATTCAAAACATTGATCAGTAGTATAGGTGAGTAACGAAGTGTTGCGCTATAAAAAATTAATTTTTTTCGACATTTGTATTACGGCATCCTGTTCAGCATACGGCTGCACGAATCGCCCTTCAAAAAAGATACCAGGAATTACCTTTCATCGGTATGTTTGTCATTTTTATAAAAGTTTAAATAATTATATAATGATACAAGCAACTTCGTGTTGAAATTACGCCGCTATGAAATCTGTTTTATTTCGATTTACAAACCTCGATTCTTCACCAGATTTTTTTTATTTTCTTCGGATTGTACTCAGTGATAAATGTAAAGATGTACTTCTTATATTGATTGATTGATTGACTGATTTTACGTTACACTTATTTGAGAATTCCTTCTGCAGGCTTTCTCAGTCAAAACATTTTGTTGGCTGTAATTGAATATTAGTGTGTATTCTATTTAATGGATGATGATTTTACATACTATTAAATAGAGGTGATTAAAATATCAAGGAGTTTCTTTTTTGTTTTTTATTTTAGGTGGAAGTATTAGATATTATTTTGTTTAAATGTTTCAGTGTTTAAATTCCTCTCTCTTCATGATTTAATAAGTTCAGTGTAAGAAGGGAAAAGTAAATTACAATAAAGTATTTTCATAAGGTGAGAAATATAACCTTCCTTTTTTTTTAATTTAGATAGCATTTAAGGGTTTTGTTTAAATGCCTCCTTTTTTTCTTGGATTGGAGTCTTGTATTTTTTAATTTCTTTTTAGATTAATTTAATGTATATGGTGTAAATTTTCATAAGTGAGTGACAGCGATCATTAGTTAGGGTGAAAATTTTTCAAATTGTTGAAATAATTTTAGTTAAAAAAGGAGAGGAAAGTGTAATGCTTTTCTCCTTTTCGTTAATTCTTCTGATAGGGTTATAATTGTCCCTTTTAAGGTGAATACTGAATATATTTAATTCTGTATGGATTTCAAATAGAGCGAGTTTATTGCTTGTAGTTATTTTATTTTTACTTTGGTTGAGGGGTAGGTTAGGCGTACATGAAGATAGGTATGAGAGACTGAGGAGTCAGGCACTGAGATGTCGGGTTCTGGAACGTTGCCCTTTTTTTTTAAATGGATATTATATTCCCTTCACCCTGTGGATATATATATTTTTCTTCTTTTTATATTTTTTTAATTTTTTTATTATTTTTGCTTAGTATAATTTTTAGTTGCTTTCTTTTTTCATATAGTTTTTTCAGATATTATTTTGAAATTTTCCTTTGTGGCTGAGGAGGGATGAATTTCAATCCTTAAGAGATTTTTTTTTTTGAGAGATTGTAATAATAGTATATTTTGTATTGATTTTTAACTCTGGTTGAGGGAGGAGAATGAGCATGAGATGGGGGAGAGATGTGAAGCTGAGAGTACAAACATAGAGCTGGTGGGTTCGAACCACCATCTGGGGCGTTTTTTTTTGCATAAATATATATATATATATATATTTTTAGGTCTTTTTTTTTACTTCTATTGGCTTTATTTAGTTTCGTTAAGCAAATTTGTTTATTTTTGTGGAATGAGAATTTTTTTTAATGTAAAACAGCTATTTTCTGAATCTTACAAATGTGATTTTTTTGCAGTTTAAATGCTGCTATTGCATATACTCTTTAGTCTTTTATCCACAAAATGTTTTCTGCTATTATCAGTGCAGTATAAATAAACTTTCAAAATTTGGTAACTGTTTGTTATTGTCGTATTCAACAAAATACATAAATAGTTCTGCTATATAATAATTCTGTATGGAAATATTCATTGCATTAAAAAAAGCAATATAAATTCCAAATAGCTTAAATGAGCTTTCTCTTAGTCGTAAAAAATAATCTTCCCGTATATAACGCACAGTAAAACTGAGTATAGCACGTGAAAAGTAGGCTTGATTGCAGCGGCAGACGGTTTGTTTCGAATGCAACAACATGGCTACCGCCCTGCTGCCTAAGCATCATTTTCCTTTCCTTCCATTTAGGGCGTCTCCTCTCATTCATAACTCCGTGGCAGAGAGAAAGGCGTGTTTGATTAGCGTAAACAAACCTTTCACCACGCTCTCAGATTTACATGAATTGTGTCTTAACTACTGAAAAATACTCTAAAGGCAGCAATTTGAGTAATGTTGTGAAACGTTTTAAAATTTAAATTGTTAAAGCAGAGAGGTGTAAAAATAAATAAAGCATTTTAAAAATCCGTTCTGTCCTAGTATAATATCAAATGTAGTCCACGATTTTTTTCATAAATGAAACTAATAACATTTACATATGAAAAGAATTCGATTTACAGAGTGAAACAGCATGGAATTTATAGAATATTTTCGTGAATTTTGTTTCTAAAAGAAATATTGAACTTAGACATTAATTTTATGAGACTTCTGCTTTGCATTTTTATTTTGCCAAATTATATTGCACAATTTATTTTCTCAAACGAAACGCCTGAAACAGGAATTTTATAATTTTCCATGTGATAAATAAAGCTTAAAATTTGTTTCCATATTTCACAAAATATTTTACGAGTTGAAATGCTGAAACTTGTCAATTGTGGTTGAAGCTCCACTGTCTCTCTTTAAACAGTGGCTAGTGCTATCTGTTCCCAGCACTTTACTGTTTTAAAAATAAAGCTTCAGAAAATGGCACAGTAGGATTAATTAATGATGCTGTGCAAATTTTATTCACATTTGTAACAAATGCCTGTATGAGAGACACTTGTAGAAGATATGATAGAAATTGCAATGAGAACAGATATTGCCTATAAAAATGATCACTCATGCTGTGTAAGAGGGAAGAGTCCTAGAAAATTTAAGAGAAAGTTGATGTCAATGCAAAATGAAATCCAGAGCTTAAAGAAAATGCTATTGTGAAATTTTTGCCAGCTAAGAGCCAAGCAATCAGACTCTTCTATTTTAAAATATATATTTGATGCAAAATGAAATCCAGAGCTTAAAGAAAATGCTATTGTGAAATTTTTGCCAGCTAAGAGCCAAGCAATCAGACTCTTCTATTTTAAAATATATATTTGATTTGTTTAAGGCTCAAAGCTCATGAAGATGACATTGAGACACCAAAGCCTGTGTTTCTACATATAACTTTAAACCTGTTCAGAAATTCACAGCAAAAATTCTGAAAGAAGCAATGGTATATTTTATTGCCAAGAGGTAAATAGGTTTACCATGATATTTTCATTCTCCAAAGGCTTATTAAAAATTGAGGTTCTATTTTTTGTTATTTTTAAAAAGGTTTATGAATTTGTAAGAGAAAATCTTTTTTTCCAATATCTTCACAATTTTAACTTGGTGCAAATCTGTAGATGGCCTTCCTGGATTTATTGAAGTTTTCTGCATGCAAAATTTTATTGATAGTAAGCGAAGCATATGATATTCACTTTATTATTTGAGGAGAAGTCAATTAGGAAACAAATCTTTTCAATGGCAAATGCTATTGTGGATATGTAGATTATGGTAATAATGCTAATGATAAAATTTCAGATATAGCTTCTGAAACTCGAATTTTTATGTTTGTTTGAGTTTTACATAGCTGGAAAATCTCCATAGGTTATTTTTTTAACAGCTGGTTTCTCTGGCTCAAAATATATTTTTACTTACATATTCAGCCAGGACCATATTTCATTTTTTTAAGCTATAAGAGCAAAAGGACACTATAATAACCTAATTATCCTTAGTTCCAAAGTGCACACATGCAGTTAATAATTAACCGGCTGATAATTAATAAAAAAAGCGCAATTTTTTTAACTTTCAATCATATTAAAATTATTGGCAACAATAATGAAATGTCCAGTGACATTTTAGGTGTTTCTCACATATGGATAATATGAAGCAATCGCAATAAAACATTGCAGGTCCATTGTGTCTCTTTTCTCTGAAATTGAAAAATGTTTAAATTGTCTTCATAGCAAAACAATTATGAAATATTTCTTGCATAGAATGTAAATTAGCATTAATTGACTCCAGTGGTGAAAGTAGATTTTACTTCTTACAGGTGCGTTCAAAGCTAAGCTAGGTGCGGAAAATCACGCACAGGCGATCATTCTACTGCAGCCCTCTTACAGAGGTAACAAAATGAATTGTATGGTGACAAAAGTACGGTGTCACTGCATTTTATATTTCTCACTGTGTTTTCAAAATATATAACAATATAATATAAAAATATAAATAATTAAATGAATCTCCATATTAATATAATAATTATAATATTTAAAAAAAAAATAAATACCCCCTCAAGCAGCTGCTTGCCACAGAGGTCTGACAGGAGCCTGTCAGTTTATATGCCATAGTAGAAGGTCTGTGAGGATGGCAGGACCTCAGCAGAAAAACAGCACACACATCCATGCCTTACCTGGGGTTCGAACCCAGGTCCCTTAGATCAGTAGCCAAGCGCGCTAACCACTCGGCCACGGGACGGCTTTATAATATTTAGGTAATAAATATTAATATACGTAAATGCATGCTGATTCCGTTGTATTCACGGATTATAGCCCCATTTTTGAAAAAAGATTTAAATGTATTTAAAAATATGGGCTACAGAGCTCCAACCAGACCATGCAACATTGTTCTCCAACCATGTCTGTCCTGAGCTCCATCTGCTCCATCTGGCCACTGCACACCAATTCTAACAAGTCCCTGTTTGACATTGTCTGCCCCCCGCATCCTAGGTCTCCCCCTCTTTCTGAGGCCTTTAGGCACACAGTTCATAAACCTATTCACCAATTTATAATTACCCATAACGGCAACATGGCCAGACCACACAATATGGTGACTAAAGGAGGCTGCCGACTCCTTTACTTAACCTCATCATTAGTTGCAAAGTTGAACCACCTAATGCCCAAGATACTGCATAAGCATCTAGAATCAAAAGCATCTAGTTACTGTTATCATGTTTGCAAAGAGTCCAAGTTTCACTACAATAACTAACCCTAGAAAGAACCAAATTATTATAGTCTAATTTTAGTCTTTAGGTGTATACGCCTGTTTGTCCACACACTCCATAGATTCTTAAAAGTCCCGGCAGCAATCCCTATTCGTCTGTTAATCTCATGACGCACATCACCAGTATCTGTTTCATAGCTCCCAAGGTAATTAAACTGTGACATCTGCTCAAGACTGTAATCATTCAGATTAACTGAATCACAGCCTGCCTGACCAAATTTCATCACTTTACGTTTTTAATCTGATTTTAGTTCTTAAACTAGGAGAACGCATATCGCCTGTGGCACAATGGGAAATCTCGTTCTTAAAGAAAATGAAATCTTTAGCTTACCTACTTTTGCACTTTATAAAGGTTTAATGTGAACTAATGGATGATCTGGGAAAAGCAAATAGTCGTACTTTATTAGTAATTATAGAATATGAAAAGTTTTATCTTTTATTTTTTAAATTTAAAACGTTTTTTTTTTCACCCCTCTGAGAAAAGTGGGCAGATTATTACTGTTATTATATCTCTTGACAATCTACTACAGAAATTTCAAATTTCTACAATAAACAAATCACTTGTAGTATTCGTTAAATGTTTCGTTGATTACTTATTTAGTGAGTCTAACAATATAAACTAAAACTATGTATTTTAATAATGCGAATTATATTTCATTAATACCAATCCACAATTTTCCAATTATCTATTAAAACAAAACAATTGCATTTCACACCCAACCTGGGCGTAAAGCTGTCAACTCATTACTGCCAATGGAAATTTCAAACCTTCACATTCCACCACCATAATTTCAAATTTCTAGCATAAATGCATCATTTGCAATATTCTTTAAAATATTTGGGATTTTCGATTTTTTTCAATGTTAGATGGCGCAGTTACAACTTTTGAGATGTTCGGAAACTGCAAATTGTAACAATTCATCAGTACCTATCAAATCCAAAAAGAATTTTAAGTTTTTTTTCTAAAACCAAACGTTATGTCTTAAACACAAAAGTTGCAGTTTTCTACCCTCATGGGATAAGGGTTGCCAATGAAAATTTAATTACGTTCATATTCCAATACCAAAGTTAGAAATTTCTAGCATAACTACATTATTTGCAACATTCGTTTCTAATTTTGGAATTTCATATGTCAGTCATTGTTCGAGGCAGCAATTTTAGCTTTTGGGAGATTTGGAAAGTCTATATCGTAATATTTCTTCAATACCTGTCCAAAACAAAAAATAATTTTTATTTTTCTCTATAAACAAAAAAAGTTATATTGATGAAACACAGATGAAACCATTATCTTGTTTTTTTAAACGACATAAAAATTAAAAGCAAAATTTTAGGAAGAAAAATAAACTTATATATTAATTTTCCTCATTCAATTTGCCTCTTCTGAACCACGATGCTAAATTAAGGCATATTTTAGAATAACAGATATCGGAGATTCAGAGTAACTTTTAAAATTCATCAGGTGTAATCGAAGATTACATGATATCTGGCAATTTCGCCTCTGCGATATCCGCAACAATAGATGAAATATTCCAGATTTCACACATCCAAAAGGCGGTAGGAAAAGAACAACTTTTGCCAAAAAAAGAACGATACTATTTTGCTGAGCATTCTTGAAAACCAACCAAATTCATGTAGCTGCCATTCTGGTCATGGGTACCATAGATTGGCCAAACATGCAGCAAAAAAATACATGTATACTTTACATATGCTTTTATCGCTGCTTGGACCTTAAATAAACCTTGTCTTCATCTTTAAGAAAAATGTTTAGCAGTTCAGCAACAAGCAACTCTGATTTAAGACAACTTTTAGTTAAATCAGTCATGATTAATGGTTTATTTTATTTTTTATTCAATTAGTCCATCAAAATGTTAAATATATACTACTATCATTTCAAATATGTTTATGCAACTTACATAATTATAGATACTTCCATAATTCTTCATAGTAAGCCTTATCCTGTTCCTTTTGTTGTCGTGCCATATCCTCAGTCGAATGAGGAAGACGACGTCCCATGCCCAACTATGATTTGACATATGGTGTAGGATCCCATTCTGTGTAGGGTTGTACAACGCTTGATATAAAGATATCAACCACATGATGAATAGTCAATGCAGTACGTACGTCTGTGACTTTATTATTATTCATTAAGCTGAACCCAAGTTCGCAGTCAGCATCACTCACTGCAAGAGTATCTACAGAGAGTAATATTTTTTAAGTTTATCAGGTACAGTCCGCCTTGCACAACACTTATATTGAACAAATCCCTGATGCGTTTCGCGTTGATTTACCATTAGAATGTCGCATAATAAACGAATGCCAGTATCCCCAAACAGTGGATTTTCAGCATGCTCTTGCCATGTTTCAGGATTCAAAATCGACACGTTATCCAACAGGTTTTGATAATCCATCTCTCTTCCTTGTGCTGTGTTTTGATTAGTCTTGTTAGCAATGGTAGCGAACAATTTACACTTCATATTATCAATAACAGCCTGAATAATTGTGATGAACTGATTGTGGGATTTCTCCCTAGTGTTGTTAAATTTACATTCTTGAATATCATATCCTCTTCGGTTTTCTGTGATTCTTTAGTGTGAAATCCAGGAATCGTATGTAAAGTGCCTATTCTTTGTATATACATTTTCATCAGATTATCTGCTTTTGAGATCGTCAGTTTTCTATCTTGTAGGAGTTCATACAAATCCTTCAGCTCAGTAAGGACATCTAACATCAATAAAAGATTCTTTAGAATGCTGACTGAACACAATTTTGAGTGTAGACCTCGGAATTTCGCTAGTTCCCTTCCTTCCATTGAGTTGTCTTTTGAGGCTTCCTCGAAATGTCTAACCAATGCTGGATATGTCTGCCATAGGGCATTAACAGCTCTCCACGTTGAAGCTACCCATCGTACACTGAAAACTCTGCCGATTTTCTGTAGTACGACATGAACTTCATTGGCATATCTGAAGAGCTCACGTGCGTTTTTTGGCGACTGACTATAAAGTGCATATAAATTGTCTAAAAATGTTCTAAAATCATTTGTACCCCCAGTAATATCTATTGCCTGGTCGACAGCCAGTTCAAGTCTGTTGTTAAGGCACTGCCACAGAATAAGATTTGGAATGTCTTTTTTCCACTCCTACTTTCACTCCGATCATGACATTAGCACCATCACTGCAGACACTTATAAAAATCTCGGCCAGCAATTCCAGAGTGAACTCAAAGCATACCAAACATTTAACTATGTCTTGTTTTATGTTTTCAGCCAGTAAATTTTCTAACTGGATCAAATCCAAAGGAAATGTTACTGGATTCATAATACTGTCAACACTGCTTTTTATAAAAAATTATAAGAGTTGATTTTTTAGGAAGAGTTGTCAATTCATCAACTAGTATAGTAACCTTGGATTTGTTGCAAATTATTTGTGAAATTATTTTTCTTTTCATTTCTGCGGAGACGTGCTCTATGATATCAACACAGATGGGCCTGCTGTGAAGTAATCGTCTCATTTCGATCCCATTAACTATTTTGTAGGTCAACAAGACCCTCGTGGTCCGAATATGATCGATTCATTTTCGCGACATAGTATGCTGTCCTGAACACCCGAGCAGTGGTTTCAATTGCTGCTTCTTCATTTTTTTATTGATGTTTATCAGAATTTGTTTTAAAATTTTTTTTCTAAAATTTTGGAAGCTTCAATGTGGGAAAGTGACATTTTATGTTCATTAATTTTTTTTCGAAGTGATGTGAGTTCCGTTTTCTTATTTTTCCCATATGATGAAACGTGACATTCAGCCCACTGAGGAACAATATTCACGCCTCGAGAAGAAAAGCACTTTAAATTAGAAACATCTCTACATGTTTTACATCCTAGCTTTCCATGAGAGGCAAAGAGCCAATTGTTTTTCCTTTGGAATTCTTGGAATTGACCACTGGACCACACAGCTGGATATTGTCGCTCAGACGTAGCCTCACTCTGCCATTTAACAGACTTCTCATCTGGTTCACACTTTAGATATGGCCTTTCTGTAACTTCAGGCGATGGTCCAACCGCCACTTTCTCAAAGGCTACACAGATATGTTAATTAACCCATTTATTCAGTTTACAATAAAAAAAAGTTGAAAGTAAGGGAAAATGGTTCACTTTTCAGCTTTAAATATAAACAGATGTTACAGTTGAAATTGTGGAGTAAGACACATTTCCCGTAATAAGAGTTTTCTCTATCTCACTAGCAGACTGACTGAATGGCTGGATGTCGTCTTTATGGTCATCCCCTTTTAACCCATTCTATACGAACTGCAAATAGTAGAAAGCATTAAGTCAGCGGTATAGTTCAAAGACCTTACCTCTGAATACAAAATGGCTGCTGTTCAAACCATTACCTACCCTACCTCCACACCTCGTCCGTCACATTGCGACATTCTTCAAACCTTAATGGGTGTGGGTGGGGTGTCGATTTCTGATTGGTCTTGTCTTTCCATCTTTCAAGTTGTTGCAGTTCTATAGCGCGTAAGAATGCCACTGAGAGGATTGGAATATAAGCAGGTCTGCGTCTATGGTCAGACAAAGGACTTCCCTAGGGAGATTAGTGTGTTGTGGGAATTGGCTGCATCTGCAAGCTTTTGTCCTTTGGATACCATTTTAGCCCCATACGCAAAAGACCATTGCATCCCAAACCCTCCTAATCTTTCATGCTTGTTTCCTTTCCCCCTTTTAGAGGAATCCTCTAATTGATCAACCGCAATACCACTCTTGTTCTGAACCTGGCAGCATTCTTTCTCTTCTCCCCTACCCTTAATCCTTTCCGATAAACAAAGGTCTCCAAGAAATCGTTTGTGTATAATGCAAAACTGCTGGGCTTTTTCTTTCAGTTCAATAGCCATTGTTTGTCAAGGTAGAAACCAAATCACGCTATAGCATTATTTTTATATCAACATTGGTGTAACTAAAAACTTGATAATACTTTTTTTCAGGGTTTCTAAGAAAAAAATCTTTATCAGAAGTGAGAATCGTAATTTTTTATTTAATTGCAATGATTTCAATGTTTCCGGATCTGAAACGTATTAGCTATCGTTCTAATATCGAAGGTTAAATTCCAAGGTTACATAAGTGTTAAAAAAAGTATTAGAGAATGAAATTCTGAATGTTGATTAATTTTTTTTTACACTCCTCGAACAGATGTTAATCACAGGTCAGATAAGGGTCTGTCAATTTAAGATGACCTTGATTATGGGCCATTTTCGAATGTCAAAAAACTCAGACTAGAGGTCAGAGATTTTTCAAAATCATTTAATATTCATATTTGACATCAAACAAACAAACAAAAAAAACCATAATGGAATAGTGTGGTTTTCCGTGAGGATGCGGGTTCCACTTTTAATTCCGCGGTCTATGGAAGAAACGGGAATATTTCAGATTTAGA
This sequence comes from Ryuthela nishihirai, assembly GCA_038380435.1. NCBI lineage: Eukaryota > Metazoa > Arthropoda > Arachnida > Araneae > Heptathelidae > Ryuthela > Ryuthela nishihirai. The sequence goes on from JAWZYU010000022.1 coordinate 32,753,349, forward strand.
TCCAAACTCCTAAAATGTTTTTGCTAAAACTCCTAGGTGCTCTAATATTATAATTATATTACAATTGTACCGAAGGCAGCATATTAAGGTAATTCTATATGTGTTATTTTGAAATGCGATATTTTTAAGTTGTTTTGGTTTCCGAATTTATTAAATTTTTTAGAGTAATTTATACTCTACTAATTTAGTACGAAGCAGTCCCTTGGCATTGTCCTTGTGCTTGACTACTAATGAAAGGTACCTGGATTCGAGCCCCAGATGTAATGCATGGATGTTTGTGTTGTTTCTCTGTTGAGGTCCCTCGATCCTCACAGACCTCCTACTCTGGCATATAAAACTGACAGACTCCTGTGGTTAGCAATCTTGGCTACTGATCAAAGAGATACCTGGATTTGAGCCCCTCCCTCCTCCTGGTAAGGCATGGATGTTTGTGTTGTTTTTCTGCTGAGGCCCGCCATTCTCACAGACCTTCTATGGTGCATTAAATTGGCAGGCTCTTGTCAGACCTCTGTGGCAAGCCAGGTGATTGAGAGGTTATTAATTTATTTTTCTTAATTTAGTATAAAGATGGTCTGTAAATGGTAGCTAGGTAGTCACTGGAAGGAGAGCTATGCACCAATCCCCTGTGATGATGCATAGAATCGGCCAGGCCTAGAACATAATGTCCAACACCGCCTTCTCGTGGTGCAGACTGTTAGTACCTTTCAAAAGAGATACTCTCTTGTGGAAGTGAACGGAAGGGGACGGCTGCCAGATTAGTGTGGCCTACTAATCTGGGCAACTATGGCAAACTTTTTTTTTCTACCCTGCTGAGGAGTGGTCAATTACATAGGGTCCTAGTGCTGACCATATAAACCCACTTGACTGGAGAGACATATGGCTCTGAACTTGCTTATAGATCCTGATTTTGTTGCACTGGTGGGCTTCTGTGGAGGGAAAATATTCTGCTGTATTTTCTGTTTGTTTGTGGGTTGATAGCCCCAAGTGAATAGATTCAGGGGATATGTTTATCAGCTGGTGGATAATCTTGAGCAGAGGTCATCGCAGGCACCTGAACTCTTTGCTTCTATTGGCATCGTCAAATTCTACATTGGAGGAAGTCTTCCAGTGTAGATGGCTTCAGCCTTTAGTTGTGGGGGAACGGGTCTTTGCCCCATGTCTGCGATTAGGGGGCTGTTTGATATTGTCGGCATTCTCTCTCTCAATAAACATAGTTTCTTTAAACATCCCACCAACCATTTTCTCTCCATAGGTAGTTGGAATGTGAGGACTCTGCACAGAGCTTTTTCTCTTGATGTCCTCACACAAGAATTCCACCATTATAATTTAGATATTCTTGGTTTGCAAGAGACCAGATGGACAGTTAAAGGTAAGATTCTTAAAAATAATCTTAAATTTCTCTTTTCAGGGAGGAACGACAATAAGCATCACCAAGGCGTGGGTCTGCTTCTCAGCAGACACGCTAGTGATGCTCTTCTAGGATATGAGTGCATTAATGAAAGGTTTCTTACAGCAAAATTTCAGACAAGCGTTAAAGACTTGAATGTTATCTGCTGTTATGCCCCGACTGAGGATGCCGATGAGGATGAGAAGGATAGGTTTTACGGACAACTTCAGGATATTTTGAATTTTGTGAAGAAAGGAGATATTACCCTTGTTCTTGGTGACTTCAATGCCAAAGTTGGTACTGACTCTTACCTTTAGGGAGGGGTGATAGGCCCTTTTGGTATTGGTAGCTGCAATGGCAATGGGCAACGTCTCCTACTGGTAAGTAAATTCAATGGTTTCAGAATAACTAACGCATTACAAACACCACGACATACATAAGTACACATGGGTTTCACCCGATGGGCTGCATAAGAATATGATTGATTATATATTAATTAACAGCAAATGGGCTAGTTCTGTTAGGAATACCAGGTCGTATAGGGGAGCTGAAATTGGATCTGACCTTGTTAAAAGTGTCTTGCAACTTAAATTTAAAAAGTGTTGTGCTAAGGGTTAAAAAATTTACTTTTAATACTGAAGCTCTGAAAGACCCAGTTATAGCCAAAGCTTACCATGATAGGTTACTTAATCATTATGACAGTCATGGTATGCTTATTATTGAAGTTGAGGAAGAATGGGATCATTTTGAACAGGCTTTTTTTGGACACCAACAGTACTCTTTTAGGAAAAAAGGAGCAGATGAGACAAAATTATCTGAGTGATAAGGCACTTGAGCTTATTTCAGAAAGAAAGAACTGCAGGAATGTCCTTAATCAATACCCTACTAGTCCTAATAGAAAGCATTACAGAGAGCTTAATAAACGCGTAAACGATCGGTTAGCTGCTGATAAGAATCTTTGGCTTGATGGCTTGGCTGACAAAGCCGAGGAAGCAGTTCAACAGCACAACAGCAGAGAGCTGTACCAGATAGTTAATGTTTTGTGTGGTTGAAAACGAACAGGTATGCAGGGATTGAAGGATAAACAAGGTAAAGTTATAGAAGGTGAGGATTCTGTCATGGCTAGGTGGGCTGAGCATTTCAGTGATATTCTAAACAATGCGGTTAGTTCTATTCCCATTGTTTGCAATGATGATAGATGCATTGTTGGCTTTAATGTTGGCCCTATAACACAATCTGAAATTATTTTGGCTATTTCTAAACTTAAATTTCATAAATCCCCAGGAGTAGATGAAATTACTACGGAAATGCTTAGAGCTGGGACTGTTTCAGTTATCACTTGGATGACTGAAATTCTGAATATATTTTATGATAAAGGCATGGTTCCTAGGGATTTTACCAGAGCTATTGTTATCCCTATTTTCAAAAAAGGTGATCGCAGTTCTTGTGATAACTATAGGGGTATCAGCCTACTCTCTATTCCAGGTAAAGTTCTTTCCATGATTGTGCTTAATAGAATTAAGAATCTGGTGGACAGTCAATTGCGTGATGAGCAATGTGGATTCAGAAGTGGTAGGGGATGTGTGGATCAGATATTTTCACTTAGGCAGATTCTTGAGAAATGTTTAGAGTTTCAGAAACCTTGGGTTGCTAGCTTTGTTGATTTCAAAAAGGCTTTCGACTCTGTTAATCGTCATAATTTGTGGTTGATTGTGAAATCATATGGTATACCTGACAAGTTAGTTAACATAATGAAAGCTCTCTATAATAACACTGAGTCGTGTGTGAGAGTTGGTAAGGCTTGTAGCAATTGGTTTAGCATTACTTCTGGTGTTCGACAAGGGTGCATTTTGTCTCCTTTTCTCTTTAGCTTGGTTATTGATTATGTTATGCGAAATTCACTTCAAGGGAAAGATTTTGGCCTTAAATGGGCTGGAGATACGAAAGTTTCTCATTTAGATTATGCTGATGATTTAGCCCTTTTGGCAAATGATGTTGATGAGATGAACTCTTTCATTCGAGCTGTTGATGAGACTGGTAGTAGAGTAGGTTTGTTATAAACAGAGAGAAAACTAAAGTGATGAAAATTGGTCAGGCAGGCTGTGATTCATTTAATCTTAATGGTTGCAGTCTTGAGCAGGTGTCACAGTTTAATTATCTTGGGAGCTATGTAACAGATAATGGTGATATGCGGCATGAGATTAACAGACGAATAGGGATTGCTGCCGGGACTTTTAAGAACCTATGGAGAGTGTGGAGAAATAGGCGTATACACCTAAAGACTAAAATTAGACTGTATAATAATTTGGTTCTTTCTAGGGTTAGTTATGGTAGTGAAACTTGGACACTTTGTAAACAAGATAACAGGAAACTAGATGCTTTTGATTCCAGATGCTTATGCAGTATCTTGGGCATTAGGTGGTTCAACTTTGTAACTAATGATGAGATTAGAGAAAGGAGTTTGCAACCTCCTTTAAGCAGCATATTGTGCAGAGAGAGACTCTGTTGGTTTGGCCATGTTGCCCGTATGAATAATTATAGATTGGCGAATAGGGTTATGAACAGTGTGCCTAAAGGCCTCAGAAAGAAGGGGAGACCTAGGATGCGGTGGGCACACAATATCAAACAGGACCTTGTTAGAATTGGTGTGCAGTGCCCAAATGCAGTAGTCCGGACAGACTTGTATGTCAGGACAGACTTGCTTGGAGAACTTGAATTGCACGGTGGACCTCCGTAGCCCATGGCTGCTTGATGATGATGATGATGATGATGATGATGATGATGATGATGATGATGATGATGATATCCTATTTGATCATTCTACTTCCCACATAACACTACCACATGATCTATTCAATAGTACATAAAAGCTCACAAGCCACCTCTGTGATGCAGTGATATGACGTTTCCTGGTGGTGACACTGCAATAGCTGGGCTGAGGGTTCGAATCCTGGGTAGTGGCATGGTTTTTTGTTCTGTTCTTGTGCGAGAAACCCTGTAGAAGCTAGGAGTAGCTTCTAGGATCCTTCTCTGTTCTCTGTGTACTTTATCAAGAAAAAGAAAAAAGATATATAAATACTTCGCTTATAGTTAGGGCTGCTACCTCTCCGCTTTTCATCTGGAGACTTCAGATTTTTTTACTCGATCTCAAAACGGTTTCGGTCTGATCAAACCGATGCCGTAATCTGTACTACCAAGGCATACGCAGGCCATTACATGTATAGAACTTTACATTGCATGCAAGGTTACTTGGTTTAACCAAGCTGAACCCGCTAAAATTTCTAGAAAAACCAGCCCAAAAATTAGTACTTCCCTTAGAAATCTATACGCAATGCTAGACATATTTTTAAAAATGCTATTATGAAAGCTGAAAAAAAATGCCCAAGTATTATTTTTTGCTAAATTTTTAAAAAATGAAAAAGAATCGAGTGAAAACAATTATGAACTAGAACTGATTATAATCTGAACTGTTAGAAGTTTTAGAATATACTCAGAAGTCGGAAAAAAAGTTTTTTAAAAAGTTATAATGGAAATAGAAAAAATATCATATCTTTTCTTAATTAATAAAACTTTGCAACAAAGATAATGATTGCGTCAACCATTTTTAAATAAACATATCTTTATTATCTGCTTTTTGTGTGTATGTGTGTGTGTTGGGGGTGGGGTTGAAGGTAGAGCTGAATATACTTATCGCCAACTTTACAATCTCCAGATTTTTAAATCTCAGAAGGTGACAGTCCAACTTATTGTGATAATCGAAAATTGTTACAGTACTGTGCAAATTAGTTGGGACAATAGGAAAATGCAGTAACAAAGACACAACTAAAATATTTATTTGTTTAATAGTGTATATAGATAATAATGAATATGACCCCCCCCCCCCCCCCCCCCCTTAGCTTTAATTACTTCTTTCACCCTCTCAACCATTGATGCCACTAGCTTTCCATACATCTCTTTCACTTCAGGGTCGTGGTACCACACTTTCATGACATTTTCTATCATTTTGGTTTTCGTCGTGCAATCCATCTTAGATATGCGCGCTTTAATAATAGCCCATAAATTTTCAATGGGGTTTAGATCGGGTGAATTTCCTGGCCACTCCAACACCTTCAAATGTTGCTGGGTAAAGAAGCTCTTAGCCAGATCCTGTTGAAATACCCCATCGCCGTTAGGAAACAGCTTCTGCAGTGTTGGGACCATTTTCGCCTCCAGAACGCCTATCTACTTTTTGGTGTCCTTCTTCCTTCAATGGGGTGAAGCGTCGGAAGCTGTGAAACATCCCCAAAACATGACCTTGGGTGGGTGTTTGGGGGATTCCGGGATGTGACCAGATCGAAGAGGTTCTTCAGGCAAACGGCGGACGAAATTTGACCTGTAGCCATGCACCTCAAAATGGGTTTCATCCGAAAATATAACTTTTTTCCATTTCTCCACAGTCCAGTCTCGACGTTTCTTTGCCCAGGATAACCTTTTTTGTTTCATAGCGGGTGTCAAAAGCTGATTTTTGGAGGGGCGTCGAGCCTGGCGACCACATTCCAGAAGGCGACAACACACGGTGGTAGCATCTGTATTAACCCCATGAGATGCAATCTCCCTTTTGATGTCTCCACTGGTCTTCTTCGAGTCTATGACACTAAGTCTTCGAATTAGACTATCATCTCTAGGGGTGGTTTTTCTTTCACAATGTCCTTTACGGGACATGTCTACGGACTCGGTCTCCTTATGTAGCTTCATGATCCGTGAAACGCTGGATTTCCCGACGCCAACTGCTTTTGCTATCTGCCTAGCAGTAAGTGAAGTGTTTTCGCCTAAAGCGATTATTTTAACTCGTTTACGAGGCGTGATGTCCATGATGTATTTAATAAAAAAAAAGTTTCCAATGAAAATTGTGAACTACTTACATAATCACGTCCTCAGCCTATGAAATATCAATTTCGACTAAAATGGGAGTGTAAATAATACCAGAGTAACACGACAGACAATTCTAGACTTTCAGCAGAAGGTTACGAACAAGTTTAGACTTGCAGAAGTTTAGATTCTGCAGCAGAAGGGAATCAGCGTTCCTTCACTTGTCCCAACTAATTCACACAGTACTGTATCACTAAAAAATAACGTGTCAACTTTTATTGGACAATAAAATTAAAGAAACATATATTATGCTACTCCAGTAGCATAATGAAAGGTGATTAACTTATTAATACTGATTTTTAAAAACTATTTTCTATGAATTTACAAAAAAACAACAAATTTAAATTCCCTTCTTAACCCTTAAACTCATTACTTAAATTGTGAAAGTATATGCTTCAATTCAGTAGAATATAAACTTTTTTGCAAAAATACACTTTGAAGACGAAAACTTAAAACATGAATATATATATCTGCATTTCACAACAGATCGAGTAATATTAAAAATCAGGATTTGGAAACCACAAATATATGATGTTAATAGCTTGCAGTGGATTACAAACCTGCGTAAATATCCTTTCTTTGATTTGCCATCCTTTTTCCCATTTCTGCGTCTGGTGGTAATTAAGACCGAACCCAGACAAGCTACGGCGGATATGAACCTGCATTATCCGTAACCGCTTAACGACTCCCCGTGAGCTGTCTGGCTGTATGGCGGTTTTAGTTCGAGTCCATGTCTAATTGTATACTCTTTACTCAGTATCCTTGCTAATCTTTCAAAGGGAGAAGGCACTACCTACTCCCTCTTGGCACTCCCTGTGGGATATGGTACCTCAAATATGCGGTTTTCAAACATCTTGTTTTCTAAAGGGTTAAACTGTAATAGTGTAATTAAAAAACGAGAAACGAGAAATTTTTCTTTAAAGGAACAATCGGCTTTTTTTTAAATTAAATTCTTGGTTGAAAGAGCATTGAAGTGTAAAAGAAATCGTTAACTGCACCACTACTGAATAATGTCTTACCGCTACGTCGTACCAGCAAAAAATTTCTTGCCGGTACGGCGTACCGGCCAACTTTCACCACTGATTGACTCTGATCTAATGCAGTCTTCTGTGTCTGCACTTATTAACCCTTAAAAAGAAATTTTCTTTCTTTAAGACACAACTTTTGAGCCTTATTATGAAAAATTAATGAATGAAATAGTCCATATTATATATCAAAGAAAAAGCATTTAATTGTGGAAAACAATGGTGGGGAAGCATAAAAAAACATGTTGCAGGTTCTTTTGTAGAGATTTTCGGAAACTGATTAATCAGCTTCTGTCACTTTAAAGATTAATATAAAAAAAATGAGGTTTTCTCGCCCTTCACACAGTATGTGTGTGCAATTGCAAAAATTACTGAACATTGTCTTCCAGGAGAAAACTTTATATTCTCAACAACAACCATTTCATACCTAATTAAAAAATTCAGGTTAATGTCCTACATAGGCTTCAATGCATGTTGTGCTCATATCACTAGATGATCATATCAGTAATAGGGAATTGGATGTGGAAGTTGACAATCATGCTTATTATATGAAAAAGAAACATTACAAAAAAAAAAATGCTAAAATTAGACTTCACAATTTAGAGACACAAATGACAGAAAAATTAAAAGGCATCAATATCAGACCAAACATCTAAATTTTCACAAAACAGGGTGACAAAAATATACTTTGCAGTAACTTCATTTCTTATATTCTGTGTGTGCGATATGAATTTCCTACTGCCTCAGCTGAAATAAAAATAGAATGCATTTTTTTTTCTTTTTTTTATAGCATGAAATTTCAATTATGTCATTTGTGTGTGTGTGACCTTCGATTTCCTTCTACCTTAGCTGATATAAAAGTTTACAATATTTGTATTTTGTTGCATGAAATTTCAATCATGTCATTTGTGTGTTTGTGGGAGGGGGGCTTGTCTTTCCTTCTGCCTTACTTGAAAGGAGAGAAAGTGCAAATTATTGTTTTATATTTATATATTGCATGCAATTTCAATTGTATCATTTGTGATGGTGTGTGTGACCTTGGATTTCCTTCTGCCTCAGCTGATATAAAAGTTTACAATATGTGATTTTTGTTGCATGAAATTTCAATCATGTCATTTGTGCGGGGAGAGGGTGGGGCTTGCCTTTCCTTCTACCTTAGTTGAAATATGAGAAAGTGTAAATTGTTTTATATATATATATCATGCAATTTCAATTATGTCATTTGTGTGTGTGTGACCATGGATTTTTTTCTGCCTTAGCTGTTGTAAAAGTTTACAATATTTGGTTTTTGTTGCATGAAATTTTAATAGTGTCATTTGTGTGTGTGTGTGTGTGTGGGGGGGGGTTGCCTTTCCATCTGCCTTAATTGAAATGAGAGAAAGTGGAAATTATTGTTTTTTATATATATATTGAAATGAGAGAAAATGTAAATTATTGTTTTATATATATATATTGCATACAATTTCAATTATGTCATTTGTGTGTGTATGTGACTTTGGATTTTCTTCTGCCTTAACTGATATAAAGTTTACGATATTTGTTTTCTCATAGTATCAAATTTCAATTATGTCATTTGTGTGTGTGTGTGTATTGTCTGTGAGAGGGGGGCTTGAATTTCTTTATGCTTCAGCTGAATAACAAGCTTATAATATTTGTTTTTTTTACAACATGAAATTAAATTTTGCCATTTATTGGGAGGAGATTTGATTTCCAGTCTCAGCTGAATTAAAAAAAAAAGTTTACACTATTTGATTATTTCTTTTAATTTTTAATTAAAATAAATATTTTTTAATGAAAGAAGAAAATATGTGATTTTTGATGTTGTTTTTTTAAATGAGGCGCGGATTTTCACAATTAGGATCCATAAATTTTGCGGGCTTTTGCTTAAGCTGAAAGATTTGATCATGTATTAGATTTTAAAACATGTTTACCATTGTTCCTGTTTTAAATGCGCTCAAATTAAAGTCTACTAAGTTTACCGTCAATTTAGTTCAGCTTTAATCACATATTAAGAGCATATCGAATTTTTTCTAAATTTTCATACAAAACCTCGATTTGAAAGAGAAGCAGTTTCATCATCTTCGCTTTTTATCCGATATAAATCAATAAGTGTGTATTAATTAAATCTATTTTGCTTTAATTACTACACCGGAATAACCTCATTGGAATAAAAACAAAAAGCAGCAGTTCTGCCTCATTTAAATAATTTGTTACGTATTTTTGAATAACCTTCATTGCTGTTCGCAGCCAATTCGCAAGGCATCATGGGTATTCTTGCCGCCTTAAGCAGTCGACCGACACATCCGTCTGTGATCATAGCCGCAGGTGTGCTTGCAGACTACTTAAGAAGGCAAGAATACCCATGATGGCTTGCGAATGGCTGGTAAATGCCGATGAATGCTATTCGATACGCCTACCTAATGATTGAAATGAAGCAGAAATTTACATTTTTTTTATTTCGTTGGGGTTGTTCCAATATAGTAATTAAAGCAAAAAAATAAATTTAATTAATATACACTTATTGATTTATATCGGATGAATAGCGAGGACGCTTGGAACTGCTTCTCTTTCAAATTCAGATTTTGTATCGAAAATTTAGAAAAAATTCGATATGCTCTTAATATGTGATTAAAGCTGATCGAAATTGACTGTAAATTTAGCAGACTTTACTTTGAGCCCGTTTAAAACAGGGACAATGGTAAACATATTTTAAAATATAATCCATGATCAAATCTTTCAAGCTTAAGCAAAGTCCGCAAAATTTATAGATCTTAATTGTTCAAATCCGCGCCTCATTTAAAAAAACATGAAATTAAATTTTTTAAAATTCAGCTGAGGAAGGAAATCAAAACTTAACCCTCTCAATAAAGGAAATAATTTAATTTCATGCTATAAATAATCCAAATATTGTAAGCTTGTTATTTCAACTGAAACAGAAGGAAATTCAAGCCCTCCCCCACACACACATAAACAACATGATTGAAATTTGATGCACAGAATTTGACACACACGAATGACATAATTGAAATATCACGCTATATATATGTAAAGCAAAATAATTTACACTTTCTCTCATTTCAACTAAGCAGAAGTTTCAGTTGCAGAAGGGAATGCAAGCCCCCTCCCCCCACAAATGACATTATTGAAATTTCATGCTACAAAACAAATATATTGTAAACTTTTATTTCAGCTAAGGCAGAAGGAAATCAAGGTCGCAAACACACAACTGACAAAATTCAAATTTCATGCTATAAAAATAGAAGAAAAATGTAAACTCTTACCATTTCAGTTGAGGCAGTAGGAAATTCCTATCTCACACACAGAATATAAGAAATGAAGTTACTGCAAAGTATATTTTTATCACTGTGTTTTGTAAAAATTTAGATGTTTGGTCAGATATTGATGCCTTTTAATTTTTCTGTCATTTGTGTCTCTAAATTGTGAAGTCTAATTTCAGCATTCTTTTTGTAATGTTTCTTTTTCATATTATAAGCATGATTGTCAACTTTCACATCCAATTCCCTATTACTGATATGATCATCTAGTGATATGAACACAACATGCATTGAAGCCTATGTAGACATTAACTGAATTTTTTAATTAGGTATGAAATGGTTGTTGTTGAGAATATAAAGTTTTCTCCGGGAAGACAGTGTTCAGTAATTTTTGCAATTGCACACACATACTGTGAGAAGGGCGAGAAAACCTCAATTTGTAATATTAATCTTTAAAGTGACAGAAACTAATTAATTAATTTTCAAAAATCAATACAAATGAATCTGCAACATGCTTTTTTATGCTTCCCTACCATTTTTTATGATTTATTATATTTTTTTCATAATTAAATGCTGTTTCTTTTGATATGTAATGTGAACTATTTCATTCATTAATTTTTCATAATAATATTCAAAAGTTGTTGTTTCTTAAAGAAAAAAAAAATATCCTTGTAAGGGTTAAAAAAGCAGATACAGAAGACTGCATTAGGTCATATTTAATTAATACTAATTTGCATTCTATGCAATAAATCTTTCATGATTTTTTTGCTATAAACACAGCTTATAATGACATTTTCCAAATTCAGAGGAAATTTTGGAGACACAATGATCTTCATTGCTTTACTGTGATTGCTTCATATTATCCACATGTGAGAAACACCTAAAATGTCACTGTACATTTCATGATGCTACCAATGATTTTAATGTCATTGAAATTTAAACAATTGCAATTTTTCTTAATAATGATCAGCCGGTTAATTATAAACTGCATGTGTGCACTTTGGAACTAAAGATCATTATGTTATTATAGTTCCCCTCTTTTGCCCTTATAGCTTAAAAAAGTTCAATATGGTCCTGGCTGAATTTGTAAGTAAAAAGATATTTTGAACCAGATAAACCAACTGTTAAAAAAAAAACCTCTGGGATTTTCCAGCTATATAAAACAATTATAAAAATTAGAGTTTCAGAAACTTTATCTGAATTTTTATCATTAGAATTATTACTCTAATAAACATATTCACAATATCATTTAGCATTGAGCAGTATTTGTTTCCTAATTGATTTCTGATCGCATAATAAAGTGAATATCATATGCTTCTGTTTACTATCAGTAAAATTTTCCATACAGAAAATTTCAATAAATCCAGGAAGGCCATCTACAGATCTGCATCAAGTTGAAATTGAGGAGCAACTGGGGAAGAAGTTTTCTTTCTACAAATTCATAAGCCTTTTGAAAAGTGAGAATATAATATAATGGTAAACCTATTTACCTCTTCGCAAAAAAATTTCCCATTGTTTCTTTTAGTATTTTGCTGTGAATTTCTGAACAGGTTTAAAGTTACATCTGGAAACACATACTTTGCTGTTTCAATGTCATCTTGGTGAGCTATTTGAGCCTTAAACAAATCTAATATTTCTTTTAAAAAAGAGTCTGATTGTTTGGCTCTTAGCTGGCAATAATATCACCATAGCATTTTCTTTAAGCTTTTAATTTCAATTTGCACTGACATCAACTTTCTCTTGTTTTTAGAACTCTTCCCTCTTACAAAGCATGAATGATCATTTTTATAGGCAATATCTGTTTCATTGCAATTTCTATCATCTACAAGTGTCTTTCAATACAGGAGGTTTTCAATTTGACAGTGTTTCATTTGTTACAAATGTGAATAAAGTTGGCAGAGCATCATTAATTAATCGTACTGTGCCATTTTCTGAAGCTTTATTTTTAAAACAGTAAAATGCTGGGAACGGATAGGAGAAGCCCTATATAGGTAGAGGTTGGCCATCTCAAAATGTGATGCCATGTTTCGTCGTCATTCGGATTCTTTTGCATGAAAAGCACAATGGGATTGCACGAATATTTATGGATTCTAGAAAAAGGTAAGGTAATATTTGATACAGATTTCAGTGTTCATGATTGGAAGCACTTTAGACAACAGCAAAAAACGAAATGCAAATTTTATGGGGTTTTTTTTAAATAAAGAAAGAATAATTTCACTTTTTCATCTGTCTGTGTTCCTGTAGACATTGAACTTTTTTGCTTATATAAATAAATAAAAAATTCTTTTTGTGCTATTGATGAAATATTATGATTTGCATTTTTGGAATCTCCCAAAAAATCTTTCAAACGAGTCATCCTCACAGACATTGTACTATGGAATATAAACTGACAGACTCCTGTGTTTTATTTATTTTATTAATTTATTTATTCCAAACGATATATTTATGTTAGAAATTTGATATTTTGGTGTTGGAAAACGGAGGTCACGAAGTTACCATTGGTAACAATCAGTTGACCCTTTATACCAGAGGGGAGATGCAACTTTTTTAACAGAAAATTGCATGTTTTTAGAGACAAATTAAAAATTATTTTTGGGTTGGACAGGTACTGATGAAATATTACGATTTGCAGTTTCCAAATTTCCCGAAAGCTACAATCGTGCCATCTAACAGCGTAAAAAACCCCCGAAAAATTCCGAAATTTAAACAAATATATCAAACGATGTATTTATGATAGAGATTTGAAATTTTGGTGGTGGAATATGATGGTTTTCAGGAGTACATTGACAACAAAGAGTTACCTACCAACCCTTACACCCAGGGTAGGTAGGAAAGGCAACTGTCTGATTTTAAGAGATAATTGGAAAACATTTCAGTTGATACTATTGATATATTATACTTCACATTTTCAGAGACAGTTTTAATTTATATGTTGGAGATGGCTAAATAGGCAAACGACCAAATTTTTAACGAATGTTTCAAGGGATCTGTTTATGGTAGAAATTTTAAATTTTGGCTGTAGTGTCAAGAGATATTCCACTAACAGCAATGATCTGTCCCTTTTTTCAGAGAGGTGTGAGAAAAACAACATTTCAAATTTATGAAATAAAAGACAAAATACTCTTTATATTGTATAATTAATAATAAGGTACTACTCTGTGAATTCTTTCCCCCCCCCCCCTCCATCATCTATTAGCTCGAATTAAAACTTTTAAGGATTTTTAAAAGTAGGTAAATGGTATACTTCATTCTTTTGAAAAACACTATTTTCATGTGCGACAGAGGTGATATGCGTTCTTCTGGTTATTCTACACATTTAGTCCCTCTAAGGGTGGAAACTCGAACTAATGGATGGTTGGGAAAATAAAACTATTAATCTTTTATTAATACCTTTGCAACACAAAAAATATTTTTAATTTACCTCTTAAAACAGAAAAGTTGCATTTTACCAACATCTCTTTGCCTGGTGTAGCAGTTAGGTATGCTAACCACTAGACCAAATAGGGTCTTCATTTAAATATTAGGTATTTTCCAACTTTTTCCGCCGCTAGAGGCCACTTCTTGAGTTTTTATCCCCTTTTTCCTTTTCTAACAATGGAAATTCCAACTAATGGGTTACTTGAAAAATATGTTATTTTGTTATTACAAACATTTAAAACATACTTTTAAAAACTTTTTTGAAACGTATTTTTAACCTAACTTTTTAAACGTACCTTAAAAACAAAAAAAATTCGTTTATCTCTGAAAATAGAAAAATTTCATTTTCCCATTCCCTTGGGAGTAAGAGGGCAAAGACTTGTTGCCATTCTTCTATGATAATATTATTTATTTAATATATTATTCTTTATATAATAAGATATTATATTATTATAATTATTCTTTATATAATAAGACCTTCTGACTATAACACTCTACTGTCAAAATTTCAGATTTCCAGTATAAATAGATCATTTGCAATATTCATTTGAAATTTTAGCATACCTATGGAAAGCAAAAAGAATTTTCCATTTATCTCTAAAAGTAAAAAAATTGATTGTCTATAGACGGACAGACAGTAGAAAGACAAACAGACAGACCAACCAACATTGCATAGGCAGATGACAATGTGAAAACATTAACTCGTTTCCCAAATGAACTAAAAAGAAATTATTTGTTGGTTTTCAGTTAGCTCGTTTCACTTTTGCTGCTCATTGCTGTCTTCTGACGAAGTTTCTTGGAAAAATCTTCATTAATTTATTTCTATGAATGGAATTTTTAAACCCAAATGTACTGCAGTGAGACATTGATAAAATATGTAAGCTTTTATAGGCAAAAAAAGTGGCAGAAATGTGTAAAACTATAACAACTGAGAAGCTTTATCTAGGTACACATACTAACTCATAGGCTTTCGTCTCACGGTACAACAAAACATGGCGTCCATAAACCATGTCACTCAATCAACCAATGTCCCTATTTTTCGATGCAGACAAAAAATTTTTCTTCATGGACCAGACGATAAAGGGGCCAAGGTCTCTTTTACAAAATGGTCCAGTTTTTATAGAAGGATGACTCTAACTATACAGGACCTCTAATATTAACTACTGTTTAAAGAGATACAGTGGAGCATCTATTATTATTATTAGCGACATATAGGACAGAGAAGAATCCAAGAAGCTACTCCTAGCTTTTACAGGCCTTCTCATTCAAGGACATGCCCTACTACGACTGAAGTTACTGATGACCACTGCCTTAGTTAGAACTAATACTACACACAAAGTTTGCCTTGCTGGAATAGTCGCTAGCTGCCTAACCACTATGCCAGTTAATGGTGTTAAATCTACACTATGTTGGTGAAATCTACACTATATAGAAAATAAAAGTGTAGTCATAACCTATTTAGCCCTTATGCTGTTTATACTGGTAAGTTCAACTCATCTAAAAGTATATTATAAACAAAATGTACAATACATGTATTCAATATTTAATTTGTAATATTGTACCTTTTGTGAATTTTGCATTAGAAAACTATTTTAGAATTGCAAAATTTCTCATCCTCTCATACAAATGCAGAGCAGAAGTCTCATAAAATTAATGTCCAAGTTTAATATTCCATTTTGAAACAAAATTCACGAAATATTCTATAAATTTCATGCTGTTTCAATCAGTAAATCACCTTTTCATATGTAAATATTATTAGTTTCATTTATGAAAAAAATCGTGAACTACATTTGATATTATACTGTGACAGAACGGTATTTTGAACACTTTATTTATTTTTAGGCCTCTCTGATTTAACAATTTCAATTTAAAAGTATTTCACAAATTTCGTAAATTACTAACCTATGAAATGTAGAATTGCTGCTTTTATAGTACTTTTCAGTAGTTAGTACACAATTCATGTAAGTCAAAGATCGTGGTGATAAATTTGCTTATGCTATCCAAGCAACGCCTCTCTGAGGAGTAGACTTAAGATTTTGTACATGTTTATGGCGTCCCTTGCCAGTACTATCTCTAGTAATATTTCCTCGATGCAAATACTCTATAATATTCAAACACTTTTCTAGCTATCCTGTTTTCATTCACATTTTGAAGGCTACCTAATAAAAGAAGTGTGTTTTTTGCTTCTCTGCTTTGAAAAGTGCTCCAACCCATTTCACCTTGATTCCTTACATTACGAATTAACTGGTTTGCTCTAAGTGCAAACCTACCAATCTGAATCTGTGACGCTTCACAAACGTTTTTCAGGTTTGAAGAGAAGGCAAGGGCACAAACGTTATAGCTGATAGCTGGTACAGCAACATATTTCCATAATATACTGGTGACCTCATATCAATTGTAAGAGAACGTGGTTTTGTTTTTCATGCACTTCTCAGCATTGAAAGTGCTCCACCCAGAAGAACATGTCTTATAAACATGCAAATAGAAGGGTGGGTCTGCGCAGTTGAGATATGGAAATGATGACAAACCGGAGCCAATGAGGTGTGTGGCTCAAGAGATAAAAGGTGCAAGAAGGAACAGGGATGGCATTGTGTTTAAGCAGGTGGAAATCATGAGAACGGTTGAGATTAGGTGATTCCACATGGAAATTGTTCAGCGAAGGCCAAAAATGCCTGGTACATGCTGTTGGCAGGTTTATTGCCATTTGGATGCTTTTGAGAGAGGAAGAATTATAGGCCTGTGTGAAGCTGGATGGACTACACGTCGTGTCGCTGCCCATGTTCATTGGGATGTACGAACTGTTGGACACTGTTGGCAACCATGGTGAAATGAAGGTTCTACCATGCATCGCAGGGGTAGTGGTGTTATCTGACAGATGCTATTAATTTATCAGCATTAAAACTTATCAATAGCCAATAACATATTTTCCTAAAATAAAATAATAAACCTAGAAAGGGCGGGATTTATCTTTTTCAAATTAATGGTAGTAGCAAAATTCTATTTGTGAAAACAGAGCTTAGATCAGGGGAAATTCTCCTGCTTAATCAAAAACTAAATACACCTAAGGTAGAAAAAATGTTAGATTATGACATTTGCCATATAGATAGATATCGTTAAATATGATGTTAAGAAATTTCATACATTAGTTAAAAGTTTCTGCAAAAAATTCATCGCCAACATGGCAGGAAGCTCTTAACTAATGTTTGAGGTCTATCTCTACAGTAATCTGTGTATTTGCTATGAATCGATAAGAAATTTCATTTTGAAAAAACTAAAAACAAAATGAAACTTACATCATTCAAAAGAACCACTAAAAAAAGCACCCCATTGAAGTTCAATGTATGTTTTGTTTTCTTATTGAAATATTATATTGTCTAAAAATATAAAAGCTCATATACCAGTTGATAAGAACAGACTATTAACAAAATAAAACAGGTAGGCAAAATTAAAAAATGGTTTAACTTGCGTTTACAGACCCTCATTGAGAAAGAAAAGCTTTCAGCATCATTCGGTCTGAACACTCTGGACTGAAGGAACAGCAGTGAAATTTAATCTTCTCGAAAAGTATCAATAAGAATATTATCATAAAGAATTCGAGCTTAAAATGCAAGCTGCACAACTTAACTGCACATAGGTTCTGCCAGATTCCTTCATTGTAATGCTGCATTCCCATAAGTGTAATCTGTAATAATGCAGAAAATATAGTGAAATTATTTGGTTCCCGAAGATAAAACAAAGGCATACTTAAGGATAATGACACATTATAAATTCATTTTTACTTATTCTGGATTCAACAGCTGACACTATATTAAGTTTTATTGCATACCACAGGACAAGACTAGTTCATATTCAGGCGTTTACTGCAGAAAATGTTACCACAGCCGAATAAAAAAATAGTAAATACTCACTCAAGTAGCTGCTTGCCACAGAGGTCTGACACGAGCCTATCAGTTTAAAAGCCATAGATAGATCTGTGAAAGAGACAAAAAAATGCTATTTATAAACACATTGTATGCCACATATTATATATATATATGATACACATTTTTGTTCTTTCA
The DNA here is from genome assembly GCA_038380435.1 of Ryuthela nishihirai. Taxonomy (NCBI): domain Eukaryota; kingdom Metazoa; phylum Arthropoda; class Arachnida; order Araneae; family Heptathelidae; genus Ryuthela; species Ryuthela nishihirai. The sequence continues at coordinate 32,771,419 of JAWZYU010000022.1, forward strand.
TTACCATTATAAAATGCAAAAGAAAGAATGATTAATTTTTTTTTAAGTATATACGAAACGTAACTTTGATTGGAACAAATAATATGCTTAATAAGAACGGAAAGTAATGCAAGAATGAAACATACGACGACGGAAAACGATTTCAAAATCAGCGTTTAGAGCAAATCATTTTATGAAACAGCATTCAGTCAAAAAGACTAAAACATGGTCAATTCAGCAACGAAAGAAAAAGCACCAATCTACAGAAATATCTCTTTAACTTTATAGCTAACTGAAATATATTTATTAAATATTAAAACATTAGTTATGCAGAATATTTCTTTGCCTAAGCCACCTTTTCTAATAGAGCTTAAAAGTAAATTATTGGTTACAAAGAAGTTAAGATTACTGTAACAATAATAATCTGCATTACTTTTAATACTTCTTTATATAATTAACTTCCAACTATATTAACACCAGCAAAATATTAACCAAGTAGGTAACAGACGCAAGCCTATTCGAATGGCTGACAGATTTCTATTGTGTAATGTACAATGATATCTTCAGAACCAAAGCACAATTTAGATTTTACTAAAGAAAACTTTGAAATGCGCATTACATTTATTGATTCAATTTCCGGTTGTGTTCAAGGTGTTGTAAGATCATTTATCTAATCTAACATATTTTAAAGTCTCCATCTAAAAGCACACTATACGTGCTGCCTGAAACTTAACTATAGTTCTTGCTGAGCTCCGTCAACAGCAGCGTCTCGGGTCAAATGGGCAGACAGATGGACCAGTTGTGAGGGCGCACCTTTACCCTTCGAGAGCCTCGCATCTGTTCTAACTAATCTGTGTTTTGTACATAAATGAGCTAAATAGCGCGGTCACTCTAATGGTTCAGTGAAGGATGGTGGCTGTAGAAGGGATACATTGGACAGTTGTTAGGTGACTGAAGCTTCTCGATAAAGCCACCCGGTCATTCTTTAATGTACATGTCAGACCTCTGTGGCAAGCAGCTGCTTGAGGGGGTATTTATTTATTTTTTATAGTTATGTATAGAGCTTTCGTCTAATGTCTCACAATGTGCTACTGACTGAAACAACACCCACCCCCAAAAAGGTGTAAATGATCAGACCTCTTATAGAAATTTAGGGATGATGTGACCAATTAATCAGAAACTGAGAGGACTACCAATTCATATTTATTGTTATTGTGCTAGAGATAAGAAATATATGATTATAGAGTTCAATTTTCAAACAAAGCTTTTCATGGAACAATGCAACTGAAGGGAAATTAGTGATGTTAATCAACTGCATGAAAAACTGTAAATTGGGTTAAAAATAGCATTACCTGTTTATGTACCTGAATTAAGTAGTAATTCAAGCGAGTTAAAAGTGAAGTAATAATCTTTATACATTAATATCCATTTAAATTACATAAATATCTATTTTTATCATTGTTTTTGCCTTCATTCTAGTTAAAATTCTTCAAATCTGTAAAATCATTTTTCACCTGAATTTTAGGAAATTGTAGAATAAAAAAAATTATAATTCTATATGTGTGAGCTGTAACAGTAGCGAAATGGTGAGTGTTCTTGGTTGTGAAACGGAGGAACATGGGAAGAGCATGGCTGTTTCTTGTGTTGTCGTTCTGCTGAGACGTGACCACCGAGAGAGAAGGCCAAGGAAATCCTATGCCGGAAGAGCTGTGTCGTCACGAACATTGGTGTTCCGGTCGCCATTTTTGAATAGCTTTAGCAAAGAAGGTCTAAGGAGAAGAGGGCTAGCTTCGCACAAGCGTAAGTGGCACCATTCTGCGGAATTTTACCGAAGCTGAAGGTGGCAAATTGATGTGCAGGCACAAAAACAACTGTAAAGGGCGATCTGCGCATGTGCAGTGCAATCATTTTAGCCCAATGCAGCTATGGTTTGTCTTACTATTGGCATGCATATTGCGATTTAACCAGTGTTTCCAAATGTCTAACAGCCATGTCTGTTTGGCACAGTGGTAGCTGACCCTAAAGTTATTCAATGAGTGTTTTATCCCGTTCAGGAGCACATTTTACGATACCTGGAAAACCGTTGTATGTTTATTTTGAATAAATTTGCAGAATTTTTAAAATTAATATGTAAATTAATACATTTAATCATCTTGCGAACATGTAAGTCAATGTATGTTGCAGTTTTGTGTTCTCTGGAGCATATCGATGTAAATAGGTGTCTGCAATTTGTTCTAATAATAAATTTTTTATGGTTGATACGAGAAGTGCCTGCTGCCATCTCTTGACAATTTATACAAGTAAGAAACTCGATATGACTTTTATTGAAAATATCTAAAATTTTATAAAATATAATTAAACAAAACATGTTATCTCACATAGAACCATAAATTTCAATTTATTATAATATATTAAATATTGTAGAATGTTCAAAATATTAAAATTCTTTTCTTGAGCATAGTAACTACCTGTTTTACCAATAGCGATTTTATTAAAGAAAATAATTTTAACTAATCCTTGTAAAAAGAAAATTATGATGGTAAAATTTAAGAAATGAACACTTTGAACAGAGCTAAAGTGAATGTAAAATTAGTGACGTGGTGTAAGCCATTGAAAACCTTGTGGGCGGTGGAAAAATAACGCAAGGAACTGGCTCCTCTCCCTGGCTAGGTGGCTCCACTGCAATGTACGAATTTGTCATATTTAGAGGGCGCTGCAATCGAAAAGTTTACATTAAGCCTATGGAAGCTAGCTCTCTTCTCCCTTAGACACTCCTTGGCTTTAGTTTCGATCGAGTCATGCTGGTTGAGTTAATAAGTATTTTACATTGGTGTTTTCGCGTTCTCAGCTATGCCTATTTCTTGTGTTCCAAAATGTAAGGAACTATTGGAGTGTGCACAAAGCCAAGGTATTTCAGTTCGCTAAGGATATTTCTCAAAAAGAAGCTTGGATCAAAGCGATCCAGAGAGAATTTCACACCGACAATTCACAGTAAGGTATGTGGCATGAGTTCTCACCTTTATTTTTTTTAACTATATTCTATATATTCAAAGGGTTATCAGGATTTAAACCGAATTTTTACCAGGAAATCGCTACGTTAAGCTAATATGATCAGTTAATCCAAAATAAATTTTTGTACTTTTATTAACTAACTTGTTTCATTGTACGAAAACAAAAAAAATCTTGTTATACGAAATTATAATGAAAATATTATTTATACTATAAAACAATATCGGTTGGTTCCTTCCTCAAAAAGGTGATTCCTTCTAATCCTTTATAAGTTTTTAAGATTCAAAATTTGAGCGATTTGTAATTTATTACAATGGTATGGTTTGAAAAATGCTGGTTTGTTTGCATACATTATATCAAAACTTGTTGCAAAACGCACTAAGTCAGTGCTCTCTGATTATATTTTTTTAAATGTTGACTTCAAATTAAATAATTCTGACAGTAGTTAATGAATGAAATTTCACATATTACACAATTTACAACCCAAAGAAAAAATTGACAATGCATTCTGCCAGCAATCCCACAGTATATCAAATTAAACAAATAATGTGTTGTGTAGGTATTAAGGCCACTTGATGTTTAATAAAATAAATATTATATCTCTTACTTTGATAAAATATTAATGTTATTTGAAAAATCAAACATTATATGTTAAAAATTGTAATAACCAGTTTAAATTATTGAATTTACATGCATTTCAGTATCATTATACTTAGAAAACATTTATAGGAATAAAATAATCGGTAATTTTTCAGGTTAGTAACCTTGGCTAGCATAGAGGAAATACAGTTTAGGGTGTTTGTAAAGTATAAGTTACTGGTGCCAATCAATTTTTAACTAAAGTTTATTAATTCAAATTAACTGAAGAGCTGACCATTAATTTGCCAGCCAACATAGAAAAGTGTGTGCATTTATATAGTATGGAAAGTAAAACTTTAAAATATTTGGAATAACCAGAAAATGCATTCGCATGAGATCATGTCGTAAAAACAAATTGTGAAAAATTGACAGTTAATAAATTTCTTATCATATGCAAGATTTGTTTCTACATATATACTTTGTTTTACAGTTTTTTCAAATGAATAATGCATTTCTATACATACTCTATTATTTTTGCTACTAAGATGAGAATATTTCAAAAATACAGATTAGAATAGTAAAAATTAATTTTCACAATTAGTTCCAATGTTCTAACACACTAAAATTAAAAAATTTCCTGTAGGTATGTGAACTTCATTTTAAAGCCAATGAAATTCAGCATGAGACAAGCATGTGTGATGAAGTCACAGGGAGAGTAATAACAGCAAAGTTAAAAAAGCCTAGACTCATCAAAGATGCAGTTCCTTCACAAATGCCGCTAACTGTTATGTCTCCTTTTAAAGATGTACACATAAGTGAGAAAAATAACATCTGAAGTTCTTCATGTATGTTTAAAAAAATTGTAATGGGTTGTTGTCAGGGACAATAATTCTATTAATAAAAAAGCAATGTCTTATTTCACCACATCACCTTCATTGAATATTGTGTATTCCCATCCTGTAGACAAAGTTAGACTACTGTTTTTCTTAATTGATGCTGTGCACTTGTTAAAATGTATAAGAAATAATTGGACTAATAAAAAAAAATCCTGGTCAGTTCATGTTTTATCCAAAATTTGGATCAGAGGGTTTAGTTGAAAAGCATAACTTTCCTATAGCAGCATTTTCAAACCTTTGAAAACTTCATGACATTAAAAACAATAGTTTAATTAAATATAATTATAATTTGTCTTTGAAAGCCTTGTCCCTTTCTAACTTAGAGAAGCAAAATGTTAAGCTGGTCCTTCAAATTTTTAATAAATTTGTTGCAGAAGCACTTTTAGAAATGGGTGAAAAACATAAATTGAGGTACTGCAGAGTACATTAAGACTGTTAACACATGGTGGGATATAGTAAATGTTAAATCTCCTTTTAAAGGAGCTCGACTAAACGACATATATAAAATGCCTCTCACAGCATCATCTTTAGATGAAAGGAATTATATTTCTAGATAAATTATTGGATTGGCTGGATTCATGGCAGAGTATGGGCTGTGACACAGGTATGCTGACCAAAGAAACACATACGGCTTTAAAATTATCAACACATGCTTTGTTGGAATTAGCTTCATATTGTTGTGAAGAGTTAAATATGGCATACGTATTGACTGGGAAATTCCAAACCGATTGTTTAGAAGATAGATTTAGCAAATACAGGCAACTAGCTGGAGGCCAATAACACATTTCAATAATAAGGCAGGTATATGAGTGTGAAAACAAATTAAGGATGCATTGAATACTGAAATTAGTGTTACCAACTAAAAGTATGTATCCATATTTCCAGCTTTTCTTCCAAACAGAGATGGAAAGAGCTAAAGGAATATTTAAGTTTCTTTTCCTTTTAGCGTTACTGTTACTGAAGATGATATTGTGAGAATAGAAGACTACCTACCTGTCTTAACCTATTTGGCTGGTTACTGTGCCTATTCAGTTCTAAAAAAAATGAAAATTCAAAACAAAATATTCTTGATAGCCAGATTCAATTAAATGCGTGGCACAGTTTAATTAAAAACTTAGACAGAGGTGGGTTATTATGGCCATAACAGTGTTATAAATGATATTGTATATAATTACATAGTTGTTAAAAAAAACTTTGTAGTGAATTTGAGCATGAATTTTCAAATTTCCCAAATCAGAGAATTTTAGCCACAGTATTGACATTAAATCTATTAAGTAGTGAGGAATTACTGGGGAAGTCATGACACGTGTGAAGGTCATTTAGCTGAAAAAATATGCAAAATGATAATTTGGGCTTCCAGTAACACATTGTTAAATAATTATTGTAAGAAGCCAAATGATATGAAAGAGCAAACAAATGTCAAAAAGGGAAAGCATCAGACTCTTGTAAAATGATACTGTAAATTAAACAATTTATCTAATAGCATAGTGTGATCTAGATTCTTTGCAATGAGTATAAACATAATGAAAACTAAACCATGGGAAAAAGTATAGCATGGAGTCATTCTGTGCAGCCAGAAGAGAGGCCATATGATATGTGACATAGTAAAGAGAGGCTTTCAGTTTCAGGAACAAAACTCACAGCAATTACTATTTTTTTTAGGAATTACAATGATGTTGAACCCAATTATTACATATAATTTTACAAACAATACATGGATTGATCTGAGTGAAAAATGTTGTATCTTGAAAAATGTTGTTTCTTTATGTATGTAAAAATGTTGTATCTTCCACTCTTATATTTTGTTAAACACTTTAATATTCAAAAGTAATCTAATGTACTAAGTGTAGGCCTATTTGCTGATATACAAAAAGCAATATGTCATTTATCATTAGTTATATCAACTGAACAACATGCCATTGCTTGTCATAAAACACTTTAGTATTTTTCATAGCCACAGCTGGGAACCCACATCATGGAGAGATGTTTTATAGCAATTATAGTGCTGGTTGCTGTTGCAACAAAGCACACAGTACTTTCTGAATTGAGTCATGGTGGTTAGTCCTAACAAAGAATTATCACAAAGCAGCTCACACTACAATTACAATTCACGTTGTATTCACCTCAAAACATGTAGTTTATGTCTATTACAGAACTAACAAAATTTTAAAACAGTACCATACAATAGCCACAAGAACAAGCGACATGAAAAGCATCGCGAGACTGGAGAGCCTTTTTTGATATGTCACAGTCATGTGATATCTGGCCTTCTCTGTAGAGAGGGCTTTGGTACGTTCTGACGCATATATAAGCAATATGTTCTATTAATTATCAAAGTAACAAACTGTTGCTTACTTACTTGGCTTGACTGCAATGATCTCGCATGAGTATGGGGAATTGATCATGTTTAACCGAATATGAAACCACTATAAATGAAGTTTGTTTGGACATCAAAAGTAATTTATATTTAAATGTAACAGTAACTAATGTTTTGTTTATTATTGCTTAAAATGAAATGAAGTTTGCCATGTATTGACAACTAGCTCATTTAGATTTGAGATCCCTGAACTAAACAAACTAGAACCAACGCACACAGAGATCTGTGAAAAAAAGTTTTTTTTGGGGGGGAGGGTGAGGAGCAAATAAATTAATCAAATTGCAGCTAAAGGGAATGTCATTCAATTCTATTCAACCAATTTTTTTACTTCCATATTCCAATTATAGTAACATCTTCTGAAGGGAGAACTTGTGATGGGAGCTATGAAGGGAGGGGAGCCTCTCTCTAAACAACAAATATTTATGCATACACTGTTTTACAAACAGAAAATATGTTGAATGAAAAAAACTTGCTGGAGAAAAATTGAAGTTCTCATGCAAACCTCTCGAAATCTTTTTTTTGCGATATATATTTAATATTTATAGAATTATGAAAGCTGAAACATTAAACTTTCACTACTTATAAAAATTTACTTCGAAAGCTAAAATACAACTGTTGTAACAAGTATTAGCATAAATGAGAGTACTCGGCCAGTAAATGGGTCCAGAGAATTCTGTGAAAATCCATGGGAAAAGTTATGGGGGATGAGGTAAAAAGTATGTGTATTGTGGATTTTTGTTAAAATATGTGTGAAAATTAGAAAAAACGGGGGTGTTTTTAGCATGTGAAAAACTAATTTAAATTTCTTTTAAAGATGAGATGCAAACTAATTTGTGGATTAGTTTAAATGGATTAGGTTGAAATGAGGTGTGTATATATGAGATAAAAATTACGTGGTTTGTTGAGTTATCATACACGTCAGTGGATTATTTGGTTGTAAAAAGCCATGTAAATCGATGTTTTTTCCGAAAAATCAGAAAAAACCGGGGTATTTCATGAGAAAAAAAGTAATTTAAGTTTTTTGGGCAGACGAGATTTTAATTAATTTTCAGAAAAATGAGAAAAAAATGTGAAAGAGAAGTGAGAAAAGTGTGAAAGAGATAAAAAAAATGATGTGGTTTGTTGAGTTATCATATACTTCACTAGATCATTCGGTTGTAGAAAGCCAGGTAAATCGGAGAATTCGACAAAGCCAGAGTTTTGAGAAATTTGTTTGAAATAAATGTTCCGGTAAAATGGTTTACGGGGGGAGGGGGATCTGATGAAAAGATAGACTTTGAATATCTGTGAATGTATGAAGAGAGGGTACTAGATGAAAAAAAATTTTTTTTGAAGTGAAAAGTGATTTAGGTTAGTTTTTTAAATAATTAGAAAGAATTTGAAGTGAAAAGTGATGTAGGTTAGAATAGGTTTGAGAATGTATGAAGTTTGCAAAGAGAGAGAAAAGTTTTATCTTATCGTGCTAAACGGAAATCAGTCTCGATCTCCTCAAAAGAACAATGGGCTCAAGATTGTTTCATTGAAGTAAATGGTTTGGGAAGTTGCACTTCGAACCAGTATTCATTTGGAATATCTTTTTTGGTTCTATGGACGGCCATCCTCTCTCTGTCCCCTCTGCCCTCTCTTCCTCTCCCTCTGTCCCCTCCTCCCCTCTCTCTGTCTCCTTCTCCCCTCTGCCCTCTTCCTCTCTGTGTGCCTCGATTGAGCACAAAAAAATCTTCCAGTTCGAGCTGTATAAAAGACACAACTGGAACATAGTCCCTGAATTATGACAGCTGCTAAACCCCCCACACGGGCCGAGCGATCCCATTATTACTGCAATCAACTTCAAGTACCATGTTGCTAGCTGGCCAGGGAACCAACTAACATCCCCCCCCCCAGATCCCCCCAAAGAGGTGTCATGTACTGAGCCTAAAAGGGTTTACCTAGGTGAGCAGTCTCATTCAATATCAAGGGAAGTGATACCAATGTTTGAAGCTAATTGTCTCATATACCATACTCGGCAGCAACTCATATTCTAGTGGTGGGTAAAGAAACAAAATTAAAAATAAAATAGTATTATGAACTTTAACTTAAATCTAAAATAATAAGTTTTTGTAGCAGTGTTTTGGATATCTAACTGCAAAAAAATTAAACCAGTGCGATTAAATTACTTTGTAATATTGATCAATATTTAAAATAACATTGATCCTATGGGAGAGGGGAGGAAGAGGGAGGCGAGGAGGAGTAAGAGAAGTGAGGAGGAGGAAGGTGAGGAGGAGGTAGGCTTAATTCTTTGCAATTTACAAAAGTTGAAATATCTTTTGATCTAATTATACTACAGAGCTCATTCTGGTGTTGTTCAATAATACTAAGCAGACACTATTTTCTGAACTGATTACAATCGGTTTCAGACCCCTTACCTAGCCGAGAAAGTGGGTCGAACACTCTTAAATTTATTTTCTCATATCTTGTCTTGTAATCAAGCAACAGATTTGAAACAAATATTATTGGATTTTATTCCAGGTGTACTACACTTTGAACATGTGGGTATTGGTCTCGACCCCGTTACTTAAGGTCTTCTGGGTTCAAAACCTTTTGCATACCACACATTGCTGATTCTCATCTAAGATTTTAAAACATTTCGTTCTAGTACTGGAACTCATTTCGTTAATTCAATTCTAAACCGTGTCGAATCCGTTTCGTAGCCTAGAAAATGGGTCGAACCCTCTTAATTTTGCATCCTTATAACTCTGCTTCTAATTGAGCCACACATCTCAAACTAATGTCTTTAAATTACATTCGGGAAGCACTATACGTTTAATGTATTGGAAGCAGTCTCGGCCTGTTATATTTTGTTTTCTGGGTTCGACACTTTAAGATTTTGTCGAATTATACCGTCCATTCTAATTTTCCTAGGATCTTGCTTTCAATTTTAATAGTTGGGGTTAATTAGTTCTATAATCTGACAAAAGAATAATCTGTCTGAAACCGTTTTCTAGCCGACAAAGTGAGTCGAATCCCTCTTGATTTTGCGGCTTTATAGCTCTGCTTCTAATAGAGCAATAGAACTCAAATAATATCATTGTATTCCATTCAGCAAATACTATACGCTAAATGTATTGGAAGCAGTCTCGCACCATTATTTTAAGTTTTGCAGGTTCGATACTTTTAGATGTGTTACAATAACTTTTGTTCTAATCGAGCTAGAAGCTTGGGTTTAACACTGATAGTTATGATTTATCAAGTTCTCTAATCTGACGAAAAACTAATTAGTCTTGACCCAACAAAAAAAATATATTTGACTTTAGGTAGATAAACTGCTGGGATATTTAATCCTTTGTCCCTTGTACAAAGTTGTTCTAAACAGTTTATTACTCTTAATTTTATTACAAAGGATTTCAGACCATAGGATTTCACAGAAATTGAGTAGAGACCACTTAAATTTGAATCCCTATGTATCCTCTTCTAATTGAGAGAGATAATAAACTCTGATTATTAGAATTTCTAAAGAATTACAAATTGGTAATTTTTCAAAATGTTTCATCACTACTTAATTTTTTTTTGCATTTGTTTTCAGTTCAAAGTTTTGTAAATGGTATTGCCTGCTTTACCATACACATCTGAGATTCTATAATTTCCAAAAGCGTAAGTTTGAATTCCATTGATATGTCGTTTTGTGTATTCTTGGGATAAAGCAATTTTTTTAATTTGGTATACATGTATATCATGTTGTTCCGATCGAAATTCCGTTTGTTGCGTATATACGATTTTTCCATCCAATAGACATTCCCGATAATCTTCGTGACTAAATTCATTTGTAACTCCATTAGCTGCTTTTTTGGGAATTGGAGCATCAATAGAGTGCAATTTTGGACGTAACACAACAACCTCTTTGATTGGAAGACCTTTTAATTCGTCTTTAAATTTTCCTGAAACCATTTTATTTCATTCACTGTATAATGCATGGTTTGTGGGGTAATTTGAGAAATCAAAGTAGTCTGAATTAAATTTCTCATACATGTCATCTGTCTGGATATCGACACAGAAGGAATCAGTATCGTTAAATAACAATTCTGCATTAAATTTTGCTTTCAGAAACTTATAGAAAAAATTATACATGTGTAATTTACTCAACTCCAAAATCGTTACACCAATGTAATATGGTTTATCAAATATAATATTTTTCTGTTTCATATGGAGAATTACGATATTTTCAGCAAGTTTAACACAAGAAACGTACCTAGGATTTGAAATTAATTTTTTAAGCTTTTCTTCAATATTCACAATGTGACATTTTATTCTCTTTCTCTTATTTTCTAAACATTTGCCATATATAGCATTGTTGAACAGTTTGAAAAAGTCTTTTTCGATTATTTATGACATTAATTCGTTTTGTTGTATTAAAATCTATGTAAGGTTTCAGCCATGGTTTTTGATAAAATTCCAAGATTCTATGCACCTGTTTCACCATCAATCCCAGTTCCACATAAAGTTTAAGTAATCTGTAATGAACGACATAATTTTGCTTGTCGAACAGATTTGGAATCAAGAATGACACATTACTATTAAAGAGTTTCAATTTTTCAGGAGCCAAGGGGAAATCATTGTGGAAAAATCGTGTAGATGTGCCGGATATTCTAGATCAACTTCGAAGAAATAACCCTTTTTGTTGTCGAGTGGAATATTAAACAAGTCAATATCATTTACCCATTTGAAATTACCAGTTGGAAGAGGTAGAGACATTGCCCAGCCGTATAAATTGTTTGCATCAAAGTACATGATATAGTTTTGTGGTTTACTTCTCTCATAATGGATCTACTAAAGGATTGTTGGCCTGTGCAAATCTCTTAGACACTAAAGATATCCCTCCTCGCAGAGCTCTTTCTATGAAAAAATACATATCACCTTTTATAAGTTCCAGCTGAATTTCTGTCATTTTTAAACAGGCAGCATAGAATAAGGCAGGAGAGCTAAAATAATGACAAGGATCGAGTTGGTTATCATACACGAATTTCTGTAGTTTTCAAATATATCTCCTAGCAGTAATACATCAATGATCATGTACAGTGATATTCCCCGAAGTTAGCAATAGAAAAGACTTTCCACAAAATTTGAACTCTTTCTTATTGTTCATTGTTTTGAAAATTCCCTTTGGATGGAAGTGGCGTTTGCAAAAACTGAGCAGTCTGTTGCAAGTACTCATATGGAAAACTTCCTTTGCTTTTCAAAAGTTCTTTCTGTGAGTCATTCAGATTATGTTGTCTACAGTATTGACTTAGGATGTAGAAAATTTCCACATTTTTCGAAAGTGAATCCAGTGAAGGACTGAGGAACATGAATGAATCAATAAATTTAATTTGACCGAATTCAATGCATATATATTTTTCTGTAGTTTGTGGAATACAAGAAAGTTTCTTGTTATCTGTAAATTTCCACAAATCTCTTACTATAAAGTGGCCATCAAATCCTTTGAAATTATGAAACAACACTGGTATTTCAAGTGAGAATTTGTATTGAAGATTGCATTTGTTGTGAACAGCACCTCTGTATTTTCCAGTTAAGTGATCGTGGTCCCTTACTCTATCAGTTCCTAGAATTTTCCCACAAATATTACAATATTTTGCTCTGGTAAAATTTTGCCAATCAAAATCTGTCATCTTAGCATTTCTTTTCTTCAAATCATTGATCCTAGTTTCGGCTTCGATCATTTCATTCAAAAATTGTTCTGTTACATTTTTCCCTCTGTACATTCTGGTTTTGATCAGTTTACATTCCGGTCCAACTATAACATATTCAAATCCTGACGGTACTAAATACTTAGTTCGCACCCTATGTGGATTATTCTCAATTCTTCAACATTTCGGAAAACATTCGAAGTCTGTATAAATCATATATGGGTGGTTCAAACCTTTTTAATTGTGTGGAATTTCGTACTATTCGCTTCGTGAAACGTGATAGTTTGAAAAGTGTTTGATTTGCAATTATCTACGTGATTCTTTAATAAATCTTCGCGAATGAAATTATGAAGACAGTATGGGCAGGGATAAGATTTACCATTATGTCTTGAAAGGTATGCTGTAACCCTACTAATATTTTTAATCCAACAATAGTGAGAATTATTGCCGTCTTTTAAAAGTAAAAGTTGTATGTGTTCTTTAACAGGATTCTGTGAAATACATAACGTATGCAAACCATCTTTCATAGAATTAAAAACATTTATAGAAAGATTAATTAAAACCTCGAACTTCGGGATTTGATCGAGGGTTACTGGATAAGTCAATGAAGATGTGTCTAAGACGTTTTCAAATATTTTATATTTTTCCACACTTTGCGGATTGTCTTTAGCAGGATGAAGAGCTGATAATATTGACCACAAGAAACATATGTTGTAGTTTTTAACATTCACTATTCCTTTTGTAGATTTCAAATGTTCAGGTAAATTTACGAAAGCAGATGCTCCAACTGCATTATACTGAGACATTTCAATTTCCATAGAAATTATTTTGTCAAACACCCATCCACTTCCCTTTTGTATAAAATTTTCAAAGTCGTTATTAATTTTCTCATAAGCATTTTTTAGTAATTCATTGAGATATGTAGGCAAACTGATTATTTCGTTACATGTCGAAAAATGTGAATATATTTCTTTCTGTCCTTCAGGATCCGTTTGCTTTTTAAATTTTATTTGTAATATGAATCTAACTTTTAGAGGCTGACTAAGTTTATTCTTAATTATATATTTCCATTTATTGTTATTTTTCTCCAGGAAACTTTTTATGTCTTCTCTGACATTTATGTTATCAATTTTATATGTGCAAAACGTTTTCCTAAAAGCACTGCTTTTATTTATATGATATTGATTCAAATGATGATTGTAATTGTCTTTTCTGTTAAAGCTGGAATTGCAAAATTCGCATTTTTCAAATGTGCGAGAAGTGCATGCAGTTTTCATATGACGGTTCATATTGGATTTGCGAATATATATCCCACATGTGGTACATTTAATAGTTGCGCTCATCTTTGAGGTAGACCTCCTTCACACGTACCGCTCACCGCGTCGCAAACGCACTGTGACGTCACTCGCTGCTCCGCAAGCGACGAGTGTAGCCTTCACACTTAAACGCACGGTCTGCAACAAAGAACTAAGCTCGTTGGTTCTCGCTGAAAACAACCTGGAACGCGTGCTTTGTTGTCTCTGCGAGATCAACCGCTTTCTGATAATTTTTTCAATCTATAGTAAAACATTATGTCCAGCAAAAAAGTTTGATCTTTCGTAAACGGTTAATATTACTTGCCTTTGCTCATCATAGGCGTAGGAATGAATATCGCACTAAATCGGTCGCGAGAATTTTAATGATAGAAAAAGATTAGGCGATTTTTACAATTTAATACTGAATATTCAAGAGGTTGATACTGTTACAAAAACTTTTTTTGTGTATGACACCTGCAGAATTTAAAGAGATTTCGGCTATTGTTTTCTGTTGTTTATCTAAAGAAGTTTTGGCGATTTAGAAAAAAGGACACGAAATTGTGGAAATCAATTTCTGCAGCTGAAAGATTGGCGCTAACAATAAGGCAAGATGCGTTTAGAATTCTTCTTCTCTCGTTTTCCGAAATAGCTAACGTGTTTACTTTCCGGTCTGTTTGCAGACGGTCAACTGTTTTTGTTTGTAGAGGTAAATTAAAAATTCCTTTTGGATTTGACAAGATTGATGAACTATTACGATGATTCGCACTTTTTCAAATCATCCAAAAATATTAATGGCACTCTCAAATAAACGATGGAAATTTTTAACAACTGCAAAATTTTAAATGAATATGAAATAGGCTGCCAATTTTGGTGGATTAATATCAATGCCATGAGAGTAGTGGGTTCTCACCCCAGCCCCCCCACGCACAGTGCTTTCCCCCCATGACGTCACAAGCCACGCCCACTTCCGGTCACACCCTATAACGTCACAAGCCACGCCCGCTTCCGGTCACACCCTATGACGTCACAAGCCACGCCCGCTTCCGGTCACGCCCCTATGGCGTAACATGACGTAGTCGTTACATAATCATTGCTTAACAGGTCACGCCCCTTTATTAATAATTCCTCCCCTTTATTAAACCCCCTTTCCCCCCCTCAGTGGCGCCATCTGTTGACAGTGAGAAGTACTATTTTCCCAAAAACCCCTTTATTTTCACTCTAATTTCTCGTTTTCGGACCCCCCGCTCGACCTACCTATATTTTAAGCTCTCCCCCTTATTAAAAACCCTCCTGGCGCCATCTGTTGACAGTGAGACGTACTATTTTCCCAAAAACCCCTTTATTTTAAGTCTAATTTCTCGTTTTCGGACCCCACGGTCGACCTACCTATATTTTAAGCCCTCCCCCTTATTAAAAACCCTCCTGGCGCCATCTGTTGACAGTGAGAAGTACTATTTTCCCAAAAAACCCTTTGTTTTAAGTCTAATTTCTCGTTTTCGTACCCCACGGTCGACCTACCTATATTTTAAGCCCTCCCCCTTATGAAAAACCCGCTGGTTGACCATTCAAACACCATACCTATATTTTAAGGCCCCCTCCTTCACTCGGCTGATGCAAGTCTCAGAATAATTGCATGGAACGATTGGCTGGTCTCAGAATAATTGTATGGAACGATTGGCTGGTCTCAGAATAATTGTACAGAAAAGGATGATACAAAATTCCCTAGTAATTAAACACTCGTCAAAATATTCCTCACCTTTATTAAAATCACTCCACGGTCTAAATAAAAATCTGTTTTCTGTAGATGTGTTTCACCGGAAAAAAAAAAATCGTCCCTAGCTGTGTGGATTCCGGGACACACGGGACTATACCGTGTACTTGCTGTGGCTTAGATGCCTGTCAGACATTTCAGATATTAACCTAGCATTCTTTATAACTAGCTTTTTCTACACCAAAACACGATAGTCCTTTCACATTAATATACGTATTTTTT
This sequence comes from Ryuthela nishihirai, assembly GCA_038380435.1. NCBI lineage: Eukaryota > Metazoa > Arthropoda > Arachnida > Araneae > Heptathelidae > Ryuthela > Ryuthela nishihirai. The sequence continues at coordinate 32,787,204 of JAWZYU010000022.1, forward strand.
ATAACCCCTGTATTTTAAGTCCGTTTCAGTAACACTTATTTCTTTTAACTCCACGACTGTCGCTTACTAGATCTATCCACAGTAACTTTTTTTAAAAGACTGTCCCGCAGAAAATGCCGATGGGTAAAAAATCTGATTTTATTCGTCGTGATGAAAAATATTGAGGAGTGATAGGATCGACCTAATAGACTCCGTGTTCGGATCCTCACCCCGGACAGCGTTTCACTGATGGATGGTTAAGTCCTACGAAAATAAAAAATTCCAAACGGGGGATCAAATTGACGAATGAATCTGTGCTGCTCCCGCATTAGGCGCGCTGTCTTACATCGTGAAATCTCACTGGCACTCTTTATCGTGGATTTCGGACTCGATATTTTCCCCAAGTCCGGAGACGGTTCTCTGCACAACCCTTTATGATAGGTTTCAACGCACCCCATGTAGACTTTTGAAATGACACGTCCTAAACCTTCAAGAGTTGTGCGTATTAGTCTCCATCGGGTTGGTGCCGTCAGATATCGGTGTTTCCACGTAGTAACGCAACACCGAAGAAAATGCGTCTCTACCAGCGTTTGCGTGCGAGCGTATGTCTCATCACGCTGATGAAATCGGGTAAAAAATAACTTTTTTGTAGGAGGTAGAATGTTATAGAAAGTAAGAATGCTAAAAAACTTTCATCATGAATGCATATTAACGGAGTAGGGGAACATTAGTTTAAAACTTCGACTATAAAAATAATACATTGCTTCACGTACCCTCTCAACTTACCTCCACTAATCCACTGAAATTATATTTGCAACGGGACTGATAGCCAAAATTTAGCAAACGAAACCGCTTAACTGACATATATGCTCTGATCGCGCCTACTGCTTACAAGAGAGACGACCTTCTAACCCGTTTCGATATCTTGTACACTCATCCCCATGTGATCTGACAAGACACAACAAGCGTGTGGTATGCAAAGGTCACGGGGACCAACGTGGAATGCGGCGTCTTTGAGAAGAGTGGCGGGTCCGTCCGAAAACCTAATGGGAAAGTTAAATAATTACTGTTTCCTCTCGAAATACAGAAGGAATTCTTCTGCTGATAGACGCACTTAAAAATAAGAATCTATGAAATTCAAAGGGAGATTGTTGTTTTTACATATTATCGGGATTACAATTAATACCGATTCCCTGCCCTTTAGGTTATGAAATATAACTGGAACCTTATTAGATCACTTAAAATTGAGTTGACACACCTTATGACCGACTCCTCGGAGAAGTGCTAAATCTATGTGGCGGAATACTAAAAATAGAATTCATACGTTTCCGTAAAAAACTTTAGTTCCAATATGAGTTAAAAGGTTATGGTTCGACTCAGGAAAAATAGGATTCGACCTCGGACATTAGAAAAGATGTGCGCCGTATAATTCCGTGGAAAAATACGAAAATCTTTAGCAATATCCCAGGCGTCCTTTGTTAGGCGATAGTATTAACATCCTTATACGTTCTCACTTCAAGCTTGCTTTCTTTATCATAACCCTCGATGCTTGCGAAAATTATCAAAGATGAATAGAGGTCTGAATGTACAATCTTTGGAGTCATGTCTAATTCTGGCAGGATCCCTCTCCCTCTCCACTTTTAAAATTTAGATCTTACGCCAAAACCCGATAGTCCTTTCATATACGTATTTTTATAACCCACGTATTTTAAGTCCGTTTTAATCAATACTTATTTCTTTCAACTCACTCTCTCGTGACTATTACTAGAAGAAGGGCTACCTCACAGTAGCAGCAAATAAAAAATCTGTATTTATTCGTCGTGATGAAAAATATTGAAGGTAATAGGGTCGACCTAAAAGATCCGTGTTCGGATCCTCACCCCGGATGGCTTTTAACAAAAGTCCTACGAAATAAAAAAAAAAACTCCCCCGTTACGGGACGTTGTTTAAAAAAACTTATTATGGCTGTGTCCTCAGTACATGATGCAAACTCTTTCCCAGGAAGTAACGCTATTCGATGTATCCCCGGGTTACATGCTTTTACAGGGTAAAGCCTGTGTGGCAGAATGTTAAGAGTAGAGTTCATACGTTTCCGTAAAGCTTAAGTTCCAACATGCGTTAAAGGAGTATGGTTCGACTCACTTTGAGAGGAGCAGTCGCTCGGACCAAAAGCCTGATGGGTCTCCCATTACATCGACAAACTACCTGTCCATAGGCTGAGTAAGCATTTAGAATGAAAGATTGAGTCTGCTTCACGACACAGATTCGTAAAACGCTCATTAATTATTTTGTGAGAGAAAGCATGCATAAAGTTCAAACACTAATACATCTTCCCTTTCTAATAAACCATACGATCAAAGTAGATAAATTGCAAGCATCATCGGATCTGATTCCGTATATCTGCTTACGACGAAAATCTCACAATAGCCTATTCAGTACTTTAACCTCCCGATACAGTATGTGACTAGGTCGTTTAACTAAATTACGTGCATAAACGAAAATGTAAAGGGATATCTGTAAATTCGCACAACGGGATAGGTGAATATTTTCACAATTCTTTTGAAGGCAGAATAACTGTGACGAGAGAGAAAGTATAAAAATGCAGTGGGATGGCTGTAAAAACAACAGATTACAGCGCAAATACTGTAAGATAGAAAAAACGACTATTAACAAGTGTCATATAAGGAGCGACCGATAAAAGTCACACCGTAGCGGAAGGAGTAATACAGGAAAAATCATAAAATATTAACCCCCCTCCCCCATGCTGGTAAATCACGGTCCATTGCGTACACACGGATGAATATCACAAAAATACTTTGCATATAGTAAAGAACCATCGAAGTTTGGAAATTTAAAATCTGAAAACTCACTGTTTATAGTATTTCCGTGAAAAGTCACCCCCCAGAATCGAGATCTAGCTCTGTCGCCAGTTATTCCAGCGTACTATCTCTTTTCAGCACGTTTGAATAAGTGCATGTGAAGGTGGCTAGCTGCATACACAAGCTTTTCGACAAAGATAGGATGTTTCACTACAATCTAACACGGAGATGTCTATTAAGTTATTTTTTCCTCCTATTTCTACACTAGTGTCGAAGTCTTAGAACAAGTGGTTCGGGTTAGCACACATTTTTGATATTATCTTGTTTGGCAATCTGAAAGAACACTGTCTGTGGAACATTACCCCCCTGCAAGCTAGTACTAATTACTTTACGATTCTGAGGGACGAAGGTTGTAATCGTTGGCAGATATTTTTCAGAAATATGTAATCAACCATAGTGTTCGGATATTTGATCCATAGTAAGACATGAACGATGTTTACCTGCCATCAGCGACCCCTTCTACGGATCGTATGAGAGGTAATTGTTACGACAATTAGCTACGTGAAGTCGTGTTTATTTTTAAAAGCAAAGACACACTAATTACCGACTAGCTAGAGAACGATATATTAACCTGCTAAAGTTTGATTTTAACGATCAGATAGTGTATATATCATCACTTTTTTAGTTCATAATAATATTCCAACTTTTAAAGGAAATATTGTCTCGTTATAAGCGATTACATACAAAGAGATACACACTCTATACTTTAAATCTATAGAGACAACGATCACTATCCCAGGAACACATCTGTGAAATATCACCACATTTTTGTTTTTAACGTACGGTTGAATCGTTCTACGATGCTAGCTTTGGTTTCCCATCCCTTTCTTTTACACCCACCCGATATAAAACATTCGACCCAACATAGCTTGCTAGCTGTGCGAGGTCTTGATACAGAGAACAATATTAACACTTCTAAGGCTGACCTTAAAATCCCCGTTAACTATACAAAAGAAATCACATTGACAAAAATATCAGAGACATTCATATTTATTTACATTAAGGTCCCATTAATATTTAGTTCGTACATACCAGTTCACCGTGCACCTCTTTTAGTACTGTTGCAAAGTTCAATTTAGACATAAACGCGACATTAGCAGGACGATTTAGTTCGATACATGATTCTTCCACAAAACTTACGGCAATATCAGTTAGATTAACGTTTCTTACCACTTCGGGGAAATAATCGTAAGCTGATTCAGCGTTTATGGTGAGGCACGAATGGCGAAGTTGACTCGGATGATCCACTTCACACCCGAAACAGTTCTTACGTAGCAGCGTAAACAGTTCTTACGTAGCAGCGTAAACAGTTCTTTTCGGAGATCTGTTTTCAAAGTCCGCTTTAAACAGTCCATAAGCTTTACGAAATCACTGCTGTCTTGTTCAAGGGGTCGATCGTTAGATGGTGGACTTCGAGGAAGATTTGCCGCTAATTCTACCTTCCGCACTGCATTCCAAAATTTACCGTTTTCAAACTTCAGAGCCATCAAACTGTAGGTGATTGGATCGCATAAATCTGTCAACCGCTGCCACTGTTCGACGCTGAGCCGAACCGATGACGAAAATACAAGTCCTCCGTCACGGGGGATGCTTTTTTTAATGACCACGCCGTGTCCACCTTTGAGCACGACGAGGCAAACCATAGCGTAATGATTACGTAATGAATACGTAACAGGATTTCCGTTTTAAAGGAGCACCACATGCATATTTCGAAAGCACGTCTATACAGGCTCGTAAATATTTGTAGACGTCATCATGTTTACTAAGAGATGGCAAATCTACCAGATCTCGACCAATGGGATGGAGTTACAGGGACACGTCACAGGTTTAAGGTATAAGTATTACCCTTCGACGGGCTGTAAGGCATTATTTTTTCCAGTATCGACTTGCTATGGCTTGTGCTAAACGTTCCCTGACCGATGGTGATCTTCCTGCGAAGCGACTTGCTGTTAGAGATGATGACAGCCATATGTTTCAACTCGGATCGGATTTGTTTGCGAGCGTTTGTGAATATCGGTCATATCCTAAAGTGCACATACGTGTGTTCCAGAGTGATGACTCGTTAAAACTATATCCTACAAAGGACGGTGTGATGCTGTCTGAAGAGCAGTGGCATGGACTGGTTTCGTATGCGTCTACAATCGTCGAAGCGTTCGAAGATGTCGAATACGGCGAGTATGAACTGGACGCTATGGTTTGCCTCGTCGTGCTCAAAGGTGGACACGGCGTGGTCATTAAAAAAGCATCCCCCGTGACGGAGGACTTGTATTTTCGTCATCGGTTCGGCTCAGCGTCGAACAGTGGCAGCGGTTGACAGATTTATGCGATCCAATCACCTACAGTTTGATGGCTCTGAAGTTTGAAAACGGTAAATTTTGGAATGCAGTGCGGAAGGTAGAATTAGCGGCAAATCTTCCTCGAAGCCCACCATCTAACGATCGACCCCTTGAACAAGACAGCAGTGATTTCGTAAAGCTTATGGACTGTTTAAAGCGGACTTTGAAAACAGATCTCCGAAAAGAACTGTTTACGCTGCTACGTAAGAACTGTTTCGGGTGTGAAGTGGATCATCCGAGTCAACTTCGCCATTCGTGCCTCACCATAAACGTTGAATCAGCTTACGATTATTTCCCCGAAGTGGTAAGAAACGTTAATCTAACTGATATTGCCGTAAGTTTTGTGGAAGAATCATGTATCGAACTAAATCGTCCTGCTAATGTCGCGTTTATGTCTAAATTGAACTTTGCAACAGTACTAAAAGAGGTGCACGGTGAACTGGTATGTACGAACTAAATATTAATGGGACCTTAATGTAAATAAATATGAATGTCTCTGATATTTTTGTCAATGTGATTTCTTTTGTATAGTTAACGGGGATTTTAAGGTCAGCCTTAGAAGTGTTAATATTGTTCTCTGTATCAAGACCTCGCACAGCTAGCAAGCTATGTTGGGTCGAATGTTTTATATCGGGTGGGTGTAAAAGAAAGGGATGGGAAACCAAAGCTAGCATCGTAGAACGATTCAACCGTACGTTAAAAACAAAAATGTGGTGATATTTCACAGATGTGTTCCTGGGATAGTGATCGTTGTCTCTATAGATTTAAAGTATAGAGTGTGTATCTCTTTGTATGTAATCGCTTATAACGAGACAATATTTCCTTTAAAAGTTGGAATATTATTATGAACTAAAAAAGTGATGATATATACACTATCTGATCGTTAAAATCAAACTTTAGCAGGTTAATATATCGTTCTCTAGCTAGTCGGTAATTAGTGTGTCTTTGCTTTTAAAAATAAACACGACTTCACGTAGCTAATTGTCGTAACAATTACCTCTCATACGATCCGTAGAAGGGGTCGCTGATGGCAGGTAAACATCGTTCATGTCTTACTATGGATCAAATATCCGAACACTATGGTTGATTACATATTTCTGAAAAATATCTGCCAACGATTACAACCTTCGTCCCTCAGAATCGTAAAGTAATTAGTACTAGCTTGCAGGGGGGTAATGTTCCACAGACAGTGTTCTTTCAGATTGCCAAACAAGATAATATCAAAAATGTGTGCTAACCCGAACCACTTGTTCTAAGACTTCGACACTAGTGTAGAAATAGGAGGAAAAAATAACTTAATAGACATCTCCGTGTTAGATTGTAGTGAAACATCCTATCTTTGTCGAAAAGCTTGTGTATGCAGCTAGCCACCTTCACATGCACTTATTCAAACGTGCTGAAAAGAGATAGTACGCTGGAATAACTGGCGACAGAGCTAGATCTCGATTCTGGGGGGTGACTTTTCACGGAAATACTATAAACAGTGAGTTTTCAGATTTTAAATTTCCAAACTTCGATGGTTCTTTACTATATGCAAAGTATTTTTGTGATATTCATCCGTGTGTACGCAATGGACCGTGATTTACCAGCATGGGGGAGGGGGGTTAATATTTTATGATTTTTCCTGTATTACTCCTTCCGCTACGGTGTGACTTTTATCGGTCGCTCCTTATATGACACTTGTTAATAGTCGTTTTTTCTATCTTACAGTATTTGCGCTGTAATCTGTTGTTTTTACAGCCATCCCACTGCATTTTTATACTTTCTCTCTCGTCACAGTTATTCTGCCTTCAAAAGAATTGTGAAAATATTCACCTATCCCGTTGTGCGAATTTACAGATATCCCTTTACATTTTCGTTTATGCACGTAATTTAGTTAAACGACCTAGTCACATACTGTATCGGGAGGTTAAAGTACTGAATAGGCTATTGTGAGATTTTCGTCGTAAGCAGATATACGGAATCAGATCCGATGATGCTTGCAATTTATCTACTTTGATCGTATGGTTTATTAGAAAGGGAAGATGTATTAGTGTTTGAACTTTATGCATGCTTTCTCTCACAAAATAATTAATGAGCGTTTTACGAATCTGTGTCGTGAAGCAGACTCAATCTTTCATTCTAAATGCTTACTCAGCCTATGGACAGGTAGTTTGTCGATGTAATGGGAGACCCATCAGGCTTTTGGTCCGAGCGACTGCTCCTCTCAAAGTGAGTCGAACCATACTCCTTTAACGCATGTTGGAACTTAAGCTTTACGGAAACGTATGAACTCTACTCTTAACATTCTGCCACACAGGCTTTACCCTGTAAAAGCATGTAACCCGGGGATACATCGAATAGCGTTACTTCCTGGGAAAGACTTTGCATCATGTACTGAGGACACAGCCATAATAAGTTTTTTTAAACAACGTCCCGTAACGGGGGAGTTTTTTTTTTTATTTCGTAGGACTTTTGTTAAAAGCCATCCGGGGTGAGGATCCGAACACGGATCTTTTAGGTCGACCCTATTACCTTCAATATTTTTCATCACGACGAATAAAATCAGATTTTTTATTTGCTGCTACTGTGAGGTAGCCCTTCTTCTAGTAATAGTCACGAGGGAGTGAGTTGAAAGAAATAAGTATTGATTAAAACGGACTTAAAATACGTGGGTTATAAAAATACGTATATGAAAGGACTATCGGGTTTTGGCGTAAGATCTAAATTTTAAAAGTGGAGAGGGAGAGGGATCCTGCCAGAATTAGACATGACTCCGAAGATTGTACATTCAGACCTCTATTCATCTTTGATAATTTTCGCAAGTATCGAGGGTTATGATAAAGAAAGCAAGCTTGAAGTGAGAACGTATAAGGATGTTAATACTATCGCCTAACAAAGGACGCCTGGGATATTGCTAAAGATTTTCGTATTTTTCCACGGAATTATACGGCGCACATCTTTTCTAATGTCCGAGGTCGAATCCTATTTTTCCTGAGTCGAACCATAACCTTTTAACTCATATTGGAACTAAAGTTTTTTACGGAAACGTATGAATTCTATTTTTAGTATTCCGCCACATAGATTTAGCACTTCTCCGAGGAGTCGGTCATAAGGTGTGTCAACTCAATTTTAAGTGATCTAATAAGGTTCCAGTTATATTTCATAACCTAAAGGGCAGGGAATCGGTAATAATTGTAATCCCGATAATATGTAAAAACAACAATCTCCCTTTGAATTTCATAGATTCCTATTTTTAAGTGCGTCTATCAGCAGAAGAATTCCTTCTGTATTTCGAGAGGAAACAGTAATTATTTAACTTTCCCATTAGGTTTTCGGACGGACCCGCCACTCTTCTCAAAGACGCCGCATTCCACGTTGGTCCCCGTGACCTTTGCATACCACACGCTTGTTGTGTCTTGTCAGATCACATGGGGATGAGTGTACAAGATATCGAAACGGGTTAGAAGGTCGTCTCTCTTGTAAGCAGTAGGCGTGATCAGAGCATATATGTCAGTTAAGCGGTTTCGTTTGCTAAATTTTGGCTATCAGTCCCGTTGCAAATATAATTTCAGTGGATTAGTGGAGGTAAGTTGAGAGGGTACGTGAAGCAATGTATTATTTTTATAGTCGAAGTTTTAAACTAATGTTCCCCTACTCCGTTAATATGCATTCATGATGAAAGTTTTTTAGCATTCTTACTTTCTATAACATTCTACCTCCTACAAAAAAGTTATTTTTTACCCGATTTCATCAGCGTGATGAAACATACGCTCGCACGCAAACGCTGGTAGAGACGCTTTTTCTTCGGTGTTGCGTTACTACGTGGAAACACCGATATCTGACGGCACCAACCCGATGGAGACTAATACGCACAACTCTTGAAGGTTTAGGACGTGTCATTTCAAAAGTCTACATGGGGTGCGTTGAAACCTATCATAAAGGGTTGTGCAGAGAACCGTCTCCGGACTTGGGGAAAATATCGAGTCCGAAATCCACGATAAAGAGTGCCAGTGAGATTTCACGATGTAAGACAGCGCGCCTAATGCGGGAGCAGCACAGATTCATTCGTCAATTTGATCCCCCGTTTGGAATTTTTTATTTTCGTAGGACTTAACCATCCATCAGTGAAACGCTGTCCGGGGTGAGGATCCGAACACGGAGTCTATTAGGTCGATCCTATCACTCCTCAATATTTTTCATCACGACGAATAAAATCAGATTTTTTACCCATCGGCATTTTCTGCGGGACAGTCTTTTAAAAAAAGTTACTGTGGATAGATCTAGTAAGCGACAGTCGTGGAGTTAAAAGAAATAAGTGTTACTGAAACGGACTTAAAATACAGGGGTTATAAAAAATACGTATATTAATGTGAAAGGACTATCGTGTTTTGGTGTAGAAAAAGCTAGTTATAAAGAATGCTAGGTTAATATCTGAAATGTCTGACAGGCATCTAAGCCACAGCAAGTACACGGTATAGTCCCGTGTGTCCCGGAATCCACACAGCTAGGGACGATTTTTTTTTTTCCGGTGAAACACATCTACAGAAAACAGATTTTTATTTAGACCGTGGAGTGATTTTAATAAAGGTGAGGAATATTTTGACGAGTGTTTAATTACTAGGGAATTTTGTATCATCCTTTTCTGTACAATTATTCTGAGACCAGCCAATCGTTCCATACAATTATTCTGAGACCAGCCAATCGTTCCATGCAATTATTCTGAGATTTGCATCAGCCGAGTGAAGGAGGGGGCCTTAAAATATAGGTATGGTGTTTGAATGGTCAACCAGCGGGTTTTTCATAAGGGGGAGGGCTTAAAATATAGGTAGGTCGACCGTGGGGTACGAAAACGAGAAATTAGACTTAAAACAAAGGGTTTTTTGGGAAAATAGTACTTCTCACTGTCAACAGATGGCGCCAGGAGGGTTTTTAATAAGGGGGAGGGCTTAAAATATAGGTAGGTCGACCGTGGGGTCCGAAAACGAGAAATTAGACTTAAAATAAAGGGGTTTTTGGGAAAATAGTACGTCTCACTGTCAACAGATGGCGCCAGGAGGGTTTTTAATAAGGGGGAGAGCTTAAAATATAGGTAGGTCGAGCGGGGGGTCCGAAAACGAGAAATTAGAGTGAAAATAAAGGGTTTTTTGGGAAAATAGTACTTCTCACTGTCAACAGATGGCGCCACTGAGGGGGGAGGGGGGAAAGGGGGTTTAATAAAGGGGAGGAATTATTAATAAAGGGGCGTGACCTGTTAAGCAATGATTATGTAACGACTACGTCATGTTACGCCATAGGGGCGTGACCGGAAGCGGGCGTGGCTTGTGACGTCATAGGGTGTGACCGGAAGCGGGCGTGGCTTGTGACGTTATAGGGTGTGCCCGGAAGTGGGCATGGCTTGTGACGTCATAGGGTGTGACCGGAGGTGGGCGTGGCTTGTGACGTCATAGGGGGGAAAGCACTGTGCGTGGGGGGGGGCTGGGGTGAGAACCCACTACTCATGAGGTTTGCATTGATAACAATGAGTTGATTATTGGGGGGGGGGGCGGGGTTGCTTTAAAAGATAATTGGGAAAAATTGTTCGATAATTACTGATGAAATATTATGATTCACGTTTTCAAATCCTCAAGTAGTATTTTGATGTTTAGACAACGTTAAATCTGCAAAATGCGAAACTTTAAATGAATATTGTAAGCGACCTCTTGTAGAAATTCGAAATTTCGGCTGTAGAGTGTCAAGAGATATTGCACTAACAACAACGACTGACAACTTCAGATTCCATCAGATTGTTTGGAAAAAATAATTGAAGGGTAAAGATGAAACAAGAACAACTGTTCTATTTTCATAAAATTATTATCTAGCACTTTCACCTCCATATCACTTTTAATGGAATTTTAAATGGAATTACTGTAATATAATATAGGTAAAATATTTCCTTTTCAAAGTTTTCTAAAATCCAGGTCCTAACCTGTTGCATATTATTTGTTATACTAAAAATTAATGTCTTGACAGAATGGGAATCATAGGCATATACACCTAATGCAGTACGGCATTATTTGGACCACTCAACTTTCCAATTCCATAAATATTTATTAATCTATTTCAAGTTTCAGATATTCAGCATAGGTAAGCAGAGAAACATGCTGCTTACATTAGAGTCAGCAGTAATTTAAAAATGCACGATAATAAATTATAAATATCATATCAAAATATTACTCAAATACGATATTATGGAATGCATTGTCTTCCGTTTCGTTTCTTTGTGTAAATAATCAGTCTCCTTATCATCAAGGGGAACAGCTAAAGTTAAAAATTTCGCTTTATGCTCGGCAGCGTCGTTAAAAGTGAAGGGGCAGAATCGTCCAAAATGTATACATTTTAAATTTTATGTGTATTTTTGGAAATTTTTAGCTAATCCTAGAAAAAATCCTACTCCCAAATATATTTCCAAAATTATATGTGTTGTTACAAGAGAAAAACTCGCTTAATGTTAAAGTTTTATATACGTAGATATTTCGTTAGTGAAATGGGGCGGGGGTGGCTCAGTCGGTAGCGCGCCAGGCTCGTAATCTGTAGTTCCCAGGTTCGAGTCCCAGCTGGGTCAGTGTTGAGATTTATCTCCGCAAAATTCCCCGCCCTGCCCACGGTCAGTAGGGGACACCGATGGGCTAGGAAAGGTCGCCGTCCGTCGGATGGGACGTTAAGCCGTGGAGCCGTGTGCGGGAGAGCCATACCCTGTGCACGTTAAAGAACACTCTGGATGGCCTTGACGGGAGGCTACCATCTGTCTCCCAACAGCTGTTCCAGTGGGTCCCCTCCCCCAACCTTCTCTGAGCCTTCGGGGTCCATGTGACCTGGCCATTTAGCCCATGGTGTGCAAAAAGTGCCGCTCAGAGGTAAAACAACCCAACCCAAATCGTTAGTGAAATAACTCCAAATGCTCACTATCAACTTTCGCCCAGCAGTTGTTGTAGAAACGTCATTCGTCAGCGGCTATTTGATTGGCTCTTGCTTGCGGTCACTTGCGTACAGCCGTAACCTTCGAGACTCCAGGCCTTTGCAGTCTAAACTAACGTCGCATCATGTGGATCCACAGTGCATCCTGCGCACGTAGTTCTATTCTTAGCAAATCAAGCATTTACTTTTTTTTATAAGATCGGCAGGGCATTTTTGTGCAGCACTGTGCTCAAAAACTGATTGACATGGTATTATTATATGGTGTATATGTACATTAGAGTAATATTTCTATGGCAAACCTTAAAATAAGGAAGACGTTGAAACTAAAATAGATCTTGATTTGTAATTGTGCTAAATTGATGACTCAAAATGCAATCGTCCTTTAACGTACTCTAAACATGTAGAACGACATATAAATTACTAGTAGCTATTACGGTATTACGTATAATTACAATGACACAATATGTTTAAAAATAAAGTTAAATGCAAATAATTACTCGGTTATATATTCATCATCATCATCATCATCATCATCCTCAAGCAGCCATGGGCTACAGAGGTCCAACCAGACCGTGCAATTTAGTTCTCCAAGCAAGTCTATCCTGAGCTACATCTACTGCATCTGGCCACTGCACACCAATTCTAACAAGGTCCTGTTTGACATTGTCTGCCCACCGCATCCTAGATCTCCCCTTCTTTCTGAGGCCTTTAGGCACACTGTTCATAACCCTATTCGCCAATCTATAATTATTCATACGGGCAACATGGCCAAACCAACGGAGTCTCTCTCTGCACAATATGCTGCTTAAAGGAGGTTGCAAACTCCTTTGCCTAACCTCATCATTAGTTACAAAGTTGAACCACCTAATGCCCAAGATACTGCGTAAGCATCTGGAATGAAAAGCATCAAGTTTCCTGTTATCTTGTTTAGAAAGTGTCCAAGTTTCACTACCATAACTAACCCTAGAAAGAACCAAACTATTATACAGCCTAATTTTAGTCTTTAGGTGTATACGCCTATTTCTCCACACTCTCCATAGATTCTTAACAGTTCCGGCAGCAATCCCTATTCGTCTGTTAATCTCATGCCGCACATCACCATTATCGGTTACATAGCTCCCAAGATAATTAAACTGTGACACCTGCTCAAGACTGCAACCATTCAGATTAACTGAATCACAGCCTGCCTGACCAATTTTCATCACTTTAGTTTTCTCTCTGTTTATAACCAAACCTACTCTACTACCAGTCTCATCAACAGCTCGAATGAAAGAGTTCATCTCATCAACATCATTTGCCAAAAGGGCTAAATCATCAGCATAATCTAAATCAGAAATTTTCGTATCTCCAGCCCATTTAAGGCCAAAATCTTTCCCTTGAAGTGAATTTCGCACAACAAATAACATAATCAATAACCAAGCTAAAGAGAAAAGGAGACAAAATGCACCCTTGTCGAACACCAGAAGTAATGCTAAACCAATTGCTACAAGCCTTACCAACTCTCACACACGATTCAGTGTTATTATAGAGAGCTTTCATAATGTTAACTAACTTGTATGGTATACCATATGATGTCACAATCAACCACAAATTATGACGATCAACAGAGTCGAAAGCCTTTTTGAAATCAACAAAGCTAGCAACCAAAGGTTTCTGAAACTCTAAACACTTCTCAAGAATCTGCCTAAGTGAAAATATCTGATCCACACATCCCCTACCACTTCTGAATCCACATTGCTCATCACGCAATTGACTGTCAACCAGATTCTTAATTCTATTAAGCACAATCATGGAAAGAACTTTACCTGGAACAGAGAGTAGGCTAATACCCCTATAGTTATCACAAGAACTGTGATCACCTTTTTTGAAAATAGGGATAACAATAGCTCTGATAAAATCCTTAGGAACCATGCCTTTATCATAAAAGATATTCAGAATTTCAGTCATCCAAGTGGTAACCGAAACATTTCCAGCTCTAAGCATTTCTGTAGTAATTTCATCTACCCCTGGGGATTTATGAAGTTTAAGTTTAGAAACCGCCAAAATAACTTCAGATTGTGTTATAGGGCCAACATTAAAGCCACCAATGCATCTATCATTATTGCAAACAATGGGAAGAGAACTAATCACATTGTTTAGAATATCACTGAAATGCTCAGCCCACCTAGCCATGACAGAATCCTCCCCTTCTATAACCTTACCTTGTTTATCCTTCAATCCCTGTATACCTGTCCGTTTTCTACCACACAAAACATTAACTATCTGGTACAGCTCTCTGCTATTGTGCTGTCTAACTGCTTCCTCGGCTTTGTCAGCCAAACCATCAAGCCAAAGATTCTTATCAGCAGCTAACTGATCTTTTACACGTTTATTAATTTCTCTGTAATGCTTTCTATTAGTACTAGTAGGGTATTGATTAAGGACATTCCTGCAGTTCTTTCTTTCCGAAATAAGCTCAAATGCCTTATCACTCAGATAATTCTGTCTCTTCTGCTCCTTTTTCCCTAAAAGAGTACTGTTAGTGTCCAAAAATGCCTGTTTAAAATGATCCCATTCCTCCTCAAATTCAGTAGTAAGCATACCATGACTGTCATAATGACTAAGTCACCTATCATGGTAAGCTTTGGCTATAACTGGGTCTTTCAGAGGTTCAGTATTAAAAGCAAATTTTTTAACCCTAGCACAACACTTTTTAAGTTTAAGTTGCAAGACACTTTTAACAAGGTAATGGTCAGATCCAATTTCAGCTCCCCTATATGCCCTGGTATTTCTAACAGAACTAGCCCATTTGCTGTTAATTAATATATAATCAATCATATTCCTATGCAGCCCATCAGGTGAAACTCATGTGTACTTGTGTATGTCGCGGTGTTTGTAATATGTATTAGTTATTCCCGAAACCATTGAATTTACTTACCTGTAGGAGACGTTGCCCATTGCCATTGCAGCTACCAATACCAAAAGGGCCAATCACCCCTCCCCAAAGGTCAGAGTCAGTACCAACTTTGGCATTGAAGTCACCAAGAACAAGGGTAATATCTCCTTTCTTGACAGAATTCAAAATATCCTGAAGTTGTTCATAAAACCTATCCTTCTCATCCTCATCGGCATCCTCAGTGGGAAGACTTGAATGTTATCTGCATAACAGCAGATAACATTCAAGTCTTTAACGCTTGTCTGAAATTTTGCTGTAAGAAACCTTTCATTAATGCACTCATATCCTAGAAGAGCATCACTAGCGTGTCTGCTGAGAAGCAGACCCACGCCTTGGTGATGATTATTGTCGTCCCTCCCTGAAAAGAGAAATTTAAGATTATTTTTAAGAATATGACCTTTATCTGTCCATCTGGTCTCTTGCAAGCCGAGAATATCTAAATTATAATGGTGGAATTCTTGTGTGAGGACATCAAGAGAAAAAGCTCTGTGCAGAGTCCTCACATTCCAACTACCTATGGAGAGAAAATGGTTAGTAGGACGTTTAAAGAAACTATGTTTATTGAGAGAGGGAATGCCCACAATATCAAACAGCCCCCTAATCGCAGACATGGGGTAAAGACCCGTTCCCCCACCACTAAAGGCTGAAGCCATCTACACTGGAAGACTTGCTCCAAAGTAGAATTTGACAATGCCAATAGAAGCAAAGAGTTTAGGTGCCTGCGATGACCTCTGCTCAAGATTATCCACCAGCTGATAAACATATCCTGCGAATCTATTCACTTGGGGCTGTCAACCCACAAACAAACAGAAAACACACCTCTGCAGAAGCCCACCAGTGCAGCAAAATCAGGATCCATAATCAAGCTCAGAGCCATATATCTGTCCAGTCCAGTGGGTTTATATGGTCAGCACCAGGACCCTGTGTGGTTGACCACTCCTCAGCAGGGTAGAAAAAAAAAAGTTACCATAGTTGTCCAGATTAGTAGGCCACACTAATCTGGCAGCCCTCCCCTTCCGTTCACTTCCACAAGAGAGTATCTCTTTTGAAAGGTACTCCGTCCCGTGGCCGAGTGGTTAGCGCGCTTGGCTTCTGATCTACGGGACCTTTGTTCGAGCCCCGGGTAAGGCATGGATGTATGTGTCGTTTTTCTGCTGAGGTCCTGCCATCCTCTCAGACCTTCTACTCTGGCATATAAACTGACAGGCTCCTGTCAGACCTCTGTGGCAAGCAGCTGCTTGAGGGGGTATTTATATATATATTTTTTAACGGTCTGCACCACGAGAAGGCGGGGTCGGACATTAGGTGTTAGGCCTGGCCGGTTCTATGCATCATCACAGGGGATTGGTGCATAGCTCTCCTTCCAGTGACTACCTATATTTTAACAAAAATAAAATAATTTCCTTCACATATTTTTCGCGATAAATGCTGTCAATAACTGATCCAGTTGTTTGTACCATTAATAATGTAATCGTGACATATAAATTGTTATGGAAAATTAGTGTGTTTTATTAAAAAGAGAAAAAAACACACAAAAATTATTCAGAACAATTTTATTGGCAAATGTGAACTACAAATTAATGATATACTGTAATAGCTTTAGCTGTAACAATTTCAGTTAGTTATGATCAAATTGAATAATATTTGGACATGGATACAACCTTCCGATGGGATACATATTCAAAAACTAACAGGAAAAGTGCATCTAAACTTTAGAAACTACAATTTATTGCAAGCACACACACATATATATTTTGGTTTACATAGCTACCTTTAAATCTATGACTAAAGATTTGACAATAAATCGCTCAACTAACCTTCGAAATGTAAAGAAAAAAGTCTCTAATCAATCTTCGATTGTTAAAAAAATTATTCTATGCACCCTGGTAAAAAACGATTAAATCATTTAGGCATACGTCTTTCCAGATATAAGCCAGTGGTGTAAGACCACTAAATTAACAGACTCTGCCTTTTTTTCCACTAATATAACTTATTAGTTTAGTGGTCTTAGAACACTGTGGCATGTACCTGGAGAGATATGGTTCAAAGCCCACATGCCAGAAAAACTCACGAAACTATTAATATCAAAGCCAACAGTTACTCTGTGGATACTATTTATTGAGGGTAGACAACTTTCTCTTTTTGGCACTAAGACATTTTTTTCTTATTTCCTAAATTCTCTAACAAACAATAATTTTTGATTTTTGATATTAAAATTGTTTAAAAATACATTTGTTGAACACCAGATAATAATTAAAGATAATAATCACGCCAACAAACACACAAGCAGCTACGGGGTGTCAAGATGCTAGATCGACGAATGCTGACGTCAGAACGTGTGACGTCACCAGTGAAAAGGCCTTGAATATCGGTGGTTACGGTACAGCGCGGCGAAAGTAGAAATAGAACCAACTCCAGCTGCGGTCGTGCATTGGCCAGCGTCGAGGTAGTGAAATTTGAAAAAATTAAAAAATTTGAAATTTTTTTGCATAATCAGAAGCTGAAATAGACATGAATGTAGTGTGTGTCCAAGAGTAAATTTCTAAACAATACCGATGGTATTGAACATAATCTTATGTTCCTTTTTGTCAATAATATCGTTTTTTAGCAAAATGTCCAAAATTTCGACAATTTCATTTACTACTTTTGTACTGGTGTTTCCAGCTCGTTTACTGGCAACCAAGATTGATAATTTTTCACATATGTCGTCGAAACTCTTGTATAGTCCAGAACCAAACTGTTGACTTTCTATTACTGTGAGCATCATTTATATCGACTTTAAATATTTTCTAAGAGCCTCAATATGATTATCGATAATTCGATGTTTCTCAGTAATTCTACCATAGCGTTTGGTTTCTGTAGCCCCCAGTTTCTGAAGATGCCCGATTGTTTGCTAAATCATTTCTTTCAGCTCAGGAATGGGGTTTCTCATCTGTAAGATATCACTCAGAAGTTTTAGTTTATATTAGTTTAATATTTCATCTTGCAAGTTGGAATCTGGATTAAAAAAGAAGGTTTTTTCTGGCACCTCAGTTCTGGCTCTAAAGTTTTCACTACATCTTGTATGCTTTTCATGGTTTCTTCACGCACAGTTTCCAGACCTTTTAACCGTTCGACCACTGGCTTGTGAAATTCTTCGAGCGAGTTAGTAGGTCGAATTTTGTGTTTATCTGCATAATTGGATGAGACTGCAATATGTCTTTTTTCACTTCTTTATCACCATAGGTAACGCAAATTACAGTATTTTTATCAGCGTATAGTTTTGTAGCAGCATCATTGTTTAGAACTGAGGACATTGTTTAGAAAACGAAAACGAATAACATTCGTAATTCGTTTTTCATTTGCATCGCCATTGAAACTGTTCCCACTTTAATGCAAAAAGTCCATTTTCATTTCTCAATAGAGAATTGGAATGGGTTAGGATCTAACTTTGTCAAGCCATCAAAGTAACTTTTTGTTGTCGCATTTCTGTTATGCCTCGGTTCCCCGAGGTTTCCTATTCTCTTATTGTTCGCATTAAAGACATCCTCACCAGTTAATGTGACTTTTTCCAAATATCCCTTAGTTACAGCAGCAGAATCGGACTCGGGATCGGCAATATCAAGGATTTTTTTTTTTTTCTGCATTGAAACTATGCCCATCGAATGCAATGCTTTGTGGAACGTAAAGCCCATATTTATTTCTCACCATTGTATTCATTAGACTATTTTGAACAGTGGTCAAGTTGACGTAGTGTTTTGTAGTGGCATTGGATGAATCGGTCGAGTCTGCAAGATTTTAAATGCGTTTATTGGTTGCATCGTAATTATCATTGGCATTGCAAAGTGCTCTTTCTTTTCAAATATTGGTTTTGTAACTACTCCAGAATTTTCATCCGGTAAGTAACATTGATTATTTGTTTATTTCGCGCATCGTAGCGATTGTTCCGAAAAATTAAAGAAGTATTGTTAACGTATTGAAGAGTAGCGGCATCTCCATTTTCTATAGGTCTGCCTACATTCGATATTCTTTTAGTATTTGCGTCATAATTTCCCGTGTGATTCAGTGTTGTTTACTCTTGTTGCAGATATTGTTTTGTCACAGAGTCCGAACCCTCTTCGGGATTGGCGACATTTCTCAATTTTTTATTACTCATGTCGTAGTCCCCATCGTGTGTAAATTTAAAACCGACACCTGGAATTCCCGCTGGTCCTCTTTCGGAACCGAAATTGATGATGAAAATGCTGATAACGCCAAACTTTTTCAAGTAATTCATCTTTGTTTACCGAAGTTTTTTCTGTACTTCAGAGGCATGTGCTTGGTTTTTTTATCGATTAATAAGAAATCATGTGGTTTTGAAACTGCATAAAAATTTCTTTCCTGATTTCTGTTGCATGATTCATTTGTATCTGCAACATTTCTCTCTTGTTCTGCATATTAAAGAATATAAAATAATTACACTGTAGTCGAATGTCTTTTGGAGTCGAAAAATAACTCTGTATTCCTTCCTCTGACGAATAATTCTTCGATGAGTTTTTGATCTCTTTCCGTTACGAAATCGTCGAAAACAATTAAATTTTGCATGTCGGGATCCAGTTCGTTGATCATCTTTATTGGAAGAGAAAGTTGCAACTGAGATTTTTTCGCCAAATGTTTTCTCCAAAATTTTGCGCAAAACGTCGAATATTTCTTGCATAAACTGATATTTCGGCTCGGTTAAATCTTTGGCATATAAAAAGATTTTATTATAGTAGAGATGTTTAAATATTAAGTTCAACAAAAGGTTCGTCTTCCCTGAGCCCGATGGACCACAGATTAAAAGTCTAAAAGGCCAGACAGGTGCATTAGTACAGAAACGTATTAACGTTTCTGTTCAAGAATTTCTCATCCTCTTTAAAGTCAAATTTTTGAATCTCCATTTGCTTTATTTACAAAGATCATGTTCTTTGACCCAGGAATTAAATTATCATAACCAAACCATTTAACATAATACTCTTTTTTTATTATTCTTCACTCTAGTTTTCAGAATGGTTTCAACTTTATAAATGTCATTTTGCTTTTGGTATTATACCATTTCTTGGGTGTAAAAACTACCAATGATTGATTCTCCTCTCAGATCCTTGATCTTATAGGTTACGGGATCTGTATTAAGAACGTGAGCAATTTCAAAAATCTCTTCTATAAAATTCGGCAGATAACCTTTTTTAAACGGTGTCTTGTACTTGGCGATTCTCACTCTGTCGCCAATTTTAAATTTTGGTGCTGTAATAGATTTAAATACAGACAAACAGATTAAAATACACAATATCTTTGTTTTTCTGCAAGCTTGCCTCTTTTGGGGTCATTCTTATTGATCTGTAATAAGAAGTATTGTAATTCTTAACGAGTTTTGGTAGAACATCGATCCATTTTCTAGTGTTATTGGTAGTGAAATATTTCCACATTTTTGTCTTTAATCGTTCCACAATTTGAGCTTTAGTCTCATTTTCATGGCAAACCAATGGACACCTCGTTGATTAAACAATGCTTGAGTTTCTTTATTGATAAACTCGGTTCCCTTATCCGTTTGTAACTTGGATGACTTACGGTGTTTAAAAATTTCTACAAATGCTTTGGTAATCTCGCTACCCGTTTTCTTTTTAATAGGTATTGCACAGGCGAATTTGCTGAAAATATCATCACGGTTAAAATGTAATTCGTGTGGTTATTGCGAAATTTTAATTTTTACATATCGATCAAATCACTCTGCCACTGGTCGTCTATATTCGAGACATAAACCCGTCTGGTTTGGAATTTTTTATAAATGGGTTTGTGTAACGTGTACACATCTTGTTGTTGGAGAAATCTTTTTACTTCTTTTTCCGTCAATCCAGTTTTACGCATTAGATCTTTTATGCCGGAAAATCCCTTTAATGGGTCATAGTAAACGGAAGAAAGCATCGTATTTCTTTTGTCCTAAACCGAACCGTTTCTTTGTTTTAATGATAGGTTTGATTATCGTTCTTGAAATTCTTTCTCCTAAAGTTGGATTCTGAATTTCATCCAAATCATTTAATAATTCTTGGTCGACTTCGTGTCTCCTTTTATCTCCTTGGTCGACTTCGTGTCTCCTTGGTCGACTTCGTGTCTCCTTTGTCGACTTCGTGTCTCCTTTTTCTGCAGATTTGCTGTAATAAATGTCGTGCTTTTTGCACGCTTTATTCACACAGTTAAAACCAGGATCTCCTCGCATTAACTTTTTCTCCAGTTTCGTAAAAGGTCCACAACACTAGTAACATGGAATGTGCATTTCGGGTGGATTAAACTCTTCTTGAATCCAGCTTATTATATCCCACCTTTCACAAATTTTCCTTTCTGTTTCACAAATTTATACTTCATTTTTCCACACGTTCGACATCTGCCTCTCATCATTACTCTTTTATTCTTTGAAGTGACATGTTCGACGTTATCCGTTAAAGTTTTTGTTTTACACTTTACACAATACATGCTTAATTTTTATATATAAAATATAAGTACGTGATACTTATAAAATAAAGTATAATATATCACAGTTATCTGACTAGTTTAACGCCTGGACAAAAGCAGAAATTGAAGAGTGCATTTGTAAATAAGAATCCTATAACTTTAAGTATTGATCCACAGAAGAAAGGTAATGATATTTAAAACTGATAAAGAGACAAATCATTAAACTGAAAAAATCTACAATGCCTGTTCGACTTCGTTTCAGTAAAACACAGCTAGGTGGATATCTGCCGTTCTTAATACCTGCACTCGTAGCATTGGGAAAAGCAGCTGCAGTTGGAGCTGTGGGATATGCTGGTACTAAGCTTGCACAAAAAGTTCTAGGAAAAGGGTTGTACACTCCTGGAAGGAAAAGAGCAGCTGGCTTATCTAAAAATGAAAGAAAGGGGAAAGGTTTGTACATTCCAGGAAAACAAATAGCTCAGCGATTTAAAAAAAAAAGAACCATTAAGTAACTTAGATAACGAAAATATAATGAAAAACGGAAAAGGATTCCGTGGTGTGTACTCTATCGATTCTTTCCAACAAAAATATTCAAGAACGAAAATGGTATAGTGAACGTTGACATTTCCAGTGGTTCAGGAACTCATTGGATGCTTATTTCAATGATGCGAAGTTACCTTACGTCGAGTACTTTGATCCATTCTGTTTATCGCCATCAGAAGAAATAAAACACAATTTACTTACATCTTCAAAGCAAATTGTGTACAACTCTTCGCAAATTCAAGCAAATTACTCTGAAAAATGCGGTTACTATTACATCTATTACATTAAACGTAGGAATAATAACATAAGCCTTTATGATATATTGTATCAATTTGAACAAACTCCTAATGACAGGAATGAATTGTTGGCAACAACTAGCATACAAGTACTACATAGTACTACACTATATTAATAAAGGTGGTACTCATAACTATCAATTCCTCTACTATTACGGTATACAACCCCAAAGATTTGGAAATTAATTATGAAACGCCGATCACACTCAATGTTGAATATGAGATAGCACTGATCGGTAGCAATATGTGGTATTTCTGGTACAACATCAGTGATAAATATAAAAATAACACTCTGACATACTTCAATGGAAGACAATGGAATAAAATTACTTTCCCGAATGGAATGTACGAAATAGAGGGATTCAATGACGTTTAAAAAAATGTCTTTGGGGTCATAGCCCTATAATACTAGAAAGCAACTTCCCCACATTAAGATTTGTTATTCGTTTGGCAATAGGATATAAAATAGATTTTTCTGAAGGAAAGTTACGAGAAATACTAGGGTTCGAATTGAAAATTATCGATGCAGCAAAAAACGCAGGAAAATTCCCACCCAACATAACGAGAGGGGTCGATCGCATTCTACTTCACTGTTGTATTGTCGAATCTTCCTATCTCAATAACCAGAAGAGCGATGTGTTGTACAGTTTCGTGCATCAAACACCGCCTGGCAGTTTAGTCGAAACACATCCTTTCTTCCCCATATATTTACCGCTGAATAAACTGATTACATTTACAACGTTAGAATGAAAGTAACCGATCAGAACAATAAAGTAATTGACTTGAACAAGGAAAACGTGACTTATATGTTACACATCAGACCCAAATAAAGATGAAGACACTGAGAAAGCGAATTAAAATATTTTATACAAATCCGTCGCCTATCGTTCGAAAAAAACGAGAAAATATCCCCTAAAAGCAGAAATATTCTTAATCGGTTAATTTACGGAAATGGCCTTAAAATCATAAAATCATAAAGTAAATATAGGATGAACGTTGAAGCTACTGAAATTTGTTCGAAGATCCAATAGACGATAATTCAACGACAAAATACGAGTACTTGGAATATCGAGAAACCAATGTGAATGTTAAAAATCTCGAAAAATGCGAAATATTTACCAAAGATATGGACGTTTTTCTACATCCGCACAATAGTTATATACACGTCAGAGGCAAAATACTGAAATTAGATGGGTCTGATATTGGCGGCAATGATGTAGTTACGATGGTCAATAACGGGTACAGCATTTTTAAGAGAGCTCAATATTATGTAGAAAACAAAGAATTGGAAAATATTGAATTGCCAGGAGTGACGACCACGATTCACAATTTAATTGATTTTACCGAAGACTTTTCACACAGTGCTGCCACGAGTATGATGTGGTTCAAAGATACCGCAGACAGTTCAAAAATGAATAAGTATTTGTACGACGGAGGCGAAGATAAACTGGACACGAATAATAAGATAAAGGATTTTGCACAAGCGTTGAAGAAAAATCATGATTTCAATAAAGGATTCTCGGACAGATATGAAATTACAAAAAAAGAGTCAAAACGTAAGTTTATTCTTACCACTGAATCGGCTGTTTGGATTCTGCCGAGACGTGGATAAAGTGTTTCGCGGTGTAAAACACCATAAAACTAGAAAAAAGTGACGACAAAGACATTATTCAGAGAGTTGGGGCTACGTTGTATAAATTTGAAATATCTCACGTATCTTGGTTTATTCCAAAAGTAGAAC
Source organism: Ryuthela nishihirai (assembly GCA_038380435.1). Classification (NCBI taxonomy): domain Eukaryota; kingdom Metazoa; phylum Arthropoda; class Arachnida; order Araneae; family Heptathelidae; genus Ryuthela; species Ryuthela nishihirai. Next base: position 32,811,293 of record JAWZYU010000022.1, read on the forward strand.
CATCATTACAGGTACTTGCAAAACTAGAATCTCAGTTAGCAAGCGGCAATCCACATGAAATCTTTTGGGAATCGTGCAAACTGTACAAATCTTATACTCGAATTGATTCTCATGTCAGTTGGCGGGTTACTACAACTCAAAATAAACCCGTCCATCTTTATGTCGTCTTACAAAAGTCTAACCGATTAAATAATCAAACCAAAAACAATATGGTATTTGATCACATGTTACTAGAACGGATTCAAATCAGAGTGAATTTTTTTTTTTTTTTTTTCAACAAGTTTCCCCAACAAGAATTCGAGTGCAACTTTGAACCCAACAGTTTAGATTATGCGCGAGTTTACAACAGCTTTTTAGCTACAAAAATTATGGATATCGATTTGGGTACACGTGTCAGTTACCAAGATTTTATGAAACTGTATCCGATATTCCACTTCGGTGTCAACAAATACGAATCATGTCTATATGAATTATCAACAACTGCTGATATCGAAATACGATTTAAATTAAATAGACCGCCAAATGAATTATATCACGTGTATTGCGTAATTGTCTCAGAACGAAAAGCAATTTTAGGAGCACTAGAGGGAAAACTTTTAGTTGTTGGATAAAAAAAACTAGATAACCATAAAAAAAATATTATATTTGATAAACCATATTACATTGGTGTAACGATTTTGGAGTTGAGTAAATTACACATGTATAATTTCTTCTACAATTTTCTGAAACCAAAATTTAATGCTGAATTGTTATTTACCGACACTGATTCCTTCTGTGTCGATATCCAGACAGACGACATATATGAGAAATTTAACTCAGACTACTTTGATTTCTCAAATTACCCCACAAACAATGCATTATACAGTGAATGAAATAAAATGGTTTCAGGAAAATTTAAAGACGAATTAAAAGGTCTTCCAATCAAAGAGGTTGTTGTGTTATGTCCAAAATTGCATTCTATTGATGCTCCAATTCCCAAAAAAACAGCTAATGGAGTTACAAATGAATTTAGTCACGAAGATTATCGGGAATGTCTATTGGATGGAAAAATCGTATATACGCAACAAACGGAATTTCGATCGGAACACATGATATACATGTATACCAAATTAAAAAAATTGCTTTATCCCAAGAATATACAAAACGACATATCAATGGAATTCAAACTTACGCTTTTGGATATTAGAGAATCTCAGATGTGTATGGTAAAGCAGGCAATACCATTTATAAAACTTTGAACTGAAAACAAATGCAAAAAAAAAATTAAGTACTGATGAAACATTTTGAAAATTGTACCAATTTGTAATTCTTTTGAAATTCTAATAATCAGAGTTTATTATCTCTTTCAATTAGAAGAGGATACATAGGGATTCAAATTTAAGTGGTCTCGACTCAATTTCTGTGAAATCCTATGGTCTGAAATCCTTTGTAATAAAATTAAGAGTAATAAACTGTTTAGAACAACTTTGTACAAGGGACAAAGGATTAAATATCCCAGCAGTTTATCTACCTAAAGTCAAATATATTTTTTTTATTGGGTCAAGGCTAATTATTTTTTCGTCAGATAAGAGAACTTGATAAATCATAACTATCAGTGTTAAAACCAAGCTTCTAGCTCGATTAGAACAAAAGTTATTGTAACACAACATCTAAAAGTATCGAACCTGCAAAACTTAAAATAATGGTGTGAGACTGCTTGCAATACATTTAGCGTATAGTATTTGCCGAATGGAATACAATGATATTAGTTTGAGTTCTATAGCTCTATTAGAAGCAGAGCTATAAAGCCGCAAAATCAAGAGGGGTTCGACTCAATTTGTCGGCTAGAAAACGGTTTCGGACAGATTATTCTTTCGTCAGATTATAGAACTTGATAAACCCTTATCTATTAAAATTGAAACCAAGATCCTACCGCAATTAAAATGGACGTCATAGATGACATATATGAGATGGACGTCATAATTCGACAAAATCTTAAAGTGTCGAACGCAGAAAACAAAAACTAACAGGTCGAGACTGACATTATACGTATATTGCTTTCCGAATGTAATCTAAAGACTGGTTTGAGATGTGTGCCTCAATTAGAAGCAGAGTTATAAGGATGCAAAATTAAGAGGCTTCGACCCAGTTTCTACGCTAGGAAACGGGTCCGACACCGTTTCCAGTTGAATTAACGAAATGAGTTCCAGTACTAGAACGTGATGTTGATGAAAAAACCGAAAACATTTCCAAATCTTAAATGAGAATCAGCAATGTGTGGTGTGCAAAAGGTTTTGAACCCAGAAGACCTTAAGTAACGGGGTCAAGACCAATACCGATATGTTCAAAATGTAGTACACTCTGAATGAAATCCAATAATATTAGTTTCAAATCTGTAGCTTGATTACAAGACAGGATATAAGGTCATAAGTTTAAAAGGGTTCGACCCACTTTCTCGGGTACATAAGGGGTCCGAACCCGATTCTCGTCAGTTTGAAAAATAGTATCTGATTGCTATTACTGAAGAAAACCAGAATTTGCTGTGTAGCTCGATTAGAAGAAAAGTTATTGTAACACAAAATCTAAAAGTACCGAACCTGCAATACTTAAAATAATGTTTTTTTTTAAATAATCCATACATTCACAGATATTACTTCAAAGTCCAACTTTCCATCATATTTTTCTCTCCCAGCCCCCACCCCCGAAAACGTCATTTTATCATTTTACCTGTTGATTTGGAATTGCCATATTTTTTTCAAAACTAATTTCCCAAAACACTCTGGCTTTGTCGACTTCACCGATTTACCTGGCTTTTACAACCCAACAGCTCAATAATCCAGTGAAGTGTACATAACTATAACATTTTCTCAATGAAACCCATCATTTCATGTCTTTCACTCACAACGTCTTCCCAAATTAGTTTAAACCCTCATCTCTAAAAAATTGTCCCATAGGTTAACATGGTATCCCCTATACTTTAACATTGTTCCAGAACTCTCATTTATGCTACTACTGTCGTCTGCCAGCGAGTCTGTCCAGCCAGCCACCGAGTCTATCCGCCAGCCAGCAAATCTGTCAAGCCAGCCAGTGAGTCTGTCCATCCAGCCAGCTCAACAAAACACATCATTTTTTTTTTATCTCATACACAACTCACTTCAACTAACCCATTTAAACTAATATACAAATTAGTTTAAACCTCATCTTTAAAAAAAAACTTAAATTAGTTTTTCACATGCTAAAAAACACTCCGTTTTTTTCTAATTTTCACACATATTTTCACAAAAACCACAAGAAATATAATTTTTCCCTCAACCCCCATAACTTTTCCCATGGATTTTCATAGAATTCTCGAGCCCCTTTTACTGTGCCAGAACTCTCATTTATGCTACTACTAATCGATATTATTTTATAGTATAAATAATATTTCCACAATAATTTCGTATAACAAGATTTTTTATTTTGGTACAGTGAAACAAGTTAGATAATAAAAATACAAAAATTTACTTTGGATTAATTGACCGTATTAGCTTAGCGTAACGATTTCCTGGTAAAAATTCATTTTAAATCCTGATAAACCTTTGAATATATAGAATACAGTTAAAGAAAATAAAAGTGAGAACTTATGTTACGTATCTTATTATGAATTGTCGATGTGAAATTGATCCAAGCTTCTTTTTGAAAAGTATCCTTATGGAACTGAAATCCTGGACATTGTGCACAATCCAAAAGTTCCTTGATTTACACTTTGGCACTATCCATGAACTAAGCATAGCTGAAAATGGGAAAACACAAATATAAAATACTTATCAACTCTACCAACATAACTCGATCGAAACCATGGAGGTAAGAAGATAAGAGGAGGAGCCCTAAGCACTTTAAAATGATGCTACGGCGACTGCGCGCAGCCATGTTGTTCTATTCAAAACATTGATCAGTAGTATAGGTGAGTAACGAAGTGTTGCGCTATAAAAATTAAATTTTTTTCGACATTTGTATTATGGCAGCCTGTTCAGCTTACGGCTGCACGAATCGCCCTTCAAAAAAGATACCATGAATTACCTTTCATCGTACGTTTGTCATTTTTATAAAAGTTTAAATAATTATATAATGATACAAGCAACTTCGTGTTGAAATTACGCCGCTATGAAATCGGTTTTATTTCGAGTTACAAACCTCGATTCTTAACCAGATTTTTTATTTTCTTAGGATTGTATTCAGTGATAAGTGTCAAAATGTACTTCTTATACTAGCAACAGCCATATATTTATAAAGAAGCACAAATTCAGGGGTGTAGCTACCTCTAAAAATGGGAGTGTTATCACACCAGAGATTTTTTTTTCCGTTTATAAGTTTAGAGGTGTGTTAGAAATTATACAAATTTATTTCAAACTTAATTCTATGGTTTACTGTGCGATACTGTTTTTTTTTTCAAAATAAATTTCTTGAAAAGATGTTTTTTTTGCGCAGTAAACTAAAATGCATTGTCAGCTGATGACCAATACAAAGAAATTATCTTTTATTTCAGCTTTCCATTAAAAAAAGAGAGACGAGAAGCATGGGTTGAAGCTGGAAGAAGAGAAAATTGGGAACCATCAAAATGTAGTACCTTATGTTCTGCATATTTTACAGAAGATCAAATTGACAGAACATCTCTGTGCTATATTAGATTAAGGGATACTGCAATACCCAATATATTTAAGTTATTCCCAAGTTACCTTCAAAATGTAAGTATTTTTTTTTTAACTGCAATAATTGCTTGAATGTAGAAGATATATTAATGGATTTATACATTAACAATCTTGCATTCCTTAATCTCTTATATACCTTTTGTTATTTACCAAATTCCTAAGGTATATTAATTCAACATATGAAATTCAAAAACTACCCTACAGAATATGCAGATTCAGCATTCTTCTGAACATTCCAATACACAGACTGGTACATTTGCTATTCTACTATTTCTCCTTTTATAAATTGAATATAAACATTATACATAACAGGTGATGACACACTTTGTTTCTAGAAGATGTTAAGTTCCTCATCTATCAAAAAATATCTTGGATAGATGGAATTGTACCTTTATCCATTATCATAAATATTAGAAAATCTTAAACTGAGCACAAAGTTGTAAAATTGTCTTGTAATATGTGCAGTTTCATAGATTAGAGCATGGGTGTCCAACCTTCTGATTACCCTGCGCCACATTGAGTGAAGATGAATTGTTTTGGGCCGCAAATATAGTAGCCAGAAAAGTTTTTAATTGGGATATTTGCTTGTGTCACTAATACTTTTGGCATTAGTGCCAACATTGTGTTGCCATAAAATATATAATATTGTTAATATATATGAATAATAAAATTTCATTTATTTTCCTATGCTTTTTGTTATAAAATAAAATTTTACTTGCCAAGTCACCACAAGCGCCTGTCACGTCTAATGCACACTTCGGATTCGATTTGACTGTCCGTGTCTGGCAGGCATCGTTAGCACTGCACTTCGCCATTGAGTCACGAAAGAACTCGCTGAAATTGACTTAATCATGTTGAAAGCTTATGTGGTAAACACGTAAACTTTACAATTTTGTTGGGCACATTATCAACTTCCAGGGCTGTATGTGGCCTGCAGGTTGGACATGCCTGAATTAGAGGAAGTGACACCTTTGTTGTCTTGCTCATGATGACAAAAATTATCTTTTGCACATTTCCAGTGAAAAGTTTTGAGAATAGTAGATATCTTCAGTTGTGGGAATTTAAATAGTAATGCAGAATGGCCATTAAGTGGTTAATTATATCCAAGACCACATGTCAATACTTAAAGCAGTGGTGTCCAACCTTTAGTCTATCTCGAGCAAATTAAGAATTTAAAAATTTTATGGGAGCCACACATAAGACGACGACCTTTTTTTTGGAAAAAATCAGCAACAATAGGTCACTATTCCTTTATAAATATATATGATATATATATATTTATGTATAATTTTTAAAACTATTGGTCACCATTCTTTTATATATATTATGTATATATTTATGTATAATTTTTAGAACTATTTTATTTTTCATAAACGTGATGAATCTGAATGCGTGAGCCACATTAAAATGGTACGCGAGCAACACACGTATGGGTTGGGCACAGCCGACTTAAAGGTTAATTATGTGGTGTGGATGAAGCCCTGAGATCTAGGGGCTTCATATGAAAGCGACACACATATTGCTACAATCAGAACAGTGAATATGAATAGTATAACTGAAAATTAAGGTTTTTTTTATAATGATGTAATACAAACTAGGTAACAAGTGACTTCCAGCAGTTAAAATTTAAAAAGTTATAACTAAATGTTATAAATCATAATTTTAAGCTGATTTGCATCACTTTCTGCACTTTTTTGTCAGAGAAGGAAACATTTAATAGAAATATTCTCCAAATAAAACAGTAGAATTAATTAATCAATAAATAGTAAATCCAGAGCACCTGTTGACTTTGAATTCTACAGCTACCTGAAGCCATTGTCTGTCGGATGGAGTTTAAGGCTGGCCATCCCATGTAGGAGATACATACCATGTGTATGTTGAGGAACATACTAGATGGCCTTATCAGGAGGCTATCATGTCTGCTAACAGCTGTCCAATGGAATGTAAAACAACCCAACTGTTCATTTTTAACCATTTTGAAATAAAAGTTTAAATTCTTGTAATTATGTATTTCACTTTTGGATTACTTTTGATTTATAAAAAAAATGGAATAAGAAATATTTTGCTAAAGCTTGGAATCAGGTTTTTAGGGGAAGAACGAAAAAATAAATTTAGAAATTAACAGTGGTTGCCAAAATATTAAGGGTATAACACTGTACTCCTTTCAGTTAGTATATAAATTGAAGCACCTTCTGGGTTAAGGGTTAGATGAATTTTGTATTTTCCATGAGCTTAGCTGTTGAAATGCTCATTTGCTCATATAATAACAAAAACATGATATAGTATAATGAAGGCCTTCTGATAAACCCATATTTTATTTGCAGGTTAAAAAAACAGAGAAAACTTCCAACAGATCGTGGTGAAAGTTCAACAACTGTAGATCTTAATTTAAGCACAGATAGCTGCAGTGAAGTAGCAAATACATCTGTTTCCTCTGAAATCATATGCCAGTCACCTAGCAAAGAGGAACTTAAGAGGCGATTGGATGAATCTGAGGAAATTAATAAAAGATGTGTTAAAAAAATCAGGCTACTTCAGCAAACAAAACGCAGAAACAAGAAGAAAATTAAAATCCTGAAGTTAGTTCTGAAAGATATTGAGAAAAAAAAAACTTATGGAGGAAGACACATTAGAGATTTTAAGCAAAGCATCAGGTCCTAATCAAGAATTGCTGGCTCGTCAGCTTGCAAAAGCTCAGGACAGAAAGCAACCCAAAAAAATATTCTGCTGAGTTAAGAGCATTTGCCCTCACACTTAATTTTTACTCACCGAGGGCTTATTGTTATGTGAGAAACACTTTTAATTCTTGCCTTCCTCATCCTAGAACCATTTCAAAATGGTACAAACATGTTGATGCTGCACCAGGCTTCACTTCTGAAGCCTTTGCAGCTTTAACAAATGCAGTCATCAGTAGTCAATATCCTCTGGTATTTTCTCTAATGATAGATGAAATGGCAATTCGTCAGCATGTCGAATATGATGGGCATGTGTTTCATGGCTACATTAGTGTAGGCTCAGAATTGGATGATGACTCTCTTCCAATAGCCAACGAAGCATTGGTTTTCATGGTTGTTTGCATAAGCAGCAGATGGAAAGTACCAGTAGGATATTTTCTTATTGATGGTATGATATTAGTACAAAGAGCAAATCTTGTTAAGCAATGTCTGAATTTGCTGCATGCAGCAAAGATAAAAATAGCTTCTCTCACCTTTGATGGATTAGCAGCAAATCTAAGCATGGCCAAACATTTAGGCTGCTCACTCGATCCAAAAGCATTAAATACAACCTTTACAAATTTGGATACTGGAGAAACAATATCAGTCTTCTTGGATCCTTGCCATATGCTTAAGTTGGTAAGAAATACTTTGGCAGAGAAAAAAGTAATAGTTGATCCGGATAACAATTTTATCGAATGGAAGTATATATCAGTCCTTCATGAACTGCAAGAAGCTGAAGGCTTGAATCTAGGGAATAAGTTAAAGGTTGCTCACATACAATTTTGGAAACAAAAAATGGAAGTAAGGTTGGCTACTAAACTTTTAAGCAAATCAGTGGCAATTGCAATAGAATTCTGCAATGTGGAATTAAAATTATCACAATTTAGAGGATCTGAAGCCACTGTTGCATTCATCAGAATAATCAATAACTTATTTGACATTCTAAACTCTAGGAATGTGAAACAATATGGCTTTAAAAAAAAGGCATTGTGCCAAAGCAATTATGAAAGTGTATTTAATTTGCTTAGTGTCATTTAAATTTATATAACATCTCTGCAAGTGAGCAGAAATGGTGATAAAATTTTATCATCCAATAGGAAAACTGGTTTCTTAGGATTTCTTGTTTGTATTCAAAGTTTGAAAACCATGTTCCAGTCTCTAGTATTAACAGAACATCCAGTCTTGGCTTATACGGATTCGATTATTATAGTCTTTGTACAAAATAAGTCAAGATCACATTGAATTATTTTTCCAAGCAGTTAGCTTTCATGGTGGATGTAATAATAATCCAACAGCCAGACAATTTAGGGTTGCCTACAAAAAGTTGCTCATCAAATCAGAGATTACAAATTTAATATCTGGTAATTGTATGCCTCTTGATGTGTTAAGTATATTAAATGTTACTAGTACACAATCCTCAGAAAGTATCATTAATTCGTCATCTAATGGATATCAGGCAATTTATTGTGATGGTGGTAATAATTTAGATAATAAAGATGATTTTATGGTCATGATTATTTATTTAATGCTAGTTCATTAAGTCAGTGTGCTGAACATATTGTGTATTATATAGCTGGCTATATTGTTAGGAAACTGTCTTTAAAGTTAAAATGTGAAATATGTATAGAAGCACTTCAGGCAACAATGCCATATTTTAGACAGTCATTAGTAAGCTACAAGAGTAATGGTGGCTTAATTCAGCCCTCCAAAGATGTATTTTTGATATGTAAAAAGAGTGAATCTGCTTTTTGTAAAAATGTCAATTTAAGTGGAGGAAAACACTTAAGCACAAAATATGGTATATTATATACATCAAATCAGGTTTTAGAAGCAGTTACAGGCCAAAATCATTTTACCTCCCTGGATATTCATATGCATGACACATCTCCACTGGAAAATCATTATATTCATTTAATCCGTGCTGTAGTACAAAATTATTTGCATATTAGATATATGTACTGGGCCAAAAGTGTTGTAAACAACTCAAATTCAGTGAGACAACTGTACACAAAGATGATATTATTTAAAGGTCAGTAGAAGTAGATAAAGGTTTTTTTATTTATCTTTTATGTACTTGTTTTTGAGTCATTGTGTTATTCATGTTTCCAAACTGGTTTTCAGACCTATGTAAAAGTCTTACTTGATAATCCTCATACAGTGCCTTACCAAAATATTAGAGAATTAAAATATCTTACCTAAAAGATCAATAACTTCTACAGTATGCATTTAATAAAAAAAGATTGTATTATCAAAGTTAAAAAGAATTCTTAATGAAAATATCATCACACAAACTTTTAAAATATATATTTTGTTAAATATTTTGCAAAAATATTATTTAATTATTTTGTGAGGTAAATTCCTATGATGCATTACTGCGTTTAATATTCCAACTTCCATATAACTTTAAACACTAAAATAATATTGTTGAAAATACAGGTTAAATTATTATCTTAAATTTTCCAACAGTTGCATTTTTTCATTAAAAGAATATTTTAGAAGTTATAGAGCTTTGAAGTTCGATTGATATAACAATGTATTAATGTATTATATACCCAAGCTGAAAATGTTGAGAATAATAATTATAAACTAATTTATATAGTGTTAATACTGATATCTTTCAAAAACTGTGTGATGTGTTTAAACATTTCTAAGTAATTTGAAGTTGGCTACTATTATTGAAAATTGGTTAACTGCTGTATTTTTACTTAAAACCCAACTGACCAACTCAGATTTTTAAATGAGTTTAATAAAATGACTTGTACTGAATGTATTTCTATCAATCCAAAGTGAATGCACAGTATTCCCTGTCAAGATAGACATCAAACATTAATTAATAGATTCTGAAAAAAATTCATCTCTGACACGGTGAGAATCGAACCCGCATCTCTCCAGATTCATGCCAGAGTGTGCTACCATTGTACCACGCGTCGGATGTGTGGTACAATGGTAGTGCGCTCTGGCATGACTCTGGAGAGATGCGGGTTCAATATCCACCGTGTCGGCGATGAATTTTTTTCAGAATCTATGTATTTCTATAAAATTTAGGAATATATATTTCAGTAAATTCATTTCATCCAATATTTTTTTGAAAATTGGTGATCTTTTAAATTAACAAATCTAGTTGCTAATCGATTATGTTTGAAAATTTTTAATGTAACTTAAAAAAAATACTGGGATATACAGAAGTTATATGATAACTTTAGTGTGGGCTCAAGCAGCTATGGATTATCAAGGTAAGACCAGTGTTAAAATTAATTGAAATTTTCTGTTGAAAAATCAAAATTTTTAAGTTTATCCTTCAAACCATATTCATGTTAAAAGGTTTTAGGAGAAAATTCAGAAGCTTTCCGGAGCAATGACAGTGCTCCTTCAGTGAGGTGACAGTATGTGGTGACTACTTCAGTCACATAAGGTATTCTCATAGTGTCCATCTTCATTCACCTTTTCACACAGTGGCACTTCACTGAACAAGGAGCACTGTCCTTGCTCTGAAAAGCTTCTGAGTTTTCTCCTAAAACCTCAAACATGCAATTAGTTTGAAGCAAAAACTTAGTAAATTTATTGCTCAATGACAAAGAATTTTAATTTATGTTAGTTTCTGAGCAAAGTCTTTTAATTGTGTATTTAAAGAGTGTTATTTAGTCCTCCAAATATCATTTGGCGACTGCAGATTAATTTTAATGAGGTTAGTTTGAAACTTCCCACCTCATTGTAATCTAAGGTTTGTATGTGGTCAACATAGCTGAACAAATGACCAATCTCTTGTACACTGCTGCTCTAAGGGATTTCTGCCTAGCATCATCTTTGCTTAGTTCAAACTAACTAATACCCAAGATATTGTGTTATAAGCATGTAGAATCAAGGGCATCAAGTTTCAGTTTACCGTGCTTAAAGAGGGTCCAGGTTTCACTAACATAGCAAATTTTTAGAAATGGCCAAACTGTTATGTAACCTAATTTTAATCTGTAATCTTGTAATTAAACTACAGTTGTAATAATAAATAATTTTGTTCAACTTAGTAAGACTTGAATCAATAACATCAGTTACATACTCTAGCAATTGATCTGTTGGCACCCAAATTAATCATAAGTCAGAAAAAATCAAATAGCTGCCATATTTGGTTTTTGATAAATTTCTTATATGAAAGAGAGTATGAGGATTGTTTGATTGTTGAGAATCTTCATTTAAGGTATGAGGTGTAATTTAATACATAAAAAGTAATAAAGTATGCAAATTAAAATTCAGAACCCACTGCACATAAATGTATTTACTGTTTATGAAAGTATTTTCTTTGGATTGTTATTTAATGAGGTACTTTATGTGAGAAATGAAGTTTCTTTTCCTCAAGTGACCTTTGTGTCTAAAAAACCTACCAGTATATATTTTTGTTTAATAATAAAATTTTTGTTCATTAGTAAAGTATATATGATATTTCAGTATTAATTGTAGCACAAAATAGATATTAGTATTAAAGGTATTTCCATTTCAATCTGGAATTGCAGAATATAGTCCTTTCAAATACCATAGAGAAAATGGTCTGATTATTTATATTCTGAATAAGATTTATATTTAAATTGACTGTACTTTTATTTTAATGTAGTTTTGGATTTTTTTTATTTAAAACAGTTTATGAATAAGGCTTTTAAGGTGACAAATTTTTGAAGATTTAAAAACAAATTCAGTAAAAATAGGTTTATGTATTTAAAATGAAAATTCAGTACACTCATAATTGTCATAATAGTGGGTGTCATAACTTATTAACATTTTTTTGGAGTTGAGGCATTAATAAAAATAATAATAATAAATACCCCCTCAAGCAGCTGCTTGCCACAGAGGTCTGACAGGAGCCTGTCAGTTTATATGCCACAGTAGAAGATCTGAGAGGATGGCAGGACCTCAGCAGAAAAACGACACATACATCCATGCCTTCCCGGGGCTCGAACCCAGGTCCCTTAAGTCAGTAGCCAAGAGCGCTAACCACTCGGCCATGGGATTAATATTGTGAGAAATCACTGGAAAGCATTTTAATGTAGGTGTGTTATCCATGATTTCTCCACCAAAATTTAAAGTGTTTTTAAAATCTACCATTTTGGCTTTATTTAGTTTCGTTAAGCAAATTTTTTTTTATTTTTGTGGAATGAGAATTTTTTTAACGTAAAACAGCTATTTTCTGAATCTTACAAATGGGATTTTTGGCAGTTTAAATGCTGCTATTGCACATAACTTTTATGTTTTATCCATAAAGTGTTTTCTACTGTTATCAGTGCAGTATAAATAAACTTTTAAAATCTTGTAATTGTTTGTTATTGTCGTATTCAACGAAATACATAAATAGTTCTGCTATACAGCAATTCTGTATGGAAATATTCATTGCATTAACAAAAATAATATAAATTCCAAATAGCTTAAATGGGCTTTCTCTTAGTCATAAAAAAATAATCTTCCCGTATATAACGCACAGTAAAACTGAGTATAGCACGTGAAAAGTACGCTTGATTGCAGCGGCAGACGGTTTGTTTTGGAAGCAGCAACATGGCTACCGCCCTGCTGCATCAGCATCATGACCCTGGACAGGGAAAGCGCGTTAGGGCGTCTCCTCTCATTCATACCTCCCTGATCGAAACTAAAGCTATTCAAAAATGGCGACCGGAACACCAATGTTCGTGACGGCACTGCTCTTCCGGCAAAGGAGTTCCTTGGCGTTGTCTCTCGGTGGTCACGCTAAAGCGCGTGTACAAACGCGCGTGCCAACTCTTGCCTCATAGCTTGTGCGCTCGTCTTTTTATGCAAATATCTTTACCGATGCAACAGCCACGTGTTGCCGAGCCTGTACGCTTGTTAAAACCGTGACATGTTAGTCACAGAAGTTAGCAGTAAGAGTCAGTTGGAAGTAGCCACGGAAGTTGGTATTAGACACAATAGTGATGATGTAGACGACGTTTTCATTTACGTTGGTGAATGTTTAAAAATAATTTTTTGGAAATAAACTTGTTTGTTATAGAAACCTTTTTGAATCTTTGCTATTTTTTCTCTTGAGCAACGTTATTTTATAAGTTTTGTTTTGCATATTTTTATATTGACAATCATTTAATTTTTGAATTCTTACTTGCTAAGTAATTTGGCAATTTCTCAATTATTGCCTGGTGCCAGACTTTAGCTATCTGGAGCTTGAATAAATATTGGATCAGACAAAGGGTTCAAAACATTAATAGTATTTAAATCTTTGGAGCGTTACAGTCAAGGCCATCAGCATGTTCTTTAACGTGCACAGGGTATGGGTCTGTCACAGACACAGTGCCCAGCTTAACATCCCATCTGACAGATGGCAGCTCTACTGACTGAGGAATAGAGTGGTATTTTGTGTAGATAAATCGCAACTCTGGCCCAGGCAGAAGTCGAAGTTGGGAACTGGAGATTACAAGCCAGGTGCCCCACAAACTGAGCCCTCCCTCCACACTTGTTCAGGAGAGCCCTTTTATAGGTACATTGAAAGACACACTAGATGATTTTAAAGAGATTTCCACCTGTCTCATAACTTGACCAGGTGATCCCCTTATGCTTCTCGACTGAGCCCAGGGGGAGGGGTGGGATCCTTGTGACCTGACCCACTGTGTATGCAAAAGTGGCATTCAGAGGTAATGCGTTTTAAAATTAGCATATCAATAATGGGTATGACTGTTTCTTGGATGGGGACAAAATTTGGCATCTTACACATAAGGTCTGTTTATAGAATTCAGTATCAGAAGGATAAATAACTACCCCTTAAGCTGCTGCTTGTCACAGAGGTCTGGCAGGAGCCTGTGTGTCAGACTGAAGGATGGTGGGACTGAAGGTCTGTGAGGATGGCGGGACCTCAGCAACACAATGATAGCTCTCTATCATAACACTGAGTCGTGGGTGAGAGTTAGTAAGGCTTGTAGTAATTGGTTTAGCATTGCTTCTGATGTACGACAACTATGCATTTTGTCACCTTTCCTCTTGGGGCGGGGGTGGCTCAGTCAGTAGCGCGCCAGGCTCGTAATCTGTAGTTCCCAGGTTCGAGTCCCAGCTGGGTCAGCGTTGAGATTTATCTCCGCAAAATTTCCCCGCCCTGCCCACGGTCAGTAGGGGACACCACTGGGCTTGGAAAGGCCGCCGTCCGTCGGATGGGACGTTAAACCGTGGCCCCGTGTGCGGGAGAGCTATACCCTGTGCCCGTTAAAGAACACGCTGGATGGCCTTGACGGGAGGCTACCATCTGTCTCCCAACAGCTGTTCCAGTGGGTCCCCTCCCCCAACCTTCTCTGAGCCTTCGGGGTCCATGTGACCTGGCCATTTAGCCCATGGTGTGCAAAAAAGTGCCGCTCAGAGGTAAAACAACCCAACCCAACCCAACCTTTCCTCTTGGTTATCGATTATGTTATGTGAAATTCACTTCAATGGAAAGATTTTGGGCTAAAATTGTTTAGAAATATGAAAATTGCTGATTTAGATTATGCTGATGATTTAGCCCTTTTGGCAAATGATGTTGAGGAAATGAACTGTTTCATTCTAGCTGTTAATGAGAGGGTCTGTAATTGGTAGATAGGTAGTCACTGGAAGGAGAGCTATGCACCAATCCCCTTTGATGATGCATAGAACCGACCAGGACTAGTACCTAATGTCCGATCCCACCTTCTCATAGTACAGCTGTTAGTACCTTTCAAAAGAGATACTCTCTTGTGAAGCGAACGGAAAAGGAGGGCTGCCAGATTAGTGTGACCTACTGACCTGGACAACTATGGCTACTTTTCTTTTTTTTCCACCCTGCTGAGCAGTGGTCAACCACACTGGGCCCTGGTGCTGACCATATAAACCTACTGGACTGGACTGATATATGGTTCTGAGCTTGATTATGGATCCTGAATTTGCTGCACTGGTGGGCTTCTGTGGGTTCTGTGGGTTCCACTATGTTTTCTGTTTGTTTGTGGGTCGACAGCCCCAAATGCAAACATTCATAGTATATGTTTATCAGCTGGTGGATAATCCTGAGCAGAGGTCATCGCAGGCACCTGAACTCTTTGCTTCTATTGGCATCGTCAAATTCTACATTGGAGGAGGTCTTCCAGTGCAGATGGCTTCAGCCTTTAGTGGTGGGGGAACAGGTCTTTGTCCTATATCTGCGATTAGGGGGCTTTTTGATATTGTCGACATTTCTTCTCTCAACAAACATAGTTTCTTTAAACATCGTACTAACCAATTTCTTTCCATAGGTAGCAGAGAGCATTTTCTCTTGATATCCTTACACAAGTATTCCACCGTTATAAGTTAGATATTCTCGGCTTGCAAGAGACCAGATGGATAGGAAAAGGTGAGATACTTAAAAATAACTTTAAATTTTTCTTTTCAGTAGGAAAGACAATAAACATCACCAAGGCGTGGGTCTGCTTCTCAGCAGACACACTAATGATGCTCTTCTAGGGTATGAGTGCATTCATGAAAGGTTTCTTGCAGCAAATATTTCAGACAAGCATTTAAAATTTGAATGTTATCTGCTGTTATGCTCCCACTGAGTATGCCAATTTGTATGAGAAAGATATGTTTTACGGACAACTTCAGGATAATTTGAATTCTGTCAAGACAGGAGATATTACCCTTGTTCTTGGTGACTTCAATGCCAAAGTTGGTACTGATTCTGACCTTTGGGGAGGAATGATAGTCCCTTTTTGTATTGGTAGCTGCAATGGCAATAGACAACGTCTCCTACAGGTAACTAAGCTCAACGGTTTTAAAATAACTAATACTTATTACAAACATGGCGACATACATAAGTACACATGGGTTTCACCTGATGGGCTGCATAAGAATATGATTGTTTATATATTAATTAACAGCAAATGGGCTAGTTCTGTTAGGAATGCTAGGTTATATAGGGGAGCTGAAATTGGATCTGACAATTACCTTGTTAAAAATGTCTTGCAACTTAAACTTAAAAAGTGTTTAAAAGTTTAAACTTAAAAAGCTAGGGTTAAAAAATTTACCTTTAATACTGAGGCTCTGAAAGACCCAGTTATGGCTATAGCTTACCATGATAGGTTACTTAGTCATTATGACAGTCATGGTATCCTTACCATTGAAGTTGAGGAAAAATGGCTTTCTTTCAAAAAGCCATTCTACTGTTTTAGGGAAAAGGAGAAGAGGAGGCAGAAATATTTGAGTAAGCATTTGAGCTTATTTCAGAAAAAAAGAACTGCATGAATATCCTTAAATAATACCCTACTAGTCGTAATCGAAAGCATTACAGAGAGCTTAATAAATGTGTAAAGGATCAGTTAGCTGCTGATAAGAACCTTTGGCTTGATGGCTTGGATGACAAAGCTGAGGAATCAGTTAAGCAACACAACAGAAGAGAGCTGTACCAGATAGTTAACGTTTTATGTGGTAGAAAACGGACAGGCATACAAGGATAGAAGGATAAACAAGGTTAGGTTATAGAAGGTGAGGATTCTGTCATAGCTAGGTGGGTTGAGCATTTCAGTGATATTCTAAAGAATGTGGATAGTTCTACTCCCATTGCTGGTAATGATGATAGATGATTGGTAGCTTTAATGTTGGCCCTATAACACAATCGGAAGTTATTTTGGGTATTTCTAAACTTAAACTTCATAAATCCCCAGGGGTAGATGAAATTACTATGGGAATGCTTAGAGCTGGGAATGTTTCGTTTACTACTTGGATGACTGAAATTTTGAATAGTGTTTAGGATAAAAGCATGGTTCCTAAGGATTTTACCACACTATTATTATCCCCATTTTCAAAAAAGGTTATCGCAGTTCTTGTGATAACTATAGGGGTATCAGCCTACTCTCTGTTCCAGGGAAAGTTCTTTGCATGATTGTGTTTAATAGAATAAAGAATCTGGTTGACAGGCAATTGCGTGATGAGCAATGTGAATTCAGAAACGGTAGGGGATGTGTGGATCAGATATTTTCACTTAGAAAGATTCTTGAGAAATGTGTAGAGTTTCAGAAACCTTTGGTTCTTAGTTTTGTTGATTTAAAAAAGGCTTTTGACTCTGTTGATCGTCATAATTTGTGGTTGATTGTGAAATCATATGGTATACCTGATAAGTTAGTGTAATGAGAGCTCTCTATAATAACACTGAGTCATGTGTGAGAATTGGTATGACTTGAAGCAATTGGTTTAGCATTACTTCTGGTGTTCGACAAGGGTGCATTTTGTCTCCTTTTCTCTTTAATATAGTTATTGATTGGGGAAGTTATTGCAAGGGAAAAAGTTTGGCTTTCAATTGTTTAGAGATTCGAAAATTTCTGATTTAGATTATGCTGATGATTTAGCCCTTTTCGGAAATCATGTTGATGAGATGAACTCTTTCATTCGAGTAGTTGATGAGACTGGTAGTAGATTAGGTTTGGTTATAAACAAAGAGAAAACTAAAGTGATGAAAATTGATCAGGCAGGCTGTGAGTCAGTAAATTTGAATGGTTGCAGTCTTGAGCAGGTGTCACAGTTTAATTATCTTGGGAACTATGTAACAGATAATGGTGATGTGTGGCATGAAATTAACAGACGAATAGGGATTGCTGCTGGGACATTTAAGAGTCTATGGAGAGTGTGGAGAAATAGGTGTATACACCTAAAATTAGATATTATAAATATTAAATATAATTATTAAATATATATAATTATATATTTAATAATTATATTATATTATTATATTATATTATTATATTATATTATTATATTATATTATTATTATTATATTATATTATTATTATTATATTATATTATTATATTATATTATATTATATTATAATATATATATAATTATTAAATATAATTATAAGACTAAAATTAGAGTATATAATGGTTTGGTTCTTTCTAGGGTTAATTACAGTAGTGAAACTTGGACACTTTGTAAATAAGATAACAGGAAACTAGATGCTTTTGATTCTAGATGCTTTCACAGTATCTTGGGCATTAGTTGGTTTAACTTTGTAACTAATAATTAGGTTAGTCAACTTCCTATAAGTAGCATATTGTGCAGAGAGAGACTCCGTTGGTTTGGTCAGGTTGCCTGAATTGAGAATTATAGATTGACAAATAGGTTTTGAACAGTGTGCCTAAAGGCCTCAGAAAGAGGGATATGGTGGCCTAGGATGTGGTGGACAGACAATGTCAAACAGGACCTTCTTGGAATTGGTCTGTAGTGGCCAGATGCAGTAGATGTAGCTCAGGACAGACTTTCTTGGACAACTACATTACCTGGTCTGGTTGGAACTCCGTAGCCTATGGCTGCTCTTAGGATGATAATGTTGATGAGATTTGGTAAAGATTAGATTTAATGATCAACAGAGAGAAAATTAATGTGATGAAAAATGATCAGGCAGGTTGTGGTTCAGTTAATCTATATGGTTGCACTCTTCTTCAGCTGTCTCAATGTAATTATCTTGGGAGCTATGGAACAGATACTGGTGATATGAAGCATGAGATTTACAGACAGAGATTGCCTCTGGGACTTTTAGGAATCTATGGAGACTGTGGAGAAATAGGCGTATATACCTAATGACTAAAATTAAACTATATAATAGTTTGGTTTCTTCTAGGGTTAATAATGGTAGTAAAACATGCTTTGTAAACAAGATAACAGGAAACTCGATGCTTATTCAGTAGTTTGGGCATTAGGTGGTTCAACTTTGTAAGTAATGATGAGGTTAGGAAAAGAAGTCGATAACCCCCTTTAAGCAGCATATTGTGCAGAGAGAGACTCCATTGGTTTGTCCATGTTGCCGTATGGATAATTATATATCAGCGAATAGGGTTATGAACATTGGGCCTAAAGGCGTCAGAAAGAGGGAGAGACATAGGATGCGATGGGCAGACAATGTTAAATCATCATCATCATCATCCTCAAGCAGCCATGGGCTACGGAGGTCCAACCAGACCGTGCAATTTAGTTCTCCAAGCAAGTCTATCCTGAGCTACATCTACTGCATCTGGCCACTGCACACCAATTCTAACAAGGTCCTGTTTGACATTGTCTGCCCACCGCATCCTAGGTCTCCCCTTCTTTCTGAGGCCTTTAGGCACACTGTTCATAACCCTATTCACCAATCTATAATTATTCATACGGGCAACATGGCCAAACCAACGGAGTCTCTCTCTGCACAATATGCTGCTTAAAGGAGGTTGCAAACTCCTTTTCCTAATCTCATCATTAGTTACAAAGTTGAACCACCTAATGCCCAAGATACTGCGTAAGCATCTGGAATCAAAAGCATCTAGTTTCCTGTTATCTTGTTTACAAAGTGTCCACGTTTCACTACCATAACTAACCCTAGAAAGAACCAAACTATTATACAGTGTAATTTTAGTCTTTAGGTGTATACGCCTATTTCTCCACACTCTCCATAGATTCTTAAAAGTCCCAGCAGCAATCCCTATTCGTCTGTTAATCTCATGCCGCACATCACCATTATCTGTTACATAGCTCCCAAGATAATTAAATTGTGACACCTGCTCAAGACTGCAACCATTCAGATTAACTGAATCACAGCCTGCCTGACCAATTTTCATCACTTTAGTTTTTTCTCTGTTTATAACCAAACCTACTCTACTACCAGTCTCATCAACAGCTCGAATGAAAGAGTTCATCTCATCAACATCATTTGCCAAAAGGGCTAAATCATCAGCATAATCTAAATCAGAAATTTTCGTATCTCCAGCCCATTTAAGGCTAAAATCTTTCCCTTGAAGTGAATTTAGCAGAACATAATCAATAACCAAGCTAAAGAGAAAAGGAGACAAAATGCACCCTTGTCGAACACCAGAAGTAATGCTAAACCAATTGCTACAAGCCTTACCAACTCTCACACACGACTCAGTGTTATTATAGAGAGCTTTCATAATGTTAACTAACTTGTCTGGTATACCATATGATCTCACAATCAACCACAAATTATGACGATCAACAGAGTCGAAAGCCTTTTTGAAATCAACAAAGCTAGCAACCAAAGGTTTCTGAAATTCTAAACATTTCTCAAGAATCTGCCTAAGTGAAAATATCTGATCTACACATCCCCTACCACTTCTGAATCCACATTGCTCATCACGCAATTGCCTGTCAACCAGATTCTTAATTCTATTAAGCACAATCATGGAAAGAACTTTACCTGGAACAGAGAGTAGGCTGATACCCCTATAGTTATCACAAGAACTGCGATCACCTTTTTTGAAAATAGGGATAACAATAGCTCTGGTAAAATCCTTAGGAACCATGCCTTTATCATAAAAGATATTCAGAATTTCAGTCATCCAAGTGGTAACCGAAACATTCCCAGCTCTAAGCATTTCCGTAGTAATTTCATCTACCCCTGGGGATTTATGAAGTTTAAGTTTAGAAACAGCCAAAATAACTTCAGATTGTGTTATAGGGCCAACATTAAAGCCACCAATGCATCTATCATCATTGCAAACAATGGGAGTAGAACTAACTACATTGTTTAGAACATCACTGAAATGCTCAGCCCACCTAGCCATGACAGAATCCTCCCCTTCTATAACCTTACCTTGTTTATCCTTCAATCCTTGTATGCCTGTCTGTTTTCTACCACAGAAAACATTAACTATCTGGTACAGCTCTCTGCTGTTGTGCTGTCTAACTGGTTCCTCGGCTTTGTCAGCCAAACCATCAAGCCAAAGATTCTTATCAGCAGCTAACTGATCCTTTACAAGTTTATTAAGGTCTCTGTAATGCTTTCTATTAGGACTAGTAGGGTATTGATTAAGGGCATTCCTGCAGTTCTTTCTTTCCGAAATAAGCTCAAGTGCCTTATCACTCAGATAATTTTGCCTCTTCTGCTCCTTTTTTCCTAAAAGAGTACTGTTAGTGTCCAAAAAAGCCTGTTTAAAATGATCCCATTCTTCCTCAACTTCAGTAGTAAGCAAACCATGACTGTCATAATGACTAAGTAACCTATCATGGTAAGCTTTGGCTATAACTGGATCTTTCAGAGCTTCAGTATTAAAAGTAAATTTTTTAACCCTAGCACAACACTTTTTAAGTTTAAGTTGCAAGACACTTTTAACAAGGTAATGGTCAGATCCAATTTCAGCTCCCCTATATGCCCTGGTATTCCTAACAGAACTAGTCCACTTGCTGTTAATTAATATGTAATCAATCATATTCTTATGCAGCCCATCAGGTGAAACCCATGTGTACTTATGTATGTCGCGGTGTTTGTAATAAGTGTTAGTTATTCTGAATCCATTGAGTTTACTTACCTGTAGGAGACGTTGCCCATTGCCATTGCAGCTACCAATACCAAAAGGGCCTATTACTCCTCCCCAAGGGTCAGAGTCAGTACCAACTTTGGCATTGAAGTCACCAAGAACAAGGGTAATATCTCCTTTCTTGACAGAATTCAAAATATCCTGAAGTTGTTCATAAAACCTATCCTTCTCATCCTCATCGGCATCCTCAGTGGGGGCATAACAGCAGATAACATTCAAGTCTTTAACGCTTGTCTGAAATTTTGCTGTAAGAAACCTTTCATTAATGCACTCATATCCTAGAAGAGCATCGCTAGCGTGTCTGCTGAGAAGCAGACCCACGCCCAATGTTAAATAGGATGTTAAAATTGGTTTGCACAGGCCAGATGCAGCAGATGTAGCTGAGGAGTGATATGTTTGGGGAACTAAATGGCACAATCTGGTTGACATCATTAGCCCATGGCTGTTTGAAGGTGATGATGATGATGAATGAACAAATAAACAAAATACCCCTCAAACAGTTGCGTGCACAATAAATATTACAGGATCCTGTCAGCGTAATAACTATGTCTTTTACACAGGGCTTGAACCCAGTTTCCTAAGATCAATTGACAAGCAAACTAATTACTTGGCCACAGGACGCTGATGAATAAATGATTTCTGAAAAATAAATTTCGTGAATGAGGAGGATATTGCACCTTTAGTCCCCATACCATTCTCATTGCAATGATATAATTTATAGTTATATTTAGACCCAATTCTGTTTTTACACAGATATTTTTTTACACGATTTTGATTTAACACAAAAAAATTCCAATTCTCTTTTTACAAGATTTATTTTAATCTAACACAGTTAAAAAGGCGCCTTTTCAGAAATCTCCATTTGAATTTAAATCTGAAAAAATATCCTACTGAACAAGAAAATTCCTAGAATATACATTTATAACAAAAATGCCAGTTTCATGGTCACATTTTTCGAAGTAATTTTAACGATGAAAATATACTATAGATACACATTTTGTGCACTAAAACCCCGAAAATAAAAACAACACTAACATAACTGCACAACACGTTTTCTCTACTTTATTCTCTATTTAATGGAAAAACTGTACAAAACCTACTTCATTCGGAATAAAGGGGCAACATTGATTTCCGGGAATTCCCCTCAATTTTATCTTCAATACATACGTTAGTCTTGTTCACTCATTTCGAGTTAAAAGTGTTTAGATGTTTAATAGAAGAAATCGAAAAAATGTTTGTTTTTTGAAGTTTTGTGTTCGTAATATAAATTTATTAAATTTTGATGATAGGTAATTTAAAATTTTTCATCATCAGATTTATTAACTACAATTCAAATATTTTTCGTAAGCCTTACCATGGTGTCAGATAATTCAACAATACAAAAGCTATCTCTTTGGATACTAAGATCCAAATTTTAGATCATCTTGCAAATGGTGAAGGTTCAACATCCATAGGTAAATATGGTATTGTATTGGGTTTTCACGTCTGGAACCAATCTTGTGTTTTTTCATACGCACTTTTTTTACACCGTTTTTTCGGGAACCTGTCTGCCATGTAAAAACAGATTTGGATGTATATGTAGGTACTGGACTGAAAAATGGAAACAGTTTCATATTATATCAATAGAACATTGAGAGCTCAATAACTTCTTCAATGTGATTTTTAGTGAAAAATATGTCTAAAGATAATTTAAAGAACTCAATAAAATTTATCCATCCAAAGCCAATCCTATTTTAAACAATATTTTTAGGTATTCAAATAGTTCTGAAAATTTTATTCATACATCATAAAACAGGTTAAAAATAAAAACGAGTACAATGCACCTTGTATTCTACTAGAGTCATCTCTAATCTCTTAACATGTTTTAATTAATTTTTGGACTTTTTTGTAATGTTAACTATGTTTTAGCTTTCATAACTCTTTGAATACTGAACAAATATTGTTTGAAATCGAGATTTAGATACATTTGATTGTGATCTTCAATTTATCTTTAGACACAGATTTCGTTAGAAATTGTATTGAAGTTATTCAGTAGTGTTATTTTCTACTCAGATAGCATGCAACTGTTTTCATTATTCTTTCTAGTGCCTGTATATAATATCAAGGATTTTATTTTCTGAGGATAATCATGTATGCCCCTATTTCCACCTGTTTTCATCCGTATAAGAATGAAATTTGATAATTATTTTTTAGTTGACAGTTTCTTAATAAAATATTTTTAATGTACACTTGATGAAATTTTTCTTTATCCCATTTTCGACAATAGTACAATTCCATTCACATCACTTAAATTTGGGTGTTTATTATACAACTTTTTCGAACGTGATTTTGACAATTTTTCTTCTAATATTATTTTGTACTTTTGTTCAAAATGTTTAACTTTTTTTCATGCACTTGGACCATTTTCTGAAACTCCCCTTAAATTCTCACAATAAAATTGTTGCAAGGCCGCAGAACCCCACATTTTCTCCTAAAAAAGATGCAATGTATGTACTAATTTTCAATAATATTTGATTTAAAAAGTATAGAAATATATTCAGTCTTAGGAAACATGAAGTAACGGATGGGTGAACCCGTTCAATTATTCGGAAACATCTAGCACTGAAACGATGTTCCGGTTCAGTGATTTGGAAACATCGATTACCAGAACGGTGTTTTGATTTAGTTGTAGCACTTCTTTTGGTAATTGTTTCCCTACTCTGAAGGTCATGCTTCGCCACTGATGCCTTTGATTCTAGATGCTTACGCAGTATCTTGGGAATTTGGTGGTTTGATTTTGTAAGTAATGATGAGGTAAGGAGTCATCAACCTCTTTTGTGCAGAGAGAGATTGCGTTGGTTTGGCCATGTTGCTCATATGAATAGCTGTGGATTGGCAAACAGGATTATGAAAGGGGTCTAAGAGTTTCAGAAAAAAGGGGACACCTAGGATGTAATGGGCAGACAATGTCAAACAGGACCTTGCTAGAATTGACCTAGAGTGGCCAAATGCAGCAGCTGTAGCTCAGTAGAGACACGTCTGGAGAGGAAAATTGCACAATCTGGTTGGATTTCCATAGCCCATGGCTGCATGAGGATTTTTTATGTATGTATTTATGTATGCATATATGTATGTATGTATGTATGTATGTATGTATGTATGTATGTATGTATGTATGTATGTATAGTGGTTAGCACGCTTGGTTACTGATCTAAGGGACCTGGGTTCGAGCCCTGGGATGGCTGTGTGTGTTGTTTTTCTGCGGAGGTCCTGCCATCCTCTCAGATCTTCTACTTTGGCATATTAACTGACAGGCTCCTGTCAGACCTCTGTGGCAAGCAGCTGGTTGAGGGGGTAGTTAGTTAGTATGTATGTGTAATTAAATGCAATAAAAGAAAAGTATTAATTTGTGTATAAACAAATGATGTCTTTTGAGGCCCTAATTTTCGATGTGGCCCTAGTTATTGCCTACTGTGCCTTGTTATAAATCCGGCCTTTGGACATGATGTGCACGTCTACAGCCATAGTCATTTATTCCATGGTATGACAGATAGTGCCGTCCCGTGGCCGAGTGGTTAGCACGCTTGGCTACTGATCTAAGGGACCTGGGTTCGAGCCCCGGATTAGGCATGGATGTGTGTGTCGTTTTTCTGCTGAGGTCCTGCCATCCTCTCAGACCTTCTACTATGGCATATAAACTGACAGGCTCCTGTCAGACCTCTGTGGCAAGCAGCTGCTTGAGGGGGTAATTAGTTTTTATTTATTTTATGACAGATAGTCTTTGGGCATAAATTGTGGGCATATACACTCATTCAATTCTGATGTTATTTGCTCCACGGTAGCCATGAGATTGAACAATGAAGGATAGTCTCGCTAGTTGGAATTTTTGTCATATTTCATGTAGTCTTGCTATACAAGTGCGACAATTAATTGTGTATATAAACTGACAGGCTCCTGTCAGACCTCTGTGGCAAGCAGCTGCTTGAGGGGGTATTTATTTATTTTTTATTTTTTTATGTGGGCATAACCATTTAATAACATATATTAGACAAACTCTATATGATCACGGGGAGTTGTCTGAAAATTGGGTGTGCGATCTAACTAAAAAGTATGGCAAGTGCGATCTAGCCAGAAATTTGTTCCTGTATAAAAATTTCCCTCAATATCGTGCCTTCAATTTTTTCATTAATTGATTAATTATTTTTAACAGAAGGAAAAAGAAGGAACAGAAGGAAAGACAGATGGAAAAAAAACTGATTTTTACATAATGGATCCACAGTGCTGAAACTAGGAAGGTGTGATAAAGTCATGGCTGTGAATAGGGTGCAGCATGACGAGGAGTGCAAAAGTCATTAATCATTTATCATTATGTGATTCATTCAGTGTATAACACTAATTTTGCAAAACAATAAAAAAAATAATTAATCAATTATTAAAAAAAATTGAAGGCACGATATTGAGGGAAATTTTTATACAAGAACAAATTTCTGGCTAGATCGCACTTGGACTACTTTTTAATTAGATCGCACACACCCAATTATCAGGCAACTCCCCGTGATCATATGGAGTTTGTCTAATATATATTATTAAATGGTTATGCCCACATACACACACACAATCCTCCAAAATAAAAAAAAATATGTCACATTACTATCAATGATAATGTTAATAACAGGAGCAGGGAGAGAGGAGAACCAAATATTTAATTTACATTTGCAAATGTGCATATTGCAATGTGGAAAATTATTAAGTCATTTATAATACACTGTTGAAGAAATCTGTAGGGAACAGAAGGAAAGATAGATGGAGAAAAAAAAAACTGATTTTTACATAATCGATCCACAATGCTGAAACTAGGAAGGTGGATAAGTCATGGCCGTGGATAGTTGCATTCGGATAGGGTGCAGCATGACGAGGAGTGCAAAAGTCATTAAAATATTAAAAGTATCTTGGATAACAAAATAATTTAAAAACTGCTATCACATGGCGATTGCAATGAACGCCAAATTTATAAAGAGTTTTATTCCTTTGTTTTTTTCTAAAATTAAGGGTTTCTCTAATGGTGTCGCATAACTTTTGCTGGCTTATAAATATAAACTCATACCTGTATTGAAAACACTCAAATTAATATTCCAGTTGTTTTTTTTTCAGTTTGAAATGATAATAAAAGTGGAGGATATCTCATTACCTTCCTTATTTACGTAAAAATATCGGGGCGCAAAAAGAAAATTTGCACATAGAAAAAATTGTGACCAGGGTGCATAGATTTGGAAGGGTGCAAGAATATAATATAAATCCGTAACCGTTCTTCACACCTACTTTTTAGTCAACTCCCCTTGATGATATGGAGTTTGTCTAATATATATTATTCGACCCTGGCTTTAAAAATTAGCGTATCGTACGTGTAAACATATAAGTATTTATCCACCATGATATCTTATTTATTTAAGAAAATTGTATGTATATTTTCTTTTTTATCAGTTGATTTTTCATTTGGTGCTGATGTTCCTGCAGTTCTATGGAATGTTAAAGGGTAATTATTCCTCTGTATTTTTACTTTGAATTACTTTCAATCTATGTAAAATATAACATGTAACAAGTTTTCAGTACCTCATATGTATATACATCATAATGTTATCCAAAGTATGTGTGAGAAAATAAACCCATTAGTGATTATAAAACAATTGGCTGTTTTATAGTACATGCATATAGTAGTAATGCTAGACACTGCATACACTGGAAGGAAAGCTGTGTACCAATACTCTGTGATAATTCATAGAACCATTCAGACCTACCACTAAAGTACAATTCCACCTTGTGGTGCAGAGGCCATTAGTACCTTTCAAACGAGATATTCTCTGATGGAAATGTATGGATGGTATATATTAGTGTGGCCCATTAATATGATTTTCTGTGGTGATATTATCTTTCTATTTCTGCCCTACTGGAGAGTGTCAACTTTGCATGGTCCTGATACCTAAAAGAAACCCTATATATCTGGAGTGGCTAATTGTTTTGAACTTGGTTACTGATTCCAAACTTGTTGCACTGATAGTCTCTTCCAAGAAAATCCACTGCTTTATTTTCTGTTGGCTTATGGGTTGCAAGTGCCAAGTGAATAGATGTACAGGATACCTGAACTTTTGAATGGGCATTACAAAACCTATATAATATGGCTCAGGCAGTACTTTTTATTTTCTCCAATTGTAAAGCTGGTGCCTGAAGTTCCTACCAGTATTGGTATTGTAAGCCTTTAGTGGTAAGAGAATGTGTCTTTGCTCTCTGCTTTTGATTACAGGATTGTTTGATATTGTTGGCCCTATCACTCTGAATAAACTTAGTTTCCTTAAAAAATCCCACTGGTCATTTTCTTTTCACCAGTCACATAGAGATTATTCTCTTGATGAACTCGCATAGGAATTCACAATTATAGCCTGTGTATTTCGGGCATGCAAAAGACCAGATGGATAGGTAAAGGACAGATATATAAATATAATCTTAAATTTCTCTCTTTGGGGAGGGGAGTAGAAAACATCTTCAAGGTGTAGGTTTCCTTCTCAGCAGACATGTTATGATGCTTTTCTAGGAAATGATGTGCATTAATGAAAGGTTTCTTACATCATTATCATCATCCTCAAGCAGCCATGGGCTATGGAGGTTCAACCAGACAGTGCAGTTTAATTCTCCAAGCATATCTGTCCTGAGCTACATCTGGCACCTGCACACCATTTTTAACAAGGTCCTGTTTCACATTGTCTGCCCACTGCATCCTAGGTCTCCCCCTCTTTCTGAGGCCTTTAGGCACACTCTTCATAACCCTATTCGCCAACCTATAATTATCCATACGTGCAACATACGTGCATCCATGGCCAAACCAATGGAGTCTCTCTCTGCACAATATGCTGCTTAAAGGAGGTTGCAGACTCCTTTGCCTAACCTCATCATTAGTTACAAAGTTAAACCACCTAATACCCAAGATACTACATAAGCATCTAGAATCAAAAGCATCTAGTTTCCTGTTATCAGGTTTACAAAGAGTCCAATTTTCACTACCATAACTAACTCTAGAAAGAACCAAACTATGATACAGTCTAATTTTAGTCTTTAGGTGTATACGCCTATTTCTCCACAATCTTCACAGATTCTTAAAAGTCCCGGCAGCAATCCCTATTTGTCTGTTAATCTCATGCCGTACATCACCAGTATCTGTTACATAGCTCCCAAGATAATTAAACTGTGACACCTGCTAGACTGCAACCACCCAGATTAACTGAATCACAGCCTGCCTGATCAATTTTCATCACTTTAGTTTTGTCTCTGTTTATAACCAAACCTACTTTACTACCAGTCTCATCAACATCATTTACCAAAAGGGCTAAGTCGTCAGCATAATCTAAATTAGAAATTTTCTTATCTCTAGCCCATTTAAGGCCAAAAAATTTCCCTTGCAGTGAATTTCACATAACATAATCAATAACCAAACTAAAGAGAAAAGGAGACAAACTGCACCCTTGTCGAACACCGGAAGTAATGCTAAACCAATTGCTACAAGCCTTACCAACTCTCACACGACTCGGTGTTATAGTGAGCTTTCATTATGTTAACTAACTTTTCTGGTTTGCCATATGATCTCAGAATCAGTCACAAATTATGACGATCAACAGAGTCAAAAGCCTTTTTGAAATCAACAAAGCTAGCACACCAAATTTCTCAAGAACTTCTGAAATTATATATTCATTATTTAGATTATGATCTTTAATTTATTTTCAGTAACCTTTTTCCATTAAATGAATATTTTAGAAGTTACAAAACTTCGAATTTGGATTCCCATTCACATAATGTGGAAATTCTCTAATATTTTGTTAGGGCAGTGTAACTCAGTTCTGTATATTGTAAAGATATTCATCATTTTGAGCTAATTGGAATAACTTTCCCTTGCTTGCGATTCCAAAATATTATTTATTCAAAAGTGATCTCCGATTTTCCACCCCAATTACTCATGTGCCAACTGTAGCCACCTGTCTTGCAGATCCAGTTTGGAAGAAACTGAGTTTTTGATAGAATTGATAGAAACTGAGTTTTGTTTCATAAGTTTCACTTCTGCAAAACATCACACAATACTGCATCATCATTCAGACTTCTAGTTAAAGAGAGCAGAAAGTAGACAGAACAGCAAATAAATATCATATGAACAAATGCGTATTGGAATCCAATTTTGAAACTAGTGGTAAACAGCATAAGAAACCTATACTGCTACGAAGCAAGTAGCAAACAAAACAGCGGATTGCCAGCACCACAGTGGACGAAAATGTAAGTAGTGCTGCTGTCGCTTCACGTCTTAAAATCAGCAGTCATTCCCATTAAATAGGCACCATCCAGGTAATCTCATTCCTGTCATTCTCCCTGTCGATCACCAGTGTCAGTACATATTTTCACTTTCCACCCCTCATTTGCACTGACATTTATCTTACTATCTACTCTTCTTCAATGCTTCACTCTTTGCAAGGATGGTTGAAGAAAATGATTCCCTCCTCATGATATGCAACATCTTCCATGGGGCATGTGTCAATTTGTACTCCACAGTGTAAGATTGATTGTGCTGGCTGGAGTATTGAACTCCTCTGTTGGGATTTAGACCAACTCAGTCGGCCAGGAGTCAATGTTACAATGGGCAGAGATTACTGACTGTATCATCCAAGCATCTACCATCCTGCAAAATTCAGTGTCTTTCCGTGTTTCCTGAAATTGTGTTGGAAGCCTGACTGCACTTCAGCTTGTAAGGCTCAAAAATCAGCCTGGGGAATGTTTCAGAGATATCCAGCATCTCCAGCCTCGAAGCATTAAAGCATACCAGGGAAAAAAAACTTGTTTCATCTAGCACCAGAATTAGAAGGAATCCTGGATCAAGTGTACATCTCTCATTTGCATGGCCAATATAAGGTTGTAGGGGATAAAGTAAAGAAGATGGTTAGGAACTATTTATCCCACTCACTGCCAATCCTGGAGGACAAAGGACATGCAATTACTGGACTGTTTTTCTCCATCTCTTGGGGGAACTGTTTTCCCCCATCTCTTCCTTCTTGCCTATTTCCTGACTTTCTGACCGTGAAGAGCAAAGCTGAAAGCTTTCTGCTTTTCCACTCATTTGAATAAAGTAGGATGACAAGACATCCCTATTTTCCAGAAACAGTCTTTGGATCAAAAGTTCTATCCTTGACAAATAAATGTCCCCAGAATTTGTTTTTAGTTTTTTTCACATATTAAATTAATTGTACAACATGAGCAGATATTTTTTACTAACATACAGTGGCAACACTGTCATAAAAAAAAGTTCCATTGGTAATGCAAGTGATCAAAAAACTGAGGCTAGAATTTTATAGTGAAAGTCTTCAATTGGGAGTTATGTAACTAGGGTGACCAGACCTTTGTAGGCACTACAAGCTGAATTTTCAAAAGTCCCCAGATCTGTTTCTCTAAATCTGGTCAGATTTAACATCCTTCTTCCTGAACTGGACCACTTTGTAAGGGGGTCGAGTGGACCCCCTATCATCTGTTCCAAGTGCAAATTTAAATAGGTAGTGGCTGAATGAGAAAGAAGGGTAGGGGCCCAAGTTATGATGATGCAAGCGACCCTACATGTTGCTAAAAGGGCTTTAGGCCACAGGCCACCCTGAGAGGTTGAAGCAGATGGTGAATGGTATGGCCTGGTATGATTAAAGTGAGAAAGTGAAGTATACTTGCTGTCATTGTGTGGTGAAGCAAATAGTAGGGGCCAAAGTGTGGCAGGTATGGGCAAAGAGAAAGTGAAAAAAACAAATCCCACACTCCTCACCTTGGGGGGAAGTGGGGGTGGTGGAGGGGAGGTAATAGGGGAAAAAGGAGGGGGTATCTCCTTTTCCCTTGAGGGGGGGGGGGGGGTTAAGAAATTTTTTTTTCTTAAAAAGAGTTTCTCTCCCTCCTCTGAAAATTAAGGTGGGGCTTCGAAATTTGGGGAGAACAGGGGAGGGTAGAATATTCACAGAAAAAATCAGGAAGATTGAGTAAAAAGCATGGGTGGGAGGGGGTGAAAAGTGTATAGGTAGGATAACATGTAGTAAAGGGAGGAATTGCAGGGAAGTGAGGTGTAGGGGCCAGGGAAGCAGGTTAGGAGATTTTGGCTAGCAGCCAAAGGTTATGTGAAATTAAAAAGGTAAATTGTGTGGGAGATGAGGGTGATGGAAGTTGGTTGTTGGGCCTTTGCTCAGGATATATAGTGGGAGTGAAAAAATCGTATTATTGGGCATTTGAGATGAAAAAGGAGTGAAAATGCCTTTTTTAGTTGTGGTTAGCCTCAGATGTACATATATTTCCCCCCCCCCCCCAGGTTATGAATTTTTCTTTAAAGATATCTAATTTTTTTGAGTATTTTAAGAGTGAAATATAGTCTATGAGGTAACAAGTGTCCAAAGAACTTCTTTTTTGTCCTTTCTGGATATTTTGTGTCACAGGGATCTTTTATATTTTAAAAGGAGCAAAAGGGGTGGTGTGGGGGTAGGGAGGTTTTCAGGAGAGAGGGGGGGGGGATTAGATGTGTCTGTCTATGGAGGATAGGAACTTGGCCAGGGCTTGGAAGTGAGAGTTTTGTTTATGTGTGGGGTTGAGGATGGTTTGTGTGTTGACTCCTAGGTTGGCAAATTGGTAATAGAGGGTGTTTCTGTGTATTGCATATCTGGTGCAGTGTAGGAGGAAGTGGGAAACGTCCTGTATCACATTACAGGTGGTGCAGTGGGGGCCATATTAATGATAAATAGGTCCTTGTTGAAATTGGTTCTGCCCATTCATAGTCAGTGTATGGATGTTTGAGCACTTCTATGTAGGAAATTTAGATGAAGAGTGTGTGGGATGGGGTCAATGGTGGCTCTGAATGTGTTTCTCAGTAGCATGTTGAGTCCAGGATTGTGACCAGGTGCTGCAAAAGTTACTTTTATGTGTAGTTGAGTGATACTTGTAGGTGAGGTTGTTTTGGTAGTTGGGTTGTGGGAGGTTGTGTGCTTCTTTGGCAAGTATGTCAGCAGTCTCATTGTGGGTTATGTTACAGTGTGATGGGATTCAGTAGAAGGAGAGTTGTTTTTTGGTGGCAAGGATATTGTGGGCAAATTTTTGGATATGATAAAGAGAGTAGTGTTGGGACCATTCCAATGTGTTTGTTGATGTTTTGCAGGGCAGGTTTAGAGTCAGTGATAATGTTAATGTT
Organism: Ryuthela nishihirai; assembly: GCA_038380435.1. Taxonomy (NCBI): domain Eukaryota; kingdom Metazoa; phylum Arthropoda; class Arachnida; order Araneae; family Heptathelidae; genus Ryuthela; species Ryuthela nishihirai. The sequence continues at coordinate 32,844,160 of JAWZYU010000022.1, forward strand.
TGAATTGGAAAGGGTGACTGCCCATTCTAATGCTTTGTATATGGCTACTAGTTCAGTGCTGGTGCTATCTATATATATATCTGCATGTGTGAGTTTAAATTTGGAAGTGTAATGATATAGGGGGCAGTGGAAGGCTGCTGAGCCATTTGTGGTGTTGTGGTATGTGAGAACCATCAGTGTAAATAGTGAGATTAGTGTTGGGTAGTTGTGTAAGTAATTGCTCAGCAGCAATTTTGAGTTCAGATGGGTGATGATGTTTTTTGTTGGAAATGTTGGGTAGGGTAAGGATAACATGGGGTTTTTTGATTTGCCAGTGAGGGAGGTTATGTTGTGGTTTAAAGTAATGTATGTTTTTTTCAGGTGGGGTAAAGGGGATGATTTGTGATGACTGGGGCAGTGGTGATGGGGAGATTGTTAGTTTCAATTCTGTGAGCAGCAAGGTGATTTGGAGTGTAGTGTTTGAGTTTGATGTAGTGGTTGCAGGTTAAGTATTGTCTTTTGATGGTGAGGGGTGAGGGGAGAGGGGTATGTTAGCTTCTGCCCAAGTGGCCAGATTTGGTTAGCTAGCCTTTAGGCCAGGGCAAGTCTTAGAGCTCTTGTTTGAATACTTCTAATTGTTGAATTTGGGAATGAAAAGTAGTGTTGAGGGCTGGGAGGCTAATTTATTTAATCATCTCTAATTTAGAGTTGAGATATGCTTTGATAAGAGTAATCATAGCTTGATCACTGCCCCCCCCCCCCCTTCCACGTGGCTTTAGAGATAGCAGAGAGCATGTTTAGAGTGTTAATGCAACTGAGATTTTTTTTTTGATGTGGTGTTTACAGGTTACCTTGCAGTCTATAGTTAGCCCTAAGTATCTTTACTGACTTACAGTTGGGATTGTGTGTGTTATTGATGGTGATAGAGGGGGAATTGTTGGGAATGTGTTTGCAAGTAATGGATAAGACTGCAGATTTCAGTGCAGAGATGGCCAGTCCCCATTTTGTGGTAAAGTCAAGGACCAAGTTGACTGCTTTTTGTAAGTTGTATTGAATAATGCTAATATTGTGTCCTGTGGTCCAGAGTGCCATATCATCAGCAAAAATTGAGCATGTGATATCTTTTGGTAGTTGTTTAGGTAGGTCATGTAAAAGGATGTTGAAGAGCCATGGAGAGACCACAGTGCCCTGTGGTACTCCCCTATTTAATTTGTGGGGGTCAGAATAGGTAGTCCCCAGCATGTTTCTAAGTGTGAGGAAGTTTTGAATGAAGTGTAAGATGTGTCCTGTGATGACAATGCTTTGAAGTTTATAGAGTATGTTGGTATGTGAGGCAGTATCAAAAGCTGATGTGAGGTCAAGTAAAACAGCATAAAATTTCTTTGTTGTGAATGGCTATTTCAGCTGAGGTAATAAGATCAAAGAAATTATCTGTTGTTGACCTGTGCTTTCTAAAGCCAGTTTGGCAAATGGGGAGTGTTTTGTTTGAGTGAGCAGAGTATTTTAGTCTTGAGAGCACCATTCTTTCAAATATCTTTAGCACACAGGAAGTGAGTGCAATAAGTCTATATGAAGATATTTCATATGCTGGTTTATGTGGTTTAAGAATGGGGATGATATCGATATCTCTCCATTCAGTGGGGAAGTGGTGAATGTCCCAGCATATGTTGAAATGGTGAACAAATTGCTGAGTGTTTTTGGTCCTAGATGTTTGATTGCATTGTATGGGATGTGATCAGGGCCAGGAGTGCTTTTTTTATTTGCTTATTGGATGGCCTTTATGTAGTTCCTGTTGTGTGAAGGGTAGATTGAGTGCAGGTAATTTGCAATTATGTATTTGTTTTAGTGAGTCTTCCATGTGTTTGCAATGTGATTGATAAGTGGGTGAGTTGGCTTGGGGGGGGGTGAGGTGTTGGGCTATAAGATTAGTATATATCCATATGAATGCATATCAAGGGGTTGGGCTTGGGCTCTGAGTGGTGGATCAAATGAGTGTAGAGTCTGTTCTTGGGTTGATGTTACAGTATATTCTCCACTCCTTTCTTTTAATATTCAATCTGAGTTTTGCATTTGCATGGTTGAATGTGTTAATGGCAGGTAAGGTAGGGTGTCTTCTGGCTGTGTTCTCTGTTTTTTCTTCTGATAGATAATTGTTTGGTAATATTAGGGTGCTTTTTTTGTGAAGCCAGTGATGTATTTAGTTGTGAATTTATTTTCATTCATACATTGGTGGATAGAATCATATAGAGTGGTGGTAATATTGTGGTGTGTTTGAGTGGGCTTCATAGTCTATTGAAAAATTTACCAGTCTGTGTGTGTTTTGTTTTTGTAGGCAGTGGGTTTTGTACCTTGTAGTGTGATGAAGAGGGGAAAGTGGTCACTATGCCACGTGGAGTGACGTGTCTGCCATGTGATGATGGGGGGGGGGGATGATCAGGAGTGGAGAAGGTAAGGATATAGACTCAGAGAGAAGTCTTGTGAAGGTGGGTGAACCATCATTGTGTATGGCCAAGTTGAAGTGTTGGATAAGTGATGCTATGGCTTTGCCTCTGTTATTTGTGTGTGTGTGCACTGCCCAGCTTTCGTTATGTGAATTGAAGTCACCTAAAATGATGTTAGGGCCAGTGGAGAGGGAAGAAATATGGGTGAAATCATTGATAAAGGTGCGTGGGTTGATATTAGTTTAATTCACAATTTAAGTTGTAGTACAATTTAAAAGTACATTAAAATATTCAATCAAAAGAATTATATGTGCATTAACAAGATTTGGTGACTATGCCATGCTGTTAAACCCAATGGCCAGAATCACTGCATTCACCTTTTCTTAGATAGCATACACTCAGATTATCTTTAACTCTTAGTTATTAACCTTTGAGGTTATTCAAAGGGATAATAAATATTGAGATAAACTCAACGGTTCAACATCCAGTAATAAATAGGCACTTTGATGTCGATTTCAGTTTTAGAGGAAAATTTTCTGAGCCGAGTGGGATACGAACCCACTACCTCCTGATAACATGTCAGTTGCTCTGGACCACTGAGCTACCGGCCGCCGATCAAGATCTCCTCTGATTAACGCTATGAACATTCCCTTTATGTCACATATAAGTGTTATTTTAGGCAATTTTTAGCTCTAGTGGCTTTTTATTTGCCAATAGATGGAAAGCATGTCTTGCAAGTATGCTAATGATAATAAATATTGTTATCAGGAGGTTGTTGGTTCGTATCCCACCCGGCTCAGACAATTTTTCCTCTAAAATTGAAATTGACGTCAAAGTGCCTATTTATTACTGGATGTTGAACTGTCGAGTTTATCTGAGTTTATCTCAATCTTTATTATCATTAGCATACTTGTAAGACATGCTTTCCATCATATAGAGTGGCAATAAATTGGCAAATAAAAAGCCGCTAGGGCTAAAAATTGCCTAAAATAACGCTTATGTTTGACATAAAGGGAATGTTCATAGCGTTAATTAGAGATCTTGATCAGCAGCCAGTAGCTCAGTGGTCCAGATCACCTGACATTTATCAGGAGGTCATGGGTTCGTATCCCACCTGGCTCAGACAATTTTCATCTAAAATTGAAATCAATGTCAAAATGCCTATTTATTACTGGATGTATTCAAAGGGAATATAGAGTAATGACATTTCTCATTCTTTTGACTGAATATTTTAATGCACTTTTAAATTGTACTACAGCTTAAATCATGAATTAAATTTGTATTCTTTGTATCTGTGTTAGATTTATAGTGTGGGTTGATTGGTGCATCTACATAAAAGTAAGCATTATATATGTTGAATGTTGTGTGTTGAATTTTAATATTTATGCCTACTATGTCCATGTAGGCATAAGTGTATGGGTTGGGGATGAGGCAGTGTGGGAATTTTTTATATATGAGGGTAGTGGAGTGGGATTGTGTTTTTCTTGTGGGGGCATTATGGAGAATGTAGGGTTTAAAATTGAAGTTGTCTGGTACAAGTTCTTCATTAAGGGCCAGGATGAGGATTATGTATTGTTGTGTGAGTGATTTGAGTTCATGAATTTTGTTTTTAAGTGATCTACAGTTCCATTAGACGCATGTGTAATTAGAGTTAGTGTCAGGGGGAAATCCAAGTAACCAAAGCTAGTATGTAAGGGGGGGGGGGGAATTAACCAAGTTGTAGAAGGGTCATGATGTCCTGAATAGCTATGGAGAGTTGTGGAGATCTGGTTTTAGGGGGAAGGAGAGCATCAAGTGTGGGACCAAGGAATATTGTTGGGGGGGAAGGGGCTTGAAGTTTTCTTTGCCTTGGTCCTCCTTAAATAATTAGCCCTAGTTCTCCTTGTAGAGAATTTGGGTGCTGGGGGAGGAGACTGCTGTGTAGGGTGTATCTTGTTGAGTTCATCTGAAGAGCCAACTGTTGTAGTGTGTGTGTGTGGGGGGGGGGAAGTTCTGTGATGTTTGTATAGAGGGTGGTGGTGCGTAGATGATGATAGGTTGCCAGATTTAGATGTGGGGAGGGGTAGCAGGAGTTTGAGAAGTTGGGGGGGGGGAGTCAAGTGACAGTAGAGTTGATTGTGGTCGATATTGTGTGGGGTGATGAAGTAACTGCTTTCTTGATTTGAACAGACTTCAGCCTTGAAGGGCATTTGCCATAAGTGGCAACGTGCCCTCCCCACAGTTACAGCAAAGCAGAGACTTATCTCTTTTACAGTCTGATGACAGGTGTTCTTACTCACAGTATTTACATCTGGCTTCACTTCTGCAGATGGATATGATATGACCTGTGTGCTGGCATTTGAAGCATTGAGAGGGGGGGGGGGTGTAGGCAGTAACTTCATGTTGTGTGGTTGCCAAGATCTACTGAAGGGGGGAGGGTGTTGAAGTCCAGGATAACCTTATCAGTATTTCTCCTGACCAATAAGCCATTTATAGTTTCATGTGCATAAGTGATGTGTTTAATCTTATGTACATCATACTCCTGTAGGGCATCAAGGATACTTTCACTGGAAAGGTGCTTATCTACTCCTATACTGCCATACGGTTTTGAGCAGTGTCTCGCAAACTGTGTGCCGCGGCACACTACTGTGCCGCAAGAGATTCCAAGTGTGCCGTGAGAGAGTTTCAAATTGACACTTTTTCAAATTGTTTCATTTCAAATTCCAAAGATTTCATTTTGACTTGACTTGTGTTATCGATGTGCTATAATAAAAATCTTTCAGATTTTATCAACTGGGATCTTGTAAGTATTTATCAAGCTTTTTCCAAATTTTGGTATTAATTTTTGATTATTTCAAGCCATAGAATGGACAAATATTTAAAACGAACACAGAGTTATGAATTAAAGAACGAGAGCAAATCTTCAAGTAAAACCAGGCTGTTGACTTCAACAAAGCGCAAATATAATGACGATTATATAGAGTTTGCTTTTATTCTTTTTTAGGTGTGCCACGGAAAAAAAAATTAGATTCAGTGTGCCGCAGAAAAAAAATTAGATTCAGTGTGCTGCAGAGTAAAAAGTTTGCGAGACACTGGTTTTGAGTATGAGGTAGGGAATTTATTGAGAATGGGATTGTATTGTAAGGGAGTGATTGACATGAGTCTCCTGGTCTGAGCATGATTTTTTACCCTAACCAAATATTCTCCTCTGTGGGTGAATCTCACTTCAATTGGTTTTTTGATATAGGAATTTATTTCTTTAGCAAGGCTATTAATGCGGACTTTTTTAAGGGCATAGAGTGGGTTTGAGTGTAGGAGTATTGCTTTTATTCTTTTTTAGGTGTGCCACGGAAAAAAAAATTACATACTCAAGCTCAGGAGAAAAGTTACAGATAATGTCGTTATCTGAGGAATGCAATAATTTTCTACAGTCCAGGTTCCATTATCATCCTGATCCTGCATTTCAATTTCTGTTGATGGTTGTTTGGATGTAGTTGGTTGATTAGAAGTTAAGTTGGAGTGATTTTGGGTGGGGTTAGATGAAAATGTTGAATGAAAATGTTAGATGAAAAGCCAATGAAATGCTAGAAAATTTTGCTGAGTCGCTTGCACCGCCATCGCAATAGTCTCTGCCCCCCTTCACCATACAGACCTGCTTGACAGCTTCAGTAGTTGTCAGTAGATTGCTGTTTGCTGCAATTTTTTCTTTCAAAGGTAGCTTGGATTGGGTTCTGGAGGCATTTCTAGTTTCTCTTGATAGAGGCCTTTCCATAATGATGCAAAACTATGCAGATTGTCTTGAAAAAGACGTTTAAAAATTAAGCAAAAAACGAATACAACCTGCTTGTTTGACAGTTGATAGCTTTTCCTGTAGGTTCAACAACAAGCCCTACAACAAGCCGGACAACAGCATGGAAGCTGCACCTTGCTCTGTGCTCTTCTCATGTGCCTGCTGTTGAGCCATACAACATTCATTATTCTGTGCTCCAGCATCTCTCACATTGGGTAAAGATTAGCTGCTCCAGTTTTTAAACTATATGTTTTAAAGGATATTTTCTGGACTCTTCATGGGAGGCTGTTGTTTTGACTTTTCCCAAGTCAGGTGAGAATCGCAAGATTCCTTCTTTCATATTTTATTTCACCACATTAATGAGCTGTGTGCACAAGATGTTAAAGAGAATGATTATTGCTAGACTCATCTGGTATTTTAAAACCTACAACCTTCCCCATATCCATGTAGCTCTCCTAAGCAGTGGTTAATACTTGATAACCTTATCTGCCTCAAAACTACAATCGGGAATTCTTTTTTTTAAATGAGAGCACCAGTTGGATTGGCAGGATACATGCCAGCAACTATTGTATTGAAGACTGTAGCATTCTTTTTCAACTCCCAATGAAGTACAGCAGTACAAGCAGCAAGTCATATAGGGCAAACAGTGACAGAACAGACAATATCCATGCTACGTAGCAGCCACAGTGCAAAGGATTATACATCCACTGCAGCCACATATATTTATAACAGGTAGTATCTGTTTTTCTTACTCTGATGGATTAAACCTTAAAATAATTAGTAGTAGAACTCATGATAGTAGAGGAATTGTTGAGGCATGCACAGTTTAAAATAGTGGCTTTTATAGTTTCAATACAGTGTACTTAATAGTTTATTCTTCACTTTTAATATTTTGTGTAATGATAATTTTTAATATGTTTAACTTGATTGGTTTCTTTAACATCTTTTCTTTTTCAGCAATGCATTGAATTTACAACCTATATCTGCTTTTGATGTGAGCCATAGAAATTTCATTGATAAAATTTTGAAGGAAATGTTAAATGATAAATCTACCAGTGTGCTCGTTTTTCTTCTTGATAAAGTAAGTTTAATATATCTGTGCATCAAAAATAAAGTAGTCCCCCAGTTGATGATGCTAATTAGTTCCATAATAAGGCAGCATTGTGTGAATATCATTTTTTTATGGGAATAAATTGAAATAATTTTAATTTGCTCAGAGCTCTACATTAACTGCATTAAAAATAGCTTTTCATTACATTTTACGCATAAACTAAATATAAATGTGTAGAGATATAGTTAAATAAAAATGGTTAAAGCTGTTATTTACAGTAGATGCTGGTTGTTATGATAAGTGGTTATTAGAGTCGAATTTCCGAGAACAGATTCAAATGATCAAACTACACTATGTTTCCATCATTTATTTTAATTGCATATTTGGTTATTAGAATCAATATTATACCAATTCTCATTTTTAAACAGGTTGATAGGTGGTAAAATATCCTTTATAAACTTGCCATCAAAATTTAAATTCAGTTGACATTTTTCAGTAACATTCAGTGGGTTGCAGAATAAAGGTACATTTAAGAACTGACACATATGCACTTTTTGCTCTCAGACCATTCCTTAAGTCCATCAGGAAAACTGTAAAACTCCCTGCCCTTGGTCAGTAGGGGACATCGATAGTCTTGGCCATTATCCATCCATTGGATGGGATATAAATAAAGCCTTGATCCCATGTGCGGAAGAGCCATACTCTGTGCACATTAAAGAACATTCTGGAGGGCCTTGAAGGGAGGCTACTTTCTGTCTCCTAACAGCTGTCCAGGGGTCCCCTTCCCTACCTTCTCTGAGCCCTTGAGGCCCTTGTGACCTGACCATTTACGATATTGTGTACAAAAAAGTGCTGCTCAGAGGTAAAACAAACCAACCCATCAGAAAAATTCCTTCTTAATAATGTCAGGCAAGTGATACACAGATAGTAATAAGCTATCATCAAAGAATGTTCTTTAGCTTGGGACAGTGCAGCACATTGCAGTTCCAGTGAGATGAAATTATAATTTTTTTACTCTTTATATACATGTAATGAAGAATTTTACCAACTTGTAGATGCTATTCTTTCGATTTCGCTTATTAGAATCACTGCTTTAATAGAATCAAAATATGATTTCCCAAAGACATCACAATTACTGGTGCCTACTGTAGTCAATTTTCTTAAATGTTTTTTGGAAAAAAATTTGCGACATACGGGACTTGAACCCGCATCTCTCCAGAAACATGCCAGAGTATTTTTAGTGGAAAAAAAGACAAAGCTGGCATTAGTTCAATGGTTTGAATACTCTGGGATGTCTTGGGAGAGATGCGAGTTTGAGTCCTGTATGCCAGCAAAATTTTTTCCACAAAAAAGAAAATATATATTGATTTATAGACATATAAAAGTCAATAGGTAACTCTGAGATTGTAAATTATTCTTTACCGTTTTCTTTTTAAAAATTAATGTAAAATGTACTTCAAAAGAAATCTTCTTTAATCCTTAAAGTGTCTGGTTTCTGAAACTGAACTCAATCTGGTGTTCATGTTTATTTTTATTTCTGAGTGGTTTCAGAAAATTACTTTTTCTGGAGTAACTAAAGTAGTGACATATGTCATGTTATACACCAAATTGAAAATAATTTAATGCTGAATATTAATAAAATATTTCAGCAAAATCTGAACTCTCAATTTTAAAAGAGTTTTTATCAAATTACTAATGAAGAAATTTACAAATTATTTATTAAAAAATGGAAGAGCATTTAAATATGAATAAAATAATAACAGCAAAGTTACTTGAAAGAAAAGTCATTGCTTTGAAAAATCTTATTGTGATAGTCTGCAAAACAAGATATCCTTGCACAAAGTCACATTGCATTCCTTGCATTGAAAAGCACTTCATGGTGTGTATTTTGTTCTGTGCACACTACAAATTTTCTACATTGCAGATACTTGTCACACTAGGAAAATGTGTAGCAATTAGGCATACAAGTGGAGGTAGAATACAGGGTTGACCTGATCTTAAATATTGGTAGGGTAACAGTTGCCTTACAAGAAGTTGTCTAAATTTTTAGTGAGTTGTGTGAGTTTTATTGCTTATGTAGTAGATATACATTGACAACAACTATATTTACAAGGTGAAAAAATATTTTTTCCTCCTTTTACAACTTTTGCATTTTAATGGATAGTATTGCAAATATTGATCAAAATGACCAACACCTCCCATTTCACTGTTATATTTTACAACACATTTTGGTTTCAAACTGGTCTCACTCTTAGCTCTATGCTTTTGCCTAGCATCTGTTATTTTAGCATTTTGAAAGGAGCTGAGTGAGCATCAAAACATCTCTTGTCATGCCATTTTAAAACCAAAAGGGGGTCCTTTTCTAAATGAACTTAGGTCTTCTTTCTTCAAGCATTTTTTATCTGAAGTTTTGGCAAACCATTTCTGTTTGGCATTGCAAGAGTTTTAATTGCATGTAATACCTGGTATCTAGGCTGGAGAAGAATACCTGTGGTCTATATACATGGAAACCTTCATTAAGTAAACTGTCCATCAATTTTAGAACAACATTGCCATCCCGTGACCGAGTGGTTAGCATGCTTGGCTACTGATCTAAGGGACCTGGGTTCGAGCCCCGGGTAAGGCATGGATGTATGTATTATTTTTCTGCTGAGGTCCTGCCATCCTCAGATCTTCCACCATCGCATATAAACTGACAGGCTCCTGTCAGACCTCTGTGCAAGTAGCTGTTTGAGGGGGTATTTATTTTATATTTTATTATGTGTATGCCCAATGCTGCTGGATTGCAGCTAAATAGTACTTCTTCCAGACATATGATGTTTTGCTGTCACACAAACATATATTTTTATGCCAAATTTTGCTGGTTACTGTGGACTGTATACCCTAAAAAAATCCTTTGAAGCCAATTATTGCTTTATCAATACATATTTCTTAGTTTGGAATATAGGTTGTTTTGAAGTGCTGTTTAATATCAGGAAGGAAATTGCCAATTTATTTAACTTTCATTGAAATGTAAATTTTGACTAATAGATTATAGTCAGGTTCATCTCTCTTTGGCCCCACAATGCAGTTATCACTGAGATGCAGACATTGAGGGTAATACAGCAAATCTATTGCATGACATGATGCTTGGAAAGTATGGAGTGTGAACTTTTGTACTGTTGAAAGCAATGTTGTGCAGATATGACAAAAAAGTTGGTTAAAGAGGGTCATGGAAAAATTAATATGGCACAAAACATTGCAACCTAATGACCAGTTTCCAGATTGCTGCCATCTCCTGATGAAAATTTATATGAACCATTGGAGTCTGTTTAACAAAGCAGATTTGGCATACAACATCAGAGAGTTGCAAGGCAGCTTTATCCTGTTGCAGCTCAGCACAAGAGTCAGTCATCTCCTTGTAACGCTCCAAATAAATGCAATAATGCTTTAAAGTTGGACCCTTTTCCTGTTCCAATTAGTTTTATGCTCCGGATAGCTGATACGGGCGCCAGGCAATAATTAACAAATTGCCAAAAAAGTAGACTAAGTTTAAAGTAGGGTTCAAAATGCCAGCGAGTGTTAATGAGTAAATATCAAATTGATTGTCAATATTAAATATAATTCTAAATTCACGTTGCTCAAGAGAAAAAAATTGTAAGACTCAAAAGGTTTAAAATAACAAACAGATTTATTTCCAAAATAGTTCAACTCACCAGGACATCAACACTCTTCTCCTCCTCTCTCACTCTACAACTCCGTGCACTAGGCACTCTCACTCTACACAACTCCAACTCCTCACTCCTGTTCTACACGCACTGTGCTTGGTGCTACGCACCTTGTGCTTGTACTACACACCTTGTGCTTCTGTGACTCGCAGGTCACCGGTTAAAAGACAAGAGCTGGATGCATGCTGGGAAAGACATTAACATAACATGAAGAATGACGCAAGCTATGACGCAAGAGGGGGCGTGTCCTTGGCACGCATTTTAGCGGGACAATCGGAAGATCGGAGTTGCGCATGCGCAACTCCAAACTCTTGGAAATGAGCGTTGTGATGCCAAAAAGGAAATAAAAAAATCCCCAAAATGATAAATATAACGTAAATTAAACAAAACTGGTTAAGGTAAAGCAAAAGTGAACGATGGGGCATCACATCCTGAGTGTACTATTTGTGTAAGCCAAATCTGTTTAAACAGAATGCACTGGTTCTGCTTAAATTTTCACCTGAAAATGGAACTAGCTGTAATATCAAAAGTGGCCATGTTATGCTTGTAATCTGTTCATTTTTATTATAACTTTCATTTCCCATGTGCTTTGTTATCAACATAATAGTTTTGTTATGTTAATACATATGTTAAAAACATTAATACATCTTTGCTTTTAACAATACACAAACCTTACATGATTTGGGAAGTGTACTTCTATGAAAGGATTCAATTTTACCAGCAAGTGATATTAACAATTAACCAATGAGTGTTTACAATTTCACCAGCAGGCATAACAGAAAAAATAAAAAGATGTGCCTTTATGAAGATATATAATTTAATAGGTAAATCACTTCTTTTAAAAAAGATTATAAACTATTTTATGTATTCTAGCTTAAAAGAAAATTAAAGAGAAGAATTTTATTGACCCTTTGAGATTCTTACCAAATGCAGTCATGCTTTTTCAATGTCCACTAATAAAAATTTGACCTCAAGGGTTAATTTTTTGAAAATGCTGAGCTTAAATACCAAGTGTAATACAGTAAAACTAGGTTATAACAGCACCATGGTTTCAAGTAGTTTTGTTTGATAGAGCCATTAAACATGATACCCATGAACATAAAAACATTAATGCATATAGTGAAATAAAGTTATATAAGTAATAGCAATTTTATAAAGAGAAAGTGTATGTAACATATTTATGAAAAAAATGTTAAAATAAACATGAACTAAAAAGTTAAACACATATGAAATTTACTCACACTGTTTATCATTCCTCTTTTTGCAAAGATAAACACATATGAAATTTACTCACACTGTTTATCATTCCTCTTTTTGCAAAGATAATTATGAATTGTATTTTGTTTCAGAGACTTCACTTTGAGGTCTCTTAGATTTTGTGATGCCCCATCATTCACTTTTACTTTACCTTAACCAGTTTTGCTTAATTTACGTTATATTTATCATTTTGGGGATTTTTATTTCCTTTTTGACATCACAGCGCTCGTTTCCAAGAGTTAGGAGTTGCGCATGCGCAACTCTGAACTTCCAACTGTCACCCGCTAAAGCGCGTGCACAAGGACACGCCCCCTCTTGCGTCATAGCTTGCGTTGCTCGTCAATTTATGCAAATGTCTTTCCCGGCATGCAACTTGACATGTGCGGGCACTGTAAGCCTCTTGTTAAAACCGGTGACATGCTAGTCACAATAGCTTAAGACAGTAAGTGGTAGTAAGCACGGAGGAGCACAGTTAGTGCAGTGTGTATAGTCAGAGTTGAGAAATGATGTATCTTCTTCATTGAAGTTTTGGTGAGTGATTTTTGGAAATAAATTTGTTTGTTATTTAAACCTTTTGAATCTTTACTAATTTTTTCTCTTGAGCAACATTAATTGTTTTGGTTTAGAAATTATCTTTACATTTTGACAATCATTTAATATTTTTGAATTCTTATTCATTAACACTCGCTGGTATTTTGAACCCTAATTTAACTTTTTTTTTTGGCAATTTGTTAATTATTGCCTGGCGCCCAACTCAACTATCCGGAGCATAAAATAATTGGATCAGACAAAGGGCCCAAACTTTAAAAGTAATTCATTTCTTTGGAGCATTACAATTTCTTCTTATTACATTTAGCACATTGAAAACACCATCAGAAGTGTTGCGATTTTCAAAAAAATGAAATGTTTCCACAGCATTCTGAGCTTGAGAGTAAGTTGGCATGGATTTTGTCAGGGTTGTGTCATTGTTTAGCACAGTCTTTATGTCACTCTCCATAGAAATTCCACAATTTATCAAGTTGTCATCAACATGAATGGAATTGTTAGTGTCATTTATTAAATGGTTAAAAGTAATAAATTCTTATTGTTTTAGCTGTTCTGATAGAGATTGTTTTAGCAGTTCTGATAGAGGTAGATTATCTTCATCAATGTTTTGGTTACTAACCAAAAATTCTCTCAATGTTAAACCAGATTTCTGAAAACAATTTTAAAACTGTTACAGGTGTAACACTGCCCTATGCATCATTCATCAAATGAATTGTTTCAACCTAGCAATTGGAAAACCAAAAATCAGCTGAAATTACCTTTGAAACATTTAATTATTCCCATGTTCATGTAATGGCCATATACAGGCTTCAAAATGGAAGTTGCATTTGGAGGCAAAAGCCAGTTTTACATTGGATACATCGTGTATGTGGGTGCACTGGGAGTTATCTACAAGGAGTTTTAAGTTTTCCTCCATGCTTGTTGTTCCACTTACTTACATACTGCTGAAAAATATTGGAAGTCATCCATGTCTTTTTATTAGCTGCATATTCACCAGGAACCTTCTTCATGATTTTTAAGCTAGGCAGTTTTTGTGGCATATTAATAACGAAAAATATTTTTTGTAGTTCCAATCATGTTCACACACATTAAATCAGTTAAACGATTCTTAGGTCTTTTACTGCCAACACAGTTGTTACCTTTGAATTGAAATACTGCAATGGACATCATATAAAATAGTCCATTTTTTATTGCGTGTGTAATTCTTGTGCTCTAATTGTTTTTTGTCTGTACCTTTAAAATGGGGCCATTGATGAGGAACCAGCACATTCCTCTGCTTCTTAAACCATTTCAACAGTGCTTGATCAATGTTACACAAATCACATTTCTTCAATTTTTTTGTTTGTATTATGGTTGTTTTCTAGTGCAGTAAAATTGCTTTTTTGTTTTTCCAAATTGAAACCATAGATCACAATGAATAAAATTTTTTACAGACTTCAGTATTTTTTTTTTTCATTACATTTTAACTCTCAATAAGCTCAACTTTTTTGTTACTAGACAGATACTTTCTTTTTATTTATGGACATGCTATTTGCTGAAGGACAAAATCTCCACTGATTTTTTTATGATCAATGCCACAAGCTTTCTTTTGAAATTGTGAGCATATGAATTGCAGGAAGAGTTAAAGTGGAGATAGATTAAACCTGGGATTCCCAACCTTTATATGGGAAGGGGTGTCTTCAGCTCAGTGAAAGTGGTGGGGCAGCAGTGTCCTTTCCTCAGCTCCCATCCCCTACTTAACCCTTCCCAGGTCCATCTATTTTTTCACTCTGATCAGACAAAAAAAAAGTTTTTAGAACTTTTTTTGCCAAATAACTAATGAAAGGAATTATGGTATTCATATGCAAAATTGATCAGCATTTAATTCTGGATTTTCTGAAAGTAAAATATTTAACAAAAAAAGACTACTAGTTTTAATAGGACTTTTTTAGAGTCATGAAGTAAAAAAATGCATCTGGCAATACAAATAAAAATTTATTTAAAAAACACTAATAGACAGAAATGATTATAATGCATATGAATACAAATGCTACTTATTTCTGAACAGCAAAAAAAAAAATCATGTTTAAAGTAAACATTTCTTTCATTTTGCAATTTTTTTCTCCATACCATACTGTGAGAAAAGTTCAGGCTTGTTGCAGAGTCCAATAAACAAGTCAACTTTAGAATGTGTTTAATAAAAACTAATCAACAGAAATAGGTCATGTTATATACCATATTAAAGAGAATTTAATTCTGAATTTTACTGAAGTAAAAATGTGAACATTGTAGTAACATTAGTTTTAATAACACCTTTTACAATGGTATACCAAAAAAATTGGTACATATTTCATAATTACTTCCAAAATCTTTGATTTTTAAAAATAGCAATTTTTTGTTAATTTTTAGGAGATTTTTAAAAATTTAAGGAAAAACATGTTAATAGTTCAAATCAAACATGAGCTTAAATCAGATGATTGCTTCCATAGAGAGTAACATTAACAAACAAATTGGCAATACCATATAGCACTTCTAAAATATGGCAATCAGATGGCTTTACAAATTATTTACATTGTAGTTTAATAAAATATGCATCAAATTAAAAAAGAAAATATTATTTTTGGAGCTTGTATTATGTATTTTTAAAAGATATATGTAAGAAAATTTTCAAACAGCAATTTTTTAAAAAAAATTGAAGTTTCACGTGTTGTACAAAAAATATCCACTAATAATTTCCACTCTGTATTATAATATTTAGAGGAAAAATTGTCTTGAACCAGGTGGAATACAAATCCACGACCTACTGATAACATGTCAAGTGCTCTGGACCACTGAGCTATCGGCTGCCGATCAAGATCTCCTCTAACTGATGTTACGAACATTCTCAACCTACTTTCCTAATATGTAGGGAGTGTTCAGGCAATCCCATGGGTTCGTATCCCATCCGGCTCAAGATAATTTTTCCTCTAAATATTAGAATAAATTTACAGAGTGGAAATTATTAGTGGATACTTAATGAGTTGAGTTTAATAATAATTATTTGTACAAAAAATGTCTATAAATGTCCTTGACCCAGGAAGGGTTAACATTACCTCACAGCTGCAAAAGTAATGTGATTGGGAGGAGAGGACATAGGAACCTCTTTTGGTGTCACAATGCATGCAGGTTAAGAAGTCCAGATTTAGATGAAGAAACTAATGCTAAGGTCAGAAACCTCTCCAGGGAGTTGGGTTCGAGAACCCAAGGAAGTAACATATCAGTGGGGGAATCAAAGAATCTTGGATCCCATTAGGATTAAAGATTGATAAGTGGACAAAGTTTGGTTGTTATATAGTAAAATATTTGTATGTAAATGTAAACTTAGCTTGGTCATAGCATTTGTTTACTATAGCCATTACATTGTTACACCCATGTCATTATGAATATTTTCAACTGCATGATGGTTACAGAAAGAAACTTGCAATGCCACCTAATTAGAAATGGCTATTGCTAACACATTCAATCTGGATGTATCCTTTATAAACATATTCATATTTGATATTAAAATGTTTTTCAGTATCAAAAATTTTAGATACCAAAAAATTAATTGATATTGAAGAATTCAAACAAGTAAAAATTATTACATGTGCTTATTATAGTTGCTCTTGTGTGCAATAGCTTCTAATTAGTTATATTTCTTAGTGCATGATTTTTATGAGTACCATAAATATTCTTAAATGAAAAGTGCAGTGCTTTTATTAATTTTATTTAATTTTTCAAAGTATTATGATTTACTCTACAGATTGTAGAGCATTTTGAATACTGAATAAAGCAGAGTGTAATCTGCGTAAAAGTTTTTAAGGAATGACATATTGCTTCTGACCATTTATACTGAATTTAGCTTTGTGTTTCATATGTTTTCATTTATTGATAATGTTAATTGCTTAATAATTCTGAAGTTTTTAGTCTTAAAGGATTTTTTTTAACTCTGTATCATGCATATTCAATATCCCTCTTTTATTTCCTTTCAGCTAAGTATGGAAGATTTTTCTACTATTCAATATACAGATCATGCTAATGACACTATTCATGCATTAGAGGTAAAAGCAGTTTCCTTTTTAATAACATGATCTGTACTAACAAAAATGTATAAAGTTCCTATAAAGCTATGAAAGTCATAAAAATTTAATTTTCTAGGATTCGATCCAATAAATTAAAGTAATTTTTCATATGGCAATTAAGCTAATGTTCTACAAGTTAGAAAAAAAAATGACTGTTTGAGTTTTCCTGCTTTTGACATATCCCGAGAATTACATAAGTGGCTTAATTCTGGTATAGTATACAATCAGCTGAACTTCAAAGTGCACACAAATAACAACTTTGCGATATATCACCATTGCAGTAATTTTAATATCTTATAATTTTATATGTAAGTTTATATCAAATTACTGCAGTGTTGAACATGAAGTAGATCTTCTTTATCAGTTCTCTATATATGCAATACTTTCAGATAATGACTTTATCAGATGTTCTCTTTTACTTTTCCACTGATAGATTATTATTTTTTTAAGTAATTAAAATTTTTTATAATCTCTCTTTAAATTAATGTGCACATACAGGTAATGGACAAAAAAAATGGAAACAGCAATATAAAATCTCTAATACAGTGTTGGACTGCCATATGAGTCTAGTACAGCCTGTATAAATCGTGGCATAGAGCAGAGCTGCCAACTACTACAATTTTTGGTTTAAAATCTGAAAATCCAATTTTTAGGATTTTTTCAGTTTTACACTTACAAAAATCTGCCTCCAAATTGTACAGTATTTTTGCCTTTTTCCTAAAAGGTGAATGTTAATGAAAGGGTTTAAAAAAATAAAAACTTTTTTTGTTTCCGATTTAGCTCTTTTTACTGTACTAAAGGTGCAGCTATGTCTCCACTTCTTAATCTGTGCTTGCTTGTGGCCACACCTGCGTACCAACCAGAGAAATCTATAGGACTGCAGATGATCGTTTCTGGACAGAACATATGGCAAAGTCCACACCTAAATTCTTTTACATAGTTTAAAGTCGTAGTACGTGTCTAAATATGTGTTTATTGAACCTATACTGATTGAACCTATATTGAACCTATACTAAATATGTGTTTATTGAACCTATACTCCCAGTTTTGGCCAACTAAACTCTAATTGGATTATTTAGAATGGAAACTTCAGAGTGAAGGAAATAATACAGATTATAGAACTTCCCTATCTGTGGGCCATGATTGACATTGCAACTAGATAGCATCATGTGCATGTCTGTTTTAGCAATAACTCTACAGTTTACAGCACTCAGCTCACTAATTGACTAACCCTCTTTAGATGTGCAAAGTAAGGTTAAAAGCCCTAATATATTTTTAGTAAGATTAAAAAAATAATGTAAGTGAATTTATATAGTATGATAGCTTTTCATCATATCAAATGATATATTCGATTCTCTGTTAGTATGTTTTGTGTGGCCTCTGGCTCTTGATTTTTTATTTTTTTTTTTGCAAGTCTAACCTTCTAAAATGAATAAAAGGAGTTTATTTTCAGAACCTAAGTTTTCCTGATAAATGCAGATTTAACTAACATATAATTGTATTTTTTTGATGCAATTTGGATTTAATTCCTATATAAAATTGCAAATGATTTATGATATTTAATTAATCTTCATGAATGTTTTAAATTCTCTGTTTTAAAGAGTGTGTTACAAAACTCCTTTGAAATGGTTGTCTCAGATGAGATTATCTTGTTTAGGGTACTTTTTAATAATGCAAATGGCTGTGCATAGTTTACGATCGTGTTTTTTAGAATTGTTTTACTGATGGGATTATTTTGTTCCAGAGTCCTTTTTATTAGTACAGATCTGCGGTGAATTGTTTACAATTTTGTTTTTAGGCTTTAGTCAGTAAAAAGGGTGGAGTGATTGTTGTTTAGCAGTATGTTTAGGTTAAAATCTTTATTTTCGATAATTTTGCACTGGGGTTTTATTAAATTACGGAATGGCAATTTGTTATTTTAGTGGTATGCTTTTGTTTGAATAGCTCTCTGATGACATTATTGATTTTTTTGCAAGTTTTTTTAAATTATGTAATAAACATTTGTTAATGATAATAGGCTGTTGAAACAAGTAACCTCGGATGGTGCAGTCCAACATTCACCGTATAATGAAATGCGCAGTTAGGAAACTATGTCTAGTTATTATTACTTCTAGTGGAAATAAACACTTATTCCTAAGCATAAAATTTTATCATTATATTCTCATTGTATGGCCTATTTACTGCTAGTAATACAATTGTTTAGGTTATTATGTATATGTTATTGTACTATTATTATTTACTTTCCAAGAAGTTTAATATTTGGCAAAAGTGCCACAAAATGCCGATCCGAGGACCATCAGTTCCAAAAAATAAAGATGGTGGCCATAGCCATATCAGTACTTTTACTGAATATTCTTTCTACTGTGATATTAAAACACTTTTGTGATTAGTTTAAATTGCATATTTAGTGTGTGTGTGTGTGGGGGGGGGGGTTACGGAAGTAATATGAAGAGCCTTGGAATAATTCTGGAAAAATTAAATTTTTTCATCGCCACTAGGAGTCTGAAAGTCAAGCTTTCCATCAGACACAATGCAATTATGTGTTGAAAAATTGAAAAATGGTGCCTGAGCATTGTAAACTGTAGAACTGTTGTACTCCGTTTTTTCATCTCAAGCAGAAGGGATATGACACCATTTGTTCACGGAAAATGGAATCAATTCCTGTTTTTTCGATGGTGCTGAAAAATGCTGCCTGAGACATGGTTCCAGAAGTTCTCATAGCTTTTCCAGCAGGTTGAGATCTGGTGACTGCAATGGCCATGGTATGTGAAAAAGTCTCATGCTTCTCAAACCATTAGGTATTAGATATAAATATTTAGTATTAAACATATGCTCTGTGGATGGGAGCATTGTCATCTTGAAAGACAGCTCTCTCTTCTTGAAAGAAATTCTGTACCGTTGGATGAAGATGATAACTTAAGACTGTCAAATATCAATTGACATTAAGCTTGCCTTCCAACAGAATGAGTGCATCCAAGCAATACTACAAGAAAGCACCCATACCATTACAGAATCTCCAGAACCCTTAACGTAGGAAAACAAACAATCAGATTTGAAGCTTCTTCGGTTGGCACCATACGCGCACTCATTCATTTGTCACATCAAGTGTAGGATAATTCATTACACCATATCGCATTCCACACTGCTTGTGCTTTTTGCACTACTGGACATGACAACGTGCATTGACAGGTGATGAGTGGCTTGTGAAGTACAACTTGATGGTATACCCAGTTCTGTGGAGTTCTAGACATACTGTTTTTGATTAAACTGGCATCTGAATCCTATATTGAAATATATACACAACTGAACAGCTGCAGATCACCAGTTTCACTTTGTACATTGCACTGATGCTCAAATGTCTTAGTTCTGGAGTGTGCTTTCACCTCAAGTTGCCTTTTGCAGATGAACCTTTCCTTTAGATTCCTATGCAGACATGACCTTGGAAACTGTTCCTTATGAAACATTAGCAAGTTCAGCTGTCTTAGTAACCGAAGCTCCTGCTAAATGTACTCTAACAATCATGCCCCTTTTGAATTGCTAAGGTCTTCTTTCGATGACATGATACCAATAACTATATGTAATTACTCTGGGTTTGTCTTTGTAGATGATGCTAAGCATGCTGAGATGTCACTTGCATGTTTCATGCTTTTTTCATCAGTGGCACGTAGACATCCGCTATTTAACATAAACTGAAGGCTTCCCCAAATCTTGGTGTTTCCATTTTTCTACCCATTACTTGTAGATTAAGTATATATAGCTCCAATCATCCAGGTTGGGTTGGTTGTTTTAACTCTGAATATAATTTTGTGTACAGAATGATTTAAGTGACCAGGTCACAAAGACATCAAGGACTCAGATGATTGGGGAAGGTGACCCACTGAATAGCTATTAGGACATGGTAGCCTCCTGGCAAGACATCCAGCATGTTCTTTAATATGCACAGTATATGGCTCCTCTGTGGCATAATGTCCCATCCTGACAGATGATTGCCTTTCCATGCCCATTGGTATCCCCTTTCTCACTAAGAGAAAGAGATGGGCATCTCAAAGCAGACATAGTTAGGACTTGTACCCAGGAAAACAGATTGTGAATTTGATATTGTAGTGAGGGAGCCAATCCTGCTCTAACCATCTAGCATTCATCATTGTATGTATTAGCAAAAAATTACTGCGGATATTTAGAAAAAACATTTATCATTTGTATTGTATTAGGTAATTATGAAAATTTTGTTTTTTTAGCCATAACTTTGGGACTTCATATATTTGTTTAAAGTTAATTAATCAAAGTAAATTGTATTGCAATTAACACATTTCTGCCAACAAGTTACAATCACATACCATTTTGAAAAAAATAAATCTGAATTTCTGGAATCAATGAACTGCTGGAAGGTGGATTCTCTGCTTGGTTGGAAAGCAGTTTATTCTAGAGGAAACTGTTGAGATATTTGAAAAGGTGGTAGTCTATGGGGGAGAGGTCCACTGAATAGAGCAGGTGAAGGAGAACTTGTATTCCAGCTTGCTCAATTTCCAGAAAATGACTTATGAAACATTAGGATTGTTGTGGAGTAGGACTGACTCTCTTCAGTTCATCAATGTGGGCTGTAGTTGAAACAGATTCTACTGTTCAATGTCCAATTTATAACAGTATCCTGTCATAAAGCTTTGGTCTAGGTTTAGGGAGTTATATTGGATGACACTAGTTGCAGCCCAACAAACAGTGGTCATCACATGCGAGTGGTGACTGGGTTTGGCATTTTGTCTCTGTTGAGCCACTATGTTCTTTGTTTATCACAGAGAATCCATATTCATCACATGTAATGATTTGTCCAAGGAATTGACCATTCTTGCTTCATTTGATCAGCAAAAAGCAGATCCCCAGTCAATGATTTTGTTGTTCTCCATTTCATTTTAGGGATACTGACTTGTCAAATTTTTCACCTTGCTGATTGTATTAGATGCCAGAAATTATAATGCTTAAACTGAGCTCTTCTGCAAATTTTCTCACCATTATTTCTTGGATTAGCTTCAGCTGAAGCTTTCAAACAGCCATC
Source organism: Ryuthela nishihirai (assembly GCA_038380435.1). Taxonomy (NCBI): domain Eukaryota; kingdom Metazoa; phylum Arthropoda; class Arachnida; order Araneae; family Heptathelidae; genus Ryuthela; species Ryuthela nishihirai. The sequence goes on from JAWZYU010000022.1 coordinate 32,866,039, forward strand.
ATCACAATTGGAAGAATGTCTGCTATGGTCTTTATTTTTGAGGGACACATCTCCTGATAAAAACTTTTCAAACCTTTGTATTCATTAGCAATCATTGCATTCATTGGCAATATTCTTCCCCAAGCTTGGTTAATGTTATGAGTTGATTCTCTCACATTGTGGCCCACTTTGAATTTGTGCAGCAAAATTGCATGAAAAGATTACTCAGAATCATAAAAAAATTTATATTTTCCAAGGTAAGTTATCTTGAAATGTAAGCTATAAAACAATACATGTCTACATACACCACAGCAATCATGCAAAAATTGAACTGCTACATAATACATACAAAAAAGATCAACTTTTTTTAACAACATAATAATAGAAGCAGTTATTGATATGTAGCCCCCAACACTGGGTCCAGGTATTGAAAATATAGCCGGTTATGTCAGATACTGTGTATTTTCTGGATACTTGGTTCATCACTAATTAGAATCAAAGCATAATGTCTTTAAAAATTTTCACTGCAACATACATAGGTCATTTCAAAAGTAATGCACGATGTGGAAACACTATGGTATGGATGACACAATCACCACGGTTGTTGCAGCAGTTGTAGGCAGGAAGTGGAGAAAGGTAAATGTGACATTTTTTGCATTTTAGCAAATTGCATTTCAGGACAGTTCTCACTGAAAATGGCACTTGCAGAGATTTCAGATATTGTTTCAGGACTGTTATGCATGAAGATCAGTTATTGTACATTAAGATCGAAACTTTATGTGTAGAGGATTTTCTGCATTGAATTGTCACTATTGATGAAACTTGTATTTGGAATTTTGAACTTCAACTGAAATCTTAGTACAGTCAGTGGAGAAGAATGATCTTCCCAACATATGGTCTTGCATTGTCAAGGAAAATCAGCATCCTATGTTACCTGAATAGTTCCATGCATCTTTTCCTATGAATGATCTCTCTCGTTCATGCTTAGCAACTTTTTATAAATTTCAGTTTATATACATCTTTGCAAATAAATATCCATAAACTATGAAATTTAAAATGTATGATGCAGATATTCTGGATAGAAATATTATTAGTAATGAGTGTTATAGATTATAATTGACAAATTTAATTTAAAAATATATTTACTCTTAAAAATTGGCTTGATATTTGCTATGGCTATCATTTTCCTTTCAATACTCATTTACTGTCATATTGCTTATAAGAAGAGTAGCCAACTAGTGAACCAAGAAAATCCCCAAATAATAGTGGTGTTTGTGCTACACAATGAATGAAGATAACCTAGAAGCTCAATCACACTTATTCTGGTTACTTATTCTTATTCACTATTATATTTATTATCACATTTATTCTCATTCTTATTCATTACGACCACGGTCCTCCACGTGGCGCCAAAACAGCTCTTACCCAACAAGGCATGGATGCTACAAGAGTTCTAAAGATGTCTTGTGGTATCTGGTACCAACACATTACCAGCAGATCCTTTAACTTTTGTATGTTACATGGCTGAGCCACTGCAGATTGGATATGCTGTTCCAACACAAACCACAGATGCTCAATTAGATTGATATCTGGGGAATTTGGTGGCCAGGGCAATACCTGGAAGTCTACCTCATGTGAACCATTTGTAGTGTGGCATGGCACTTTATCCTACTGAAAGAAGGCACTACTAGAGGGGTATACCATTGCCATTATAGGATGTACCTGGTCTACAATGATGTTTAGGTAGGTGGTAGACATCATAGTTTCCTGCACATGAATGACTGGACCCAGGGTTTCCCAGCAGAACATTCCCAAAGCATTACACTTCCTCCACTGGCTTGCTTCCATCCCACGGTGCATCCCAGTACCAACACTTTCCCAATGAAACAAGATTCATCAGAGATCACCTTCCAATCATTCAAGGTCCAGTTTTGATGCTCATGTGCCAATTGTAGGTGCTTTCGATGGTGAACTAAGGTTAGCATGGGCACTTGGGGTGACCTGTGGCTGTGCAGCCCCATTTTCAGCAGAGTCCGATGTACTGTGTGTTGTGACACATTACTCCTGTCACCAGAATTCAAATTATGAGCGAATTGCACCACAGTATCCATTCTGTTAGTTCGTACCATATGGGATAGCCTTCACTCACCTCTAGTATTGATGAACCATGGTTGGCTCACACCTTGCCGGCGGTTCATGGTTCTTCCCTCCTTGGAGCACTTTTCGAGGGTACTAATCATGGCTGACCATGAGCACCCCACAACCTTGCCGTCTTGGAAATGCTCTGACCCAGTCTTCTGGCCATTACAATTTGGCCTTTGTCAAACTCGCTTAAGTCTGCTGCCTTTCCCATCTGAAGAACAAGAATAACATTGGTTAACAGAGCTCAGTATCAGGTGTTATTTATACCGTTTCATGACCTTCATATTTGCCTTCGTTTACATGCAGTTGCTTCGATTTGCATAAAGACTCGCTTGGTCATAATGTTTTGGCTCTTCGGTGTATACACAACCATGCCATCCAGGGACTTAACCCAGACCCTAACAGCTGCAGTATCACTTGGAGCCAGTGTGATATTATTGACCCACCAAGGCAACAGCTTCTCTATTGTAAAAATAAAAGTCATACATCTTAGGGAAAATAGTACTTATGAAAAATTATACTTTACATGCAAACATTTAGGGATCATAGCAATATATCTATTAATAAATCAAGCACTTTGACGTCAATTCAAATTTTAGAGGTAAAATTGTATTGAGCCGGGTGGGATACGAACCCACGACCTCCTGATAACATGTCAGGTGCTTTGGACCACTGAGCTAGTGGCCGCCAATCAAGATCTTCTCTATCAAAAGATTCTTATCAGGAGGTCATGGGTTCATATCCCACCCAGCTCAAGACAATTTTTCCTCTAAAATTTGAATCAATGTCAAAGTGCTTGATTTATTAGTAGATATTGAATAGTCGAGTTTACTTCATTATTTATCATTAGCATACTTGAAAGACACACCTTCCATCTATATGGCAAATAGAAAGCCGCTTGTGGTTAAAATTGCCTGAATAGCCCCTATATGTGACATAATAGAAATATTCAAAGCATTAATTAGAGGAGATCTTGATCAGTGGCCAGTAGCTCAGTGGTCCAGAACACCTGACATTATCAGGAGGTTGTGGGTTCATATCCCACCCAGCTCAAGACAATTTTTCCTGTAAAATTTGAATCGACGTCAAAGTGCTTGATTTATTAGTAGATATTGAATAGTCGAATTTATTTCATTGTTTATCATAGCAATATTTAAATTCCTCTGTTTTCATTTATTTCAGGATAGCAATTCTAGAATATGGGCTGAAAATTAGCTCTAGAGGGAAAGTTGCTTTAATATTTATGTATAGTGTTTAAAAATCAACTGTATTTAACATAAAGAGTAATAAATGGAGAATAAGCAATGACTTAGTGGGAAAAAATAAAGAATTTTTCTTTTATGTCAAGATTGGGCAGAAGATTATGTCAGATTGGGCACCTGACATGTTATCAGAAGTTTGTGAGACAGTTGTCTCACAAACTACAAGTAGTGCACTTTATATTTTTTTGTATCTCTTATATATACTTTTTTTGTTATGTAGTATGATTATTTTGATTTCTTGCATAATTTCTATTTTGTAAATTTATTGTTCTCTAATAATAATAATACATTGAGTGTCTCCAGACACTTTTACCTCTGAAATCTGTTGAGTGGGTTTGTTAAGCAGAATGTCAGATGACTGTATTTTGTTTGAATTGGATTCAATTTCTGTATTAGAGAATGGTAAGAAATCTTATGGCTCCTAAGAATTTTCCTATGGCTCTTTAAGCATCATATAGTTGCTTTTTTGTTAGTGGATCTTTGCTAAAAAAAGTTTGTGTTCCCCAGCTCTGCAACATTGTGTGGGGATTTTGAGATATCTGGTGCGTTATTTGGAAGTAATCTGCATTCTTAGCTTAATAAAGAGCTATAAAAATATTTACCATACATGCATTTATTAGGTGGTTTTCTTTAGCAGCAATAAATTTTGTCCAAAGATTTTTTAGATTTAATTTGTAGTCATCCTTAGTGGAGATGGAGAAATTAAAAAATACCTCCACTGATTTTATTCAACTTTTATACTAAACTCTTGTCAGTATTGTCCAAAAATAAATTACACCTCAAACAGCTGCTAGCCAGAGAGATTGTCAATTTAAAGCAGGGGTTCACCCCCAGGGAGTGCAGGAATGAGACTAGGAGTTTTTGTATTTTATTTTCAAAAATAAACATAGTAAAGAGATCTGTAAATGGGGTTTGAGGAGAATTGACATCAGTCCAAGGCTTCCTTTCATATATTGCAATGGGTGCAAGGTATGATTAAGGTTAAGAACTCCTGATCTAAAAGCTCATAATCTGCAGTTCCCAGGTTCAAGTCTAACCTCGGTCAGCATCAAGATTTGTTTCCACAAAACATCCTGCCCTCACTCAGTAGGGGGAGGAGAGGGACTGATTGGCTTGGTAAGGCTGTCGTCCATGGATGGAATGTTAAGCTATATCCCCGTGTGTGGGTTGAGGTGGGTTGTTTTACCTCTGAGCGGCACTTTTTTGCCATGGGCTAAATGGCCAAGTCACGAGGGTCCGAAAGGCTCAGAGAAGGTTGGGGGAGGGGACCCACTGGAACAGCTGTTGGGAGACAGACGGTAGCCTCCCGTCAAGGCCATCCAGCGTGTTCTTTAACTTGGCTCTCTCGCACATGGGGCCACTGCTTAACGTCCCATCCGATGGATGGTGGCCTTTCTGAGCCCTTCGGTGTCCCCTGCTGACTGTGGGCAGGACAGGAATTTTGCAGAGATAAATCTCAACGCTGACCCAGCTGGGACTCGAACCTGGGAAGTACATTCATGTGTGGGAGAGCCATACCCTGTGCACATTAAAAAACATGATGGATGGCCTTGACCAGGAGGCTACCATCTGTCTCCCAACAGCTGTCCAGGGGTACCCTCCCTCAAACCTTCTCTGAGCTCTCAGGGTCTTTGTGACCTGGCCAATTAGCCCATTGTGTGCAAAAAAAATGCTGCTCAGAGGTGAAACAACCCAACCTGATCTAAAACTTAAAATATGAAAGAAATAAAGCTAAAAACAGGTAAATAAGTTAAAATATTACTTTATAAATGGCTAAAATCAGCTTTTGTACTGCCTTAAAATATATGTATTTTGTTTCATCTCATCATTGTAAACTTTTAAGCATATAAGTCTGTTTACCTATATCTATTTTGAAGTTGAATTTAAAGTGCTTTTAAACTTCTTTACCTTTATGCAGGCCCAGATCTATCTAGAAAAAAATTGAGGAGGGGTGGGGGGCAAGAAACACAATCTAGTCGAAAAAGTGTAAAGGGTAAATGCTTGATTTCTAATGCAGTATAATATTCCCTCTGTTTTTTGGGTTTTTGAAAAATTTCTTTAAAAAATGCTTGAAATATAGATAAATATAGAGGAAAAATGTCGTTAGCCAGGTGGGATCTGAACCCACGACTTCCTGATAACATGTCAGGTGCTCTGGCCACCAAACAATCATCATCTGTTAGTGGCTTTAAGCATTATACCATAGAATTAGCCTTTGGAAATGTAATTTATTGTTGAAATCCAAAGTGAATGCACAGTATTCCCTGTTAAGAAACAATAATTAATAGATTCTGAAAAAAATTCATCGCCGCCACGGCGGGAATCGAACCCGCATCTCTCCAGATTCATGCCAGAGCGCGCTACCATTGCACCACGCGTCGGACAACGAATATTTTCAGAATATGACCTTATAAGTTTTTCTTCTTGAGACGTGACTGAGACAGCGCCATCTATACTCAAGGAGTTCGATTCCCGCCGTGGCGGCGATGAATTTTTTTCAGAATCTATTAAGTAATTTATTGTAATTGAAGGCACTTTCCAGTGTAGTGCACATGACCAATCCCCACCAAGCATCAAACAGCATGGTATTTTTATTTTTTTAAGCCAACATACCGAGAATAGAGCATACGCGTTGTTATTGAAATAATAGAATTTCTCAGATACACCTGGAAGTAATTTGTTAGATAAAGATAAAATACCATAGAATTAGTCATATTTAATGACTAATTCTGTGGTATAATGCTGAAAGCCATTAATAGATATTCTGGACCAAAGTCTTCAGGTATAGTCAACTACATTTCCAGTGACTAATTCTATGGTTATGATGCTTAAAGCCGCTAATAGAGGATGATCTAGGAAGGGCATGCCCCCCTCCCCCCCTAGGGGAAGGCCCTACCTCCTAGGGGGAGTCCCCCTAGGGCTCTGGCCCTACCTCTATGCATTCAATCTCTGTAATTAAATTTTTATGTAAGATTTAACAGAATTCTAGTACTTAAATGGAATAACTTTAGATGAAATAAGTCACCATTTATAGGTTATTTTAAATTCAGCTTGAAACAATTTGCAAATCAAAATTAATAAAAATTATACAGGAAATAGTATTGAAAAAAAAATCATGGAAAGTAACGAAAGAAATGTTATGTTGCTGTAGCCGAAATTTCTTCAACCTCAATAATGTTAGCAAGATAAAAAATTCTTGGAAAAAGTAAAATTTTTTGAAATTTTATTTATATTAAAGTTAACATTTATCAGTCCTTAAATTTCACTTGTTAAAAGGAAATAGGTGGGATCTTCCCATCAAAGTAATTCAATATGTTCTTTAATGTCCCAGAGTATGGTTCATGCCATGGTGGTGTCACAGCTTAATGACCCATCTAACAGACAGCATGTTTTTCAGACCTAATGGAATTTTTTTTTCACTGAGGTCAGAATGAAGGTTAGTACTTAAAATCTCAAGACATATACAATTGGACTTAAATACAAGGGCATCTGGTTATAGGCCTAATAACTGAATAAAAATGTTATGTTTAATAAATAAAAAAGTGGGGTTGACTCAGCATGCCAAACTTGTAATCTGATGTTCTCACTATGCCTGAGATGAGATTTTCTGTCTCACTTAGTGAGAAAAGATGTGTCTGTGAACTTAAAAAGATTATTGCCCATTGGATGATAAATTAAGCTGTGGTCATAGTACATGAGCCATATCCTGCGCATACTAAAAAAAAAAACTAGAAGACCTAGATGGAAAGCTTCCGTCTGTCTCCTAATAGCTGCCCAGTGGATTTCCTTCTCCTACTCAGCTCTGGTGGTCCTTGTGACCTGATTTTGTAGTTGCTGGGTGCAAAACAATGCTTCTCAGATATAAAACAATCTAACTTCAAAGATTAATATACTTTTATGTTGTATGGTCCTATTATTTAGTCACATTACATTTTCTGTATTTAAACATAAACTGTAGTTTAATATTTGTTTCTAATCTGATTTAGTTCATTTTCCTCCAACAGATGTTTCTGGACCAACATCCACACATATTATTACCAGCTGTTACAAATCCTACAAAGCAACTTTACAACAAAAAATGTGGATTGGAGGAAATTCATATTGATAAGAATACTGCTTATAATGAATTAAGATCATCACTTAGCTCTGCTGTCAGTGAAGTATGTGTGACTGTTGTTCACTTGCATGATTCGTCAGCTGGTGCAGGAGAAAATGAAGAAACAAGTGGTAATTTATAACAGTAGTTAGTAACAAATTAGTTACTCAACTAGTTTTTTGCCATTCTATAAATTAGGAATTACTTGGTCTCTGCTTTGTGTGATTTCAGCTGTTCTGAACTGTGATGTTCTTTGTTATATGCATTTGTTATTTCTTATAATGGTATTTTTTGTGTGCAAATGTATGATGTGAGAAATATGTGGTTGAAATGCAGAATATCAAATAGCTAAGATTCTATTGTAAAAAAAAACTGTTTTGTTTACATTAGTGGTTTTAAATATAAATGCAGTATTTACTTTTAAGTCTATGAATTTATAGGTATGTTCACCCAGTCCCTGACTAACATGACAGATGCATTCTTCAAAAAATTGGTGTAAAATGAAATCGTTTTAGTTGGATACAAATTTCTCAAGAAATTATGTAAATGGATGTGAGGGATACATTCCAGAATCCTAACTGATTGACATATTTTTTAGTTTATTCCTTTATTATGACTGTACTTTGGTTAATGCTTTGTGTTTATTATTTGTTTTATGTATATTTCATAAATATAGTTAATTTTTACCAAAAAGAAACATAATTTTTACAGAATAATAAAGGTTGAAACAAAGAGAAAGGTTAAATGCAGTTTTATTTTAATACATGTTATATATTGAATGGGCAAATTATTATATACATCTACCTAATAACCTGTTGCTAACATCATGGTAAGGACTCAATGAGGTGTTGAAACCAGAGGTGGTATTGCCACCCATGAAGCAAGGGTTGCTTGTTGTAGAGCATCCACAGTTGTGGTAGGAGTTGGCAGGCTCAAACAGATCTTTCCAATTCATCCCACAAATTCTTGAGGGGGTGAAAGTTCAATTGAGGAGACCATTCAAATGTGGAAAACTCACTTGAATACTCGTGGAGTCAATTGGTCACCACTCGGGAAGTATGCAGTGGTGATGTCCTGTTGAAAAGGGCGTCATAGTGTGGAAAGAGAATCGTAGGTGTAGATGGTCGGCAAGGATGTTCACATATCTTGTGCCAGTGATGGAGGTTTTGACAGGTATGAAATGTCCAGGATGCCCATGTAAATGCACCACAAACAGTTCCACTCCCTCCGCCTGCCTGTATGATCCAAACTTGGCAAGCTGGGTCCATCGCTTCGTGTGGTTTATGCCACACACATACCCTCTCATCTGTGTGATAAAGTTGAAACCATGATTCATTAGACCAGATGACGTATTTCCAGTCCTCCACATTCCAATTGCAACAGGCCTTTGCAAACTGCAGCCAAATTTTTTGGTGCCTTGCAATCGGCAAGGGGGTATGATGTGGGATGCTGAAATCATCATCATGTCATCAATCATCATCATGTCAATCATGTGGGATGCTGAAACTGGCAATGCCTATAGAGCAGGTGGAAACAAATAGATGCATTGGAAAAGATGGTCATGTAAATGGACCAGATGCATTCTTCAAAATTCATCATGGTAAGGACTCAATGAGGGACTCATCAACTGCCATAGCCTGTTTTTTCCATGGTATGACAGATAGATTTTTGAGTTTAAGCTTGTGGATGCATTCATTCATTCAATTTTGGTGTTATCTGCTCCATGGTAGCCGTGTGATTCCTTGTAACGATGCAGGACAGGTTGTGCTCACCTCGAGTCAATTGCATGTTTACATCTGCATTTCTCCAGCTGGTTGGAAGTTTTGCCGTATTTCATGTAGTCTTGATATACATATGCAACAGTCTGATGTGAAAATTCCAAAAGTTCAATTGCAATGATTGAACAACCAGCCTTCCTCATATCTACTATCTGGCCACTGTCAAACTTACTGATCTCAGCGCATTTACTCATGATTACCTCCCTGTGACTGGTTTTCCAATGCATCTATTTGTTTCCACCTGCTCTATAGGCATTGCCAGTTTCAGTGTGCTTATATTGAAAAAATTGCTTGCCTATATGCAAAAAGGACTCCTTGGCATGCGATACTTCAGCTTTGCATATTGTTATCAGGGTTTATATAATAATTTGTATTTAGTGTATATATATAACTTGAGAATAAAGATTGTAAATGAGAAATTAATTGTTCCAATCCTTTCACTAATAAGGGTGACTATATATTTTATAAAGTCCCAAACACAGCAATTGGTTAAAACTAATTTACCAAAATATTATTGTCATATAAGTTTTTGCCTATGATAAGCAATTAAAAACTATATAATTAACTCTCCATTGGCACTTTGGCAATCATAGAAATTCACATGTGAGTTTAAATATACTCTTAGGTTCTTTTACAACATAAAAGTTGTTGTGTGTTAGATGGAAGTTTTGGGATAATGCACCACATTAATAGCGATAGTTTACCATTTGCAAGTTTCTATAATTTAAGTTGAAAGTGAAAACTGGATCATACCACTTGCAAAGTTCACTGTTGTTGGCTGACTCACCTGATGGCTTGACATTTGTCTTGTTAGTACCGTCAGTTGCTGAAGTCTAGCTGTTTTTTTTTTTTCACATCAGATACCAGTCCATTTTGTTGCTCTTGTTATTGTGATATGACTAACTTGCAGTGATTTCATCTTTGATGTTTCTTTTTTTTTTAATGTAGTTGCAACTAAGCATTAGAGGCATGGTCAATTTGCTCAACTTTTATACTCACCCTCCTCCTTATTTAAACAAAAACAGTGCAGATGACATGTTTTGTCTCATGTATAATCATTCATCTGGCAATGGTGGATGTTACAATGCAGTTCTCTCATGGTGGTGCTACCTATTGCTAGGGCTTTAAAATTAAAAATGTGCTTTTACACTGAAATACAATTTATTTTCTGTTTCAATTTGACATGACTGAGTCAGTAAGCTGGCAGAAAATAAAATATGAATCCTAACATATAAGCATGTATGAAAATTTGTTCGAATCGAGGAGATGGCTAGATTAATTTTTTGCTCTTGCTTAATGTGTGTCAAATGCTGGCATGCAGTCCAGGTAATGTAGTTTTTGTTCTAACTCTGCCAATATTTCTAATCTGTTAACTTAAAACTACAAATCTATCAAAAAAATTAGTTTCCTGAGTAAAGTAAGTAAATATATTTTGAAATCTTAAAATTTTGCAAACATTGAATCGGGCCATATTTAATATATGAAATCAAATTAATATGCAGGTCATAATACCTATATCAGATATATAATAATATTTTACTTATTATAGTTAAAGTTTAAATTAAAATTGTGACAACAATTTGATGTTTTGATTCATTAATACTTAATTTTCAGATAATGTCAAACGCCTTTTGCATTCTCCAATTTTATCAACTAAAAAGAATGTTATAGGAATAGTTACAGCAGAGAAACCTTCTTGGGTAAGTTTTATATGGAACATGTTCATCGATATTTTATCTTAAAATATGTATAGAATATTTTACTTCATGATATTTGAAAATCTCAGTTGCTCATTCTCTTATTCAAAGTTCAAATGTCTTAACACCAAGAGTATGATGTAAATTGTAATATATATTCTCATATAGCCTCTGACAAGAATTTCAGAATAGGGAGAGCTATATTGTACTTTTTCGAAATTTCTGAGTGAGGGAGTAAAAGATAAATTTTTCTACTTGAGATTATCACTTGGAAAACGGATAGAATTTTGCTGGATTTTTAACAGTTAGTTAAAAAGATACAATTACTTATATGCAGGGTATCTTAGTAAAATGCCAAAATGTTAGTGCAATAAAGATAAAAAAAAAATCATTATCTTTAGAGAGGCACACACAAGAACTTGGGTTGGGGATGGGGGGTAGTAGGTAAATTTTCAAAAAAAGCATTCAATAAAAACTAATAGTTTCTTTGAAGTAAAGTTTTGCCAAGTGGAAGAGAGATTTAAAAAAACTCAATGTAGTGGTGAGGGGAGATTAAAATGTCCTTGGCAAAATTGCCCTCCCAGCCATAGAAGAACTAATTTCCATGCCAAGGAGTCCTTTTTGCAAGCAATTTTTTCAATATAAGCACTATTTCTAATTAGCTGCAATTATTACCTATTTATAGTTTGTTGCTTTGAATTTGAACATTGTGACATTGATCATGGTTATGCTCCCAAATCAATACAATTTATGAACCAGCAATACACATTTAATGAATAAAAATATTTAAAGAATAGAAAAAAATTAAAGCCAAAAAAGAAATATTAAAAAAAAAAGCAAATTACTTATTCTCTGAATGATATTCCTCTCTTTCCTGGAATCATGAAAGAACTGTTTTTCCAATTGTGTAATGAACAAACTGTTAGTGTTTTTAGAAAATTTAATGGCAGCTGACACTGATAATATTCAGTGGAAAATTCAAAACACATTTGTGACTGATGATTTAACAAGACATAGATGTTTCTTTTTCCACGGGGCGGGGGTGGCTCAGTTGGTAGTGCACCAGGCTTGTAATTTGTAGTTCCCAGGTTTGAGTCCCAGCTGGGTCAGCGTTGAGATTTCATCATCATCATCCTCAAGCAGCCATGGGCTACGGAGGTCCAACCAGACCGTGCAATTTAGTTCTCCAAGCAAGTCTGTCCTGAGCTACATCTACTACATCTGGCCACTGCACACCAATTCTAACAAGGTCCTGTTTGATATTATCTGCCCACCGCATCCTAGGTCTCCCCTTCTTTCTGAGGCCTTTAGGCACATTGTTCATAACCCTATATGCCAATCTATAATTATTCATACGGGCAACATGACCAAACCAACGGAGTCTCTTTCTGCACAATATGCTGCTTAAAGGAGATTGCAAACTCCTTTGCCTAACCTCATCATTAGTTACAAAGTTAAACCACCTAATACCCAAGATACTACATAAGCATCTAGAATCAAAAGCATCTAGTTTCCTGTTATCAGGTTTACAAAGAGTCCAAGTTTCACTACCATAACTAACTCTAGAAAGAACCAAACTATTATACAGTCTAATTTTAGTCTTTAGGTGTATACGCCTATTTTTCCACACTCTCCATAGATTCTTAAAAGTCCCGGCAGCAATCCCTATTCGTCTGTTAATCTCATGCCACACATCACCAGTATCTGTTACATAGCTCCCAAGATAATTAAACTGTGACACCTGCTCAAGACTGCAGCCATTCAGATTAATTGAATCACAGCCTGCCTGACCAATTTTCATCACTTTAGTTTTCTCTGTTTATAACCAAACCTACTCTACTACCAGTCTCATCAACAGCTCAAATGAAAGAGTTCATCTCATCAACATCATTTGCCAAAAGGGCTAAATCATCAGCATAATCTAAATCAGAAATTTTCGTATCTCCTGCCCATTTAATGCCAAAAACTTTCCCTTGAAGTGAATTTTGCATAACATAATCAATAACCAAGCTAAAGAGAAAAGGAGACAAAATGCACACCTGTCGAACACCGGAAGTAATGCTAAACCAATTGCTACAAGCCTTACCAACTCGCACACACGGCTCAGTGTTATTATAGAGAGCTTTCATTATGTTAACTAACTTGTCAGGTATACCATATGATTCCACAATCAACCACAAATTATGATGATCAACAGAATCTAAAATCTTTTTGAAATCAACAAAGCTAGCAACCAAAGGTTTCTGAAACTCTAAACATTTCTCAAGAATCTGCCTATGTGAAAAAAACTGATCCACACATCCCCTACCACTTCTGAATCCACATTGCTCATCATGCAATTGACTGTCAAACAGATTCTTAATTCTATTAAACACAATCATGGAAAGAACTTTACCTGGAACAGAGAGTAGGCTGATACCCATATAGTTATCACAAGAACTGCGATCACCTTTTTTGAAAATAGGGATAACAATAGCTCTGGTAAAATCCTTAGGAACCATGCCTTTATCATAAAAGATATTCAGAATTTCATTCATCCAAGTGGTAACCGAAACATTCCCAGCTCTAAGCATTTTGGTTCATCTACCCCTGGGGATTTATGAAGTTTAAGTTTAGAAACAGGCAAAATAACTTCGGACTGTGTTATAGGGCCAACATTAAAGCCAGTAATGCATCTATCATCATTGCAAACAATGGGAATAGAACTAACCGCATTGTTTAGAATATCACTGAAATGCTGAAATGTTTGCCCACCTAGCCATGACAGAATCCTCACCTTCTATAACCTTACCTTGTTTATCCTTCAATCCTTGTATACCTGTCCGTTTTGTACCACACAAAACATTAGCTATCTGGTACAGCTCTCTGCTGTTGTGCTGTCTAACTGCTTCCTCGGCTTTGTCAGCCAAACCATCAAGCCAAAGATTCATATCAGCAGCTGACTGATCTTTTACACGCTTATTAAGTTCTCCATAATGCTTTCTATTAGGACTAGTAGGGTATTGATTAAGGACATTCCTGCAGTTCTTTCGTTCCGAAATAAGGTCAAGTGCCTTATCACTCAGATAATTCTGTCTCTTCTGCTCCTTTTTTCCTAAAAGAGTATTGTTAGTGTCCAAAAAAGCCTGTTTAAAATGATCCCATTCTTCCTCAACTTCAGTAGTAAGCATACCATGACTGTCATAATGACTAAGTAACCTATCATGGTAAGCTTTGGCTATAATTGGGTCTTTCAGAGCTTCAGTATTAAAAGTAAATTTTTTAACCCTAGCACAACACTTTTTAGGTTTAAATTGCAAGACACTTTTAATGAGGTAATGGTCAGATCCAATTTAAGCTCCCCTATATGCCCTGGTATTCCTAACAGAACTAGCCCATTTGTTGTTAATTAATATGTAATCAATCATATTCTTATGCAGCCCATTCGGTGAAACCCATGTGTACTTATGTATGTTGCAGTGTTTGTAATAAATGTTAGTTATTCTGAAACCATGAATTTACTTACCTGTAGGAGACATTGCCCATTGCCATTGCAGCTACCAATACCAAAAGAGCCTATTACTCCTCCCCAAAGGTCAGAGTCAGTACCAACTTTGGCATTGAAGTTACCATGAATAAGGGTAATATCTCCTTTATTGACAGAATTCAAAATATCCTGAAGTTGTCCGTAAAACCTATCCTTCTCATCCTCATCCTCAGTGGGGGCATAACAGCAGATAACATTCAAGTCTTTAACGCTAGTCTGAAATCTTGCTGTAAGAAACCTTTCATTAATGCACTTGTATCCTAGAAGAGCATCACTAGCATGTCTGCTGAGAAGCAGACCCATGCCTTGGTGATGCTTATTGTCGTCCCTCCCTGAAAAGAGAAATTTAAGATTATTTTTATGAATCTGACCTTTATCTGTCCATCTGGTCTCTTGCAAACCCAGAATATCTAAATTATAATGGAATTCTTGTGTGAGGACATCAAGAAAAAAAGCTCTGTGCAGAGTCCTCACATTCCAACTATCTATGGAGAGAAAATGGTTAGTGGGATGTTTAAAGAAACTATGTTTATTGAGAGAGAGAGAATGCCGACAATATCAAACAGCCCCTTAATCGCAGACATAGGGCAAAGACCCGTTCCCCCACCACTAAAGGCTGAAGCCATCTACACTGGAAGACTTCCTCCAATGTAGAATTTGACGATGCCAATAGAAGCAAAGACTTCAGGTGCCTGCGATGACCTCTGCTCAGGATTATCCACCAGCTGATAAACATATCCTGTGAATCTATTCACTTGGGGCTGTCAACCCACAAACAAACAGAAAACACAGCGGAAGATTATCCCTCCACAGAAGCCCACCAGTGCAGCAAAATCAGGATCCATAATCAAGCTCAGAACCATATATCTGTCCAGTCCAGTGGGTTTATATGGTCAGCACCAGGACCCTGTGTGGTTGACCACTCCTCAGCAGGGTAGAAAAAAAAAAGAAAAGTAGCCATAGTTGTCCAGATCAGTAGGCCACACTAATCTGGCAGCCCTCCCCTTCTGTTCACTTCCAACAGAGAGTATCTCTTTTGAAAGGTACTAACGGTCTGCACCATGAGAAGGTGGGGTCAGACATTAGGTGCTAGGCCTGGCCGGTTCTATGCATCATCACAGGGGATTGGTGCATAGCTCTCCTTCATCTCCGCAAAATTCCCTGCCCTGCCCACGGTCAGTAGGGGACCCTGATGGGCTTGGAAAGGCCGCTGTCCGTCAGAGGGACAAGCCGTGGCCCCGTGTGCGGGAGAGCCATACCCTGTGCACGTGAAAGAACTAGCTGGATGAACACACTGTATGGCGTGAAAGAACACACTGGATGGACTTGACGGGAGGCTACCATCTGTCTCCCAACAGCTGTTCAAGTGGGTCTCCTCCCCCACCTTCTCTGAGCCTTCGGGGTCCATGTGACCTGGCCATTTAGCCCATGGTGTGCAAAAAAGTGCCACTCAGAGGTAAAACAACCCAGTCCATTTCTTTTTCTATGTTGCCTTCTGTTAAAGTTTGTCCTTACTACAGATCTTCTCTTTGGCATTTTATAATGACAAGCTTCTGTTAATACTCTTTTGGAAACAGCTGCTTGAAGTGTTCATTTTTAATTGGATAAGTAAATGAAGTAATTTTTTATTTCGAAATTTAAATCATTAAATTTTGAATTTTATTAAAAACAGCATAATTTTTTTTCCATAAGGAAAACATATCCTAAATTACATGGAGGATTTCAGATACTGACATTTTGGTGAAGATGAAAAACCAGTGTCAGATATATTACATATTATTATTATTTTATTTATATATATATATATTTATTATATATATTATATATGCTATATATAATATGTACCATTGTGTACAAAATGTATGAGAGTATGTGACATACACTGAGTGGTCATCTCTCCATGTTATGTCAGTGTAAACTTACTTTGAAGTTTTATAACTTCTAAAAAAGAGTTTTATGACAGAATGGGGCTGAAGGTAAATAAAAATCTCAATCAAATCTAAATCTCGATTTTTCAACATTATTCCCATAGTATTTAAAGAGTTATGGAAGTTCGAATATTTAACTAATGCCCAATTTTAGAATTTAACTCAGAAGTTCATTATAATTTGAATAAGAAGTATTATCTCACACCATTTAATACAACAGATGTATATTTGAAAAGTAATCTTTTTTTTTTTTGATATTTCTAAAAAATCTTTTTTTTTTAATATATATTTTTCAATTCTCCTACGACTTGCATTGTTGCTGTTAAATATTTAAAGTCCATAACTCTAAGTGCAAAGCAAACATTATTGAAAATCGAGATTTAGATAGATTTGATTGAGATCTTTAATTTATCTTGTATTACATTTCCTCATAAAACACTTAGTTTAGAAGTTATAGAACTTTGAAGTTAGCTTTCACTGACATAACATGGGGAGAGAGGTGGTCATAATTTAATGAGCACCTAGTGTAGGTATGTGTTGTTTCTACAAAAATAAACTGATATTCAGTAAGTTTGAATGTTCCTGCTCAAAGCTGTCTAAATTTAATTTAATTGCAACAACAGATATTAACCAAAAGAATAACATGTCACCTCTGGCAAGTTGGAATTGATTATTGATAATTATGAAAATGCAAATAATAATACTTTGTTATATATATATAAACCATGAAAGGATTTATTTATATTTTGAAACAAAAAAATTGCAATTTTCCCACCCAGTTCTGGGGCTAACTGGGCAAAACGTAGCTGCCAATGTAAACATCTAGATCAATGGTGGGTGGACTGTTTTATTTCTGAGCAAGTAGTGATGTGCAATGTTATTAGACATAATAATGACATAAAACATTATGTATATTTATACTATATTATGATACAGTACCTAAAATTTTTAGTACTGTAGCAAAAAAAATATCATTTGAATCTTGTTAAAGATACAAAGATTTAATGTTATACAGACTAAGTATGCATTAGTGAAAATATAAATGCTGTAATTTTATTAGTGAAAATATAAACTCTGTAATTTTTATTTTTTACTGTATTTTTCGAATGCTTTGCAGATCAAACACTGATTTTGGCCAGTTCACCCATCACTGACCTAGAACATCACACTTTGCCACCAAAATTTCAAACTTTTAGCTTGAATATATCATTTGCAATATTCCTTTAAAGTTTTGGCATTTTCAACTTTTTTCTCTTTTAGAGGGTGTTGCAGAATTTTTTTTTATTTTCTGCATTTGAATCCTCTAATAACAGAAATTTGAACTAATGGATAATTATTTCTCAATGTAAACCTCTGACCATAACAATCTACACCAAAATTTGAAATTTCCTACATAAATTAGAGAAGAGGTACACAGTGCAGTAATTAAAATTAAAGCTATTTAATTCTCTATGACACTGTTAAATGTTTTAAGCACTCAACACATGAACTATGCTATCAAGTATCAATAATTATTAAGGAGAGATTTATGTACCATGCTGTAGAGGATGGGTAGTAACAGGAACTTCTTGGGATACTTTCGGTGAGAAATTGGTTCGCAGTTTTGCTGGCAAGTGATGTCTCAGTGGAGATTAAAATAAGGATGACGGCTGCCAATTGTCTACCTGCATTGGTGAATGAAATAACAATTTATACTTTTGATAGCATAGAGTGCTTAAAAAAGTTTCTGATCCACCTTTCCTATCGGCGCTTCATCAGGTGGGAAGTGAGGAGCTTAATGCAGGAGAGGCAGTTGGTCGTTGAGCGTGGGGGAAGGTATGACACTGCCATGAATTGACATGTCAATTCATGGCAGTGTCATAGAGAATTGAATAGCTTTACTTTCTTACATAAATAGATCATTTGTAATATTTGTTTGAAGTTTAGACTTTTCTACCATTAGAGAGCACTATTAAAGCCGTTGGAAAACTCTGAAAATGCAAATTGTAACATTTCATAAATAATTATAATCCACAGAAGGATTTTTATTTCTAAAAAGAAAAAAGTTTAATGTTTACTGACAGGTTGATGAACAGCTGGGTGATTGATCAGATGATCAGACAGACAGACCACAAAGTGAAAACATTTCCTCTTTTTTTTTTAAATGAGAGGTTGAAAAGGTTATTAACCCTTCCAGTGTCCACATCATCTGTACATGTTCAGAGAATCCGTAAAAATATGCGGACATATTCACACGCTTTTAATACAAAAAAAAATCGATTTTTTTTTTAAATATATATTTTATAAAAATATATAATTCAGGCTTCAAAAATAATATTTTGTTTTTTAATTTGATGCATATTTTACTAAACTACAATATACATAATTTTATAAAGCCATCTGATTGCCATTTTTTAGAAGCACTAAACGGTATTGCCGATTTGCTTGTTAGTGTTCCTATTTGCTGAAGTAACCTTCTGATTTAAGCTCACAAGTTTCATTTGAGCTATTATCAACAAAATTTTCCCTAAATTTTCGAAAATCTCCTAAAAATTAACAAAAAAAACTGCTATTTTTAAAAACCGTAGATTTTGGAAGTAATTACAAAATATGTACCGCCGTTTTTTTTTCCGTTTCACACTCTTTTTTCTGTCAAAAACCTAGTCATTATTCCCAAGTTATTTTTATCAGTTTTCCCAGCATTCTATGCATCTTTCCCGCCTTCAAATCGAAACTAAAAGTAAACACGTCCTTCTTAGAAATTCTGGTTGCAGCTGCATTAATTAGTTATGCTTCACTGAGGCAAACAAGACACAGGTGGCTGATGCAATCTCCGTTGCTTGTGCTATGTGTTGTTTACAGTTTTGTTCCAGCATATTGGATACTCTTTGTCAAGTTAGTATTTTTTTATATTTAAACCTTAAGTTTTCATTTCAGTATATTTATTTTCGGAAATTAGTAATCTTTTGGCCGATCGATAAGTATTGATTTTTTTTTTACAGTTATGTTATACCATATGGCCAGCCTACAACTTGTTGCTGTGAATATTTTAACATTGCGTTAGCTATATGTTAATTTTTATTTTGTTATTTATTACTTTTCCAGTAAAACTTTGATCTAATATCATTTTATGAAAATAAATGAGTTTTTGGATACGAAAGCAAATTCATTTCTATAGATTTATTTCCGTTAGTTAGCGATCTTATGATCGGCTGATTTATCATTTTTTCCGAGTTATGCTAGATCGGAGGCCAGTTAAAAGTTGTTGCAGATATTTTATTTAACATTCCATTAGGTTATATGTAATTTTTATTTTATTATTTTCTTGTTTTTTTTTTCGTAAAAAAACTTTGAGCTTGTACCGTTTTCTGAAAATGAATATCTTGTATACGAAAGCAAAATAGACTTCAGTTGTTACGGAAATTGGCCACCATTTGGGAGGGCAATTTCGGTAAGGGCTGGTCCTTTTTGCACAAACCTTTCTGCATTTTGCCAAGTTCGTCAAACTTTAACACCTAAAGAAAAAATTCATAATGTTTAGTAAAAAAAAAAGCAGCCAAGGAAGTTTTTTTTCTATTTCATAACCATTTCAGAAAATCCTGTGAATGTGAGAAGGCCAAGTCACATTGTATAACATTGGCTGTTTAAAATATACGTTACTGAAAAGAATCATTAAAATAAATAAATATCATATTTCAGGTTGAATATTATGTTATTCAGGAGGAAATTTCCTTTTGATAAATATATAATTTAATTATACAATTAAAAAGACCTTCTTGCTCAAAAATTAATTGAAAATAATTTAAAATTCTCTGTCGTTGAGCAATAAAATTTAAAGTTTATCCTTCAAACTATTTGCTTGTTGAAAGTTTTTAGGAGAAAACTCTCAGAAGCTGAAGTAAATAATGAACGGAAATGCACCCAATTTTGTTTTTACACGGTAGATAGGTTCCCAAAAAAACCGTGTAAAAAAAAAATGCAGTACATATAAAAAATAGAAGATTGATTCCAGACGTGAAAACCCGGTACAAATAATAAGTTGTTTTCAAACAAATCATATCAAAATCTTTAAATTTTTTTATTTCATTTTTATTCAAACACATTTTTTATTTTATAAACTTATAAAGATAATTATATGTACATATATAAAGTAAATTATCCTTCATAAAGAAAATATGTCATTAATTCAAGAATACAAAAGTGCAAAAAAATATGACTTGCATATGCTTATTAACTAGATTTTATTTGCTGTCACTTTCTGACAATAGACACATTCGTTTGAGCAAGACTGGAATTAAATCGCATCACTTGAAATATTTTGATTGTCGTGTTCATACTCCAATGGTGAAATGCTCTCTGTGGCATGGGGAACCAAATTATCACTTGTTTCCAGTGATTCTGTAGTTTGATTAGTTTTGACAACGAACTCTGTAATGAACATTGAGATCCTTCTTTGACTAGATCTTTGTATAATTCTTGATAATGCACCATGCATGACTTCAGTTCACATTTAAACTGCTCAGCTTGTTCAACAATGGGATCACGTGTAAGAAAATGACTTTCCAATTTACTAGCCATTCAAAGCCCTTCTTTAATTAAACCTGCAGTGAGTGAAACCTCTTCATCACAATCACTTTTTTCTTTTTCACCAGGAGTCTCAAGGACAACTTCTATTATTTCATATTTGCTAATAGCTTTGTCAACCAGCAATTCATCAATATTTGCAAACGATAAATCATCGAATCCTTCTCCACCAACTACATGTGCTAAAGTGATGATATTAGGATATTCAGTGGTATTTGAGGGTACAGGATCTTTGCTTTTTATACATTCTGACCAAATAGCTTTCCAGCATGCATTTAAAGTTGATGGTTTTAATTTTGATAAAGTCAATCCAGCATATCCGATAAAGTCTAAAATAGAAAATTTCTTCCACACATCAATAACTGTGTTTTATCCTTATCTAGTTGATCCAAATTGTATTGGAATGTTCGTTATTGGAATGTTCGTCTTACATAGTAAGTTTTAAAAGTGGCAATTATGTCCTGGTCTAGTGGTTGTATTAAGGATGTCGTATTAGGTAGCAGAAAACAAAATTGCACATCTGGATGTTCCAAAATGGGATGGCCAGGCACTTTGTCTATAATCAATAGAACTTTAAATTCAAGATTTTTTTCCTTCAAATAGCGTTTAACTTCTGGAACAAAACATTTATGGAACCATTCATTAAAAATTTCCTTTGTAGCCCAGGCTTTTTTGTTTGCCATCCAATACACTGGCAATTTATTCAAATCTACACCTTTCATTGACTGTGGTCTTAGGGATCAATTGATGAGCAACGGTTTTAACATATGATCTTGGCCCATACCTTCTGCCAGCCCGACTGAAAGGGAGAATGTACCTCGTATTTTTACAAGAAGTCTTGCCAGAATTACTGAACCCTGTTCCAGCAAACATTCAAACACGTAGTGGTTCCAACATGACGGACCCATTTCAGCGTGGATGTGAGGAATACCTTGGATGCAACATTTCCAGGACGATGAATTGGTCGGAGTGGTCCCATCGCTTGGCCTCCACGATCACCCAATCTCTCATGTCTGGACTTTTTCCTATGGGGCCATATGAAAAGCCTCATCTACGATAGCCCCATCGATTCCAATGAGGACCTTGTTGCCAGGATTTCTATTGCTGTTGCCACTGTACGAGAAATGCCTGGTGTTTTCACCCATGTACGCTGATGTATACTCTTTTGAGCAGTTTCTGTAATTTGTTCAATAAAATTCTGTACTTTCTGTTCTGTAATTTCTGCAATCGCTTCAAACCTCTTCTGTCATTCTTGTGTTTCTTCATTTCCTGACACAGTAACTGCTAACCCCTAGTGCTTCACCACTTGAGTTCCAACCATGTATTGTATGATGAAAAGGGCATGTTCAGGTGTGTTCTATCACCCCTTAAAGTTTGGCCCAAGAGTTTTGAATCACCCTGTATATTTGTAATGCCACCTGTTTTATGGTATTTCCATCTATAGGTTTTTACCACTTAGCGCTCAGTTTTGTTCCAGAAAGCACAGATATTCTAATAGCATCTTCATTTTCCTTGATGATTCTTATGGTAGCTTTGTTCAAACCAAAATATTTACCTTTGGATGTTGAACCTTCTCTAGTTGCAAAACGATCTAAAATTTGGGTCTTACTATCCAAACAGATAGCTTTCCTTTTCTGCTTTTGTATAGTTGAATTATCTGACATCGTGGTACAGGTTACAAAAAATATTGAATTGTAGTTAATGAATCAGATGATGAAAAATTGTAAATTACCTATCAGCAAAATTTAATAAATTTATATTACACACACAAAACTTCAAAAAACAAATTTTTTCAATTTCTTCTATTAAACATCTAAACACTTCTAACTTTAAACACGAAATGAAAGACAAAGACTAATGTATGTGTTGGAGATAAAATTGAGGGAATTCCCGGAACTCAATGTTGTCACTTTATTCTGAATGAAGTAGGTTTTGTACAATTTTTTCCATAAAATGGAGAATAAAATAGAGAAAACTTGCTGTGTAGTTATGTTGTGTAATTTTTATTTTGGAGATTTTTATTGCACAAAATGTGCATCTATAGTACATTTCAGTTGAAACTACTTCGAAAAATGTGACCATAAAAGCAGCATCTTTGTTATAAATGTAAATTCTAGGAATTTTTTCTTGAATAGGAATATTTTCTCAGAATTATATTCAAATGAAAATTTTTAAAAAGGCTCTGTTTGAACCATGTTAGATTAAAATAAATCATGTAAAAAGAAAATTGGATTTTTTTTTTTCTAAACCATGTTAAATTAAAATCGTGTAAAAAAAAATCCATGTAAGAACAGAATTGGATGTACTCATGTGATATACCAAAAGAAAGGACATTTAATTGTGATTAATAAAATAGCAAAAATTCTAAGAAAAATAAAATAGTAAAAGTTTTTAAACATTTTTAAAATATTGCAAAATTTTACTGTATTTTTTTTTCTGAATTTTAGTTTAGTAAAATAAAAAAAACGCATTATTTGCATTTTTTCCAAATTACTTTATTTTTCTAATATAAATAAGTTAATAATATTTCCATTAATGCTTAAATCTTTCATTTATTTAGTGTTTTCTAAATTTTTTAGTGATTTATACAAATGATGCATAATGCATATGCTTAGATTTTTGGTGATCTGCAAACTCTAAACTTAAGGAGATGGTGTCATAAAAAAATCATTTCAAATTAAAAACAAGAGAATTTAAATAAGAATTGAGAAATATATCTAAAAAAAGAACTGAAAAAAAGTGAATAAAAATGTTTCAAAGTATTAAAGTTTCACTCAAGTACTGAAATTGAGAATGAGCATAATTACTAAGGAAAAGTTTATTTTTAAAATTTCAGTTAAAAATCGCAATATCTTAATGTTAATTAGTGTATTTGGTTAAAATATCATCAAAATTATTGCTAAAATAAGTTCTACCTTTTAAAAACCATGCTTTTAGGCCGATTGCAGTGACTTAATTTTCGATCATTTCAAATTATTCTTTATAATCGCAGTATACATTTGAAAAACAGTAAAAAATAATTCCAGAAACACCAAAGTAAAAAAAAGAAGTTTTGAAATTGAAAGTCTGTAAAATATTGAATGAAAGCATTTGGCAAAGTTACAAGATGATGCAATTTCTGGTAGTAATAAAATCAATAACTCATGTTAAAAGTTTAGAAAGCATTACAACTCCGCTACAGATATAAATTGGTCAACATACTGGAAATCAAAAACCGATTGATAATCTATATTAGATTATAAACTATGGTAAACAAGATTATAACTACGGTAAGGCAGAATAAAGCATAAACTAAATCATCGCTACTTGAGGCTATTATGGTGATTCAACACATGCTTACGATCAACACAGGCTCAAAGTTTATTTTTTTAAACTTTACATAATTTTTTCAAGCAGAATCAACAGGAAAAAATATATATCATAGACTGAAATGTTATTTTCAAAATTCGATTAGAAACAGTTAAAAAAAAATTATGATCTTACACTACAAAACAGTAGACCAACTGGTGGCTCCCAGAATCAGAAAAGTGAAAAAAGTACACCCAGCTGTGGCCCATTAAGGGTATATATAAACAAGTATGTTGAAAATAACAATGTTTGTAGAAATATTGATTTATTTCCAACAAAAGCATTTGGTATAAATTATGTTTTGTGTGAAAGGGAATTTTGTAAAAAAAGTGACTGATCACATTTGCAATAAAACTGTCTATCCGTAGATGAAGAAACATATAAAATGAGCTTGATTATCAATTGATAATTTTCAGTTGCTCTATGATAATATTTGTTGTACATCATTTCTGTTTTTTTTATCAGGGAAAACACACTACAATATGAAAACTGCAGATTTATGATATTCTAAGTGAACGTTCTTCTAGTGTGTTTCTCATAGTTAATACGTTGAGAGCTGCATTGTTGAATTTTAGGGTCCACATTATTTTTTTTCTTATATTTAGCTCAAAATGCCATAAGATGACTATAATGAGTTTATCAAAAAAAAGGTTTTGACACCCTCTTTTTAAGTGCAAATTGCATGTGCACCAAGCAGCCTATAGGACAAAATTTTCATTTTATTGCTCATAAGCAATTCATTATAGCACTAATTAAACAATAATTGATAATCTCAGCATTACCTGTAGACATTTAAATGTCTGCAGGTAATGCTGAGATTATCAATTAATGTTTAAATCATTAATAACGCTAAATAGCTGTGACTTCATTATTTATTGCCATCTCACTCAGAGCACTAAAAAGAAATAGTAGCCACCTGAGATCATTGATGGTGCCAAAAGGAGGCACACATGGGAAGAGTGATAGTCGTTATTAGAGGAAAAAAGACTGAGCCAGCATTAGTTCAACAGGTTAGAATACTCTGGCATGTTTCTGGAGAGATGTGGGTTAGAATCCCATATGTCAGTGAAATTTTTTTCCACAAAAACATTATAGCACAAATCATGGGTGAGCTATGCAACCTGAACTGAAAGCCTAGATCTGAAACAAATAGGATTCATGTGGCATAGTAGTCTAGAACAAGTGCGAATCATATATGATTCATACCGCAGTCAATGTGTTAACTTAAACACAAACTATCATTCACAATAAGTTTAATTTTTAAGATATTTACATGCATATCTACAAAATTCTCATGCAGCCGTGGACTACGAAGGTCCAACCAGACTGTAATTTTCCTCTCCAGATGTGTCTGTTCTGAGCTACAGCTCCGAACTACAGCATTTGGTACTGTAGACCAATTCTAGCAAAGTCCTGTTTGACATTGTCTGCCTATCACATCCTAGGTCTCCCCCTTTTTCTGAAACTTTAAGGCACACTGTTCATAATCCTGTTTGCCAATCTGCAGTTATATGTACGGACAACATGGTCAAACCAACGCAGTCTCTCTCTGCACAAATGAGGTCATCGTCTGTCTGTCTGTCTGTAGACATCAAACTTTTTTGTTTAGAGAGATAAATTAAAAATTCTTTTTGCATTGGATAAGTATTGATGAAATATTATGATATGCACTTTACGAATCTCTCTAAACCTATAATTATGCCCTCTAATGGTGGAAAATTTTGAAAATTCCAAAATTTCAAACGAATATTGTGAACGATGCACTTATGCTAGAAATTTGAAATTTTAGTGATGGAAAGTGAAGGTCACGAAATTTTCACTGCCAACAATAAGTTGACCCTTAGACCCAGAGGGGGTGGAAAAACACACCTTTTTAGTTTTAGCAGATAGTTGTTTGTTTTTAGAAATAAATGAAAAATATCTTTTTGGGTTAGATAGGAATTGATAAAATATTGTGATTCACACTTTTTAAATCTACCAAAAATGATAATTGTGCCATCAAATGATGGAAAACTTGAAAATTCCAAAATTTTAAACAAATATTGCAAATGACATATTTAAGCTAGAAATTTTAAATTCTGGTGGTGGAATGTGAATGCCATAATATTTCCATTAGCAACAATGAATTGACCTCTTAGACATGGGGGGGGGGAAGTTAATTTTTTATTTTAGCAGATAATTGTATTTAGAGATAAATGAAAAATTCTTTTTTAGGGTTAGGAAATGATAAAATATTATGATTTGCACTTTTGTAATCTTTCAAACACTATAATTGTGTTTTCAAACACTGAAAAAAGATTAAAAATTCTAAAATTTCAAAGGAATATTTTAACAAGGTATTAATGAGAGAACTATGAAATTTTGATATTGGAATGTGAATGTCGTGAAGTTTCCATTGGAAACAATGTAAACGATAATTAGAAAACTTTTTTTAATTTGATTGGTATTTATGAAATATAATATGCATTTGTAAAGTGCTTAACAGATTTAATACATATATATCTTTACAGATCACTGAACTGATGAAACAGCAGAGCTTTTATAAAATTTTACAAATAATATATATAGAGAATACAAACTTGAAAAATTGGTGGTAGTTATTAAGTGATATTCCCTGACAGCTGGAACCCATTTTCAAAGAGAGGTGTAGGAAATGCAACTTTTTAGATTAAAAAATTAAAAGATGAATACTTTTATGTTGTATAATTACTAATGAAATATTATTTATATTTTTCCCATCATCCGCTAGTTCATATTAAAACTTTTAAGGAATAAACAGTAGGTATCCACTAATAATTTTCACTCTGTAAAATGATTCAAATATTTAGAGGAAAAATTGTCTTGAGCCAGGTGGGATACGAACCCATGACCTCCTGAGATAACATTGTCAGGTGCTCTGGACCACTGAGCTACCGGCCGCCGATCAAGATCTCCTCTAACTGATATTATGAACATTCTCAACTTACTTTCCTAATATGTAGGGAGAGTTCAGGCAATCCCACCTCAAGTGGCTTTTTAATGCCTTAGATGGAATGCATGTCTTATGAGTATGCAATCTACAAATAATTATTATTAAACTCAACTCATTAAGTATCCACTAATAATTTCCACTCTGTAAATTGATTCAAATATTTAGAGGAAAAATTGTCTTGAGCTGGGTGGGATACGAACCCACAACCTCCTGATAACATGTCAGGTACTCTGGACCACTGAGCTACCAGCCGCCGATCAAAATCTCCTCTAACTAATGTTATGAACATTCTCAACCTACTTTCCTAATATGTAGGGAGTGTTCAGGCAATCCCCCTCAAGCAGCATTTTTAATGCCTTAGATGGAATGCATGTCTTAAGAGTATGCAATCTACAAATAATTATTATTAAACTGAACGCATTAAGTACTTAATGAGTTGAGTTTAATAATAATTATTTGTAGATTGCATACCCCTTAAGACATGCATTCCATCTAAGAAAAGGTATTAAAAAGCCGCTTGAGGTGGGATTGCCTGAACACTCCCTACATATTTAGGAAAGTAGGTTGAGAATGTTCATAACATCAGTTAGAGGAGATCTTGATCAGTGGTCCAGAGTATGATGGTCCACCCATTCACTTTTACTTTACCTTAACCAGTTTTGCTTTATTTACGTTATATTTATCAGTTTGGGGATTTTTATTTCCTTTTTAGTGGACTGTTCTGACCTTCTGAGCGCAACTCTGACCTTTTGACTGTTAACTGCTAGAGTGCGTGTTCTAGGACATGCCCTCTCTTGCATCAATGCTTACGTGCTCATCAGTTTATGTAAATGTCTTTCCCGGCGTGCAACATGACACGGGCAAGCTTTTGTACAACGCATGATATAATAGTGACGTTAGGACACAGAGTAGTAGAGGTAGTAAGAAATTGTTGGTAGAAGTTAGAATGAAGTTAGAAGCGAGATGTAGTCGGCATTTTCATTTGATGTTGGGGAGTTATAATTTTGGAAATAAATATTGTTTGCTATAGAAACTTTTGAATCTTTGCTATTTTTTTTCTCTTGAGCAGTGTTAGTTGATAATTTTTGATCATATTTAAAATTTAGCTCGACAATAATTTTTTGAATTCTTACTCACTCGATAAGTAACGCGTGGCAATTCAAAGAACCTTATTTCAACTTATTTGGCAAGTTATCATTGCCTACCGCCCGATTTAAGCTATCGGGAGTTTCAATAAATTGGATCAGATAAAAGGTCTAAAACTTTAAAAGTTATTAATTCTTTGGAGCATTACAAGAGCACCTGACATGTTATCAGGAGGTTGTGGGTTCGTATCCCACCCAGCTCAAGACTATTTTTCCTCTAAATATTTGAATCAATTTATAGAGTGGAAATTATTAATGGATACTTAATGAGTTGAGTTTAATAATAATCATTTGTAGATTGCATACTCATAAGACATGCATTCCATCTAAGAAAAGGCATTAAAATGCTGCTTGAGGTGGGATTGCCTGAACACTCCCTACATATTAGAAAAGTAGGTTGAGAATGTTCATAACATCAGTTAGAGGAGATCTTGATCGGCAGCCAGTAGCTCAGTGGTCCAGGGCACCTGACATGTTATCTGGGGGTCATGGGTTCGTATCCCACCCGGCTCAAGACAATTTTTCCTCTAAATATTTGAATCAATTTACAGAGTGTAAATTATTTGTGGATACTTAATGAGTTGAGTTTAATAATTATTTGTAAACAGTAGGTAAAGGAAAAACTTTTTTCTCTTCAAAAACGACATTCTCAAATGTGCCAGAGGCGATATGCATCCTTCTAATTATATCCTTGATTTGACTACTTGGCCCCTCCCAAAACCCAAAACATTCATTCATGTATTCACAAGATCTAGGTTATTAGAGAAAACATACATTGAATAATCATTGAAGTTAGTGTAATTTTTTCGAAATTAGCATCACATTTACGTAACAAGACCACCCCATGTTATGCCAATGGGATGCTAACTTCGAAGTTCTATAACTTCTAAAATCAGCATTTTGTGAGAAATGTGACAGAGGATAATTTAAAGGTCTGAGTAAAATTTATCTAAATCTTGATTTTTTTTTCACAATATTCTCTCAGTATTTAAGCAGGTATTGAAGTTTAAAACTTTCAGAGCAGCAATCTGCTCTAAGAAAATTATTAGAAACAATTTAAGAAATTATTCACACACTTTTAAAATATGTATTTATACATGAACTGGTTTGAAATAATATTTCTTATTTCAGTTTCAATTAACTTCCAATATCTAGCCCTGCTGTTGTTATATGTTCAAACTTCCATAACTCTTTAAATATTGAAGGAATGTTGTTAAAAATGGATATTTAGATAGAAATGATTTAGAACTTTAATTTACTTTGTCACGTTTTCCCATAAAATGTTTATTTTAAAAGTTATAGGACTTAGAAATTAGAGTCCCATTGGCGTAGCATGAGGTGGTCATTATTTCAGTGATCACTCAGAATATAGTTGTAATAGAAAAATATCATAAAAACAATCAAAAATTAAAAATAGAATTAAACTAGGCTGCATATCGCTCTGATGCATTATGAGAATTTCATTTTCAAACAGAAATTTTTCATTTACCTACTATTTCATTCCTTAAAAGTTTTTAATTTGAACTAGCGGATGATGGGAAAAATGCAAATAATATATCATTAGTAAATTATGCAACATAAAAGTATTCGTCTTTTAATTCTTAAATCTAAAAAGTTGCATTTCCCACATCTCTCTCTGAAAAGTGGGTTCCAACTGTCATCACTTAAAAACCACCACTTTTTTCAAGTTTGTATTCTTTATATACACTGGCAGAAATTGAAAAAAGAACACCCAGAAGGAATTCCTTTAGGAACATCATATTATAATATAGTAATAGTTAAGGGCAGCAGAAATCGTGATCCAGGATTCAAAGTCAGTGGCTAAAATAATGTCACTGAGGACGACAACTTGCAAATGTACACAGTGATTATTTAAGTACTAGGGTGTGAAGAAAGAAGTTATTCGTCTTTTTTCATGTTGTCCAGTGCTTTTTAAAGAATCTACCATGTCTGGACCACCCAAGCATGCAACATTTGTTCAGTTAGCAGAATTTGAGCGAGGTCGTATAGTGGGTCTTTCAGGGAGCAGGTTTGTCTTTTTGTCAAATTGCACACCACGTTGGACGAGAGGTTTCGCAGTGGTACGATGGTGGCGTCGATGGTCAGTAGAGCATTCGCACACTCGCAGACGTGGTTCCGGGCAACACAGAGTTAAAGATGCAGGAGATGATCAGTGTATCAGGAGGGCAGCGTTGGCAGAGCAGATGGCTACAACATCACAAATTCGATCCTCTATTGTACCAAGGCTGTCTACAAGAATGATACACAATCGTCTTTTGGAAGCAGGACTATTGCATGCTTCCAAAAGATGATTGCGTTGTTTGGACATGGTTACCACTGTCACCTGTCAAGCATTTTTGCAGTGGTGTCAAGATTGAGTTCATTGGAGGGAAGAACGGCAGTCTGTGGTCTTCAGTGATGAAAGCAGATTCTGCTTAGGGGCATCTGATGGTGACAAGGTGAGTGGCTTCTATCGTTCATCCACCAGCAACACACATGGCTCATGCCAGGCATCGTGGTGTGAGGATTGATTAGCTATCATTCTCATAAGTGTCTGGTGTTTGTACAGGGTACACTGAATAACATGTATGTTAGCAACATGGTACAACCAGTTGTCCTGCCATATTTGAGTGTAATCCCAAATGCAATATTCCAACAAGATAACGCCCACCCACACTCCGCCCAGGCAACTCAACATGCTCTTCAGGCAGTACACCAACACCCTTGGCCAGCACGCTCTCTGGGTTTTGTTTCCAATCAAGCATATCTGGGAC
Organism: Ryuthela nishihirai; assembly: GCA_038380435.1. Classification (NCBI taxonomy): domain Eukaryota; kingdom Metazoa; phylum Arthropoda; class Arachnida; order Araneae; family Heptathelidae; genus Ryuthela; species Ryuthela nishihirai. The sequence continues at coordinate 32,897,248 of JAWZYU010000022.1, forward strand.
TGAATAGGACAAAGACTCTTCCACAGACTGCTGCAGGCAATGATCGTCGCTGAATTACATGTCCAAGTTGAAAGCGCATGAAATGGTATCCCCCAGCATGATATCCAGCATTTGTACAACTGATTTCATGCCAGATTGGAAGCTTGTATTGCTGCTCGAGGTGGTTCAACACCTTATTAAAATATGCCTTCTGTAAAATGTAATACTTGTTAGAAGGTAAACATTGAATCACTTCACATGTGTGATCACTGCCCTTTCTCAACATGTTGTTTCTACTAAATAAATCTCATAGATTACATACATTTCAATTGTTAATGATGTTCTTTTTTCAATTTCTGCCAGTGTATATTATTTGTAAAACTTTATTAAAGCTCTGCTGTTTCATCATTTCAGTGCTCTATAAAGATATGTGTATTAAAACTACTAAGTATTTTAAAAAATGTGTATGAATTCTTTCAAGGAAGGAGATATTACCCTTGTTCTTGGTGATTTCAATGCCAAAGTTGGTACTGACTCTGACCTGTGGGAGGAGTAATATGCGCTTTCGGTATTGGTAGCTGCAATGGCAATGGGCAATGTCTCCTACAGGTAAGTAAACTCATGGATTCAGAATAACTAACACTTATTACAAACACCGCGACATACATAAGTACACATGGGTTTCACCTGATGGGCTGCATAAGAATATGATTGATTATATATTAATTAACAACAAATGGGCTAGTTCTGTTAGGAATACCAGGTCATATAGGGGAGCTGAAATTGGATCTGACCATTACCTTGTTAAAAGTGTCTTGCAACTTTAAACTTGTGACTAAAAAGTGTTGTGCTAGGGTTAAAAATTTTACTTTTAATATTGAAGCTCTGAAAGACCCAGTTATAGCCAAAGCTTACCATGATAGGTTACTTAGTCATTATGATAGTCATGGTATGCTTACTACTGAAGTTGAGCAAGAATGGGATCATTTTAAACAGGCTTTTTTGGACACTAACAGTACTCTTTTAGGAAAAAAGGAGCAGAAGAGGAAGAATTATCTGAGTGATAAGGCACTTGACCTTATTTCGGAACGAAAGAACTGCAGGAATGTCCTTAATCAATACCCTACTAGTCCTAATAGAAGCATTATGGAGAACTTAATAAGCGTGTAAAAGATCAGTCAGCTGTTGATATGAATCTTTGGCTTGATGGTTTGGCTGACAAAGCCGAGGAAGCAGTTAGACAGCACAACAGCAGAGAGCTGTACCAGATAGTTAATGTTTTGTGTGGTAGAAAACGGACAGGTATACAGGGATTGAAGGATAAACAAGGTAAGATTACAGAAGGTGAGGATTCTGTCATGGCTAGGTGGGCTGAGCATTTCAGTGATATTCTAAACAATGTGGTTAGTTCTCTTCCCATTGTTTGCAATGATGATAGATGCATTGGTGGCTTTAATGTTGGCCCTATAATGCAATCTGAAGTTATTTTGGCTGTTTCTAAACTTAAACTACATAAATCCCCAGGGGTAGATGAAATTACTATGGAAATGCTCAGAGCTGGGAATGTTTTGGTTACCACTTGGATGACTGAAATTCTGAATATCTTTTATGATAAAGGCATGGTTCCTAAGGATTTTACCAGAGCTATTGTTATCCCTATTTTCAAAAAAGGTGATCGCAGTTCTTGTGATAACTATATGGGTATCAGCCTACTCTCTGTTCCAGGTAAAGTTCTTTGCATGATTGTGCTTAATAGAATTAAAAATCTGGTTGACAGTCAATTGTGTGATGAGCAATGTAGATTCAGAAGTGGTAGGGGATGTATGGATCAGATATTTTCACTTAGGCAGATTTTTGAGAAATTTTAGAGTTTCAGAAACCTTTGGTTGCTAGATTTGTTGATTTCAAAAAGGCTTTCGACTCTGTTGATTGTCATAATTTGTGGTTGATTGTGGAATCATATGGTATACCTGACAAGTTAGGTAACACAATGAAAGCTCTCTATAATATCACTGAGTCATGTGCGAGAGTTGGTAAGGCTTGTAGCAATTGGTTTAGCATTACTTCTGGTGTTCGACAAGGGTGCATTTTGTCTCCCTTTCTCTTTAGTTTGGTTATTGATTATGTTATGCGAAATTCACTTCAAGGGAAAGATTTTGGCCTTAAATGGGTTGGAGATACGAAAAATTTCTGATTTAGATTATGCTGATGATTTTGGCAAATGATGTTGATGAGATGAACTCTTTCATTCGAGCTGTTGATGAGACTGGTAGTAGAGTAGGTTTGGTTATGAACAGAGAGAAAACTAAATTGATGAAAATTGGTCAGGCAGACTGTGATTCAGTTAATCTGAATGGTTGCAGTCTTGAGCAGGTGTCACAGTTTAATTATCTTGGGAGCTATGTAACAGATAATGGTGATGTGCGGCATGAGATTAACAGACGAATAGGGATTGGTGCCGGGACTTTTAAGAATCTATGGAAAGTGTGGAGAAATAGGCGTATAGACCTAAAGACTAAAATTAGACTGTATAACAGTTTGGTTCTTTCTAATGTTAGTTATGGTAGTGAAACTTGGACACTTTGTAAACAAGATAACAGGAAACTAGATGCTTTTGATTCCAGATGCTTACGCAGTATCTTGGGCATTAGGTGGTTCAACTTTGTAACTAATGATGAGGTTAGGCAAAGGAGTCTGCAACCTCCTTTAAGCAGCATATTGTGCAGAGAGAGACTCCGTTGGTTTGGCCATGTTGCCCGTATGGATAATTATAGATTGGTGAATAGGGTTATGAACAGTGTGCCTAAAGGCCTCAGAAAAAAGGGGAGACCTAGGATGCGGTGGGCAGACAATATCAAACAGGACCTTGTTAGAATTGGTGTGCAGTGGCCAGATGCAGTAGATGTAGCTCAGGATCGACTTGCTTGGAGAACTAAATTGCATGGTCTGGTTGGACCTCCGTAACACATGGCTGCTTGAGGATGATGATGATGATGATGATGAGTAACAATCAAAAGTAAAAAGAGAGTTTTCTACTTATTGTTTTGTTTCCATTCGAAACTTCATGACATTCACATTCCACCACCAAAATTTCATATTTCTGATCATTAATACCTTGTTGCAATATTCATTTGAAATTTTCAAACTTTTTCACTGTTAGAGGGTGCAATTATAGTTTTCAAAAGATTACAAAAGTGCAAATCATAATATTTTATCAATTCCTGTCTAACCCTAAAAAGATTTTTTCAATTATCTCTAAATGCAAACAATTATTTGCTAAAACAAAAAAATTGTCTTCCACCCCCTCCCCTGGGTTTAAGAGGTCAGTTCATTGTTGCCAATGGAAACATCATGGTGTTCACATTCCACCACCAAGATTTCTAGCTTAAATAGGTAGTTTGCAATATTTGTTTGAAATTTTGGAATTTTCAATGTGCAATTATAGTTTTTGGTAGATTTAAAAAATGTGAATCATAATATTTTATCATTTCTTATCTAACCCAAAAAGAATTTTTCATTTATTTCTAAAAATAAAAAACTATTTGCTAAAGCTAAAAAGTTGTGTTTTTTCACACCCTCTGGGTTTAAGGGATCAACTCATTGTTGGCAATGGAAACTTCATGACCTTCACAGTCCATCACTAAAATTTCAAATTTCTAGCATAAATACATCGTTCACAATATCATTTTTGAAATTTTGGAATTTTCAAATTTTTCCACCATTAGAGGGCATAATTATATGTTTAGAGAGATTCAGAAAGTGCATATCATAATATTTCATCAATACCTATCCAATGCAAAAAAAAAAATAATTATTTATCCCTGTAAACAAAAAAGTTCGATGTCTATAGACAGACAGACAGATGACAAAGTGAAACTATTATCTCTTTTTTGAAGAAAACGAGATAAAGAGTAAAAACTACCCCACCACCACCCAGTCCTGCATTGAAAAACACACTATAATCTTTCACACTGGATAGATACAATAATCCCGTCACTTTTCCTAAAATAACTTTGATTATGGATCTAAAATAACTTTGATTATGGATCTAAAAAATTCTGTTTCGAGCAATTTTCCGTTAAATAAATTTGTTTCGAACAAGTTTCTGTGGAATAAAATTGTTTCAAACAAATTTCCATAGAACAAAATTCCACCAAAGAAATGTCGAACAAATTACACCAAACCCCTTAATGAGAGATAATTTCAAATTAAATTTTCACATCTCCAATGTCACGGGCTACATTAAACACGAGTACAAAAACTGTGGGTGGAAAAGTGTGGTCGATGTTCATGTATCAAATGAAAGTTTCTGAAGGTAGGTGCTTTTAGTGACAAAGAAAATTTATAAATTTTCTTTATATGAAATACTGGTACTAATGTTATTAGAAAACAACTTACAGAGTTTGAAAAGTATTGCAGTTAAATATTTCAAACAATCCTTTCTATAAGTAGCTGATTGTAGCTTAATGTAATAGTGAAAACTAAAGAAATAAATGGTGGCAAGTTTGACTTGAAAACAAGAAGGTTTACACTTTACACTTAAAAAAAAGATCTAAACCACGATCTTTTTTAGCTGCCATTCTTCGATTCCCTCTCCCACCTCCCCTTCTAGAGGTTCTTCAATGACAAAGCACAAAGCTTATAATTCTAATACCCTATGGGGAGCCCTTCCCTAGCGGCCTCCCAGTCGTTCGAACAAAATTCCATCGAAGAAATTTCTGTTGAACAAGTTTTTGTTTTGAATAAATTTCCATTTCAAACAAATTTTCTTCAAACAAGCTTCCATCAAACAAATTTCCATTTCGAACAAATTTCTGGCAAACAAATGTTGTCAAACAAATTTCCAGATACCTAAGTCACCACCTTTTCATATGGGCCTTTTCAAGAGCCATATACCTGCCTGAGACACATTACTCCAGTTTAGGTTTGATGATGCCCAACTAGCTAAGTGATCGGCCTTGGTTCAGGTACCTGCGATGGCCTCTGCTCAGGATTATCCACCAGCTGATATAAGGTATCCTGTGCCTCTGTTCACTTAGAGCTGGCATCCCACAAGTAAACAGAAAACACAGCAGCAGATTCTCCCTCAACAGAAGCTCACCAGTGCAGCAAGTCCAGGATCCATAAACAAGTCCAGTCTAGTAGGTATAAATTTGGTAGACCCTGCAAAGTTGACCACTCCTCAGCAGGGTTGAAAAAAAAAAAAGAAAAAAGTGGCCATAGATGACCAGATTAGTAGGTCACACTGAACTGGCAGCCCTTCCAAAAGAGAATATCTGTTTTGAATGGTACTAATGGCCTGCACCATGAGAAGGTAGGATCGGACATTAGGTGCTAGACCTGTCTGGCTCTGTGCGTCATCACTGGGGATTGGTACATAGCTCTCCTTCCAGTTTATGCCTAGCTACCATGAAAATTACCAAGTATGAAAAATAAATTTTTCTCTGTCAGATAGTGCAAAATGCATTCCAACACTCATTCCACCATGAAATCTATGGCATATTATCTATTCTGAGTGATCACAAAGCACTATGCTTTAACTAATAGAGCAGCTTGTGTATTACCAAAGGATCCCAAGATCCAAGAGATAGTCTAGGGTGGTTTGTTTTCTCACCTTAAAAAGTTTATGCTTAAAGTAGTTTATTTTTTTCTTATTGTAATTATGTTTCATGCAGCTAATGAATGATTGATTTTAGCAGTTTTTAACTATATTATTTGGAAGTCTCATTTAAGAAGCCTGTGCTTTGTTGTATTTATAGGATGATAATCAAAGTGAACAAAGGAAGTCTCGCAGCCTTTTGGAAGTAGAAGAACCAGATGAGCATTTTATAAATGCTTCATGTATAGTAATGTTTGCCAATAATATTACAGTTGAAATTGGAGATAATGAGACTATCATATTATCACTTTCAGAAAAAACTGATGATGTTCAGTGTGGAAATTCATCAGTAATGTAAGTATTTTTAAAAGTAATTACAAGTAGTGTTTTTACATAGAATTTTTTTTGATCACCATTAAACCCTTAAGTGATGATATTGAACTTACTAATTTTATTGTAATGTTCTGGAAACAGCAATCACGAATTTCTCTTTATGCTTTTTTCTTTTTCTCTAAATCGTTTGAAAATTCACTCGAGGCTTTCCAAAAAAAAAAACTTTCTCAATATCTGAAAATCATTATTCAGTATAGCTTAGATTCCTTTCATAAAAGTCTTCTAGTTTTTCTTTAGAAAGATTACCTTTAACAAAGTTGGGAAAGTCAAAAACTTCTTCCATTTCTGAGTCAACAAAATGCTTTATTTGGTCCTGCCATCCTCACAGATCTACTATGGCATATAAACTGACAGGCTCCTGTCAGATCTCTGTGGAAAGCAGCTGCTTGAACAGATATATTATTAAACACAGTATTCCAGATCGTCAATCCATAGTCTTTTGGGAACATTTAATGAGACCATTAAACTTAAATTATAGAAATGACAAAAATTTAATAAACATTTAGAAATTAAGGAGGGGAAAAAACTCGATGTTTTATATGATGCATTGTATCCAGGGTCAGATTTACAGGTCATATACCCCTAGTCACAAATAGTGTCTCCATTACCAGAGATCTAAAAGTGAGTGTTATTAACTCAGTTTTTTTGCGTTAAAAGTTGTATAGCTTAATTATCATTCATAATTATTAATGATTTCATTTAAAAAAACTCGAAAAAAGGTTTTATTAAAATTAATAATTTATTTTTATTAACTAGTTTATTTTTTATAGAATCCAGAATTAATTGCTATTTTTTTTTGGTATGTAAAATGTGATATTTCTTTCATTAAGTATTTGTAAAAAAAAAATTCTAAGTTCACTTTTTTTTTTTGATTGAGCACAATGGAAAACAAAGCCTGGTATAATTAAGTCGATTTGGTGTTGATTGTCTTACCCCCACTTTTTTTTTTTGCACAAAATAAACTAAATGGCTTGTTCACAAGGCCCAGAAGATGGGGATGCTCTTAACATCTGTTAAGAGAAATGGAAACCTCCTATCAAAGCCATTTAAACATACACAGTGTATGACTTTCCTTCACATAGGGCAACAGCTTAACATCTTATCTCATGGACAGCATCCTTCCCAATCTCATTAGTATCACATTTTTCACAGAGGTCACAATGGGAATTACCACAGAAAATCTCAGTGCAAGCTCAATGGTGACTCAAATCTTGAAACATCAGATTACTAGCCTGCTACACTAACACCTGATCTAAGAATCACCCCAAAAAGATGTATATATCACACAACTGCACTATTAAACTATTGAATTTATGATATTTAATTCTTTAGGGTTTACTATTTTAAAATCCTTTGTAGTCAAGTATTTTAGTTCAACATATGCACCCATGTTAGAATTATTAGAAACACAGTCCTTAATGTCCCTTTGTTCATCAGATTTTATTGAAGAGAGTCATGCTTCTGTTTTAGCATTAACCCTTCCAGTGTCCAGCCTGAAAAACAGGTTTCTCTCCAGGGGCCAAGCAGTTTTCTGCCTATGCTCAGCCAAAAAAAAAAACTTTGACTTTAGAATTTTTTTGCCAAATAACTAATGAAAGGAATTATGGCACGTCGTATACCAAATTAATCAACATTTAATTCTAGATTTTCTGAAAATCAAGTGTTTAATAAAAAGCACAATATGTTTTATTTTAATAGGACTTTTTTAGAGTCATGTAGTAAAAAAATGCATCTGGCAACACAAATAAAAATTTATTTAAAAGAAACTAATAGACAGAAATGATTGCAAAGCACATGAATGGAATGACTATGTATTTTTGAATAACAAAAAAAAATTCCTTTTTTGGTTTTAAGTAAATATTTTTCTCATTTTGTAATTTTTTTCTTTATACCATACTTTGAGAAAATTCCAGGCTTTGAGCCAACTGTGCTAAGTCAGATAAACAAGTCAACTTTAGAATTAAAAAAAAATAACCAATCAAGGAAAATAGGTCATGTTATATACCAAATTAAATAGAATTTAATTACGAATTTTATGAAAATAAATAATATTAAATTTGCAAGCATATTGATTTTAATAAGCCTTTTTCAATTGATATGGTAAAAAAAATGATATCCCACTATACAATTAATGCTTCATTTTGGAAAACCTGCTGAATAAAATTATATATTTATCGGAAGAAAATTTCCTCCCGAATAATATAATATTCAACCAGAAATATGATTTTTATTTCTTTTAATGATTCTTTTTAGTATCATATCTTTTAAACACAGTGTTATACAATGTGATTTGGCCTTCTCACATTTACAGAATTTTCTGAACTGGTTATGAAATAGACTAGCTTTTTTTTACTAAATATTATGAATTTTTTCTTTGGGTGTTGAAGTTTGGCAATCTTGGCTAAGTGCAGAAAAGTTTGTGCAACAAGGACCAGCCCTTCCCAAATTGCCCCCCCAAATGGTGGCCGATTTCCGTAGCAACGGAAGTCTATTTTGCTTTCGTATACAAGACATTCAATTTCAGAAAATGGTACAAGCTCAAAGTTTTTTTACTAAACAAGAAATAATAAAATAAAAATTACATATAACCTAATGGAATGTTAAATAAAATATCTGCAACAACTTTTAACCGGCCTCCGATCTAGCATAACTCGGAAAAATTTATAAATCAGCCGATCGTAAAATCGCTAACTAACGGAAGAAAATCTATAAAAATGAATTTGCTTTCGTATCCAAAAACTCATTTATTTTCCGAAAATGATACTAGTTCAAAGTTTTACTGGAAAAGTAATAAATAATAAATTAAAAATTGACATATAGCCTAATGCGATGTTACCACAAGTTGTAGGCTGGCCATACGATATAACATAACTATGAAAAAATCAATACTTATCAATCAGCCAAAAGATCGCTAAATTCCGAAAATAAATCTACTGAAATGAAAACTAACTAAAGTTTAAATATAAAAAAAAAATACTAACTTGACAAAGAGTATCGAATATGCTGGACCAAAACTGTAAACAATACATAGCACAAGCAACGGAGATTGCATCAGCCATCTGTGGCTTGTTTGCCTCAGTGAAGCATAACTAATTAAATGCAGATGCAACCAGAATTTCTAAGAAGTACGTGTTTACTTTTAGTTTCGATTTGAAGGCAGGGAAGATGCATAGAATGCTGGGAAAACTGATAAAAATAACTTGCGAATACTGACTAGGTTTTTGACAGAAAAGAGTGTGAAACGGAAATAAAAATGGTATTTTGTAATTACTTCTGAAATCTATCATTTTAAAAAACATGTTTTTGTTATTTTTTAGGAGATTTTCGAAAATTTAGGGAAAATTTTGTTGATAATAGCTCAAATCAAATTTGTGAGCTTAAATCAGAAGGTTGCTTCGGCAAATAGGAACGCTAACAAGCAAATCGGCAATACCATTTAGTGCTTCTAAAAAATGGCAATCAGATGGCTTTATAAAATTATTTATATTGTAGTTTAGTAAAATATGCATCAAATTAAAAAACAAAATATTATTTTTGAAGTCTGAATTATATATATATATAAATTACAACGGCAATTTTTATTTTTAAAAAATTAATATTTTTTTGTTGTACTAAAAACGTGTGTATACGTCCTCCGCATATTTTTATGGATTCTCTGAATGTGTACAGACGACGTGAACACTGGAAGGGTTAATGATGAAAAAAAAAAAGTTTTAAAAATTACCTTGGAAATAATGGTGAAAAAAAATAGTTATTAATTTCAGAGACTTTAAGATTTCATATTCAGTTTGGGTTCAGCTGAAAGAATATTAGAATGTTCAAAGCCAATAGTTTTAAAGAATGTACACACGCTGGCCACTGAATTAGAAATCTTTATGCAGATGTATGTAAACCTCACTTGCACAGTGTATAATAGCTGACATATGGTGAGAGAATAAAACATAAACAGCTCTGCTGCTATATCAATATAGCATCTGAAAGGAATACAGTAAAGAGGACTGACATCTCAGCTTAACTAGAAAGAAGCATTGTATGTATATGTGTCAACTTCAAGATATGTGAGTACTATTGGTAAACATCAAGTGCAAACATCAGGCCTTGAAGAAACGTGCAGACAAGATTGAGTGTATCAGCCGTACACCATTAAAGAACAACAAATGAACTAGCAGGGGTAAACTTTTCTTTCTCATTAATTTTTAAAGTGTGGTCAGCTAGTAATAGATTAACAGGTATTCTGTCATCTTCCTTATAATGTGTAAGGTAAAGAAAGAAAGTAACTTGAATTGCTTGTGACATTTTAACTTGATGTTAAAATGTCACCCAGGTAACACTGCGATTGTCACCTATGTTTAAATCATTAATAACACTAAATAGCATAAAGAGACTTTATTATTTCTATCTCACTCAGTGCAATATAAAAAAGAAGTTGTCATCCGTTGATCATAGATGGCCCAATGGTTGGATAGATGCGGGTTCAAGTCTCATATGTCAGCGAAATTTTTTCCACAAAATATTTTTGGAAATGAAATGTAATCTCTGGACAATATTTTCTTTGAGTTTTTGTTTGTATTCAAAAGCAGTTTCTTGTGAACACAGTAATAGTGCAGTGAAACCATAAATTATATAAAAGGGATGCTGAGGTGCAGAAATGTGCACAGGTTCATCTTAGCAGCTGTTAAACCTTGAAAGAATTCTGGCTCTGAACATAAAGACCAAGCTATCCTGAAAATGCTTGGAATTTACATATTTCAGGCCATTAGTGCAAAATATTTACAGCAGAATGTAATTTTGAGACAGTTATTAATTCATTTTAATTAATAATATCAATAACAGTTATTTAATTCATTTTAAACAGTTATTAAATTTGTACTAAATAAGTTGCAAAGAATATATTACTTGTATTGAGTTATGCATTTATGTGAAATAGCTGTGACCTTTGGTTAGTGATTTCAGTAGTGTTGAATATGTTAAAGAAGGTAAAACATAATTTTATTATGTTTAATTATCGCACATATCAATAGGTTATATAACCTTTTCAGATTTTACTTTATTTCTCCCAAATTTTTACTCCTGAACAACAGTTTTAAATATTCATGTTAAACCTGAAAAAACCTAAAAAAATTTGCATTTCAAAATATTTTTTTTTTCCTTATAAAAAGAAAAGATTAAATTATGATATACCTTTGATTCATTTGAGTTTGTCAATGCTACAGGGATAAACAAAAAATCCATAATGTTACTGGCAGTTCTCACTGTAATTAATTTTTTCTAGAATATAAATAAAAAACTCATATTAACGTATTGAAGTTGCGGGTTTATTTGTTCCTGACATGGGGCGGGGGTGGCTCAGTCGGTGGGGCGCCAGGCTTATAATCTGCAGTTCCCAGATTCGAGTCCCAACTGGGTCAGCGTTGAGATTTATCTCCGCAAAATTCCCCGCTCTGCCCATGGTCAGTAAGGGACCCGATGGGCTTGGAAAGGCCGCCTTCCATCGGATGGGACATTAAGCCGTGGCCCCGTGTGCGGGAGAGCCATACCCTGTGCACGTTAAAGAACATGCTGGATGGCCTTGATGGGAGGCTACCATCCATCAGTTGTTCCAGTGGGTCCCCTCCCCCAACCTTCTCTGAGCCTTCGGGGTCCTTGCTATTTAGCCCATGGTGTGCAAAAAAGTGCCACTCAACCTGTTCCTGACATGCTACATAATTGCAAATTATCAAAAACAAATACAGTGGACTCCCGTATAATGCGCTCCCCTATAATGTGAATTCGTATAACGCGACAAAAAAATTGCGACTAGTACTCATTCACCGCAATAAACAGTCCCTTATTACGTGTAAGATAAATTAAACATTTTGACATAGTTTTTGATTTTTTTGTTTAGAATAGCAAATGTATATGTATACCTGTTGTTTATATATATGCACAGTGAAGCTGACAGCTTTAAAAGATGTAAAGGTTTATCAAAAAAAAATAATATGCACATTTAAAGATATAAGAGGAAAATATTTTTATTCAACTTTTAATTAAAATAAAAATATGTACTTCACTATTTAACATTCATTCACTATCGGAAGTATCAAAACATAAGTTCCAATGACGCTGTCTTGTTAACATTGGTTGTACAGATTCATCGCTTGAAGAGTCCATAGTTTCGTCTTTATTGTTATCATTATTTAAAAACAATTCTTTTTCCAGATCATTTTTAGATTGAAAATATGGGAATAGACAAATTCGTCTGATAATGCATGCTGTACACGGTGAGGGGAACCACCCTGTGAAGGTTCAGCTGGCTCGGTTACCTTCACAGGGTCTTAAATGCTCGCCCGCGTGTTTGCCGTGCACAGAGACCCATGTCCCAGGAAAGGAGGATCCTGGTAGTTGCTCGGGGGTCCCCGTCTTCTCTCCTCAGCTCATGACTGGCGTGGTCCCCATTGGCCGTCTTGCCATTGGGGAGCCTGTCCGTCGCGGGGCTGGGCAGTGGATTCCGGGGCCTCTGCTATACACTGCTTTGGCCTCTGCTTCTGGTAAACGGGAGCTCCTGGGGTGGCCCCCCCAGGAGCAATTGGCTGGTGGGCAGGTCCTTCTAGGGTCAACCGTGCAGAGCGGTGAATAACCTTGCCCACGGTCCGGGTACAGGTTTACAAGTTTCCTCACAGATTATTTTCCTTTTGTCGTTATCCTTTCTTTGTGCGGCCAGTTTGGCCAGTCACAATTGTCTTATTTTACACTTTGTGTCATTTGTGTAGAACGTTTTTGTTCTGCACATTTCTCTTTTTATTTTCCTTATCTTTATTTGTGAGGGCTTGGCTCACTGTCTGTGTGGGTATAGTGCCTGCGTAGCCCTGGCACCCGACTGGGCGTCCCCTTGTTGGGCTCCGTGGAGGGTGGGGACAGCGGGCACTGAACCACACAAAGACAAACATGCGAGTAGATGAAGAAATTAATGCGATCAATGCCGCCAAGAGGGCTTGCCATGAGCCCCCATCTTCCTCAATGTCTCCATTATCTCTGCCGTCGTCTTCTGTGTCTGTGTCTTCGTTCCCGAAGTTCCTAATCATCCACTCCACGGGTGATCAGGTTCTCGGGGACATGTCCCCTTTTTTTGTTAACATAGGTTTAAAAGGTCTTGCGGGAGAGCCGAAATCTGTCAAGCGCTTACGATCTGGCGACTTGCAGGTTGAGACCGCTTGTTCGAAACACTCCGAACTACTCCTGAAAGTCAAAGAAATTGGTGGGGTGGCTGTCGAAGTCACTCCCCATAAAACTTTGAATTCCTCTCGGGGTGTGATCACCGAGTGGGGCCTCCTAGACGTCACTGAGGAGGAAATCCTCTCGGAGCTCACACCTCAAGGAGTAACAGCGGTCCACCGGGTTTCGACACGCTGTGATGGGAAATTGACACCCACCCGGGTGCTGATTGTGACCTTCAACACGCCATGCCTGCCTTCTTCCATCAAGGCAGGTTATTTGCATTGTGAAGTCCGACCGTATATACCTAACCCTCTGCGCTGTTTTCAGTGTCAGATATACGGTCATGCCCGCACAGCATGCAGGGGCAAGCCCACCTGTGCTTGCTGTGGCAGTAAGGATCATCTTGATCCTGACTGCACAGCAGAAAAGGCATGCTGTGTGAACTGCAGTGGCGAACATCAGGCGTACTCCCACGACTGTCCGAAGTGGAAAGAGGAAAAGTAGGTACAACGCCTCAAAGTCATGAATAACATCTCGTATGCTGAGGCGAGAAAGCTAGCTACACCGCCTGCCCCGCCTGGCAAGGTTTCCTATGCCAGTGCAGTCATTCGAAAGCCCATGGTTCCAATGATTTCGGTTGCGGTGCAGACTGACATCAGTGTACCACCTACTGAGTCATTCTCGCCAGCTGCGAAGTACCTCCTCACGCAGGCAAAACCGAGGGTGGTGTCGACTTCGACATCAACCCCGGTTCCTATTCTTGCTACACAGCCTTCCACCTCCAACGGAAGGCCTCCTACTCCCCTTCCTCAGACAGCAAGACCTTCCAAACCTAAGGGGCCCCCACCGGGGCCTAAAAAGAAATTGATCACTCCTCCTCAAAGGGCGGTCACCGATCCATGCCCCTCAGATGATTCCGAGGACATGGATACCGACCGCCCCCTATTCACTAAATCGTCCTCTGCGGCGGTTAAGCTGAATAGGAATTCGTCGTCCGCCCACTCTTCTAAGTCCTGAGGTGGCCACACTCCTACAATGGAATTGTCGTGGATTCCAGAGGAATCTTGACGACATCAAGGCCCTCCTTCAGGCACACCAGCCCATCTGTGTGTGCCTACAGGAGACATACTTGCAGTCAGTCACAGATCCCACGATCCGGCACTTTTCACTAGTTCGCCAGGACCGGGATGGAGATGGTCCAGCTCGCGGGGGTGTTGCAATCCTCGTGAGTAACCATTCTCCATTCCAGGTCGTACCACTCACCACCAACTTAGAGGCGGTAGCCATTCATCTCTAAGTGGGGTTCTCGCTGACTGTCTGCTCTGTATATCTTCCACCTGGGAGCATCGTCTTCCAGGAAGACCTTGATGATCTCGTCTCGCAGCTGCCGTCCCCCTTCCTCATTATGGGGGACCTCAACGGACACAGTCCACTTTGGGGCAGTGCTGACACCAACGGGAGGGGTGGGGTCCTGGAGCAGTGGCTCCTGGATCCTTCTCTCTCCCTGTTGAATACTGGTGTCAGTACTTACTTTCACTCCCCAACCCGCACTTTCACTGCCATTGACCTTACCATCTGCTCCTCCTCGATCCATCCACTCTTTACATGGGAGGTCGAGGACAACCCTTATGGAAGCGATCACCTCCCCGTGGTGTGCACCATCTCCCGTGGGGGGCCTTGCAGCCCTTCACGCGTCTCGCGGTGGAGGCTTGATCGGGCTGACTGGGGTGGCTTCGAGTTGCTCTCTGAGCTCGATGACCACTCTGTCAGCCAGGAGCCCATCAATGTTGCAGTGGCGAAGAGAACAGACTGTATCGTAGATGCAGCTGCATCATTAATTCCTCAAACTTCGACACGGTTTCCTCGCTTTCCGAAACCATGGTGGAATCCCGATTGCACCGCAGCTCTAAAGGCTCAGAACAAGGCTTGGGGGGTATTTCGGAGATATCCGACTACCCCCAACCTCAAAAAGTTCAAACACGCCAGGGCGAAAGCTCGTTTCATCAAAGGAATCTTGGATCAAGTATACATCTTCTGTCACCCGCACGACTAGTTCTAAGGTCATGTGGGATAAAGTCCAGAAGATGGGTGGGAACTACACATCCCACTCGTCATCGATCCTGGAGCACAATGGACAGGCAATTGCTGATCCCAAAGCAATTGCCGACACTCTTGGGAGTCATTCTCCTCCATCTCTTCCTCTTCTTCTTACTCCCTCGAGTTTTTGGCCCAGAAGGGCAGGGCGGAACACTCTCCGCTGTCTTTCCACTCGAATGGCCTGGAGCCTTAAAACAGGCCATTCACAGCGGAGGAGCTTCGCCTTGCTCTGCACCATTTTTTTCTGACACCATTTTAACTGTGAATCATATTTTAATTGAATGTCAAGCTTTTAATTTCGAACGCAAAATGTATTTTAACTTTCATAATTTTCTGTCCGAGCTTCTTACACTCGGACATCTTTTATCAGATCATTGTTGTTTTAACACTGTTTTTCAATTTTTAAAATATACTGGATATTTTAATCGAATTTGATATACTATATATACTGGATATTTTAATCACCTTATTTACCCCAGGTATCTTACACCTGGGATTATTTTATTTAGTATTTCTACAGTTGTTTTACTCTGTTCATATACACTTGTTTTTTGTTGTTTTACCACTTTACAATGTTGAAAATGTATTTTAAATTTTGGTTGCGGGTTTCTATGTCTTTTATCTTTTATATTGTCTTTTGTTTGGTGCATTATGGCCTTGATGCACCATTAAACCCCAAACAACCAACCTTTTTATTACTCTATATCTTTAACCCAGGTTGCTTACACCTGGGTTATTTTTATGTTTTTATTGGTATAACATATTTTTACATTTGTTCATTGTTGCTCTACACATGTTCTACTTTATTGAAATCTATTTTTTTGTTGGTCTTTGTAGTTTATTTTTAACTTTGGTTGAGGGGTAACATGATTTTTATCCTTTTACCTTTTGGACATATGTTTGGCGCATTATAGCCTTAGTTACTAATGCGCCAATAAACCCCAACCAACCAACCAACCAACTGATAATGCATGTGTCATATAACGTGATTTCCTATAACGCGGAACGTATCCCCCACGTTGTACGGGAGTCTACTGTAATAGAAAAACATATTGGAAGCATTGTAGATGCATTAAAAGCATTGTAAGTGTATTAAAAGTATCATTTATAAATAAAAGTTGTGATTTTAAAAGAATTAAATGGAAGAGTTTGTACAGAAGTAATATTGCTTAAGAAACATTGGCAATGCATGTGTTATTGTATGTAAATCATAAAATTGTTATGTAATATCTAAATATCTGGATTATTTTTATTTCAATCCAAATTTGAAAAAATATAAATTACCACTTTGAAGTCTTTAAATTATAGAGGAAAAATTGTCTTGAGCCGGGCGGGATATGAACTCACGACCTCCTGCTGACGTCAGTTGCTCTGGACAGTAGCTCAGTGGTAAGGAAATACTTTCCATCTATATGGCATGTGGCAAAAATTGCCTGAACACTCCCTACATAGGAAGTAGATTGAAATGGTTCATATCATCAATTAAAGGAGATTTTGATCAGCAGCCGGTAGCTCAGTGGTCCACACCTGACATGTTATCAGGAGGTTGTGGGTTCATATCCCACCCCCCTCAAGACATTTTTTCCACTATAATTTAAATCGACTTCAAAGTGGTAATTTAAAGGTTAATGCCAAGTATGTCGAGTTTATTTATTATTTATTTGAAAAAATATATTTTGCCTGCTAATTACTTTCTGAACGGAGTTTTTTTAATTTCAAAAGAGTCATATCCTACATATAAAGTAACTTTTAATTCAGATGATATGATATTCTTATAGTATTTAAGTATTAAAATACTTATTTTCTGTTTTTCTTTTGTTATAGTTTGGATCTGTCATTTAAAGCAGATGATGTTGATCTAAAGTAAGTTTATAAGTATGGCATATGAATATATTATTAAATATTTTTGTGTGTATGAAGTGTATGATTTCAAACGTAACAAGTTCAGTTATAATAACACAGGCTGATAGCCTGTAAAATGTAGAACAAGTGATGATTTAGCTGAAAATTTTTATTTTGTTGAGACTGTAACCCAAACTCCATTAATCTATTCATAGTCCTGGGGGATTGAGTTGTGTCTATGTGTGTGTGGGGAACAACTAAAATGTTAACTATTTGTTTGGGTCCACCTTCCACTAAAACTCAGTTTTCTAGATAACAGCTTCACTTTTATGCTGAAAGACTGAAATAATTTGTTATTGCAATAAAGAGTGAAATTCTTTGAAAAATGTTCTATTTTTCTTATTTTAGGTTTTTTTTTAATGTTTTTCTTTTTCATTTTATGCATTAAAATAATAATTGTATCTATTTGAGACAGTGGAAACTCCATATTATTTTTCAGTTCTAGATGAGCTGAATTTCAATAAGTAAGTTGATCTCAAGTTGAGCTTTAAAATAAAATGGTACCAAGCTAATTCAAACAAGACACTTATTTTGATCATTAAAAACAGTTTTTACATTTAACTCGTTCAGAAAATTATATTGTTATATAACTCTGAGCATTTTTGCTGGATTTGGATATTCATTGTCAGTAAAATATCTGACACATTATCAAGAGGTCACAAATTCTATCTGTTCCAGTGCAAGGAATATTTTTTGCCATTCTTAAAACTTTCTCTCCAGCTCCACAAAGCGATGAAAAAAGTAGTAGCATTGAACAGGATTAAATTTTCAGTTTTGAATGGTATAGTTATCATGGTTTTAAGCAACACCTTTCATCATTGTGGCAATATTAAAAAAGAATGATGTGAACTTATATAATTATGTTAACTTACAGCATCACTCAAAGAATACGATTGAATAATTTAAACTTCTGCATAGTTCTCTTTAATGCAACAGTGACTTTGGTAGTAGTAGTATATTTTATTTCCACTCATAATCAATACATATTTATATATATCAGAAAAATGTAATACATAACAATTTAAATAGTGAAAGCACAAAAAAACCAACAAAATATATTTTAAAATGCTTTTTAAATATTACATGTTAAGGATCAAGTAGCTAAATAGCCTCTCCAGATTCTGGTTTAATTTCCAATGTTATATATATAAATGGTTTCGAAGTATTCTAGGTACAACAGACTTCAGTTATATTACTCTTAAGTATATCACACTCCTGCTTGACCCCACCCTCCACAACACAAACAAACAAAGAATTTTTCTAAAGAAAGTTGTATTCCAGTAATCTGTTTCATTAAATACATTCTGATAATTGTACTTTTCATCAAAAACATTTTAGATCACAGATCCATTTTAGAAGGTTAGGGGTAACCTCTGAAGGTGTGTCCAGATTTCAAAGAATTGAAAAGGATTATCACCAAAGGTTACAAGTTGATGTATATAAGGAACTGGGAAGAAAAGCTGCTGTATTTCATGGATGGCTAAAGGAATAGAATAGAAGATATTATTGATATTTCAGATTTAGAAATAAAGTGAAAACACATGTGATGATGATACGAACAATATAGCATCAATATAGGCTGTTTATTTGGTTCTCCAAACAGCATGCTTTAGGTGTATTGTTATCAGTTTTGATTATCAAGGAAAGAAAGATTTTTCATGAATAACATAAAGGAATTATTCTGAATTTCAATTTCAAGCTAGTGATCAATGGTTTTAACAGTAGCAAAATGACATATCTTAGTACAAGTAAAAATTCATAGTGAAATTCAGTCTGCTGATCATGCTGCTGCAGCAACAAAATTTTCTTAAGAATTAAAACTTCATTAGGATAATGAATGGTACATATATAAACAAAGCGTACATTGCAGATAAAACTCTTTTGAAAACTTCTTAATATAATGCAATCTTTGAAAAAATATATCCAGGAAACATGAATATAAGGAACACAGAATATTTTGCATTTCTCTTGGAACAAATTAAACAGGAAATCATAAATTAAAATTGCTTCTAGGTAGTAAGAGTTCCTGGTCTGTAAATGGTAGATAGGTAGTCACTGGAAGGAGAGCTATGCACCAATCCCCTGTGATGATGCATAGAACCGGCCAGGCCTAACACCTAATGTCCGACCCCGCCTTCTCGTGGTGCAGACCGTTAGTACCTTTCAAAAGAGATACTCTCTTGTGGAAGTGAACGGAAGGGGAGGGCTGCCAGATTAGTGTGGCCTACTAATCTGGACAACTATGGCAACTTTTTTTTTTCTACCCTGCTGAGGAGTGGTCAACCACACAGGGTCCTGGTGCTGACCATATAAACCCACTGGACTGGACAGATATATGGCTCTGAGCTTGATTATGGATCCTGATTTTGCTGCACTGGTGGGCTTCTGTAGAGGTGTGTTTTCTGTTTGTTTGTGGGTTGACAGCCCCAAGTGAATAGATTCGCAGGATATGTTTATCAGCTGGTGGATAATCTTGAGCAGAGGTCATCGCAGGCACCTGAACTCTTTGCTTCTATTGGCATTGTCAAATTCTACTTTGGAGGAAGTCTTCCAGTGTAGATGGCTTCAGCCTTTAGTGGTGGGGGAACGGGTCTTTGCCCCATGTCTGTGATTAGGGGGCTGTTTGATATTGTCGGCATTCCCTCTCTCAATAAACATAGTTTCTTTAAACATCCCACTAACCATTTTCTCTCCATAGGTAGTTGGAATGTGAGGACTCTGCACAGAGCTTTTTCTCTTGATGTCCTCACACAAGAATTCCACCACTATAATTTAGATATTCTCAGCTTGCAAGAGATCAGATGGACAGATAAAGGTCATATTCTTAAAAATAATCTTAAATTTCTCTTTTCAGGGAGAAAAGACAATAAAGATCAACAAGGCGGGGGTCTGTTTCTCAGCAGACACGCTATTGATGCTCTTCTAGGATATGACTGCATTAATGAAAGGTCTCTTACAGCCAAATTTCAGACAAGCATTAAAGACTTGAATGTTATCTGCTGTTATGCCCCCACTGAGGATGCCGATGAGGATGAGAAGGATAGGTTTTATGAACAACTTCAGGATATTTTGAATTCTGTCAAGAAAGGAGATATTACCCTTGTTCTAGGTGACTTCAATGCCATAGTTGGTACTGACTCTGACCTTTGGGGAGGAGTAATAGGCCCTTTTGGTATTGGTAGCTGCAATGGCAATGGGCAACGTCTCCTACAGGTAAGTAAACTCAGTGGATTCAGAATAACTAACACTTATTACAAACACCGCGACATACATAAGTACACATGGGTTTCACCTGATGGGCTGCATAAGAATATGATTGATTATATATTAATTAACAACAAATGGGCTAGTTCTGTTAGGAATACCATGTCCAAGTTGAAAGTGCATGAAATGGTATCCCCCAGCATGATATCCAGCATTTGTACAACTGATTTCATGCCAGATTGGAAGCTTGTATTGCTGCTCGAGGAGGTTCAACACCTTATTAAAATATGCCTTCTGTAAAATGTAATACTTGTTAGAAGGTAAACATTGAATCACTTCACATGTTTGATCACTGCCCTTTCTCAACATATTGTTTCTACTAAATAAATCTCATAGATTACATACACTTCAATTGTTAATGATGTTCTTTTTTCAATTTCTGCCAGTGTATATTATTTGTAAAACTTTATTAAAGCTCTGCTGTTTCATCATTTCAGTGCTCTATAAAGATATATGTATTAAAACTACTAAGTATTTTAAAAAATGTGTATAAATTCTTTCAAGGAAGGAGATATTACCCTTGTTCTTGGTGATTTCAATGCCAAAGTTGGTACTGACTCTGACCTGTGGGAGGAGTAATATGTGCTTTCGGTATTGGTAGCTGCAATGGCAATGGGCAACATCTCCTACAGGTAAGTAAACTCAATGGATTCAGAATAACTAACACTTATTACAAACACCGCGACATACATAAGTACACATGGGTTTCACCTGATGGGCTGCATAAGAATATGATTGATTATATATTAATTAACAACAAATGGGCTAGTTCTGTTAGGAATACCAGGTCATATCATCATCATCATCATCCTCAAGCAGCCATGGGCTACGGAGGTCCAACCAGACCGTGCAATTTAGTTCTCCAAGCAAGTTATCCTGAGCTACATCTACTACATCTGGCCACTGCACACCAATTCTAACAAGGTCCTGTTTGACGTTGTCTGCCCACCGCATCCTAGGTCTCCCCTTCTTTCTGAAGCCTTTAGGCACACTGTTCATAACCCTATTCGCCAATCTATAATTATTCATATGGGCAACATGGCCAAACCAACAGAGTCTCTCTCTGCACAATATGCTGCTTAAAGGAGGTTGCAAACTCCTTTCCCTAATCTCATCATTAGTTACAAAGTTGAACCACCTAATGCCCAAGATACTGTGTAAGCATCTGGAATCAAAAGCATCTAGTTTCCTGTTATCTTATTTACAAAGTGTCCAAGTTTCACTACCATAACTAACCCTAGAAAGAACCAAACTATTATACAGTCTAATTTTAGTCTTTAGGTGTATACGTCTATTTCTCCACACTCTCCATAAGTCCTTAAAAGTCCCGGCAGCAATCCCTATTCGTCTGTTAATCTCATGCCGCACATCACCATTATCTGTTACATAGCTCCCAAGATAATTAAACTGTGACACCTGCTCAAGACTGCAACCATTCAGATTAACTGAATCACAGCCTGCCTGACCAATTTTCATCACTTTAGTTTTCTCTCTGTTTATAACCAAACCTACTCTACTACCAGTCTCATCAACAGCTCGAATGAAAGAGTTCATCTCATCAACATCATTTGCCAAAAGGGCTAAATCATCAGCATAATCTAAATCAGAAACTTTCGTATCTCCAGCCCATTTAAGGCCAAAATCTTTCCCTTGAAGTGAATTTCGCAAAACATAATCAATAACCAAGCTAAAGAGAAAAGGAGACAAAATGCACCCTTGTCGAACACCAGAAGTAATGCTAAACCAATTGCTACAAGCCTTACCAACTCTCACACACGACTCAGTGTTATTATAGAGAGCTTTCATTATGTTAACTAACTTGTCTGGTATACCATATGATATCACAATCAACCACAAATTATGACGATCAACAGAGTCGAATGCCTTTTTGAAATCAACAAAGCTAGCAACCAAAGGTTTCTGAAACTCTAAACATCTCTCAAGAATCTCCTTAAGTGAAAATATCTGATCCACACATCCCCTACCACTTCTGAATCCACATTGTTCATCACACAATTGACTGTCAACCAGATTCTTAATTCTATTAAGCACAATCATGCAAAGAACTTTACCTGGAACAGAGAGTAGGCTGATACCCCTATAGTTATCACAAGAACTGCAATCACCTTTTTTGAAAATAGGGATTATAATAGCTCTGGTAAAATCCTTAGGAACCATACCTTTATCATAAAAGATATTCAAAATTTCAGTCATCCAAGTGGTAACTGAAACATTCCCAGCTCTAAGCATTTCCGTAGTAATTTCATCTACACCTGTGGATTTATGAAGTTTAAGTTTAGAAACAGCCAAAATAACTTTCGATTGTGTTATAGGGCCAACATTAAAGCCACCAATGCATCTATCATCATTGCAAACAATGTGAGTAGAACTACCCACATTGTTTAGAACATCACTGAAATGCTCAGCCCACCTAACCATGACAGAATCCTCACCTTCTATAACCTTACTTTGTTTATACTTCAATCCCTGTACACCTGTTCGTTTTCTACCACACAAAGTATTAACTATTTGATACAGCTCTCTGTGTTGTGCTATATAACTGCTTCCTTGCTTTGTCAGCCAAGCCATCAAGCCAAAGATTCTTAGCAGCAGCTAACTGATCCTTTATACGTTTATTAAGCTCTCTGTAATGCTTTCTATTAGGAGTAGTATGCTATTGATTAAGGACATTCCTTCAGTTCTTTCTTTCTGAAATAAGCTCAAGTGCCTTATCACTCAAATAATTCTGCCTCCTCTGCTCCCTTCTTCCTAAAAGAGTACTGTTAGTTTCTGAAAAAGCCTGTTTAAAATGGTCCTACTCTTCCTCAACTTCAGTGGTAAGCAAACCATGACTGTCATAATGACTAAGTAAACTATCACCGGTAAGCTTTAGCCATAACTGGGTCTTTCAGAGCCTCAGCATTAAAGGTAATTTTTTAACCCTAACACAACACGTTTTTAAGTTTCAAGACACTTTTAACAAAGTGATGGTCAGATCCAATTTCAGCTCTCCTATATGACCTGGTAATCCTAACAGAACTAGCCCATTTGCTGTTAATTAATATAACATCAATCATATTCTTATGCAGCCCATCAGGTGAAATCCATGTGTACTTATATATGTCACGGTGTTTGTAATTAGTATTAGTTATTCTGAAACCATTGAGTTTACTTACCTGTAGGAGACGTTGCCCATTTCCATTGCAGCTACCAAGTTGCTAACTTTGTTGATTTCAAAAAGGCTTTGGGTTCTGTTGATCATCATAATTTGTGGTTGATTGTGAGATCATATGGTATACCGGACAAGTTAGTTAACATAATGAAAGCTCTTTATAATAACACTGAGTTGTGTGTGAGAGTTGGTAAGGCTTGTAGCAATTGGTTTAGCATTACTTCTGGTGTTTGACAAGGGTGCATGTCGTCTCCTTTTCTCTCTAGCTTGGTTATTGATTATGTTATGTGAAATTCACTTCAAGGGAAAGATTTTGGCCTTAAATGGACTGGAGATACGAAAATTTCTGATTTATATTATGCTGATGATTTAGCATCTTTCATTCAAGATGTTGATGAGACTGGTAGTAGAGTAGGTTTGGTTATAAACAGAGAGAAAACTAAAGTGATGAAAATTGGTCAGGCAGGCTGTGATTCAGTTAATCTGAATGGTTGCAGTCTTGAGCAAGTGTCACAGTTTAATTATCTTGGGAGCTATGTAACAGATAATGGTGATGTGCGGCATGAGATTAACAGACGAATAGGGATTGCTGCCGGGACTTTTAAGGACCTATGGAGAGTGTGGAGAAATAGGCGTATACACCTAAAGACTAAAATTAGACTGTATAATAGTTTGGTTCTTTCTAGGGTTAGTTATGGTAGTGAAACTTGGACACTGTGTAAACAAGATAACAGGAAACTAGATGATTTTGATTCCAGATGCTTACGAGTAGCTTGGGCATTAGGTGGTTCAACTTTGTAACTAATAATGAGGTTAGGCATAGGAGTTTGCAACCTCCTTTAAGCAGCATAGTGTGCATAGAGAGAGACCATTGTTTTGGCCATGTTGCCCGTATGAATAATTATAGGTTGTTGAATAGGGTTATGAACAGTGTGCCTAAAGGCCTCTGAAAAGAAGATGAGGGGTGAGATCCTAGGATGTGGTGGACAGACAATGTCAAAGAGGACCTTATTAGAATGGGTGTGCAGTGGCCAGATGCAGAAGATGTCATTCAGGACAGACTTGCTTGGAGAACTAAATGGCATGGTTTGGTTGGACCTCCGTAGCCATGGCTGCTTGAGGATGATGATGATGATTTCAGTTACATTTATGAAACAATGGACTAGAAGGAAAATATATTTTCTTGGTGTATCAAAGTAGAGCTCATCCTGATGAAAATGACCTGTATCAGAGGACCAAAATGTAAAATTTCCTTCTCCTCAAGAACACAGTTATTCAGTTGATAGATGAGACATATTGAAACATTTTGAAAGAAATTGCCAATGGGAACCACTGACCACTCTCTGTTGAAATGCCTCTCCCAAATGCTTTATGTCAAGTGGCTATAACTGGGAATATACAATGCTTATAAAGTTTGGGAAGAAGTTAAAGCCAAAACAATAAACAAATGCTGGTTGAAGTTGTTAAAACATTGAGAATCTTGAAAATTTAGTTAATGATGGAAAAAGCAAGTTGCTAGTTAATTCTGAAATAGAACTGCATATGATTTAACAGATGATGAATGTCATGAATTGATTTTACTGACATTTACGAACCTGTTTTAAATCCCTAACCACTGATGACATTATAATAGTGAAAAATTAATAGATTACACATGATGAGAGGAGTGATAAAAACTTTAAATTCAATCAGAAACTTCAGTGAGTGAAGCTGTGAGAAATTGTATAGAGTTATGAATTAAAGAGTTCTAGTCAATCTTAAATGGTAGATGATGCACAGAACTGGCCAGGCCTATCAGCTAAAGTCTGACCCTGCCTTCTCATGGCGCAGACCATTAATACCTTTCAAAAGAGATACTTTTTTGTGGAAGGGAATATGGGGGGGGGGGATGCCAGATCAGTGTGACCTACTGATCTGGACTACTGTAGTTACTTTTTTCCCCCTACCCTGCTGAGGAGTGGCCAACCACACGGGGTCCTGACTCTATATATATACCAACCTGAATGAAATAATGGCTCTAAACTTGCTTATGGATCCCGAATTTGCTACAGTGGTGGGCTTCTGTTGAAGGAAAATCTGCTGTGTTTTCCATTTCTATGGGGGTTGATAGCCCCAAGTGAATAGATTTACATGCTATGTTTTATCAGCTGGTGGATAATCCTGATCAAAGGCCATTGCAGCTACCTGAACCCTTCCTTCTACAAGCTTTGTCAAACCTACATTGAAGGAACTCCTTCTAGTGTAGATGGCTTCAGCCTTTATTAGAGGAGGAAACAGGTCTTTGCCCCATGCCTGTGATTACGGAGCTGTTTGATATTGTTGGTATTTCCTCTCTCCATATCGATAGTTTTTTTAAGCATCCCAGTAACCATTTTCTCTCCACAGTTTCTTGGAATGTGAGGTCTCTACCCAAAGATTTTTCTCTTGATGTCCTCAAACAAGAGTTGCACAATTATAACCTAGATATTTTCAGCTTTCAAGAGGCCAGGTGAACAGATAAAGGTCAAATACCTAAAAATAATCTCAAATTTCTCCTTTTAGGGTGAGAAGAATGAAAGCTTCTCCAAGAGACAGGTTTGCTTCTCAGCAGACATACCAATAATGCTCTTCTAGGATATAAGTGCATTAATGGAAGATTTATTACTGCTAAATTTCAGACAAACATTAAATACTTCAATGTTTGTAACACTCCAAAGATTTAAATACTTTAAAGTTTTGAACCCTTTGTCTGATCCAATATTTATTTAAGCTCCGGATAGCTAAAGTCAGACACCGAGGCAATAATTAACAAATTGCCAAATAAAGTTCAATTAGGGTTCGAATACCAGCAAATGTTACTTAGCGATTAAGAATTCAAAAATTAAATGATTGTCAATATAAAAATATGTAATCAAAACTTATGAAATAATGTTGCTCAAGAGAAAAAATAGCAAAGATTCAAAAAAGTTTCTATAACAAACAAGTTTATTTCCAAAAAATTATTTTTAAACACTCACCAACGTAAATGAAAATGTTGTCTACATCATCACTATTGTGTCTAACACCAACTTCTGTGACACTACTAACTGACAACTAACAAACACCAACTCCTGTGACTACTTCCAACTGTCTCTTACTACTAACTAACAACTTCTGTGACTACTTCCAACTGATTCTTATTACTAACTACTCTCTACTAACTAACTACTGATTAACTGTGACTACATGTCACTGTTATAACAATGTACAGGCTCGGCAACACATGGCTGTTGCACCGGTAAAGACATTTGCATAAAATGACAAGCGCGCAAGCTATGATGCAAGAGGGGGCGTGTCCTTGTGCACGCGCGCTTTAGTGGGTGTCAATCGAAAGTTCGGAGTTGCGCATGCGCAACTCCTATGCTCTTGGAAACGAGTGCTGTGATGCCAAAAATGAAATTAGAATCCCCAAAATGATAAATATAACACAAATTAAGCAAAACTGGTTAAGGTAAAGTAAAAGTGAATGAGGGGGCATCACGTTATCTCTTGTTATACCCCCATTGAGGATGGCAATGAGGATGAGAAAAGTAGGTTTTACGAACAACTTCAGGATATTTTGAATTGTCAAGAAAGGAGATATAACCCTTATTCTAGTCAGCTTATATTCCAGCAAAAAAAGGGGTTTGTGTTAAAGTTTCTACTGACTCTGACCTTTTAGGAGGAGTTATCCCTTTGATATTGGTAGCTGCAATGAGCAACTTCTTCTACAGGTAAGTAAACTTAATGGTTTGAGAATCACTAACTCTTATTACAAACACTACAACATAATAAGTACATGTGGGTTTCACCAGATGATCTGTGTAATAATATGATTGATTACTAATATATTATTATTATTATATATATTATTATTACTTAATATGATTAAGTAATCTGGTATTCCTAGCAGGACTCTAAGCTCATCTGACAAAAAATTAGTCACCCTGGCTGAATGTGACCTAATAGCACATAATGCCTCCGTATGACTGAAGAACAGCCAAAATCCTGTCTGGCATGGATGCCCCCAGTGTCCAGATGTAGTGCACATCAATATTCATTCACTCTTCCAGTACCAAATGCCACAGTTCGGCCAGATGGTTGGGATGGCACTTCACTCGTTGCTCCAAATAGTCCCACAAGTTTTCTATGGGATTCAAATCCAGGGATTTGGCGGGTCAGTCGAGATGTTCAAAGGCTTCAGAATGCTTGCCATGCCAATCCAACGGACTTCGAGCCCTGTGCATACGACAATTGTCATCTTGGAAGACTGGGTTATCCTTCTGGTTTTACATGGAAATGCTGCACAAAAGGCAACGTGGTCATCCAGTAGCTCCATATAGCCCTTCTGGTTCAATTGTAATGTCACCACAACCAAAGGACTCATTTCCTCATACGTGAAACACCCCCAGAACATCATAGAGCTTCCTCCAGCTTGAACAGAACCTTGGACACAGTTAGCATGGAAGGCTTCATGTGGCTTATGATGTACCCATTATCTCGCAACATTTGAGTACAAATAAAAACGTGACTCATCCGACCAGAACACATGCTTC
The DNA here is from genome assembly GCA_038380435.1 of Ryuthela nishihirai. Lineage (NCBI taxonomy): Eukaryota > Metazoa > Arthropoda > Arachnida > Araneae > Heptathelidae > Ryuthela > Ryuthela nishihirai. The sequence continues at coordinate 32,925,401 of JAWZYU010000022.1, forward strand.
CAAGAGTCGACAGTCCAGTCTTTGTGGTGCTGCATCCACTGTAGCTGTGCAGCCTTGTGCAGAGCTGTTAACATGGGTCTCTTCCACGATACTCTGCTCCAGATATCCATGGCATGCAGTTTCCTTCAGAGTGTTCATTCGGAAACAACTTGCTGTAGACCTGCATTGACTGATTGGAGCAATTCCTGCCTCATTGCAAAGTAGTTTGCTCAAACAGTGCATGACACACTGCGGCAGTCTGTATAGGTGAGCAGTCTTTCTGCCGCAGTTCTGGCAATGATTAGTGGTGGACTGCGATTTACACCACTGCTGGAAAACCCTTTGGACAGTATGTTTCGACACACCTGCAATGAGAGCAACTTCTTGTACACTATGCCCTTCCGCTCAGCCAAATGCAATAACACCTTTTTGCCACTCATTCACATCTCTGGTGCGACCCATGTTTCACAGAGCGATTAACACACATGTGGTACACAACCACTTCTTGTCACTGTATTAACCCCATAGCACACGGCACAGCTATTTGTAGGATGTGTTTATTACTGGTGCACCCTCTGTTGCTGTTGGGCCTCTGTTACAGTGGGAGATGACTAATTTTTGTTCGGTGAGCTTAGAGTCCTGTTAGGAATACCAGATCAAATTTTGGAGAGCTGAAATTGGATCTGACCATTACCTTGTTAAAAAAGTGTATGTCAACTTAATTTGTGTTAAGGCTAAAAAAGTTACCTTTAACACTGAAGCCCTGAAAGATCCAGTTATAGCTAAAGCTTTCCAAGGTAGGTTACTTGGTCATTATGATAGTCATGGTTTGCTTACTACTGAAATTGAGGAAGAATGGGGCTGATTTAAACAGGTTTTCTTGAAACTAAAAGTATTTTTTGGGTAAAAAAGAGCAGAGGAAGCAAAATTATTTGAGTGATAAGGCGCTACAGCTTAGTTTTGAAAGAAAAAACTGTAGGAATCTGCTAACACCCTACTAATCTTAACAGAAAACATTACAAAGAGCTTAATAAACTTGCAAAGGTTCAGTTAACAGCTCATAAGAATTTTGGCTTGATAGCTTGGTTGATGGAGCAGAGGGAGCGACTAGACATTGCAACAGCAAAGAGCTGTTAATGTTCTGTGTGGGAAGAAACAGACGGGTATACAAGGATTGAGTGATAAATATGGAAAGGTGGTTGAAGGTGAGGATTCTGTGGTGACAAGGAGGCTGATCATTTCAGAGATGTTCTAAACATTGTGATTATTTCTACTCCCATTGTTTGCAATGAGGATAGATGCATTACTGGCTTTAATGTTGGCCCTATATCACATTCTGAATTTGCTTTGGAATCTCTAAATCAAAACTGTATAAATCCCCAGTAAATGAAATTGCTACTGAAATGCTTAGAGCTGGAAATGTTTCTGTCACCACATGGCTGACTGAAATTTTAAATATCTTTTATGATAAAGGCATTGTTCCTATGAAATTTACCAGAGCTATTATTATCCCTGTTTTTAAAAAAGATGATCACAGGTCTTGTGATAACAGGTCTTGTGATAGGGTATCAGCCTACTTTCTGTTCCAGATAAGTTCTGTTCATGATTATGCTTAATAGAATAAAAATCTGGTTGATGTACTTACTGCCTGATGAACAGTATGGATTCAGAAGTAGTATGGGATGTATGGATCAAATATTTTCATTTTGGCAGATTTTTGAGAAATGTTTAGAGTTTTAGAAACCTTTGGTTACTAGATTTGTAGATTTCAGGAAGGCTGACTCTGTTGACCTTCATAATTTGTAGTTGATTGTGAGATCATATGGCATATCAGAGAAGGAGGTCTATAATAACACTCAATCATGTGTGAGAGTTAGTAAGGCTTGTTAGCAATTGGTTTAACATTGCTCCTGGTGTTCGACAAAGTGCATTTGTCTCCTTTTCCCTTTAGTTTGGTTATTAATTATGTTATGGGGAATTCATTGCAAGGGGAAGATTTTGGGCTTAAATGGTGTAGAGATCTGAAATTTTTCTGATTTATATTATGCTGATGATTTGGCCCTTTTGGTAAATGATGCTGATGAGATAAACTCTTTCATTAGAGCTATTGATGAGATTGGTAGTAGAGTAAGTTTGTTCATAAGCAGAGAGAAAACTAAAGTGATGAAAATTGATCAGACAGGCTGTGGTTCAGTTAATCTGAATGGTTGCACTCTTTAGCAGATGTCTCAGTTTAATTATCTTGGAGCTATGTAACAGATACTGGTGATGTGCAACATGAGATTAACAGACGAATAGGAGTTGCTGCCAGGACTTTTAAGAATCTATGGAGAGTGTGGAGAAATAGGCATATACACCTAAAAAGTAAAATTAGACTGTATAATAGGTTCTTTCTAGAGTTAGTTATGGTAGGGAAACTTCAACCTTTTGTAAACAAAATGGCTGATTGATTCTAGATGCTGACACAGTATCTTGTTCATTAGGTGGTTCTGCTTTGTGAGGTTAGGCAAAGGAGTTGACAACCTCCTTTGAGTAACATATTGTGCAGAGAGCGACTCTGTTGGTTTGGGGAATGGAATAGGGTTATGAATAGTGTGCCTAAAGGCCTCAGAAAGAGGGGGAGATCTAAGATGATGTGGTGGGCAGACAGTGTCAATAGGAACTCATTGGACTTGGTCTACAGTTGCCAGATGTGTTTGGAGAACTAAATTGCACAATCTGGTTGGATATCCATAGCCATGGCTGCTTGAGGATGGTGATAAATTGCATAACTGTGATGTAGTTGGTTTATTTCCTTGGTCTAATTTGAAATAACACCAGCCAATGAATGGAAATCAAAAATAGCATACTTTAAATTATTTTTGCATATATGTAACCAGTGTGTAAAGTAAAATGTATACTGTATCCATTGTGCACATTTTATTTTGCACAGTCAGCTCTTGTTAACTCAAACCTCTATATCTCAATTTCTCATTAACTAAAATAATTTTAAAATCCCAACCAAATCCTTTTGTATTTAATGTATGTTTTCTCCCTTTAACTCAACTAATTTTTTCATCTTCACCATGATATTTTATGAAGAACATTTGAAGGAAAATCCATTTTAGATAAGTTTTCTTCTATGAAATTTTGTGATAAGGTGATGGTAAGTTGCTGAAATTCTTGCAAGATGGAAAAACTGGCAAAGGTGGAAAAACTGTCCACTGCTAGTCATTAAGTTATAAAGAAAAGTGGTCACAGCTGTTGAAAATGGCAGAAAGAAGAAAAATATTACCAAATAATTCGAAATTGCTAGCAGTACTCTGTCAACCATTTTAAAAAGCAAAGATACAGTATTAAAAGAGCTAGATTTGATAAATGAAGAAAGAATGAGGCATGCAGAATTTGCTGACGCTGAGCTTTTTTTTTTATGAAGCTGAAATGGTTTATTCAATATAGGAATAAAAACATTCCAGTAGATGGGAATCTATTGCAGATTCTTCAACTAGTTTTAAACTGCTTATGTGTATTTTTAGCACAGATTTGATAGCTCAGATTTTTGCTAACTTGAAGTTTATTGTTTCCTTTGAGCTTTGCATTAATGAGAGCTGATTGTTTTTTCTTTTGTCTAACGTTTTCCACTTGCAAATGGTATTTTGTGTGCATAGATTTTACTTTTCATAAACCTTGGTTATGTTAAAGCATTTATCACACATTTTTCCTGAGAAATGCAATATAACCAAGGTTCTACTTCAGTAATTTCATGTGTTTGATAACACAGCCTTAGAAAGGTCTATTGTAATCCCTGCTAAAGTTGAACTCAGTTGCATATATTGTGTCTTTGCATTTTGGCCATTTCCACTTCTCTGACCATTTGTACTTGAATACCTGGAAACTTCTTGTCATACCATATTCTTTTAACTTAAGAAAGAGGCAAAGCTATAAAAACTATAGAAGATAATATTGACATTACAGGTTTAAAAATAAAGCGAAAACTCGTGTGATAATGATGAGATCAATATATCACTGTTTATTTGGTTCTCCAAACAGCATACTTTAGGTGTGTTGTTATTGGTTCTGATTATCAAGGAGAGAACACGATTTTTAAGGAAGAGCATAAAAGAATTATTCTGAATTTCAATTTCAAGAGTGATGGATGGCAAAATATGGATGGCACAATAGGAAAAACCATATCTTAGTTGAACAAACTCTTAATGCAAAAGAACTTTTAAATTATATGAATCACTTGTCATCTCTTATAATTGAGGTTATTGAAATTGGATAATTTGCATATATTGTCTGACCAATATTCATTCAAATTCTCATGCTAATCCATCCATTCTTTTATGGTGAGGGCAATTTCATTGCAGCAGATTATAAATTTGATGTGATTAGTGGAAAATCTCAATCATTTAAAATGTGACTGAAACATTTTCATTATTTAATATTGTTTGCTTTATTTATAGAAAAATTTAACTGGAAGAGAGGTAAAAAGAATGCATTAAAGTATTATTTTTCCCATTTTTTAAAATAGGTTTACATTTGATCAGCACCTAGGAACATGGTTTTTAAATGAAACCATATTTAGAGGAAAATCGGAAGAAGTTTTTCTAGAAGTTGAATCTCTAGAAGCTCCATTGGGATTTTCCTTCAGCTGTGGAAATTTAGTATTAACTTCAAAGAATTCATCTATTGATGTGAAAGTAACAATAAATAGATTTCAGGTTGGACATGTTTTATTTTTAAAATATTAATTCATTTTTACATTTTCATTGCATTTGTATATCACATCATATATCCATATTTTTAAAAATAATATATAAATAATATCTGAAACATATACTTGCCATAGAGGTCTGGCAGAAGCCTGTCAGTTTATATGCCATAGTAGAAATGTCTAATAAGGATGGTGGGACCTCAGCAGAAAGAAAGCACAAACATCCATGCCTTAACCAGGGCTTGAACCCAGGCCGCTTTCATCATTAACCAAGCACCCTACCTACTTGCCATGGAAAGGTGATCAATTAATTACGATTTAGCTGAATGTTTTCAAACTTACAGCAGTTGTTAAAAAACAGAATGTTACTGTAGTATAATGAATGTGGTGTATGTGATAGGATTAATAGTTTTAGTCTTAGAATGTTTTTTTTAAAGACATGCAAATTACAAAACTGTATCCATAACAGCTTCCACAAATCAGTGAGTGAGGAAACCATTAATATGTCTCAGTTAGTCTAAAGCAGGCTTGTCCAACATATTTCCCAAGGACTGAAATGCACCAAAGCATTGATTCTACCCAGCTGGTAGCTGCTTTTGTTTTTTAGAGCCATTCATTTGCAGCAGCATCTCTCACCAGAAACTGATGGTTCAAAACAGTATTTTTTCATCTGTGTGGGCCAAAAAATAACATGGCATGTTATGGAAAAAAGTTTGACAACCCTGGTCTAAAGAACAATCTAACATTGAATGCAGTTGATGATGGAGGACTGTATGAGCAAACAGTATCATTAAATGGTGATAGGACAACAGCATGATTGTTTGCAAAAAGAGATCCTGAAATATGTCATCCATTGCATAAACACACTTAAGCATCACCTATATCAATTAAGTACCTATATCAGCGATTCCCAGCCTTTTCTGGACCATCGCCCCCTTTAGAAGAGAACAAAAATTTCAACGCCCCCCCCTAGTCCATAATAGTTAATTTTATATGAAATATTAAAATATTGTTGCATATTATCTGTACCTAATTTATCTGTATTTATCTATTAAAAATCATAAAGCAGAAATGAATAAAACGACAACCAAATGTACAATAAAATTGTTTATTAAAATTTTTAAAATAAACATAGAATCAATAAGAAATAAAAAATAATCAGATAAACACAAAATTGATAATAAATAAAAAATATTAATGAGATGGTTGAGGCTGGCGGAGTGTTAACAATTTGTTAATGTCGGGTTCCAATGTCGTTAATATCAATCACAGATCACCACGTTCAGTGATGTGTAGTTTGTTCCTCTTCTTTGACAGTAAATTAGCTACTGCACTGAATCCACGCTCGGCCATATAGGGCGAAGGAAATGCGATTAAAAACTTCTGTACTATTGCCCACAATACAGGGTAGAGAAATGGTATTGATTTTTGAAGCCAGAACTCTTGGTATCCATGTTTGAATTTTACTTTGAGTGCTTCATTAGTCGTGAGTTCTAAGAGTTCCTCTTCCAAATTTGATGATTCTTCAGTATCTGTGTTTGCGAAAGGATCTAAAACCCAACTCGGTATATTCATGTTTAAAATATCTTGGAAACGCTCCATAAAATCAACATGAAGAACTTCCAAGTGTTGGCAGTAAGTAAGTAAATCTTCCGGTTTTGTAGAGACTGCTGATAATGTGGGAAAGTGGTTGTATTCACCTCTACCTAGATTTCGTTTGAATAGAAGAAGTTTTCCCGCAAAAGCAGCTATGACGTTTTTTGTTTTAATTAAATTCAACTCATCACCTTGCAATTGTAAATTAACTTGATTAAATATTTTAAACAGGTCTGTCCAATAAGCGATGCCATTTTTTGACGTGATCAGGTTTTCGGGCAATTTTTCGTCTCTGTCTTCAAGAAAAAGTCCAGTACTGAGTCAAATAGATTGAAAAAACGATTCAGACAAACACCTTTAGAGAGCCAACGTACTTCTGTGTGCAGCAGCAAGCGATTGTAATCTTCATCATTTTCATTACAAAGCTTACCAAATAATCGGTCATTCAATGAATTGCTTCTAATCTTATTGATTGCTTTAATAACATAATGGAGCGACGTATGCAGACGTTCATTCAAATTTTTTGCAACCAAATGCTGACGATGAATAATACAATGTACAGCGAGTACATTTGGTACTGCTTGTTTCAAATGCGCTATGAAACTCTTATGACGCCCTGTCATTGCTGGAGCACCATCAGTAGCAGCAGACAAAATATTGCAAATAGGAATTTCTTTCTCTTGAAAAAACTTTTGCATGTTATTAAATATAGATTCTCCCTTTGTATCAGATTCCAAATTTTTAGCATATAATAACTCTTCATGAATTTTTCTTCTTTTATAAATCGTATGTATGATAAGAGTAGAGCTTCGTTATTTGGTAGAGTTGATTCATCGAGTTGAATGGAAAATTTGCAAGTCTTTAAGTAATCACATAATGATATTTCAACGTCTTTTGCCATTTCGTCTATTCTTTGCACTGAATTATTACTGAGGGGAAATTTTTTGATGATATCTGAAGGTGTCTTATTATGAAGAACAGTTTTTAATATCTCTTTGACTGCCGGCAAAATTAATTCCTCGCCAATTGTGTGTGGTTTTCCTGCTTTTGCGATTAACAATGAAACGTTATATGAGGCTCGTAGTCCATCATCATCTTGTTTAGAAGACGACGCAAAAAGGTTTGACATAGTTGGCTGTTTTAAATATTGCTTTTCCAGTTCTTGAAAATAAGATAAATCTTTGTTCTTCTTATCAGCATGCATTTTATTTAAATGCTCTTGTAGCCTAGAAGGTTTCATAACTTCATTTGAAAAAACTTTTCAGCAAATTAAACACACAGGTAATGATTGGTTTGTAGGAGAGTACGTAAATCCATATTTCAAATACACAATACTGTACTGCCGGCATTTCTTTTTAGATGTAGATTCAGACATTTTCAAATACAAATTAACTTCTCAACAGATTTATAGATAGTTATAAAAATAATGTTTATAATGACTTCTAACACTTATTACTCACGACTATTTATCACGGCGAAGCACATAAAAATAATAAAACATTCCTAGAGCTATCGCTTTTATAGATTTGATTTTGTGCGCGCATTAACTTGTATGTTTGCGATGCTGGCGCACTTGCTCCGTAAACAAGTCATTTTCAAGCTCCCATATTCTTGTAGAAACATGTTAAATTGCATGAATCGTGTGTTTGCCTACCAACTTGCAAGGACTTGTCACCGTCAATCTATTCTAAACTAAAACAAATAGGTATAGGTATACCTAATGCTAATTTAAAAATGCTTATTAACACGATAACAATACGATAATTTACATAGCTAGATAAAATATTTATTCATGAAAACAGGTATTTTCAAAGTATTTTATTATATTAAAAAAAATTATAAAAAGAATATTAAATATAATAAATTTATTATTATTATATTATTATTGCTTCAAGGTTGATTTGCCTATTGGACACACATGTCCAACATAATAAGCCTGATATAGTAGTGCATGTTAAGGTATTGAATGAGATTACAATTATTGAAGTAGGAATAACATCTCAGGATAACCTGCAGACAGTAGAGGTTGAAAAGAAGAGGAAGTATGATCTGCTGGCTAATGAGTTGAGCCTAATTCACAAGTGTAATGTTAATATTATACCTTATGTTCTGACGTGGGATGGTATTGTAACTACGTACCATAAAGCATACTCAAAGCGACTTGGAGTGGGAAAACATATTGAAGCTTATATCCAATCTGTGATCTTGAAGAGAACTTTTGAGAGCATCTCAGTCGACTTCAGACGTACCAGTACGCTAGTAGGCGATAGCAGGGAACTTATTGTCCAAGCTGCAGTTGAAAAGCTGTACATGACGTATGAGGTAGTGGATGACCAGAATCACCAGGAAGACACCACAGAATAGAAGAGATAAAAAGGTTGTCACAGAAAATTCCATTTATTTATTTATTTGACCGCCCCTCTTGACTGCCTCAACGCCCCTCATTTGCCTCTGGATCCGCTACCGCCCCCATGGAAGGCTCCAGCGCCCACTGGGGGGCGGTATCGCCCCCATTGGGAATCTATGACCTATATCATAGCCTGGGGACACAGCTGTGACAAGGATGTGATATTCTTGCTATCTACTTTTCTGCTTGTACCAAATGAGCAGATGTGCATTCCATAGACTGCAACATTAGACAACAATGTCTTAACATTTTGCAGAAGCACAGCTTTCATCCCAAAAATAAACCATGACATTTCAAGTAGTGTAATTTTTTGCTCAAAGAACTGTATTAGAATCCATTATTCATACAACAAACTGTGGACCATGAGGCCAAGTTTACCAAGAATGATGTAAATATGTACAAACTCTCTTGAAACACACAAAATCTGCATTGATCATTAGAAAATTGACATCAAACATGATGGTATATGAATGTATGGTGCAGTATCCATTATCATCAACTGATTGGGCCTTTTTCATATGAACAACCTAAAGGATGAGGATGAAAGCTACTTCAAATTACTGCAGGGTATAGTTAGTTTATGGGTTAACAACCATTCCCTTTTGCATTTTCATCTTTGGTGGCAACTGTGGGATATAGTGTCCAATGGCATGGCCTACTACTGATTCATCTGATTTGACTCCACTTCCTTGGATTCTCAAAGGATTGATCTATCTAGCACCATAACTTGATGTCAATGACTTTTGACAATGTATCACAGAGGCATGTCACACCATCAATGCTCTGATGTTGAGGAATATCAATGTCAATCTGGAAAAGTGTCTCCAAGCACAACAGGTGTGAATGGGGGCCACTTTGAACAACTGAATAGATAATGCTATTAGTACTTGTAAGGAAATGTCTTGTTCCCAATAAATGTATTGTTTTTCTATGTGAATAATGCTTTGGACTAAAGCAATGTGCAAAAGTTTCCTTATTCAGTTTTTGTGCTATATCCAATTTAAATTTTTTACAAAAATCATTCCAACATTAGCACAATTAATCATACTAGATACACCATGATCACTGTAGTACAGTAATGTTCTGTTGTACAATATAAGTGCTGTCCATTTCAATTTATTCAGCTGGGTTACAACTTAACCCTCACTGTAGATATTGACAAATTCTGAAATGACAGTCCGAAAATGTACACAGTCATTCCTTGTATTTTAACTGTTTTATTAACTTAATTATTTTTCTTAAATTTGGAAATGAAAGTAAATTCCTGTTTGAGTTTTATGTATATCTCATGAAAAAAAAAACAATAGGCTTTAGAAAATTCATATTTATGTTTCCAGTTTGATTAAATTTTGCTATTCGCTAAATAAAAAATATTTGCTACTGTTGTGATTGTAATTCTAAATATTCATTTTTAGCATCACCATCATTTCTATTTATACTAAGTTCTATCCAGTCTCTAATTTCTACTTGTGAGTTTGTTTTCAATTCTTTTCCTTAGTTGCCCTTGGGCCATAAAACCCCAAACCACCAAACAATCTGAACTGTTCCCAATATATTTTTCTGTAAAGTTTAGAAGTGCTTCTGATAATAAACTAGAAATGTTTCTAAATAATGTGAAATCAGAGAATTTTGAAAGCAAACTACCAAATATATACTTCTATATTTTTCTTCATTTTATTTTATCATTTAATACTATTTAAATATTTCTAGAATTATTTTTATCATTCACTGCATAATTTCTAAAAAAAATAGTGGAACTGAAACCAAGTCTTAGGTTCCAGGAACATACTTTGCTCAACAGAGATGCAGCTGAATCTTGTATGGCTGCATTAATTTAAGATGTGTCCCAATGTATGCCTTTGCAGCATTTGCCTGCCTTTTGTTAACAAGTCTTTGGATATTGGATACAGCTGTGTTTGTTCTGTGCTGTGCTGTGTTTGTTCAGTTAGTATGACATATTTTCGTTACACTTTCATTTTATTTCTATAGATTTGTCATTATCCATCTTCTACAGTTTTTTTTAAATATTTTTCCCAATTTTCTTCTGACAAGTCTTTTAACTTAATAAATTCACAGATTACCTGTTGATATGTAATTCAAGAAATCATTTTTCCACAAAATTACAAATATAATTTTATTTTTATTTTTTTTTTACATTATTTTGTATTATTATTTTTTGGTCTTTCAATCAAAAATTCTGATTTTCAAACATTTTTTAAAACTAAATGCAGTCTCAGGAATAGAAACTATAAAGATTTCTTTGATTTGGTAATCTGCTCCTCTCTCACCATTAGTGAGAGGTGGTGAATGACAGTACAGTTTGATCGAGGAGTATTTAAATTCTCCCTTCTCCTCTCCACTGCTATTCTGAGTGGGTTTATCTCCCCTTTGGGGAAATTTTATTTTAGAAGACATTATTAGTTCATGAGTTTGCACTGAATGGTTAAAAATTTGTACCCCCCTCACTCCCACCCCCCAAAAAACAGTTTTAGTTATGTCACCCTGAGGATATTAGAAATATTTTAGCATTAGCACCTAATTTGCAGACACTTTGCCAAGAAGATCCCCATAGTGCAGCAGCTAAACAGAAATGTGTGGTGTGCATTGCAAAAAAAAAGAACTAGAAGCCTAGAAACATGGGCAATGCTTGCCCTTGTTTTAAGCTTTATCACACAGAGAAAAATTGCAAATATATTTGTTTTATTTTACATTATTCAGAAATTTTCTTTTTATTGATACTAAATATTAATATTTTTGTTCATAGGTTTTTAAAAATTTAAACCTTGATTTCCTTGTAAGATAATTTTTTTTTCATCCTATCAAGCTGAAGAAGTCTTGTTTAACATGCTACTCATTTTGGGTATAAAGTTTCATAAAATTCCAAATTAAATGCTGTTTAACAGTTAAACACTGTTTAACCATAATTTTTATTTCCTTTGCAAACCTTTGTCCATATTTGAACACACAAGTTATCCTATTGTCCAAAACTATGGCTTTAAGTTAAAAGATGAAGAAGAAGCAGTGATTTCTTAAAAGTTTTAAAATTTTCTAAACTTTAAATCAGAGGCTCTGATTAGCTGTTGCCTTTTGATAGTACAGCACCAATGTTCTTTGGCTGTGACTCCATAGCTGGTAGGCATAGCTATGGCTTTTCAGAGTCCACATAAGTTATCTTCCAAAAACTTCTAAAGTGGGTATTGACTAGTTTTGAGAACTGTATCTCATCTTCCAGTGTTTTGGGAAGGGCTTGAATTTCAAAACATGTCTAATATACATGAAAGAATAAAATAAATTGCACCTCAAGCAGCTGTTTGCCACAAAGGTCTGACAGGAGACTCACTCAGTATTATATGTCATAGATATGAGGAAGGCAAGACCTCAGCAGAAAGATAATGCAAATAAACATCCATGCCTTACTTAGGGCTTGAACCCAGGTCCCTTTGATAAGTAATCAACCTTTTTTTTTTCTAGCTCTGGGCCTGATCATAACTAAAATTCAACTTTTAGTGGTATTCATATAGCAGATACTGCATTTATTTTAAGTTCCCAGAAATTTAATGTGTTATGATTCCATAAGCAAACTTTTTTTCCCTTTGTCCCTCATCTCGAAAGCAATAATTCATCCTTTGTACTCCACTATTTAGAAGTAAATAAAATGTGTTTTGTATTTAATCTCATCACAGTTTAAAAGCAATTTTTTCATACATATGTATAAATTTATGTAGAATAAAGCTAGTAGACAGAAAACTAAATGGGTTATCAATAATTCAAATGGATGGTTAATGACAGTTTAACAGTGTTAAGTGTAACTGTGTAGGAAACAGTTTTTTTTTTTACAGATGGTTTTTAAAAGACAAATGTTTACTATATAAAGATGTTATAGTCTTAAGATAGGAAAATTATATTCTTATTTATAGTATGAATAATGGAAATTTATGTAACTTGAAGTCTGTACAAAATAAATATGTAATTTTACATAATCTAAGAATAAGTTATTTATTTCCCCTTTTTTTTCCAGATTCAACCTTTTGTAGAGAATGGACCACCATTTTCAGAAAGTTTTGATTGTGTCACCTTTTTCACTCTTCCAATATGGATGGGGTTATTTGTTATTATACTCTTCACAATAATATTAAGTTCAGGTATTTATGCCCTTTTCAGTGTGAAAACAATGGATAGATTTGATGATCCCAAAGGTAAAACTATATCTGTACCAACATCTGAGTAATCAAATTAGGATGTAATTGCATTAAATAAATGAGGTGGATTATTGGTTGCACAGCAACTACTACTTAGAAATATATTCAGATGTTTTACTAGTCAAGAGAAATTATTAAATTTCTAAACTGAACATTACTTCATGGAATTCCATTTTTGTTTATACATTGTAAAACTCTTTAAGTCTGTAGAATACTTGATGGAATATTTGAATGTAATGATTTGTGTAGAGCAGATTTGTTGTACAAAAGCATAGATATGCAATCTATGTTTTTGATGCTTTCATTTGTAAAAACTTAATATACACCATATCGGAATTAGCATAATGTATGCTATATATTCAAAATACAAATGTTAATTTTTCTCTAGAACTAGGGTTCTAATTATACTGCTTTTTGAAATAGTGAAAAAATATACTTTGTTGTTTTAAACGAATTATTTTTAATATGAATTATAATGAAAAAAAAATTGGTTGACTCAGAGCTTTTAAATCAATGTGTAAAATATGTGAAAGTTATATAATCACCAATTCAAAGGATAAAATAAATCACATTTATTTATATGTAATTTTGCCTGACTTTTATGACCAAAAAATTTACTCTATAAATAATAAATGTAAAGACAAAACTTTAGTTCATACAAAGTGGACTAATATGTTTAATATATTTAGCAAAGAATGTATGTGTTCTTCATTCTCTGAACAGTTTCACATCTAATTTTGCAAGCAACTGGTTAATGTCTTTTTCCCTCCACACAACTGTATTGTTTCAGTGGTATGCTTCTAAGTATGTACATATTTGTTTTCTCATATTGTTCATAATATGTAAAGTAGAGTAGTTTTATTTAAATTTTGGTACATGGAATTTTTATGCAGATTTTTTTTTGAAGGTAGGGATTGTTCAAACCATTTGTTACACCATTGTCTGTGTACCTGAACGTTACTAATTATTACACTAATATTCAAAACGTGAAACAGTTTATACTTTAATTAACAGTATATTTTTTCATTTGATTTTTCATTCCTAGTATTATTAATGCAATGTTGACTGAAATAATAGTGTATTTTTCTTCAAATAATTGCTACTTTCTAACCTTTATGAAAAGAATAGAGAATACATGGATAACAGTACTATTGCTTTTCCACCATTTGCCTAGTTTCTTAACATATTTTATTGAATAACCAGATTTTTTAATACATTAATACCACTAGTAATAATTACTGTAATGGTATTTATACACATGCCCTGTGCATATCAAAGAATTTTGCTCGATGATCTTGATTGGAGACTTCTGTCTACTAATGGCTTTCCAGTGGATTGTCTTCTACACCCAGCCCCTTGAGTTACTTGTGGCCTTGCTGTAGAGTTCATTGCATGCACATAAGTGCTGCTAAGAGATTAATTTGATAATTTGTAAATTTAAGTCAGATTCCCAATTCATGGGGATTCTTTTGAGATAAATTTCATTGTAATTCACATGAAATTCAGTTTTTTTCTTGTCCCTCTATATAGCTGTATCATTGCTCTTGTACCTTATGAATCAAATGTAGTTCAAAGTATCAGAATCAGATGTACAATCTATGGCCTGAAGATGATTCTGCTCATGAAATAAGTTTGTCCAGCCCACCAAGTGAATATATTGGGTAACCAAAAAAGTTTGTAGTTTTTGTGAGTAAAATGAAACCATGCGTAAAAAGCGAATAAAGATATTTTATTCAGGAAAGTAAACACCAGCACAATATATAGCATTTTCCCAATGAGATACAAGTTTGTAAATGCCACTCTGATGGAACTGCCGATCTTTAAGAGCGAAGAAAGCATCCAACTGTTTCCAGTGCTCCTCAGTTTCAAAATTGTCAGTTGTGCATATGATTGTCCAGCACTAAGAAAAGATGGTATTTGGATGGTGCGATGCCAGGAATATGAAGGGTGAGGTAGAATTTCTCAATGAAGGCTGTGGAGCTTTTCTCAGATCACTTGCACTGTGTAAGGGCGAACATTGTCCAGAAGGACACATTGCCTTTGTGATGAACGAAGTGCAGGCTGTTTTTGGGGAAGTGCATCTGCAAACCATTGTACCTGTGCTGAGCAGACGTCTGCAGTAATTGACTAGTAGCCTGAAGCTCATAATGGACGATACCAGCTGTAGTCCACCATACACATAGCAAAATTTTCTGTTCATGGATCTTGGGCTTTGATGTGTGCAGCACAAATTCACAGGACAACAACCAATGATACAAATGTTTGGTGTTCCTATAGACCAGGGGTTCTCAACGTGGGGTACGTGGTAAAATTTTTTTGGTATTCTGTGAGAGCTCATACATCACTAGATCTAGTAACAAAGTCACTAAGTTGGCATTATTATACTCTAATTATAGTTTTATCTATCTATATAAGGGGTACACCAGTTACATACATATTTACGGGGGGGGGGGGGGGTACATGAAACGTAAAAGGTTGAGAACCACTGCTATAGACAATGCATTTTTCATTGTACATCAACAACCTGTCTGATGTGAAAGCAGTGATGAGCAGATCATAAGCCGCTGGAGTTTATTATCAGCAGTCAACAAATGTGGAACCAATTTGCTCAGCTTCCAGCTTTTCCTAGCTGGTTTTGTCACATGGAACCTTCCTGCAACCCCTTGGCACATTGGATGTGAATCCAACTTAATGCTAGCATTCAGTTAATTGTCATCGATGCAGACTTGTTTCTCTCACCTTCCGAATTTCACTGAACCACTTTTCGCTCTTGCTACACAGAACTGACTTGGCACACCACAATTTTGGTGAGCTTATCTATTTTTTGTTAAAATGCTAACATTAAAAATCTGCACTAATTTATTTGGTTACCTGATAGACTGGTATAAATATTTTTATTATATCCAACTATGTGAGTGTAATGATTTATGGAGATACCTATATGCTTTTAATGTAAAACATTATTTACACCATATCAGAATTGGCATAACGCATACTATTATTATGGTTAATAATTATTGCCATATATTTAGGGCCCTGTATGGATAACAAAAGTTCTATATGCACCTACATCTGCAAGCCTTTATCATTTATGTATGTTCGCTACTTAATAACCATCAAGGTTTTGAAAGTGCTTGAAATCTGATGTATATTTGCAAGTAAAGAAATTAGTTTAATGGTTATTAAAGACTAAAAATTAACTGAAAAAAATAGATTGTGATAACAATGAACATGTCTATTTTGCAAAAATATGGCTTACTGAATATAAGATAAAAATTTCCTTCAGAATAATTTTCAAATTCTTCTACATAGTTCTTTTTAATGCTCTTTGTAGTTGTTCTAGACACTCCTTTTTATTACCCAGTAACTCTCCTGTATATTTCACTACGATCTCCACAACTAAAATTTTCACAGGTTTATTTCCAGTTTTCTCTGAACACTTGAGTAATTTTTTTAACTTGTTTTCTTATTTGTTGCCAAAAAAAAAGAAATTACTTTTTCACATAAATAAGTTTTTTAATGTGTCTTTATCTTAATGCATTTTTTAAACCATTGAATTTTTTAAATCGAGTATTTTTTCCATTATATCAAGTAATTTTTTTCATTCATATCAGCCATAAATGTATTAGCATTTCCCCATGTTCCTGCAAATCTTATCATACCAGCGATTTTATCCACTGATTCCCTTAACATGCAGTTTTATCCACTATCCATGCTAACATTAACCTTTTCAAGGCAGACTGAAGAAGCATGCTAAATTGCTACCTGGCTGATCTCGGGAAAATGCTTATGCACCTCAGCAGCCTCATTTACAGAATGCATTATGTATTTATTCGTTCTTTCAAAAATTTCATACTGAAAAGGAAATGCAAAGTTTATTTTAAAATAATTTAAAAATTCTCTGTCACAGAGAATTTTTAAATTATTTTAAATTAACTTTTGAGCAAGAAGGTCTTTTAATTGTATGCAAAGTTTATGTATAAAAGTGTACTTATTGTTATATTTGAATTACATTTATTTTTATAACCAATCAGTAGTAAATACACAGAATTTTCTGTTGATATTAGACCCAATAAATTCTTGTATGTAAAAATTGGGTTTTACTGATGCACAGTGCAGGACTTAAACCTCTATCTATTGAGATTCATGCCAGAGCATTCCAACTACTAACCTATGCACTGGCTCCATCATTTACCATTTACCAAGTATTTATCGATTCCTATGTCAATGTTCTGTGTATTTACTATTGATGGATTATTTCATTAATAACTCTAGCGTGAGGGACTTGTTCAGAGCAACATTGAAAAAAGAAGTTGCCATCCTTAATTACAGATGGTGCCATGGATGACATGTTTGGGAAGAGTTAGAAGCCACGTGTGGGATAAAGGATAGAGACAGTGCTAGTGTAGTGGTTAGAACATTCTGGCAGAAATTTCAAGAATCCTGCGCATCGGAAAAACTCATTTTTTCCACATAAATATTTTTATTACAGTTTGTATTTTTGAAAATGTGTTTATTTGTATGAATTACATTTTCTGCTTACCAACTGTATTTTTCTTTGGTAATAAATGTAATTTGTTCGATAATATATTTTGTGACAAAAATTGCTCATATTACTCAAAAGCAGGACTGGGTTTAGGGAGTGGGGGTCATGGCCTCTCACTTTGAGAATTCTGGTAACTGGAATGAAGGAATTTTTTTTATATATATATTACGTATATTTTTCAGAAATTCTTTTAAAAAACCACTAAAATAGATGGAAAACGTTTATACCAGAATAGGTTTCCAGCTCAGTCTTGCTTCCCCTCCCCTCCCAATTTTTTTTTCTAGATGTGGGACTGTTGAAGAATATGATTCCCCAAAACATATGGCATTAGTGTACAGGAATGGCACTCAACCTCCAATAGGTGAGCACCAGTCATAAAATACATGCAGCACGAGAATGAGTCAGAAATTATGGATGAAACTTTTTGGGGAATGAGACAGGAATCACGTATATACGTGTCATATTTATGTATATGACACCTGTTCTGCAGAAATATTCATTAAAATTTGTAGGGCCTAAGAATCTGCAAAAATCTGCTCGCTGAAACCGTATTTACGTATATGGCATCTGCCTTGAATGGGTTAATCAATGCTTTTGTCGATATCTGCATCTACACAGGGCTCTACATACATTTAAAATGTAGATTTTCTTTAGAATTAAAATTTATTATATTTCTAATTTGATTTTGAGAAATGTTAAGCTACTTTATCAGTATCTTTAAAATTCTTCAGTGAGTGGTGGTAATAGCATGTACATATTTTCATTTGGCTGAAACTGGCATTATTTAAGGCGGTTTGTGTTTATTCTTGAGAAAGTGTACTTATTGTATCTGAAAAAGAAATTGAACTGTCGCAAAAATTTTGTCATTTAATCACTATATTTCAGTTTTTTCAGCAAACTTTGTTTAAGTGATTAACACTTAATAAATAATAAAAATTTGGCCTGTGCGGTGTACACATTTTGCTGTAACGTAAACAAAGTTGTATAGTATAATCAACTAGAGATTTTTCATTATTGTTATAGATATAAACATAAACTATTTTAAATAACTTATTATTTCATAAAATATTTTTAAATGTGCTACAGTAGCACTCGTTATATTTGAAGTAAATAAAAAAAATACCCCCTCAAGCAGCTGCTTGCCACAGAGGTCTGACAAGGAGCCTGTCAGTTTACATGCTGGAGTAGAAGGTCTGAGGGGATGGTAGGACCTCAGCAGAAAAACGACACACATCCATGCCTTACCCGGGGCTCGAACCCAGGTTCCTTAGACCGTAGCCAAACGTGCTAACCACTCGGCCACGGGAAGTAATGAATATTGCACCACTTTCGATAGGGGTAGGATATAAAAAACCTCTGGATATTTCTGATAATCTTAAAGACGTAGACATATTTTTGCTCTGTGATACTAAGCAGAAAATTTGATGAACAATATTGTATGCTGCCAAATATAATTTTGTGCAAATCGATATGGCCATTTTTTTTTTCTTGATCTACCAGTTGTAAAAAAATTTAGACATCAAAGCTACAGATATCAAGTAATAAAAATAACATTTTTCGAATACTACATTTAATCTACTGAGTTTATAAGAAAGCTCAGCTTTTTCTCTGCGTTTATTAGAAAAGTTTAGGTCTGTTAAACTCCCTATTCCCGATAATCTACTGGGCATGTCCGAAGCATTTTATAGATCTTAAAAGATTGATTTCATTAAAATCAGATTTATTGACTTCCCGTGGCCGAATGGTTAGCGCGCTTGGCTGCTGATCTAAGGGACCTGAGTTCGAGCCCTGGGTAAGGCATGGACGTTTGTGTTTTTCTGCTGAGATCCTGCCATCCTCACAGACCTTATCATCATCATCATCATCATCCTCAAGCAGCCATGGGCTACGGAGGTCCAACCAGACCGCACAGTTTAATTCTCCAAGCATATCTGTCCTGAGCTACATCTGCTGCATCTGGCCACTGTACACCAATTATAACAAGGTCCTGTTTGACATTGTCTGCCCACCGCATCCTAGGTCTCCCCCTCCTTCTGAGGCCTCTAGGCACACTGTTCATAACCCTATTCGCCAATCTATAATTATTCATACGGGCAACATGGCCAAACCAGCGGAGTCTCTCTCTGCACAATATGTTGCTTAAAGGGGGTTGCAGACTCCTTTGCGTAAGCATCTAGTTTCCTGTTATCTTGTTCACACAGCGTCCAAGTTTCACTACCATAACTAACCCTAGAAAGAACCAAACTATTATACAGTCTAATTTTAGTCTTTAGGTGTATATGCCTATTTCTCCACACTCTCCATAGACTCTTAAAAGTCCCGGCAGCAATCCCTATTCGTCTGTTAATCCGCACATCACCAGTATCTGTTACGTAGCTCCCAAGGTAATTAAACTGTGACACCTACTCAAGACTGCAACCATTCAGATTAACTGAATCACAACCTGCCTGACCAATTTTCATCACTTTAGTTTTCTCTCTATTTATAACCAAACCTACTCTACTACCAGTCTCATCAACAGCTTGAATGAAAGAGTTCATCTCATCAACATCATTTGCCAAAAGGGCTAAATCATCAGCATAATCTAAATCAGAAATTTTCGTATCTCCAGCCCATTTAAGGCCAAAAGCTTTCCCTTCAAGTGAATTTCGCATAACATAATCAACAACCAAACTGAAGAGAAAAGGAGACAAAATGCACCCTTGTCGAACACCAGAAGTAATGCTAAACCAATTGCTACAAGACTTACCAACTCTCGCACATGACTCGATGTTATTATAGAGAGCTTTCATTATGTTAACTAACTTTTCTGGTATACCATATGATTCCACAATCAACCACAAATTATGACGATCAACAGAGTCGAAAGCCTTTTTGAAATCAACAAAGTTAGCATCCAAAGGTTTCTGAAACTCTAAACATTTCTCAAGAATCTGCCTAAGTGAAAATATCTGATCCACACATCCCCTACCACTTCTGAATCCACATTGCTCATCACGCAATTGCCTGTCAACCAGATTCTTAATTCTGTTAAGCACAATCATGGAAAGAACTTTACCTGGAACAGAGAGTAGGCTGATACCCCTATAGTTATCACAAGAACTGCGATCACCTTTTTTGAAAATAGAGATAATAATAGCTCTGGTAAAATCTTTAGGAATCATGCCTTTATCATAAAAGTTATTCAAAATTTCAGTCATCCAAGTGGTAACTGAAACATTCCCAGCTCTAAGCATTTCCGTAGTAATTTCATCTACCCCTGGGGATTTATGAAGTTTAAGTTTAGAAATAGCTAAACTAACTTCAGATTGTGTTATAGGGCCAACATTAAAGCCAACAATGCATCTGTCATCATTGCAAACAATGGGAGTAGAATTAACCACATTGTTTAGAACAATCACTGAAATGCTCAGCCCACCTAGCCATGACAGAATCCTCACCTTCTATAACCTTACCTTGTTTATCCTTCAATCCCTGTATACCTGTTCTTTTTCTACCACACAAAACATTAACTATCTGGTACAGCTCTCTGCTATTATGCTGTCTAACTGCTACCTCAGCTTTGTCAGCCAGGCCATCAAGCCAAAGATTCTTATCAATAGCTAACTGATCCTTTACACGTTTATTAAGTTCTTTGTAATACTTTCTATTAGGACTAGTAGAGTACTGATTAAGGACATCCCTGCAGTTCCTTCTTTCTGAAATAACCTCAAGTGCCTTATCACTTAAATAATTCTGCCTCCTCTGCTCCTTTTTCCCTAAAAGAGTACTGTTAGTGTCCAAAAAAGCCTGTTTAAAATGGCCCCATTCTTCCTCAACTTCAGTATTAAACCATGACTGTCATAATGACTAAGTAACCTATCATGATAAGCTTTAGCTATAACTGGGTCTTTCAGAGATTCAGTATTAAAGATAAATTGTTTAACCTTAGCACAACACTGTTGAAGTTTAAGTTGCAAGCACTACCATCGACAGGGTGTAGCTCAGAGGAAGCCTGCCTCACGGCATCTTATATTTTTGTCTTATAATCCATCAGGGATCCTTGCAACTAATCTGGCGACAAGTTGAAAGACACTTTTAACAAGGTAATGGTCAGATGAAATTTCAGCTCTCCTATATGCCCTGGTATTCCTAACAGAACTAGCCCATTTGCTGTTAATTAATATATAATCAATCATATTCCTATGCAGCCCATCAGGTGAAACCCATGTGTATTTATGTATGTCGCGGTGTTTGTAATATGTGTTAGTTATTCTGAAACCATTGAGTTTACTTACCTGTAGGAGACGTTGCCCATTGCCATTGCAGCTACCAATACCAAAAGGGCCTATTACTCCTCCCCAAAGGTCAGAGTCGGTACCAACTTTGGCATTGAAGTCACCAAGAACAAGGGTAATATCTCCTTTCTTGACAGAATTCAAAATGTCCTGAAGTTGTCCGTAAAACCTATCCTTCTCATCCTCATCAGCATCCTCAGTGGGGGCATAACAGCAGATAACATTCAAGTTTTTAATGCTTGTCTGAAATTTTGCTGTAAGAAACCTTTCATTAATGCACTCATATCCTAGAAGAGCATCACTAGCATGTCTGCTGAGCAGCAGACCCACGCCATGGTGATGCTTTCCATCCTCCCTCCCTGTAAAGAGAAATTTAAAGTTATTTTTAAGTATCTCACCTTTACCTGTCCATCTGGTCTCTTGCAAGCCTAGAATATCTAGGTTATAGCGCTGGAATTCCTGCATGAGGACATCAAGTGAATAATCTCTATGTAATGTCCTCACGTTCCACTTCCTGCAGAGAGAAAATGATTAGTAGGATTTTTAAAGAAATTACGTTTATTGAGATTGGTAGGGCCAACAATATCAAACAGCCCCCTGATAGCAGGCATGGGGCAAAGACCTGTTCCTCCTCCGCTAAAGGCTGAAGTCACCGATGCTGGTAGGAACTTCAGGCACCACCTTTTCAAGTGGACTTTTTCAAGAGCCATATGGCCTGCCTGAGACACATTACTCCAGTTTAGGCTTGACGATGCCCAACTAGCTAAGTACGGTTCAGGTACCTGAGATGGCCTCTGATCAGGATTATCCACCAGCTGATATAAGGTATCCCATGCCTCTGTTCACTTAGAGCTGGCAACCCAGAAACAAACAGAAAACACAGCAGCAGACTCTCCCTCAACAGAGGCCCACCAGTGCAGCAAGTCCAGGATCCATAATCAAGCTCAAATCCATAAACAAGTCCAGTCTAGTAGGTATAAATGGTCAGCACCAGGACCCTGTGAAGTTGACCATTCCTCAGCAGGGTTGAAAAAAAAAGAAAAAAGACCTACTACGGCATATAAACTGACAGACTCCTGTCAGACCTCTGTGGCAAGCAGCTACTTGAGAGGGTATTTATTTTTTTATTATTGACTTTTAGTAGAGGTAAGGCGCATCTTTTGAACCAGTGCGGCCCCCTGGTGAAAAATGGGTTTTCTTAACTTTACTAGACCTTACGTTTGGCAAAAAAAAGCCTATTCGTAATTATTTAAATTTTGACACTAAAAAGTGTAATAAAATAAGATTATAATAAAATTAGAATTGGATTTTGCAGAACAGGAACTTAAACTCTACAACTCCGAAGCTTTCGAATATATGACTGGAAAGATTCATCCTTACAGTTGATGCGTTGCTTTCCTGAAATTAAGAGAGCATTAAACAAGGGTAGAAGCAATAGTTAAGTGAAGCTTTTCTTGAATAAATGGTAAACACAAATAAAATGTAATAGTTCGCAATGTAACACTTACAAAATCGGCATTCCCTATAGTTCTTAGATTTTAAGCCTTAAAAAGTTTCATTCCACCCTGATAGGTATTCAGAACGATGCATCATGCATTTATTTTTTTAGAACATTTTGGGGATTGGATTCTTTGCAGCTGTTAAAATTTACTGATATAATTGTAGTAGTGTTCAATTAAATTTTTATACCCTAATGCTTGAGATGGCTTAACGTAAACAAAAAAAATGAAGAAATCATTTCTAATCATTTTGCCATTGATAGTTCAGAGAAGGAAGACGACGGATCGTCTGAAGAGAGCGATGCGTTGATCGCAAGAAAATTCAGATGCACTGAATGACAAAAGCAGGGAGATTCAGCCATACAGAATGATGATAGAGAATGTGACTATAGTGGCATTTCATAGACGAAAAGAATCGTAAATGAATCAATGATCTGGATTACTGACGGAATTAAGGTGAAATAATTCACAATCTTTTAGTAGGATCGAACCCTTTTGGAATTTTCAAAATTATTACTGAATGACAATATGCCTGAATTGAATGCACTGCTCGACATAGAAAATGCCACACCAGGAAGTATATGTTGACAATCGTGTTATTGAAATGAGTGCCGTTGAGAATCAATCACATGATAGGTAAGGGAGATAACAGGGCAAAATGGCTCGGGCGGGTAGCTAAGTTTAGTAATCCTCACTTGGGTGTATGGACCACCATTGGAATGATCTCGGTGGCGAATGCACCGAGAAGTGAGATTGCCTGGGTGACGTCATCGAAATCCTACTATCACACAGACACCTTTATCACAGTCTTCATCATAGGGTTAGTCATTGTGGCAGAAACGCATTGGGATGCAACAATTATCAGCCGAATTTGACGACAGTGGTTGGAGGAAGGTATGAGCGTTCCCGTAGTGGGACTGGTTCACATAGGCAGACATCCGAACACCTCTATCGTCGCAAGCCATAACAGCTCCACAATCCACAGTGGATGGCATTCGATTCGGTGTACAGCAGCTACAGACATCCCTGTTAAACGCAGAATGGCTGAGGCAGGTTTGCGCTTTCGCTAGCCTTAGTAAGAACTGCAGCACGACACGCAAGGTACAGGTAATGTGATTTAATGAAAAGACTCGGATGGTCCACAATAATGCATCACATCTATCGGGACAATGCCATGTTTTACCACTATCCATCGTCGCGGCTGAAAAGTACTAGCCTTTGGCAAAAACTAACTATAATCTTCGTCCTGAGTCGCCACAAAAAAGGATATTGAGAATCCAAGTTGACTCTGCGCCCCGTGATGGAAGTCGCGCAAAGTACAATGTACCGTATCAGACATGCATGGCAGGACGAATGTAACCATGTTTCAGTGACGAGTGTCGCCGATTGTGAGTGTTGACGTGGTCACTGGGCTGATTTTGCTGCGATCAGTTAGTGTCGTATGGCAGCCTGGTGTCATGGTTTGGGGCGCTATCAGTTTCAACAGCCGTTCACCACTTTTATGCATAGTGGGTACAATGACAGCACGATGATACATCGATGAGGTCACATGGTCATAGATCTATGAAGACAGGGCAACAACACGTGGGACTTCTCCACCCGATGCCAAATGTATAGCTCAGCATAGCGGTCATACGACTTACTGACAGACCACATTATACTGTCTCCTCGTTCGTTGCATTCATGTAATCGGAAATTAAATCGCTTTCCAACCTATTTGTCTACAAGTAGTAAGTTTCATCTCATTTCGTGCATTCCTTCATGGTGTATTTTCTAGCAGTGTACAAACCGATACGTTTTATCATTTAAAGTAAAAAATGATAAATGCGATTACAAATGGGAAGTCTATCAATTATTAACAAATGAAATCCGCGACATTCTTTTAGCATCCTTTGAATTCAAGGTAAAGGTAAATATTGATTCGCCTTTACGAATCCATTCAACGTGTGTAATGCCAAAAACATCGAAACGGGTGAAAATATGTAAGGTTCATCAGAAAAATGATCGAGCAATGCTGAAGCGTGACATTTTGAGTAGGCAATTAGCAAAAGTACTACTGCAACTAAATCTAACACGGTTCTGCTACTCTCTGCTTCCGAATCATTGAACCGGAATACCGTTCCACAGCTCTACGTTTCCGAATAACAAACGGAACACCGTTCCGCTACTAGATATTTTCGAATAATTCAACCGGAACGGCTTTCCGTTATTTGATGTTTCCGAATCGTTCAGTGAAAGTAGCTCTAAAATTTTTAAATCAAATGTTAATTGTATATATACAGTTTAGTAGCGAAGTAGGGTTTAGAATGCAATCTTCCCAACATTGGGGAAAGTTATTTTTAACAAGCTGTCCCGATTGCGGGTGGTTACCGTGCTTGGCTACTAACCTTAGGAACTTGGGTTCAATCCCCGGCTAAAATTGCATGAATGTTCTCTTTCCATTGAGCCCCCCCCCCCCCCCCCCCCCGATAGGGGACCACCTTGACGTGGTGGTGTTGGGGGGCTTCGGGCCCAGCAACTGGTCGAAGACTTTGCTGACCGGATTGGGTCCCCAGTTAGACAGAACCAAAACCAACCGAGGTCGAAGATATCACTGACTGGTTAGTGGCCCGGTTGGACGGTGTCAAGACCTCAACATCAGGTACTCCGTGGAGCAATTGAAGGGCACGGCTGAACGGATTTGGTCACCTAGTAGACACGAGCCCTTTTCAAAGTCTAAGCCCCACTAAGAGTCTCCACCCCGGGAGCCGAGCGAACTTGGATTTACATATCCTTGTTCATAGCTAACCGGAGAACAGATTAAATTTCAGGTTTCTACCGGTGGTTAGGTTTCCTTTTATAGGACTGCTGCCATGTGAGGTTGGGGATGAGATGCATCTATATGGTTTATTCTTGCCCCCCGACTTTAGATAGTCACGGCTTTCGGTTAACTTGGTAGTGTCGTGAGACGGAACCGGGGATTGCCGTGGTTGCTGAACATCTGGCAACAAATAGTACAATTTCCATTGAGGTCAGTGCCGTCTTAACACTATTATAGGCCCCTGGGCAAAGCAATGCACTGGGGCCCTTACCCACCCACCTACCGGAATAAAAATGTAAACGGTCAATAAATTTAAGCCTACAGATTTATTGGTACTTTTGACAAAATCAGTGTTTAAACCAAAAAAAAAAATATGCAGTAAAGCGAGGATTAATCAACACAAACTTTTACGAAATTTAGAATCGTAGAGCCCCTGGTCGTGTGCCCATGCCTTAAGACGGCCCTGACTGAGGTCTCGCCTTTCTCCTGAAACTTCTATGACATACTGTATTCACAGTCTCCTGTCGGATATCCGGGGAAAGCAGCTGTTTAAGGGATAATTTACTTTGTTCATTAACTAGTATTAATAAAAATGTTACCGATTTTTTAAAGAACCCCACACTTCCAAAAAGAACAGAGAATTTGATGACTCATTTAATTTAGCCTAAATTAAATCTCAAATTTAATACGTTGAACTACTGTTCATAATG
Organism: Ryuthela nishihirai; assembly: GCA_038380435.1. Classification (NCBI taxonomy): domain Eukaryota; kingdom Metazoa; phylum Arthropoda; class Arachnida; order Araneae; family Heptathelidae; genus Ryuthela; species Ryuthela nishihirai. The sequence goes on from JAWZYU010000022.1 coordinate 32,952,110, forward strand.
TTGAATAATTAATGTGTATAATAATTATTGTGTGATTGAAAACCAGCAGTATTCATAAAATTATATTTATTCAATGTTTTACAATTTTCACCCATTTGCCCGTAGCAGAATCTCTTTTGTTGCGATGTTATGTAACCACGGCAATTCCCGGTTCCGCTTGTACAGCACTACGTGGTTAGCGTGCTTGGTTTATTGTTGAAAGAGTTGGAAGCCAGGTTAAGGCATGGATGTTTGTTATTTTTCTGCTGAGGTTCCGCCATCCACTGTGACAAGCAACTGCTTGAGGGGGGGGGGGGGGGTTTAGACACTGCCGAATTTACACCTCGTGCGTCTCTAGGCGCAGGAAGTGTTCATCCGCCGTTATCTTATTTCAATTTCGTATAAAAATATTTTCTTCCTTTTACAACCACGAAGAACGGAAATAGTGTAAAAATATAAGTGAATGTAGGAATTGTAATGATAAGAGTTTTTGTTAATAAATAGTGAAAATATAATAATACGGATAACATACAACTTGTTTTATTCAATGTGGAGTAATATTACACAATCACATTATGAATTTAAATTTCAAAAAATATTTCCTCGCTTTAGCACTGAAAATTATTAAATTACACTAAATTATATGGAATGATCTCGGTGGCGATATTAATTATGAAAAATAGGTCGAGTGGTTAGCACGCTTGGCTTCTGATCTAAGGTACGTGGATTCGAGCCCCAGGTAAGGCATAGGTGTATGCCGTTTTTCTGCTGAGCTCCTGCCATCATCTCAGACCTACCTTTGGCATATAAACTGACAGACTCCTGTCAGACCTCTATGGCAAGCAGCTGCTTGAGGAGGTATTTATTATTTATTTATTAAGATACTTTCATATTGGGCGAAACTGTATTCAAATCTCCCTAACTTTGAATTGAGCTTTTGTCGCAAAATGTTACAAGAAATGGAAAATCTAAAGGTATATCTCAAAGAAAATATACTCATAAGAATTTTCCTTAAAATTATAATAAATCGTTTACTGAAATAAATGTAATGTTAAAAGTTTGTACAAAGTTTTTTCACTTTGCATCAGTTTTGAAACCGTGTTTAGAACGAATATAACAGCAGTATTGTCTGTCAAATATTTCAGCTGCAACAATTCTTTTAAATAATGAATTAATATTTTCTGAAATCTAAATTTGGATAAATTTGATTGACCTTCACAACTTATTTTCTGCAACATTTTTTTGTAAAAAAGCTTATTTTCAAAGTTACAGAGCTTTGAATACGGTTTTTGTTTTCACGTAACAGAACTCTCCCCATACGTTTGGAAACAGGGTGTAAAGATCCCACAATCCGAATTCTTTAACTTGTAACTGCTACCGGCGGGTCTCTGACCCACCGTTTGGAAGATTTCCTGATTCCATGTTTACTCGGATGGTCGGGGAGCTCTGCTTTCAGGTATTCTCTAATAAATCGGTAACAATTCACGACGTGGCGAGTGGTTGTATTTATTTTACCGTTATTGCTATATACACGTAGACGGGTCACTGTTACCCATCTGCAGTATTTGCGTTAGTGAATTAATTTTTCCGAACGCAGGTATCTATACATTAGTTATTGTTTCTGTTTTATATTGTGGAATTTTATCTTAGTTTGAACTACACAACTGTTAAAACAAATAATAAATTTTTTGTAAATTTATAGATAATATAATGGCATCGTCGTCCCGTGGCCGATTGGTTAGCGCGCTTGGCTACTGATATACGGGACCTGGGTTCGAGCCCCGGGTAAGGCGTGGATGTTCGTGTTGTTTTCTGTTGAGGTCCTGCCATCCTCTCAGATCTACTGTGGCATATAAACTGACAGGCTCCTGTCAGACCTCTGTGGCAAGCAGCTGCTTGAGGGAGTATTTATTTATTTATATATTATTATATTTTATAATGGCATCCTCGAGCAAAATGCGCCACATATTCAACATCGCGCCGAACACGCCGCTGGCCTATGGCAATTTTTTATTGCATTTTGAATATATCAAGGGAAAACAGTCGCGTAATTTACCAATTTTCACAAAACAAATATCGCGTTATAATTATTTGAAGCAACTGGGAATTGCTTTATGCACTCCTCATATGAAGCGAAGAATTTACAACAAAAAAGTGCCACGCAAACTACGTTGCCTCGCAGCAGAGATCTTTGGGACAAAGAAGGTCTAAGGAGAAGAAGGGTAGCTTTGCACAAGCGTAAGTGGCGCCGTTCTGCGGAATTTTACCTAAGCTGAACTTGGCAAATTGATGTACAGGCACAAAAACAACTGTAAAGGGCGATATGCGCAGTGCAATCATTTTAGCCCACTGCAGCTATGGTTTGTCTTACTATTGGTATATATACAGGGTAAATCTGAAAAAGTGGGCAAAACTTTACGGGGTGGTAGAACGCAGCTATACGAGCAATATTCGTCATAGAATGTATGGTCGGAACGCAAGCGGTGAGAAGTTAAAAGGTAGTTTTCCACTGTCACATTTAAAGAATGAACACAAGAAGGAGAGGAGATACTTCAGAAAACATTTTATTAACAGGAATGTAATTGAGGTACATGCTCAAAGAAATTGCTCAAAAGAGCTGCCGCCAGCTGTAATGCAGGCTTCACACCTGCGGGATAGGGACCGACGCACATTTGGGAAGAAATGCCGTTGGGTGCGAGGACCGACCCTTTTATACCATTTCCAACGCCACCTAGCGGCTCGCCGTTTGCGTTCCGACTATTCATTCTATGACGAATATTGCTCGTATAGCTGCGTTCTACCATCCCGTAAAGTTTTGCCCACTTTTTCAGATTCACCCTGTATATATAGCGATTTAACCAGTGTTTCCAAATGTCTAACGGCCATGGCTGTTTGGCACAGTGGTAGCTGACCATAAAATTATTCAATGAGTGTTTTATCCCTTTCAGGAGTACATTTTACGATACCTGGAAAAGCCGTTGTATGTTTTTTTTTTGAGTAATTTTGCAGAATTTTTAAAATTAATATGTAAATTAATACATTTAATCATCTTGTGAATATATATAAGTCAATGTATATTGCAGGTTTGTGATCCCTGGAGCATATCGATGTACATTGGCTTCTGCACTTTGCTCTAACAGTGTAATTCTTTTTTTATGGTTGATACGGGAAGTTGAACGTTTATACAAGTAAAAAACTCCATATGATATTTTTTGAAAATATCAGCAATTGTATAAAATATAATTATATAGATCACGTTATCGTGCATTGACACATAATTCTCAATTTATTATAATATACTAAATGCTATAGGTTGTTCAAAATATTAAAATTTTGTTCTTTAGCATAGCTACTACCAGTTTTACAAAATTGGATTTTATTAAAGGAAATGATTACATTTCTTTTTGATATTTTCTGTCTAAACGAAAAGAAAATTATGATTGTACCTCATGAAGAAACATTTTCCAGAGTCAAAGTGTATGTAAAATTAGTCACATGGTGTAAGCAATTGAAAACTTACTCGGCGGTGGAAAAATAATGCAGGGAACTCGTTCCTCCCCCTGGCTAGGTGGCTTCTCTGCAGTGCTCGAATTTGCCATGTTTAGAGGGTGCTGCAATCGAAAAGTTTACGTCTATGGAAGCTAGTTCTCTTCTCCCTTAGACACTCCTTGCTTGGGATTGCTATAGAGGATCAACCTAACCCAGTGCAAGCTCAGGAATTAACGAAAAGAAAGCGGTGTGCAATATGTCCCGCGAAAAAAGACCGAAAAACAAATATATATTGTTCAATATGCAATATACCAATTTGCAGGCAATGTGCATTGAAAGTATGCCCAAATTGTAAATAATTTTTTTTTCTTATAATAATTATGTATATATGTGACTTCACACTAAATATAAAAAAAAAACTTTGTGTCAAAATTTCTTGCTTTCATAATTGTGACTTCACACTAAATATATAAAAATAAAAAACTTTGTGTCAAAATTTCTTGCTTTCATAATTTTATAATGAGTCCCGATAACCCGTCGGTAGCAGTTACGGGTTAAAGGTTTTCGGATTATCAGGAGAGAAAGAGTACTTTGTAGAGAGAATACTTGCTCTCAATGGACACTTGCAGGTAGTTAAAATTGAAAAGACATTATATTGTTACTTAAATAAGTAGCATTTAAAAGATTGTGCCCCCTGTTATGTTTGGCGCCCTTACGCTAGTACATAGATTCCCAACGGGAGCGATACCGCCCCCCAGTGGGCGCTGGAGCCTTCCATGGGGGCGGTAGCGGATCCAGAGGCAAATGGGGGGCGTTGAGGCAGTCAAGAGGGGCGGTCAAATAAATAAATAAATTTAATGGAATTTTCTGTGACAACCTTTTTATCTCTTCTATTCTGTGGTGTCTTCCTGGTGATTCTGGTCATCCACTACCTCATACGTCATGTACAGCTTTTCAACTGCAGCTTGTACAATAAGTTTCCTGCTACCGCCTACTAGCGTACTGGTACGTCTGAAGTCGACTGAGATGCTCTCAAAAGTTCTCTTCAAGATCACAGATTGGATATAAGCTTCAATATGTTTTCCCACTCCAAGTCGCTTTGAGTATGCTTTATGGTACGTAGTTACAATACCATCCCACGTCAGAACATAAAGTTATTAACATTACACTTGTGAATTAGGCTCAACTCATTAGCCAGCAGATCATATTTCCTCTTCTTTTCAACCTCTACTGTCTGCAGGTTATCCTGAGATGTTATTCCTACTTCAATAATTGTAATCTCATTCAATACCTTAACATGCACTACTATATCAGGCTTATTATGTTGGACATGTGTGTCCGTCCTGATAGGCAAATCAACCTTGATGCAATAATAATATAATGATAATAAATTTATTATATTTAATATTTTTTTATAATTACTTTTCTTTAATATAATAATATACTTTGAAAATACCTGTTTTCATGAATAAATATTTTGTCTAGCTATGTAAATTATCTTATTGTTATCGCGTTAATAAGCATTTTTAAATTAGCATTAGGTATACCTATATCTAATTTGTTTTAGTTTAGAATAGATTGACGGTGACAAGTCCTTGCAAGTTGGTAGGCAAACACGCGGTTCATGAAATTTAACATGTTTCGACAAGAATATGGGAGTTTGAAATGACTTGTTTACGGAGTAAGTGCGCCGGCATCGCAAACATACAAGTTAACGCGTGCACAAAATCAAATCTATAAAAGCGATAACTCTAGGAATGTTTTATTATTTTTATGTGCTTCGCCATGATAAATAGTTGTGAGTAATAAGTGTTAGAAGTCATTATAAACATTATTTTTATAACTATCTATAAATCTGTTGAGAAGTTAATTTGTATTTGAAAATGTCTGTATCTACATCTAAAAAGAAATGCCGGCAGTACAGTATTGAGTATTTTTTCAAATGAAGCTATGAAACCTTCTAGGCTACAAGAGCATTTAAATAAAATGCATGCTGATAAGAAGAACAAAGATTTATCCTATTTTCAAGAACTGGAAAAGCAATATTTAAAACAGCCAACTATGTCAAATCTTTTTGCGTCGTCTTCTAAACAAGATGATGATGGACTACGAGCCTCATATAACGTTTCATTGTTAATCGCAAAAGCAGGAAAACTACACACAATTGGCGAGGAATTCAAAGAGATATTAAAAACTGTTCTTCATAATAAGACACCTTCAGATATCATCAAAAAATTTCCTCTCAGTAATAATTCAGTGCAAAGAAGAATAGATGAAATGGCAAAAGACGTTGAAATATCATTATGTGATTACTTAAAGACTTGCAAATTTTCCATTCAACTCGATGAATCAACTCTACCAAATAACGAAGCTCTACTCTTATCATACATACGATTTATAAAAGAAGAAAAATTCACGAAGAGTTATTATTTGCTAAAAATTTGGAATCTGATACAAAGGGAGAATCTATATTTAATACCATGCAAAAGTTTTTTCAAGAGAAAGAAATTCCTATTTGCAATATTTTGTCTGCTGCTACTGATGGTGCTCCAGCAATGACAGGGCGTCATAAGAGTTTCATAGCGCATTTGAAACAAGCAGTACCAAATGTACTCGCTGTACATTGTATTATTCATCGTCAGCATTTGGTTGCAAAAAATTTGAATGAACGTCTGCATACGTCGCTCCATTATGTTATTAAAGCAATCAATAAGATTAGAAGCAATTCATTGAATGACCGATTATTTGGTAAGCTTTGTAACGAAAATGATGAAGATTACAATCACTTGCTGCTGCACACAGAAGTACGTTGGCTCTCTAAAGGTGTTTGTCTGAATCGTTTTTTCAATCTATTTGACTCAGTACGGGACTTTTTCTTGAAGACAGAGACGAAAAATTGCACGAAAACCTGATTACGTCAAAAAATGGCATCGCTTATTGGACAGACCTGTTTAAAATATTTAATCAAGTTAATTTACAATTGCAAGGTGATGAGTTGAATTTAATTAAAACAAAAAACGTCATAGCTGCTTTTGCGGGAAAACTTCTTCTATTCAAACGAAATCTAGGTAGAGGTGAATACAACCACTTTCCCACATTATCAGCAGTCTCTGCAAAACCGGAAGATTTACTTACTGCCAACACTTGGAAGTTCTTCATGTTGATTTTACGGAGCGTTTCCAAGATATTTTAAACATGAATATATCGAGTTGGGTTTTAGATCCTTTCGCAAACACAGATACTGAAGAATCATCAAATTTGGAAGAGGAACTCTTAGAACTCACGACTAACGAAGCACTCAAAGCAAAATTCAAACATGGATACCAAGAGTTCTGGCTTCAAAAATCAATACCGGTTCTCTACCCTGGATTGTGGGCAATAGTACAGAAGTTTTTAATCGCATTTCCTTCGTCCTATATGGCTGAGCGTGGATTCAGTGCAGTAGCTAATTTACTGTCAAAGAAGAGGAACAGACTACACATCACTGAACGTGGTGATCTGCGATTGATGTTAACGAAATTGAAACCCGACATTAACAAATTGTTAACACTCCACCCATCTCATTAATTTTTTTATTTATTATTAATTTTGTATTTATCTCATTGTTTTTTTTATTTCTTATTGATTCTGTGTTTATTTTAAAAATTTTAATAAACAATTTTATTGTACATTTGGTTGTCGTTTTATTAATTTCTGCTTTATGATTTTTAATAGATAAATAAACAGATAAATTAGGTACAGATAATATGCAACAATATTTTAATATTTCATATAAAATTAACTATTATGGAGAGTAGGGGGGCGTTGAAATTTTTGTTCTCTTCTAAAGGGGGCGATGGTCCAGAAAAGGTTGGGTATCACTGCACTAGTGTCTAACGTGCCTAATGTTAACTCCGAACCTGGCTGCTGCCAGCTACTTTAGTAACCTTAACAATTAGTTTGAAGATTAATATATTATGCATTCTTGCTTCCAATTGACGTCCCTTGGCCGAGTGGTTAACGTGTTTGGCTACTGATCAATGGTACCTGGGCTCGAGCCCCTGGTAACTCGGATGTTTGTGTTGTCTTTCTGCTGAGGTCACGCCATTCTCACAGACCTTGGCGTTTGTATTTGGAATTCGCATCATAATTTAAATTAATTTCGAGTTCGAACCTGTATTCTATTATAGGTAAAGAGTTGAATTTTTAAGACAATACGATGTGACTTATGTTGAGAAATGCGTTACTGGAAAATATCGGCATAAGTAAACCTTTTTTGAATGGAAAATGTGGAATAATCCAGATTCCCCATTTAATAATAATAATATTTTTTTCCATACTCATTTACAGAAACATTACACACAAAAAATTGCCATCAAATTTGGATGGAAACTGCAAAATTAAATAAAATAAAATAAACGATTAAGAATACAAAAAATACAAAACTGACAGAAACATACAATTAACAAGTGTTTCTGTGTAATCTATAGCAGTTACAAAACAACTCTTATTTCATATATATGTTTTAAAAAAATTGTTAATTAAATTCCTATCACGACCTGCAATATGTTCACTCAGCATAAAAATTCATGAATAAGGAAGAAAGCTAAACGACGCACAATTCTGGTTTATAGGTCAAGGGTCCTACAAATGTCAGTTTTGCCTTTAGGTCTAACGGAAAGTTTCAGGACATGCAAGTTAGCTTATGCCTTCTGTGTGAATGGTTCTAGGGTATGGCAAGCCTTGATGGATTGTGTTTCACTTTAATAATATTAGGATTGGCCGCATGAGATGTAAATTTGGCCTTGTCTAAAAAAATAAATGTCCCACCCCCTCAAGCAGCTGCTTACCAAGGTCAGACAGGAGGATGGCAGGACCTCAGCAGAAAAATAACAACCATCCATGCCTTACCCGGTGCTCGAACCAGGTCCCTTTGATCAATAGCCAAGCATACTAACTACTCGGCTACAGAATAAGAAATATATTCTACAGCTCTTGAAAAATTCTGAAATTTACAAAAAACAGAACTATTATTTCGAAAACGAGCTATGAAAAGCAAATGGGCGAAAATTGTAAAACTTTAAATGTATATAATTTTACAAATATTGCTGGTTTTCTCATTCTCGCAAAAAATCCGTTTCCCTCTTTTGCTATTGCCATAGTTTGTGCTATCAGCGAAAATAAGAAATCGAAAAATGAAAATTGTGGCAAACCTAGTTATATGTTGCATATAAAACACCAAATATGTGGTTATAATAAGTACCTTATAAATTAATAATGTAATTCTTATGAGAAATTAAAGTTTTACATTAAATCTGCGATATTTCTACGAGCAGGTAAACAGTTAATGAAATATTTATTATGACAAAAGAGAATAAACTTCATTTTAAAATAACTTCCTGTAAAACTTAGAAATGGGAGATTAATTCTCAATTTGCACTCTGACCTGCATTACTTGAAATCTTATTCCCTGAATATATGAATTCTAGTCCGTATTTTACTTTGTAATGCCATCTACATAACTATCAAGAACACAAAATACTTCAGCGATATCGAATGCTTTTAAAGAGAATGAAGTTTATATTTTTACGACTTGAATACCCACTAATAACAATAATTTAAATCAATGGATGAATCGGATAATGCAAATTGCAATATATTTTATCTATAAACCATAAAAACGTTTTCTTTCTTAAAATAAAATGAAGCATATGAACAGACGAAAAAGAGGAAATAACTTTTTTTTTTGTAAAACTAGCTATAGCAAATACTCATATTTTATAAGACATTGAGTGTGTTCCTCTAGTCCTGCTACATTATAGGAAAATGCGACGCAAAAGGTTTTCGATTAGCGGAAGTGACAGTTCACCAAAGCGAGGCCATCGACTCAATGCATGCTGGGAGCACATCTTGTTTACTTCTTTTTTAGTTAAACTTTGTTTAGTTCTCTTTAGTGTGATGTAAAAATATGTCTTCTTTTAATTTGGAAATTATAAGTTCGTCTAAATTTTGAGCATTTCTAATACCTAATTACTTTCGGTCTATTCTATGACACAGGCGAGAATAACGTTTCATTTTAAAGTTTCAGTGCATTGTAATGTAATTGTATTTTAATATTTCTAATAATTTTTAATCATTATTGAGTACTTTTTCAGTGGACAAGTTTTAGATAATTCTGTATATATCTCGCAAAATTTTCAACAATTCATAAAAAAAATGACATTTTGCTATAGTGGAAGGGATTTTTTTACACTACACAATGTAGTAGTAGTAATAGCTTTTATTTCCATTTATATTTATAATACAGTAAAAGTTTTTACAATAATTTTGGAAATTTACCACACCACAAGAGTTCAAAGACTCGCACGTGGAGTATGAGGTTAAAAAACACATAAAACATTAAAAAAATACATTTTAAATATATTACAATATTAACACCTGTCATTCTCACTTCTACAACATAGTAACAAAATCAGTAAATAAGCTGTAAATACACCAATTTTTTCATTCAAAAAAATTAACATCTTAAAGAACAAATGAAAAGAATTTAACAATCTTAAATATGGGGGCAGTCCCTCCAACCTTAAACAAAATTTTTCTGCATCTTCAATATCACAAATCCAATCTCTTAGTTTTCGAGAAAACGTATTAAAATATTTTTCATCTTTTATAATTTCAGGTAATCTGTTGAATATTTTTGGCGCCAGAAATATATAATGTTTTTGCGTAATGGTTTTCTTCGGAAGTGGTACAATGAAATTAATGTGTGCACTTGTTCTGGTATTCTGCATTACTTTTTTAATGTCACTTTCTTTATAATGCTTTTTTAGATATAAAATTATAAACATACATTTTCTGTAATGGTAAGATCTGTAGATCATTATAAAAACATTTAATACTGTCATATTTTCTTTTTCTTAATACACATCTGATTATTCTATTTTGGATAGTAACCAATTATTTAATATTACTGTAAAACATTCCTCCCCAATATGTTATTCCATAACTTAAATATGACATAACCCAAGCATTATGTATAAGCTTTAAAAATGTACAGTCCATAGAGTTTCTAATATAAAACAATTTTGGAATTATTGCATTAATCCTTTTTGTCAAATATTTAATACGTTCATTCCAATTTAACTGACTGTCTATAAAAAAAAATACCCCCTCAAGCAGCTGCTTGCCACAGAGGTCTGACAGGAGCCTGTCAGTTTATATGCCACAGTAAGAGATCTGAGAGGATGGCAGGACCTCAGCAGAAAAACGACACACACATCCATACCCAAATATTATAATATTCTACACTTTCAATAGCTTCACATGTACACTGATATCCTATACAGTTTACAGAATGGTAAAATAATTTATTTTTTAATTTATCGACGTTATTATGTTTTAAACTGAAATATAAATATTTTGCTTAATTAATATTCAATAACAATTTATTTTTTAAGAACGATTTTCTAATATTACCCAAGTCTTCATTTATTTCTTAATTAAAATATTCTAATTATCAGCTGCATATATCATCAGCGAAAGTTATTTTTCCTTTTAGTTCAAGATTGCAACGATCGTGTGGAAATCCATATTTTAATTCAATTCCTTTACTAAACAAGTTTGCCATTTTTACTCTTTGAATTCTATTTTTCAAATATGTTTCAAACCATTTCGAAACATTTCCTCGAATTCCAGCTATTTCAAGTTTTTTTTATCAGCAAATGGAAAACCGAATCAAACGCTTTTTTGATATCCAAAAATAGTACAACAGTTTTCAAATTATCATTTATAGCTCTGTATACTGCGGAAGACAATTGTAATAGAGCATCCTCAGTACCTATATTTTTTCTGAAACCATACTGATAAACAGAAAAATAATGATTTCTATTCAAAAAATTTAAAATTCTTGTTTTAAGTAGCTTTTCGAAAATCTTTGAAAAAACTGAAAGCAAGGATAACGGTCTATAATTTACCATATCTAAATATTCACCTCCTTTGTATATTGGGACAACGGTTAAATCTTTCAAATTTGAGGGGAAACATCCTGATGATAACGATAAGTTAAATAAGTAACATAATATATCTACAATATAACCTTTTATCTCTTTTAGTGTCTCCACAGATATCTGATCACTTCCAGCTGATTTTCCTAGTTTTAATGATGCATTGACTCCAAAAATCTCGTCCTCTGATATATAATCAATAAAAATAGAGTTTAGAGATGAAATCGATTTATGGCTTTGATTATCAATATAATCGGGAATTTCCTTTACGAGATTACCAACAATTTCTGTATAGTAGGTATTAAATTTATCAATAAACAACACTGGTTTTCATCAAAAGAATAAATAATATTATTTATTTTTATTTCTGTAGGGGGCACAGAATTCTTTTGCTGCCTACCAGACAAACATTTATAATTTTCCAATATTCTTTAATATTATCGTCATTTTCTAAAAAATTTCAATGTAGTACTTTGATTTTGCTTCTTTAATTAATTTTAATATTAAATTTATGTATTTTCTAAAATAATTATTAAGATTTGTATTAAAGGGTTGATTTTTACTCAACTTATATAACTTATTTTTCTTTTTAATAGAATTTCTAAGTGCATGTCAGCCTCTTTTCTCTATTCTTTAAATGTATAGTGTCTTTTGATAACTCTATCATATCCTGCAATTGCAATAAAAATAATTTGAATGAAGCATTTACATCATTTCCTATTTTAATTTCATTCCAGTCTTTACCGTTCAAAGATTCTTTTAACTTGTCCATATTTATCATACATATTGTAGTTAATTTTTTCTTATTTCTGTTCAATTCTAGCTGAAAATTTATTCCTATAAAATAATGATCGGTCCAAACAAGTTTTTGCTTCCTCTCTAGTGATTTGACGTAATCAGTTGTAAATATTCTTGTTCAATTTTATCATTTCCTTTAAGGTTAATTAATATTCATGTCACCTATTATTACAACATTATTGTTATTTATATTTTCTAATTTATTTTCTAATTCTGTAATAAAATTTTGTTTTGTATAGGAATGTAATATGCCAGTAAAATGCCAGTAAAAGAAATGATATATTGTTTAGTTTGAAAGAAATTTCTACCATATCAGCAATAGTAAACGCATTATTAAATCCATACATTGTTATGCACTGCTTAACAAACACGATCACTCCACCTGATCTGCTTTCATTTTGGCATTTATAATAAGCTTTGTAGTTTGGTATTGTATACAATTGTATTTCGTCGTCACCAATCCATATCTCTGTTAAAACAATTATGTCAGGTTTAAGTTCTATTAAATTTAAGTAAAGTAAAAAATGAACAAAATTCCTCCGGAAACTTCTGATGTTACCCATAATGACATTTATACCCCTAGGCCATTTATACAATGTTTTATCATAAACATTGTCACTATCTATCATACAGACCCTGTATATTTCTTCCAAATTACATTCATCAAAAACAGTAATTGTTTCCAAATCGTTGCCATTGTTCATCATCTCAGTACTAGAATCAGTATTGCTACTCATCGTTTTATTTTCCATTTCACTAATCCAGTAACAGATTTAAATCATCACTATTCCTAATCCTTAGCACCCTGGATGTTTCAGTTTTCTTTACGTGAAGTTTTGAGTTGACACATACAAACTTGAAATCTTTTTCCTTCTGTAATTTCTTAATTCATACAATAACTGCTTATTGTCTTGTGTTAGATGATCATTTACATAAACTTGCCTTCAGGCAGCTCCTCATATATTTCCTTAGTGAGTAATGTTTTCTTTAATTTCCAACACTTGATCCAATTTTCTTTCATTTTTCTCGTAGCTAGTTGAACGTTTATTGGTTTAATTTTTTGTTTATTTTTTATTGGCACTCTATGAACGGCTTGTATATTCCTATCTTCATCCTGTACATTTAATACACTTGCAATATGAGTAACTATCTCCTTCGCATTCTCATTCATTGTTTCAGGAACTCCCACTATTTCTAAATTACAATTCCTACTATTTTACTCTAAATCATTCATTTTCCCCTTCAATCCCTTAATTTCTTTCTGCAGAGTTTGATTTTCGATCATAAGTCTTTCATTTTGTTGTTGGACATTTTTAATTTGTTTAGTTATCTCAGTCAAAATTCTTAAAAAATCATCTAATTTGTCAGAACAGTACATAGTGCATTTTTTATATCCCTCCAGTTCTTTTAATAATTCATTTTTAGACCTGTCATTTATTTCTATCATGTCTTTCTTAAGATCGGTTATCTGCTTATTGAACATTTCATCAATGTGTTTAATCACTTCAACAGACAGGGCTCTCTATCTTCTGGTTCTTTCGGTGTCACGTGAACCACTTATGCCAACACTCAGTTCATTTCTTTTCCCTTTCCCTGCAGAATCTGTCCTACACTTATGACACTTCCATCGGTTTTTACTCTCAGAACTCATTTTACGAAAATTTGTCTGTACGATTCCAACATAATAAAAATGAAATCTTAAACTACACTTTCCAGCGCAGTACAAAGTCTCCGTCAGATCAACGATATCTATACCACACTCAGCACACGGACTTCCTATCTTACAATTTAATATACCTAAATATATAATTTAAAATATATCTCCTAGTAATCTATTCAATTTCTTACCAAAAGATATATACCACTGTATTAAATCAAAACAATTTAGGAGCAAGAAACGTAGAACATCAGGTTGACGACGCCACATCGCTTCTTGAATGAACTGCGTATTTCAGCAGATAGCCTCCAGCGTAACAGCAGACGACAGTTCTCGGTGTACACTCTATGCATATGTGCATTAGCACATCAGCCTACGTATCCTCGTAGTAACGTGGCAAGTCTAGATTATCGTGAATAAGTCAGTTTATAAATCATCACAAAACATATAACTTACGTACTTTCCTCTTCTCAAACTAAAATATCTTCATGACAAAACTCAAAGAAAAATTTAAGATATTAATTGAATAAATAGCATATTTTAAAGCATCTGAAACATGACACACCTATCTCTTAATTTAACTGTTGCCAACCAAAACGACACAATGGTGACCAGTGTCGTACTAATGAAGGATATATTTCTTCAATTTTGTTCTATAACTTGCTGCTTTAAGAGACAGTTTGAAATTTTTTCTGGTGTAAAAAAAGACCATAGATTGTAATCAGTACCTAATTAAAGCAGAAACCTTCTAAGCTTTGGCGTATTGCCAGTATTATGGTAATAAATTTGGAATTATGATATTTAATTTAATAACCAGTATCTAACACCATAGATTTCACAACTTTCTTCTTCTTTCGGAAAGAGTTTCGCAGATTATTAAAAAAAACATTAAAAAATAATTGAACCAGATCGCTGCCTATATTTTGTCTTCAAATATTTTAATACGTATCTACTATGGCATATAAACTGACAGGCTCCTGTCAGACCTCTGTGGCAAGCAGCTGCTTGACGGGGTATTTATTTTTTTATTTTATTTACATAACTTTCCAATATAAAATTTTTGTATATTTCTCTTAAATAAATAAATAAATACCCCCTCAAGCAGCTGCTTACCACAGAGGTGTCAGTTTATATGCCATAGTAGAAGGTCTGAGAGGATGGCATGACCTAGCAGAGAAACGATACGATAGAAACAGCCATGCTTTACCCGGGGCTCGAACCCAGCTCTTATCCTTTCAAAAAATTTTAATGCATCTAATTACACTTTTATGAATGTACTGCAATACAGTAGGTACCCGCTTAATGTTAATTTGTTTAAAACACGAAAAGCGAAAAACATTAAACATATCGATGTGAGTGAAATGTATCACAATAATATATTTTGCACAGTATACTGACGGAATATAGCCTCGACAATTTGTATCTATTATTTACATAACTTTCCAATTTCAAAAATAATTGAATATTTTAATTATTTTTTATGTTCATGGCCGAGTGGTTACCGCGCTTGGCTACTGATCTATGGGACCTGGGTTCGAACCATGGGTAAGGCATGGATGTTTGTGTCGTTTTTCTGCTGAGGGCCTGCCATCCTCACAGACCTTCTACTCTGACATATAAACTGACAGGCTCCTGTCAGACCTCTGTGGCAAGCAGCTGCTTGAGAGGGTATTAATTTTTTTTATTTATTACATATATATTAATAATAATCTTTAGTTATCACTGTAATGCCAACAGTAACACGTAGTTTAAGAATTGCAAACCACTTCAGCAAAATGAATCGGAAGAATTAAGCTGACAGACATCGGAACTATATTGGCACTATAATCGGAACGCAACAGTTTACGTTTACTTTACATACGATCAACGGTAGAGCATTACTATTAATACATACGAAATTCATATAATTTGCAATGAGAAAGCCAAATATAGGACAATAAATAAAAATTCCACTTCGTTTACACAAAAAACAATTGAAATAATTACACTTACCTTCCATGATTGTGTCGACGACATTGCTAATGACAGTCACAACGACTCTAGTGGTGAGAAGAAGGTGAAATAGTATGCATGGTGCAAAGCAATCGCCAATGTACTTCCAATGAAAGAAATTTCTGCTCGTTGAATTCTGTGAATTGAATATGAAGATGTAACTGCCGCGATAAGATATGGTAACCAATGCAGTAGTGAGGAAGCGATATTCTTCATATACTCCTAGCTGGACTAGTCTAGCAAATTGGTGCTTCTGTTAATTATGCAGTATAATATAGCAGAAAAATACGAAAAATAATATATAAATATAAACTTTATGTTAGAAAATCCAATTTAATTTTAGAAATTAAAAAAAATCCAATTAATTTAAATGTCAAAACATTTAAATATATTTATAGTTCTTTTTTTTTAATGAGAATTTTAAGGGAACCACTTCGCCACTGATCAAGAGGCAAGATTCTTTCAGTCATTTCCCACAAAGGAGTTTTCTTGTAGTTTTGAAATGAACCTTAGGTATTTTCATCTGTCTCATCGATGTTTTTGACAGCACACGAGCTTATACATTGCACATTGAATATATTCTTTAAGGGGAGGGCAACTGAGCTCTGCACTAACTATTCTGTGATGGCATACAAAACCTGCCAGACATAGCATCTAAAGTCACCCCACCACTAGTGCTTTTGCGGGAGATATTTTCTCACTTTTGGAAAGACCAGATCAATCTTGAATATAAAGTGGCCACTTTTCACACCTGCTGAGGAGTGGTAAACTTCAAAGTGTCTTGAGGTTGACCACAAATATGATTTTGTAATTTACGCACTGATGGGCTTCTCTAATGGAAAATCTACCGCTCTTCTGTTTCCTTTTTTTGTACGTTACTAGTCTCAACTGAGCACATCAACATGATACTTTATATCAGCTGGAAGATGATCCTGATCAGAAGCCATCACAGGTTTCTGAATCCTTGAAACTAGTTCTAAATTGAAGTAATTGTTTTCAGACGTTGGCTTCTTGGCACTCGAAAGGGTGGAATGGATTTTTATGGTAAAGAACCTGATTACTGAGTTCCTACCAGCATGGTGGCTTCATCTCCTATACTCTGCTTCACATAAAGTAGGAACGGCAAGTCCCTTTTAACGAGTTGTACAATAGTTTCAGCTTGATTATGGACTGCTGCATTGGTTGGCCCCTGTTGAGAGAAAATCCGCCACTGTGTTTTCTGTTTGCTTCTGCGTTGCCACCTTAAGTGAACAGAAGCATGGTATACTGTGATGGTCCACCCATTCACTTTTACTTTTCCTTAATCAGTTTTGCTTTATTTACGTTATATTTATCATTTTGGGGATTATTATTTCATTTTTGGACATCGTAATTCTCGTTTCGAGCCGAAGGATTTGCGTATGCGCAACCCCGACCTTTTGATTGTCAGCTGCTAATGCGCGCGCGTAGGACACGATCCCTCCTGCGTCATAGCTAGCGCGATCGTCAGAATATGCAAATGTTTTCCTGGCGTGCAATTTTTTCCACGTGCTGGATTTGTATGCCGCGTGTATAACTAAATGACGTTTGGTCGCAGAGTTAGAATGAGATTGTGAATAGTGGAGATGTAGTATTCTAGTGGAGAGAGATGTAGTAGAAATTTAGATACATGTGAGTTGCTAGTACTCCAACTTTTGTATTCATCAGAGGAGTTTGGTGAGTTTTTTAATTTTTTGGAAATAAACTTTGTTTTAGAAACTTTTGAATTTTTGCTGATTTTCTCTTGAACAACGTTAATTGATTTTTGATTAAATTTAAACTTTAAATAAACTTGACAATCCTTTTTGAATTCTTACTCGATAAGTAACGCTAGAGAAATGCCTAATGAACCCTATTTCAACTTTATTTGGCAAGTTATTATTGCCTGGCGCCCGACAAAGCTACCCGGAATTTTCAATAAATTTGGATCAGACAAAAGGTCCAACTTGAAAAGTTAATAATATTTGGAGCGTTACAATGACCTTATATCAGCTGGTGGATAATCCTGATCAGAGGCCATCGCAGGCACCTGAACCATGATCCCTCACTTAGTTGGGCATCGTCGATCCTAAACTCAGGCATTTCATATGGCTCTTGAAAAGGTCCATTTGAAAAAGTGGTGCCTGAAGTTCCTACCAGCATCGGTGACTTCAGCCTTTAGCAGAAGAGGAACAGATCTATGCCCCATGCCTGCGATCAGAGGGCTGTTTGATATTGTTGGCCCTATTTCTCTCAATAAACCTAGTTCCTTTAAAAATCCTACTAATCATTTTTCTCTCTGCAAGTATGTGGAACGTGAAGACGTTATATAGAGATTATTCTCTTTATGTCCTCATGCAGGAATTCCAGCATTATAACTTACATATTCTAGGCTTGCAAGAGACCAGATGAAAGGTGAAGGTGAGATACTTAAAAATAACTTTAAATTTCTTTTTTCAGGGAGGGAGGATGGATGGTTTCCAAGATGTTGGTTCTCCAAGATGTTGGTTTGATTCTCAGAAGACTTCTAGTGATGCTGTTCTAGGATATGACTACATTAACGAAAGATTTCTTACAGCTAAATTTAAAACAAAAATTAAAAACTTGAATGAGTAGTAGCATAAATGAAAGTTCTAGGCCAGTAAAAGGGTCTAGAGAATTGTATCTAATCTTAGATCAGTAGTCAAGCGCATTAATCACTCGGCCATGGGATGGCTGGAGAGATACACTTCTGAAAAAATTCTCATAATGGAAACAAAGAGAAAAAAAAATATATGAAATGGACATATTTTGAAGAATATTTGTTTTTTCGAATCCCACTAGAACGGAGAGGAAGAAATATGTAGATTGCTTAGATAAAAAGAAACTGGAAGATTCCAGTGTTGTTGATTCAAACCTTTGGACTTGAACCAGTTGGGACTCGAACCTTGGAACTACAGATTACGAACTGGATTGGGACCCAGATTGAACAAATCCCCACCACTTATAATCAAAGAATTGTGAGCCCCTACTTGCTACTAATCTCCAGTGCGAAGGGAAAACTCGTTTCTTTTGACTTTCTGAAAAGAGTTTTCAATGGGTCTAGAGAATGGTATGAAAATTCTCTAGACCCTTTTACTGGCCCAGAACTCTCATTTATGCTACTACTTGAATGTCATCTGTTATGATCCCCCACGAGGAGTCTGATGAGAACGAGAAGAATACGTTTTACAGAGGAGTATGGTATATATATATATAGTAAAGTATGGTATGGTTACGTTTTCAGGATATTTTGAATTTTGTAAAGAAAGGATATATCTCTCTTATGCTAGGTGACTTCAATGCTGAAGCTGGTACTGACTCTAATCTTTGGATAGGAGTTTTAGGTCCCTTAGGCATTGGTGGTTCCAATGGAATGGGTAATGCCTCCTACAGGTAAGAAACTTAACGGTTTGCGAATAACTAACACATACTACAAACACCGGGACATTTCTAAATATACATGGGTTTCACCTGATGGGTTGCACAGGAATATTATAGATTATATTTTAATTAACAGCAAATGGGTCAGTTCAGTTAAGAATACCAGATCATACAGAGGAACCGAAACTGGGTTACCTGTTACTTGGTCAAAAGTGTCTTGCAGCTGAAGCTTAAGAAATGTTGTGCTAAGGTTAAGAAAATTAGCTTTAACACTGAATGTCTGAAAGATCCAGATATAACCAAAGCATATCATGATAGGCCACTTAGTCATTATGACAATCGTGGTTTACTTACTGCTGAAGTTGAGAAAGAGTGGGATCAGTTCAAACAGGCTTTTCTTGAAACCAACATAGACAGCACAACAGCAGTGGGTTCTACTATATTGTTAATGTTTTATGTAGGAAGAAACAGACAGGTACACAGGGATTGGGGGATAAATATGGCAAGGTGGTTGAATGTGAGGATTCTGTGATGGCTAGGTGGACTGTGCATTTCAGAGAAGTTCTAAATAATGAGATTATTTCTACTTCCATTGTAATAAGGATAGATGCATTACTGGCTTTAATGATGGCTATCTCTAAATTAAAACTGCATAAATCCCAAGGGTGGATGAAATCACCACTAAAATGCTTATAGTTTGAACATTTGTGTTGTCATATGGATGACTGAAATTTTGAATAATTTTTATGATAAACGTTTTGTTCCTAAGGATTTTCTTAGCTATCATTGTTCCAATTTTTAAAAAAGGTGATCGTTGTTTTTGTGAGATAATTATAAGGGAATTAGTTTACTTTCTGTTCCAGGTAAAGTTCTTTGCATGATTATACTTAATAGAATTAAGAATTTGGTTGATGGACAACTGCGTGATAAGCAGTGTGAATTCAGAAGTGGTAAGGGATGTTATTGATCATTATATTGTATTTTCACTTACGCAGATTCTTGAGAAATATTTAATGATTTAGAAACCTGTGGTTACTAGCTTTATAGATTTAAAAAAAGGCTTTTGACTCTGTTGATAGACATAATTCCAAGTTGACAGTTAGATCATATGGAATACCTGATAAGTTAGTGTAATGAGTCCTGTGTGAGAGTTTGTTACGTCTTGGAGCGATTGGTTTAGCATTGCTAGTGGAGTTAGACAAGGTGCATTTTGTCTCCTTTCCTCTTTAGTTTGGTTATTGATTACGTTATGCGAAATTCTTTGCAAGGGAAAGATTTTGGCCTTAAATGGTCTAGAGATTTCAAAATTTCTAATTTAGATTATGCAGATGATTTAGCCCTGTTGGCTACTGATGTTAATGAGATGAATTCGTTCATTAGGGCTGTTGATGAGACTGGTAATAGAGTAGGTTTGGTTATAAACAGAAAGAAAACTAAAGTGATGAAAATTGGTTAGGCAGATGGTGCTTCAGTTGCTTTGAATGGCTGCAGTCTTGAGCAAGTGTCTCAGTTTAATTATTTTGGGAGCTATGTAACAGATACTGGTGGTAGGAGCGGCAATCCCTATACTAGGGATTGCCGCTGGGACTTTTAAGAATCTATGGAGAGTGTGGAAAAATAGGGGTACACACTTGGACAAAAATTTCTTTTCTTTTAAAGTTTGGTTCTTTTTAAGGTTAGTTATGGTATCAAAACATGGATTCTTTGTAAGTAGGATAACAAGAAACTAAATGCCTTTGATTCTAAATGCTTAGGCAGTATCTTAGGCATTAGATGGTTCGACTTGTAAATAATGATAAGGTTAGGAGCCATCAGCCTCCTTTGAACAGCATATTGTGCAGAGAGAGACTGCATTGATTTGGCCATGTTGTTCCTCATACATAGCTGCAGATTGGCAAAAAGGATTATGAACAGTGTGCCTAAGGGTTTCAGAAAATGGGGGAAATCTAGGATGCGATGGGCAGACAATGTCAAACAGGACCTTGCTAGAATTGGCCTAGAGTGGGCAAATACAGGAGCTGTAGTTCAGAACAGAGACGTCTGCAGAGGAAAATTACACAGTCTGCACAGTCTGGTTGGACCTTCGTAAAGCACAGACACCTAACCATGAAAACCAATGAAAAGCAAGATGCGATGCCTGAAAATGCATCAATCTTCAGGTGTCTGAGTGATCACTATAACTCTTCATATAAAGCGGCTGGATATTTGGCCAGAAGATTGAGAGTAACGTGAGATTGTGCAGTCAAAATATTCACTCGATAAGTTCAATAATAAAAAGGTAGGTACGTTGTCACGTGTGGAAGAATTTGTCTGTATGGATCATGATACTTTGGATAAAACTGTTTGGTTGGATAGGCTTTTTTTCCAACACAAAAGGCAGAAGACTCCTAGAAGCTACCCTTAGCAACCCTCATACAAGGACATGTCCGGCTTAGACCGAAATCATTGCTGACAGTTGCCTCAGAGCTAACACACAACACAAAGTTTGCCCTGCTGATACACAGGGGCGTTAGCCATGGGGGGGATGCTCCTCCCAAAAGTAACTCGGAGTTGGCAAAATTCGAGGTGACTTCGTAAAATCTTGGTGAGTTGTGAAAATTTGCAATTTTTTTTTGGAAATTAAGGGGAGTTGTCAAAATCGAGGCAACTTGGCAAATGTAAGGCAGTTTGGAAAATGGAGAGACGGCAAAATTTAGAGCAGTTGGCAAAATTCGAAGTCACTTAGTAAAAACAGGTGAGTTAGCAGAATCTTAGGGAGTTGGCAAAATTCGGAGTGACTTAATAAAATCTTGGGGAGTTGGCAAAATCGGGACAACTTGGCAAAATCGTGGGGAGTTGGCAAAATTCAGGTGAGATGTAAAAATTAGGATTTTTTTCTGTAAAATTATGGCGAGTTGGCAAAATTCGGAGCGACTTGGCAAAATCATAGGGACTTGGCAAAATTCAGGTGAGATGTGGAGGTAAAATTCTTTCTTTGATTTTAGTCAATTATCGTGAATTTCACAAACCCAATCCCAATTATCACAACTCGCCCGTATTTTCCAAGTGGATTCGAATTTTGCCAACTGCCCTACATTCTGTCAAGTTTCTTCAATTTATCCAACTCATTCATTTCACAAAACAAATCTCAATTTTCACAACTCGCCTATATTTTACCAAGTGCATTCGAATTTTGCCAACTACTCTAGATTTTGCCACCTCGCCGTATTTTTACAGAAAATATCGCCCTTTTTACATCTTCCCTGAATTTGCCAAGCCACTTCGAATTTTATCAACTCTCCTTAATTGCACAAGAAAGGCACAATTTTCACAACTCCCCTGTATTTTACCAAGTGGCTTCGAATTTGCCAACTTCCCTAGATTTTGCCAAGAGTACTTGGTTTTTCCAACTCTCCTTAATTTCACAGAACCAATTCCATTTTTTTCAACTCACCTGTACTTTACCAAGTGGTTTCCAGTTTTGCCAATTTCCCTAGATTTTGAAAAGTTTTCTCGATTTTATCAACTATCCTTAATTTCACAAAAACAATCCCAATTGTCACAAATCGCCCGTATTTTACCAAGTGGATTTGAATTTTGCCAACTCCCCCAAGATTTTCCAACTCTCCTAGATATTGCGAAGCTGCCTCGATTTTGCCAACACGCCATAATTTTGCAGAAAAAAATTGAAATTTTTACATCTCACCCGAATTTTGTCAACTCTCCACGATTTTTCCAAGTCACTCCGAATTTTGCCAACTGCCCCTAGTTTCTGCCAACTCTCCTAGATTTTGCCAACTCGCCATAATTTTACAGAAAAGAAATCCAAATTTTCATATCTCACCTGAATTTGCCAACTGCCCCTAGCTTTTGCCAACTCACCATAATTTTACAAAAAAAAAATCCTAATTTTTTCATCTCACCTGAATTTTGGCAACTCCCCACGATTTTGCCAAGTCACTCCGAATTTTGTCAACTCCCCAAGATTTTGTCAAGTCACTCCGAATTTTGCCAACTCCTCAAGATTTTACCAAGTCACTCCGAATTTTGCCAACCCCCTAAGATTTTGCCAACACACCTGTTTTTACTAAGTGGCTTCGAATTTTGCCAACTGCTCTAAATTTTGTGTCTCTCCATTTTCCAAACTGTCTCAGATTTGCCAAGTTGCCTCGATTTTGACAACTCCCCTTAATTTTCCAAAAAAAGAAAAATTAGGGAGTTTGAAAGTTTGAAGTGATTTGGCAAATTTAGGATAGATGCAAAGATTGGGATTAGTTTCGTGAAATTAAGGAGATGTCATGTCCCTAGAATTTTATATTTATTTATTTATTGAATATTTTTGTTGTATTATATTGTTGTATATATTTTTATGTGTTCTTGAAAATGTTTGTGCTGGGATGACTCACTGTTGTTGTCTTCGGGTCTAAAGCTTGCTGCTTGTGGAAAGAATCAATGCCAGAAGTTGTTTGTGCCGTATATGACTAACTAGCCTGCGGCGTGAAGTCCGCGCATGAGGCTAGGCGGGAGATTTCAAAGCTTTAGTCTGGGCATTAGCTGTTGAACAAACAAGGTCGTTGTCGTCAAACAAGGTCGTTTGTTGATCAAACGCGTCAAAAAGACGCCGCCTTTCTCAAATTAACCCTTGGAGTCAGAGTGCGATTCTAAGAGGGAATCCAGATTCTTGGAGATTCCTATCTTTTATTCTTGTGGTTCAGGAGGAACCACAGTGTAGGCAAAGGAAAATCCTTTCGCCGTGTTTTTGAGGTCTGTAAAGTGAGAACTTTCAGAGTGTGCAATTCTCCACCTCATTTTAGTAATATTGCAGTAGCAAAGCAACAAAGGCTCACGGAGTTGAGTGGTGAATTTGATAGTAGTTTTGTGGATTCAGAAAGAACCACAGTGTGAAGCAGCAAAGGTCCACGGAGTGGAGTTCATTTCCAGCATGTAGCTGTGTATAGTGTGAATAAAAATTGTGTCGTCGCTGTATAATTCTCGTGCAGTGATTGATGGACAGTTCGTATTCTTCATCAACACCAGTTTCTTCAAAGGCATATAGTGGCACGGGCGTAAAAACCCACGAATCTGTGAATTCACCGAAGTGAATCTAAGCAATAACATCATCGTCCCTCTCTCCTGTGTGGACTGGGTCATCACATCTCTCACAGTCTGACAGGATCCGAACCCCCGGGACATCACATCTGGCCTAGTCGGACAGGATCTGAACACCGGACACTGCAGGAGATTTGGCCAAATCAAAAATCCATACTGATTTGCTACAATTCAGACGAAATGTAAATATTGGAAGTATTTCTGAGAAATTATGGCTAGTTGGCAAAATTGGAAGTCAAATGGCAAAATGTAGAAGAGACTGAAAAATTGGCTTACCCCCCCCCCCACACACACACACACGGAGCGAAATCTAAGCAAGTTTGCTCAGTTGGCAAATTTTGCCAAAAATTTTGCTCGAGTTGGAAAATGGAAAATTTTGGACTTCTCACCCCCACAACCATATTCCTTCGCTACGCCCCTGCTGATACATTATGTAATTTCCTAACCATTATTCCAGTTAAGACTGGAATTCTCTATTCGTAGCTTCTTGGTTCGAAAATTCTGATCGCGAAAGCTAACAACCGTTGCCAGATCCCTCACACTCCCAAAGACATTATTAAGCGTCCCATTGCAGGTACGAACCTGATTTTTTTTCACTCAATATGGGTTAAAACAACGGGAATTCGGGGTACAAAATTTAAGACCAGTTAGTTGTTAATTGCAGGGGAAGAAAATTTGCGGAACTTAATGAGAATTTGTGCAGAACCGAAGCCACGGTCTATGAGAAAGCACAGACATCAAAAATCTGAGTAACACTGGGCAATTTTAGCCAGTAATATACCAGTGAAAAGGAAATTGTGCTGCATTGATCACTTTTACAATATTCTTGAACAAAATACATTTTTACTTGCTCACTTCCATGCCTACATACGAAATCCTCATGGAGTCATTGGCTATGGAGTAACCAGACTGTAATTTTGTTCTCCACACATATGTCCTGGGCTATAACTGCTGAATCTGGCAACTGTGTGTCACTTCTAACAATGCCCTGTTTGACATTGTCTGTGCAATGCATTAGAGGTGTCCCCCTTTTCCTGAAGCTTTAGGCATATACTTCATAATCTTATTTGCCAACCTGCAGCTATGCATATGGGCATCATGGCCAAACCAACTGTCTCTCTTTGCACAACGTGCTGCTGAAAGGAGATTGCTGACTCTTTCGACCATAAGACAGACTGCGCGCTCCATCATCGCAATGAACCTATTTGCTGCTGAGAGCTGCAAGATAGCATTTTCTGTGAAGAGTCAAAACAAAGGCAGGTACAGATAGGAACTAGTTGAAGTGGACTCGTTTTAACTAATGTTGCTTTAATGTAACATGTTTCAGGCATTTATTTAGTAATTAACCACTATTAAGCTGTGTTAAGTAACAGTATGAAGATGGGTGTACACGAAAAATTGTCTTTGAGCAGGGTGGGATCTGAACCCATGACCCCTTGATAATATGCCAGATACTCTGACCACTGAAATATCGCCCACTGATCAGTGTACTGCTGATATGTTATAGAGCATCTGATCCATTACTGTATTTTGAGTGCATTTGGGACTCTCTTCCTCACAGCCTTCCCTGGCATGTGCAGATGACCAGCCATGCCTGCAAAAGCCTCATGGCGGCTATTTTTTTGGTGAGCAAATCGGAATCTGTCATTTTTTGATATGATCAATAGTACCTTGTATTTAGACAACTCATCATTGATTTACTGAGTAATTAACTACTATTAATATATTTTAAGTAACAGGATGGAGATGGCAATAGCTCACTGGTCAGAGCATCTGACATGTCATCAAAACGTCGTGGGTTCAGATCTCACCCGGTTCAGAAAGTTTTTCCTCTACACCCATTTTCATCGTTACTTAAAACAACTTAGTAGTGGTGGTTTGTCTAAATATTTTGTGCATTCGAAAAATGTTTTCTTTCCATTACTACATTAGCTGTAATTTTTCTAAGCAGTCCATTTGTTAATAATAAATACACAGATTATCAAATATGTTTCGTTTTCTCATAAAATTTTAGAAGTTATAGAGTTTCGAAGTCAGCTTCTGGATTTATTTGTAGTTAAATAACGAAAATAATGTCTTATTATATATATAATTATATTATATAAGCACTTAACGAACAAAACTAAGTGAAATCGCGAGGTACTATGCAAAAGGTATAGCCGGGATGGAGGAACCGATCAAATTATTGGGAAAAGAGTTAGCGGATTGGGATGCAACTACATTTGTCAAATCATGGTTGCACTCGATAACTTCAATAACTTACAGATAGGACTATTGACAAATGGCCGCAATATTGACAAGTGGTGTGCTGGTAAATGTTTAACAACCGGCTCGCTAAAAAAACAAGCCAAGTATATGTGTGTGTATATATTTATTGTAAGTTTTACTGAATTACAACAATTTGGAATACAAAAATTTCAAACAATAATAAAATATTAATTTTTTTTTAGAATTTCCATATAGCAATTTTTTTCATTGACTTTTTGTATCCGTAGCCAATTTATGGTTGCGTTTCAACCATGATTTGACAAATGGAGTTGCATCCCAATCCACTAACTCTTTTCCCAATAAATTTTTCGTCATTAAATCCGACATGTGATCTATTGTTAAACTATTTCTCATCCTCGTACAAATTATGTTCATAAAACTGAAACCTCTTTCAGCTTCAGCACTACTGACTGCAATAGTACTAACTATCTTTTTAGCTTTTCGAATACTTGCAGGGATTGAAACATTTTTTTGATTCTACATTATTATCTACAAAATTCCGAAAATTTTTCAAATCAATTTCGTATTTAAAAATCTTTCACCAGCTCTCCATGATAGAGTTAGTTCTTCATAAGGTCAAGTAGATGGTCCTAATAAATCGAAATAATTTAAAATGTCTTCATCATTATTTCTGTCTTGTAAAAGACATAAATTCATGTGTTGAATCATATTTTCTAGTCATACAGTGGCACGGGCGTAAAAACCCGCGAATCTGTGAATTCACCGAAGTGAATCTAACCAATAACATCATCGTCCCTCTCTCCTGTGAGGACTGGGTCATCACATCTGTCACGGTCTGACAGGATCCGAACCCCCGGGACATCACATCTGGCCTAGTCGGACAGGATCCGAACACCGGACACTGCAGGAGATTTGGCCAAATCAAAGCAAAACTCCATCCTCTCCTAGGAAGAACATTGAATTTATTATTTTTATTAAACGGAATATTTTTAAACTTATGTGATTTAATCAAATATTCAACTTCAGATTCATCTTCCAGGACCAACCTTTAAAATTTCCGTAGCTCTTACGTGCGTTTGATTAATTTTTGCGCTTTCTGAATGTTAGTAATCTTGATTGAAGTGCAGTTAAAAGTAATGCTTATCCGCTTAATTTTGCCTGGGCCGCTTCTTCTTAGATAATCCCTACAGAGACTGCCATAGAGGCAATCTCTATAGGAATTATCTAAGAAGCGGGCAGAGGAAAGGAGTTAGAAAGGGAAGTAAGGGAAGAGGAAGGGGGTAGAGGCGAAAGGAAGCACAAAGGGTGCGGAAATAAGCGCGCCCTGACTGCATTTTCCGTGTCACCACACACAAGCTTATCGCCCAAATGTCACTTTAGTCACGAATCGGCAATTTAGTTTATTAGACACTGGTACCACATTCTGAGGAGGGGGGGGGGTTATATAATTTCTATATTATACTAACTTTAACTACAAAAGTTGCATCTCAATTACAGCATCACACATAACGCAGAGTCTGTCTAAAAATATTAAAAACTAACCCGTACCTGGATAAACCTACAATTTGTGGCAATGATTCTGAAAATAAATAAATATAACAATAGATAAGAACAATATATTTTATTTTTCATGCAACTGTAGGATACATATGAAAAACATAACATACATAAGTGATTAAAGCAAACTCCAAATTTTAATAAAATAAACGTAAAATAAAATCATCACACCATATATATTTTTGACAAGACAGAAAACTTTCATCTATGGCGTATCACTCCTCCTATTCCATAGTCTAGAGCACTACTTTTCTTCTTTTTCATACGGATGCCACATGGTGATGTAAGTACCAATTATTACGGTCCAGGGTCAAGATACTCGTACTTAAAATTCTTGTAAGCAATTCGTTTATTTTTTGTGCAGTGTCATAAATCTTTTTGAGAAATTTGGGACCGCGGAGAAATCTGTGAAGTGCGCGGCAACCTTTAATGAGCAGCGCAGCCTCCAGTTTCTGGAAACCGGCGTAAATTTTAAAAACCGGTGGAAACCGGCTGCGTGACACCACTGCACTTAGCCATTGTGGATTGAAGTATGTTCCGATCTACAGTTTATAGCCATTGTCGATTTAACAACCGGCTCCCAAAATTCTTGAAATTTTAACAATCGGTTCGCGCGAACCAATGCAAGTTCTGCTCCAACACACCACTGGGTAGGGACCAACGCGGGAGTGTGCAGGATCGATGAGGAAGCGACTCACCGTCATCATGGGAGGTACGTGGAGTTCTGAGTATCGTGTCATTCAACTACAAAGATTAAAAATACAATGTTCATTTGTATATATAATAAATATATAATAAAAGGTGTGTGTATCTGGCATCCATAACTAATCGGAAATTCGTAACAGACGCTGTTTGTGGTCCGGGTGGCAGTGTCAAATTTCAAAGCGAAAGCTCAAAAGGTGTACTTGTTGGAAGCAAAAATATTTACGACGCTATTCCTACGGGAAACGATAATCGCTGTCTACGGAGGTATGAATGAGAGGAGACGCCCTAACGCGCTTTCCCTGTCGAAGGTCATGATGATGACGGTAACCACGGTAACCATGTTGTTGCTTCCAAAACAAACCGTCTGCCGCTGCAATCAAGCCTACTTTTCACGTGCTATACTCAGTTTTACTCTGCGTTATATGCGGGAAGATCATTTTTTTACGACTAAGAGAAAGCCCATTTAAGCTATTTGGAATTTATATTACTTTTTGTTAATGCAATGAATATTTCCATACAGAATTACTGTATAGCAGAATTATTTATGCATTTCGTTGAATACGACAATAACAAACAATTACAAGATTTTAAAAGTTTATTTATACTGCACTGATAACAGTAGAAAACATTTTATGGATAACACATAAAAGTTATGTGCAATAGCAGCATTTAAACTGCCAAAAATCCCATTTGTAAGATTCAGAAAATAGCTGTTTTACGTTAAAAAAATTCTCATTCCACAAAAATAAAAAAAATTTGCTTAACAAAACTAAATAAAGCCAATAGTGTAGGAGCCAAAATGGTAGATTTTAAAAACACTTTAAACTTTGGTGGAGAAATCATGGATAACACACCTACATTAAAATGCTTTCCAGTGATTTCTCACAATAGTAATGATTCAACTCCAAAAAAAATGTTAATAAGTTATGACACCCACTATTATGACAATTATGAGTGTACTGAATTTTTATTTTAAATGCATAAGCCTATTTTAACCGAATTTGTTATTAAATCTTGAAAAATTTGTCACCTTAAAAGCCTTATTCATAAACTGTTTTAAATAAATAAAAAAAATCCAAAACTAGATGAAAATAAAAGTACACTCAATTTAAATATAAATCTTATTCAGAATATAAATAATCAGACCATTTTCTCTATGGGATTTGAAAGGACTATATTCTGCAATTCCAGATTGAAATGGAAATACCTTTAATACTAATATCTATTCTGTGCTACAATTAATACTGAAATATCATATATACTTTACTAATGAACAAAAAGTTTTATTATTAAACAAAAATATATACTGGTAGGTTTTTTTAGACACAAAAGTCACTTGAGGAAAAAAAACTTCAATTCTCACATAAAGTATCTCATTAAATATCAATCCAAAGAAAATACTTTCATAAACAATAAATACATTTATGTGTACTGGGTTCTGAATTTTAAATTTGCATACTTTATTACTTTTTATATATTAAATTACACCTCATACCTTAAATGAAGATTCTCAACAATCAAACAATCCTCATACTCTCTTTCAAATAAGAAATTTATCAAAAACCAAATATGGCAGCTTGATTTTTTCTGACTTATGATTAGGGTGCCAACAGATCAATTGCTAGAGCACATGGTATGTAACTAAGATGTTATTGATTAAAGTCTTACTAAGTTGAACAAAATTATTTATTATTACAACTGTAGTTTAATTACAAGATTACAGACTAAAATTAGGTTACATAACAGTTTGGTCCTTTCTAAAAATTTGCTATGTTAGTGAAACCTGGACCCTCTTTAAGCAAGGTAAACTGAAACTTGATGCCCTTGATTCTACATGCTTATAACACAATATCTTGGGTATCAGTTAGTTTGAACTAAGCAAAGATGATGCTAGGCAGAAATCCCTTAGAGCAGCAGAGTACAAGAGATTGGTCATTTGTTCAGCTATGTTGACCACATACAAACCTTAGATTACAATGAGGTGGGAAGTTTCAAACTAACCTCATTAAAATTAATCTGCAGTCGCCAAATGATATTTGGAGGACTAAATAACACTCTTTAAATACACAATTGAAAAGACTTAGCTCAGAAACTAACATAAATTAAAATTCTTTGTCATTGAGCAATAAATTTTCTAAGTTTTTGCTTCAAACTAATTGCATGTTTGAGGTTTTAGGAGAAAACTCAGAAGCTTTTCAGAGCAAGGACAGTGCTCCTTGTTCAGTGAAGTGCCACTGTGTGAAAAGGTGAATGAAGATGGACACTATGAGAATACCTTATGTGACTGAAGTAGTCACCACATACTGTCACCTCAATGAAGGAGCACTGTCATTGCTCCGGAAAGCTTCTGAGTTTTCTCCTAAAACCTTTTAACATGAATATGGTTTGAAGGATAAACTTAAAATTTTTTATTTTTCAACAGAGAATTTCAATTTATTTTAACACTGGTCTGACCTTGATAATCCATAGCTGCTTGAGCCCACGCTAAAGTTATCATATAACTTCTGTATATCCCAGTATTTTTAAATTTTTTAAGTTACATTAAAAATCTTCAAACATAACCGATTAGCAACTAGATTTGTTAATTTAAAAGATCACCAATTTTCAAAAAATATTGGATGAAATGAATTTACTGAAATATATATTCCTAAATTTTACAGAAATACATAGATTCTGAAAAAAATTCATCGCCGACACGGTGGGTATACACAACCCGTATCTCTCCGGAGTGGGGGTTCAATACCCACCGTGTACCATCCCTCAGAGTGGGGGTTCAATACCACCAGAGTGCACTACCATTGTACCACATATCCGACGCGTGGTACAATGGTAGCACACTCTGGCATGAATCTGGAGAGATGCGGGTTCGATTCCCACCGTGTCAGAGATGAATTTTTTTCAGAATCTATTAATTAATGTTTGATGTCTATCTTAACAGGGACTACTGTGCATTCACTTTGGATTGATAGAAATACATTCAGTACAAGTCATTTTATTAAACTCATTTGAAAATCTGAGTTGGTCAGTTGGGTTTTAAGTAAAAATACAGCAGTTAACCAATTTTCAATAATAGTAGCCAAATTCATAATGACTTAGAAATGTTTAAACACATCACACAGTTTTTGAAAAATATCAATATTAACACTATATAAATTAGTTTATAATTATTTTCTCAATATTTTCAGCTTGGGTATATAATACATTAATACATTGTTATATCAATCTAATTTCAAACCTCTGAGTGGTCAACCACACAGGGTCCTGGTGTTGACCATATAAACCCTCTGGACTGGACAGATATATGGCTCTCAGCTTTATTATGGATCCTGATTTTGCTGCAATGGTGGGCTTCCGTGGAGGGATAATCTTCCGCTGTGTTTTCTGTTTGTTTGTGGGTTGACAGCCCCAAGTGAATAGATTCACAGGATATGTTTATCAGCTGGTGGATAATCCTGAGCAGAGGTCATCGCAGGCACCTGAACTCTTTGCTTCTATTGGCATCGTCAAATTCTACATTTGAGGAAGTCTTCCTGTGTAGATGGCTTCAGCCTTTAGTGGGGGAACGGGTCTTTGCCCCCTGTCTGCGATTAGGGGGCTGTTTGATATTGTCGGCATTCCCTCTCTCAATAAACATAGTTTCTTTAAACATTCTACTAACCATTTTCTCTCCATAGGTAGTTGGAATGTGAGGACTCTGCACAGAGCTTTTTCTCTTGATGTCCTCACATAATAATTCCACCATTATAATTTAGATATTCTCGGCTTGCAAGAGACCAGATGGACAGATAAAGGTCAGATTCTTAAAAATAATCTTAAATTTCTCTTTTCAGGGAGGGACGACAATAAGCATCACCAAGGCGTGGGTCTGCTTCTCAGCAGACACGCTAGTGATGCTCTTCTAGGATATGAGTGCATTAATGAAAGGTTTCTTACAGCAAAAT
Organism: Ryuthela nishihirai; assembly: GCA_038380435.1. Lineage (NCBI taxonomy): Eukaryota > Metazoa > Arthropoda > Arachnida > Araneae > Heptathelidae > Ryuthela > Ryuthela nishihirai. The sequence goes on from JAWZYU010000022.1 coordinate 32,984,926, forward strand.
TTCAGACAAGCGTTAAAGACTTGAATGTTATCTGCTGTTATGCCCCCACTGAGGATGCCGATGAGGATGAGAAGGATAGGTTTTATGGACAACTGCAGGATATTTTGAATTCTGTCAAGAAAGGAGATATTACCCTTGTTCTAGGTGACTTTAATGCCAAAGTTGGTACTGACTCTGACCTTTGGGGAGGGGTGATAGGCCCTTTTAGTATTGGTAGCTGCAATGGCAATGGGCAACGTCTCCTACAGGTAAGTAAACTCAATGGATTCAGAATAACTAACACTTATTACAAATATTGCGATATACATAAATACACATGGGTTTCACCTGATGGGCTGCATAAGAATATGATAGGTTATATATTAATTAGCAGCAAATGGGCTAGTTCTGTTAGGAAAACCAGGTCATATAGGGGAGCTGAATTTGGATCTGACCATTACCTTGTTAAAAGTGTCTTGCAACTTAAACTTAAAAAGTGTTGTGCTAGAGTTCAAAAATTTACATTTAATACTGAAGCTCTGAAAGACCCTGTTATAGCTAAAGCTTACCATGATAGGTTACTTAGTCATTATGACAGTCATGGTTTGCTTACTACTGAAGTTGAGGAAGACTAGGGAGGTTTTAAACAGGCTTTTTTGGAAACTAACAGTATACTTTTAGGAAAAAAGGAGAAGAGGAGGCAGAATTATCTGAGTGATAACGCACTTGAGCTTATTTCGGAAAGAAAGAACTGCAAGAATGTCCTTAATCAATACCCTGCTAGTCCTAATAGAAAGCATTACAGAGAACTTAATAAACGTGTAATGGATCAGTCAGCTGCTGATAAGAATCTTTGGCTTGATGTCTTGGCTGACAAAGCCGAGGGAGCAGTTTGACAGCACAACAGCAGAGAGCTGTACTAGATAATTAATGTTTTGTGTGGTCGAAAGCGAACAGGTATACCGGGATTGAAGGTTAAACAAGGTAAGGTTATATAAGGTGAGGATTCTGTCATGACTAGGTGGGCTGAGCATTTCAGTGATATTCTAAACAATATGGTTAGTTCTACTTCCATTGTTTGCAATGATGATAGATAAATTGGTGGCTTTAATGTTGGCCCTATAACACAATCTGAAGTTAATTTGGCTATTCCTAAACTTAAAATTCATAAATCCCTAGGGGTAGATGAAATTACAACGGAAGTGCTTAGAACTGGGAATGTTTCGGTTACCACTTGGATGACTGAAATTCTGAGTATCTTTTATGATAAAGGCAAGGTTCCTAAGGATTTTACCAGAGCTATTGTTATTCCTATTTTCAAAAAAGGTGATCGCAGTTCCTGTGATAACTATAGCGGTATCAGCGTACTCTCTGTTCCAGGTAAAGTTCTTTTCATGATTGTCCTTCATAGAATTAAGAATCTGGTTGATGGACTGTAGCGTGATGAGCAGTGCGGATTCAGAAGTGGTAGGGAATGTGTGGATCAGATATTTTCACTTAGGCATATTCTTGAGAAATGTTTAGAGTTTCAGAAACCTTTGGTTGCAAGCTTTGTTGATTTCAAAAAGGCTTTCGACTCTGTTGATCGTCATAATTTGTGGTTGATTGTGAGATCATATGGTACACTTGACAAGTTAGTTAACATAATGAAAGCTCTCTATAATAACACTGAGTCGTATGTGAGAGTTGGTAAGGCTTGTAGCAATTGGTTTAGCATTACTTCTGGTGTTCGACAAGGGTGCATTTTATCTCCTTTTCTCTTTAGCTTGGTTATTGATTATGTTATGCGAAATTCACTTCAAGGGCAAGATTTTGGCTGACTGGAGATACGTAAATCTCTGATTTAGATTATGCTGATGATTTAGCTCTTTTGGCAAATGATGTTGATGAGATGAACTCTTTCATTCGAGCTGTTGATGAGACTGGTAGTAGAGTAGGTTTTGTTATAAACAGAGAGAAAATTAAAGTGATGAAAATTGGTCAGGCAGGTTGTGATTCAGTTAAATCTGAATGGTTGCAGTCTTGAGCAGGTGTCACAGTTTAATTACCTTGGGAGCTATGTAACAGATAATGGTGATGTGCTGCATGAGATTAACAGACGAATAGGGATTGATGCCGGGACTTTTAAGAATCTATGGAGAGTGTGGAAAAATAGTCGTATACACCTAAAGACTAAAATTAGACTGTATAACAGTTTGGTTCTTTGTAGGGTTAGTTATGGTAGTGAAACTTGGACACTTTGTAAACAAGATAACAGGAAACTAGATGCTTTTGATTCCAGATGCTTACGCAGTATCTTTGGCATTAGGTGGTTCAACTTTGTAACTAATGATGAGGTTAGGCAAAGGAGTTTGCAACCTCCTTTGAGCAGCATATTGTGCAGAGAGAGACTCCGTTGGTTTCGCCATGTTGCCCGTATGGATAATTATAGATTGGCGAATAGGGTTTTCCGATTTTGAACGATTTTCCCCTACTTTCCTAAGAAAGTTTGTATTGTTATATTTACTACAATTCAAACTTTCTTTGTTATTTAGTTTACAATCTCGACACATCCAAAAAGATTTTTTTACTTTTTAACAAATGCGTTACAAACGAAAAATTTTGCGGCACAATCCGGTACAAACGTAGTACAAACGAATGGCATCGCAAAAATTTTGAAATCGCTTGGTGGGGGAGCTGTCGTTTCTCCAGCACCCCCCCCCCCACCCACATTGCAAGTCGAAAACTTTTTAACAAATGCGGTACAAACGAAAATTTTTGCGGCACAATCCGGTACAAACGTAGTACAAACGAATGGCATCGCAAAAATTTCGAAATCGCTTGGTGGGGGGGCTGTCGTTTCTTCAGCCCTCCACATTGAAAGTCGAATAACGTTTTAACAAATGTGGTGCAAACGAAAATTTTTGCGGTACAATCCGGTACAAACGTAGTACAAACGAATGGCATCGCAAAAATTTCGAAATCGCTTGGTGGTGGCGGTGGTGGTGGTGGTGGTGGGGGGGGGGGTTGTGGCTGGTGGAATGCACCTAAAAATTTTAAAGCGTTGCAACGTGCGAAATCTGATTAGCGATATTTTATTTTATTTTCGTATCGAAAACGGAAACTTTTTTTTTTCTTAATAGTCAAAAGGAGTATTTTTTAAACTAAATAAAATGAAATAAACTTTGAAATTCTTCTAAAAATTGTCTGCCAACGCCATATTTTAATAAAATTGAAAATTTTACTAATATATGAAAAGGAATTTTGAAGTGTTTTTAAAGTTACATTTTTATTTTTTTTTACATTTTGAAAATATAACTTTTGAAATAACTATCAGAAATTTATTAATACTAGAATATATAAAAAATATTGATTTAAACAACCACAATATAATAATTACTTCTCGGTTATCTGGAATGTATCTGTTAAGATACGCAACAATTATTAATTCTTTGAAATAAGTTTCGGCGCTTTACCCAAAGAAGGCGTAAGGAGAAGGAGCCGAGCCGTAACCATCGAGATTCAAGGCCTTTTGACGTCACACGTTCTGACGTCAGCATTCGTCGATCTAGCATCTTTACACCCCTTAGCTGCTTGTGTGTTTGTTGGCGGGATTATTATCTTTAATTATTATCTGGTGTTCAACAAATGCATTTTTAAACAATTTTTGCAAGATAAAAAATGATTGTTTTATTAGAGAATTTAGGAAATAAGAAAAAATGTCTTAGTGCCAAAAAGAGAAAGTTGTCTACCCTCAATAAATAGTATCCACAGAGTTGGCTTTGATATTAATAGTTTTGTGACAAGCAGTTTTTCTGGCATGTGGGATTTGAACCAGATCTCTCGAGGCACATGCCACAGTGTTCTAAGACCACTAAACTAATAAGTTATATTAGTGGAAAAAAGGCAGAGTCTGTTAGTTTAGTGGTCTTACACCACTGGCTTATATCTGGAAAGATGTATGCCTAAATGATTTAATCTTTCTTTACCAGGGTGTATAGAATTATTTTTTTAACAATCGAAGAATGATTAGACTATTTTCTTTACATTTGGGAGGTTAGTTGAGCGATTTATTGTCAAATCTTTAGTCATAGATTTAAAGGTAGCTTTGTAAACCAAAATATATATGGGTGTGTGCTTGCAGTAAATTGTAGTTTCTAAAGTTTAGATGCACTTTTCCTGCTAGGTTTTGAATATGTATTCCATCGGAAGGTTGTATTCATGTCCAAATATTATTCAAATTTAATGAGAGTTCAGAAAAAAATACAGCTAAATATTCCTATAAATTCAGTCTAATTACTAAGAAAAAGTATTGAAATTAAATCATAACTAACTGAAATTGTTACAGCTAAAGCTATTACAGTATATCATTAATTTTTAGTTCACATTTGCCAATAAAATTGTTCTGAAGAATTTTTGTGTTTTTTTTCTCTTTTTAATAAAACACACTAATTTTCCATAACAATTTATATGTCACGATTATATTATTAATGGTACAAAAAATTGGATCAGTTATTGACAGCATTTATTGCGAAAAATATGTGAATGAAATGATTTTATCTTTGTTAATATATAACCGAGTAATTATTTGCATTTAACTTTATTTTTAAACATATTTTGTCATTGTAATTATACGTACAACCGATTATGACGCTCCTGGTAATTTATATATCGTTCTACATGTTCAGAGAACGTTAAACGACGATTATCTGCATTTTGAGTCATCAATTTAGCACAATTACAAATCAAGATCTATTTTAGTTTCAACGTCTTCCTTATTTTAAGGTTTGACATAGAAATATTACTCTAATGTACATATATACCATATGATAATACCATGTCAATCAGTTTTGGAGCACAGTGCTACCCAAAAATGCCCTCCCGATTTTATAAAAAAAAGTAAATGCTCGATTTGCTACGATAGAACTACGTGCGCAGGATGCACTGTGGATCCACAGGATGTGACGTCATTTTATTCATCAGTAGGCCGGTATGCAAAGGCCTTGAGTCTCGAAGGTTACGGCCGAGCCCCGCCCAAGCGTAAGTAGCGCAGCGCTGCGGAATGTTACCGAAGCCGAACGTGGCAAATTGGTGTGCAGCCACAAAAACAGCTGTAAGCCGCGATCTGCGCATGCGCAGTGCAATCGTTTCAGCACGCTGCAACTATGGTTTGTCTTACTCTTCAAATATTTAATGTGATTTATTTAATTGGTGTTTCAACCTGTCTAACGATCACGGCTATTTGCCTACAGTGGTAGCTTAGCGTAAGGTTATTAAATGAGTATTTTATTGCGTTCACGAGTGCAATTTTACGATACCTGGAAAAACCGTTGTATGTTTATTTTGCAGAATTTTTAACATTAATACGTAAATTAATATATTTAATCATCTTACGAATATATAAGACATTGAATATTGCAGGTTTCTGTTCCCTGGAGCATATCATTGTATGTATGCTTCTGCACTTTGCTCTAATAGTGTAATTCTTTGTTTTTATGGTTGATACAGGAAGTGCCTGCTGCCATCTGTTGAACATTTATACAAACAAAGAACTCGATATATATTTATTGAAAATATCTAGAATTGTATAAAATATAATTATATAGAAGTGGTGAAAGTAGGCCGGTATGCGACAGTACGTCGTATCGGCAAGAAATTATTTGCCGGTACGACGTACCGGTAAGACATTTATAAGTAGTGGCTGCATTAACGATTTCCTTTTCACCTTAATGCTTTTTCAACCGATTTTAAAAGCAGACCATTCCTTTTAAGAAAAACCCGTCGGTTTTTAATTACATTACTACAGTTTAACCCTTTAGATGCCAAGCTGTTTAGAAACCGGATACTTGAAATGCCATTTCTGCCGACAGGGAGTGCCAAGGGGGAGTGCTAGAAATTGGAAGAGGTGCTTTATCTCTTTGAACGATTAACAAGACAGAACTAGACATACAAAGACGACTCCAACCAAAGCCGTCTTTCGGGGAGTCGTATAAGAATTCACGAACAATGCACGTTCCCATCCGCCGCAGCTATCTGGGTTCGGTCTTAATCACTACCGGAGGCAGAACTGGGAAATCGGGGTGGTAAAATAAAGAAAGGATATGAACTCACCGAGACGTTGAAATCCATTACAAAGCAGCGTGTACTTGTGGTTTTAAAATTTCTTTTTCAAAATATAAATATTGTTTTATTTTCTGCTGAAGGAAAATTCTAAACATTTCTGGGAATAACGGAAGGTAATTTAATTGTAATATACTATGAGGTATGCATGATTGCTGTATTCACAGCTACGCACAATAACGAACGGCTCAACCTAAATATTTCTGTCTTGAAACACTAAATTGCTTTTTTGGCTACCCCATTTTCCCTTTAAAACGTTGACCCTCTCACCTGAAAAATTCCTGCCTATGCCCATGTAAACCACAGAGGAGGGAAGGAAAAAAACGCGCAACTGCCATAGGATCCAGGGGAACCGCGCTGCGACGGCAGCGCCATCACTACTTAAATCCTGAAAAATCGTAAGTGGTAGCCGTCAGCCAGAAATGGTGAGTGCGCAAGGTTTTTAGGCTTATCAATTTCCTTAAGAATTTTAATAAAATAAGGCTCTCAGTCATATATATTATCAGAATCAGAGTTGTGGATTTCTGGATATGGATACAGAAAGAAGAAATACATGTGTGAGGTGCAAAGAAGAAATTATTTCTACTGCGGAATCTGTTGTATGCAGTAATTGTAAAGGTAAGCTTCATCTGAATTGTACGGGAATTTTAAAGAAGATGTGTAAAAAACTGTTGGATGACAAGAGTTATAATTGGAATTGTCCAACTTGTAAATACAAATATAAGAAACCAGCACAAAATCTCAAGCTGACAATCAACCAGATGAAAGTGTTTTGCATGAGATAGGCACCAACTTGACTGAATCCCAGCCTATGCTGCTGTTTTCTACTAAAGGAGCTCCTAAACAGAAAGTTTCATATGCCGCAGTCGGAGCTGCCGTAACCGATAAGAAGAGACTGTAAATTCGTCAGTCCCAAAACTTCAAACGAATCTTAAAGCCACAATGATTAGTAGAAAGGAAAACACTTCACAACAACTTCCAACAAGTGTGACGTCAACCTATTGATAGTAGAGATCCGTGATTTAAAGACAGAAATGAAAGAATTGAAACGAAGCGTAGAATTTTTTTCTAGCAAGTATGACGAACTGATGCAACAAGTAGTAAATTACGAGAAAAATCAAAAGGATTTAACTACAAAAGTCTATGAAGCCGAAAATTTAAACAAAGAAATGAGAAAAAAGATTAAGGAGCTGAAATAAAATCTTAATGACGTGGAACAATATGGACGCAATAAAAATATAAAAATTCATGGTGTTCCCATAAATGAAGGGAAGGATGAAACAGAGTTTAAAACAAAATTGAATAAAATTTCCCAGTCATTAAACATAGTCAACAACACAGACAATATGACTGAAAAAATCCACAGACTTTCTGAAAGAAAAAAAAGCAAAACCCCAAAGATAATTGTCCAAATCGTTACACGGAAAGATAGAGACATTTGAATACAACACAGGAAAAAAAAATTACAACCACCAGTGCTGAATTTAATGATAAACGAACACCTATATATATTAATGAAAACATGACTATGATTAACAGAGAACTTTTCTGGAGAGCTAGGATGTGTGCAAAAGAAAAAAAAATGATAAATACGTTTGGTTCAGACCAGGGCATATAGGGGAGCTGAAATTGGATCTGACCATTACCTTGTTAAAAGTGTCTTGCAACTTAAACTTAAAAAGTGTTGTGCTAGGGTTAAAAAATTTACCTTTAATACTGAAGCTCTGAAAGACCCAGTTATAGCTAAAGCTTGCCATGATAGGTTTCTTAGTCATTATGACAGTCATGGTTTGCTTAATACTGAAGTTGAGGAAGAATGGGGCCATTTTAAACAGGCTTTTTTCGAAACTAACAGTACTCTTTTAGGAAAAAAGGAACAGAGGAGGCAGAATTATTTAAGTGATAAGGCACTTGAGCTTATTTCAGAAAGAAGGAACTGCAGGAATGTCCTTAATCAGTACCCTACTAGTCCTAATAGAAAGGACCACAGAGAGCTTAATAAACGTGTAAAGGATCAGTTAGCTACTGATAAGAATCTTTGGCTTGATGGTTTGGCTGACAAAGCTGAGGAAGCAGTTAGGCAGCACAACAGCAGAGAGCTGTACCAGATAGTTAATGTTTTATGTGGTAGAAAACGGACAGGCATACAAGGATTGAAGGATAAACAAGGTAAGGTTATAGAAGGTGAGGATTCTGTCATGGCTAGGTGGGCTGAGCATTTCAGTGATGTCCTAAACAATGTGGTTAGTTCTACTCCCATTGTTTGTAATGATGATGGATGCATTGGCAGCTTTAATGTTGGCCCTATAACACAATCTGAAGTTATTTTGGCTATCTCTAAACTTAAACTTCATAAATCCCCAGGGGTAGATGAAATTACTACAGAAATGCTCAGAGCTGGAAATGTTTCGGTTACCACTTGGATGACTGAAATTTTGAATAACCTTTATGATAAAGGCATGTTTCCTAAAGATTTTACCAGAGCTATTATTATCCCTATTTTCAAAAATGGTGATCGCAGTTCTTATGATAACTATAGGGGTATCAGCCTACTCTCTGTTCCAGGTAAAGTTCTTTCCATGATTGTGCTTAATAGAATTAAGAATCTGGTTGACAGCAATTGCGTGATGAGCAATGTGGATTCAGAAGTGGTAGGGGATGTGTGGATCAGATATTTTCACTTAGGCAGATTCTTGAGAAATGTTTACAGTTTCAGAAACCTTTGGTTGCTAGCTTTGTTGATTTCAAAAAGGCTTTCGACTCTGTTGATCGTCAAAATTTGTGGTTGATTGTGAGATCATATGGTATACCAGACAAGTTAGTTAACATAATGAAAGCTCTCTATAATAACACTGAGTGTAAGGCTTGTAGCAATTGGTTTAGCATTATTTCTGGTGTTCGACAAGGGTGCATTTTATCTCCTTTTCTCTTTAGTTTGGTTGTTGATTATGTTATGCGAAATTCACTTCAAGGGAAAGATTTTGGCCTTAAATGGGCTGGAAATACGAAAATTTCTGATTTAGATTATGCTGATGATTTAGCCCTTTTGGCAAATGATGTCGATGAGATGAACTCTTTCATTCGAGCTCTTGATGAGACAGGTAGTAGAGTAGGTTTGGTTATAAACAGAGAGAAAACTAAAGTGATGAAAATTGGTCAGGCAGGTTGTGATTCAGTTAATCTGAATGGTTGTAGTCTTGAGCAGGTGTCTCAGTTTAATTACCTTGGGAGCTATGTAACTGATACTGGTGATATGCGGCATGAGATTAACAGACGAATAGGTATTGCTGCCGGGACTTTTAAGAATCTATGGAGATTGTGGAGAAATAGGCGTATACACCTAAAGACTAAAATTAGACTGTATAATAGTTTGGTTCTTTATAGGGTTAGTTATGGTAGTGAAACTTGGACGCTGTGTAAACATGATAACAGGAAACTAGATGCTTTTGATTCTAGATGCTTACGCAGTATCTTGGGTATTAGGTGGTTTAACTTTGTAACTAATGATGAGGTTAGGCAAAGGAGTCTGCAACCTCCTTTAAGCAGCATATTGTGCAGAGAGAGACTCCGCTGGTTTGGCCATGTTGCCCGTATCGATAATTATAGATTGGCGAATAGGGTTATGAACAGTGTGCCTAGAGGCCTCAGAAGGAGCGGGAGACCTAGGATGCAGTGGGCAGATAATGTCAAACAGGACCTTGTTAGAATTGGTGTGCAGTGGCCGGATGCAGAAAATGTAGCTCAGGACAGATATGCTTGGAGAATTAAACTGCGTGGTCTGGTTGGACCTCCGTAGCCCATGGCTGCTTGAGGATGATGATGATGATGATGAAAGTTCTTATGAGGAAATCAAATGGTGAAAGAATCATCAATGTTGATATGTTCACCAGCTTTGAGAATTTTTGAACTTTTAGATATATCCGATAAACTTTGCTTCTTTTTATCTTTTTTTTTATTTTTTTTTGTTCATTACTTTTGCTATTTGATTTTTTGATAAATATTTTTCTTCGCTATGTCTGATATGAATTTTGAAAGTTTTAATAGTAATTGTGATGTTGCTTATGTAACTTCAGGTTTAGAAGTAGAAGCTTGGTTCGGAAATAATTATGGTAAATTTATTCACAAAAATAAATTAGGAATTGCTCATGTTAATATAAGAATTAAAAGAAAACATTGGGAGTAATTAAAAATAAGTACTAACAATTACATGGAATACATTGATTTGCTTGTTTTAACTGAAACAAATAGAAATAAATATGAAAATTATTCATATTATATTGACAAATTTAATAAAATTACAAATGATAATATGAATAAAAATATTAGGTGGATTTCAGTATACTATAAAGAAAATTAGATATTGAAATTATAACACAACAAATACTTCAAGCGGAAACCATACATATAAAAGTAAAAAAAAATATATAATAAATCATGTTTTAGCACTATATAGATCATGTAGTACAGATGTGAACTCTTCTCTGTCGAATTTCCAAAACTGGATGGAAAATACAAAAAAAAATCCAAAATCAGATTTTAATAGGTGATTTCAATATCGATACAATGAACACTAAAAAGCATGGCACGGAAAAGTATATCACACTACTGGCTGAAATGAATTTTGAAAGATTAATAAGGGAAGCTACAAGAAAAGATATACTAAAAAATAAAATTACCAAAACCTGTGTAGACCATATTAACATAAAACTGATTAAAAATATGTCAGCAAATTCAATAATTCAAACAAGCAAAATAGCAGATCACTATAAAATTTTAACATTGATTAGCAACACCAAAAACAATTTGAATAATACTAATTATACTGAAACAAACCAGGAAATTAAGAATTGGTCTTTTGACCATAACAATATAAACAAAGCTATCTCTGTAATGAATTGGAATTTAGAAAATTATAGAGAAAACACAATGGATGAATTAAACCTATAAAAAAGTATTAAGACATTTATTACGGAATTTTAGAAAAAAAATAGAGTATATATGAGGAATGTTGGAATGGTAAATAGAAATCATAGCAAAAACTGGATAACACCGAACTTAATAGAATTAATTGAAAAAAGAGATAAAGCTTGGATTAAATTTAAAAACAATGATAGAAGTGATGCTTGTAAATATAATTATAAAAAATTAAGAAATATGATTATTATTCAGATTAGAAATCAGAAACAACTTTATTATAGAAATAAACTTATAACGAAAAATAAAATAGTATGAAGGCTACCTGGCAATTAATATATGAATTATTAGGAGGAAAACAGAAAGAATCAGCGGACGATGTATCAATTGACAATATGTCCAAAAAGAAATTATCTGTGGATGAAATAGCAAATAATTACAATGACATTTATAATACAATAATTTTACAGATAAGTGATACAAATCACCAAGACGTTATAAATTATGTTCCAACCATCATACAAAGAGTTTTGAACTCTATGTATATACATGAAATCACTGAAAAACAAACTGATGAAATAATTACTTCATTAGACACCAATAAATCACCTGGTTACGATAATGTTTACATTAAACATATAAAATTTAATAAAGAAGCATTACTTAATATTATATCAAAAATTATAAATCAGATTATATTTACTGGGAACATACCTACTGAACTCAAAACAGGTATTTTAAGACCTATTTTTAAAGGAGGTTTTAAGGAGACTTTTCTAACTATCGAAGAATAACAATTCTACCTATATTTTCAAAAATAATGGAAAAATATATTTATAATACTGTACATAATTAATGAAAATCAATTTGGCTTTCAAAAAGGAAAAAACTCTATTCAACTAATTTCTAAAATTGCAAATAATATTAATAAATAATTGAATAATAGGGAAAAAATTGTAACCATGTTATTAGATTTCAAGAAAGCCTTCGATACAATAGATCACAGCATTTTACTAGATAAATTGGAAAATTACGGTATTCGCGGTATAATGTTAGATTGGTTTCGAAATTATTTATCAGACAGATGCACAATTACTAAAATAAAAAAATGCTACAGCAGAAAAGTAATTATACGATATGGAATTCCCCAAGTTCAAGCAAATACAAATGATAAACGTAATTCTTTACCCATAAAGAAACCACCAACCAAAAAATCTTCAAACGAAACACCTCCTACTAGTGATCATTTTAATGCTAATATTTTAAATGATCTAAAGGAGATATTTCAGATTATTAAGAGTTTGAAGATTTCCGAAATTCTGCTCACTTTTAAAACTCTCATCGTTGCAGAGTATCAGAAAGCTAGCGGGTTAATGGGAAAGCTAATAGTTGGGTTAAAGACTTTCGACTATTTGATATCTACTCTAAACTTTGATGGATAATGCTATTCAGAAAAATTATCTTAAGACCTTTGCATGGAATAAGTCACGGTATTCTTACCGATCTCCCTGAGTTCTGTTGCTTTTCAACATATTCTCAGGCTGACCTAGTCCTATTGGGCGAGACGCACCTCCATGCTTCTGATGCACTTAAATTTCCAAATTTTGAAGTATATAGGACGGATCGATCGCACAACAGTGGAGGGGGTACTGCTGATGTTGTCAAGGGATCCATAAAACATCATTTATTTCCATTCCTAATTTTAATAGTTTGGAAACTACTGTAATCGCAGTTACAGATACCAGTCATGGCACTAACAATTTTATAGCTGCATACAAGTCACCAAATTCTGACTTTGTATGCGATGATTTTAATTCCATTTTTGATACAAGAATTCCTATTGTTCTGGAAAGCCAAGAATGTAGCTTGGCATTCTAGAACCTGCAAAAAGAGAGGCAGATTATTGTTAGATTATGCTACGAAGAAAGGACTTATTGTTGATGTTCCAAGCGAGCTAACCTTTTACCCCTTTTAACACCAGGCAAAGACCAGATGTTTTGAATATGGTCGTGTTTGGCAATTTTCTATCATTCTATGAACTTTGTGTTCTGAATCAACTAAATTCAGATCACTTTCCAATTTGTTTGACTTTATTTCTGTCTACAACTTTTACCACAGAATCATATAGTCGTACAAATTGGGAATTCTATAAGGTTATTGTCAATAATAAGATTTCTGGATCTTGCTCACCTCTTTACATTCAGATCTATTAATGATTCCATTTCGAATTTTACTGATCTATTGCATGACTCAAGAATTGAAGCCAGTACTGTAATAACACAGAAGAAAATTTTTACATTCTTCCATCGTATATCTTCTGTCTCATCAAATAGAACAGAGCCCGACATGCATGGCAAAGAACTCAGAATAAATCTGATAAAGAGCTTTATTACTCCCTCAAGACAGAGGTGAGACAAAAACTCCAGGAACATAGAAGTAACTCCTGGAATAAAATGGTCTCTTCACTCTCTACGCATGATAACTCCATTTGGAAGATGGTGAGGGTACTCAAAAGCCCTTACTTGAATTACCCTCCCTTTCACGGAGAGACAGGAATGTGTTATAATGATAAAGATAAATCTGTGGTATTTGCAGATCCTCTTGAGATAAAATTTCAAGAGATTTTTTATCTTTTCAACCATGACACCTGCGAGGAGGTACAAGATGAACTTTTATGTTTTGATCAGACACAAAAATCAAAAATTTTATTTACCTCTCCTTAGGAATTGATTCAGGCTATCAAGAAGCTTAAATTAAATAAAGCTACTGGTCCTGACAAGACATCGAACAGGATGTTGAGGCATCTTCCCAAGAAAGCCATAGCACATCTTTGTTCTATTTTAACATACTTCTTTCTAAACCATACTTTTTCTGATATTTGGAAAAATACCTTTGTTCAGCTTATCCACAAGCAGGGAAAGAACCCAACATTTCCTCCGAGTTATCGCCCAATCAGCTTGCTATCTTGCTTGGGCAAGTTGTTTGACTGAATCAATCTGACCAGATTGGACGATTTTCTCTCCCTGCACCCTGTCTTGCCTGAAACCCAGTTTAGTTTTATGCGAAACAGATCAAGTGAGCGCCACATTCTCAGAGTGGCGGATGAAAAAATGAATATTTCAAACAAACCGATAAAAAAAACCGAAAGTTTTGAATAGGAGAGAAACTGTTGCTGCTGTCTTTCTAGACGTGGCAAAAGCTTTTGACAGCGTCTGGACGGATGGTTTTCTTTACAAGTTAATTAAGATCGGTGTATCTTCGGTCTTACCAGTATTTTAGATTCATATTTGTCAAACAGACTGGTCTTACCAGTATTTTAGATTCATATTTTTCAAGTGCATGTTAAAAGCTTTCTATCTACAAAGAGAGTAAAGGCCGCTGGAGTAACCCAAGTCTCTCTCCTAGGCCCTTCTCTCTTTTCACTCTACCTTTTATGATATGCCATCTTTTGATCGCATCATTTTAGCCCAATATGGTGATGATATCGACCTCCTTTCCCCTCATTACGTCCAGTGATTGCTATAGACAGGCTGCACAGATGTCTTGATGAGGTGGAGGAGTGGTACGATAAATGGAAGGTAAAGATAAACACTGAAAAGGGCACCGCCATCCCTTCAGTGGAAAACTCATTAAAAACCCAAAACGTTTAAATTTTTAAATAAAACAATGAATCGCAAAAGAACATCAAATACTTGGGTATAACCGTAGATGGAAAGCTCAAATTGGACCCTCCTATTCATGATAAAACTAACTAAAGTTAATACAGTGAGATGCCAACTAGGACCTCTTCTTCGGAGAAATGCTATCATGACGATTGACCATAAATTAGTATTGTACGAATGATCAATAACAAATTATGCTTCCCCTATATGGACGAACACCACCTTAGCGAATATATGCAAGATTCAGGTCTTGCAAAACAAAATATTTCGATCTGTGGTAGATGCCCCTTGGTTTCTTACTAAAAGACAACTTCATAAAGACTTGGGCATCGACCACATACATATATACTCATATTAAATGCATCTCAAAAGATTTTTTGAGGCTATTAAAAGTAATCCTAATGAGATTATTTCTTCTTTCCTTAATTATGATTCTAATCTCTTTTTTTGCTTAATCTAAATTCTAATCTTAATAAGTGCAAGAGGCCTAAAATGATGGCTTTCTCTGAGGAAAGCTACACGTTTTAGGTCTCTTGTGTATGATATATCCTAAATTTAACTTTTGTTTTATGTTAGCCTCTAATCTCACGGGTGGTTTACTTGTTATGTTTTTACTTATGCCAACTGGGCATTTCTCAGATGGAGATGTTAATGGGTAATGTTTTACCTGGAACATCGCATGTCCATACAGTATCTACGATCAATTTAGTGCATCAGATGGTACCAGCGTGTTAGTCTCGAACGTACCTTTTTAAGGTACTAGAATAATACATGTATGAAAAATCCGAGAATGAATAATTCGTGGAATACAGTTCCAAACAAGTCGCGAATTTTCTTACGAGGCAAGACATGATATGTATGTGACAACTTAGCGACTCTTCAAGGTAGGGAGCAGTGTATTGGGTTGGGTTGTTTAACTCTGATCAGCACTTTTTTTGGACAGAACGGGCTAAATAGAAACTACCACCTGTCTCCCAACAGCTGTCCAGTCGATCCTCTCCTCCAATCTCATCTGAGCCTTCGGGTCCTTGTGACCTGGCCACTTAGCCCATTGTGTGCAAAAAAGTACCTCTCAGAGGTAGAACAACCCAACCCCCTTTCCTTTAGAAAACCAATCGTCTACGTGTCATAAAACCCGCATTGGAAATTGATCATTGCATATCAGGGGAAACATAATGGTTGTGTTTTGCACTAAAGATAATTATTTCTGAGAATAACGAAATATCGTAACGGTGTTCTGATTTAATAATGTCACTAATCCATCTCTCTCTCTCTTTCCCCGTTGCAACTTACTTTTATACCCTTGCTTGAATGTATCGGTAAGTACTCAGAAGTTTTATATTTGTCTTTACATATAATAGCCCCTTTTGAGGAATCGATATTTGTACTGTCTATCTGCTTCGTTATCGCCTTCATCACAGAACTTCTCTAAGGCGAATTCGACTGACAGGCTCTTGACAGACGTATATATTATATGTATATACCCTACTAGCAGATTTACCCGGCGTTGCTCGGGTCTAAAACTCTTTAAAATGTGGAGTAGATGGCAATCCCATTGTCGCATAAAATTTTATATAAAATTTGGCATAAAAATCATAACGAACAATCCCCCCTCCACGAGTTTATTTCTTCTCCCTCTATTTTAGCGAAGGAAAGAAATAGAACTATTTCGAGGCTCTGTATGATTCTCCCCACGTCAGAAGTTTCTAAACCAAAAAACAGAGTTTCTTCGCTCAAATAATGGTAGTTTTCAAATAATTTCGTAGCTTCCAGCTCGGACACAATTTACCAGGCATATATAACTTTATAAAAAAAAGAAAATTAAATATTGTCTGAGATGTCCAAAGTGGTGGGTGTAGCTCAGTCAGTAGCGGGCAAGTCTAGTAATCTGAGGTTTCCAGGTTCGAGTCCTGCATGGGGCAGCGTTGATTTGTCTCTGCAAAACTCACCACCCTACCATCAGCAATATGAGATATCTGTGGGCTTGGAAAGGCCTCCGTCCGTTGAATGAGACATTAAGACGTGGTTCCCTATGCTGGAGAGCTATTCCCTGTGCACGTTAAAGAACACACTGTTTGGCCTTGATCGGAGGCTACCATTTGTCTCCCAAAAGCTCTCCAGTAGGTCGCCTTCCTTCCAATTTTCTCTGAGCCCTCGGGGTCCTTGTGACCTGGCCATTTAGCTCATTATGTGAGGTAAAACATTTAGAATAGCTCTCCAGCGTAGGGAACCACGTCTTAATGTCTCATTCAATATAAAGCTACACATTCATTGGTGCTTTTTGAACGAATCACAATGTGAGCACCCAGGACACCTTTCCATGTCAGTTCTGTTCTGTATTGTAGGTGTGTAGGTGCACCTGCTAAACCTGCCCGACGAAGACGCCCAGGATATTGAAGATTCCCTTCTAGAAGAATACATACCTCCTGAAGAACTTGAAGAATTCCAGTTTTCCGACGATGATTTCGATGAAATGGAGTTCGAGGCGGAAGAGGATTCAGATTTCATGGAAGAGTATGAAGGTTACCAGGGTCAGTTTTTGCATTCCTCATTCCAGGACGTGGTAAACATTCCCATTCCTAGTAGCCTCCCAGCACATGGATATCAGCGAGAAGAGGAAGTCGAGTGTGAAGAAGATACACCAGAGAGGTAAGTACGTTTTTCTGCTGAATTTAATGGAAGAAGTTCCATCGTTATTCTGATGTAAAATAAAGATTTCCAGTTTTAAACGATTAGTTCTGTGATGCATATAATTTTGTATTTTAATTTTCCACTGGAACGTGAATATTTTATATTCTAGACATGAATTTTACAGATTTTTCCTAATATTTTTACCTTTTATATCATTTCTTGACGGTTAGCGTTTTGCTTTAAGTAAATTACTTCGAAATTAAGTGCTCGTTAACTTGTTTTCCCACATGACAAATTTATTAATTACTTTTCCTATTAAAGTAATTAATCATTGAAAACATTTCTCATGGATCCATCTTAAAGAGAAATTATCAGTTATTGATGATAAAAAAATTAAAAAATGGGCGTCCTGTTGCATTATTCGTACTATACTGAGACATCCTAAATTTCGTTCCGTAATTATGCATTTGCTTTTCTTAAAAGAAAAGATATTTATCCATTTTAGGTAGATCTAGAGAAGAGAAAAAAAAACGGTATTCTACAGAAAACAAAAATCGACTAAGTGCCATAATACTGAATGCTATACAAACACTATTTTATTACCTGCTATAAAAAGCTCACATGTGTTATAAGGGTGCTCTATGTGATGGTGAAGAATATGACCACATGGATGCAGTGAGAAGTGATGCATTCACATCTCTCTGTTTTAGGTGTTGAAAATTTTGCTAAGAAAATCTGAAGTGCAACTTATGTTTTGATAAGTTTGCTTTCCTTGTCGTTACCACTATTTTGAAAGGTGAGGGACGCCAGGAGATATTAGCAGACCGCCGTTGACAAAGACTCTTGCAGAGATTTATAATGAAAACTCTGGTTTCAAAGTATTCTGTAGCTGGATTCTTTAAGTACACACTCATTGGTGCTCTTTGAACGAATCACAGTGTGAGCACCCAGGACATCTTTCCATGTCAGTTTCTGTTCTGTATTGTAGCTGTGAAGATGCACCTACTAAACCTGCCAAACGAAGACGCCCAGGGTATTGAAGATTCCCATGTAGAAGAATACATGCCTCCTGAAGAACTTGAAGAATTCCAGTTTTCTGACGAAGATGATTTCGATGAAATGGTGTTGGAGGCCGAAGAGGATTCAGATTTCCTTGAAGAGTATGGAGATTACCAGGGTCAGTTTTTGCATCCCTCATTCCAGGACCTGGTAAACCTTCCCATTTCTACTAGCCTCCCAGCACCTTAATGTCACCGAGAAGAGGAAGTCGAGTGTGAAGAAGATACACGAGAGAGGTAAGTATGTTATTCTGCTGAATTTAATGGAAGAAGTTCGATCGTTATTCTGATGTAAAATAAAGGTTTCCAATTTTAAACGATTAGTTCTGTGATGAATATAATTTTGTATTTTAATTTTCCTCTTGAACGTGAATATTTTATATTCTAGACTTGAATTTTGGAGATTTTTCCTAATAATTTTAACTTTTATATTATTTTTTGACGGTTAGCGTTTCGCTTTAAGTAAATTACTTCGAAAGTAAGTACTTGTTATCTTGTTTCGCCACATGACAAAACGATTAATTGCTTTTTCTATAAAAAAAAGGGCGTCCTGTTGCATTTTTCGTACTTTACTGAGACATCCTAAATTTCGTTCCCTAATTATGGCATTTGCTTTTCTTAAAAGAAAAGGTATTTGATCCATTTTACGTTCATAGATGTAGAGAAGTGGAAAAAAAACGGTATTCTACAGAAAACAAAACTCGACTAAATGCCAATATTCTGAATGCTACACAAACATTATTTTATTACCTGCTATAAAAAGCTATCATGTGTTATAAGGGTGCTCTATGTGGTGGTGAAGAATATGACCCCATGGATGCAATGAGAAGTGATGCATTCACATCTCTCTGTTTTAGGTGTTTAATATTTTGCTAAGAAAATCTGAAGTGCACCTTATGTTTTGATAAGTTTGCTTTCCTTCTCGTTACCACTGTTTTGAAGCGTGAGGGACACCAGGACATATTACCAGACCGCCGTTGACAAAGACTCTTGCAGAGATTTATAATGAAAACTCTGGTTTCAAAATATTCTGCAGCTGGAGTTTTTAAATAGTGTAAAAATTGCAATTACCTATTATCAGCATATGAAAATTCAATCAATATTTCCTAGAATAATGGCTTAATTATTCAAATTAGAAACTACTGGTTTGAATTTAAACAATGAGGTATGTAAGAAATTTGAAACCTATTTTGATATATTAAAAATGTATCCCAAAAAATGGATAAACGCAAAGGTGTACGGCTCTGATTACCACGTATATTGTTCAGAGCAACACACGTAGCAATCAGAGGTCACCTCCATGAAGTTAATCCCAAGTGCACTCGAAGTTAATCCCTGTTTCCGGTAGTTAAACCATTGGTGCTTTTTGAACGAATCAGAGTGTGAGCACCCAGGACACCTATCCATGTCAGTTCCTGTTCTCTATTGTAGCTGTGAAGAGGCACCTGCTAAACCTGCCCGACGAAGACGCCCAGGATATTCAAGATTCCCTTGTAGAAGAATACATGCCTCCTGAAGAACTTGAAGAATTCCAGTTTTCCGACGAAGATGATTTCGATGAAAAGGATTCAGATTTCCTCGAAGAGTATGAAGATTACAAGAGTCAGTTTTTGCATCCCTCATTCCAGGACCTGGTAAACCTTCCCATTACTAGTAGCCTCCCAGCACATGGATATCAGCGAGAAGAGGAAATCGAATGTGAAGAAGATACACCAGAGAGGTAAGTACGTTGTTCTTCTGAATTGAATGGAAGATCGTTATTCTGATGTAGAATAAAATTTTCCAATTTTAAACGATTAGTTCTGTGATGCATATAATTTTGTATTTTGATTTTCCTCTGGATCGTGGATATTTTATATTCTAGACATGAATTTTACAGATTTTTCCTAATATTTTTACCTTTTATATTATTTCTTGACGGTTACCGTTTCGCTTTAAGTAAATTACTTCGAAATTAAGTTCTCGTTATCTTGTTTCCCCACGTGACAAAATGATTAATTGCTTTTCTATCAAAGTAATTAATCATTGAAAATATTTCTCATGGGTCCATCTTAAAGAGAAATTATGAGTTATTGATGATAAAAAAGGGCGTCCTGTTGCATTTTTCGTACTTTACTGAGACATCCTTAATTTCGTTTCCTAATTATGCATTTGCTTTTCTTAAAAGAAAAGGTATTTATCCATTTTACATGTAGAGAAGAGAAAAATACGGTATAATATAGAAAACAAAAATCGACTAAGTGACATAATGCTGAATGCTATACAAACATTATTTTATTACCTGCTACAAAAAGCTAACATGTGAGTAGAGGGAAAGTGGGGGTTCTGGAACAGTGGCGGATCAATGTTAATCCTATGGGATCCGCCACCCATGTGTTTCAAGCTGGTGGCGGAGCACATTGGTCAGAATTCTGATTGTTTTTAAGACTGAAGTCAGACAATAGTGAATAAAATACCTTTCTCCAGTGATGTAATAATCTGAAATTATTCAGTTGCGAATAATACATTAGTAATTTCCACCGACGTCCATCTTGGTTTCCACAAAGTCCGAAATTTTTTTTTTTCGATTCCACCATTTTGAAATCTGACGTCACCGATTAGCAGTTCTGCCTTTCAAAGTATTTTTACCAAATAGAATTGTTTCTTTTCGTTTCTGCAGTTCAGTCTTTTATTCCAGTTTCTGCGGGATAGTCCTTCTTCCAGTATAAATACAGCATCCGTCAATCAGATTCCTCATTCTGTTGTCAGACGTTGACAGTAACGGTTCTCTGCTGCTGCGTCTCCGTGATTTTTCCAACGGCAATAGTGATAGTTCTCGAAGTCCTCGTGTAGTATCACCTATTTTACAACTCTGCTACATAATGTATCCATGTGATATATGTGAGAAGGCTTTCACACTCAAGACAAATCTCATTCGTCATATGAGAAATCACTATGAAAATAACCTGTTTAAGTGTTCTGAGTGCGAATCGACATTCTCAAGGAGAGATGACGTCACGAGTTATCCCACACCTCCAGGAAAACCTATAAATGTGAAGAGTGCGCAATGTAGTTTGGGAGAAAAGACAGTCTTTTGCGCCATCAAAGAAAGCCGCACAATAATAAGCGAAAACGTTCTGAAGATGAAAGGATTCCATATAAGAAACAAAAACCAGACGCTGAAGACCCCTGTCAGTTTAGAGAAGAAATGAAAAGGACCCTATCAACACATAAACTGACGGCAACGGAAGAAACATCTGTTGACCTCACCTTTTTCCTCGAATCCTCGCGGGAGTCACTCCTAACTCATCTGAAAGAAGAATTTTGACCTCGAAAGGTAGCATTAAATGGTCCTTGTCGTGCAAGTGCACTTCAGGCGAAAAGTCTCCCCTTCTACCTTCGAACACTGTACCCCATTTTTCCGAAGTAACTGTGTCACAAGTCTTCCTACATCATCCCTAAACAGAAAACTGGATTCAGCGTGTAAGAAGATAAAGATCTCATTTGAAGAATTTGAAGGAGCACATAGTGGATGGACACTGGATGCCGTACTCCACGCTGAAATGAACATTGGAAAATATATCCCTCTTGCAGGATCTAGTTATATCCCTACTCCAAGAGAATTACTGTTAAAACACGCTAATGTCAATGTATGTAATTCCGACCAAAAATGTTTTGTCTGGTCTGTTTTAGCCTCTTTGTATCCTGCTACAGATAATCCGCAGCGCTTTAACAACTACATACATTTAGAAGAAAAATTAAACACATCTGGCTTAATTTTCCCTGTTACAATAAATCAAATATCTAAATTCGAAAAAATGAACAACATTTCTGTCAATGTTTTTGGATATGAGAAAGAGGTGTTCCCACTCTACATCACACCATTCAGATTTAAAGCGCATACAAATCTCCTTCTGTTATTGGATGATGAAAAGCAGCATTATTGTGCCATTAAAAATATGAGTAGACTTCTCAGTCCTCTCACTAAACATAAATGTCAGGCTTTCTATTGTGATTACTGCCTTCACCGTTTCAAAAATTAATCACTCTTGAAGGATCATATCCCCTATTGTCAAGAACATGGGCCCCAGAGAGTACAATTTCCAACTGAAGAAGAAATATGGCCGAAATTCACAAATTTCAAGTTTCAGCAGCCCGTTCCATACGTGATTTATGCCGACTTTGAATCATTCCTAGTGGAAGTGAACGTTTGTATGCCTAACCCTGAAAAATCTCACACCACTATCACAGCAAATCATGAACCCTGTGGATTTGCATATCTTGTTGTTGGACCTGATGGCTGCAGCTATAAACCTCCAGTAGTTTATAGAGGTCCTAATGCAGTAGAAGGATTTTTAGAACGTCTGCTTAAAGAAGAAGAAATCATCAAAAATTTACTATCGATGATAAAGCCAATGCAACTCTCGAATCATGAAGAGAAACTGTTTCACGACACTACTGACTGTCATATTTGTAAGCGTGCCCTAGGAGCAGATCGTGTGAGAGATCACGATCATATAACAGGTAAATTCCGAGGAGCTGCCCATAATTCCTGTAATCTGAACTTTAAGTTAACCACTAGGATTCCAGTTATTTTTCACAACCTAAAGGGATATGACAGCCGCCTTATTATGCAGGGAATCGGCAGAATTAAAAATAAGAAGATTAATTGCATTCCCAATAACATGGAAACATACATAGCCTTCTCCCTGGGGACATTACATTTTATAGACTCCTATCAGTTTTTAAGCACATCTCTTGAGAAGCTAGTAAATAATTTATCAACAGATGAGTTCCATATTTTAAAGGACTACGTTGAACCCGAAAGGCTACACTTGGTTCTGAGAAAAGGAGTTTGCAAAACTCCTTTTCTCAGAAACCTGTTCACTATGTTACCTGTTATGAAAATAACCTGTTCACTATTAAAATAACCTGTTTAGCCTTCGGTATGCAGCTGAAGAAAATACATCGCGTTTTAGAATTTAATCAGTCTTGCTGGCTAAAACCATATATAGAATTTAATACAGATCAGCGGAAGAAAGCTAGAAACGACTTCGAGAAGGACTTCTTCAAACTGATGAATAATGCTGTGTTTGGAAAAACGATGGAAAATTTGAGAAATCGAGTGAAAATTGAATTGACTCAGAGCCCGAAGAGAGTATGTAAACTCGTAGCATTACCTGCTTTTCACGCTTTTCGTGTTTATGACAACGACCTCGCATGTGTACAATCAAAGCAAACTAAATTGAAACTCAACAGACGTATTTACGCTGGTTTCAGTATTCTAGATATTAGTAAACTATTGATGTATAGCTTGCATTATGACTATATTAGTCCGGAATATGGAGAAAAAGCTAAATTATTGTTCACTGATACAGATTCACTATGCTACGAGCTTCAAACCGAGGACGTGTATGCTGATATGAAAGCAGATATAGATCATTTTGACACGTCCGACTATCACATAGACCATGTTCTGCATAGTACACATAATAAAAAGGTACTAGGTAAAATGAAAGATGAACTTTCAGGAGTACCTATCAAGCAATTTGCGGGCCTTCGTTCTAAAATGTATTCCCTTCAGAGTTTACATGAGAGAAGAAGACGGGGAAAGGAGTTTCCCAAATACATCGTAAAAAGAACCCTTCGTCACAAGGATTACAGAGACTGCTTAATAAACAAATCACATTGTCGAGTAGATTTGACAAGGATTCAAAGTAGCAACCATCATCTTCATACAGTGAAAGGTAAACTTGGTCTGTCACCATTTGACATAAAGACATATTTTAGAAAATGGTTATGACACCCTTTCATACGGTCACTACAAAACATTGAAAAACTAACATAGCAGAAAAAACGAATATTTCACTGTGATTTTTAATAGGTTTGAGCTATTTATGTATAAAAAATATGATAATTTTATCCAAATGTGTGCATATAACCCCCTATATATGTAAAAATATTACATGTTATTATTATATGTAGATAGCTGTATGTAAAAACCATTTCCGCTGTTAACCTGCATTTTTTTTGTAAGCAGGCTGTAAAGTATAATAAATGTGAAAAAGCATCATTGTGAAATGTATAAAATTGTAAACCAATGGAAATTATTACATGTGCATGCATTGTCATTGTTTCACCTAATACTTTGAAATCAATAAAAATTTTTAAATGAAATATATGTGTCGCCTGAATTTCTGAGTCTTATCCTTGGCAAGTGGAGCGATAAACAAGCGTTAGCCGCTTCTCACGTGACTTTTGCCCGTGGCAATCATGTTGTTGTGTCATTACAGCGCCAGAATTGAGTTATAACACGTCGTGGAACCAGTTCACTCAGTCACTGGGAGAAAGCCCTTCTGGGAATCCATTTCTGGGATTACACTTATAATAAAAGGTTGGTAATTCTCTAAATTTTCATTGTTTATCAAACATTACTTATAATTTCGCGATATAGTTACGTTCTCGAGTATTAAGAAGTGATGAAAATATAAGATTTCCTTTCAAAGTTATCGTAACTCGCTTGCACGTTTGTTACCGGAACGAGCCTCCTAGAAATCAACGTCTTTGTTTTTTAAAGCAATCACCTCTCAAAAGCACTGGGACTTCAATAAATGCGCTGACTGCTGTGTTTATGAAAAATTTATCAGTGCGGGATGAAATTCTAGTTTTTACTTTGCAGAGACGACAACTTTACGTAGATTTTTACAGAGAAATAATCGAAATTATTACATCAGCCATTTAGCGATAAAGTGTGTTAGAGCAGATTTTACTGAATATTAATACTTTACAATAAAGGATAATTTCCTGTATATAATACAGAGGTGTACAGACGAATTTTATTTCCTACGAATAAAAAAAAAATAGGATTTCATACTGTTATTCGAATTACTCACTTACCACTTATTTCAACTGTTTATACATTTAATTCCCAGATTTTTAACGACTGAGATAAAAAAAAATATGCTTACCTACATTAAATACAATGTAAAATAGCGAAATTCACCACTAATTTCAGCTGCTTAATATCAAGAAATACAGATGATATCCTTTTTTTTAGCATTGCTCATAAGAAAAAAAAAGGACTAGCGAACATATCAACATATACCTCTGAGACTTAAATATGACATGCTCTGTGTTTCAATATTATGCATTGTTTTCAGTATTTTACACATTAATTACTATTTTTTTTCATTCAACAGTTAAGTACCCAATTGGAAGTAATGTGGGCAATATTTCCTGTTTAAATGCATCTCCACAAATCAGCTTTAAAACATTTTCTTATAATTGAAGGGGAAAATAAAGAATTTTAATTGAATTTCTTTTAACCCAATATACTTAATATATTGTCATCAGCGTATTTCATATACAAAACGAATTAATACAGCCTAGTTACTGGAAATTAACATTATATTGAAGTGCTTTCTACTTTAAGAATAAAAAAAAACTGAATTTTAATTACATTTCCAACCACTAGATGGCGTCACAGTTACTGTAAACCTTGAGGCAGACGGGGGAAAACTTACCTTTATGCTCAGAGAGCCACCTAGCGGGATTTTCAGTAGTTTATTGCCACTATACGGATCCCTCTTTGCAGAGTGCTTTCCCCCTTATGACGTAATCCATAATATGGAATGGCCAGAAATTTGAGAAACTCTTCACAGATAAAGATGAGATTTGTATCACATGACCTTATTTACATCTGAATGCAATGAACTGAACGAAAGGGTTCAAATAAAATGCACCTAATATAATACGTACTGAAATCATTTTATTTGTGATACATTCAGCAGCACATTGCTGCATTGATGTATAAAGATTTCTGATGTTGTCCTGAGGAATACCTCCCCACCCACGTGCATGTGGTATGGGTCAGTTGAGAGTGAGCTTGCAGAGAAAGTCCGATCATGTCCCAAACATGCTTGATGGGGTGTGGGGAATGATTGGCACGGAATAGTCTGTAATTGTCCTTGGAGACAAAACTGTTGTCAAACTCAGTTGTCATCCTGGACAGTAGTAGTAACTGATGTTGATGACTGAATGATTCTAACTGATGGCTAACGTAATCATTTACATAAAATTTTTACAACAGATCATTTACATAGTAACCTCTGCTGTTGCATGTTGATTTACTTGTAAAGTCGACCGTACCTGCTGGGTTGGACAATTTTAACTTTCATCAGTGTACTTTCGGAGTTCTATTTTCCATTTAAAATTTAATACCAAGCTGTTGATTTTGATTTGCCTAAAGTGATATTAACAAATGAAATGGTTAATGTTACGATGAAATTGTACTAAATATTTGGTGACAGTTATTCGTCACGAATTGCACCCGAACATGCTCCGGCACATTTGTGCCGCTGCTTATAATAATTTCATTCATCCTCATAATTATATATCATCATTACTGAATTCATTAAGTGTTTATTTACATTCACACGCACAGAGATAAACATCATAACATGCTCTGAGAGCTGGTTTTCAGGAACAAAGGTTACACTAGGGTAAGACACTATAAACTTTTGTTATACAGTATAGTATTGTTGGGTTGTTTCACCTCTGAGCGGCACTTTTTTGCACACAATGGGCTAAATGGCCAGGTCACATGGACCCCGAAGGCTCAGAGAAGGTTGGGGGAGGGGGCCCACTGGTATAGCTGTTGGGAGACAGATGGTAGCCTCCCGTCAAGGCCATCCAGCATGTTCTTTAACGTGCATAGTGCATAGCTCTCCCGCACACGGGGCCACGGCTTAGCGTCCCATCCGACGGACGGCGGCCTTTCCAAGCACTTCGGTGTCCCCTACTGACCGTGGGCAGGGCGGGGGAATTTTGCGGAGATAAATCTCAATGCTGACCCAGCTGCTCCCGTACACGGGACCACGGCTTAAGGTCCCATGCGACGGTCGCCGACTTTTCCAAGCCATCGATATCCCCTATTGACCATGGCAGGGCGGAAAGTTTTGTGGACATGAATCTCGAGGCTGGCCCAGCTGGGACTCGAACCTGGGAACTACAGATTACGAGCCTGGTGCGCTACCGACTGAGCCACGCCCGCCCTATAGTATAGTAAATCATACTATTATGTTACGTACAAAATTTATAATATTATTACACTAAACATTACCGTATTCAGAAGAAAATACTAAAAATGTTGTCACCGGATGAGAAACATTCAATTTCCTTTAATCTAATGTATTTGCTTTCTATACATTATGAACCCCCAACCTTCACGCGATATACGTTTATTTGAAGGTCGTGGCTTGTCTTAAACAGCATGTTGTTCCCAAATTGTAGTCACCATCGTATGCGCATGCGTAGATATTTTCTCCACTTTCTCTGCCGCTCTAGAGAAAGGGAAACAGATGGGCTTGAAAAGGATGCCTTCGGTCGGATGGGATGTTAAGCCCTGGCCACGTGTGCAGGAGAGCCAACTCTGTGCACGTTAAAGAACACGAAGAATGGCTCTGAGAGGATGCTTCCACCTATCTCCTAACCGATATCCAATGATTCTATTTCCTTTGCCAACTCTTTAGGGATCATTGTGACCTCGCCACTCGGTGATAAAACGTTCTAACCCAAAACAACTCGACGTTTTCCTTTAAGATGCTATTTGTTAGCAACTGAGCTCTGTGACAGGATATTTCGAAACAACTTTATTTCGGACAAATTGAATTCCTTAGTGAAGTCATTACACAGCTCGATTTTTCGTAATTCTCGTTTAATATTTAAAATGTGACAAAACCTGAAATATTTAATATTCAATCAAGATCATAGACATCGAAGACAATCCAGTGAGTGACTGATTAAGCTATGAACAACAACTGAATTGACGAGTTGCAATTGATAGTGGGTAGAATATGCTGATTGCAAAGCAGATACGAAGATTATGATACAGCCTATAGATGAGAGAACGCTGACCACTTTCAACTAATGATGACGTATTTGAGTAAACTGTTCTTTCGATAAAATGATGAAAGCGGTATATTAGTACTGAGCCAGATTCTCACGCCTGAGTTTCACAGATTCCAGTCACAACCATACCAACCTTAATGTTACATTGGTTTGTCCCTGATCCAGCGTGAATGCGAAAGTAGACATAATTGCCTTCCGAATTTTATGTAACTGATGAAAGCGTTCTGTTAGTACTGCACCAGAATTTTACACATTCCAATCTCAACCGTACCAACTTTAAGGTTTAATCAATCAGTCCCTGGTTCTCCGTCAACGAGAGAGTATCATAGGTTTCATTGGCCTTACGATTATTCCCTTTTGTAGCATGACCCATGAGCAAAAATAACAATATCATGTATTTGTTCGAAACATGGAAGATGGTAAGCGGTGTGCCAGATATGTTTTGACTCAAAATACAAATTGTGTGCGAAACATAGAATAAGTGATGCCATCTCAAGAGGCAAAAAATAATGCGGCAATAGATCTTTTTTTCTACTATTCTAACCAAACAAAATATCTCTCAGTCTTTTGGCAAAAGCTGTATCGAAATTTTATTCCATATAGAAATGTAGAATATCATTTTAATCTTTCCTGTCTAGTGGAATATTTTAGTAACTGGAAAACTACTCATGTGTTGTTCTCAGAACACCCGTTGTTATGTGTTGTTCTCAGAACATGCGTTTAACCTCCTACCCCAAATTTTGTGTATACGACACTGGGATTCATATTAATGACTATATATTTACATTTAGAAGCCACTGTTATTCTAGGGGGCAGGGATGGCTCAGTCGGTAGTGCTCCAGACTCGTAATGTGCAGTTCTCAGGGTCGAGTCCCGTCTAGGCCAGCTTTGAGATTTATCTCTGCAAAACTCCTCACCCTACCCTCGGTTAGGAGGGTCATCTTATATACCGATGGGCTTGTAAAGGCATCGTTTGTCCGTCGTTAGCCGTGGCCTCGTGTGCGGGAGAGCCAGACACTACGAACGTTAAAAACACGCTGCATGGCCTTGATTGGAGGCTACCATCTGGCTCCCAACAGCTGTGCAGTGTGTCCCTTTCCCCCAATTTACTCCTAGCCCTCGGGTCTTTTTGGCCTGGTCATTTAGCCCATTGTGGGCCGCTCAGAAATAAAACAATCCGACCGTTTGTTATTATACAACAATAATTATTAGAAGTTATAAAAGATATTTAAAAGAAAGCAAAGGAAATTTAAAATACGGAAAAATAATCAACTGAGCCAAGTTGGTGGGGAAAATGTATGATTAATACATGAACGACGGTGACAAAAATAACAATCACAAACATCGACGAAACTATATCACAACGAAAGCAATATAAATGGGTACTCACTATACTCGAGGAAAGAGGACTTCTTTGGAGCCGTCCATACGTCCTATAAACGGAACATAGTTGTAAGTGATTGCAGTGGTTATTCTAATCACATCAAGTGAAACTATTGCATTTACCTTTAGACATTAAAATTCTATTAATAATAATATTATATTTTTAAAAGTTCAATTCTTAGAAAAATATTTTTCGTTATCATTGGCTGACAGATCTTTGTTCCTATAATTATTAAGATGCCAATATCAGGAGTTCACAAACTTTTACTTTGAAAAAAATGAGTGAATAAATTGCAGACTCTCAACATTAATAGCTAATATTTTGTGGATAACACATAAAATTTCTATTAATATTAAAGTAAGAAAATTTAATTGAAATGAAATTGGGTTACCGCATGCAACAATTTGTGAATACTTGATTTACTGTTCTAAAGATCCCTACTGTTCTAAAAGTCTCTACTCTAGTAATCTTATCTTAAAGTTCTTCAGAATTTTATCAACACTATCATTTTCTAGAGTATTTTAGAATAATCATCGAAATAAACTTACATAACAACGTACTTCAGTGATTCCTGTGAAAGCCACTTTCTTCTGAAAAGTCAAGAAGCATTTAATTAGAAAACATTGCAAACTTTATAGGTATATATATATAAACAACTTGTTAAAGAATAAATTGATATATATTGCCGTAACACAAAAAACTGAGATTTAGACATATTCTTTTCGCTATACCTCTTTTGTAATGAGGCGCGGGGGTGGCTCAGTCGGTGGCGCGCCAGGCTCGTAATCTGTAGTTCCCAGGTTCGAGTCCCATCTGTGTCAACGTTGAGATTTATCTCCGAAAAATTCCCCGCCCTGCCCACGGTCAGTAGGGGACACCGATGGGCTTGGAAATACCGCCGTCCGTCGGATGGGACGTTAAACCTTGGCCCCGTGTTCGGGAGAGCCATACCATGTGCACGTTAAAGAACACGCTGGATGGTCCTTTACGGGAGGCTACCATCTATCTCTCAACAGTTGTTCCAGTGGGTCCCATCCCCCAACCTTCTCTGAGCCTTCGGGGTCCATGTGACCTAGCCATTTAGCCCATGGTGTGCAAAAAATTGCCGCTCAGCAGTAAAACAACCCAAAAGCTTTTGTAATGATACTCTTGCCTATCCAAATTATTGTGAACTGTACATCCTGCTCGAAGTACATGAAACATGCCATTTTATGGAAATTTCTTACTTCTACGTCACTACGGAGTATTAAAAGTCGTAAAAGCATGGTGAAAAGCTAAGTCAAATGCGATGTGGATAAAAAGGCTGGTCGGCTGACTTCGAAAAGAGATTCATCTTTGGAGACCGATGATCCTTGACAGAGGTGATGGAACTCAATAGGTGATGGAACTCACTGGCACCATATCCCTAGTGTATGGAGAATGACAATGATCGAAAGCAGGCATGTCAAACTCGTTAACCACCGAGAGCCATATTAAGTATTATATATTGAATCGCGGGCCGCAAAAAATAATGGAAATAAAGATGAAGCATAGCTTTTTCCCTTATATATAAATGGAAATGTTTTCTTAAATACGTTTATTTAATTCATGTACCGTGTATGTACGGTACATGAATACGGTTTAATTAAAGAATCCAGTGTTGTCAAAAGTTAAATAAACGTATTGTTTATCAATCTTGGCGGGCCAGAACAGTTCCCGGCGGTCCGCGTGTTTGACATGCCTGATCTAAAGAAACGTCTGCCAATCGTGACAAAATGCGGGAATAAAAAAAGGCCTGACAGACAGGCGTTTGTTGGATATGCTATTAGAGATTATACAGTTTATCAGGACGAGAGAGATGACCGCTAGTAGTACTAAAATCCCATCTCAACAAGAAATATAAACAGAGAATTAGAAAATTTCATTTTCAGGACTGTAGCCTGATACATACGACGAAGTAGTGGGCCATAAAAGTTTGACCAGCCAATGTGTGTAACACTCTACATTGGAATCATCAGCATAAACTTTCTTAATCGTTTCGTTGGAGTCTTGTCGTTAAGAGTAAAAATATTTCCATAAAGGAAACATTTGTGTAGGACAGTCGAAGTTAAAGTGCAATGGAACTAACTGAAACGATGATCCGATAAACACTTTTAATTTTTTTTTCCTGTTTAAATTTTAATGAAACCGACATACTTATGCGAGATGTGAAATCCTGTGTAAAAAAATGTAATAAGCAATCAGCATTGTAAAATTTGTTCTAAATCCCTCGTCAAAGTGGAATTTTTTCTTGCACCATTAGTTTATACAGTTGTTTCATAAACTGTATGTTTGTGTTGTTTAATCAATCATCAGTGCTTTTGTTATAGCCAGTCACAATCACTCCAAAGCTGAAATGAGGCTTTTGAGAATGCGATCCATTTTGAAGCTTCGAACAGATAAAGGTATTGAGAAATGCATTGCTAAGCATTATGTGATGATATCGAGGGGGCGCTGCTCTAAGAGTCATGTTCGCTTAGCATCCCTAGACAACTTCCAGGAAATGAGCATTTCGATACTTGGAACATTCATTCCCGTCGAATGGAAAATTAGTTATGACAGCAATGACTTTTCATTGGAAAAGTAAGTGCAAATAAACATTAAGTATTTTAAGTATTGTAATAGACACGTACCCAGAATTTAGTTCAGAGGCGGGTGGGGGAGGTCCGAGAATTTAGTTTAAGGAATGGTTCCAGAATTTAACCGCGCAAGGGGTGTTCTGAGAACAACACATGAGTAGTTTTCCAGTTACTAAAATATTCCACTAGAGAGGAAAGATTAAAATGATATTCTACATTTCTATATGGAATAAAATTTCGATACAGCTTTTGCCAAAAGACTGAGAGATATTTTGTTTGGTTAGAATAGTAGAAAAAAAGATCTATTGCCGCATTATTTTTTGCCTCTTGAGATGGCATCACTTATTCTATGTTTCGCACACAATTTGTATTTTGAGTCAAAACATATCTGGCACATCGCTTACCATCTTCCATGTTTCGAACAAATACATGATATTGTTATTTTTGCTCATGGGTCATGCTACAAAAGGGAATGATCGTAAGGCCAATGAAACCTATGATACTCTCTCGTTGACGGAGAACCAGGGACTGGTTGATTAAACCTTAAAGTTGGTACGGTTGAGATTGGAATGTGTAAAATTCTGGTGCAGTACTAACAGAACGCTTTCATCAGTTACATAAAATTCGGAAGGCAATTATGTCTACTTTCGCATTCACGCTGGATCAGGGACAAACCAATGTAACATTAAGGTTGGTATGGTTGTGACTGGAATCTGTGAAACTCAGGCGTGAGAATCTGGCGCAGTACTAATATACCGCTTTCATCATTTTATCGAAAGAACAGTTTACTCAAATACGGCATCATTAGTTGAAAGTGGTCAGCGTTCTCTCATCTATAGGCTGTATCATAATCTTCGTATCTGCTTTGCAATCAGCATATTCTACCCACTATCAATTGCAACTCGTCAATTCAGTTGTTGTTCGTAGCTTAATCAGTCACTCACTGGATTGTCTTCGATGTCTATGATCTTGATTGAATATTAAATATTTCAGGTTTTGTCACATTTTAAATATTAAACGAGAATTACGAAAAATCGAGCTGTGTAATGACTTCACTAAGGAATTCAATTTGTCCGAAATAAAGTTGTTTCGAAATATCCTGTCACAGAGCTCAGTTGCTAACAAATAGCATCTTAAAGGAAAACGTCGAGTTGTTTTGGGTTAGAACGTTTTATCACCGAGTGGCGAGGTCACAATGATCCCTAAAGAGTTGGCAAAGGAAATAGAATCATTGGATATCGGTTAGGAGATAGGTGGAAGCATCCTCTCAGAGCCATTCTTCGTGTTCTTTAACGTGCACAGAGTTGGCTCTCCTGCACACGTGGCCAGGGCTTAACATCCCATCCGACCGAAGGCATCCTTTTCAAGCCCATCTGTTTCCCTTTCTCTAGAGCGGCAGAGAAAGTGGAGAAAATATCTACGCATGCGCATACGATGGTGACTACAATTTGGGAACAACATGCTGTTTAAGACAAGCCACGACCTTCAAATAAACGTATATCGCGTGAAGGTTGGGGGTTCATAATGTATAGAAAGCAAATACATTAGATTAAAGGAAATTGAATGTTTCTCATCCGGTGACAACATTTTTAGTATTTTCTTCTGAATACGGTAATGTTTAGTGTAATAATATTATAAATTTTGTACGTAACATAATAGTATGATTTACTATACTATAGGACGGGCGTGGCTCAGTCGGTAGCGCACCAGGCTCGTAATCTGTAGTTCCCAGGTTCGAGTCCCAGCTGGGCCAGCCTCGAGATTCATGTCCACAAAACTTTCCGCCCTGCCATGGTCAGTATGGGATATCGATGGCTTGGAAAAGTCGGCGAGCGTCGCATGGGACCTTAAGCCGTGGTCCCGTGTACGGGACCAGCTGGGTCAGCGTTGAGATTTATCTCCGCAAAATTCCCCCGCCCTGCCCACGGTCAGTAGGGGACACCGAAGTGCTTGGAAAGGCCGCCGTCCGTCGGATGGGACGCTAAGCCGTGGCCCCGTGTGCGGGAGAGCTATACACTAAGCACGTTAAAGAACATGCTGGATGGCCTTGACGGGAGGCTACCATCTGTCTCCCAACAGCTATTCCAGTGGGCCCCCTCCTCCAAACCTTCTCTGAGCCTTCGGGGTCCATGTGACCTGGCCATTTAGCCCATTGTGTGCAAAAAAGTGCCGCTCAGAGGTGAAACAACCCAACAATACTATACTGTATAACAAAAGTTTATAGTGTCTTACCCTAGTGTAACCTTTGTTCCTGAAAACCAGCTCTCAGAGCATGTTATGATGTTTATCTCTGTGCGTGTGAATGTAAATAAACACTTAATGAATTCAGTAATGATGATATATAATTATGAGGATGAATGAAATTATTATAAGCAACGGCACAAATGTGCCGGAGCATGTTCGGGTGGAATTCGTGACGAATAACTGTCACCAAATATTTAGTACAATTTCATCGTAACATTAACCATTTCATTTGTTAATATCACTTTAGGCAAATCAAAATCAACAGCTTGGTATTAAATTTTAAATGGAAAATAGAACTCCGAAAGTACACTGATGAAAGTTAAAATTGTCCAACCCAGCAGGTACGGTCGACTTTACAAGTAAATCAACATGCAACAGCAGAGGTTACTATGTAAATGATCTGTTGTAAAAATTTTATGTAAATGATTACGTTAGCCATCAGTTACAATCATTCAGTCATCAACATCAGTTACTACTACTGTCCAGGATGACAACTGAGTTTGACAACAGTTTTGTCTCCAAGGACAATTACAGACTATTCCGTGCCAATCATTCCCCACACCCCATCAAGCATGTTTGGGACATGATCGGACTTTCTCTGCAAGCTCACTCTCAACTGACCCATACCACATGCACGTGGGTGGGGAGGTATTCCTCAGGACAACATCAGAAATCTTTATACATCAATGCAGCAATGTGCTGCTGAATGTATCACAAATAAAATGATTTCAGTACGTATTATATTAGGTGCATTTTATTTGAACCCTTTCGTTCAGTTCATTGCATTCAGATGTAAATAAGATCATGTGATACAAATCTCATCTTTGTCTGTGAAGAGTTTCTCAAATTTCTGGCCATTCCATATTATGGATTACGTCATAAGGGGGAAAGCACTCTGCAAAGAGGGATCCGTATAGTGGCAATAAACTACTGAAAATCCCGCTAGGTGGCTCTCTGAGCATAAAGGTAAGTTTTCCCCCGTCTGCCTCAAGGTTTACAGTAACTGTGACGCCATCTAGTGGTTGGAAATGTAATTAAAATTCAGTTTTTTTTCATTCTTAAAGTAGAAAGCACTTCAATATAATGTTAATTTCCAGTAACTAGGCTGTATTAATTCGTTTTGTATATGAAATACGCTGATGACAATATATTAAGTATATTGGGTTAAAAGAAATTCAATTAAAATTCTTTATTTTCCCCTTCAATTATAAGAAAATGTTTTAAAGCTGATTTGTGGAGATGCATTTAAACAGGAAATATTGCCCACATTACTTCCAATTGGGTACTTAACTGTTGAATGAAAAAAAATAGTAATTAATGTGTAAAATACTGAAAAAAATGCGTAATATTGAAACACAGAGCATGTCATATTTAAGTCTCAGAGGTATATGTTGATATGTTCGCTAGTCCTTTTTTTTTCTTATGAGCAATGCTAAAAAAAAGGATATCATCTGTATTTCTTGATATTAAGCAGCTGAAATTAGTGGTGAATTTCGCTATTTTACATTGTATTTAATGTAGGTAAGCATATTTTTTTTTATCTCAGTCGTTAAAAATCTGGGAATTAAATGTATAAACAATTGAAATAAGTGGTAAGTGAGTAATTCGAATAACAGTATGAAATCCTATTTTTTTTTTTATTCGTAGGAAATAAAATTCGTCTGTACACCTCTGTATTATATACAGGAAATTATCCTTTATTGTAAAGTATTAATATTCAGTAAAATCTGCTCTAACACACTTTATCGCTAAATGGCTGATGTAATAATTTCGATTATTTCTCTGTAAAAATCTACGTAAAGCTGTCGTCTCTGCAAAGTAAAAATTAGAATTTCATCGCGTACTGATAAATTTTTCATAAACACAGCAGTCAGCGCATTTATTGAAGTCCCAGTGCTTTTGAGAGGTGATTGCTTTAAAAAACAAAGACGTTGATTTCTAGGAGGCTCGTTCCGGTAACAAACGTGCAAGCGAGTTACGATAACTTTGAAAGGAAATCTTATATTTTCATCACTTCTTAATACTCGAGAACGTCACTACATCGCGAAATTATAAGTAATGTTTGATAAACAATGAAAATTTAGAGAATTACCAACCTTTTATTATAAGTGTAATCCCAGAAATGGATTCCCAGAAGGGCTTTCTCCCAGTGACTGAGTGAACTGGTTCCACGACGTGTTATAACTCAATTCTGGCGCTGTAATGACACAACAACATGATTGCCACGGGCAAAAGTCACGTGAGACGCGGCTAACGCTTGTTTATCGCTCCACTTGCCAAGGATAAGACTCAGAAATTCAGGCGACACATATATTTCATTTAAAAATTTTTATTGATTTCAAAGTATTAGGTGAAACAATGACAATGCATGCACATGTAATAATTTCCATTGGTTTACAATTTTATACATTTCACAATGATGCTTTTTCACATTTATTATACTTTACAGCCTGCTTACAAAAAAAATGCAGGTTAACAGCGGAAATGGTTTTTACATACAGCTATCTACATATAATAATAACATGTAATATTTTTACATATATAGGG
The DNA here is from genome assembly GCA_038380435.1 of Ryuthela nishihirai. Classification (NCBI taxonomy): domain Eukaryota; kingdom Metazoa; phylum Arthropoda; class Arachnida; order Araneae; family Heptathelidae; genus Ryuthela; species Ryuthela nishihirai. The sequence goes on from JAWZYU010000022.1 coordinate 33,021,929, forward strand.
GGTTATATGCACACATTTGGATAAAATTATCATATTTTTTTATACATAAATAGCTCAAACCTATTAAAAATCACAGTGAAATATTCGTTTTTTCTGCTATGTTAGTTTTTCAATGTTTTGTAGTGACCGTATGAAAGGGTGTCATAACCATTTTCTAAAATATGTCTTTATGTCAAATGGTGACAGACCAAGTTTACCTTTCACTGTATGAAGATGATGGTTGCTACTTTGAATCCTTGTCAAATCTACTCGACAATGTGATTTGTTTATTAAGCAGTCTCTGTAATCCTTGTGACGAAGGGATTTTTACGATGTATTTGGGGACTCCTTTCCCCGTCTTCTTCTCTCATGTAAACTCTGAAGGGAATACATTTTAGAACGAAGGCCCGCAAATTGCTTGATAGGTACTCCTGAAAGTTCATCTTTCATTTTACCTAGTACCTTTTTATTATGTGTACTATGCAGAACATGGTCTATGTGATAGTCGGACGTGTCAAAATGATCTATATCTGCTTTCATATCAGCATACACGTCCTCGGTTTGAAGCTCGTAGCATAGTGAATCTGTATCAGTGAACAATAATTTAGCTTTTTCTCCATATTCCGGACTAATATAGTCATAATGAAAGCTATACATCAATAGTTTACTAATATCTAGAATACTGAAACCAGCGTAAATACGTCTGTTGAGTTTCAATTTAGTTTGCTTTGATTGTACACATGCGAGGTCGTTGTCAAAAACACGAAAAGCGTGAAAAGCAGGTAATGCTACGAGTTTACATACTCTCTTCGGGCTCTGAGTCAATTCAATTTTCACTCGATTTCTCAAATTTTCCATCGTTTTTCCAAACACAGCATTATTCATCAGTTTGAAGAAGTCCTTCTCGAAGTCGTTTCTAGCTTTCTTCCGCTGATCTGTATTAAATTATATATATGGTTTTAGCCAGCAAGACTGATTAAATTCTAAAACGCGATGTATTTTCTTCAGCTGCATACCGAAGGCTAAACAGGTTATTTTAATAGTGAACAGGTTATTTTCATAACAGGTAACATAGTGAACAGGTTTCTGAGAAAAGGAGTTTTGCAAACTCCTTTTCTCAGAACCAAGTGTAGCCTTTCGGGTTCAACGTAGTCCTTTAAAATATGGAACTCATCTGTTGATAAATTATTTACTAGCTTCTCAAGAGATGTGCTTAAAAACTGATAGGAGTCTATAAAATGTAATGTCCCCAGGGAGAAGGCTATGTATGTTTCCATGTTATTGGGAATGCAATTAATCTTCTTATTTTTAATTCTGCCGATTCCCTGCATAATAAGGCGGCTGTCATATCCCTTTAGGTTGTGAAAAATAACTGGAATCCTAGTGGTTAACTTAAAGTTCAGATTACAGGAATTATGGGCAGCTCCTCGGAATTTACCTGTTATATGATCGTGATCTCTCACACGATCTGCTCCTAGGGCACGCTTACAAATATGACAGTCAGTAGTGTCGTAAAACAGTTTCTCTTCATGATTCGAGAGTTGCATTGGCTTTATCATCGATAGTAAATTTTTGATGATTTCTTCTTCTTTAAGCAGACGTTCTAAAAATTCTTCTACTGCATTAGGACCTCTATAAACTACTGGAGGTTTATAGCTGCAGCCATCAGGTCCAACAACAAGATATGCAAATCCACAGGGTTCATGATTTGCTGTGATACTGGTGTGAGATTTTTCAGGGTTAGGCATACAAACGTTCACTTCCACTAGGAATGATTCAAAGTCGGCATAAATCACGTATGGAACGGGCTGCTGAAACTTGAAATTTGTGAATTTCGGCCATTTTTCTTCTTCAGTTGGAAATTGTACTCTCTGGGGCCCATGTTCTTGACAATAGGGGATATGATCCTTCAAGAGTGATTAATTTTTGAAACGGTGAAGGCAGTAATCACAATAGAAAGCCTGACATTTATGTTTAGTGAGAGGACTGAGAAGTCTACTCATATTTTTAATGGCACAATAATGCTGCTTTTCATCATCCAATAACAGAAGGAGATTTGTATGCGCTTTAAATCTGAATGGTGTGATATAGAGTGGGAACACCTCTTTCTCATATCCAAAAACATTGACAGAAATGTTGTTCATTTTTTCGAATTTAGATATTTGATTTATTGTAACAGGGAAAATTAAGCCAGATGTGTTTAATTTTTCATCTAAATGTATGTAGTTGTTAAAGCGCTGTGGATTATCTGTAGCAGGATACAAAGAGGCTAAAACAGATCAGACAAAACATTTTTGGTCGGAATTACATACATTGACATTAGCGTGTTTTAACAGTAATTCTCTTGGAGTAGGGATATAACTAGATCCTGCAAGAGGGATATATTTTCCAATGTTCATTTCAGCGTGGAGTACGGCATCCAGTGTCCATCCACTATGTGCTCCTTCAAATTCTTCAAATGAGATCTTTATCTTCTTACACGCTGAATCCAGTTTTCTGTTTAGGGATGATGTAGGAAGACTTGTGACACAGTTACTTCGGAAAAATGGGGTACAGTGTTCGAAGGTAGAAGGGGAGACTTTTCGCCTGAAGTGCACTTGCACGACAAGGACCATTTAATGCTACCTTTCGAGGTCAAAATTCTTCTTTCAGATGAGTTAGGAGTGACTCCCGCGAGGATTCGAGGAAAAAGGTGAGGTCAACAGATGTTTCTTCCGTTGCCGTCAGTTTATGTGTTGATAGGGTCCTTTTCATTTCTTCTCTAAACTGACAGGGGTCTTCAGGGTCTGGTTTTTGTTTCTTATATGGAATCCTTTCATCTTCAGAACGTTTTCGCTTATTATTGTGCGGCTTTCTTTGATGGCGCAAAAGACTGTCTTTTCTCCCAAACTACATTGCGCACTCTTCACATTTATAGGTTTTCCTGGAGGTGTGGGATAACTCGTGACGTCGGACTCGTGACGTCATCTCTCCTTGAGAATATCGATTCGCACTCAGAACACTTAAACAGGTTATTTTCATAGTGATTTCTCATATGACGAATGAGATTTGTCTTGAGTGTGAAAGCCTTCTCACATATATCACATGGATACATTATGTAGCAGAGTTGTAAAATAGGTGACACTACACGAGGACGTCGAGAACTATCACTATTGCCGTTGGAAAAATCACGGAGACGCAGCAGCAGAGAACCGTTACTGTCAACGTCTGACAACAGAATGAGGAATCTGATTGACGGATGCTGTATTTATACTGGAAGAAGGACTATCCCGCAGAAACTGGAATAAAAGACTGAACTGCAGAAACGAAAAGAAACAATTCTATTTGGTAAAAATACTTTGAAAGGCAGAACTGCTAATCGGTGACGTCAGATTTCAAAATGGTGGAATCGAAAAAAAAAAATTTCGGACTTTGTGGAAACCAAGATGGACGTCGGTGGAAATTACTAATGTATTATTCGCAACTGAATAATTTCAGATTATTACATCACTGGAGAAAGGTATTTTATTCACTATTGTCTGACTTCAGTCTTAAAAACAATCAGAATTCTGACCAATGTGCTCCGCCACCAGCTTGAAACACATGGGTGGCGGATCCCATAGGATTAACATTGATCAGCCACTGTTCCAGAACCCCCACTTTCCCTCTACTCACATGTTAGCTTTTTGTAGCAGGTAATAAAATAATGTTTGTATAGCATTCAGCATTATGTCACTTAGTCGATTTTTGTTTTCTATATTATACCGTATTTTTCTCTTCTCTACATGTAAAATGGATAAATACCTTTTCTTTTAAGAAAAGCAAATGCATAATTAGGAAACGAAATTTAGGATGTCTCAGTAAAGTACGAAAAATGCAACAGGACGCCCTTTTTTATCATCAATAACTCAAAATTTCTCTTTAAGATGGACCCATGAGAAATATTTTCAATGATTAATTACTTTGATAGAAAAGCAATTAATCATTTTGTCACGTGGGGAAACAAGATAACGAGAACTTAATTTCGAAGTAATTTACTTAAAGCGAAACGGTAACCGTCAAGAAATAATATAAAAGGTAAAAATATTAGGAAAAATCTGTAAAATTCATGTCTAGAATATAAAATATCCACGATCCAGAGGAAAATCAAAATACAAAATTATATGCATCACAGAACTAATCGTTTAAAATTGGAAAATTTTATTCTACATCAGAATAACGATCTTCCATTCAATTCAGAAGAACAACGTACTTACCTCTCTGGTGTATCTTCTTCACATTCGATTTCCTCTTCTCGCTGATATCCATGTGCTGGGAGGCTACTAGAAATGGGAAGGTTTACCAGGTCCTGGAATGAGGGATGCAAAAACTGACTCTTGTAATCTTCATACTCTTCGAGGAAATCTGAATCCTTTTCATCGAAATCATCTTCGTCGGAAAACTGGAATTCTTCAAGTTCTTCAGGAGGCATGTATTCTTCTACAAGGGAATCTTGAATATCCTGGGCGTCTTCGTCGGGCAGGTTTAGCAGGTGCCTCTTCACAGCTACAATAGAGAACAGGAACTGACATGGAAAGGTGTCCTGGGTGCTCACACTCTGATTCGTTCAAAAAGCACCAATGGTTTAACTACCGGAAACAGGGATTAACTTCGAGTGCACTTGGGATTAACTTCATGGAGGTGACCTCTGATTGCTACGTGTGTTGCTCTGAACAATATACGTGGTAATCAGAGCCGTACACCTTTGCGTTTATCCATTTTTTGGGATACATTTTTAATATATCAAAATAGGTTTCAAATTTCTTACATACCTCATTGTTTAAATTCAAACCAGTAGTTTCTAATTTGAATAATTAAGCCATTATTCTTGGAAATATTGATTGAATTTTCATATGCTGATAATAGGTAATTGCAATTTTTACACTATTTAAAAACTCCAGCTGCAGAATATTTTGAAACCAGAGTTTTCATTATAAATCTCTGCAAGAGTCTTTGTCAACGGCGGTCTGGTAATATGTCCTGGTGTCCCTCACGCTTCAAAACAGTGGTAACGAGAAGGAAAGCAAACTTATCAAAACATAAGGTGCACTTCAGATTTTCTTAGCAAAATATTAAACACCTAAAACAGAGAGATGTGAATGCATCACTTCTCATTGCATCCATGGGGTCATATTCTTCACCACCACATAGAGCACCCTTATAACACATGATAGCTTTTTATAGCAGGTAATAAAATAATGTTTGTGTAGCATTCAGAATATTGGCATTTAGTCGAGTTTTGTTTTCTGTAGAATACCGTTTTTTTTCCACTTCTCTACATGAACGTAAAATGGATCAAATACCTTTTCTTTTAAGAAAAGCAAATGCCATAATTAGGGAACGAAATTTAGGATGTCTCAGTAAAGTACGAAAAATGCAACAGGACGCCCCTTTTTTTTTTATAGAAAAAGCAATTAATCGTTTTGTCATGTGGCGAAACAAGATAACAAGTACTTACTTTCGAAGTAATTTACTTAAAGCGAAACGCTAACCGTCAAAAAATAATATAAAAGTTAAAATTATTAGGAAAAATCTCCAAAATTCAAGTCTAGAATATAAAATATTCACGTTCAAGAGGAAAAGTAAAATACAAAATTATATTCATCACAGAACTAATCGTTTAAAATTGGAAACCTTTATTTTGCATCAGAATAACGATCGAACTTCTTCCATTAAATTCAGCAGAATAACATACTTACCTCTCTCGTGTATCTTCTTCACACTCGACTTCCTCTTCTCGGTGATATTAAGGTGCTGGGAGGCTAGTAGAAATGGGAAGGTTTACCAGGTCCTGGAATGAGGGATGCAAAAACTGACCCTGGTAATCTCCATACTCTTCAAGGAAATCTGAATCCTCTTCGGCCTCCAACACCATTTCATCGAAATCATCTTCGTCAGAAAACTGGAATTCTTCAAGTTCTTCAGGAGGCATGTATTCTTCTACATGGGAATCTTCAATACCCTGGGCGTCTTCGTTTGGCAGGTTTAGTAGGTCCATCTTCACAGCTACAATACAGAACAGAAACTGACATGGAAAGATGTCCTGGGTGCTCACACTGTGATTCGTTCAAAGAGCACCAATGAGTGTGTACTTTAAGAATCCAGCTACAGAATACTTTGAAACCAGAGTTTTCATTATAAATCTCTGCAAGAGTCTTTGTCAACGGCGGTCTGCTAATATCTCCTGGCGTCCCTCACCTTTCAAAATAGTGGTAACGACAAGGAAAGCAAACTTATCAAAACATAAGTTGCACTTCAGATTTTCTTAGCAAAATTTTCAACACCTAAAACAGAGAGATGTGAATGCATCACTTCTCACTGCATCCATGTGGTCATATTCTTCACCACCACATAGAGCACCCTTATAACACATGTGAGATTTTTATAGCAGGTAATAAAATAGTGTTTGTATAGCATTCAGTATTATGGCACTTAGTCGATTTTTGTTTAGTGTAGAATACAGTTTTTTTTTTTCTCTTCTCTAGATCTACCTAAAATGGATAAATATCTTTTCTTTTAAGAAAAGCAAATGCATAATTACGGAACGAAATTTAGGATGTCTCAGTATAGTACGAATAATGCAACAGGACGCCCATTTTTTAATTTTTTTATCATCAATAACTGATAATTTCTCTTTAAGATGGATCCATGAGAAATGTTTTCAATGATTAATTACTTTAATAGGAAAAGTAATTAATAAATTTGTCATGTGGGGAAAAAAGATAACGAGCACTTAATTTCGAAGTAATTTACTTAAAGCAAAACGCTAACCGTCAAGAAATGATATAAAAGGTAAAAATATTAGGAAAAATCTGTAAAATTCATGTCTAGAATATAAAATATTCACGTTCCAGTGGAAAATTAAAATACAAAATTATATGCATCACAGAACTAATCGTTTAAAACTGGAAATCTTTATTTTACATCAGAATAACGATGGAACTTCTTCCATTAAATTCAGCAGAAAAACGTACTTACCTCTCTGGTGTATCTTCTTCACACTCGACTTCCTCTTCTCGCTGATATCCATGTGCTGGGAGGCTACTAGGAATGGGAATGTTTACCATGTCCTGGTATGAGGAATGCAAAAACTGACCCTGGTAACCTTCATACTCTTCCATGAAATCTGAATCCTCTTCCGCCTCGAACTCCATTTCATCGAAATCATCGTCGGAAAACTGGAATTCTTCAAGTTCTTCAGGAGGTATGTATTCTTCTAGAAGGGAATCTTCAATATCCTGGGCGTCTTCGTCGGGCAGGTTTAGCAGGTGCACCTACACACCTACAATACAGAACAGAACTGACATGGAAAGGTGTCCTGGGTGCTCACATTGTGATTCGTTCAAAAAGCACCAATGAATGTTTAGCTTTATATTGAATGAGACATTAAGACGTGGTTCCCTACGCTGGAGAGCTATTCTAAATGTTTTACCTCACATAATGAGCTAAATGGCCAGGTCACAAGGACCCCGAGTGCTCAGAGAAAATTGGAAGGAAGGCGACCTACTGGAGAGCTTTTGGGAGACAAATGGTAGCCTCCGATCAAGGCCAAACAGTGTGTTCTTTAACGTGCACAGGGAATAGCTCTCCAGCATAGGGAACCACGTCTTAATGTCTCATTCAACGGACGGAGGCCTTTCCAAGCCCACAGATATCTCATATTGCTGATGGTAGGGTGGTGAGTTTTGCAGAGACAAATCAACGCTGCCCCATGCAGGACTCGAACCTGGAAACCTCAGATTACTAGACTTGCCCGCTACTGACTGAGCTACACCCACCACTTTGGACATCTCAGACAATATTTAATTTTCTTTTTTTTATAAAGTTATATATGCCTGGTAAATTGTGTCCGAGCTGGAAGCTACGAAATTATTTGAAAACTACCATTATTTGAGCGAAGAAACTCTGTTTTTTGGTTTAGAAACTTCTGACGTGGGGAGAATCATACAGAGCCTCGAAATAGTTCTATTTCTTTCCTTCGCTAAAATAGAGGGAGAAGAAATAATCTCGTGGAGGGGGGATTGTTCGTTATGATTTTTATGCCAAATTTTATATAAAATTTTATGCGACAATGGGATTGCCATCTACTCCACATTTTAAAGAGTTTTAGACCCGAGCAACGCCGGGTAAATCTGCTAGTAGGGTATATACATATAATATATACGTCTGTCAAGAGCCTGTCAGTCGAATTCGCCTTAGAGAAGTTCTGTGATGAAGGCGATAACGAAGCAGATAGACAGTACAAATATCGATTCCTCAAAAGGGGCTATTATATGTAAAGACAAATATAAAACTTCTGAGTACTTACCGATACATTCAAGCAAGGGTATAAAAGTAAGTTTCAACGGGGAAAGAGAGAGAGAGATGGATTAGTGACATTATTAAATCAGAACACCGTTACGATATTTCGTTATTCTCAGAAATAATTATCTTTAGTGCAAAACACAACCATTATGTTTCCCCTGATATGCAATGATCAATTTCCAATGCGGGTTTTATGACACGTAGACGATTGGTTTTCTAAAGGAAAGGGGGTTGGGTTGTTCTACCTCTGAGAGGTACTTTTTTTGCACACAATGGGCTAAGTGGCCAGGTCACAAGGACCCGAAGGCTCAGATAAGATTGGAGGAGAGGATCGACTGGACAGCTGTTGGGAGACAGGTGGTAGTTTCTATTTAGCCCGTTCTGTCCAAAAAAAGTGCTGATCAGAGTTAAACAACCCAACCCAATACACTGCTCCCTACCTTGAAGAGTCGCTAAGTTGTCACATACATATCATGTCTTGCCTCGTAAGAAAATTCGCGACTTGTTTGGAACTGTATTCCACGAATTATTCATTCTCGGATTTTTCATACATGTATTATTCTAGTACCTTAAAAAGGTACGTTCGGGACTAACACGCTGGTACCATCTGATGCACTAAATTGATCGTAGATACTATATGGACATGCGATGTTCCAGGTAAAACATTACCCATTATCATCTCCATCTGAGAAATGCCCAGTTGGCATAAGTAAAAACATAAGTAAACCACCCTTGAGATTAGAGGCTAACATAAAACAAAAGTTAAATTTAGGATATATCATACACAAGAGACCTAAAACGTGTAGCTTTCCTCAGAGAAAGCATCATTTTAGGCCTCTTGTACTTATTAAGATTAGAATTTAGATTAAGCAAAAAAAGAGATTAGAATCATAATTAAGCAAAGAAGAAATAATCTGATTAGGATTACTTTTAATAGCCTCAAAAAATCTTTTGAGATGCATTTAATATGAGTATATATGTATGTGGTCGATGCCCAAGTCTTTATGAAGTTGTCTTTTAGTAAGAAACCAAGGGACATCTACCACAGATCGAAATATTTTGTTTTGCAAGACCTGAATCTTGCATATATTCGCTAAGGTGGTGTTCGTCCATATAGGGGAAGCATAATTTGTTATTGGTCATTCGTACAATACTAATTTATGGTCAGTCGTCATGATAGCATTTCTCCGAAGGAGAGGTCCTAGTTGGCATCTCACTGTATTAACTTTAGTTAGTTATATCATGAATAGGAGGGTCCCATTTGAGCTTTCCATCTACGGTTATACCCAAGTATTTGATGTTCTTTTGCGATTCATTGTTTTATTTAAAAATTTAAACGTTTTGGGTTTTTAATGAGTTTTCCACTGAAGGGATGGCGGTGCCCTTTTCAGTGTTTATCTCTACCTTCCATTTATCGTACCACCCCTCCCACCTCATCAAGACATCTGTGCAGCCTGTCTATAGCAATCACTGGACGTAATGAGGGGAAAGGAGGTCGATATCATCACCATATTGGGCTAAAATGATGCGATCAAAAGATGGCATATCATAAAAGGTAGAGTGAAAAGAGAGAAGGGCCTAGGAGAGAGACTTGGGTTTCTCCAGCGGCCTTTACTCTCTTTGTAAATAGAAAGCTTTTAACATGCACTTGAAAAATATGAATCTAAAATACTGGTAAGACCAGTCTGTTTGACAAATATGAATCTAAAATACTGGTAAGACCGAAGATACACCGATCTTAATTAACTTGTAAAGAAAACCATCCGTCCAGACGCTGTCAAAAGCTTTTGCCACGTCTAGAAAGACAGCAGCAACAGTTTCTCTCCTATTCAAAACTTTCGGTTTTTTTATCGGTTTGTTTGAAATATTCATTTTTTCATCCGCCACTCTGAGAATGTGGCGCTCACTTGATCTGTTTCGCATAAAACTAAACTGGGTTTCAGGCAAGACAGGGTGCAGGGAGAGAAAATCGTCCAATCTGGTCAGATTGATTCAGTCAAACAACTTGCCCAAGCAAGATAGCAAGCTGATTGGGCGATAACTCGGAGGAAATGTTGGGTTCTTTCCCTGCTTGTGGATAAGCTGAACAAAGGTATTTTTCCAAATATCAGAAAAAGTATGGTTTAGAAAGAAGTATGTTAAAAATAGAACAAAGATGTGCTATGGCTTTCTTGGGAAGATGCCTCAACATCCTGTTCGATGTCTTGTCAGGACCAGTAGCTTTATTTAATTTAAGCTTCTTGATAGATTGAATCAATTCCTGAGGAGAGGTAAATAAAATTTTTGATTTTTGTGTCTGATCAAAACATAAAAGTTCATCTTGTACTTCCTCGCAGGTGTCATGGTTGAAAAGATAAAAAATCTCTTGAAATTTTATCTCAAGAGGATCTGCAAATACCACAGATTTATCTTTATCATTATAACACATTCCTGTCTCTCCGTGAAAGGGAGGGTAATTCAAGTAAGGGCTTTTGAGTACCCTCACCATCTTCCAAATGGAGTTATCATGCGTAGAGAGTGAAGAGACCATTTTATTCCAGGAGTTACTACTATGTTCCTGGAGTTTTTGTCTCACCTCTGTCTTGAGGGAGTAATAAAGCTCTTTATCAGATTTATTCTGAGTTCTTTGCCATGCATGTCGGGCTCTGTTCTATTTGATGAGACAGAAGATATACGATGGAAGAATGTAAAAATTTTCTTCTGTGTTATTACAGTACTGGCTGATAGATTCTTGAGTCATGCAATAGATCAGTAAAATTCGAAATGGAATCATTAATAGATCTGAATGTAAAGAGGTGAGCAAGATCCAGAAATCTTATTATTGACAATAACCTTATAGAATTCCCAATTTGTACGACTGTATGATTCTGTGGTAAAAGTTGTAGACAGAAATAAAGTCAAACAAATTGGAAAGTGATCTGAATTTAGTTGATTCAGAACACAAAGTTCATAGAATGATAGAAAATTGCCAAACACGACCATATTCAAAACATCTGGTCTTTGCCTGGTGTTAAAAGGGGTAAAAGGTTAGCTCGCTTGGAACATCAACAATAAGTCCTTTCTTCGTAGCATAATCTAACAATAATCTGCCTCTCTTTTTGCAGGTTCTAGAATGCCAAGCTACATTCTTGGCTTTCCAGAACAATATGAATTCTTGTATCAAAAATGGAATTAAAATCATCGCATACAAAGTCAGAATTTGGTGACTTGTATGCAGCTATAAAATTGTTAGTGCCATGACTGGTATCTGTAACTGCGATTGCAGTAGTTTCCAAACTATTGAAATTAGGAATGGAAATAAATGATGTTTTATGGATCCCTTGACAACATCAACAGTACCCCCTCCACTGTTGTGCGATCGATCCGTCCTATATACTTCAAAATTTGGAAATTTAAGTGCATCAGAAGCATGGAGGTGCGTCTCGCCCAATAGGACTAGGTCAGCCTGAGAATATGTTGAAAAGCAACAGAACTCAGGGAGATCGGTAAGAATACAGTGACTTATTCCATGCAAAGGTCTTAAGATAATTTTTCTGAATAGCATTATCCATCAAAGTTTAGAGTAGACATCAAATAGTCGAAAGCCTTTAACCCAACTATTAGCTTTCCCATTAACCCGCTAGCTTTCTGATACTCTGCAACGATGAGAGTTTTAAAAGTGAGCAGAATTTCGGAAATATTCAAACTCTTAATAATCTGAAATATCTCCTTTAGATCATTTAAAATATTAGCATTAAAATGATCACTAGTAGGAGGTGTTTCGTTTGAAGATTTTTTGGTTGGTGGTTTCTTTATGGGTAAAGATTTACGTTTATCATTTGTATTTGCTTGAACTTGGGGAATTCCATATCGTATAATTACTTTTCTGCTGTAGCATTTTTTTATTTTAGTAATTGTGTATCTGTCTGATAAATAATTTCGAAACCAATCTAACATTATACCGCGAATACCGTAATTTTCCAATTTATCTAGTAAAATGCTGTGATCTATTGTATCGAAGGCTTTCTTGAAATCTAATAACATGGTTACAATTTTTTCCCTATTATTCAATTATTTATTAATATTATTTGCAATTTAAAAATTAGTTGAATAGAGTTTTTTCCTTTTTGAAAGCCAAATTGATTTTCATTAATTATGTACAGTATTATAAATATATTTTTCCATTATTTTTGAAAATATAGGTAGAATTGTTATTCTTCGATAGTTAGAAAAGTCTCCTTAAAACCTCCTTTAAAAATAGGTCTTAAAATACCTGTTTTGAGTTCAGTAGGTATGTTCCCAGTAAATATAATCTGATTTATAATTTTTGATATAATATTAAGTAATGCTTCTTTATTAAATTTTATGTGTTTAATGTAAACATTATCGTAACCAGGTGATTTATTGGTGTCTAATGAAGTAATTATTTCATCAGTTTGTTTTTCAGTGATTTCATGTATATACATAGAGTTCAAAACTCTTTGTATGATGGTTGGAACATAATTTATAACGTCTTGGTGATTTGTATCACTTATCTGTAAAATTATTGTATTATAAATGTCATTGTAATTATTTGCTATTTCATCCACAGATAATTTCTTTTTGGACATATTGTCAATTGATACATCGTCCGCTGATTCTTTCTGTTTTCCTCCTAATAATTCATATATTAATTGCCAGGTAGCCTTCATATTATTTTATTTTTCGTTATAAGTTTATTTCTATAATAAAGTTGTTTCTGATTTCTAATCTGAATAATAATCATATTTCTTAATTTTTTATAATTATATTTACAAGCATCACTTCTATCATTGTTTTTAAATTTAATCCAAGCTTTATCTCTTTTTTCAATTAATTCTATTAAGTTCGGTGTTATCCAGTTTTTGCTATGATTTCTATTTACCATTCCAACATTCCTCATATATACTCTATTTTTTTTCTAAAATTCCGTCATAAATGTCTTAATACTTTTTTATAGGTTTAATTCATCCATTGTGTTTTCTCTATAATTTTCTAAATTCCAATTCATTACAGAGATAGCTTTGTTTATATTGTTATGGTCAAAAGACCAATTCTTAATTTCCTGGTTTGTTTCAGTATAATTAGTATTATTCAAATTGTTTTTGGTGTTGCTAATCAATGTTAAAATTTTATAGTGATCTGCTATTTTGCTTGTTTGAATTATTGAATTTGCTGACATATTTTTAATCAGTTTTATGTTAATATGGTCTACACAGGTTTTGGTAATTTTATTTTTTAGTATATCTTTTCTTGTAGCTTCCCTTATTAATCTTTCAAAATTCATTTCAGCCAGTAGTGTGATATACTTTTCCGTGCCATGCTTTTTAGTGTTCATTGTATCGATATTGAAATCACCTATTAAAATCTGATTTTGGATTTTTTTTTGTATTTTCCATCCAGTTTTGGAAATTCGACAGAAAAGAGTTCACATCTGTACTACATGATTTATATAGTGCTAAAACATGATTTATTATATATATTTTTTTTACTTTTATATGTATAGTTTCCGCTTGAAGTATTTGTTGTGTTATAATTTCAATATCTAATTTTCTTTATAGTATCCTGAAATCCACCTAATATTTTTATTCATATTATCATTTGTAATTTTATTAAATTTGTCAATATAATATGAATAATTTTCATATTTATTTCTATTTGTTTCAGTTAAAACAAGCAAATCAATGTATTCCATGTAATTGTTAGTACTTATTTTTAATTACTCCCAATGTTTTCTTTTAATTCTTATATTAACATGAGCAATTCCTAATTTATTTTTGTGAATAAATTTACCATAATTATTTCCGAACCAAGCTTCTACTTCTAAACCTGAAGTTACATAAGCAACATCACAATTACTATTAAAACTTTCAAAATTCATATCAGACATAGCGAAGAAAAATATTTATCAAAAAATCAAATAGCAAAAGTAATGAACAAAAAAAAAATAAAAAAAAAGATAAAAAGAAGCAAAGTTTATCGGATATATCTAAAAGTTCAAAAATTCTCAAAGCTGTTGAACATATCAACATTGATGATTCTTTCACCATTTGATTTCCTAATAAGAACTTTCATCATCATCATCCTCAAGCAGCCATGGGCTACGGAGGTCCAACCAGACCACGCAGTTTAATTCTCCAAGCATATCTGTCCTGAGCTACATTTGCTGCATCCGGCCACTGCACACCAATTCTAACAAGGTCCTGTTTGACATTATCTGCCCACCGCATCCTAGGTCTCCTGCTCCTTCTGAGGCCTCTAGGCACACTGTTCATAACCCTATTCGCCAATCTATAATTATCCATACGGGCAACATGGCCAAACCAGCGGAGACTCTCTGCACAATAATCCTAATCAGAGGCCATCGCAGGTACCTTAACCTTACTTAGCTAGTTGGGCATCGTCAAGCCTAAACTGGAGTTATGTGTCTCAGGTAGGCCATATGGCTGTTGAAAAAGTCCACTTGAAAAGGTGGTGCCTGAAGTTCCTACCAGCATCGGTGACTTCAGCTTTTAGCGGAGGAGGAACAGGTCTTTGCCCTATGCCTGCGATCAAGGGGTTATTTGATATTGTTGGCCCTACCAATCTCAATAAACCTAATTTCTTTAAAAATCCTACTAATCATTTTCTCTCTGCAGGAACGTGGAACGTGAGGACATACATAGAGATTATTCTCTTGATGTCCTCATGCAGGAATTCCAGCGCTATAGCCTAGATATTTTAGGCTTGCAAGAGACCAGATGGACAGGTAAAGGTGAGATACTTAAAAATAACTTTAAATTTCTCTTTCCAGGGAGGGAGGATGGAAACCATCACCAAGGCGTGGGTCTGCTGCTAAGCAGGCATGCTAGTGATGCTCTTCTAGGATATGAGTGCATTAATGAAAGGTTTCTTACAGCAAAATTTCAGACAAGCATTAAAGACTTGAATGTTATCTGCTGTTATGCCCCCACTGAGGATGCCGATGAGGATAAGGTTTTACGGACAACTTCAGGATATTTTGAATTGTGTGAAGTAAGGAGTTATTACCCTTGTTCTAGGTGACTTCAATGCCAAAGTTGGTACTGACTCTGATCTTTGGGGAGGAGTGATAGGCCCTTTTGGTATTGGTAGCTGCAATGGCAATGGACAATGTCTCCTACAGGTAAGTAAACTCAATGATTTCAGAATAAGTAACACATATTACAAACACCGCGACATACATAAATATACATGGGTTTCACCTGATGGGCTGCATAGGAATATGATAGATTATATATTAATTAACAGCAAATGAGCTAGTTCTGTTAGAAATACCAGGGCATATAGGGGAGCTGAAATTGGATCTGACCATTACCTTGTTAAAAGTGTCTTGCAACTTAAACTTAAAAAGTGTTCTGCTAAAGTGAAAAAATTTACCTTTAATACTAAAGCTCTGAAAGACCCAGTTATAGCTAAAGCTTACCATGATAGGTTACTTAGTCATTATGACAGTCATAGTTCGCTTAATACTGAAGTTGAGGAAGAATGGGGCCATTTTAAACAGCTTTTTTGGAAAGTAACAGTACTTTTTTAGGAAAAAAGGAGCAGAGGAGGCAGAATTATTTAAGTAATAAGGCACTTGAGCTTATTTCAGAAAGAAGGAACTGCAGGAATGTCCATAATCAGTACCCTACTAGTCCTAATAGAAAGGATTACAGAGAGCTTAATAAGCGTGTAAAGGATCAGTTAGCTGCTGATAAGAATCTTTGGCTTGATGGTTTGGCTGACAAAGCTGAGGAAGCAGTTAGGCAGCGCAACAGCAGAGAGCTGTACCAGATAGTTATTGTTTTATGTGGTAGAAAACGGACAGGCATACAAGAATTGAAGGATAAACTACTAGTCCTAATAGAAAGGATTACAGAGAGCTTAATAATCGTGTAAAGGATCAGTTAGCTGCTGATAAGAATCTTTGGCTTGATGGTTTGGCTAACAAAGCTGAGGAAGCAGTTAGGCAGCGCAACAGCAGAGAGCTGTACCAGATAGTTAATGTTTTATGTGGTAGAAAACGGACAGGCATACAAGGATTGAAGGATAAACAAGGTAAGGTTATAGAAGGTGAGGATTCTGTCATGGCTAGGTGGGCTGAGCATTTCGGTGATGTTCTAAACAATGTGGTTAGTTCTACTCCCATTGTTTGTAATGATGATAGATGCATTGGCAGCTTTAATGTTGGCCCTATAACACAATCTGAAGTTATTTTGGCTATCTCTAAACTTAAACTTCATAAATCCCCAGGGGTAGATGAAATTACTACAGAAATGCTCAGAGCTGGGAATATTTCGGTTACCACTTGGATGACTGAAATTTTGAATAACTTTTATGATAAAGGCATGGTTCCTAAGGATTTTACCAGAGCTATTATTATCCCTATTTTCAAAAAAGGTGATCGCAGTTCTTGTGATAACTATAGGGGTATCAGCCTATTCTCTGTTCCAGGTAAAGTTCTTTCCATGATTGTGCTTAATAGAATTAAGAATCTGGTTGACAGGCAATTGCGCGATGAGCAATGTGGATTCAGAAGTGGTAGGGGATGTGTAGATCAGATATTTTCACTTAGGCAGATTCTTGAGAAATGTTTAGAGTTTCAAAAACCTTTGGTTGCTGGCTTTGTTGATTTCAAAAAGGCTTTCGACTCTGTTGATCGTCAAAATTTCTGGTTGATTGTGAGATCATATGGTATACCAGACAAGTTAGTTAACATAATGAAAGCTCTCTATAATAACACTGAGTGTAAGGCTTGTAGCAATTGGTTTAGCATTATTTCTGGTGTTCGACAAGGGTGCATTTTATCTCCTTTTCTCTTTAGTTTGGTTGTTGATTATGTTATGCGAAATTCACTTCAAGGGAAAGATTTTGGCCTTAAATGGGCTGGAGATACGAAAATTTCTGATTTAGATTATGCTGATGATTTAGCCCTTTTGGCAAATGATGTTGATGAGATGAAATCTTTCATTCGAGCTGTTGATGAGACTGGTAGTAGAGTAGGTTTGGTTATAAACAGAGAGAAAACTAAAGTGATGAAAATTGGGCAGGCAGGTTCAGTTCATCTGAATGGTTGCAGTCTTGAGCATGTGTCACAGTTTAATTACCTTGGGAGCTATGTAACTGATACTGGTGATGTGCGGCATGAGATTAACAGACGAATAGGGATTGCTGCCGGGACTTTTAAGAATCTATGGAGATTGTGGAGAAATAGGCGTATACACCTAAAGACTAAAATTAGACTGTATAATAGTTTGGTTCTTTCTAGGGTTAGTTATGGTAGTGAAACTTGGACGCTGTGTAAACATGATAACAGGAAACTAGATGCA
The DNA here is from genome assembly GCA_038380435.1 of Ryuthela nishihirai. Lineage (NCBI taxonomy): Eukaryota > Metazoa > Arthropoda > Arachnida > Araneae > Heptathelidae > Ryuthela > Ryuthela nishihirai. The sequence goes on from JAWZYU010000022.1 coordinate 33,039,559, forward strand.
TTTGATTCTAGATGCTTACGCAGTATCTTGGGTATTAGGTGGTTTAACTTTGTAACTACTGATGAGGTTAGGGAAAGAAGTCTGCAACATCCTTTAAGCAGCATATTGTGCAGAGAGACTCCGCTGGTTTGGCCATGTTGCCCGTATGGATAATTATAGATTGGCGAATAGGGTTATGAACAGTGTTCCTAGAGGCCTCAGAAGGAGGGGGAGACCTAGGATGCGGTGGGCAGACAATGTCAAACAGGACCTTGTTAGAATTGGTGTGCAGTGGCCGGATGCAGCAGATGTAGCTCAGGACAGATATGCTTGGAGAATTAAACTGCGTGGTTTGGTTGGAACTCCGTAGCCCATGGCTGCTTGATGATGATGATGATGATGATGATGATGATGATGATGATGATGATGATGATGATGATGAAACATTTTTGGGAATCGAAATCATCATCGGAAAACTGGAATTCTTCAAGTTTTCCAGGGGGAATGTATTCTTCTTCAAGAGAATCTCCAATACCCTGGGCGTCTTCGTTTGGCAGGTTTAGCAGGTGCATCTTCACAGCTACAATACAGAACAGGAACTGACATGGAAAGGTGTCCTGGGTGCTCAAACTCTGAATCGTTCAAAAAGCACCAATGAGTGTGTATATTTATATTGAAGTAGGAATGGTTTAACTACCGGAAACAAGGATTAACTTCGAGTGCACTTGGGATCAACTTCATGGAGTCACCTCCATGAAGATCTCTGATTGATACGTGTGTGCTCTGAACAATATACGTGGCAATCAGAGCCGTACATCTTTGCGTTTTTCCATTTATTGGGATAAATTATTAATATATGAAAATAAGTTTCAAATTTCTTATATACTTCATTGTTTAAATTCAAACCGGCAGTTTCTAATTTAAATAATCTGAGACATTATTCTTGAAAATTTCGATGGAATTTTCATATGCTGATAATATGTAATTTTAGTTTTTACACTATTTAAAGACTCCAGCTGCAGAATACATTGAAACCAGAGATTTCATTATAAATCTGTGCATTAGTCTTTGTCAACGACGGTCTGGTAATATGTACTGGCGTCCCTCAGGTTTCAAAATAGTGGTAACGAGAAGGAAAGCAAACTTATCAAAACATAAGGTGCACTTCAAATATTCTTAGCAAAATTTTAAACACCTAAAACAGAGAGATGAGAATGCTTCACTTCTCACTGCATCCATGAGGTCACATTCTTCACCACCACATAGAGCATCCTTATAATACCTGTTAGCTTTTGGTAGAAGGTAAAAAAAATAGTGTTTGTATAGCATTGAGCATTATGGTACTTAGTCGATTTTTGTTTTCTGTAGAATACCGTTTTTTCTTCTCTAGATGTACGTAAAATGGATAAATATCTTTTCTTTTAAGAAAAGCAAATGCATAATTAGGGAACGAAATTTATTATGTCTCACTAAAATACGAAAAATGCAACAGGACGGCCCTTTTTTTATTTTTTTTATTAATAACTGATAATTTCTCCTTAAGATGGACCCATGAGAAACATTTTCAATGATTAATTAATTTAATAGGAAAAGCAATTAATCATTTTGTCACGTGGGGAAACAAGATAACCAGCACTGAATTTGGAAGTAGTTTACTTAAAGCGAAACGCTAACCTTCAAAAAGTAATATAAAAGTTAAATATATTAGAAAAAATCTCTAAAATTCATGTCTAGAAAATAAAATATTCACGTTCCAGAGGAAAATTTAAATGCAAAATTTTATGCATCACAGAACTAATCTTTTAAAATTGGAAACCTTTATTTTATATCAGAATAACGATGGAACTTCTACCATTCAATTCAGCAGAAAAACGTACTTACCTCTCTGGTATATTTTCTTCACACTCGACCTCTTCGGCCTCCAACTCCATTTCATCGAAATCATCTTCGTCGGAAACCTGGAATTCTTCAAGTTCTTCAGGAGGCATGAATTCTTCTACAAGGGAATCTTCAATATACTGGGCGTCTTCGTCGGGCAGGTTTAGCAGGTGCATCTTCACAGCTACAATACAGAACAGGAACTGACATGGAAAGGTGTCCTGGGTGCTCACACTGTGATTCGTTCAAAAAGCACCAATGAGTGTGTATCTTTATATTGAAGAAGGAGTGGTTTAACTACCGGAAACAGGTATTAACTTCGAGTGCACTTGGGATTAACCTCATGGAAGTGACTTCTGATTGCTACGTGTGTATCTGAAAAATATACATGGCAATCAGAGCCGTACACCTTTGCGTTTATCCATTTATTGGGATAAATTATTAATATATCAAAATAAATTTCCAAATTCTCATATACGTCATGTTTAAATTCAAACCGGTAGTTTCTAATTTGAATAATCTAAGACATTTTTCTTGAAAATTTCGATGGAATTTTCGTATTCTGATAACATGTAATTGTAGTTTTTACACTATTTAAAGACTCCAGCTGCAGAATACGTTTAAACCAGAGTTTTCATTATAAATCTCTGCAAGGGTCTTTATCAACGGCGGTCTGGTATTATGTCCTGGCGTCCCTCACGTTTCAAAATTGTAGTAACGAGAAGGAAAGCAAACTGATCAAAACATAAGGTGCACTTCAAATTTTCTTAGCAAAATTTTAAAAACCTAAGACAGAGAAATGAGAATGCTTCACTTCTCACTTCATCCATGGGGTCATGTTCTTCACCATCACATAGAGCATAATACATGTTAGCTTTTAGTAGCAGGCTTAGCATAATAAATGCAAAATATTTTTCTTAGCAAAATATCCTAAAATAGTGTTTGTATAGCATTCAGCATTATGGCATTTAGTCTATTTGTGTTTTCTGTACTATACCGTTTTTTCTCTTCTCTAGATGTACGTAAAATGGATAAATATGTTTTCTTTTAAGAAAAGCAAATGTATAATTCGTCATCATGATCATCATCATCCTCAAGCAGCCATGGGCTACTGAGGTCCAACCAGACTGTGCAATTTAGTTCTCCAAGCAAGTCCATCCTGAGCTATATCTACTGCATCAGGCCACTGCACACCAATTCTAACAAGGTCCTGTCTGACATTGTCTGCCCACCGCATCCTAGGTCTTCCCTTCTTTCTGAGGCCTTTAGGCACACTGTTCAGAACCCTATTCGCCAATCTGCAATTATTCTTACGGGCAACATGGCCAAACCAACGGAGTCTCTCTCTGCACAATATGCTGCTTAAAGGAGTCATTCTAACCTCATAATATATAGCTGCTTAAAGGATTCATCTAACCTCATCATTAGTTACAAAGTTGAACCACCTAATGCCCAAGTTACTACATAAGCATCTGGAATTAAAAGCATCTAGTTTCCTGTTATCTTGTTTACAAAGTGTCCAAGTTTCACTACCATAACTAACCCAAGAAAGAACTAAACTATTATACAGTCTAATCTTAGTCTTCAGGTGTATACTCCTATTTCTCCACACTCTCCATAGATTCTTAAAAGTCCCGGCAGCATTCCCTATTCGTCTGTTAATCTCATGCCGCACATCACCATTATCTGTTACATAGCTCCCAAGATAATTAAAATGTGACACCTGCTCAAGACTGCAACCATTCAGATTAACTGAATCACAGCCTGCCTGACCAATTTTCATCACTTTAGTTTTCTCTCCGTTTATAACCAAACCTACTCTACTAACAGTCTCATCAACAGCTCGAATGAAAGAGTTCATCTCATCAACATCATTTTCCAAAAGGGCTAAATCATCAGCATAATCTAAATCAAACATTTTCGTATCTCCACTCCGTTTAAGGCCAAAATCTTTCCCTTGAAATGAATTTCGCATAACATAATCAACAACCAAACTAAAGAGAAAAGGAGACAAAATGCACCCTTGTCGAACACCAGAAGTAATGCTAAACCAATTGCTACAAGCCTTACCAACTCTCACCCCTATAGAGAGCTTTTATTATGTTAACTAACTTGTCAGGTATACCATATGATCTCACAATCAACCACAAATTATGACGATCAACAGAGTCGAAAGTCTTTTTGAAATCAACAAAGCTAGCAACCAAAGGTTTCTGAAACTCTAAACATTTCTCAAGAATCTGCCTAAATGAAAATATCTGATCCACACATCCCCTACCACTTCTGAATCCACATTGCTCATCACGCAATTGACTGTCAAACAGATTCTTAATTCTATTAAGCACAATCATGAAAAGAATTTTACTTGGAACAGAGAGTAGGCTGATACCCCTATAGTTATCACAAGAACTGCGTTCACCTTTTTTGAAAATAGGGATAACAATAGCTCTGGAAATATCCTTAGGAACCATGCCTTTATCATAAAAGATATTCAGAATTTCAGTCATCCAAGTGGTAACCGAAACATTCCCAGCTCTAAGCATTTCTGTAGTAATTTCATCTACCCCTGAGGATTATGTAGTTTAAGTTTAGAAATAGCCAAAATAACTTCAGATTGTGTTATATGGCCAACATTAAAGCCACCAATGCATCTATCATCATTGCAAAAACTGGGAGTAGAACTAACTACATTGTTTAGAACATCACTGAAATGCTCAGCCCACGTAGCCATGACAGAATCATCCCTTCAATAACCTTACCTTCTTTATCCTTTATTCCCTGTATACCTGTCCGTTTTCTACTACACAAAACAGTAACTATCTGGTACAGCTCTCTGCTGTTGTGCTGTCTAACTGCTTCCTAGACTTTGTCAGCCAAACCATCAAGCCAAAGATTCTTATCAGCAGCTAACTGATCTTTTACACGTTTATTAAGTTCTCTGTAATGCTTTCCATTAGGATTAGTAGGGTATTGATTAAGGACATTCCTGCAGTTCTTTCTTTCCGAAATAAGCTCAAGTGCCTTATCACTCAGATAATTCTGTCTCTCTGCTCCTTTTTTCCTAAAAGAGTACTGTTAGTGTCCCAAAAAGCCTGCTTAAAATTATCCCATTCTTCCTCAACTTCAGTAGTAAGCAAACCATGACTGTCATAATGACTAAACAACCTATCATGGTAAGCTTTGGCTATAACTGAATCTTTCAGAGCTTCAGTATTAAAAGAAAATTTTTTAACCCTAGCACAACACTTTTTAAGTTTAAGTTGCAACACACTTTTAACAAGGTAATTGTCAGGTCCAATTTCAGCTCCCTTATATGTCCTGGTATTCCTACCAGAACTAGCCCATTTTCTGTTAATTAATATGTAATCAATTACATTCTTATGCAGCCCATCAGGTGAAACCCATGTATATTTATGTATGTCGCAGTGTTTGTAATAAGTGTTAGTTATTCTGAATCCATTGAGTTTACTTACCTGTACGAGACGTTGCCCATTGCCATTGCAGCTACCAATACCAAAAGGGCCTATTACTACTCCCCAAAGGTCAGAATCAGTACCAACTTTGGCATTGAAGTCACCAAGAACAAGGGTAATATCTCCTTTCTTGACAGAATTCAAAATATCCTAAATTTGTTCATAAAACCTATCCTTCTCATCCTCATCGGCATCCTCAGTGGGGGCATAACAGCAGATAACATTCAAGTCTTTAACTCTTGTCTGAAATTTTGCTATAAGAAACCTTTCGTTAATGCACTCATATCCTAGAAGAGCATCACTAGCGTGTCTGCTGAGAAGCAGACCCACGCCTTGGTGATGCTTATTGTCGTCCCTCGCTGAAAAGAGAAATTTAAGATTATTTTTAAGAAAAGAATCTGACCTTTATCTGTCCATCTGGTCTCTTGCAAGCCGAGAATATCTAAATTATAATGGTGGAATTCTTGACCCTCACATTCCAACTACCTATGGAGAGAAAATGGTTAGTGGGATGTTTAAAGAAACAATGTTTATTGAGAGAGGGAATGCCAACAATATCAAACAGCCCCCTAATCGCAGACATGGGGAAAAGACACGTTCCCCCACTACTAAAGGCTGAAGCCATCTACACTGGAAGACTTCCTCCAATATAGAATTTGACGATGCCGATAGAAGCAAAGGTTTCAGGTGCCTGCGATGACTTCTGCTCAGGATTATCCACCAGCTGATAAACATATCCTGTGAATCTCTTCACTTGGGGCTGTCAACCCACAAACAAACAGGTAAATTGTTTGTTTGTGGTATAGTCCACAGAAGTCCACCAGTGCAGGAAAATCAGGATCCATAATCAAGCTCAGAGCGATATATCTGTCCAGTCCAGTGGATTTACATGGTCAGCACCAGGACCCTGTGTGGTTGACCACTACTCAGCAGGGAAGAAAAAGAAAAGTAGCCATAGTTGTCCAGATCAGTAGGCCACACTAATCTGGCAGCACTCCCCTTCCGTTCACTTCCACAAGAGTGTATCTCTTTTGAAAGGTACTAACGGTCTGCACCACAAGAAGGCGAGGTCGGACATTAGGTGCTAGGCCTGTCCGGTTCTATGCATCATCACAGGGGATTGGTGCATAGCTCTCCTTCCAGTGACTACCTAGCTACCATTTACAGAGTGAAGGTAGCTATTACATTAGGAAACGAAAAGGCCGTTTACATTAGGGAACGAAATTTAGGATGTGTCAGTAAAGTACGAAAAATGCAACAGGATGCCCCTATATAATTTTTTTTATCATCCATAACTGATAATTTCTCTTTAAGATGCACCCATGAGAAATATTTTCAATGATTAAGTACTTTAATAGAAAAAGCAATTAATCATTTTGTCATGTGGAGAAACAAGATAACGAGCACTTAATTTGGGAGTAATTTACTTAAAGCGAAATGCTAACCGTCAAAAAAATAATATAAAAGATAAAAATATTAGGAAAAATCTCTAAAATTCATGTCTAGAATACAAAATATTCACGTTCCAGAAAAAACTTAAAATACAAAATTATATGCATAACAGAACTAATCGTTTAAAATTGGAAAAGTTTATTTCACATCAGAATAACAATGGAACTTCTTCCATTCAATTCAGAAGAAAAATTACCTCTCTGGTGTAACTTCTTCACACTCGACTTCCTCTTCTCGCTGATATCCATGTGCTGGAAGGCTACTAGAAATGGGAAAGTTCACCAGGTCCTGGAATGAGGGATGCAAAAATTGACCGTGGTAATCTTCATACTCTTCAAGGAAATCTGAATCCTCTTCAGCCTCCAACTCCACTTCATCGAAATCATCATCGTCGGAAAACTGGAATTCTTCAAGTTCTTCAGGAGGCATGTCTTCTTCTACAAGGGAATCTTCAATATCCTGGGCGTCTTCGTCGGGCAGGTTTAGCAGGTGCATCTTCACAGCTACAATACAGAACAGGAATTGACATGGAAAGGTGTCCTTGGTGCTCACATTGTGATTCGTTCAAAAAGGACCAATGTTTGTGTATCTTTATATTGAAGTAGGAATGGTTTAACTACCGGAAACAGGTATTAACTTCGAGTGCACTTGTGATTAACCTCATGGAGGTGACTTCTGATTACTACGTGTGTATCTGAACAATATACGTGGCAATCAGAGCCGTACACCTTTGCGTTTATCCATTTATTGGGATAAATTATTAACATATCAAAAACATTTTCAAATTTCTCATACACCTCATTGTTTAAATTCAAACCGGTAGGTTCTGATTTGAATAATCTAAGCCATTATTCTTGAAAATTTCGGTGGAATTTTCATATTTTGATAATATGTAATTGATGTTTTTACACTATTTAAAGACTCCAGCTGCATAATACCTTGAAACCACAGTGTGGTAATATGTCTGGTGTGGTAATATGTCCTGGCGTCCCTCACGTTTCAAAATAGTGGTAACGAGAAGGAAAGCAAATTGATCAAAACATAAGGTGCACTTCAAATTTTTTTAGCAAAATTTTAAACACCTAAAACGGAGAGAGGAGAAAAAAAGGAATAATAAAATTAATTCCCAATGTTGTTTAAATGGAATAACATAATTAATTCCCAATGTGGTTTAAAAGTAATAATATATTGATTAACAATGTGGTTTAAAAGGAATACTAAAATTAATTCCCAATGTGGTTTAAAAGTAAAAATAAATTTAACTCCCAATGTGGTTTAAATGGAAAAATAAAATTAATTTCCAATGTGGTTTAAAAGGAATAAAAAATTAATTCCCAGTGTGGTTTAAATGGAAAAATAAAAATAATTCCCAATGTGGTTTAAAAATAAAAATAAAATTAATTCCGAATGTGCTTTAAATGGAATAATAAAATTAATTCCCAACGTGATTTAAAAGGAATAATAGAATTAATTCCCAAAGTGGTTCAAAAGGACTAATAAAACTAATTCCCAATGTGGTTTAAAAGGAATAATAAAATTAATTTCCAATGTGGTTTAAAAGGAATAAAAAATTAATTCCCAGTGTGGTTTAAATGGAAAAATAAAAATAATTCCCAATGGGGTTTAAAAGGAATAATAAAATTAATTCCCAATGTGGTTTAAATGGAAAAATAAAAATAATTCCAAATGGGGTTTAAACGGAATAATAAAATTAATTCCCAATGTGGTTTAAAAGGAACAATAAAATTAATTCCCTATGTGGTTTAAAAAGAATAATAAAATTAATTCCCAATGTGATTTAAATGGAATAATAAAATTGTTTCCCAATGTGGTTTAAAAGAATAATAAATTAATTCACAATGTTGTTTAAGAGGAATAATAAAATTAATTCCCAATCTGGTTTAAAAGGAAAAATAAAATTAATTCCCAATATGGTTTAAAAGTAAAAATAAATTTAACTCCCAATGTGGTTTAAATGGAAAAATAAAATTAATTTCCAATGTAGTTTAAAAGGAATAAAAAATTAATTCCCAGTGTGGTTTAGATGGAAAAATAAAAATAATTCCCAATGGGGTTTAAAAGGAATAATAAAATTAATTCCCAATGTGGTTTAAAAGGAACAATAAAATTCCCTATGTGGTTTAAAAAGAATAATAAAATTAATTCCCAATGTGATTTAAATGGAATAATAAAATTGTTTCCCAATGTGGCTTAAAAGAATAATAAATTAATTCACAATGTTGTTTAAGAGGAATAATAAAATTAAATCCCAATCTGGTTTAAAAGGAAAAATAAAATTAATTCCCAATATGGTTTAAAAGTAAAAATAAATTTAACTCCCAATGTGGTTTAAATGGAAAAATAAAATTAATTTCCAATGTGGTTTAAAAGGAATAAAAAATTAATTCCCAGTGTGGTTTAAATGGAAAAATATAATTACCTCTCAATGTGGTTTAAAAGAAAAATAAATTAATTCCCAATGTTATTTAAAAGGAATAATAAATTTAATTCACAATATGGTTCAAAAGGAATAATAGATTAATTAACAATGTGGTTTAAAAGGAATAATAAAATTAATTCACAATGTGGTTTAAAAGGAATAATAGAATTAATTCCCAATGTGGTTTAAAAGGAATATTACAATTAAATCCCAATGTGGTTTAAATGCAATAAAAAATTAATTCCCAATGTAGTGTAAAAGGAATAATAAAATTAATTCCCAATGTGGTTTAACCGAAATAATAAAATTAATTCCCAATATGGTTTAAAAGGAATAATAACATTAATTCCCAATGTGGTCTAAAAGAATAATAAATTAATTCCAAATGTTAAGAGGAATAATGAAATTAATTCCCAATGTGGATTAAAAGCAATAATACAAATAATTCCAAATGTGGTTTAAAAGGAATTAAAATTAATTCACAATGTGGTTTAAAATGAAAAATAAATTAATTCACAATATGGTTTAAAACGAATAATATAATTAATTCCCAATGTGGTTTAAAAGGAATAACAAAATTAATTCCCAATGTGGTTTAAATGGAATTATAAAATCAATTACCAATGTGGTTTAAAAGGAATACTAGATTATTTCACAATGTGGTTTAAAAGGAATAATAAAATTAATTCTCAATGTGGTTTAAAAGGAATAATAAAATTCATTCCCAATGTGGTTTAAAAGTACTAATGAAATTAATTCCCAATGTGGTTTAAAAGTACTAATGAAATTAATTCCCAATGTGATTTAAAAGAATAATAAATTAATTCCCAATGTGGTTTAAAAGGAATTATAAAATTAATTCACAATGTGGTTCAAAAGGAATAATAGATTAATTCACAATGTGATTTAAAAGGAATAATCAAATTAATTCCCAATGTGGTTTAAAAGGAATAATCAAATTAATTTCCAATGTGGTTTAAAGGGAATAATAAATTAATTCCGAATGTGGTTTAAAAGGAATAATAAAATTAATTCACATTGTTTTAAAAGGAATAAAAGATTAATTCACAATGTGGTATAAAAGGAATAATAGAATTAATTCTCAATGTGGTTTAAATCATATAATAAAATTAATTCCCAATGTGGTCTAAAAGTGAAAATATAATTTCTTCACAATTTGGTTTAAAGGGAATGATGGAATTAACTCCCAATGTGGTTTAAATGCAATAATAAAATTAATTTCCAATGTGGTTTAAAAGGAAATATAAAATTAATTCACAATGTGGTTTAAAAGGAATAATAAAATTACTTCACAATGTGGTTTAAAAGAATAATAAATTAATTCCCAATGAAGTTTAAAAGGAATAATATAATTAATTAACAGTGTGGTTCAAAAGGAATAATAAAATTAACTCCCAATGTGGTTCAAAAGGAATAATCAAATTAATCCCCAATGAGGTTTAAAGGGAATAATAGAATTTATTCCCAATGTGCTTTAAATGGTAAAATAAAATTAATAACAAATGTGGTTCAAAAGGAATTATAGAATTAATTCCCAATGTGGTTTAAAAAGAATAATAAAATTAATTCCCAATGTGGTTTAAAAAGAATAATAAAATTTATTCCCAATGTCATTTAAAAACAAAAATAAAATTAATTCCCAATGTCATTTAAAAACAAAAATAAAATTAATTCCCAATATGGTTCAAAAGGAATAAAAAAATTAATTCTCAATGTGGTTTAAAAGAATAATAAAATTAAATCACAAAATGGTTTAAGAGGAATAATAAAATTAACTCCCAATGTGGTTTAAACGAATAATAAAATTAAATCCCAATGTGGTTTAAGAGGAATAATAAAATTAATTCCCAATGTGGTTTAAAAGAAAAAGGAATAATAAAATTAATTTCCAATGTGGTTTAAAAGGAATAATAAAATTAATTCACAATGTGGTTTAAAAGGAGTAATTAAATTAATTCTCAATATGGTTTAAAAAGAATATTAAAATAAATTCCCAATGTGGTTTAAAAAGAATATTAAAATTAATTCCCAATGTGGGTTAAATGGAATAATAAAATTAATTCCGAATGTGGTTTAAAAGGAATAATAAAATTAATTCCCAACGTGGTTTAAACGGAAAAATAAAATTAATTCCCAATGTGGTTTAAAGGAATAATAACATTAATTCCCAATGTGGTTTAAAAGAATAATAAATTAATTCCAAATGTTGTTTAAGAGGAATAATGAAATTAATTCCCAATGTGGATTAAAAGCAATAATACAATTGATTCCTAATGTGGTTTAAAAGGAATAATAAAATTAATTCCAAATGTGGTTTAAAAGAAATAATAAAATTAATTACCAATGTGGTTTAAAAGAAATAATAAAATTGATTCACAATATGGTTTAAAAGGAGTAATTAAATTAATTCCCAATATGGTTTTAAAAGAATAATAAAATAAATTCCCAAAGTGGTTTAAAAAGAATATTAAAATTAATACCCAATGTGGTTTAAATGGAATAATAAAATTAATTCCGAATGTGGTTTAAAAGGAATAATAAAATTAATTCCCAATGTGGTTTAAACGGAATAATAAAATTAATTCCAAATGTGGTTTAAAAAATTAAAATTAATTCACAATGTGTTTTAAAATGAAAAATAAATTAATTCACAATATGGTTTAAAAGGAATAATAGAATTAATTCCCAGTGTGGTTTAAAAGCAATAATACAATTAATTACCAATGTGATTTAAAAGGAATAATAAAATTAATGCTCAATGTGGTTTAAAAGGAATAATAAAATTATTTCCCAATGAGGTTTAAAAGGAGTAATAAAATTAATTCCCAATGTGATTTAAAAGAATAATAAATTAATTCCCGAGGTAGTTTAAAAGGAATAATATAATTAATTAACAGTGTGGTTCAAAAGGAATAATAAAATTAATTCCCAATGTGGTTTAAAAAGAATAAACAAATTAATTCCCAATGTGGTTTAAAGGGAATAAAAAAATTAATTCACAATGTGGTTTAAAAGGAAAAATAGATTTATTCACAATATGGTTTAAAAGGAGTAATAGAATTAATTCTCAATATGGTTTAAAAGGAATAATAGATTATTTCACAATGTGGTTTAAAACGAATAATAAAATTTATTGCCAATATGGTTTGAAAGGAATAATAAAATTAATTCCCATTCTGGTTTAAACAGAATAATAAAATTAAATCCCAATGTGGTTTAAAAGGAATAATAATATTAATTCCCAATGTGGTTTAAAAGGAAAAATAAAATTACTTCACAATGTGGTTTAAAAAAATAATATATTAATTCCCAATGTGGTTTAAAAGGAATAATAAAATTAATTCGCAATGCGGTTTAAAAGGAATAATCTATTAATTCACAATCTGGTTTAAAAGGAATAAGAGAATTTATTCGCAATATGGTTTAACAAGAATAATAAAATTAATTCCCAATGTCGTTCAAAAAGAATAATAAAATTAATTCCTAATGTGGTTTAAAAAGATTAATGAATTTACTTCCCAATGTGGTTTAAAAAGAATAATAAAATTAATTCCCAATGTGCTTCAAAAATAAAAATAAAATTAATTTCCAATATGGGTTAAAAAGAATAATAAAATTAATTCCCAATGTGGTTTAAAAAGAATAATAAAATTAATTGCTAATGTGTTTTAAAAAGATTGATGAATTTAATTCCCAATGTGGTTTAAAAAGAATAATAAAATTATTTCCCAATGTGGTTTAAAAAGAATAATAAAATTAATTCCCAATATGGTTTAAAAAGAATAATAAAATTAATTCACAATGTGGTTTAAAAAGAATAATAAATTTAATTCCTAAAGTTCTTTAAAAAGATTAATAAAATCAATTCCCAATGTGGTTTAAAAAGAATAATAAAATTAATTCCCAATGTGGTTTAAAAGGAATAATAAAATTAACTCACAATGTGGTTCAATAGGAATAATAGATTAATTCACAATGTGATTTAAAAGGAATAATCAAGTTAATTCCCAATGTGGTTTAAGGGGAAAAATAAAATTAATTCCCAATGTGGTTTAAAAGAACAATAAATCAATTCCCAATGTGGTTTAAAGGGAATAATAAAATTAATTCCCAATGTGGTTTAAAAGAATAATAAATCAATTCCCAATGTGGTTTAAGAGGAATAATAAAATCAATTTCCAATTTGGTTTAAAGGGAATAATAAAATTAATTCACAATATCGTTCAAAAGGAATAATAGATTCATTCACAATGTGATTTAAAAGGAATAATAGAATTAATTCCCAGTGTGGTTTAAAAGGTATAATCAAATTAATTCCATAATGTGGTTCAAAATTAATAATATATTAATTCACAATGTCGTTTAAAAGGAATAACAGAATTAATTCCCAATGTGGTTCTAAAGGAATAATAAAATTAATTCCAAATGTGCATTAAAAGCAATAATCAAGTCAATTCCCAATGTGCTTTAAATGTAAAAATAAAACAAATTCCCAATGTGGTTTAATGGAATAATAAAATTAATAAGCAATGTGGTTTAAAAGAATAATAAAATTAATTCCGAATGTGGTTTAAGAGGATTAATAAATCATTTCCCAATGTGGTTTAAGAGGAGTAGTAGAATTAATTCCCAATGTGGTTAAAAAGGAATAATAATATTAATTTCCAATGTGGTTTAAAAGGAAAAATAGATTAATTCACAATGTAGTTTGAAAGGAATAATAGAATTAATTCACAATGTGGTTTAAATGGAAAAATAAAATTAATTTCCAATGTGGTTTGAAAGAAATAAAATTAATTCCCAGTGTGGTTTAAATGGAATAATAAAATTAACTCCCAATATGGTTTAAAACGAATAATGAAATTAATTCCCATTGTGGTTTAAAAAGAAGAATAAAATTAATTTTATTATTCCTTATAAACCACATTGGGAATTAATTTTATTATTCTTCTTAAAAAATTTTGGAAACTAATTTATTATTCTTTTAAACCACATTCGGAATGAATTATATTTTTCCTTTTAAACCACTGTTTTAAAAGGAATAATAAAATTAATTCCCCATGTGGTTTAAATGGAATAACACAATTAACTCCCAATGTGGTTTAAATGGAATAATAAAATTAATTCCCAATGTGGTCTAAAACAAATAAAAAAATTAATTCCTAATGTGGTTTAAAAAGAATAATAAAATTAATTTCCAATGCGGTTTAGAAAGAATAATAAAATTAATTCCCAATGTGGTTTAAAAGGAATAATAAAATTAATTACCAATGTTGTTTAAAAGGTTGGGAATTAAAAGGTTGGAAATTAATTCTATAATATCCTTTAAACCATATTGGGAATTCGTTTTATTATTCCTTTTAAACCACATTGGGAATTAATTTTATTATTCCTTATAAACCACATTGGGAATTAATTTTATTATTCTTCTTAAAAAATTTTGGAAACTAATTTATTATTCTTTTAAACCACATTCGGAATGAATTATATTTTTCCTTTTAAACCACATTGGAAATTAATTTTATTATTCCTTTTAAACCACATTGGGGATTATTTTATTATTCCTTGTAAATTACATTGGGAATTAATTTTATTATTTCTTTTGAACCACATTGTGAATAAATTTTATTATTCCTTTTAAACCATATTGGGAATTAATTTTATTATTCTTTTTATACCACATTGGGAATTAAATTTATTATTCTTTTTAAACCGCATTGGGAATTAATTTTATTTTTCCTTTTAAACGACATTAGGAATTAATTTTATTATTCCTCTTAAACAACATTGGGAAATAATTTATTATTCTCTTAAACCACATTGGGAATAAATTTTATTATTCTTTTTAAACCACATTCGGAATTAATTTTATTAATCTTTTTAAACCACATTGAGAATTAATTTTATTATTCTTTTTAATCCATATTGGGAATTAATTTAATATTCTTTTAAACCATATTGAGAATTAATTTTATTTTTCCTCTTAAACCACGTTGGGAATTAATTTTATTATTCCATTTAAACCACATTGGGTATTAATTTTATAATTTCTTTTAAACCATAATGGGAATTAATTTTATTATTCTTTTTAAAACACATTGGGAAGTAATTTTATTTTTCCTTTTAAACCACATTGGGAATTAATTTTCTTATTTCATTTAAACCATATTGGGTATTAATTATATAATTCCATTTAAACAATATTGGGAATTAATTTTATTATTCTTTTTAAACCACTTGGAAATTAATTTTATTTTTCCTTTAAACCACTTTGGGAAATAATTTTATTAACCCTCTTAAACCACGTTGGGAATTAATTTTATTATTCCTCTTAAACTACATTGGGAATTAATTCTATTATTCCTTTTAAACCACATTGTGAAATAATCAATTATTCCTTTTAAACCACATTGGGAATTAATTCTATTATTCCTTTTAAAACACATTGTGAATTAATCTATTTTTCCTTTTAAACCACATTGGGAATTAATATTATTATTCTTTTTAAGCCAAATTAGGAATTAATTTTATTATTCCTTTTAAACCACATTGGAAATTAATTTTATTATAATTCTTAAACCACACTGAGAAATAATTTTATTTTTCCTTTTAAACCATATTGGGAATTAATTTTATTATTCCTTTTAAACCACATTGGGAATTAATATTATTATTCCTTGTAAACCACACTGGGAATTAATTTTATTATTCTTTTTACACCACAATGAGAATTAATTTTTTATTCCTTTTAAACAACAATGGCAATTAATTCTATTATTCCTTTTAAACCACATTGTGAATTAATTTTATTATCTGTTTTAAACCATATTGGGAATTAATTTATTATTTTTTAAACCACATTGGGAAGTAATTTTATTTTCCTTTTAAACCACATTGGGAATTAATTTTATTATTCCATTTAAACCACATTGGGTATTAATTTTATAATACCTTTTAAATCATATTCGGAATTAATTTTATTAGTCTTTTTAAACCACATTGGGAATTAATTTTTTTCCCTTTTAAACCACTTTGGGAATTAATTTTATTATCCCTTTTAAACCACATTGGGAATTAATTTTTTATTCCTTTTAAACAATATTGTGAAATAATCTATTATTCCTTTTAAACCACATTGGAAATTAATTCTATTAATCCTTTCAAACCACATTGTGAAATAATCTAGTATTCCTTTTAAACCACATTGGGAATTAATTCTATTATTCCTTTTAAAACACATTGTGAATTAATCTATATTTCCATTTAAACCACATTGTGAATTAATTGTATTATTCCTTTGAAACCACATTGGGAATTAATTTTATTATTCCATTTAAACCACATTGGGTATTAATTTTATAATACCTTTTAAACCATATTGGAAACTAATTTTATTAGTCTTCTTAAACCACATTGGGAATTAATTTTATTAGTCTTTTTAAACCACATTGGGAATTAATTTTATTAGTCTTTTTAAACCACATTGGGAATTAATATTTTTCCCCTTTAAACCACTTTGGGAATTAATTTTATTATCCGTTTTAAACAGCATTGGGAATTAATTCTATTATTCCTTTTAAACAATATTGTGAAATAATCTATTATTCCTTTTAAACCACATTGGAAATTAATTCTATTAATCCTTTCAAACCACATTGTGAATTAATCTATATTTCCTTTTAAACCACATTGTGAATTAATTTTATTATTCCTTTTAAACCACATTGGGAATTAATTTTATTATTCCTTTTGAACAACACTGGGAATTAATTCTATTATTCCTTTTAAACCACATTGTGAAATAATCTATTAACCCTTTTAAACCACATTGGGAATAAATCCTATTATTCCTTTTAAAACATATTGTGAATTAATATATTTTTCCTTTTAAACCACATTGGGATTTAATATTTTTATACCATTTAAACCACATTGGGAATTAATTTTATTATTCTTTTTAAACCATAGTGGGAATTAATTTTATTATTCCTTTTAAACCACATTGGGAATTAATTTTATTATTATTTTTAAACCACACTTGGAAATAATTTTATTATTCCTTTTAAACAACTTTGGGAATTAATTATATTATTCCTTTTAAACCACATTGGGAATTGATTCCATTATTCCTTTTAAAACACATTGTGAATTAATTTTATTATTCGTTTAAAACCATATTGGGAATTAATTTATTATTTTTTTAAACCACATTAGGAAGTAATTTTATTTTTCCTTTTAAACCACATTGGGAATTAATTTTATTATTCCATTTAAACCAAAATGGGTATTAATTTTATAATACCTTTTAAACCATATTGGGAATTAATTTTATTATTCCTTTTTAACGACATTGGAAAATAATTCTATTTTTCCTTTAAAACTATATTGTGAAATAATCTATCATTCCTATTAAATGTATTGTGAAATAATCTATTATTCCTTTTAAACCACATTGGGTATTAATTATATTGTTCCTTTTAAATCACATTGTGAATTAACCTATTATTCCTTTTAAACTACATTGTGAATTAACCTATTATTCCTTTTAAACTACATTGTGAATTAATTTTATTAATCTTTTTAAACTACACTGGGTATTAATTTTATTTTTCCTTTTAACCCATATTGGGAATTAATTTTATTATTCCTTTTAAACCACATTGGAAATTAATTCTATTTTTTCTTTAAAACCATATTGTGAAATAATCTATTATTCCATTTAAACGTATTGTGAAATAATCTATTATTCCTTTTAAACCACTTTGGGAAATAATTTTATTAAACTTTTTAAACCACATTGGGAATTAATTTTATTATTCTTTTTAAACTCCCAATGTGGTTTAAATGGAAAAATAAAATTAATTTCCAATGTAGTTTAAAAGGAATAAAAAATTAATTCCCAGTGTGGTTTAGATGGAAAAATAAAAATAATTCCCAATGGGGTTTAAAAGGAATAATAAAATTAATTCCCAATGTGGTTTAAAAGGAACAATAAAATTCCCTATGTGGTTTAAAAAGAATAATAAAATTAATTCCCAATGTGATTTAAATGGAATAATAAAATTGTTTCCCAATGTGGCTTAAAAGAATAATAAATTAATTCACAATGTTGTTTAAGAGGAATAATAAAATTAATTCCCAATCTGGTTTAAAAGGAAAAATAAAATTAATTCCCAATATGGTTTAAAAGTAAAAATAAATTTAACTCCCAATGTGGTTTAAATGGAAAAATAAAATTAATTTCCAATGTAGTTTAAAAGGAATAAAAAATTAATTCCCAGTGTGGTTTAGATGGAAAAATAAAAATAATTCCCAATGGGGTTTAAAAGGAATAATAAAATTAATTCCCAATGTGGTTTAAAAGGAACAATAAAATTCCCTATGTGGTTTAAAAAGAATAATAAAATTAATTCCCAATGTGATTTAAATGGAATAATAAAATTGTTTCCCAATGTGGCTTAAAAGAATAATAAATTAATTCACAATGTTGTTTAAGAGGAATAATAAAATTAATTCCCAATCTGGTTTAAAAGGAAAAATAAAATTAATTCCCAATATGGTTTAAAAGTAAAAATAAATTTAACTCCCAATGTGGTTTAAATGGAAAAATAAAATTAATTTCCAATGTAGTTTAAAAGGAATAAAAAATTAATTCCCAGTGTGGTTTAGATGGAAAAATAAAAATAATTCCCAATGGGGTTTAAAAGGAATAATAAAATTAATTCCCAATGTGGTTTAAAAGGAACAATAAAATTCCCTATGTGGTTTAAAAAGAATAATAAAATTAATTCCCAATGTGATTTAAATGGAATAATAAAATTGTTTCCCAATGTGGCTTAAAAGAATAATAAATTAATTCACAATGTTGTTTAAGAGGAATAATAAAATTAAATCCCAATCTGGTTTAAAAGGAAAAATAAAATTAATTCCCAATATGGTTTAAAAGTAAAAATAAATTTAACTCCCAATGTGGTTTAAATGGAAAAATAAAATTAATTTCCAATGTGGTTTAAAAGGAATAAAAAATTAATTCCCAGTGTGGTTTAAATGGAAAAATATAATTACCTCTCAATGTGGTTTAAAAGAAAAATAAATTAATTCCCAATGTTATTTAAAAGGAATAATAAATTTAATTCACAATATGGTTCAAAAGGAATAATAGATTAATTAACAATGTGGTTTAAAAGGAATAATAAAATTAATTCACAATGTGGTTTAAAAGGAATAATAGAATTAATTCCCAATGTGGTTTAAAAGGAATATTACAATTAAATCCCAATGTGGTTTAAATGCAATAAAAAATTAATTCCCAATGTAGTGTAAAAGGAATAATAAAATTAATTCCCAATGTGGTTTAACCGAAATAATAAAATTAATTCCCAATATGGTTTAAAAGGAATAATAACATTAATTCCCAATGTGGTCTAAAAGAATAATAAATTAATTCCAAATGTTAAGAGGAATAATGAAATTAATTCCCAATGTGGATTAAAAGCAATAATACAAATAATTCCAAATGTGGTTTAAAAGGAATTAAAATTAATTCACAATGTGGTTTAAAATGAAAAATAAATTAATTCACAATATGGTTTAAAACGAATAATATAATTAATTCCCAATGTGGTTTAAAAGGAATAACAAAATTAATTCCCAATGTGGTTTAAATGGAATTATAAAATCAATTACCAATGTGGTTTAAAAGGAATACTAGATTATTTCACAATGTGGTTTAAAAGGAATAATAAAATTAATTCTCAATGTGGTTTAAAAGGAATAATAAAATTCATTCCCAATGTGGTTTAAAAGTACTAATGAAATTAATTCCCAATGTGGTTTAAAAGTACTAATGAAATTAATTCCCAATGTGATTTAAAAGAATAATAAATTAATTCCCAATGTGGTTTAAAAGGAATTATAAAATTAATTCACAATGTGGTTCAAAAGGAATAATAGATTAATTCACAATGTGATTTAAAAGGAATAATCAAATTAATTCCCAATGTGGTTTAAAAGGAATAATCAAATTAATTTCCAATGTGGTTTAAAGGGAATAATAAATTAATTCCGAATGTGGTTTAAAAGGAATAATAAAATTAATTCACATTGTTTTAAAAGGAATAAAAGATTAATTCACAATGTGGTATAAAAGGAATAATAGAATTAATTCTCAATGTGGTTTAAATCATATAATAAAATTAATTCCCAATGTGGTCTAAAAGTGAAAATATAATTTCTTCACAATTTGGTTTAAAGGGAATGATGGAATTAACTCCCAATGTGGTTTAAATGCAATAATAAAATTAATTTCCAATGTGGTTTAAAAGGAAATATAAAATTAATTCACAATGTGGTTTAAAAGGAATAATAAAATTACTTCACAATGTGGTTTAAAAGAATAATAAATTAATTCCCAATGAAGTTTAAAAGGAATAATATAATTAATTAACAGTGTGGTTCAAAAGGAATAATAAAATTAACTCCCAATGTGGTTCAAAAGGAATAATCAAATTAATCCCCAATGAGGTTTAAAGGGAATAATAGAATTTATTCCCAATGTGCTTTAAATGGTAAAATAAAATTAATAACAAATGTGGTTCAAAAGGAATTATAGAATTAATTCCCAATGTGGTTTAAAAAGAATAATAAAATTAATTCCCAATGTGGTTTAAAAAGAATAATAAAATTTATTCCCAATGTCATTTAAAAACAAAAATAAAATTAATTCCCAATGTCATTTAAAAACAAAAATAAAATTAATTCCCAATATGGTTCAAAAGGAATAAAAAAATTAATTCTCAATGTGGTTTAAAAGAATAATAAAATTAAATCACAAAATGGTTTAAGAGGAATAATAAAATTAACTCCCAATGTGGTTTAAACGAATAATAAAATTAAATCCCAATGTGGTTTAAGAGGAATAATAAAATTAATTCCCAATGTGGTTTAAAAGAAAAAGGAATAATAAAATTAATTTCCAATGTGGTTTAAAAGGAATAATAAAATTAATTCACAATGTGGTTTAAAAGGAGTAATTAAATTAATTCTCAATATGGTTTAAAAAGAATATTAAAATAAATTCCCAATGTGGTTTAAAAAGAATATTAAAATTAATTCCCAATGTGGGTTAAATGGAATAATAAAATTAATTCCGAATGTGGTTTAAAAGGAATAATAAAATTAATTCCCAACGTGGTTTAAACGGAAAAATAAAATTAATTCCCAATGTGGTTTAAAGGAATAATAACATTAATTCCCAATGTGGTTTAAAAGAATAATAAATTAATTCCAAATGTTGTTTAAGAGGAATAATGAAATTAATTCCCAATGTGGATTAAAAGCAATAATACAATTGATTCCTAATGTGGTTTAAAAGGAATAATAAAATTAATTCCAAATGTGGTTTAAAAGAAATAATAAAATTAATTACCAATGTGGTTTAAAAGAAATAATAAAATTGATTCACAATATGGTTTAAAAGGAGTAATTAAATTAATTCCCAATATGGTTTTAAAAGAATAATAAAATAAATTCCCAAAGTGGTTTAAAAAGAATATTAAAATTAATACCCAATGTGGTTTAAATGGAATAATAAAATTAATTCCGAATGTGGTTTAAAAGGAATAATAAAATTAATTCCCAATGTGGTTTAAACGGAATAATAAAATTAATTCCAAATGTGGTTTAAAAAATTAAAATTAATTCACAATGTGTTTTAAAATGAAAAATAAATTAATTCACAATATGGTTTAAAAGGAATAATAGAATTAATTCCCAGTGTGGTTTAAAAGCAATAATACAATTAATTACCAATGTGATTTAAAAGGAATAATAAAATTAATGCTTAATGTGGTTTAAAAGGAATAATAAAATTATTTCCCAATGAGGTTTAAAAGGAGTAATAAAATTAATTCCCAATGTGATTTAAAAGAATAATAAATTAATTCCCGAGGTAGTTTAAAAGGAATAATATAATTAATTAACAGTGTGGTTCAAAAGGAATAATAAAATTAATTCCCAATGTGGTTTAAAAAGAATAAACAAATTAATTCCCAATGTGGTTTAAAGGGAATAAAAAAATTAATTCACAATGTGGTTTAAAAGGAAAAATAGATTTATTCACAATATGGTTTAAAAGGAGTAATAGAATTAATTCTCAATATGGTTTAAAAGGAATAATAGATTATTTCACAATGTGGTTTAAAACGAATAATAAAATTTATTGCCAATATGGTTTGAAAGGAATAATAAAATTAATTCCCATTCTGGTTTAAACAGAATAATAAAATTAAATCCCAATGTGGTTTAAAAGGAATAATAATATTAATTCCCAATGTGGTTTAAAAGGAAAAATAAAATTACTTCACAATGTGGTTTAAAAAAATAATATATTAATTCCCAATGTGGTTTAAAAGGAATAATAAAATTAATTCGCAATGCGGTTTAAAAGGAATAATCTATTAATTCACAATCTGGTTTAAAAGGAATAAGAGAATTTATTCGCAATATGGTTTAACAAGAATAATAAAATTAATTCCCAATGTCGTTCAAAAAGAATAATAAAATTAATTCCTAATGTGGTTTAAAAAGATGAATGAATTTACTTCCCAATGTGGTTTAAAAAGAATAATAAAATTAATTCCCAATGTGCTTCAAAAATAATAATAAAATTAATTTCCAATATGGGTTAAAAAGAATAATAAAATTAATTCCCAATGTGGTTTAAAAAGAATAATAAAATTAATTCCTAATGTGTTTTAAAAAGATTAATGAATTTAATTCCCAATGTGGTTTAAAAAGAATAATAAAATTATTTCCCATTGTGGTTTAAAAAGAATAATAAAATTAATTCCCAATATGGTTTAAAAAGAATAATAAAATTAATTCACAATGTGGTTTAAAAAGAATAATAAATTTAATTCCTAAAGTTCTTTAAAAAGATTAATAAAATCAATTCCCAATGTGGTTTAAAAAGAATAATAAAATTAATTCCCAATGTCGTTCAAAAAGAATAATAAAATTAATTCCTAATGTGGTTTAAAAAGATTAATGAATAATTTACTTCCCAATGTGGTTTAAAAAGAATAATAAAATTAATTCCTAATGTGCTTCAAAAATAAAAATAAAATTAATTTCCAATATGGGTTAAAAAGAATAATAAAATTAATTCCCAATGTGGTTTAAAAAGAATAATAAAATTAATTGCTAATGTGTTTTAAAAAGATTGATGAATTTAATTCCCAATGTGGTTTAAAAAGAATAATAAAATTATTTCCCAATGTGGTTTAAAAAGAATAATAAAATTAATTCCCAATATGGTTTAAAAAGAATAATAAAATTAATTCACAATGTGGTTTAAAAAGAATAATAAATTTAATTCCTAAAGTTCTTTAAAAAGATTAATAAAATCAATTCCCAATGTGGTTTAAAAAGAATAATAAAATTAATTCCCAATGTGGTTTAAAAGGAATAATAAAATTAACTCACAATGTGGTTCAATAGGAATAATAGATTAATTCACAATGTGATTTAAAAGGAATAATCAAGTTAATTCCCAATGTGGTTTAAGGGGAAAAATAAAATTAATTCCCAATGTGGTTTAAAAGAACAATAAATCAATTCCCAATGTGGTTTAAAGGGAATAATAAAATTAATTCCCAATGTGGTTTAAAAGAATAATAAATCAATTCCCAATGTGGTTTAAGAGGAATAATAAAATCAATTTCCAATTTGGTTTAAAGGGAATAATAAAATTAATTCACAATATCGTTCAAAAGGAATAATAGATTAATTCACAATGTGATTTAAAAGGAATAATAGAATTAATTCCCAGTGTGGTTTAAAAGGTATAATCAAATTAATTCCATAATGTGGTTCAAAATTAATAATATATTAATTCACAATGTCGTTTAAAAGGAATAACAGAATTAATTCCCAATGTGGTTCTAAAGGAATAATAAAATTAATTCCAAATGTGCATTAAAAGCAATAATCAAGTCAATTCCCAATGTGCTTTAAATGTAAAAATAAAACAAATTCCCAATGTGGTTTAATGGAATAATAAAATTAATAAGCAATGTGGTTTAAAAGAATAATAAAATTAATTCCGAATGTGGTTTAAGAGGATTAATAAATCATTTCCCAATGTGGTTTAAGAGGAGTAGTAGAATTAATTCCCAATGTGGTTAAAAAGGAATAATAATATTAATTTCCAATGTGGTTTAAAAGGAAAAATAGATTAATTCACAATGTAGTTTGAAAGGAATAATAGAATTAATTCACAATGTGGTTTAAATGGAAAAATAAAATTAATTTCCAATGTGGTTTGAAAGAAATAAAATTAATTCCCAGTGTGGTTTAAATGGAATAATAAAATTAACTCCCAATATGGTTTAAAACGAATAATGAAATTAATTCCCATTGTGGTTTAAAAAGAAGAATAAAATTAATTTTATTATTCCTTATAAACCACATTGGGAATTAATTTTATTATTCTTCTTAAAAAATTTTGGAAACTAATTTATTATTCTTTTAAACCACATTCGGAATGAATTATATTTTTCCTTTTAAACCACTGTTTTAAAAGGAATAATAAAATTAATTCCCCATGTGGTTTAAATGGAATAACACAATTAACTCCCAATGTGGTTTAAATGGAATAATAAAATTAATTCCCAATGTGGTCTAAAACAAATAAAAAAATTAATTCCTAATGTGGTTTAAAAAGAATAATAAAATTAATTTCCAATGCGGTTTAGAAAGAATAATAAAATTAATTCCCAATGTGGTTTAAAAGGAATAATAAAATTAATTACCAATGTTGTTTAAAAGGTTGGGAATTAAAAGGTTGGAAATTAATTCTATAATATCCTTTAAACCATATTGGGAATTCGTTTTATTATTCCTTTTAAACCACATTGGGAATTAATTTTATTATTCCTTATAAACCACATTGGGAATTAATTTTATTATTCTTCTTAAAAAATTTTGGAAACTAATTTATTATTCTTTTAAACCACATTCGGAATGAATTATATTTTTCCTTTTAAACCACATTGGAAATTAATTTTATTATTCCTTTTAAACCACATTGGGGATTATTTTATTATTCCTTGTAAATTACATTGGGAATTAATTTTATTATTTCTTTTGAACCACATTGTGAATAAATTTTATTATTCCTTTTAAACCATATTGGGAATTAATTTTATTATTCTTTTTATACCACATTGGGAATTAAATTTATTATTCTTTTTAAACCGCATTGGGAATTAATTTTATTTTTCCTTTTAAACGACATTAGGAATTAATTTTATTATTCCTCTTAAACAACATTGGGAAATAATTTATTATTCTCTTAAACCACATTGGGAATAAATTTTATTATTCTTTTTAAACCACATTCGGAATTAATTTTATTAATCTTTTTAAACCACATTGAGAATTAATTTTATTATTCTTTTTAATCCATATTGGGAATTAATTTAATATTCTTTTAAACCATATTGAGAATTAATTTTATTTTTCCTCTTAAACCACGTTGGGAATTAATTTTATTATTCCATTTAAACCACATTGGGTATTAATTTTATAATTTCTTTTAAACCATAATGGGAATTAATTTTATTATTCTTTTTAAAACACATTGGGAAGTAATTTTATTTTTCCTTTTAAACCACATTGGGAATTAATTTTCTTATTTCATTTAAACCATATTGGGTATTAATTATATAATTCCATTTAAACAATATTGGGAATTAATTTTATTATTCTTTTTAAACCACTTGGAAATTAATTTTATTTTTCCTTTAAACCACTTTGGGAAATAATTTTATTAACCCTCTTAAACCACGTTGGGAATTAATTTTATTATTCCTCTTAAACTACATTGGGAATTAATTCTATTATTCCTTTTAAACCACATTGTGAAATAATCAATTATTCCTTTTAAACCACATTGGGAATTAATTCTATTATTCCTTTTAAAACACATTGTGAATTAATCTATTTTTCCTTTTAAACCACATTGGGAATTAATATTATTATTCTTTTTAAGCCAAATTAGGAATTAATTTTATTATTCCTTTTAAACCACATTGGAAATTAATTTTATTATAATTCTTAAACCACACTGAGAAATAATTTTATTTTTCCTTTTAAACCATATTGGGAATTAATTTTATTATTCCTTTTAAACCACATTGGGAATTAATATTATTATTCCTTATAAACCACACTGGGAATTAATTTTATTATTCTTTTTACACCACAATGAGAATTAATTTTTTATTCCTTTTAAACAACAATGGCAATTAATTCTATTATTCCTTTTAAAACACATTGTGAATTAATTTTATTATCTGTTTTAAACCATATTGGGAATTAATTTATTATTTTTTAAACCACATTGGGAAGTAATTTTATTTTCCTTTTAAACCACATTGGGAATTAATTTTATTATTCCATTTAAACCACATTGGGTATTAATTTTATAATACCTTTTAAATCATATTCGGAATTAATTTTATT
Organism: Ryuthela nishihirai; assembly: GCA_038380435.1. Lineage (NCBI taxonomy): Eukaryota > Metazoa > Arthropoda > Arachnida > Araneae > Heptathelidae > Ryuthela > Ryuthela nishihirai. The sequence goes on from JAWZYU010000022.1 coordinate 33,066,328, forward strand.
AGTCTTTTTAAACCACATTGGGAATTAATTTTTTTCCCTTTTAAACCACTTTGGGAATTAATTTTATTATCCCTTTTAAACCACATTGGGAATTAATTTTTTATTCCTTTTAAACAATATTGTGAAATAATCTATTATTCCTTTTAAACCACATTGGAAATTAATTCTATTAATCCTTTCAAACCACATTGTGAAATAATCTAGTATTCCTTTTAAACCACATTGGGAATTAATTCTATTATTCCTTTTAAAACACATTGTGAATTAATCTATATTTCCATTTAAACCACATTGTGAATTAATTGTATTATTCCTTTGAAACCACATTGGGAATTAATTTTATTATTCCATTTAAACCACATTGGGTATTAATTTTATAATACCTTTTAAACCATATTGGAGACTAATTTTATTAGTCTTCTTAAACCACATTGGGAATTAATTTTATTAGTCTTTTTAAACCACATTGGGAATTAATTTTATTAGTCTTTTTAAACCACATTGGGAATTAATATTTTTCCCCTTTAAACCACTTTGGGAATTAATTTTATTATCCGTTTTAAACAGCATTGGGAATTAATTCTATTATTCCTTTTAAACAATATTGTGAAATAATCTATTATTCCTTTTAAACCACATTGGAAATTAATTCTATTAATCCTTTCAAACCACATTGTGAAATAATCTAGTATTCCTTTTAAACCACATTGGGAATTAATTCTGTTATTCCTTTTAAAACACATTGTGAATTAATCTATATTTCCTTTTAAACCACATTGTGAATTAATTTTATTATTCCTTTTAAACCACATTGGGAATTAATTTTATTATTCCTTTTGAACAACACTGGGAATTAATTCTATTATTCCTTTTAAACCACATTGTGAAATAATCTATTAACCCTTTTAAACCACATTGGGAATAAATCCTATTATTCCTTTTAAAACATATTGTGAATTAATATATTTTTCCTTTTAAACCACATTGGGATTTAATATTTTTATACCATTTAAACCACATTGGGAATTAATTTTATTATTCTTTTTAAACCATAGTGGGAATTAATTTTATTATTCCTTTTAAACCACATTGGGAATTAATTTTATTATTATTTTTAAACCACACTTGGAAATAATTTTATTATTCCTTTTAAACAACTTTGGGAATTAATTATATTATTCCTTTTAAACCACATTGGGAATTGATTCCATTATTCCTTTTAAAACACATTGTGAATTAATTTTATTATTCGTTTAAAACCATATTGGGAATTAATTTATTATTTTTTTAAACCACATTAGGAAGTAATTTTATTTTTCCTTTTAAACCACATTGGGAATTAATTTTATTATTCCATTTAAACCAAAATGGGTATTAATTTTATAATACCTTTTAAACCATATTGGGAATTAATTTTATTATTCCTTTTTAACGACATTGGAAAATAATTCTATTTTTCCTTTAAAACTATATTGTGAAATAATCTATCATTGCTATTAAATGTATTGTGAAATAATCTATTATTCCTTTTAAACCACATTGGGTATTAATTATATTGTTCCTTTTAAATCACATTGTGAATTAACCTATTATTCCTTTTAAACTACATTGTGAATTAACCTATTATTCCTTTTAAACTACATTGTGAATTAATTTTATTAATCTTTTTAAACTACACTGGGTATTAATTTTATTTTTCCTTTTAACCCATATTGGGAATTAATTTTATTATTCCTTTTAAACCACATTGGAAATTAATTCTATTTTTTCTTTAAAACCATATTGTGAAATAATCTATTATTCCATTTAAACGTATTGTGAAATAATCTATTATTCCTTTTAAACCACTTTGGGAAATAATTTTATTAAACTTTTTAAACCACATTGGGAATTAATTTTATTATTCTTTTTAAACTCCCAATGTGGTTTAAATGGAAAAATAAAATTAATTTCCAATGTAGTTTAAAAGGAATAAAAAATTAATTCCCAGTGTGGTTTAGATGGAAAAATAAAAATAATTCCCAATGGGGTTTAAAAGGAATAATAAAATTAATTCCCAATGTGGTTTAAAAGGAACAATAAAATTCCCTATGTGGTTTAAAAAGAATAATAAAATTAATTCCCAATGTGATTTAAATGGAATAATAAAATTGTTTCCCAATGTGGCTTAAAAGAATAATAAATTAATTCACAATGTTGTTTAAGAGGAATAATAAAATTAATTCCCAATCTGGTTTAAAAGGAAAAATAAAATTAATTCCCAATATGGTTTAAAAGTAAAAATAAATTTAACTCCCAATGTGGTTTAAATGGAAAAATAAAATTAATTTCCAATGTAGTTTAAAAGGAATAAAAAATTAATTCCCAGTGTGGTTTAGATGGAAAAATAAAAATAATTCCCAATGGGGTTTAAAAGGAATAATAAAATTAATTCCCAATGTGGTTTAAAAGGAACAATAAAATTCCCTATGTGGTTTAAAAAGAATAATAAAATTAATTCCCAATGTGATTTAAATGGAATAATAAAATTGTTTCCCAATGTGGCTTAAAAGAATAATAAATTAATTCACAATGTTGTTTAAGAGGAATAATAAAATTAATTCCCAATCTGGTTTAAAAGGAAAAATAAAATTAATTCCCAATATGGTTTAAAAGTAAAAATAAATTTAACTCCCAATGTGGTTTAAATGGAAAAATAAAATTAATTTCCAATGTAGTTTAAAAGGAATAAAAAATTAATTCCCAGTGTGGTTTAGATGGAAAAATAAAAATAATTCCCAATGGGGTTTAAAAGGAATAATAAAATTAATTCCCAATGTGGTTTAAAAGGAACAATAAAATTCCCTATGTGGTTTAAAAAGAATAATAAAATTAATTCCCAATGTGATTTAAATGGAATAATAAAATTGTTTCCCAATGTGGCTTAAAAGAATAATAAATTAATTCACAATGTTGTTTAAGAGGAATAATAAAATTAAATCCCAATCTGGTTTAAAAGGAAAAATAAAATTAATTCCCAATATGGTTTAAAAGTAAAAATAAATTTAACTCCCAATGTGGTTTAAATGGAAAAATAAAATTAATTTCCAATGTGGTTTAAAAGGAATAAAAAATTAATTCCCAGTGTGGTTTAAATGGAAAAATATAATTACCTCTCAATGTGGTTTAAAAGAAAAATAAATTAATTCCCAATGTTATTTAAAAGGAATAATAAATTTAATTCACAATATGGTTCAAAAGGAATAATAGATTAATTAACAATGTGGTTTAAAAGGAATAATAAAATTAATTCACAATGTGGTTTAAAAGGAATAATAGAATTAATTCCCAATGTGGTTTAAAAGGAATATTACAATTAAATCCCAATGTGGTTTAAATGCAATAAAAAATTAATTCCCAATGTAGTGTAAAAGGAATAATAAAATTAATTCCCAATGTGGTTTAACCGAAATAATAAAATTAATTCCCAATATGGTTTAAAAGGAATAATAATATTAATTCCCAATGTGGTCTAAAAGAATAATAAATTAATTCCAAATGTTAAGAGGAATAATGAAATTAATTCCCAATGTGGATTAAAAGCAATAATACAAATAATTCCAAATGTGGTTTAAAAGGAATTAAACTTAATTCACAATGTGGTTTAAAATGAAAAATAAATTAATTCACAATATGGTTTAAAACGAATAATATAATTAATTCCCAATGTGGTTTAAAAGGAATAACAAAATTAATTCCCAATGTGGTTTAAATGGAATTATAAAATCAATTACCAATGTGGTTTAAAAGGAATACTAGATTATTTCACAATGTGGTTTAAAAGGAATAATAAAATTAATTCTCAATGTGGTTAAAAAGGAATAATAAAATTCATTCCCAATGTGGTTTAAAAGTACTAATGAAATTAATTCCCAATGTGGTTTAAAAGTACTAATGAAATTAATTCCCAATGTGATTTAAAAGAATAATAAATTAATTCCCAATGTGGTTTAAAAGGAATTATAAAATTAATTCACAATGTGGTTCAAAAGGAATAATAGATTAATTCACAATGTGATTTAAAAGGAATAATCAAATTAATTCCCAATGTGGTTTAAAAGGAATAATCAAATTAATTTCCAATGTGGTTTAAAGGGAATAATAAATTAATTCCGAATGTGGTTTAAAAGGAATAATCAAATTAATCACCAATGAGGTTTAAAGGGAATAATAGAATTTATTCCCAATGTGCTTTAAATGGTAAAATAAAATTAATAACAAATGTGGTTCAAAAGGAATTATAGAATTAATTCCCAATGTGGTTTAAAAAGAATAATATAATTAATTCCCAATGTGGTTTAAAAAGAATAATAAAATTTATTCCCAATGTCATTTAAAAACAAAAATAAAATTAATTCCCAATGTCATTTAAAAACAAAAATAAAATTAATTCCCAATATGGTTCAAAAGGAATAAAAAAATTAATTCTCAATGTGGTTTAAAAGAATAATAAAATTAAATCACAAAATGGTTTAAGAGGAATAATAAAATTAACTCCCAATGTGGTTTAAACGAATAATAAAATTAAATCCCAATGTGGTTTAAGAGGAATAATAAAATTAATTCCCAATGTGGTTTAAAAGAAAAAGGAATAATAAAATTAATTTCCAATGTGGTTTAAAAGGAATAATAAAATTAATTCACAATGTGGTTTAAAAGGAGTAATTAAATTAATTCTCAATATGGTTTAAAAAGAATATTAAAATAAATTCCCAATGTGGTTTAAAAAGAATATTAAAATTAATTCCCAATGTGGGTTAAATGGAATAATAAAATTAATTCCGAATGTGGTTTAAAAGGAATAATAAAATTAATTCCCAACGTGGTTTAAACGGAAAAATAAAATTAATTCCCAATGTGGTTTAAAGGAATAATAACATTAATTCCCAATGTGGTTTAAAAGAATAATAAATTAATTCCAAATGTTGTTTAAGAGGAATAATGAAATTAATTCCCAATGTGGATTAAAAGCAATAATACAATTGATTCCTAATGTGGTTTAAAAGGAATAATAAAATTAATTCCAAATGTGGTTTAAAAGAAATAATAAAATTAATTACCAATGTGGTTTAAAAGAAATAATAAAATTGATTCACAATATGGTTTAAAAGGAGTAATTAAATTAATTCCCAATATGGTTTTAAAAGAATAATAAAATAAATTCCCAAAGTGGTTTAAAAAGAATATTAAAATTAATACCCAATGTGGTTTAAATGGAATAATAAAATTAATTCCGAATGTGGTTTAAAAGGAATAATAAAATTAATTCCCAATGTGGTTTAAACGGAATAATAAAATTAATTCCAAATGTGGTTTAAAAAATTAAAATTAATTCACAATGTGTTTTAAAATGAAAAATAAATTAATTCACAATATGGTTTAAAAGGAATAATAGAATTAATTCCCAGTGTGGTTTAAAAGCAATAATACAATTAATTACCAATGTGATTTAAAAGGAATAATAAAATTAATGCTCAATGTGGTTTAAAAGGAATAATAAAATTATTTCCCAATGAGGTTTAAAAGGAGTAATAAAATTAATTCCCAATGTGATTTAAAAGAATAATAAATTAATTCCCGAGGTAGTTTAAAAGGAATAATATAATTAATTAACAGTGTGGTTCAAAAGGAATAATAAAATTAATTCCCAATGTGGTTTAAAAAGAATAAACAAATTAATTCCCAATGTGGTTTAAAGGGAATAAAAAAATTAATTCACAATGTGGTTTAAAAGGAAAAATAGATTTATTCACAATATGGTTTAAAAGGAGTAATAGAATTAATTCTCAATATGGTTTAAAAGGAATAATAGATTATTTCACAATGTGGTTTAAAACGAATAATAAAATTTATTGCCAATATGGTTTGAAAGGAATAATAAAATTAATTCCCATTCTAGTTTAAACAGAATAATAAAATTAAATCCCAATGTGGTTTAAAAGGAATAATAATATTAATTCCCAATGTGGTTTAAAAGGAAAAATAAAATTACTTCACAATGTGGTTTAAAAAATAATATATTAATTCCCAATGTGGTTTAAAAGGAATAATAAAATTAATTCGCAATGCGGTTTAAAAGGAATAATCGATTAATTCACAATCTGGTTTAAAAGGAATAAGAGAATTTATTCGCAATATGGTTTAACAAGAATAATAAAATTAATTCCCAATGTCGTTCAAAAAGAATAATAAAATTAATTCCTAATGTGGTTTAAAAAGATTAATGAATTTACTTCCCAATGTGGTTTAAAAAGAATAATAAAATTAATTCCCAATGTGCTTCAAAAATAATAATAAAATTAATTTCCAATATGGGTTAAAAAGAATAATAAATTAATTCCCAATGTGCTTTAAAAAGAATAATAAAATTAATTCCTAATGTGTTTTAAAAAGATTAATGAATTTAATTCCCAATGTGGTTTAAAAAGAATAATAAAATTATTTCCCATTGTGGTTTAAAAAGAATAATAAAATTAATTCCCAATATGGTTTAAAAAGAATAATAAAATTAATTCACAATGTGGTTTAAAAAGAATAATAAATTTAATTCCTAAAGTTCTTTAAAAAGATTAATAAAATCAATTCCCAATGTGGTTTAAAAAGAATAATAAAATTAATTCCCAATGTCGTTCAAAAAGAATAATAAAATTAATTCCTAATGTGGTTTAAAAAGATTAATGAATTTACTTCCCAATGTGGTTTAAAAAGAATAATAAAATTAATTCCCAATGTGCTTCAAAAATAAAAATAAAATTAATTTCCAATATGGGTTAAAAAGAATAATAAAATTAATTCCCAATGTGGTTTAAAAAGAATAATAAAATTAATTGCTAATGTGTTTTAAAAAGATTGATGAATTTAATTCCCAATGTGGTTTAAAAAGAATAATAAAATTATTTCCCAATGTGGTTTAAAAAGAATAATAAAATTAATTCCCAATATGGTTTAAAAAGAATAATAAAATTAATTCACAATGTGGTTTAAAAAGAATAATAAATTTAATTCCTAAAGTTCTTTAAAAAGATTAATAAAATCAATTCCCAATGTGGTTTAAAAAGAATAATAAAATTAATTCCCAATGTGGTTTAAAAGGAATAATAAAATTAACTCCCAATGTGGTTCAATAGGAATAATAGATTAATTCACAATGTGATTTAAAAGGAATAATCAAGTTAATTCCCAATGTGGTTTAAGGGGAAAAATAAAATTAATTCCCAATGTGGTTTAAAAGAACAATAAATCAATTCCCAATGTGGTTTAAAGGGAATAATAAAATTAATTCCCAATGTGGTTTAAAAGAATAATAAATCAATTCCCAATGTGGTTTAAGAGGAATAATAAAATCAATTTCCAATTTGGTTTAAAGGGAATAATAAAATTAATTCACAATATCGTTCAAAAGGAATAATAGATTAATTCACAATGTGATTTAAAAGGAATAATAGAATTAATTCCCAGTGTGGTTTAAAAGGTATAATCAAATTAATTCCATAATGTGGTTCAAAATTAATAATATATTAATTCACAATGTCGTTTAAAAGGAATAACAGAATTAATTCCCAATGTGGTTCTAAAGGAATAATAAAATTAATTCCAAATGTGCATTAAAAGCAATAATCAAGTCAATTCCCAATGTGCTTTAAATGTAAAAATAAAACAAATTCCCAATGTGGTTTAATGGAATAATAAAATTAATAAGCAATGTGGTTTAAAAGAATAATAAAATTAATTCCGAATGTGGTTTAAGAGGATTAATAAATCATTTCCCAATGTGGTTTAAGAGGAGTAGTAGAATTAATTCCCAATGTGGTTAAAAAGGAATAATAATATTAATTTCCAATGTGGTTTAAAAGGAAAAATAGATTAATTCACAATGTAGTTTGAAAGGAATAATAGAATTAATTCACAATGTGGTTTAAATGGAAAAATAAAATTAATTTCCAATGTGGTTTGAAAGAAATAAAATTAATTCCCAGTGTGGTTTAAATGGAATAATAAAATTAACTCCCAATATGGTTTAAAACGAATAATGAAATTAATTCCCATTGTGGTTTAAAAAGAAGAATAATATTAATTCACGATGTGTTTTAAAAGGAATAATAAAATTAATTCCCCATGTGGTTTAAATGGAATAACACAATTAACTCCCAATGTGGTTTAAATGGAATAATAAAATTAATTCCCAATGTGGTCTAAAACAAATAAAAAAATTAATTCCTAATGTGGTTTAAAAAGAATAATAAAATTAATTTCCAATGCGGTTTAGAAAGAATAATAAAATTAATTCCCAATGTGGTTTAAAAGGAATAATAAAATTAATTACCAATGTTGTTTAAAAGGTTGGGAATTAAAAGGTTGGAAATTAATTCTATAATATCCTTTAAACCATATTGGGAATTCGTTTTATTATTCCTTTTAAACCACATTGGGAATTAATTTTATTATTCCCTATAAACCACATTGGGAATTAATTTTATTATTCTTCTTAAAAAATTTTGGAAACTAATTTATTATTCTTTTAAACCACATTCGGAATGAATTATATTTTTCCTTTTAAACCGCATTGGAAATTAATTTTATTATTCCTTTTAAACCACATTGGGGATTATTTTATTATTCCTTGTAAACTACATTGGGAATTAATTTTATTATTTCTTTTGAACCACATTGGGAATTAAATTTATTATTCTTTTTAAACCGCATTGGGAATTAATTTTATTTTTCCTTTTAAACGACATTAGGAATTAATTTTATTATTCCTCTTAAACAACATTGGGAAATAATTTATTATTCTCTTAAACCACATTGGGAATAAATTTTATTATTCTTTTTAAACCACATTCGGAATTAATTTTATTAATCTTTTTAAACCACATTGAGAATTAATTTTATTATTCTTTTTAATCCATATTGGGAATTAATTTAATATTCTTTTAAACCGTATTGAGAATTAATTTTATTTTTCCTCTTAAACCACGTTGGGAATTAATTTTATTATTCCATTTAAACCACATTGGGTATTAATTTTATAATTCCTTTTAAACCATATTGGGAATTAATTTTATTATTCTTTTTAAAACACATTGGGAAGTAATTTTATTTTTCCTTTTAAACCACATTGGGAATTAATTTTCTTATTTCATTTAAACCATATTGGGTATTAATTATATAATTCCATTTAAACAATATTGGGAATTAATTTTATTATTCTTTTTAAACCACTTGGAAATTAATTTTATTTTTCCTTTAAACCACTTTGGGAAATAATTTTATTAACCCTCTTAACCAACGTTTGGAATTAATTCTATTATTCCTTTTAAACCACATTGTGAAATAATCAATTATTCCTTTTAAACCACATTGGGAATTAATTCTATTATTCCTTTTAAAACACATTGTGAATTAATCTATTTTTCCTTTTAAACCACATTGGGAATTAATATTATTATTCTTTTTAATTCCGAATGTGGTTTAAAAAGAATAATAAAATTTATTCCCAATGTGGTTTAAGAGAATAATAAATTATTTCCCAATGTTGTTTAAGAGGAATAATAAAATTAATTCCTAATGTCGTTTAAAAGGAAAAATAAAATTAATTCCCAATGCGGTTTAAAAAGAATAATAAATTTAATTCCCAATGTGGTTCAAAAGAAATAATAAAATTAATTCCCAATGTAGTTTACAAGGAATAATAAAATAATCCCCAATGTGGTTTAAAAGGAATAATAAAATTAATTTCCAATGCGGTTTAAAAGGAAAAATATAATTCATTCCGAATGTGGTTTAAAAGAATAATAAATTAGTTTCCAAAATTTTTTAAGAAGAATAATAAAATTAATTCCCAATGTGGTTTATAGGGAATAATAAAATTAATTCCCAATGTGGTTTAAAAGGAATAATAAAACGAATTCCCAATATGGTTTAAAGGATATTATAGAATTAATTTCCAACCTTTTAATTCCCAACCTTTTAAACAACATTGGTAATTAATTTTATTATTCCTTTTAAACCACATTGGGAATTAATTTTATTATTCTTTCTAAACCGCATTGGAAATTAATTTTATTATTCTTTTTAAACCACATTAGGAATTAATTTTTTTATTTGTTTTAGACCACATTGGGAATTAATTTTATTATTCCATTTAAACCACATTGGGAGTTAATTGTGTTATTCCATTTAAACCACATGGGGAATTAATTTTATTATTCCTTTTAAAACACATCGTGAATTAATATTATTCTTCTTTTTAAACCACAATGGGAATTAATTTCATTATTCGTTTTAAACCATATTGGGAGTTAATTTTATTATTCCATTTAAACCACACTGGGAATTAATTTTATTTCTTTCAAACCACATTGGAAATTAATTTTATTTTTCCATTTAAACCACATTGTGAATTAATTCTATTATTCCTTTCAAACTACATTGTGAATTAATCTATTTTTCCTTTTAAACCACATTGGAAATTAATATTATTATTCCTTTTTAACCACATTGGGAATTAATTCTACTACTCCTCTTAAACCACATTGGGAAATGATTTATTAATCCTCTTAAACCACATTCGGAATTAATTTTATTATTCTTTTAAACCACATTGCTTATTAATTTTATTATTCCATTAAACCACATTGGGAATTTGTTTTATTTTTACATTTAAAGCACATTGGGAATTGACTTGATTATTGCTTTTAATGCACATTTGGAATTAATTTTATTATTCCTTTAGAACCACATTGGGAATTAATTCTGTTATTCCTTTTAAACGACATTGTGAATTAATATATTATTAATTTTGAACCACATTATGGAATTAATTTGATTATACCTTTTAAACCACACTGGGAATTAATTCTATTATTCCTTTTAAATCACATTGTGAATTAATCTATTATTCCTTTTGAACGATATTGTGAATTAATTTTATTATTCCCTTTAAACCAAATTGGAAATTGATTTTATTATTCCTCTTAAACCACATTGGGAATTGATTTATTATTCTTTTAAACCACATTGGGAATTAATTTTATTATTCCCTTTAAACCACATTGGGAATTGATTTATTGTTCTTTTAAACCACATTGGGAATTAATTTTATTTTTCCCCTTAAACCACATTGGGAATTAACTTGATTATTCCTTTTAAATCACATTGTGAATTAATCTATTATTCCTATTGAACCACATTGGGAGTTAATTTTATTATTCCTTTTAAACCACATTGGGAATTAATTTTATTATTCTTTTTAAACCACATTGGGAATTGATTTTATTAATCTTTTTAAAGAACTTTAGGAATTAAATTTATTATTCTTTTTAAACCACATTGTGAATTAATTTTATTATTCTTTTTAAACCATATTGGGAATTAATTTTATTATTCTTTTTAAACCACATTGGGAAATAATTTTATTATTCTTTTTAAACCACATTGGGAATTAAATTCATCAATCTTTTTAAAACACATTAGCAATTAATTTTATTATTCTTTTTAAACCACATTGGGAATTAATTTTATTATTCTTTTTAACCCATATTGGAAATTAATTTTATTTTTATTTTTGAAGCACATTGGGAATTAATTTTATTATTCTTTTTAAACCACATTGGGAAGTAAATTCATTAATCTTTTTAAACCACATTAGGAATTAATTTTATTATTCTTTTTGAACGACATTGGGAATTAATTTTATTATTCTTTTTAAACCACATTGGGAATTGATTTTATTAATCTTTTTAAAGAACTTTAGGAATTAAATTTATTATTCTTTTTAAACCACATTGTGAATTAATTTTATTATTCTTTTTAAACCATATTGGGAATTAATTTTATTATTCTTTTTAAACCACAATGGGAAATAATTTAATATTCTTTTAAACCGTATTGAGAATTAATTTTATTTTTCCTCTTAAACCACGTTGGGAATTAATTTTATTATTCCATTTAAACCACATTGGGTATTAATTTTATAATTCCTTTTAAACCATATTGGGAATTAATTTTATTATTCTTTTTAAAACACATTGGGAAGTAATTTTATTTTTCCTTTTAAACCACATTGGGAATTAATTTTCTTATTTCATTTAAACCATATTGGGTATTAATTATATAATTCCATTTAAACAATATTGGGAATTAATTTTATTATTCTTTTTAAACCACTTGGAAATTAATTTTATTTTTCCTTTAAACCACTTTGGGAAATAATTTTATTAACCCTCTTAACCAACGTTTGGAATTAATTTTATTATTCCTCTTAAACTACATTGGGAATTAATTCTATTATTCCTTTTAAACCACATTGTGAAATAATCAATTATTCCTTTTAAACCACATTGGGAATTAATTCTATTATTCCTTTTAAAACACATTGTGAATTAATCTATTTTTCCTTTTAAACCACATTGGGAATTAATATTATTATTCTTTTTAAGCCAAATTAGGAATTAATTTTATTATTCCTTTTAAACCACATTGGAAATTAATTTTATTATAATTCTTAAACCACACTGAGAATTAATTTTATTTTTCCTTTTAAACCATATTGGGAATTAATTTTATTATTCCTTTTAAACCACATTGGGAATTAATATTATTATTCCTTGTAAACCACACTGGGAATTAATTTTATTATTCTTTTTACACCACAATGAGAATTAATTTTTTATTCCTTTTAAACAACAATGGCAATTAATTCTATTATTCCTTTTAAACCACATTGTGAATTAATTTTATTATCTGTTTTAAACCATATTGGGAATTTATTTATTATTTTTTAAACCACATTGGGAAGTAATTTTATTTTCCTTTTAAACCACATTGGGAATTAATTTTATTATTCCATTTAAACCACATTGGGTATTAATTTTATAATACCTTTTAAATCATATTCGGAATTAATTTTATTAGTCTTTTTAAACCACATTGGGAATTAATTTTTTTCCCTTTTAAACCACTTTGGGAATTAATTTTATTATCCCTTTTAAACCACATTGGGAATTAATTTTTTATTCCTTTTAAACAATATTGTGAAATAATCTATTATTCCTTTTAAACCACATTGGAAATTAATTCTATTAATCCTTTCAAACCACATTGTGAAATAATCTAGTATTCCTTTTAAACCACATTGGGAATTAATTCTGTTATTCCTTTTAAAACACATTGTGAATTAATCTATATTTCCTTTTAAACCACATTGTGAATTAATTTTATTATTCCTTTTAAACCACATTGGGAATTAATTTTATTATTCCTTTTGAACAACACTGGGAATTAATTCTATTATTCCTTTTAAACCACATTGTGAAATAATCTATTAACCCTTTTAAACCACATTGGGAATAAATCCTATTATTCCTTTTAAAACATATTGTGAATTAATATATTTTTCCTTTTAAACCACATTGGGATTTAATATTTTTATACCATTTAAACCACATTGGGAATTAATTTTATTATTCTTTTTAAACCATAGTGGGAATTAATTTTATTATTCCTTTTAAACCACATTGGGAATTAATTTTATTATTATTTTTAAACCACACTTGGAAATAATTTTATTATTCCTTTTAAACAACTTTGGGAATTAATTATATTATTCCTTTTAAACCACATTGGGAATTGATTCCATTATTCCTTTTAAAACACATTGTGAATTAATTTTATTATTCGTTTAAAACCATATTGGGAATTAATTTATTATTTTTTTAAACCACATTAGGAAGTAATTTTATTTTTCCTTTTAAACCACATTGGGAATTAATTTTATTATTCCATTTAAACCAAAATGGGTATTAATTTTATAATACCTTTTAAACCATATTGGGAATTAATTTTATTATTCCTTTTTAACGACATTGGAAAATAATTCTATTTTTCCTTTAAAACTATATTGTGAAATAATCTATCATTCCTATTAAATGTATTGTGAAATAATCTATTATTCCTTTTAAACCACATTGGGTATTAATTATATTGTTCCTTTTAAATCACATTGTGAATTAACCTATTATTCCTTTTAAACTACATTGTGAATTAACCTATTATTCCTTTTAAACTACATTGTGAATTAATTTTATTAATCTTTTTAAACTACACTGGGTATTAATTTTATTTTTCCTTTTAACCCATATTGGGAATTAATTTTATTATTCCTTTTAAACCACATTGGAAATTAATTCTATTTTTTCTTTAAAACCATATTGTGAAATAATCTATTATTCCATTTAAACGTATTGTGAAATAATCTATTATTCCTTTTAAACCACTTTGGGAAATAATTTTATTAAACTTTTTAAACCACAATGGGAATTAATTTTATTATTCTTTTTAAACTCCCAATGTGGTTTAAATGGAAAAATAAAATTAATTTCCAATGTAGTTTAAAAGGAATAAAAAATTAATTCCCAGTGTGGTTTAGATGGAAAAATAAAAATAATTCCCAATGGGGTTTAAAAGGAATAATAAAATTAATTCCCAATGTGGTTTAAAAGGACAATAAAATTCCCTATGTGGTTTAAAAAGAATAATAAAATTAATTCCCAATGTGATTTAAATGGAATAATAAAATTGTTTCCCAATGTGGCTTAAAAGAATAATAAATTAATTCACAATGTTGTTTAAGAGGAATAATAAAATTAATTCCCAATCTGGTTTAAAAGGAAAAATAAAATTAATTCCCAATATGGTTTAAAAGTAAAAATAAATTTAACTCCCAATGTGGTTTAAATGGAAAAATAAAATTAATTTCCAATGTAGTTTAAAAGGAATAAAAAATTAATTCCCAGTGTGGTTTAGATGGAAAAATAAAAATAATTCCCAATGGGGTTTAAAAGGAATAATAAAATTAATTCCCAATGTGGTTTAAAAGGAACAATAACATTCCCTATGTGGTTTAAAAAGAATAATAAAATTAATTCCCAATGTGATTTAAATGGAATAATAAAATTGTTTCCCAATGTGGCTTAAAAGAATAATAAATTAATTCACAATGTTGTTTAAGAGGAATAATAAAATTAATTCCCAATCTGATTTAAAAGGAAAAATAAAATTAATTCCCAATATGGTTTAAAAGTAAAAATAAATTTAACTCCCAATGTGGTTTAAATGGAAAAATAAAATTAATTTCCAATGTAGTTTAAAAGGAATAAAAAATTAATTCCCAGTGTGGTTTAGATGGAAAAATAAAAATAATTCCCAATGGGGTTTAAAAGGAATAATAAAATTAATTCCCAATGTGGTTTAAAAGGAACAATAAAATTCCCTATGTGGTTTAAAAAGAATAATAAAATTAATTCCCAATGTGATTTAAATGGAATAATAAAATTGTTTCCCAATGTGGCTTAAAAGAATAATAAATTAATTCACAATGTTGTTTAAGAGGAATAATAAAATTAATTCCCAATCTGGTTTAAAAGGAAAAATAAAATTAATTCCCAATATGGTTTAAAAGTAAAAATAAATTTAACTCCCAATGTGGTTTAAATGGAAAAATAAAATTAATTTCCAATGTAGTTTAAAAGGAATAAAAAATTAATTCCCAGTGTGGTTTAGATGGAAAAATAAAAATAATTCCCAATAGGGTTTAAAAGGAATAATAAAATTAATTCCCAATGTGGTTTAAAAGGAACAATAAAATTCCCTATGTGGTTTAAAAAGAATAATAAAATTAATTCCCAATGTGATTTAAATGGAATAATAAAATTGTTTTCCAATGTGGCTTAAAAGAATAATAAATTAATTCACAATGTTGTTTAAGAGGAATAATAAAATTAAATCCCAATCTGGTTTAAAAGGAAAAATAAAATTAATTCCCAATATGGTTTAAAAGTAAAAATAAATTTAACTCCCAATGTGGTTTAAATGGAAAAATAAAATTAATTTCCAATGTGGTTTAAAAGGAATAAAAAATTAATTCCCAGTGTGGTTTAAATGGAAAAATATAATTACCTCTCAATGTGGTTTAAAAGAAAAATAAATTAATTCCCAATGTTATTTAAAAGGAATAATAAATTTAATTCACAATGTGGTTCAAAAGGAATAATAGATTAATTAACAATGTGGTTTAAAAGGAATAATAAAATTAATTCACAATGTGGTTTAAAAGGAATAATAGAATTAATTCCCAATGTGGTTTAAAAGGAATATTACAATTAAATCCCAATGTGGTTTAAATGCAATAAAAAATTAATTCCCAATGTAGTGTAAAAGGAATAATAAAATTAATTCCCAATGTGGTTTAACCGAAATAATAAAATTAATTCCCAATATGGTTTAAAAGGAATAATAACATTAATTCCCAATGTGGTCTAAAAGAATAATAAATTAATTCCAAATGTTAAGAGGAATAATGAAATTAATTCCCAATGTGGATTAAAAGCAATAATACAAATAATTCCAAATGTGGTTTAAATGGAATTAAAATTAATTCACAATGTGGTTTAAAATGAAAAATAAATTAATTCACAATATGGTTTAAAACGAATAATATAATTAATTCCCAATGTGGTTTAAAAGGAATAAGAAAATTAATTCCCAATGTGGTTTAAATGGAATTATAAAATCAATTACCAATGTGGTTTAAAAGGAATACTAGATTATTTCACAATGTGGTTTAAAAGGAATAATAAAATTAATTCTCAATGTGGTTTAAAAGGAATAATAAAATTCATTCCCAATGTGGTTTAAAAGTACTAATGAAATTAATTCCCAATGTGGTTTAAAAGTACTAATGAAATTAATTCCCAATGTGATTTAAAAGAATAATAAATTAATTCCCAATGTGGTTTAAAAGGAATTATAAAATTAATTCACAATGTGGTTCAAAAGGAATAATAGATTAATTCACAATGTGATTTAAAAGGAATAATCAAATTAATTCCCAATGTGGTTTAAAAGAAATAATCAAATTAATTTCCAATGTGGTTTAAAGGGAATAATAAATTAATTCCGAATGTGGTTTAAAAGGAATAATAAAATTAATTCACATTGTTTTAAAAGGAATAAAAGATTAATTCACAATGTGGTATAAAAGGAATAATAGAATTAATTCTCAATGTGGTTTAAATCATATAATAAAATTAATTCCCAATGTGGTCTAAAAGTGAAAATATAATTTCTTCACAATTTGGTTTAAAGGGAATGATGGAATTAACTCCCAATGTGGTTTAAATGCAATAATAAAATTAATTTCCAATGTGGTTTAAAAGGAATAATAAAATTAATTCCCAATGTGGTTTAAATGAAATAACAAAATTAATACCAAATGTGGTTTAAAAGAAGAAATAAAATTACTTCACAATGTGGTTTAAAAGAATAATAAATTTATTCCCAATGTGGTATGAAGGAAATGAAAAAATTTATTCCCAATATTATTTAAAAGGAATAATAGAATTAATTACCAATATGGTTTAAATGGAATAATAAAATTCATTCCCAATATGGAATAAAAGGAGTAATAAAATTAATTCCCAATGTGGTTTAAATGGAATATTAAAATTAATTCCCAATGTGGTTTAAAAGGAATAATTCAATTAATTCCCAATGTGGTTTAAAAGGAATAATTCAATTAATTCCCAATGTGGTTTAAAAAGAATAATAAAATTAATTCCCAATGTGGTTCAAAAGGAATATTAAAATTAATTACCAATATGGTTTAAATGGAATCATAAAATTAAATCCCATTGTCGTTTAAAAGGAATACTAGATTATTTCACAATGTGGTTTAAAAGGAATAATAAAATAATTCCCAATGTGGTATAAAAGGAATAATAAAATTAATACGCAATGTGGTTGAAAAAGAATTATAATATTAATTCCCAATGTGGTTTAAAAGGTATAATAAAATTAATTCCCAATGTGGTTTAAATGGTATAATATAATTAATTCCCAATGCGGTTTAAAATGAATAACAAATTAATTCCCAATGTGTTTTAAAAGGAATAATAAAATTAATTCCCAGTGTGGTTCAAAAGGAAAAATAAAATATCTTCACAATGTGGTTTAAAAGAATAATAAATTAATTCGCAATGTCGTTTAAAAACAATAATAAAATTAATTCACAATGTGGATTAAAAGGAATAATAGAATTAATTCCCAATGTGGTTTAAAAGGAATGATAGAATTAATTCCCAATGTGGTTTAAATGAAATAATAAAATTAATTCCCAATGTGGTTTAAAAGGAAAAATAAAATTACTTCACAATGTGGTTTAAAAGAATAATAAATTAATTCGCAATGTGGTTTAAAAAGAATAATAAAATTAATTCCCAATGTGGTTCAAAAGGAATATTAAAATTAATTACCAATATGGTTTAAAAGGAATAATAAAATTAATTCACAATATCGTTCAAAAGGAATAATAGATTAATTCACAATGTGATTTAAAAGGAATAATAGAATTAATTCCCAGTGTGGTTTAAAAGGTATAATCAAATTAATTCCATAATGTGGTTCAAAATTTATAATATATTAATTCACAATGTCGTTTAAAAGGAATAACAGAATTAATTCCCAATGTGGTTCTAAAGGAATAATAAAATTAATTCCAAATGTGCATTAAAAGCAATAATCAAGTCAATTCCCAATGTGCTTTAAATGTAAAAATAAAACAAATTCCCAATGTGGTTTAATGGAATAATAAAATTAATAAGCAATGTGGTTTAAAAGAATAATAAAATTAATTCCGAATGTGGTTTAAGAGGATTAATAAATCATTTCCCAATGTGGTTTAAGAGGAATAGTAGAATTAATTCCCAATGTGGTTAAAAAGGAATAATAATATTAATTTCCAATGTGGTTTAAAAGGAAAAATAGATTAATTCACAATGTAGTTTGATATTTTCTTTTAAACCACATTGTGAATTAATTTTATTATTCCTTTTAAACCACATTGGGAATTAATTTTATTATTCCTTTTGAACAACACTGGGAATTAATTCTATTATTCCTTTTAAACCACATTGTGAAATAATCTATTAACCCTTTTAAACCACATTGGGAATAAATTCTATTATTCCTTTTAAAACATATTGTGAATTAATATATTTTTCCTTTTAAACCACATTGGGATTTAATATTTTTATACCATTTAAACCACATTGGGAATTAATTTTATTATTCTTTTTAAACCATAGTGGGAATTAATTTTATTATTCCTTTTAAACCACATTGGGAATTAATTTTATTATTATTTTTAAACCACACTTGGAAATAATTTTATTATTCCTTTTAAACAACTTTGGGAATTAATTATATTATTCCTTTTAAACCACATTGGGAATTGATTCCATTATTCCTTTTAAAACACATTGTGAATTAATTTTATTATTCGTTTAAAACCATATTGGGAATTAATTTATTATTTTTTTAAACCACATTAGGAAGTAATTTTATTTTTCCTTTTAAACACATTGGGAATTAATTTTATTATTCCATTTAAACCACAATGGGTATTAATTTTATAATACCTTTTAAACCATATTGGGAATTAATTTTATTATTCCTTTTCAACGACATTGGAAAATAATTCTATTTTTCCTTTAAAACTATATTGTGAAATAATCTATCATTCCTATTAAATGTATTGTGAAATAATCTATTATTCCTTTTAAACCACATTGGGTATTAATTATATTGTTCCTTTTAAATCACATTGTGAATTAACCTATTATTCCTTTCAAACTACATTGTGAATTAACCTATTATTCCTTTTAAACTACATTGTGAATTAATTTTATTAATCTTTTTAAACTACACTGGGTATTAATTTTATTTTTCCTTTTAACCCATATTGGGAATTAATTTTATTATTCCTTTTAAACCACATTGGAAATTAATTCTATTTTTTCTTTAAAACCATATTGTGAAATAATCTATTATTCCATTTAAACGTATTGTGAAATAATCTATTATTCCTTTTAAACCACTTTGGGAAATAATTTTATTAAACTTTTTAAACCACATTGGGAATTAATTTTATTATTCTTTTTAAACCACATTGGGAATTAATTTATCATTCTATTTAAACCGCATTGGGAATTAATTTTATTATTCTTTTTAAACAACACTATGAATTAATTTTATTATTCCTTTTAAAGAACATTGCGAATTAATTTTATTATTTCTTTTAAACCACATTGGGTATTAATTTAATTATTCCGCTTAAACCACATTGGGAATTAATATATTATTCTTTTGAATCACATTGGGAATTAATTATATTATTCTTTTCAAACCACATTGTGTATTAATTTTATTATTCCTCTTAAACTACATTGGGAATTAATTTATTATTCTTTTAAACCACTTTGGGACTTAATTTTATTATTCCTTTTACACCACATTGGAAATTAATTTTATTATTCCTTTTGAACCTTATCGAGAATTAATTTTATTTTTCCTTTAAAACAACATTGGGAACTAATTCTATTATTCCTTTTAAACCACTTTGGTAATTAATTTCCTTATTCTTTTTAAAACAAATTGTGGATTAATCTATTTTTCCTTTTAAACCACATTGGGAATTAATATTATTATTCCTTTCAAACCACATTGGGAATTAATTTTATTCTTTTTAAACCACATTGGGAATTTATTTTATTAATATTTTTAAACCAGATTGGAAATTAATAATATTACTCCTTTTAAACAAAATTGGGAATTAATATTATTATTCCTTTTAAAAAACGTTGGGAATTGATTTTACTATTCTTTTTAAACCACACTGGGAATTAATTTTATTATTCCTTTTAAACAACATTGGGAATTAATTCTAATATTCCTTTTAAACCACATTGAGAAATAATCTATTATTTTTTTAAACCACATTGTGAAATAATTTATTATCCCTTTTAAACCACATTGGGAATTAATTCTATTATTCCGTTTCAAACACATTGTGAATTAATCTATTTTTCCTTTTAAACCACCTTGTGAATTAATTTTATTATTCCTTTTAAACCATATTGGGAATTAATTTTATTATTACTTTTGAACCACATTGTGAAGTAATTTTATTATACTGTAAAAGCAGGTACTGCATTTAATAGCTTTTAAGGTACTGCAGCAGTAAGCGGAGAGAGCCATACCTCTAGGGCATGCAATAAAACAGAACAAAATGCTTCATTCGGTTGCAACCTAAGAAAGTCAAAAACAGACAAAAAAAATAAACAAATAAAATGAAATGAAACAGCTTTCAAAAATACATTTGCTAAGCAGAAAGGAGTACATAAATATTAAAGCAATATCAGAACTATGAACTTTATTTTGAGTTTTTGGAAGAAACAATTTCTAGTGAACTTTTATTTCGTCAAGAGTGAATTATGCTTGGAATAATTCCGTGATCAAACGGAAAATCAGCAATGAAATTATAAAGTGCTATCAATAGGTGTCGGCAGAGGGAGCTGGAAGGGAGGAGAGAGAGCAATCACCCCTCTCCTGGTAAAATTGATCGAAAAATAAACTAATTATAACAAACTAAGAGTAATATTATTTTCTTACAAAATGTAGTACTGATTTTTCCCTTTACGTTTCCTTTGTTTTCGGAAGCATATCATTTACATTTATTAATATAAAAAAGCATTTTTACCTATATTTTTAAAAATAAGTAACCCATTTTTTCCGTTCTATTTTAGGACATCCTCATTTGCTTTGTTTTGTGATATATACATGATTACTGTCTCCGCAACTGATCTGATTAATGAAAGACGTGAGTCAAATATTTATATTTTGAAAAATTGATTTGCTTTCCCATTATCTGAAAAAGAAAAGTTTTACCCCACTCTGAAATAATTTTACCCCCCCCCCATGAAAAATTACACCGGAAAAAAAAAACTGTGGCTGAAAAAAGCTTTAAAAATTAACATGATTAGATTCGAAAAATAAGATTTAATAAGCAGTTTCTAATTCTCATATTTTTCTGTTATAATTGACCCTGATGAATTGTTATAATTGACCATTGTCATCAAGTGACCCATTTAATTTCAAGTGACCCTCTTGATTTCTGCAAATAAAGTATAAATTATTTTTATATGTTATTTTTTATTTGCGGAATTCAAGTGGGTCACTTGAAATTATTCAATGGGTCACTTGGTGACCCGCGGGTCATAGGTTGCCGACGCCTGCTTTAGCGTAAAGATCTCATTATATAATACGAGTTGATGAATATAAAGCATTAGGTTGTGAATCAGCGTTGAAACTGATATTTTGGTGAATTTTTCGATATTTTCAAATTCTATGCACCTCAATAGTTCTTACACACTACATAGCTTTTACCTATGTTTTTTGCGCGGAATCCAGCGCTAGAATAGCTTTTTTGATACTAAATCGCTTTTTTTTTAAATTCTATGCAGTGAAAATATTTTTGAGGCATATGATTTTTATATTACGCCATCATGGAAATGAACCATGAGATTGTGACTCAAAATGTAAATGCAAAAGTTGTTGTCACAGGAATAACTTTTAGCACCGTTTTAGGCGTTTAAATCAGCGTTGAAACTGATATTTTGGTTAAATATTCGATATTTTCAAAATTCTATGCATCTAAACAATACTTTAGAATATCATTATATAATACTAGTTTATGAATATGGTGCATTCGGTTCTGAATCTGACTGTAAATTTAAAAGTCATTACACACCACATAGCTTTTACCTATGTTTTATATTATATATGTAAATAGGGCTAAAATAGCTATTTTCACATATAAATTGATTTTTCTGAAAATTCTCTGCAGTGAAAATGTCTTTAATCACAGAATGTCATTCTATATCACGCCTTTTTGGAAATAAACCAAAAGATTCTAACTCTGACAGCAAATTGAACAGTTGTTAGCACAAGAATAGTTTCAACACTGTTCTAGGTATTTAAAATATCATTGAAACCGATATTTTGGTGAATTATTCGATATTTTCGAAATTCAATCCACCTGAACTATGCTTTAGCCATAGAGTCTCATTATATAATACGAGTTGATGAATATAAAGTATTAGTTTGTGAATCTGACTTTAAATTCAAAACTTATTAGATATCACATAGTTTTACTTGTTTTACTTGGTTTTTACCTGCGTTTTATGAGGGGAAAACAGAGCTAAAATAGATATTTTGATATATAAATCTATTAATTTCAAAATTCTATGCAGTGAAAACATTTTTAAGGCATAGAATATCATTTTGTATTACCATTTGTAAACCATCAGATTGTCACTCAGACTGGAATTTCAAACGTTGTTAGCACAGGAATAGCTTTTAGCTACGTTTTAGGCAATTATAACAGAGTTGAAACTGATATTTTGGAGAATAATTCGATATTTTTGAAATTCTATGCACCTAAAGTATACGTTAGAAATAGAATCTCATTACATAATAGTAGTTCATGAATATTTAGCATTAAGTTTAGAATCTGACTGAAAATTGAAAAGTTATTACACACTACATAGGTTTTACATATATTTTATGCGCAGAAAACAGCTCTAAAATAGGTATTTTGATACATAAATTGATTTTTTTTTCTAAATTTTTTGCAGTGAAAATATTTTTAAGGCATAGAATATCATTGTGTATTACGCCTTGATGGAAATAAACAAACAGATTGTCACTCAGACTGGAAATTCAAATATTGTTTGCACAGCAATATCTTTTATCTCTGTTTTAGGCGATTAAAACAAACTTCAAACAGATATTTTGGTAAATAACTCCATATTTTCGAAATTCCATGTACAAAGAAACTATTCCTTAGCGTAAAGATATTATATAATACGAGTTGATGAATATAAAGCATTAGGTTGTGACTCTGACTGTAAATTCAAAATTTATTACTTGCTACATAGCTTTTACCCATGTTTTAAGCGCGGTAAACAGCTCTAAAATAGTATTTGGATACATAAATTGATTTTTCTTTCTGAATTTTTTTGCAGTGAAAATATTTTTAAAGCATACACTATCATTTTGTATTACACCTTGATGGAAATACACCATCAGGTTGTCACTCGGACTCTAAATTGAAAAGTAATTAGTACAGGAGTAGCATTTAGCTCATTTATAGGTGTTTAAAACAGAGTTGAAACTGATATTTCGGTGAATAATTCGATATTTTCGAAATTCAATGCACCTAAAATATAGCTTAGCCATAGAATCTCATTAAATAATAGTAGTTGATGAACACAAAGCATTAGATTGTGAATCTGATTTTAAATTCAAAATTTATTACACAATACATAGCTTTTACTTATGATTTATCCGCAGCAAACAGAGCTAAAATATGTATTTTGAAACATAGATTGATTATTTTGAAAATTCTATGCAATTAAAATATTTTTAAGGCATAGATTTTTGTATTACGCCTTGTTCGAAATAAACCAACAGATTCAGAATGTAAATTGAAAAGTTATCAGCACAGAAATAGCTTTTTGGTCTGTTTTTGACAATAAAAACAGCGTTAAATAAGATAAAAACAGCGTTAAAACAGCGACCTAAAACAGATATTTTGGTGAACAATTCAATATATTCGAAAATCTACGCACCTAAACGATACTTTACCCTAAGAATCTCATTATATAACACGAGTTGATGAATATAAAGCATGATGATTCTGACTAAATTCAAAAGTTATTACACACCTCATAGCTTTTCATCATCATCATCATCGTCATCATCATCCTCCTCAAGCAGACTTGGGCTACGGAGGTCCAACCAGACCGTGCAGTTTAATTCTACAAGCATATCTGTCCTGGACTACATCGGTTGCATCCGGCCACTGCACACCAATTCTAACAAGGTCCTATTTGACATTGTCTGCCCACCGCATCCTAGGTCTCCCCTTCCTTCTGAGGCCTCTAGGCACACTGTTCATAACCTTATTCGCCAATCTATAATTATTCATACGAACAACATGGCCAAACCAGCGGAGTCTCTCTCTACACAATATGCTGCTTAAAGGAGGTTGCAAACTCCTTTGCGTAACCTCATCATTAGTTACAAAGTTGAACCGCCCAATGCCCAAGATACTGCGTAAGCATCTGGAATCAAAAGAATCTAGTTTCCTGTTATCTCGATTACAAAATGTCCAAGTTTCACTACCATAACTAACCCTAGAAAGAACCAACCTATTATACAGTCTAATTTTACTCTTTAGGTGTATTCGCCTATTTCTCCACCTCTCCATAGATTCTTAAAAGTTCCGGCAGCAATCCCTATTCGTCTGTTAATCTCATGCCGCACATCACCATTATCTGTTACATAGTTCCCAAGATAATTAAAGTGTGACACCTGCTCAAGACTGCAACCATTCAGATTAACTCAATCACAGTCTGCCTGACCAATTTTCATCACTTTAGTTTTCTCTCTGTTTATAACAAAACCTACTCTACTACCAGTCTCATCAATAGCTATAATTAAAGAGTTCATCTCATCAACATCATTTGCCAAAAGGGCTAAATCATCAGCATAATCTAAATCAGAAATTTTAGTATCTCCAGTCTATTTAAGGCCAAAATCTTTCCCTTGAAGTGAATTTCGCATAACATAATCATTAACCAAGCTAAAGAGAAAAGGACCTTGTCGAACACCAGAAGTAATGCTAAACAATTGCTCCCATCTCTCACACACGACTCAGTGTTATTATAGAGAGCTTTCATTATGTTAACTAACTTGTCAGATACACCATATGATTTCACAATCAACCAAAAAATTATGACGATCAACAGAGTCGAAAGCCTTTTTAAAATCAACAAAGCTAGCAACCAAAGCTAGCACCCTTCTCTAAGCATTTCTCAAGAATATGCCTAAGTGAAAATATCTGATCCACACATTCCCTGCCACTTCTGAATCCACATTGCTCATCACGCAATTGAGTGTCAACCAGATTCTTAATTCTATTAAGCACAATCATGGGAAGAACTTTACCTGGAACAGAGAGTAGTCTGATACCCCTATAGTTATCAGAAGAACTGCGATCACCTTTTTTGATAATGTAGGAAAAACAAAGAGGTAACCGAAACATTCCCAGCTGTAAGCGTTTCCGCTGTGATTTCATCTACCCTTTGGGATTTATGCACTTTAAGTTTAGAAACAGGCAAAATAACTTCAGATTGTTTTATAGGGCTAATATTAAAGGCACCAAAGCATCTGTCATCATTGCAAACAATGGGAATAGAATTAACCGCATTGTTTAGAATATCACTGAAATGCTCAGTCCACCTAGACATGACAGAACCCGCCCCTTCTATAACTTTACCTTGTTTATCCTTCAATCCCTGTATGACTGTCCGTTTTCTACCACACAAAACATCAATTATCTGTTACAGCTATCTGCTGTTGTGCTGTCTAACTTCTTCGTCGGCTTTGTCAGCCAAACCATCATACCAAAGATTCTTATCAGCAGCTAACTGATCTTTTATACGTTTATTAAGTTCTCTGTAATGCTTTCTATTAGGACTAGTAGGGTATTGATTAAGGACATTCCTGCAGTTTTTTCTTTCCGAAATTAGCTCAAGTGCCTTATCACTCAGATAATTCTGGCTGTTCTTCTCCTTCTTTCCTAAAAGAGTACTGTTAAAAGATAAAATTTCAGCTCCCCTATATGACCTAGTATTCCTAACAGAACTAAAACATTTGTTTTTAATTAATATATAATGAATCATATACCGATGTGTACTTATCTATACCCATGTGTACTTATGTATGTCGCAGTGTTTGTAATAAGTGTTGGACCCATGTGTACTTATGTATGTCGCGGTATTTGTAATAAGTGTTGGTTATTCTGAATCCATTGAGTTTACTTACCTGTAGGAGACGTTGCTCATTGCCATTGCATCTACCAATACCAAAAGGGCCTATTACTCCTCCCCAAAGGTCAGAATCAGTACCAACTTTGGCATTGAAGTCACCAAGAACAAAGGTAATATCTCCTTTCTTTTACAGAATTCAAAATATCCTAAATTTGTTCATAAAGCCTATCCTTCTCATCCTCATCGGCATCCTCAGTGGGGGCATAACAGCAGGTAACATTCAAGTCTTTAACTCTTGTCTGAAATTTTGCTGTAAGAAACCTTTCATTAATGCACTCATATCCTAGAAGAGCATCACTAGCGTGTCTGCTGAGAAGCAGACCTACGCCTTGGTGATGCTTATTGTCGTCCCTCCATGAAAAGAGAAATTTAAGATTAATTTTAAGAATCTGACCTTTATCTGTTCATCTTGTCTCCTGTAAACCGAGAATATCTACTATGGCATCTAAACTGACAGGCTCTGTCAGACCTCTGTGGTAAGCAACTGCTTGAGGGGGTATTTATTTATTTATTTATTTATTTGCGCAATAGAAAACTTCTAATACATCATTATTAAAAGTTGAGAAACATCCTGAAACAAATTTTAGAGAATATAATAGAACGAATTAAATTCAAGGAATTAAATTAATTAACCTTATTCGTGACGGATATGCAAATTACGAAACAAAAGGTGTATCCGGTTTAACGATTCGAAAAGCATTGTTCTGTCGCGTATAATCTGTTTTCTTCCTTTCTCTTTAATCGTGAAAAGAACAATGTAACATTTTACTAGTGAATATAAAATTTAGGTTTTCAACTGAAATAGATTTAATTAGTTATTTAGATATGGTTATATGTGTTATTAAGAATTTTCCGTGAGTTCGAAACGACACTTAGGAGTCATTTCCGCAGATAAGTTTAGTCGAAATAGTATTTCCTCAATAGTTATGGAATACAACGCACTACTTTATCACGGCATGATACTGTTGCATGAGAGTTCACTTCAGTGAACTCTCATGCAACTTCAGTGAACTCTCATTACGACGGATGTTATGCAAATATGCCTTTACACAAACCATCGGTGTTCGCCTTTCTAACCGATATAACGACGGGGTGTTTAACGTAAATTAATCAGAAATTTTAGTGTAGTGTGGGAATCGACCCTGAGAACTAAATTTTCTTTCCTGGAACCTAAAGTTCCACCCTTTCACTTTAATGAAAGCACTCCTGATACTATGTCTTTTGGTGGCATTCGTAATAGCAAGGCGGAAGACGGCTTAATACGAAAGCAGATATCATTACTTCGCCATGACGGATAATATATACGTAACTGCGGATCTCAACGCTGTCACAGGTGCTACTCTAACCAGAAAAGAACTGCGCAAAACTACTCGCCCTGCTGACGGTCAGCAGGGGACAACGATAAGCTCGGAAAGGGCGCCGTCCGTCGGATGGGATCTCAAGAGTGTCACTGTGTGCCACTACCTGGGAAAGCCATACCCTGTGCACGTTAAAGAACTTGTTGCATGGCTTTGACGGGAGGCTACCATCTGTCTCCCGACAGCTGTTCCAGTGAGGCCAACCTTCTCTGAGCCTTCCGGGTCCTCGTGACCTGACCGTTTAGTCCATTGTCTGTAAATAAAATGCGATCACAAGTAAAACAATCAATTCTGAGCTCTATATGATATCAAATGTGTATTATTGTATGAAATTCCAGTCAGTTATTCAAATTTATGCTCTTAAGATTTAAAAGCATCCACCTAACAAAGATCTTTAACATTATTCGTATTCATCACAACGCACTCCTCCTGTTAGATTCTCTAAAAATTGTTTCAGGATGTTTCTCAAGTGTAAAATAATTGATTTATACTACGGAAAAGGAATGATTGAAATAAATATATCTAATTCTGTTTTAAATTTTTACACGGTAAATAGGTTCCCGAAAAAACCGTGTAAAAAAAATTCTAAAACAAAACACAGTGCATATGAAAAAATAGAATATGAGAATAGAATTGGTTCCAGAAGGAAAAAAAAAACCATACCCCCCTCAAGCATTTGCTTGCCACAGAGGTCTGACAGGAACCTATTATGTCAGTTTATAATGCCATAATAGAAGGGCTGTGAGGATGGCAGGACCTCAGCAGAAAAACGACACATACATCCATGCCTTACCCTGGACTCTTACCCAGGTCCCTTAGACGTGAAAACCGAATACAAATGAGTTGTTTTCAAACAAGTCATATCAAAATCTTGGTCTTTATTTCATTTTTATTGATTTTAACACATTTTAATTGTATAAACTTGGAAGTTTTCAAATTAAAACCTACCGGTTCGGTTTTAAAGAAAAAAAACTTTCTTAAATATTTCTTTGTTTTTTTTTATCTTAGTCGTGTATTTTATCTCAGTCGGTAGCGCGCCAGTCTCGTAATCTGTAGTTCCCAGGTTCGAGTCCCAGCTGGGTCAGCGTTGAGATTTATCTCCGCAAAATTCCCCTCCCTGCCCACGGTCAGTAGGGGACACCGATGGGCTTGGAAA
Source organism: Ryuthela nishihirai (assembly GCA_038380435.1). Lineage (NCBI taxonomy): Eukaryota > Metazoa > Arthropoda > Arachnida > Araneae > Heptathelidae > Ryuthela > Ryuthela nishihirai. The sequence continues at coordinate 33,095,673 of JAWZYU010000022.1, forward strand.
GGCCGCCGTCCGTCGGATGGGACGTTAAGCCGTGGCCACGTGCGTGGGAGAGCCATACCCTGTGCACGTTAAAGAACAAGCTGGATGGCCTTGACGGGAGGCTACCATCTGTCTCCCAACAGTTGTTCCAGTGGGTCCCCTCCCCCAACATTCTCTGAGCCTTCGGGGTCCATGTGACGTGGCCATTTAGCCCATGGTGTGCAAAAAAGTGCTGCTCAGAGGTAAAACAATTTTTTCTTCAATAGAAAGATTTTTTCAGAATTAAATTCAAATGGGGATTTTTAAAAAGGCACCGTTTGAACCGAGTTACATCAACATAAATCGTATCAATAGGGAATTTAAATTTCTTTTCTGATCTGTGTTAAATCAAAAACGTGTAAAAAAATAATATACTTGATTGAAATTCAAATTTGTCACTCATTAACCTAAACTGATTGTATTGTTGCTACCGTAAGTAAGCACCTCAGCAGAAAAGCAACACACATCAATGCATTATCCTAGGGTCGAACCCAGGTCTCTTAGATCAGTAGCCAAGCGCGCTAAGCACTCAATTTTTAAAAAAAATAAAACCTTCTTAACAAACAATAGGAATAATCTAATTCAATGCACCAAATTTTGTTTCGAATTCTGACACGGTAGATAGATTCCCGAGAAAACCGTGTAAAAATATAAACCTTAAAAAAAAAACAATACAGTGCATATGAAAAAATAGATATGAAATGCTTTAAATCTTCTAAATCATAACAATGTTGCTATTTTAGGTATATTTTTATATTATGTTTCGTTCATATCAGGTACGTAAGATGCATTTTTATTTTTCTACAGAGAAGAAAAATGGTTATATAAAGTTTCGGAGTAGTATAGACGAAACATTGTGAAGCTGTAGTAAAAGTTGAAAGTTGCATACTTTGAATTTCGCATTGCAAGCTTTTTTCGGTTGTTCCACTGGATGTTTTTTCTCACCCTCGTACGATCCACGGAAGAAGTAACCATTCTTTTGTAAGGATGTAACCCTTCTTTTGTTTAATATATTTTGGGTGAGATTTTAGTGATGTACTGCGATGTGGAAGGGCTTTACGTAGGCAGCAACCATTTATACGTTTACGAACAATTAAAGATTTGAAAATTCCGGTTTTTAAAAAGTCGTTTTCGGTAAAAACTTTGGTATTTGCGAGTAATCTGAAGATTGATATTATTGTTTTGGCCCAGAACTGAAAATTAACAGTGATGGGCACGTCGTGGTTTAAAAAGATAGAAAATTAGGAATGGATTTCCATCGAACCTTATGCCAAACGTTTGCAGTGTTTAAAATTTATGTGTATGGTGAATAAATATTTCGTTTTAGAATGAATGGTGGGGTAAAACTTATTTATTGAGAGATGAAATAAACATTTGCAATTATCTTTCTATGAAAAGGGATTGACTACGAAATATTTGTGTTGACACGAAATAGGTTCTTCCTAATTGTAGCTATGGAAGTGGCGTTTTTTCAACTACGTTATTTGCGTTTTTAGAATTAAGAATGATAGGATAATTTTGCAAATGCCAAGATACAAAATAATTATCCGGTGCAATACGCTAATTATTTTATTAAGAGTAACACTGAAATCTAAACGTGATTTCAAGTTTCATGTCAACTTTGCGTTTAATATATTTTTTTTTTCGCGTGTTAAATATTCCAGCGTTCATTCATTTATATATTACGGCAACCAACGTTTTTATATTCGATATTACACGCATGTCGTACAGGTGTGAGAGATATCTAATGCAAATGATATTGAATTAGATATTTGGCTACTAAGGTATTTGGGTAATGTTACCTTATATTTTGTTCATGAGATAGGTTTCGTGAGTGAACTCAGGAGAAAATATGTTTTGGAAAATGTATTGAACTGTACAAAAAACTCTGATTTCAAAATATAGTTTTGTTGTATGGCTTTCCACGAGACTGAAAATGCTTTTCCTCTTCAAATTATAGAAATTATGCTGGAAAGTAACCGAAATTGCGTTGCTGACGTCATCTCTGTGTTTTCTCGAATTTATTATTAAGGCGCACACATATTTCAGTTTGCCTTTTTATGGCAATACATAGCTCTTACACGGTACACGTAGGATATTTTAACCTTTAACAGGAAGAGGCAGGAAAAGGCAGGGAAAGTTTTCATTATTCGATTATCTTTGGTTATTTGATGGCGATCCCCACTGTTACGTTATGTTCGATAATATTCGTTCCTATAAGATTCACTAATTGGTTCACCGAGGTACGAGAGATGGTGATAGAGGAAGCTTAAAGAGAGAGAACTTCGTTGCGGATATGGAAAGGTGTCACTTTCTTCGAAGTCGGTAAACAATTAAATGTTATTGTCAGACGTCAGCAAAGAATTATTACGATTATTTTCAAAAAGTATAATAAAATAAATAAATACCCCCTCATGCAGCTGCTTGCCACAGAGGTCTGACAGGAGTATGCCACATTAGGAGATCTGAGAGGATGGCAGGACCTCAGCAGAAAAACGACACACACATCCATGACTAACTCCAGGGCTCGAACCCAGGTCCTTTAGATCAGTAACCAAGCGTGCTAACCACTCGGCCACGGGACGGCTCAAAAAGTATACATTTAATGAAATCTGTTGAAATCAAACGTACGAAGTAGCGTCGACATTTTTCTCGTTTTCTTCTAGGGAATCGAAGATTAGTTGTGGTTAGAAAAATAAGCCGTCTTTTGAGTCACGGAGGTAGGAAGAGGATATTTTAAAGATATCGTATACGTACGGTGATCATACACCCTTTATTTAACAGGACAATCCTGTATTTCACTGCTCTGTCCTTTAGATTTATTTTTTTCTAAAATGGCGATTTGTTCCCTTTTTTTTGTGAATTAAAATAGTAAATTGAATATTGGCGCGCAGTAGATGGGTTGAAATTTTTAAATATTTCACCGATAAACACGAATCTTTTAAAAACATTTTAAAAATAGGTTGAATTTATCTTATGTATCCCTTGATTTACTGTCCTCACTGAACGACTATTTTCATTAGCGAATAATATGTGGACCAGTGAAAAAACAAAATGAAAAATCGGAACATTTATACCAAATGCAACACTCATATTAATTGTGTACAGTTTTATGAAATTTTCAAACAAAAACCTGATTTATTAACCCTTCCAGTGTCCAGAACGTATATATCCGTCTTTAGTACAATAAAAGAAAACGATTTAAAAAAAAAAATAAAGATTTCCCTTTTGAATTTTGATAATAGATATCTTATAAAAATGTGTAATTACATACATAATATTTTCTTTTTTTATTTGATGCATATTTTATTAACTATGACTATGACATAAATAATTTGTTAAAACAATCTGTTTGCCATCTGTCAATCCCGGTTCTTAGCGAAAGAAACCGGGCTATCCAAAAATATTCCATCGCCAATTTGAAGTATTTGATATTTATTAACTCTACGAGGAATCCGAATGTCATCCGCATCATATTTTCGACGCCTGCAATCAAAATCAACGACATTTGTGCGTGGCGCGATGGCAACGTGCATGGCGCTAATGAAAAAAGAAAAGGCGATGCAGAAGGCAGGCAAAAGGAAAAGGCGATGTGGTATGGAAAAGGTGGCGGGAGAGAGTAGAAGCAGATCCGAAAACGAAACGCATGCAGTGGAATAGGACAAAGTCATTTCACTTTCTTTTTAATGGTTGCTCTAATAAGGCTATTTGCCGTCTCATGGCCGAGTGGTTAGCGCGCTTGGCTACTGATCTAAGGGACCTAGGTTCGAGCCCCGGGTAAGGCATGGCTGTTTGTGTAGTTTTTCTGCTGAGGCCCTGCCATCCTCTCAGACCTTCTACTATGGGATATAAACTGATAGGGTCCTGTTAGACCTCTGTGGCAAGCAGCTGCTTGAGGGGGTATTTTTTTATTTATTTATTTAATTATGTAATAGAAACTAATACTTCATTTCACAAGTTCTCTTACCCATTTGTGTTCATTAATTAATCCGTAGCACTAATCATTCACTTTAAAAACAAACACAATTTACAACAAATTCAATTCTTTTCTTAGATCTCTCTAAACTGATTCATTCTACAACTGCATTCTTAAAACAATAATTAGACTAAGACAGTGAAGACATTATCTCACTCACACAGTACCCGTGATTTCTGCCACTTCAAACAACCATTGACTAAAGTAAATTTATTTACATTTACTCAAATAGTGGTTGAATTTCATATCAACTTCATTCCATAAACAGTTTTTCATATACAGGGTGATTCAGAATTCATCATCAATATTTGGTGGGGAGGTAGGTAATAAGAAACGAAGGAGATTTCACATAGGAAAGCTTGGGCGCATATGCCATGTAGTAGGGCAAAATGACCCCAGTTCAATGATGGAAAGAACACATAAGAAGGAAGTGGTAAGGAAAAAACATTTATTATCTTACATGTAACATTTCTTTGCATTGGTTGTACAGACTTACGAGAGGTGCTCGAACTGCCGACCATGTGCTAGAATGCATGACTCACAACGGCGTTGCATGGATAGCTGGACCCTGTGGAAGATGCCTGGCATTTCCCGGATGTTTGAGGCAGCAACTGATATGCGTGCTACAAGATCCATAGCACTATCAACAGGGGTCTCGTACACCATGTTTCTCATAGCACCCCATACAAAGAAATCGATTGGAGATAAATCCGGTGAACGTGGTGGCCAAGAAACCGGTCCACCGCGGCCAATCCATTGACCACCAAACTGTCTGCGTAGGTAAGCACGCACGCATTTGCGAAATGTGCAGGAGCGCCGTCATGCTGGAACCACATTCGCCGGAGACTACTATCAGGAACCTCGTTCAGAAGATCCGGTAACACAGTCTGAAGAAATGTTAGGTACTTGGCACCGTCCAAACGGGATGGTAGTAAATACGGGCCCAACAAACAGTCACCGACAATCCCAGTCCACACATTGACAGCAAAACGTTGTTGCGCAACTCCAGGTCTTGTACCGTGTGGGTTCTGATGAGCCCACACATGCCAATTGTGTGTGTTGAAGACACCCTCTCGAGTGAACAACGCCTCATCGGTGAAAAGAACATACGTTGGGAAATTGGGATCAACGGCTGTTCTCTGCATGAACCACTGACAAAAAATAACACGCTTGGGATGGTCGTCTGCTGCCAATAATTGCACTCTTTGCAGATGAAACGGATGTAACCCTTCATCGTGTAATATCCGCCACGCTGTTGCTTGCGAAATTCCAAACTGCCCAGCCATACCTCGTGTGCTAGCACCAGGTTGTTCCTCGACTTCCTGTAGGACAGCTTCCTCTACTGCTACTGTCCGTGCCGATCTGCACCTCCCTCGATTAACATTACTAGCAGCAAACGATCTTGTTTCACGCAGTTGGCAATGAATACGTGAAAACATTTGATGCTGTGGCACACGGCGGTTTGGGAAGCGCGCTGCATACAATTGCCTGGCTCGAAGACATCTTTCACCGTAAGTTACGAGCATATCTGCACATTCATTCCACGTATACCGGTTCATGTTACTTCTGCAAATTCACCTTGTCGAATGACAAGCCCTCTACACCACCATGCGTTCGTCTGCCCCCATACTTTCCTATGTGAAATCTCTTTCTTTTCTTATTCCCTTCCTCCCCACTAAATATTGATGATGAATTCTGAATCACCCTGTATATCACTCCCACATCAAGCTGCTCCAAAACAACAGAACACTCAATGCTATATTATATTATTACCATTACTATACAACTTTGCTATGTCTGTAATTGTCAGCAAACTAGAATGAAAACGTTCTTTCAATGACTCGTATCCGATTTCTACAAAATATTCTCACTGAATCCACTACAATCATATCGTACTCCTGTAACTTTTATTCAAAAATGAACCATAAAACTTTTAAACTACTCACATACATAAATGGAGTCTATGATTGCAACAATCATAGACTCCATTTATGCCTCGAAAATTATATACTTTTTTTCTTTTCCAGTTGAATTGCATTTTTTATCACACACAAGTGAACTATGTTGTGTATCTCCATGCTTGCGTGCAATATTGATTAAAATCTATTTTTTCTACAGTTTTCCTTACTGTGTCAACAGAGCAATCGTTAATATTAAGTAACACTCTTGAAAAATATCAATGTGCATTAATTTATCTAATATCTGTTTCCATTCACACTTAATCACCCACTTCTACCAGTATTTTGTGAATTACACTACTGGATTCCATAATGTTCAGAAGAAAACAAACAAGATCACTATTGAAATTCTGACATTTGGAAACACTACATCAGTTATTCAACATATGGTTCACAAATATTTACTCATTATCAATGAGACCATATTATTTAATTTATATCTTTCTATTTCTTATATCTCCTAAAACTTTTCTCTTTAACTATGTATACATATAGCACCACGACTCATGAAGTGGTGTTTTCAAATTTAGCTTAAAAGAATTTAGATTTCACTAAGGAAATATTTGGTTCAAATATATCTATACTTCACCAATGTGATGTCCACTACAAACAATAATTACCACCACCATCTTTTTCCCTTTTACATTTCCCTAACAATATTCATACGTAACAGAGTCATATCTGAGACATGAATACTCATGTAAAAAGAAAAACGAAACAGTTTGATTTCGTATAAATGTCAAGTGTGAGTATCATTCCCGAATGCACGCAACAAAAATTACTACTGATTGAAAGTGCAACAGTTTTATATTTACATGTAGGTGAGTCGTTGTGCACAGAAGTAACTTAAATCCAAAGAAAGATACATCATTCAAAACTTATAGATTCTGTTAAGTGTTTTAGTATTCCAAAAAGGTGTACTAATCAATGTATTATAATTTAGTACATAATTTTTTTCTCATTATACATGCAACATTCTACTAAACAACATGTGATGCTTCTCGGATGCATTACAAGAACTATAAACATAACCAAAGGAACGAAGAAAAATGAAAACACTAGTCTCGGATAAATGTGAACAGTGCACGACCAATGACTACATTACCACACAAGTAGCATTTGTGCTTCGTAACAGACATGTTATATATTTCCAGAATGGTTTAGAAGACACCCGAAATAATTTCCATTCTCTTATCCTTTTCACTATTCTCAAATCCTCCCACTCCCATTACATTCCATTTCCACGCACACACACACACAGATATATTATATATGCATGTTCTTGTTTACGAATAATTTTCTGTATTTCAAACATGTAGAGAACATAACATAAACCAAGAGAAAAATTACGGTTCCAATTTATCTACTACACTTATAAGAGTAATGTAGGTATGAGAAAACCGTTCACCACGTATGTTAATGACTTTATTTTAATGCTGTACATATCTTAAAATACGACCCTCAATGAATAGATTCCAAGTGTATATGTTATGGCCTGCATTTAGAAAAATTTTATATATCATTTCATTATTTTGTACTTAATTAGAGTGACTGTAATTAGTGGTATGACGAATTGCAGGATTGTGCAGTACGCATTGTTTTCAGAAAAGTAGCCTTTTGTTTTCGGATCACAGGCCCCCTTTTTTTTATTCCAATAGAACTACGACATTTAGAAATGTCAAGCTTTTCATTTAAGTTATTCAACAATAATAACACACTGGGATAAATTTATAAAGTAGTCCAAGAAACACAAATTACAGGTGAGAAACGAACACAACCGAAATTGCATGTTGCAGCTCACTGAGAGGTCCGATTGAGAAGTTTGAGACGTCGCAAAAAAGCCGCTTTCCTTCGATCATTCTGTTGTGGAAGCTAAACTTTACGTGTAACTTTTGTACGGAAGCTCTAAAACGAATTCACAGCAATGTCTGATACAGTTTCAGAGACCAGTGTTCCAGCTGCGATTTCACGTAAAAAGAGGGGCAAAGCAACTGACGGAAAGCCGAAAAAACCGAAGATTGCCGCTTCTCATCCTAAGGTGTCAGAGATGGTGACTTCGGCGATCACTGCACTGAAGGAAAGAGGTGGATGGTCGTTGCAGGCTATCAAAAAATACATTGCCTCTCACTACAAGGTAGACATCGAACGTTTAGCTGCCTTTATCAAGAAATATCTCAAGACAGCAGTAGCCAGTGGGCAACTCGTTCAGACCAAAGGTAAAGCTGCAACTGGTTCCTTTAAGCTGAATACTACTGGTGAGAAGATGTAAGAAAAACTAGTAAAAATCAAAGGTAACTAAGAAAGAAGGAACAGCAAAAAAGCCAAAAAACTTCCAGTGCTGCGAAAAAGGTATCGAAGCCGAAAAAAACCGGTGAGAAGTAGAAAACTTTATCATAAAAGATATTCAGAATTTCAGTCATTCAAGTGCTAACCGAAACATTCCCAACTCTAAGCATTTCGGTAGTAATTTCATCTACCCCTGGGGATTTATGAAGTTTAAGTTTAGAAATAGCCAAAATAACTTCAGATTGTGTTATAGGGCCAACATTAAAGCTGCCAATGCATCTATCATCATTACAAACAATGGGAGTAGAACTAACCACATTGTTTAGAACATCACTGAAATGCTCAGCCCACCTAGCCATGACAGAATCCTCACCTTCTATAAACGTACTTTGTTTATCCTGCAATCCTTGTATGCCTGTCCGTTTTCTACCACATAAAACATTAACTATCTGGTACAGCTCTCTGCTGTTGTGCTGCCTAACTGCTTCCTCAGCTTTGTCAGCCAAGCCATCAAGCCAAAGATTCTTATCAGTAGCTAATTGTTCCTTTACGCGTTTATTTCGCTCTCTGTAATCTTTTCTATTACGACTAGTAGGGTACTGATTAAGGACATTCCTACAGTTCCTTCTTTCTGAAATAAGCTCAAGTGCCTTAACACTTAAATAATTCTGTCTCCTCTGCTCATTTTTTCCTAAAAGAGTACTGTTAGTTTCCAAAAAAGCTTGTTTAAAATGGCCCCATTCTTCCTCAACTTCAGTATTAAGCAAACCACGACTGTCATAATGACTAAGTAACTTATCATGGTAAGCTTTGGCTATAACTGGGTCTTTCACAGGTTCAGTATTAAAAGCAAATTTTTTAACCCTAGCACAACACTTTTTAAATTTAAGTTGCAAGACACTTTTAACAAGATAATGGTCAGATCCAATTTCAGCTCCCCTATATGACCTGGTATTCCTGATAGAACTAGCCCATTTGCTGTTCATTAATATATAATCAATCATATTCTTATGCAGGCCATCGGGTGAAACCCATGTTTATTTATGTATGTCGCGGTGTTTGTAATATGTGTTAGTTATTCTGAATCCATTGAGTTTACTTACCTGTAGTAGACATTGCCATTGCAGCTACCAACACAAAAAGAGCCTTTCACCCCTCCCCAAAGATCAGAGTCAGTACCAACTTTGGCATTGAAGTCACCTAGAACAAGGATAATATATCATTTCTTGACAGAATTAAAAATATCGTGAAGTTGTCCGTAAAACATCCTTCTCATCCTCATCGGCATCCTCAGTGGGGGCATAACAGCGGATAACATTCAAGTCTTTAATGCTTGTCTGAAATTTTGCTGTAAGAAACCTTTCATTAATGCACTTATATCCTAGAAGAGCATTACTAGCATGTCTGCTGAGTAGCAGACCCACGCCTTGGTGATGATTTCCATCCTCCCTCCCTGTAAAGAGAAATTTAAAGTTATTTTTAAGTATCTCACTTTTACCTGTCCATCTGGTCTCTTGCAAGCCTAGAATATCTAGGTTATAGCGCTGGAATTCCTGCATGAGGACATAAAGAGAATAATCTCTAAGTAATGTCCTCACGTTCCACGTTCCTGCAGAGAGAAAATGATTAGTAGGATTTTTAAAGAAATTAGGTTTATTGAGATTGGTAGGGCCAACAATATCAAACAACCCCCTGATCGTAGGCATAGTCACCAATGCTGGTAGGAACTTCAGGCACCACCTTTTCAAGTGGACTTATTCAAGAGCTATATGGCCTGCCTGACACACATTACTTCAGTTTAGGTTTGACGATGCCCAACTAGCTAAGTAAGGTTCAGATACCTGCGATGGCCTCTGATTAGGATTATCCACCAGCTGATATAAGGTATCCCATGCCTCTGTTCACTTAGAGCTGGCAACCCAGAAGCAAACAGAAAACACAGTCGCAGACTCTCCCTCAACAGAGGCCCACCAGTGCAGCAAGTCCAGGATCAATAATCAAATTCAAATCCATAAACAAGTCCAGTCTAGTAGGTATAAATGGTCAGCACCAGGACCCATGAAGTTGACCACTCCTCAGCAGGGTTGAAAAAAAAGAAAAAAGTGGCCATAAATGACCAGATCAGTAGGCCATACTGAACTGGCAGCCCTCCCCTTCCGTTTCCTTCCAAAAGAGAAATCTCTTTTGAAAGGTACTAACAGCCTGCACCACGAGAAGACGGAGTCGGACATTAGGTGCTAGACCTGGGCGGTTCTGAGCATCATCACTAGGGATTGGTACACAGCTCTCCTTCCAGTTTACGCCTAGCTACCATTTACAGGTCCGCGATAATAGTTTTGTCTTTTCCAGTTGAATTGCATTTCTTATCACACACAAGTTAACTATGCTTTGTATGTCCATGCTTGCCTGCAATATTGATTAAAATCTTTTTTTTCTACAGTTTTCTCTTCCTGTGTCAACAGAACAATCGTTAATACTAAGTAACACTCTTGAAAAATATCAGTGTGCATGAATTTATCTAATATCTGTTACCTTTCACACTTAACCCCTTAACAGTTTCTTTTTTCTGCCATATTGTGTCCAAAAATGAGCACATTTTTGATAAACAATTTGTATTCAAATCGATCATATAAATTCAAATCAGCAGTCAAAACTGTTACAAGTATTGAATTGCATAATTTATGATAATTTTCAATTATAGCGAAAAATTGGCATTTTTATTCAAAGTTGGCTTTTCCGAACAAGAAACTTCAGAAACTGTTATTTCAAGGAGGTTACAATCAAAGAAAATATCAAGAAACTGTAAAGTTCCATTACTTACATCAATATCCAAATGAACAGCAAGATTCGCTGTGAAAGGAAATCACGGCGGTGATGGAGGAGGATTACTAATATCAATTTCACGAAAGTTCCGCACCTGAGTTAGATCATCGGAACTTTCCGTTTCCTCAGCACTAAAGAAATCCGATAACGAACTTTCACTACTTCCAGATTCATTTAGAGAAATTTCCGATTCATTATCTGATCGAACATCAGAATTATATTCTGTTATGAGCCGCTCACTGTCACTCATTCCCCTTTTATTTTAGCACAAATTTCAAAAGAAATAGTATTCGCAACGTGTGATACACTACACAAGTGAAAACAAAAATCACTCTTTCTCCGTGTAAACGAAAAGCAGTAAAACCTGATGCTAAAACCGGTGTACGCATATTTCGCATTCCAATCATTACTGGACTACTAAAGCCATCTATTAAAAACATTGCAAACGAAAAAAAAAGTTAAAAATCCGGGCAAATCATTGGATTGGCGTAAAAAAATGAGATGCCGGAGCGGCGTACGGGCAAATCAGAAAAATGATCTTTCGCAGCACCCGAGCAGTGTTCGGGCAAAACTGTTAAGTGGTTAATGACCCATTTCTACCAGTATTTTGTGCATTACACTACTGGATTCCAGAATGTTCAGAAGAAAACAAACAAGATCACTATTGAAATTCTGACATTTGGAAACACTACATCAGTTATTCAAAATATGGTTCACAAATCTTTACTCATTACCAATGACACTTTATTATCTAATTTATATCTTTCTATTTCTTATATCTCCTAAAACTTTTCTCTTTCACTATGTATACATACAACACCACGACTCATGAAGTGGTGTTTTCAAATTTAGCTTAAAAGAATTTAGATTTCACTAAGGAAATATTTGGTTCAAATATATCCATAACTTCACCAATGTGATGTCCACTACAAACAATAATTACCACCACCATCTTTTTCCCTTTTACATTTCCCTAACAATATTCTTCATACGTAACAGAGTCCTATCTGAGACACTTATACTCATGTAAAAAGAAAACGAAACAGTTTGGTTTCGTATAAATGTTAAGTGTGTGTATCATTCCCGTATGCATGCAACAAAAATTACTACTGATTGAAACTGCAACAGTTTTATATTTACATGTAGGTGAGTCGTTGTGCACAGAGGTCAATTCTTCAATCCAAAGAAAGATACTTCATGCAAAACTTATAGATTCTGTTAAGTGTTTTAGTATTCCAAAATTTCAATGCTATGTAGTATGAAAACCCGAAGAATAATATCAGGTGTACTAATCAATGTATTACCATTCAGTACATAATTTTTTTCTCATTATACATGCAACATTCTACTAAACAACATGTGATGCTTCTCGGATGCATTACAAGAACTATAAACATAACCAAAGGAAAGAAGAAAAATGAAAACACTAGTCTCGGATAAATGTGAATAGTGCACGACCAATGACTACATTACCACACAATTAGCATTTTCTGCTTCGTAAAAACATATAAACTGACAGGCTCCTGTCAGACCTCTGTGGCAAGCAGCTGCTTCAGGGGGTATTTATATATTTTTATTTAAAACATATGTCATATGTTTCCAGAATGGTTTAGAAGACACCCGAAATAATTTCCATGCTCTTATCCTTTCCACTATTCTCAAATCCTCCCACTCCCATTACATTCCATTTCCAACTGAACGCACGCACACACACACAGATATATATATGCATGTTGCTGTTTATGAATAGTTTTCTGTATTTCAAAAATGTAGTTTCATAGAGAACATAAACCAAGAGAAAAATTTCGGTTCTAATTTATCTACTACACTTATAAGAGTAATGTAGGTATGAGAAAACCGTTCACCACGTATGTTAATGACTTTATTTTAATGCTGTACATATCTCAAAATACGACCCTGAATGAATAGATTCCAAGCGTATATGTCATGGCCTGTATTTAGAAAAATTTTATGTATCATTTTATTATTTTGTACTTAATTAGAGTGACTGTAATTAGTGGTATGACGAATTGCAGGATTGTGCAGTACGCATTGTTTTCAGAAAAGCAGCCTTTTGTTTTTGAAACGCAGGCCCCCTCTTTTTTATTCCAATAAAACTAAGACATAGAAATATCAAGCTTTTCATTTAAATTATTCAACAATAATAATGCACTGGGATAAATTTATAAAGTAGTCTAAGAATCACAAATTTCAGGTGAGAAACGAACACAACCGAAATTGCATGTTGCAGCTCTCTGAGAGGTCCGATTGAGACGTCGCAAAAAAGCCGCTTTCCTTCGATCATTCTGTTGTGGAAGCTAAACTTTACGTGTAACTTTTGTACGGAAGTTCTAAAACGATTCACAGCAATGTCTGATACAGTTTCAGAGACCAGTGTTCCAGCTGCGATTTCACGTAAAAAGAGGGGCAAAGCAACTGACGGAAAGCCGAAAAAACCGAAGATTGCCGCTTCTCATCCTAAGGTGTCAGAGATGGTGACTTCGGCGATCACTGCACTGAAGGAAAGAGGTGGATCGTCGTTGCAGGCTATCAAAAGATACATTGCCTCTCACTACAAGGTAGACATCGAACGTCTAGCTGCCTTTATCAAGAAATATCTCAAGACAGCAGTAGCCAGTGGGCAACTCGTTCAGACCAAAGGTAAAGTTGCAACTGGTTCCTTTAAGCTGAGTGCTACTGGTGAGAAGATGTAAGAAAAACTAGTAAAAATCAAAGGTAACTAAGAAAGAAGGAACAGCAAAAAAGCCAAAAAACTTCCAGTGTCGCGAAAAAGGTATCGAAACCGAAAAAAACCGGTGAGAAGTAGAAAACGCCTGCGGAGAAGAAACCTTCCACTGCCAAGAAAAGCAAACCTGCTAAGAGTCCAAAAAAACCCAAGGTGACAAACTGAAAGTACCTAAACCTAAAAAAAGCCCTCTACGAAGAAAACTGTTCCAAAGAACACTGGGAAAACTGTTCCAAAGAACACTCAATAAAAAAAAGGCTCTTTTAAGAGCCACATATTCTGTAGAAAGTATGCCCTACCGTACAAAAAAAATATCGTGAAATCACATTTTTTACACTCTAACGTAGGAAAAGTAACCATCGTAAGTAACTTACTGGAAAAGGAAATATTCACCACATTTAGTAACCAAACATTAAGCTTACTTAATTTTATTACAATTATATTATATGTAAATTTCGTCGCTGATTTTAAATCCTAATAAAATGTACGAGAAAACATCGCTAAACCTTTATTATTCATAATAAATTATAAATTAATGAACAATCGGTAGCTTTCCATAGGTTGAAAGAACCGTATTGTGGCAATTTATAAGACGCGATATGCAATAGTTTTATGAAAAGATTTTTTTATCACAGTGTAGTGTACCAATTAAGAACATAGTTTAACACACTGAATACGTTCCCATAGCGAAACTAACTATTATTCTTGGCAGTGATATGTACGGTTGGAGAAAATATTTAAATAGCCTACTTGGTTACCTTTAAGAGTTTACGTATTAAATGATAAATTTGCGAATACAAGTACGATGAATCCTTTAGACACTATTATTTATTAGCCCTGAAAAGAGTTTTTTTGATTTCTTTTCTTTTGGTTTATTTTTCTCCAGCCTCCAAATTCGTACAGGGTGCGTCCTTTTCGTTTCAGAGCATAGACAACATCCATGGCTGTCACCGTCTTCCTTTTGCATTGCTCAGTATAGGTGACTGCATCTCTGATGACGTTTTCAAGGAATACTTTGAGAACACCTCGTGTTTCTTCGTAGATGAGACCAGAAATTCTCTTCACACCACCTCGCCTAGCCAAACGCCGGATAGCAGGCTTCGTGATACCTTGGATATTATCACGTAAAACTTTTCTGTGCCGTTTAGCACCACCTTTTCATAAACCTTTTCCTTTTCCTCTGCCAGACATTACGTTCACTACTAAGATAAAGCTGATTTGAATTCAATTGAATAACTCTCCTTCAAAGTAGAACTGATGTGAAATGGCACAAACTGTTTTTCGGAAAAGTTGTTGCACCTTTCGATCGGACCACCGAGAAAAGTTTCGCGTCCAAAAACTGTGATTGGTTGGTTTCGGTGGACACTCTCACGTACAGTGAACAACACTGAATTTTCACTAAATTTTCATTTTATTACCAACCTACGGACCCTCCGTTGCACAGTCCCCCCTATGACGTCACCGGCGACGCCCACTTTCGGTCCGTGTGATGTCGCAACTGTCCACGTTGCCTTCTCATATTGAACTTTGACCCCTATGTCGCAGACCGGAAATTGACCCGTGTTACAATCGTCCACGTTGCCTTTTCAGATTGAACTTTGACCCCTATGTCGCAATCGACCATATTTTAAGTTCTCTTCATAGACCCCCTGATTGACCTATATTTTAAGTCCTTTTCTCGAATTTTCTTGTTTTTCCTCTGTTTAACCCATATTTTAAGCCCTCCACTCTTCATAGACCCCCCTGTTGATCCACCTATATTTTAAGCCCTCCCCTCTTTAAACAAATCAGTTTTTGCGCATTTAATCGGTGTCGTCTAACGTCCATACTATTTTTAGTACGCCTCTTGTATTTAAAAAATACAAATTGCTTTCGTCGCCGTATTTGAACTCGCTTCCTCTGTGCCAATAGCTGATGCGTCATCGCGCTTGACTATGCTTTGTACTTGACGATGTGGCTTAGATGTGTCTCAAACGGGGTATAGCCATACAAATTAGGTATCTCTTTATTACAGTTTTAAGATTTATTTCAGATATTAAACTAGGTTTTTTATTACCCTACGTTTTTTCACAACCTTCGTATTCTTTATAACTAACTTTTTTCAGCGTATTTCTTTTAACACCATTACTGTTGGTTGTCACATTTTTAATAGAAGTACTATTCTACAGTTTTAAAAGACTGTCCCACAGAAAATACCAATGAGTAAAAAATTAATAAAAGGAAAAAAAATCTTAAAAACTTATTCGTCATTATCTAAAAAGGGCCTGTAACTTTAGTTCGTCTTCTGTATTTAAAAAAAAATTGCTTCAGACACCGTATTTCAACTCGCTACCTCTCTGCCGATAGCGTAATTGCGCTCAGCCTTGTACCTGATGATGTGGCTTAGATGTGTCTCAAACGGGGTATAACCGTATAAATTACGTATCTCTTTATTACAGCTTGAGTTTTATATTTCAGATATTAAACCAGGTTTTTTATTTTCCTAGGTTTTTTTTTACAACCTTCGTATTCTTTATAACTAGCTTTTCCTACGTATTTCTTATAATGATCCCCGATAGTCCTTTCATATTAATATACGTATTTTTTTAATCGTCGTAATTTAAGTCCGTTTCAGTAACACTTATTTCTTTTAACTCCGGTACTGTGGATTCTCCAATTTTTACTAGAAGGACTATTCTACAGTAAGAGTGTACCTCAGAAAATGTCATTGGGTAAAAAAATTTAATAAAAAGGAAAAACTTATTCCTCATTATGTGTGATATGGTGACCTGTTTGGGTGTCATAAAAGTCCCACTTTAGAACAAGAGTTTGGTACCGGACCACGTTTCAATGGCAACGAGGGTGTAGCAATTCTTTTACCCGTATTTTGCGAGTTTGACCTTTCATGGTACATTTCGCAACAAGCACGATGTGACAATTTTGATGTCACTTTCTTAACGGGTGATTGCAGACAGATCTGTTGCTATCCGCTCGACAATATTTGCTACTGATAAAACGATTTCCTTCATTAAAAATAGAAACTAATTAAATAATGGGGTATCACTGGGAAAACACTGGGAAGAACACAAACTGATTTCGTGCTAAAACATCTCCACATTTCAGCTTACTTGAAAAACTATTGTTAGAAATGAACTAGTGACTTGAATCATTCAACTTCCAAAAGAATACACAATTATGGTACAGTGTCGGGAAGAAATATGTTTCAACGACATTCAATTGCATGTATTACGATCAGAAAAATAATTTAGTGGACAAAGTTTAAAATAGTTATTAAATGGTATCTGACAGTGCAAGTGCGCTTCAGGCGAAAAGCCTCCCCTTCGAACACTGCACCCCGTTTTTCCGAAGTAACTGTGTCACAAGTCTTCCTACATCATCTCTAAACAGAGAATCGGATTCAATGTGCAAGAGATCAAGACCTCATTTGAAGGAGCACATAGTGGATACTGTACTCCATAGTGAAATGAACATTGGCAAATATATCCCTCTTGCGGGACCTAGTTATATCCCTACTCCAAGAGAATTACTGAAGAAAACGTGCTATTGTTAATATATGTAATTCCGACAAAAAATGTTTTGTCTGTTTTAGCCACTTTGTATCCTGCAATAGGAAACACTGAACACCTTAACAACTATATACATTGAGAAGAAAACACATCAGGCCTAATTTTCCCTTTAACAATAAATCAAATATCTAAATTCGGAAAAATTAACATTTCTGTCTGGATACGAGAAAGAGATCTTCCCACTCTACATCACACCATTCAGATTTAAAGCGCACCAAATCTCCTACTGTTATCAGACGATGAAAAGCAGCATTATTGTTCCATTAAGAATTTGTTTCTATGAAATTCAAAGGGAGAATGCTGTTTTCCATATTATAGGGAATGCAATTAATACTGATTCCTTGCAGATGGCTGTCCTTTAGGTTATGAAATAATCTTATTAGAACGCTTAAAATTGAGATGACACACATTAGCTCCTCGGAGAAGCGCCAGCGGGGGTAGAAGACTATACCCGTGTAATGAAAATATTCATTCGACATAAAAAAAAAAACCCTACGGCAATATCGCGTACACTGACGTGCTCCTCTTAGCTGATGTGTTTGGTGGCAGATACTGACCCCTATTACGTTTACACGGCTCCTGCATTCATACCTGAAGATGACAAATACTAGAGTTGATAACCTACAATGTACCTTTTTGGAAGGCATGCGAGGAGGAATTTCGGTGATATGCAGACAACAAGCATTTAGAATGAAAACTGATTGCAAGTTTGCTTTACTCTCATACAAACGTGAAAAGAGATGAAATGGGTAGTACTTTCCCCATGATACACCATGTGACTAGGTCGTTAAGTCAAATTACATGCATAAACGAAAATTAGAAAAACAACGAAATGATTTGTTTAATTTAATGAGAATCACTAAAATGTAAAGAGTGTTGGAATATCTGTAAATGCACACACATTTCAATGGATAGGTGAATATTTTCATAGTTCTTTGGAAGTGGAAGGCACAATAACTGTAAAACATACTGTGACGAGAGAGAAAGTATAAAAATGTAGTGGGATGGTTGTAAAAAATCGCTTCGAAACAGAAAATTACAACGCAAATACTGTAAGATGGAAAAAAACGACTATTCGACTGTTATTCCAAGCCGCTATCTCACGCTCTTTTCAGATTTCCTGGTTCTATAGTTTTCTGGTACGTAGCGCATAAGTGTGGGTGTAGTTGGCTATTTTTCGTTGCAAACACAAGTTGTTTTCACTATAAGTTATTTTTCCTGCATGAGAATACACATTTCTATACTACATTGCGTACACACGGATGGACGAATATCACAAAATACTTTGCATATAGAAAACATCAGCAAAGAACCACAGAAGTTTTGAAAATTAAAATCTGAAAACTCAGTGTTTATAAGAAAACAACAATATTTTCGGTATTTCCATGAAAAGTTGGGTCCGAATATCGATCCACTAGACCTAACTTCGCATTCTCTGACTTCAACCACCGATAAAACGTAATGTAAGCTCTTTCTTCGGTTATCCCAAGCCGCTATCTCTTTTCAGAGTTTCTAGTCCCCTCGGTACGTTACCAAATGGAACTTAAAAAGTGTAACCCCCCCCCACCACCACCACCACCACCACCACCACCCGATCCTTTATATAGAATTTCCTGGACTGGCATTTTGTAATTAGGGAGTAATAATGGGGAATGTTCACCTGTTTCCTAATAAAAGGTAGGAAAGAAATCATAAGGTGAAAGAAACGAAATGGAATTTGGAAAGTGTCATCTCTCTCTATCTCCCCCCCCCCACCTCTGTTTTATTTACTTTTTTTTTTTTTCAAATTTCTTAGTCAGGCATTTTTTAATTACGAAGCAATAGCAAGCAATGGTAATCTGTGTCCTACCAAAAGATAGGACTGAAATCATGGGCTTGAAGAAACCAAATGGAACTTGAAAACCTTTCACCCCACTCCCAACTCCATATTTAAATGTGAAAAAAAAAATCGTTGAAATATCTGATTTCTTCTTATTACGTTTTTTTTAAATATGTGCTTCTCACTCTTCCCTGCATGTAGCACTTGAGAGCAATTGTCTACTGTGGAATGGAGTAAAGGGTGTAAAGTGGCGTCCCTGTGAGATGGGACGCGAGCAGGAGGAATACTCGGCGCAGAGACCTCTGGTGGAAGACAAGGAAGCGGCAGAAGTAAGTGTCGTGAGGAAGTAGCATTTTAAGAAAACGAATGCCTGCCACGATGCACAGGTCCCTAAACGTACCTAAGTTCTCTATTTGAAATCAGTTTAAATGTGTCTTCCACATACCTAGGAACCTTCAACCCCCCCCCCCCCCCACACACACACACAAAAAAAAAATTTTTTTCTTACAGCACATCCCACATTGGGAAGCCCTAGCGTAAATCATAACGGATCGAGCAGATGCTTCACACAGAGGTCTAACGTAAGTATCTCGCTTTAATTAGCATCTGTGCTTTACCTGCGGATCGAACCCAGGTCCCTTAGAACTGTAGCCGAGCACGTTGACCACTCTGCCCTGCGACGGGTGTGATTGTATAACCAAATGAAATTTGCAATGTGCTTCGAGAGTCTTTTCTGCAACTAGAAGTGCATTGTTTTTCTCAGGCAGTGCACCACATTAAGCTCTGTCCATCATCAAACTATTTCAAAATCATGATATTGTAACACTATCTCATAAATACTTCGTATCTGTATCTCACTCTAGGTGCACTAACCAAAATTTTATATTCCTCATCAGAGCTCTAAAGGAAATGAAATCAGATTATTAGTAATATTTTTCGCCCTATGAGAGATACTTCTCAGTAAATGGTAACTAGGTAGTCACTGGAACTTCTCAGTAAATGGTAACTATGCACCAATCCCCTGTGATGATGCATAGAAACGGCCAGGCCTAGCACCTAATGTCCGACCCCGCCTTCTCGTGGTGCAGACCGTTAATACCTTTCAAAAGAGATACTCTCTTTTGGAAGTGAACGGAAGGGGAGGGCTGGCAGATTAGTGTGGCCTACATCTGGACAACTATGGCTACTTTTCTTATTTTTCCACCCTACTGAGTCACCACACAGGGTCCTGGTGCTGACCATATAAACCCACTGGACTGGACTGATAATATGGCTCAAAGCTTGATTATGGATCCTGATTTTGCTCACTGGTAGGCTTCTTTGGAGGGATAATCTTTATGCTGTGTCTTCTGTTTGTTTGTGGGTTGACAGCCCCAAGTGAATAGATTCCCAGGATATGTTTATTAGCTGGTGGATAATCCTGAGCAGAGGTCATCGCAGGCACCTGAACTCTTTGCGTCTATTGGCATCGTCAAATTCTACATTGGAGGAAGTCTTCCAGTGTAGATGGCTTCAGCCTTTACTGGTGGGGAACGGGTCTTTTTCCCATGTCTGCGATTAGAGGGCTGTTTGATATTGTCGGCACTCCCTCTATCAATAAACATGTTTCTTTAAACATCCCACTAAACATTTTCTCTCCATAGGTAGTTGGAATGTGAGGACTCTGCACAGAGCTTTTTCTCTTGATATCCTCACAGAACAGATGGACAGATAAAGGTCAGAATCTTAAAAATAATCTTAAATTTCTCTTTTCAGGGAGGGACGACAATAAGCATCACCAAGGCGTGGGTCTGTTTCTCAGCAGACACGCTAATGATGTTCTTCTAGGATATGAGTGCATTAATGAAAAGTTTCTTACAAGAAAATTTCAGACAGGCGTTAAAGACTTGAATGTTATCTGCTGTTATGCCCCCAATGAGGATGCTGATAAGGATGAGAATGATAGGTTTTATGGACAACTTCAGGATTTTTTGAATTCTGTTACCAAAGGAGATATTACCCTTGTTCTTGGTGACTTGAATGCCAAAGTTGGTACTGACTCTGACCTTTGGGGAGCAGTAATAGGCCCTTTTGGTATTGGTAGCTGCAATGGCAATGGGCAACGTCTCCTACAGGTAAGTACACTCAATGGATTCAGAATAACTAACACTTATTACAAACACCGCTACATACATAAGTGCACATGGGTTCCACCCGATGGGCTGCATAAGAATATGATTGATTATACATTAATTAACAGCAAATGGGCAATTCTGTTAGTAACAACAGGTCATATATTGGAGCTGAATTTGGATCTGACCATTACCTTGTTTATAGTGTCTTGCAACTTAAACTTAAAAAGTGTTGTGCTAGGGTTAAAAAATATACTTTTGATACTGAAGATCTGAAGACCAAGTAAAGTTATAGCCAAAGCTTACCACTATAGGTAACTGTACTTTGTAAACAAGATGACAGGAAACTAGATGCTTTTGATTCCAGATGCTTACGCAGTATCTTGGCCGTTTGGTGGTTCAACTTTGTAAATAATGATGAGGTTAGGCAAAGGAGTTTGCAACCTGCTTTAAACAGCATATTGTGCAGAGAGAGACTCCGTTGGATTGGCCATGTTGCACGTATGAATAATTATAGATTGGCCAATAGGGTTATGAACAGTGTGCCTAAAGGCCTCAGAAAGAAGGGGAGACCTAGGATGCGGTGGTCAGACAATGTCAAACGGGACCCAATCCTGTTAGAATTGGTGTGCAGTGGCCAGATGCAGCAGATGTAGCTCAGGATAGACTTGCTTGGAGAACTAATTTGCACGGTCTTGTTGGACCTCCGTAGCCCATGGCTGCTTGCCTGTGAATACCGGTTAATAATAAAGTAGCAAAAACAGGGAGATGACGTCAGCAGCACTGTTTCGTTTTTGTTGCCAGCAGATTTTGTATAATATATTACACGGAGTTAAAATTTTAGAAATGCTTTTCTCAATCATAATAATGTTGCTATTTTTGGTCTATTTTTATTTTATGTTTCGATCATCTCAGGTACGTAAGATGCATTTTTACTTTCCCAGAGGTAAGGAAAATGGTTATATATAGTTTCGGAGAAGCATAGACGAAACATTGGTGAAGCCGTAGTAAAAGTTCGAAGTTGCATACTTTGAGTTTCGCATTGCAAGTTTTTTTTAGTTGTTCCACTGGATGTTTTTTCTGACTCTCGTACGATCCACGTAGGAAGTAACCATTCTTTTGTTTAATATATTTTGGGAGAGATTTTAGTGATGTACTTCTTTGCCGAACGCTTGCGTTTCGGTGTTTAAAAATTATGTTTATGGGTGAATAAATATTTCGATTTAGAGCGAAAGGTGGGTTAAAACTTATTTATTGAGAGATGAAATAAACAGTTGCAATTATATAAATAGGAATTGAGTATGAAATATTTGTTTTGACACGAAATAGTGTTCGCCCAAGTACGAGAAACGGTGAGAAAGGAACCTTAAAGAGTATGAAAAGTATAAAAGTATATAAACCTTAAAGAGTATAAAAGTAAAAAAATACAGCTTGACACACACACCTCCCGCGTTGAAGTTCAGCGCTAGCCGGAGTGTTAATCCTCCTCGACGGGAGTGACTGCTCCGGCGATGAGGCCTCTTGAGAGGGAGCATCCCCGGAATCGTTGAAACCACACAATTCCCGCTTCCCGATCCAAGCCTTGCAGGTGTGACGTGCGGGCACCAAATCGTCTGCATACGACCTAGGTACTGATCTGGGTGTCGTGCGTAGAGGAGCAGCCGCCATACTGCGATCTATTGAGACTCATCCTCTAACTGGGAGATTTGTCCTCTCGAAACACACTATCATTTTTTCCCTCTACTTTTCTGCCCGTTTCCGGATGTTGGGAGAGGAGGACGTCCTGTTCTGGAGGTCTCCGTTTCCGGGTGTAGGGAGAGGGAGACTTGGTTGTTGTCTTTTTAACACGGAGAATTCCCATTTCTGGATGTTGGATGTTTGAACTTTCCATGGTTTTTGTTGTTGGCCTTTTAACGTAGCGAAATTCCCATTTCTGGGTGTTGGACAATGCAGTCTTGGTTGTTTGTCTGTCGATGTGGTGTCTCTGGGTGTTTGGCAAGACAGAGACGGTTCTCTTATGATGTAATGATTTCTCCATTTCTGTGTTCATTCCAGGTAGTCTGTAGTAGCCTCGGGCGCAATTGGGAAGCACTAAAAGCATAAAGAAAGAAGGGAAGATAAGAAAATTTTGAAAAACCGTTCAGACATATTTCATCTCTTGTGTAACGTAAGAGTTATTCGTAGTGACTACATTATTTTCCAAATAAATACATAAATTTATCCATCGTTATCTTAATTTTCTGTGTGCAATGCGAATGTTACTATAGTTGACTTTAATAAATAATTTTATAATTTGAAACTTCGAGCAAGGCGTGATATTTACAACGACAACTTTCTTTACTATATTGTAGGAAATAAAAGAACACACATTTGTAACTGCACCTTTCTCTTTGTTCGCTTCAAGAAGGTAGTTTTCCAGGTATTTTTTTTTTTTTCTGAAAAGGGGGCGGTAGGACAAATAAGTTTGGGAACCGATTATCTAGTTCCTAACGAGAAGGATAATCATTACTGCGAGCGGCAGACACACAAAACTATAAGTAGCATTGCAAGCATTGAGATAGGAAGAAAAACGAGTCACATCTAAAGTATTAT
The DNA here is from genome assembly GCA_038380435.1 of Ryuthela nishihirai. Classification (NCBI taxonomy): domain Eukaryota; kingdom Metazoa; phylum Arthropoda; class Arachnida; order Araneae; family Heptathelidae; genus Ryuthela; species Ryuthela nishihirai. The sequence goes on from JAWZYU010000022.1 coordinate 33,119,568, forward strand.
AACTGTCCTAACAACGACCGAGAAATGCGTTCAATAAGAATGAGCCTGTAAATTTTTTTCTCGAAATAGATAATATACTAACGAGGTCAGGACCTACGGCAGGGAGAAATTCACTCTTTTTAATGTAAACTGATGAAATCGTGGTTTATTATAAATTTCTCCAAAACGTACGTCATTTCCTCTACCCGAAATGTATCCTACCGAATTTCCATGTTTATAACAATCAACGTTTCAAGTCCTATAACTTATTAAATAAGCAGATACAAGACAGAAATTGACTATTACAAGACTCATCCGAACTGGAATATTCAACGATATTAACTTCTGAACTATGCAATTAACGCAAATATAGCGCTGAATATTATTTAGAGAGCTTGAATATATCTGCTTCAATCCCGAATTAGAACTGGAAGTATACGTACTCGACCACTACCTAATTGCGAACTTCGGTAACCTCGAAACTATGCATTTAACGCAGTAAAAATAAACATCATCACCAGATTTATTTAAATCTAGATTTAAAAACAATATTTAAAACCTATCTCGAATTTTTTTATATTTCACACCGATTGTGATTTTCATTCAGAAATTAAGATTATTAGGTTTCGAAGTTCACCAACTTATGTTTTCAATAGTGAACATTAACATTGCTAGAGGGAATAAACAATTGTATGTCAAACGAACGGAAAATCCAATCATGAAAACTAGTTAATTAATAAGTAAAAAAGTGCTATTTTATAATTTTTAATAAATAAAAAGGTTAGCAGCAAGAATCCATAATTTCAAAACAAATAGGTTTCGTGGCATTTCGATCGTATAACAGTTACGCAATTAACCCACAGTATATAATAATACGATGTACGACTATCTGCATATCTCATAAAGACCAACATGACGACATATACGAGATCATTAAAATATCCTCCGTGACTTAAAAGACGACTTATTTTTCTAACCACAACTAATGTTCGATTCCCTAGAAGAAAACGTGCATAAATGTCGACCCTACTACGTTAGTTTGACTTCAATAGATTTCATGAACTGTATACTGTTTGAAAGTAGTCATAATAATTCTTTGCTGACGTCTGACAATAACATTGTTGATTTAATTGTTTACCGACTTCGAAGGAAGTGACACCTGTCCATATCCCCAACAAAGTTCTCTCTCTTTAAGGTTCCTTTCTCACCGTTTCTCGTACTTGGGCGAACCCTATTTCGTGTCAAAACAAATATTTCTTACTCCATTCCTATTTATATAATTGCAACTGTTTATTTCATCTCTCAATAAATAAGTTTTAACCCACCTTTCGCTCTAAATCGAAATATTTATTCACCCATAAACATAATATTTAAACACCGAAACGCAAGCGTTCGGCAAAGAAGTACATCACTAAAATCTCTCCCAAAATATATTAAACAAAAGAATGGTTACTTCCTACGTGGATCGTACGAGAGTCAGAAAAAACATCCAGTGGAACAACTCAAAAAAACTTGCAATGCGAAACTCAAAGTATGCAACTTCGAACTTTTACTACGGCTTCACCAATGTTTCGTCTATGCTTCTCCGAAACTATATATAACCATTTTCCTTACCTCTGGGAAAGTAAAAATGCATCTTACGTACCTGAGATGATCGAAACATAAAATAAAAATAGACCAAAAATAGCAACATTATTATGATTGAGAAAAGCATTTCTAAAACTTTAACTCCGTGTAATATATTATACAAAATCTGCTGGCAACAAAAACGAAACAGTGCTGCTGACGTCATCTCCCTGTTTTTGCTACTTTATTATTAACCGGTATTCACAGGCAAGCAGCCATGGGCTACGGAGGTCCAACAAGACCGTGCAAATTAGTTCTCCAAGCAAGTCTATCCTGAGCTACATCTACTGCATCTGGCCACTGCACACCAATTCTAACAGGATTGGGTCCTGTTTGACATTGTCTGCCCACCGCATCCTAGGTCTCCCCTTCTTTCTGAGGCCTTTAGGCACACTGTTCATAACCCTATTGGTCAATCTATAATTATTCATACGTGCAACATGGCCAATCCAACGGAGTCTCTCTCTGCACAATATGCTGTTTAAAGCAGGTTGCAAACTCCTTTGCCTAACCTCATCATTATTTACAAAGTTGAACCACCAAACGCCCAAGATACTGCGTAAGCATCTGGAATCAAAAGCATCAAGTTTCCTGTTATCTTGTTTACAAAGTGTCCAAGTTTCATTACCATAACTAATCCTAGAAAGAACCAAACTATTTTACAGTCTGATTTTAGTCTTTAGGTGTATACGCCTATTTCTCCACACTCTCCATAAGTTCTTAAAAGTCCCGGCAGCAATCCCTATTTGTCTGTTAATCTCATGCCGCACGTCACATAGTTACATAGTTACATAGCTCCCAAGATAATTAAACTGTGACACCTGCTCAAGACTGCAACCATTCAAATTAAATGAATCACAGCCTGCCTGACCAATTTTCATCACTTTAGTTTTCTCTCTGTTTATAACCAAACTACTACCAGTCTCATCAACAGCTCGAATGAAAGAGTTCATCTCATTTGCCAAAAGGGCTAAATCATCAGCATAATAATCTAAATCAGAAATTTTCGTATCTCCAGCCCATTTAAGGCCAAATCTTTTTATTTAAGGATATTTAAGGCCAGTGTTTCCCTTGAAGTAAATTTCGCATAACATAATCAATAACCAAGCTAAAGAGAAAAGGAGACAAAATGCACCCTTGTCGAACACCAGAATTAATGCTAAACCAATTGCTACAAGCCTTACCAACTCTAACACACGACTCAGTGTTATTATAGAGAGCTTTCATTATGTTAACTAACTTGTCTGGTATGCCATATGATTTCACAAACAACCACAAATTATGATGATCAACAGAGTCGAAAGCCTTTATGAAATCAACAAAAGCTAGTAACCAAAGGTTTCTGAAACTCTAAACATTTCTCAAGAATCTGCCTATGTGAAAATAACTGATCCACACATCCCCTACCACTTCTGAATCCACATTGCTCATCACGCAATTGACTGTCAAACAGATTCTTAATTCTATTAAGCACAATCATGAAAAGAATTTTACTTGGAACAGAGAGTAGGCTGATACCTCTATAGTTATCACATGAACTGCGGTCACCTTTTTTGAAAATAGGGATAACAATAGCTCTGGAAATATCCTTAAGAACCATGCCTTTATCATAAAAGATATTCAGAATTTCAGTCATCCAAGTGGTAACCGAAACATTCCCAGCTCTAAGCATTTCCATAGTAATTTCATCTACCCCTGGGGATTTATGAAGTTTAAGTTTAGAGATAGCCAAAATAACTTCAGATTGTGTTATAGGGCCAACATTAAAGCCATCAATGCATCTATCATCATTGCAAACAATGGGAGAAGAACTAACTACATTGTTCAGAACATCACTGAAATGCTCGTGCCATCTAGCCATGACAGAATCCTCCCCTTCTATAACCTTACCTTGTTTATCCTTCAATCCTTGTATGCCTGTCCGTTTTCTACTACACAAAACAGTAACTATCTGGTACAGCTTTCTGCTGTTGTGCTGTCTAATTGCTTCCTCGGCTTTGTCAGACAAACCATCAAGCCGAAGATTCTTATCAGCAGCTAACTGATCTTTTACAAGTTTATTAAGGTCTCTGTAATGCTTTCTATTAGGACTAGTAGGGTATTGATTAAGGGCATTCCTGCAGTTCTTTCTTTCCGAAATAAGCTCAAGTGCCTTATCACTCAGATAATTCTGCCTCTTCTGCTCCTTTTTTCCTAAAAGAGTACTGTTAGTGTCCAAAAAGGCGTGTTTGAAATGATCCCATTCTTCCTCAACTTCAGCAGTAAGCGAACCATGACTGTCATAATGACTAAGTAACCTATCATGGTAAGCTTTGACTATAACTGGATCTTTCAGAGCTTCAGTATTAAAAGCAAATTTTTTAACCCTAGCACACTTTTTAAATTTAAGTTGCAACACACTTTTAACAAGGTAATGGTCAGATCCAATTTCAGCTCCCCTACATGCCCTGGTATTCCTAACAGAACTAGCCCATTTGCTGTTAATTAATATGTAATCAATCATATTCTTATGCAGCCCATCAGGTGAAACCCATGTGTACTTATGTATGTCGCGGTGTTTGTAATAAGTGTTAGTTATTCTGAATCCATTGAGTTTACTTACCTGTAGGAGACGTTGCCCATTGCCATTGCAACTACCAAAAGGGCCTATTACTCCTCCCCAAAGGGCAGAGTCAGCACCAACTTTGGCATTGAAGTCACCAAGAACAAGGGTAATATCTCCTTTCTTGACAGAATTCAAAATATCCTGAAGTTGTTCATAAAACCTATCCTTATCCTCATCGGCATCCTCAGTGGGGGCATAACAGCAGATAACATTCAAGTCTTTAACGCTTGTCTGAAATTTTGCTGTAAGAAACCATTCATTAATGCACTCATATCTTAGAAGAGCATCGCTAGCATGTCTGCTGAGAAGCAGACCCACGCCTTAGTGATGCTTATTGTCGTCCCTCCCTGAAAAGAGAAATTTAAGATTATTTTTAAGAATCTGACCTTTATCTGTCCATCTGGTCTCTTGCACGCCGAGAATATCTAAATTATAACGGTGGAATTCTTGTGTGAGGACATCAAGAGAAAAAGCTCTGTGCAGAGTCCTCACATACCAACTACCTATGGAGAGAAAATGGTTAGTGGGATGTTTAAAGAAACTATGTTTATTGAGAGAGGGAATGCCGACAATATCAAACAGCCCCCTAATCGCAGACATGGGGCAAAGACCCGTTCCCCCACTACTAAAGGCTGAAGCCATCTACACTGGAAGACTTCCTCCAATGTAGAATTTGACGATGCCAATAGAAGCAGAGAGTTCAGGTGCCTGCGATGACTTCTGCTCAGGATTATCCACCAGCTGATAAACATATCCTGGGAATCTATTCACTTGGGGCTGTCAACCCACAAACAAACAGAAAACACAGCGGAAGATTTTCCCTCCACAGAAGCCCACCAGTGCAGCAAAATCAGGATCCATAATCAAGCTCAAAACCATATATCTGTCCAGTCCAGTGGGTTTATATGGTCAGCACCAGCATGGTTGACCCTGTGTGGTTGACCACTCCTCATCAGGGTAGAAAAAAAAGAAAAGTAGCCATAGTTGTCCAGATCAGTAGGCCACACTAATCTGGCAGCCCTCCCCTTCCGTTCACTTCCACGAGAGAGTATGTCCTTAGAAAGTTACTAACGGTCCGCACCACGAGAAGGCGGGGTCGGACATTAGGTGCTAGGGCTGGCCGGTTCTATGCATCATCACAGGGGATTGGTGCATAGCTCTCCTTCCAGTGACTACCTAGCTACCATTTACAGACCCATTTACAGACACCTCCGTGCTGCTTGAGGATGATGATGATGATGATTCACAGGTAGCACTAATTTTACCTTTTTTCTTTTCCACTATTATACGAGATAAGTAACATTTATATAATTAGAAATGGGTTTAAATTAATAAAAATCAATTGCGTACTTAAGATTTTCATATCTATTTTTTCATATGGACTGTAATTTTTTTAAAAGGTTTATTTTGTTACACGGTTTTCTCGGGAACCTATCTACCGTGTCAGAATTCGAAACAGAATCGGGTGCATTGAATTAAATTATTACTATTGTTTATTAATAAGGATTTATTTTTTTTTTAAAGTTGAGTGGTGTGCGAGATTGGCTACTGATCTAAGAGACCTGGGTTCGAGTCCCGGGTAAGGCATGGCTGTTTTGTGTCGTTTTCAAGCTGAGGGAGTGCCATCCTCTCAGACTTTCTAGTATGGCGAATAAACTGACAGGCTCCTGTCAGACCTCTGTGGTAAGCAGCTGCTTGAGGGGGTACGCTGTGATGCATACGAATAAACATCTTTGTAAGCTGGATGCTTTTAAATGTTAAGAGAATCTCTTTGAATAACTGACTGGAATTTCATACAAAAATACGCATTTGATATCATATAAAGCTCAGAATTGGTTGTTTTACCTGTGATCGGCAATTTTTTGTTTGTAGACAATGGGCTAAACGGTCAGGTCATGAGGACCCCGAAAGCTCAGAGAAGGTTGGGGGATTAAACCACAGGGTTGTCCTTTCGGAACACAGGAAAAAGTGTTCTTTACCCCTAAGGACAAAGTTGCCCTAAGTATACGTAAGAGATTCACACCTAGCCTCGATCTAGGAATTTCTCGTTGGACACCACAGAGAAACGCGTTCTGTGAAAGCCACCTAGTTACCGCCTGTCTGGACAGCCTTCAACAAAAAGAGCGAAAATAAATATGCCTAAACAAGCAATTCCTTTCATTGGTTTAAGATAAGTTAAAGTTAATTTATTTTAATAACATTCAAAATAATTTACATATTGAGATTTTATTTAAATATTTCAGAATATTATAAAAATATTTTCCAAAATTAAAAAAAGAAATAACTACCAGTTAATATTCTAGGATTATAAGTGTTTTTATTTATACACTTTGGTTCTGAAAGATATTATAGAAATTATGGTGGCAACACTTGGACATACCAGAGATGACGTCACGTCCGTGTTTTCGCAATATCATTTGTAATTCTAATTTACCTGCTGAAATAATAATTCCACTTTCTCACTGGCATATCACTGAAGATTATTTTTAACCATTCCAGCTTCCGCAACCATTTAAATACTAAAACAATATTTTTGAAAACCGATATTTAAAAAATATTTGATTATGATCTTTAATTTATCATCAGTGACATTTTCCCCTTAAATGCATATTTTAGAGCTTCCAAATAACTTTTCTCACTGGCATAACAAGGAAATTCTGTAGCCATTCGGTAGGGTACCTGAAAACCATAGGAAATTAATAATGTCCGTATTACGAGCCAAAATAAAGTGGTGGTTAACTATCACATTTTTATCCGATAATCAGAATAATGTGCTGCATACTATTTGTCGGTTCGAAACCGACCGAAATTTCATTGCTCTTAGGCTAAAAAGTGTAGAATTAGATTACCTCTACTCTAAACTAATTATTCACTACAAAGTTACTTACCTGAAGGAAAATATAAAAAAAACCGCAAACACTTCACAAATATAATTTCACTTGATTTAGCTGATACTTTTCGAGCAGCAGAGTTGTGAGTTACAGAAGGACAGGCCGACGGTATTTATCAACCGCACGGGACTTGACTATGGCTGCTTATTATACTCAAATCTGTTCGCGATAGGCAAAGCTCTGGTAACTACAAACCCTCAAAAAAGGATGACTTCTTCGCCATATTTTAATAGCTAACGCGTCAAATATAACAGCGAGAAAAGCGTCGGACGATTTCAATAATAAGCGAATGACATCTGACAGTGACGATTGAGAATGAACCATTGTTTCGTATTCCCAACAGCGGGGTTTGTTTACTCTTCCGTACTTAGGTTCAAAAGTTTTTCGGATTCACCGTGAGTATCTTAAATATCACTTTTCGGGGAGGAAAGACAATAAACATCACCAAGGCGTGGGTCTGCTTCTCAGCAGACACGCTAGTGATGCTATTCTAGGATAAGAGTGCATTAATGAAAGGTTGTTTACAGCAAAATTACAGACAAGGGTTAAGACTTCAATCATATATATACTGTTATGCCCCCACTGAGAATGCCGACGACGATGAGAAAAAAGGTTTTTGCAGACTCCACACTGTCTCCCACACACAGATCCTCATACGAGCTTCCATTTCAAAGGAAATTCGTAATTCTTTGCTATCCGAACCTGTAGTAACTAGAAAATTTCTTCTATTTTGACGGGAAAGAAAACGAAGGCTATTAGTTTTATGGACAGCAGCATTACCTACCTAACGAGTTTAAGACATGGAACTTGTTCCGTTCGGGCTTGAAGTTCCTAACATTTAACATAAACTGGGCCGCATGTAGAATAAGAAATATTTTTCTTTTGTAGGGGGGGGGGGGGCTTTTATTTCCTGCATAGGTCAACCATGAGTTAACTTCACAGCGACTTTGCAAACCTGTTGGTGTTCCCTTTTTCATTCGCAGAACAACGGGTTAAGTGATGTTTCTATTGCTATGCGCATGTAAAGATTTTAAGGAGACCTAAAAAATTGTGGTGATAATTTTTGATATTAACTACTATGGAAATACTTAAAGAAATTTTTCAGCGTAACAACTAATTTTTTTTTTTTTTTTCAAATTAAAACCTACCGGTTTGGTTTTAAAGAAAATAAATATATAAAGAATTTTTATTTTTTACACTTGAAAGTGTCTGTAGTATATTACGAGAAATATGTTGGCAACACTACGAAGCAATGCTGCTGACGTCATCACGGTGTTTTACGAGGCCGACGACAAAGACAGGCCATGACACTGGAATAACACGTGATCAACTTAGTCTGAGGTTACAGTACGACAAACGAAGTGCTTATTCTTCAGTCGCTTGCTTCGTTCATCGTGTTTTGTCTTCAAACTACCATTGGATTACCACAAAGAGGCGAGCATTTTTCCTTATTATTATTATTTGTAGCATGAAATATTTCCTGTAGTTAGTGGTTTGATAAAAGTAATTATTTAGTGCTTGAAATGTGTTTTGAGTACATTGCTCTCTTAGGCCTAGTTTCAATATGTTGAATGATGGTGTGATTCAAAACAAAATGGCTGCCCTTATATAACTTATCGCTAGTTTTGAAGTTGAGAGCACTAATTATTTGATATTTTAACTACTCATATTTAATACTTTTGCAAATTGCTATAAATGTGTGGATGATCAGGTTAATTACTTAATCCTAGCATTTTTCATTTCATAAGGGGGAAAACCAGATATTTGTCGTAGGTAGCGTACAAAAATTGTCGCGTCCATGTTTGATATTCTTGGCAATCTTTTTTGTTTTTGAGCTGTTTTATACGTTGAAGGGAAAAGTAGTTTAGACATAATTATGCTATCACCACTTGTTTGAATTGCAACATTTGTACTTGTATTCTTATTCATAATATATATATTTCATATATCTGGATAGAGTAACTATGTATCCATAGTAACAGGTTTTATCAGTCTTAGAGTATATCATGTCGACCACAATTTTTGAAATTGAAAATGTCAATAAAAGGATTTTTTATTATTTTATGTAGGCCAGATAATGGATGTTCCTAATTAATGACTTAGTCAGATTGAAAACCTATATGCAAAAGATATTGTTGAACCCAAAACCAGTTATTTTTCTTTCTAATTTAATTAATTTCTTCTAAATTTAAAACCCTTTAATTTTTGGTTATTTTATAGAAAAAAATATTTTGATATTGTTTTAATGTCCATGAAATAGCAGATAATGTCATTAAAGCTTAAATTCAAAAATAGTATGGTAACATTAAAATTTAATTAATCAGATATTAATTTATATTTCTGAATAGATGAGAGTGGACTTTCAGTTTATAACCGTTACCTAATGAAAATCAAGTTTTATTTACAAAATCATTGTAAAGGTTATAAAAAAAAATCTACAATGCAACACTTACACCACTTTTTAATTTTCAGTAAAGTAACGTACTATATATATTAGAATATGTGCGAATGAATCGAGTGGCGTTAGCAGCTACCGGACTAAGTTGATCACGTGACGGCTGAGGATCGCTTCAGTGTCGTGGCCTGTCATTTTCGTCGGCCTCGGGTGTTTTAGGAGTTCATTTCCATGCCGCCACTTGTCTTTGTAACCACTATATTATAAGTAACATTTATATCAAATGAATACTTAAAGATTTTCATATCTATTTTTTCATATGCACTGTATTTTTTTTTTTGAAGGTTTATTTTTTTATACGGTTTTCTCGGGAACTTATCAGAAACAGAATTGCGTGCATTGAATTAGATTATTCTTATTGTTTATTAAGAAGGATTTTTTTTTTTTAAGTTGAGTGCTTAGCGCGCTTGGTACTGATCTAAGAGACCTGGTTCGAGTCCCGGGTAAGGCATGGCTGTTTTGTTCGTCTTCCTGCTGAGGGCGTGCTATCCTCTCAGACCTTCTCATCATCATCATCCTCTAGCAGCCATGGGCTACGGAGGTCCAGCCAGACCGTGCAATTTAGTTCTCCAAGCAAGTCTATACTGTGCTACATGTACTGCATCTGGCCACTGCACACCAATTCTAACAGGATTGGGTCCTGTTTGACATTGTCTGCCCACCGCATCCTAGGTCTCCCCTTCTTTCTGAGGCCTTTAGGCACACTGTTCATAACCCTATTCGCCAATCTATAATTATTCATACGGGCAACATGGCCAAACCAACGGAGTCTCTCTCTGCACAATATGCTGCTTGAAGAAGGTTGCAAACTCTTTTGCCTAACCTCATCAATAGTTACAAAGTTGAACCACCTAATGCCCAAGATACTGCGTAAGCATCTGGAATCAAAAGCATCTAGTTTGCTGTTATCTTGTTTACAAAATGTCCACGTTTCACTACCATAACTAACCCTAGAAAGAACCAAACTATTATAAAGTCTAATTTTATTCTTTAGGTGTATACGCCTATTTCTCCACACTCTCCATAGATTCTTAAAAGTCCCGGCAGCAATCGCTATTCGTCTGTTAATCTCATGCCGCACATCACCATTATCTGTTACATAGCTCCCAAGATAATTAAACTGTGACACCTGCTCAAGACTGCAACCATTAAGATTAAATGAATCACAGCCTGCCTGACCAATTTTCATCACTTTAGTTTTCTCTCTGTTTATAACAAAACCTACTCTACTACCAGTCTCATCAACAGCCCTAATGAAAGAGTGCCAAAAGGGCTAAATCATCAACCTAATCTAAATCAGAAATTTTCGTATCTCCAGTCCATTTAAGGCCAAAATCTTTCCCTTGAAGTGAATTTCGCATAACATAATCAATAACCAAGCTAAGGGAAAAGGAGACAAAATGCACCCTTGTCGAACACCAGAAGTAATGCTAAACCAATTGCTACAAGCCTTACCAACTCTCACATACGACTCAGTGTTATCATAGAGAGCTTTCATTAGGTTAACTAACTTGTCAGGTATACCATATCTCACAATCAACCACAAATTATGACGATCAACAGAGTCGAAAGCCTTTTTAAAATCAACAAATCTAGCAACCAAAGGTTTCTGAAACTCTAAACATTTTTTCAAGAATCTGCCTAAGTGAAAATATCTGAAACCACTTCTGAATCCACATTGCTCATCACGCAATTGCTGTCAACCAAATCCTTAATTCTATTAAGCACAATCATGGAAAGAACTTTACCTCCATAGATTCTTAAAAGTCCCGGCAACATCTACTGTATCTGGCCACTGAACACCAATTCTAACAGGATTGGGTCCTGTTTGACATTGTCTGCCCACCGCATCCTAGGTCTCCCCTTCTTTCTGAGGCCTTTAGGCACACTGTTCATAAACCTATTCGCCAATCTATAATTATTCATACGAGCAACATGGCCAAACCAACGGAGTCACTCTCTGCACAATATACTGCTTGAAGAAGGTTGCAAACTCTTTTGCCTAACCTCATCAATAGTTACAAAGTTGAACCACCTAATGCCCAAGATCTTGTGATAAGTATAGGCTGATACCCCTATACTTATCACAAGAACTGCGATCACCTTTTTTGAAAATATATATAACAATAGCTCTGCTAAAATCCTTAGGAACCGTGCCTTTATCATAAAAGATATTCAGAATTTCAGCCATCCAAGTGGTAAGCGAAACATTCCCAGCTCTAAGCATTTCCGTAGTAATTTCATCTACCCCTGGGGATTTATGTAGTTTAAGTTTAGAAACAGTCAAAATAACTTCAGATTGTACGATAGGGCCAATATTAAAGGCACCAAAGCATCTATCATGATTGCAAACAATGGGAATAGAAATAACCGCATTGTTTAGAATATCAGTGAAATGCTCAGTCTACCTAGACATGACAGAACCCTCCCCTTCTATAACTTTACCTTGTTTATCCTTCAATCCTTGTATGCCTATCCGTTTTCTACCACACAAAACATTAACTATCTGTTACAGCTCTCTGCTGTTGTGCTGTCTTATTGCTTCGTCGGCTTTGTCAGCCAACCATCAAGCCAAAGATTCTTATCAGCAGCTAACTGATCTTTTTTACGTTTATTAAGTTCGCTTTAATGCTTTCTAAGGGTATTGATTAAGGATATTCCTGCAGTTCTTTCTTTCCGAAATTAGCTCAAATGCCTTATAACTCAGATAATTCTGGCCTTTCTGCTCCTTTTTTCCTAAAAGAGTACTGTTAGTGTCCAAAAAAAGCCTGTTTAAAATGATCCCATTCTTCCTCAACTTCAGTAGTAAGCATACCATGACTGTTATAATGACTAAGTAACCTATCATGGTAAGCTTTGGCTATAACTGGATCTTTCAGAGCTTCAGTATTAAAAGTAAAATTTTTAACCTAAGCACAACACTTTTTAACTTTAAGTTGCAAAACAGTTTTAAGAAGGTAATGGTTGGATCCAATTTCAGTTCCCCTATATACCTTGGTATTCCTAACAGAACTAGCCCATTTGCTGTTAATTAATATGTAATCAATCACATTCTAATGCAGCCCATCAGGTAAAATCCATGTGTATTTATGTATGTCGCAGTGTTTGTAATAAGTGTTGGTTATTCTGAATCCATTCAGTTTACCTACCCGTAGGGACGTTGCCCATTACCATTGCAGCTACCAATACCAAAGGGCCTATTACTCCTCCCCAAAGGTCAGAGTCAGTACCAACTTTGGCATTGAAGTCACCAAGAACAAGGGTAAATCTCTTTTCTTGACAGAATTCAAAATATCCTGAAGTTGTTCATAAAACCTATCCTTCTGATCTTCATCGGCATCCTCAGTGGGGGCATAACACGAAAGATAACATTCAGGTCTTTAACGCTTCTCTGAAATTTTGCTGTAATAAACCTTTCATTAATCCTGTCAGACCTCTGTGGTAAGCAGCTGCTTGAGGGGGTATTTATTTATTTATTATTAAAAGTTGAGAAACATCCTGAAACAAATTTTAGAGAATATAATAGCAAGAATTGAATTCACGGAATTAAATTAAATTAACCTTATTCGTGACGGAAATGCAAATTACGAAACAAAAGGCGCATCCGGTTTAAGGATTCGAAGAGCATTGTTGTGCCGTCGATTATTTAGCGTACGATCTGTTTTCTTCCTTTCTCTTTAATCGTGAAACGAACAAAGTAACAATTTACTAGTGAATATAAAACTTAGGTTTTCAACTGAAATAGATTTAATTTGTTATTTAGATATGGTTATTTGTGTTATTAAGAATTTTCCGTGAGTCTTTGAAACGACACTTAGGAGTCATTTCCGCAGATAAGTTTAGTCGAAATAGGATTTCCTCAATTACGAATAGTTATGGAATACAACGGACTCCTTTATTACGGCAAGATATTGTTATACGAGAGTTCACTTCAGTGAACTCTCATTACGACGGATGTTATGCAAATATGCCTTTACACAAACCATCGGTGTTCGCCTTTTTAACCGATATAACGATGGGGTGTTTAACAAATTAATCAGAAATTTTAGTGTAGTGTGGGAATCGACCCTGAGAATTGAATATTCTTTCCTGGAACAATACCTAAAGTTCCACCTCTTCACTTTAATAAAAGCACTCCTGATACTATGTCTTTTGGTGGCATTCGTAATAGCAAGGCGGAAGACCGCTTAATACGAAAGCAGATATCGTTACTTCGCGATGACGTATAAGATATACGTAACTGCGGATCTCAATGCTGTCACAGGTGCTACTCTAACCAGAAAAGAACTGCACATGAAGAGAAAGCATAGCAGTTATTCATTCCTTATCGCGTGGGGCGGGGGTGGCTCAGTCGGTAGCGCGCCAGGCTCGTAATCTGTAGTTCCCAGGTTCGAGTCCCAGCTGGGTCAGCGTTGAGATTTATCTCCGCAAAATTCCCCGCCCTGCCCACGGTCAGTAGGGGACACCGATGGGCTTGGAAAGGCCGCCGTCCGTCGGATGGTACGTTAAGCCGTGGCCCCGTGTGCGGGAGAGCCATACCCTGTGCACGTTAAAGAACACGCTGGATGGCCTTGACGGGAGGCTACCATCTGTCTCCCAACAGCTGTTCCAGTGGGTCCCCTCCCCCCAACCTTCTCTGAGCCATCGGGGTCCATGTGACCTGGCCATTTAGCCCATGGTCTGCAAAAAAAGTGCCGCTCAGAGGTAAAACAACCCAACCCATTCCTTATCGCAAAGAAACTGCGAGCGCTGGGGTAGGGATGGGTAAATTAGTAGTGCTTGGTCAGCAGCATGCATATTACCATTCTCTGTAAACCACCCTAACCTGCAGGGTACTGCAGCAGTAAGCGGGGAGAGCCATACCTCTAGGGCATGCAATAAAACAGAACAAAATGCTTCATTCGGCTGTAAACTAAGAAAGTCAAAAACAGACAAAAAAAATAAACAAATAAAATAAATGAAACTGCTTTCAAAAATACATTTGGTAAGCACAAAAGGGTACATAAAAATTTAAGCAATATCGGAACTATGAACTTTAATTTTGAATTTTTGGAAAAAACAATTTCAAGTGAACTTTTATTTCGTCAAGAGTGAATTATGCTTGGAATAATTCCGTGAACAAACGAAAAATCAGCAATGAAATTATAAAGTGCTATCAATAGGTGTCGGCAGAGGGAACTGGAAGGGAGGAGAGAGCAATCACCCCTCTCCTGGTAAAATTGATCGAAAAATAAACTAATTATAAATAACACAAGTGTACTAAAGAGTAATATTATTTTCTTACAAAATGTAGTACTGATTTTTCCCTTTACGTTTCCTTTGTTTTCGGAAGCACTTGAATTCTGCAAATAAAGTATAATAGAAATAAAACCCTCAAGCACCTGCTTGCCACAGAGGTCTGACAGGAGCCGGTCATATGCCACAGTAGAAGGTCTGAGAAGATGGTAGGTCCTCAGCAGAAAAACGCACAAACAGCCATGACTTACCCGGGGCTCGAACCCAGGTCCCGTAGATCAGTAGCCAAGCGCGCTAACCACTCGGCCACGGGACGACCAAAGTATAATATATAAAAATAAATTATAAAACATAAACATGAAACAAACACTTTGAGAAAGTATAAATAATTAGATTAACATTTTGGTTTGATTACAAAGTTGCAGAAATGAACATAGGCGGAATACAGCGACATTGTCCGAACGAATCTCATCTGTTTATTCACGTTAAAGACGAAATAGACATAAACAAGAGTAGATGTGTGATTAGCACATGATCAGGCTCCTATTGGTCGGCTGGGCTCTCTGACTTCGTGCCACCTGCAGCTGACCAATAAGGAGCCCTGCCCACCTGCTAATCACACATCTACATTTGTCTACGTTTACTTCGTCTTTAACGTGAATAAACAGTAGTTCAGAAGCACGAGAACAGTTACCTAAGCGAAATAATTATTATTTTTATTACCATGGACAAACAAAAAGCAAAAAACAGATTATTTCAAGATGTGGGGACTGAAAAGTATGGATGTATGGAAAATGGTGACAAATTGATATGTACTTTATGTACAGATATAATTACCGCCAGGACCTTTTCTTCAAAACATAAAGATGTGAGTGAAATGCCAAATGATGAAAAATATGAATGCATTGCTAAACGTGTATTAAATTACGGTAAACGAAATAAATTTTTGAAGAGATTTGTTATCAGCCACTATTACGCTACATCTGCCAGCTTTATTGCAGCTCTTAATATTGGTACGAACGGAAAACTGTTTAAAGACGGCGAATTTTTGAAAAACGCATTCATAAATTGTTCCGAACACTTTATTGAATGACTTCGCAAATAAAAAACAAATAATTGAGAGAATTAAAGAAATGCCATTGTCGGCCAGAACAGTTCAGCGTCGCATTGAAGATGTGGCAAAAATGATTTGTTATCTATTGACGTAATTAGCACTGCACTCGATGAAAGTACCGATGTAAATAGTATGGCATGGCTGGCAATTACTATTAGATTTTCATCAATAAACAGTTCGAACGTCAATGTGCGTTCTTGCTTCAATGAATGAGACGACCAAAGGCATTCATATTTTCCGTCAAGTACGAGTTTACAAATTTCAAAAATGGGAAAATATTGGATTTAAAAAGTAAATTGTTTTCCATAACAACTGATGGTGCTCCAGCTATGAGAGGTAAAAATATTGGATTTGTGATATTAATGGAAAATGAAGGCCGCCCACTTTTATCGTTCCATTGTATCATACATGAAGAAAATTTATTTGCAAAGGCATCTACGCAACAACTTAAGGATGTAATGGAAAAGGTTGTTAAGATCGTAAACATATTTAGTAGCACGATCTGCATTAACACACAGGCGCTTCAAAGCTGTTTTGGAGGAAATTGAATCGAAATATGGTGGTTTACTGTTACATGCTGAAGTACAATGGTTAAGTCGAGGCAAAGTTCTTAATAGATTTGTAGAGTGCTTTGATGATATACAAATATTTCTTTACGAAATCGGTGAAAATTAGAGCTCAATGATAAAAAATGGTTATTAAGACCTTTTTTCTTAACAGACATAATGAACCAATAAAATGATTTCAACGTACGACTCCAAGGAAATAACCACACAATTTTGAAAATGTACGAGGAATGAGATTAATATTATTTGAATCTGACATAAAAACTAAAATATTTTTCTTTCCCTTAGTAAAAAAGCCAACATGAGAAAGAAAATATCGATGAAAGCAATCTAAATATGTTCGAAAGTTGCATTTTGAAGATTAAAATTGAATTTGAAAGTAGATTTCAAAGTTTTAAGAAACACGGCGAAATGTTTACATTTATAATAAAGCCCGACGAAATATAGGAAAATGTTTCAGATTTGCAGTATTTTGACTATTTTAAAATTGATAATTTAAGTTTACAATTGATTGATTTTAAAAGTTTAACTTTCTCTACGGAGAAATTCAAGGCATTGCGGAAAGATTTAGAAAACACGGATGATAATCATCTTCTCATGATATCATCCTGTTGGGCATCACTTGCTAGGAAATTTTCATCTTTGAAAAAAATTGGCTTTGCCATTTTCCCCGCGTTCGGTTCCACTTATAAATGTGAACAAATATTTTCACACAAGAAATTTATTTTAAGTAAGAACAGGAGCAGATTAATTACCGACACTTCTGTTCGTCTTAAGGTGACTAAGTAGGAACCAGACTTGACTAAATTGACGCCACAAATTCAGCATCAGAAGAACCATTGATAACGAAGAGAACGCTTATAAATAAAGTTCATAAATTATTAATGAACTAAAACTTGACAATTATATTTGTTTTTATAATAATTATAATTATAATTTTTTTTTATGTTTTGAGTTTAAAAGCATATTGTAATAGTTTTCTCAATAAAATTTATCTTATTATTCACTAACGGACTGTTTTAAACTGAAAATGCCCATTTACCCGAACTATCTTCTTAATAGTCGCATTTTGGTTGATTTTGACCCGCAGCCAAAAAAAGGTTGCCGACGTCTGACCTAAAGTATACTTTAGCCATGGAATCTCATATATAGAATCTCACTATGAATACAAAAGTTATTATACACTACATAGCTTTTACCTACGTTTTATGAGCGGAAAACGCCGCTGAAATAGTTATTCTGATACATAAATCGATTTTTTTTAAAAATTCAATGCAGTGGAAATATTTGTAAGGCATAGAATATCGTTTTATATTGCGCCTTGATGGAGATAAATCATCTGATTTTCACTCATACTGTAAAGCACATTTAGCACAGAAAAAGCTTTTAGCTCCGTTTTTGGCGATTAAAACAGCGTTAAAACAGATATTTAAGTGAAAAATTCGATATTTTCGAAATTCTGTGCAACTAAACTATTCTTTTGTCTACGAATCTCATTATATAATTAATACCAGTTGATGAATATAAAGCATTTGGTTGATAATTTCACTGTGAATACAAAAGGCATTACACACTAGACAGCTTTTACTTATTTTTATGCGCGGTAGAGCAGTTGCTCTAAAAATAATTCTTTTGATACATAAATCGATTTTTTTTCAAAATTCAATGCAGTGAAAATATTTGTAAGGCATAGAATACCGTTTTATGTTGCGCATTGATGGAATCAAACCATTAGATTGTGACTCAGACTGTAAATTGAAAAGGTGCTACCCGCACAGCAATAGCTTTTAGCTGTGATTTTGGCGATTAAAACAGAGTTAAAACAGATATTTCGGTGAATAATTCGATATTTTCGAAATTCAATGCACCTAAAATATAGTTTAGCCATAGAATCTCATTAAATAATAGTAGTTGATGAATACAAAGCATTAGATTGTGAATCTGATTGTAAATTCAAAAGTTATTACACAATACATAGCTTTTACTTATGATTTATCCGCAGTGAACAGGGCTAAAATAGATATTTTGATACATAAATTGACAATTTTAAAAATTCTTTCCAATTAAAATATTTTTAAGGCATTGGATATCATTTTGTATTACGCCTTGATGGAAATAAACCAACAGATTGTCACTCAGACTAGAAATTCAAATATTGTTTGCACAGGAATAGCCTTTATCTCTGTTTTAGCCGATTAAAACAAACTGGAAACAGGTATTTTGGTAAATAATTCCATATTTTCGAAATTCTATGTACAAATAAACTATTCTTTAGCGTAAAGATCTCATTACATAATACGAGTTGACGAATATAATGCATTAGGTTGTGAATCTGAGTGTAAATTCAAAAGTTATTACTCACTACATAGCTCTTATCCATATTTTAATCGTGGTAAACAGCTCTAAAATAGGTATTTTCATACATAAATTGGTATTTTTTTCAAAATTTTTTTTGCAGTGAAAATATTTTTAAACTATACACTATCATTTTGTATTACGCCTTGATAGAAATTCACCATCAGGTTGTCACTCGGACTGAAAATTGAAAAGTAATTAGTACAGGAGTAGCTTTTAGTTCATTTATAGGCGTTTAAAACGGAGTTGAAACTGATATTTCGGTGAATAATTCGATATTTTCAAAATTCATTGCACCTAAAATATAGTTTAGCCATAGAATCTCATTAAATAATAGTAGTTGATGAATGCAAAGCATTAGATTGTGAATCTGATTGTAAATTCAAAAGTTATTACACAATACATAGCTTTTACTTATGATTTATCCACAGTGAACAGAGCTAAAATATGTATTTTGATACATATATTGATTATTTTAAAAATTCTATGCAATTAAAATATTTTTAAGGCATAGATTTTGTATTACGCCTTGTTCGAAATAAACCAACAGATTGTCAATCAGAATGTAAGTTGAAAAGATCTCAGCACAGAAATAGCTTTTACGTCTGTTTTTGACCATTAAAACAGCGTTAAAACAGATATTTTGATGAATAATTCGATATCTTCGAAAATCTACGCACCTAAACGATACTTTACCCTAAGAATCTCATTATGTAATACGAGTTGATGAATATAAAGCATTGGATTGTGATTCTGACTAAATTCCAAAGTTATTACACACTACATAGTCTTTCATCATCACCATCATCATCTTCAAGCAGACATGGGCTGCGGAGGTCCAATCACACCGTGCAGTTTACTTCTCCAAGCATATCTGTCCTGAGCTACATCTGCTGCATCCGGCCACTGCAAACCAATTCTAACAAGGTCCTGTTTGACATTGTCTGCCCACCGCATCCTAGGTCTCCCCTTCCTTCTGAGGCCTCTAGGCACACTGTTCATAACCTTATTTGCCAATCTATAATTATCCATACGGGCAACATGGCAAAACCAGCGGAGTGTCTCTCTGCACAATATGCTGCTTAAAGCAAAACTTTAAATTTAATTTTTAATGCTTAAAGCATAACTTACGCAAACTCCTTTGCGTAACCTCATCATTAGTTACAAAGTTGAACAGCCTAATGCCCAAGATACTGCGTAAGCATCTGGATTCAAAAGAATCTAGTTTCCTGTTATCTTGTTTACAAAGTGTCCAAGTTTCACTACCATAACTAACCCTAGAAAGAACCAAACTATTATACAGTCTCTTTAGGTGTATACGCCTATTTCTCCACACTCTTCATAGATTCTTAAAACTCCCGGCAGCAATCCCTATTCGTCTGTTAATCTCATGCCGCACATCACCATTATGTGTTACATAGTTCCCAAGATAATTAAACTGTGACACCTGCTCAAGACTGCAACAATTCAGATTAACTGAATCACAGTCTGCCTGACCAACTTTCATCGCTTTAGTTTTCTATCTGTTTATAACAAAACCTACTCTACTACCAGTCTCATCAACAGCTCGAATGAAAGAGTTCATCTCATCAACATCATTTGCCAAAAGGGCTAAATTATCAGCATAATCTGAATCAGAAATTTTCGTATCTCCAGTCTATTTAAGGCCAAAATCTTTCCCTTGAAGTGAATTTCGCATAACATAATCATTAACCAAGCTAAAGAGAAAAGAAGCCAGCACGCACCCTTGTCGAACACCAGAAGTAATGCTAAACCAATTGCTACAAACCTTACCAACTCTCACACACGACTCAGTGTTATTAATAGAGAGCTTTCATTATGTTAACTAACTTGTCAGATGTTCCATATGATTTCACAATCAACCAAAAAATTATGGCGATCAACAGAGTCGAAACCTTTATAAAATCTACAAAGCTAACAAACAAAGGTTTCTGAAATTCTAAGCATTTCTCAAGAATCTGCCTAAGTGAAAATATCTGATCCACACATCCCCTGCCACTTCTGAATCCACATTGCTCATCACGCAATTGAGTGTCAACCAGATTCTTAATTCTATTAAGCACAATCATGGGAAGAACTTTACCTGGAACAGAGAGTAGTCTGATACCCCTATAGTTATCAGAACTGCGATCACCTTTTTTGAAAATAGGGATAACAATAGCTCTGGTGTAATCCTTAGGAACCATGCCTTTATCATATAAGCTATTCAGAATTTCAGCCATCCAAGTGGTAACCGAAACATTCCCAGCTCTAAGCATTTCCGTAGTAATTTCATCTACCCTTTGGGATTTATGTAGTTTAAGTTTAGAAACAGGCAAAATAACTTCAGATTGTTTTGTAGGGCTAATGTTAAAGGCACCAAATCATCTATCATCATTGCAAACAATGGGAACAGAATTAACCGCATTGTTTAGAATATCACTGAAATGCTCAGTCCACCTAAACATGACAGAACCCGCCCCTTCTATAACTTTACTTTGTTTATCCTTCAATCCCTATACCCTAATCCCTGTACGACCGATTTCATCCACGACTTTCCCTCCATTTTGCGACTAGTAATGCCGACCTATGAGAGATTTTGACCTGGGAAAAGGTAAGTCCATTAAGGAGTGTGGTAAGTGAAACTAATTCCTATGAATTTTTTAGGTGCAAATAAGTAGGGTATTAAACTTTTGTGTATAGGAAACTTTGCAGTCTTTATAGTCATAAGGGAAATTTTATCTCTCATTTAGCTGGAATGATAATAAGGTGGGACATATGTTAGAGGGCATCACATCCAACGAAAATTTAAAAAATAAAAATTTTCTGAACTTTAAGAATATGTTGTTTGTTTTATTCGTTAAGGTTAAGGCATATTTTTATTACATTCTAAATTTAATTCATAGAAGAACTAGATTAGATGTTAGCAAATGGCGTCTTAATATTGTTGTTTATTATGCCCGAGACTAGTCGTAAATATTCGTAAAAGTGCTTTTTGACTTGTCAGCATGTGCAGTCAGCCACCTCAGCCCTGAAAACAAGAGCTCATGAGTCACATCCCCACAACAGCACACTTCGAAAAATACACTACATATAAATATATTTACAAAGACAAAAATACGATAACAACACAATAATCATTAAAAGTAAATGAATTGGAGAGACATGACGGCATGAGGAAAGACGAAAAGACTACTAGACTCAGAAAAGCTGGGAATCACTATCCTAGGCAAACAATATAATAGGAGTCGTTACTGACAATTCCCAAGGGCAGATTCAGCCTCGTGTTTAATAAATTGGGAAACATTTCGACCCTTTTAACCTTTTAAAATATTTAAGTAGTGGTGTAGCAAGGTGATGCAGGTCCTTCGGACGAGGTTTCTCTTACTGGGCACTGTGACGTGATTTCTTTACTTCGCCCTGCTATGAGATTTCTTTATTGGCCTTTGGGATGAGATTTCTTTACTGGACCCAATCCTTAAAATATTATGTTAGGAAAAAGATTATGCGTTAAACACCCAAAAAGCTTTAAGTTTAGAATTAGCCCCATTTAACTTAGCGCTGTATCCGTCCATGCAGTCCGCTTAAATGAACCTCCCTCTCATAACGGCCAGTAATCTGTAGGATCGTAATTCGCAGTTCGGATTTGTGCTCGCCTTCAAATAACTTAAAGCTTTGTTGAGAGTCCCAATTGTTCCGGTGATCAAATGCATATTCGCTAAGCCTAATTTCGACGGGAAAGGGGACAATTCTGTGTTTGAAAGGTCATTGTCTTAGTGTGTTACTCTGTCTGTCTGTCTTTATCTGTGCATTAGTATGTTAGTTTTTCTTTCTGTATTGTTTGTCTGTCTCTACGTAAGAATATTAGTGTGTTTGTCTGTATGTATGTGTGAATTAGTATGTTAGTTTTTCTTTCTGTATGTATGTTATTGTTTTAGTATGTCTGTTTTATGTCTGTCTCTATGTATGAATGTTAGTCTGTCTCTATGTATGTGTGAATCAGTGTGTTAGTTGTATGTTTGTCTCTATGTATGTGTGAATCAGTATGTTAGTTGTATGTTTGTCTCTATCAATGAATGTTAATGTGTTATTCTGTCTGTCTGTATGTGTGATTTAGTATGTTAGTTTTTTTTCTGTATATGTTATTGTGTTAGTATGTCTGTTGTATGTCTCTACTTATGAATGTTAGTGTGTTAGTCTGTCGCTCTGTGTGTGTGAATCAGTATATTAATTGTATGTCTGTCTCTACGTATTATTGCTAGTGTGTTAGTCTGTCTGTCTGTATGTGTGAATTAATGTGTTAGTTTTTCTTTCTGTATGTATGTTGTGTTAGTACGTTTGCTGCATGTCTGTCTCTTCGTATCGATGTTAGTGTTAGTGTGTATGAAAGTTAATGTGTTAGTCTGTTTCTATGTATCTGTGAATCAGTATGTTACTTCTATATCTGTCTCTATATATGAATGCTAGTGTGTTGGTCTGTCTGTCTGTAGGTGTAATTAGTATGTTAGTTTTTCTTTCTGTATTTATGTTATTGTGTTAGAATGTGTTTTGTCTGTCTTTACATATGAATATTAGTGTTAGTCTTCTCTCTGTATGTATGAATCAGTATATTAGTTGTATGTCTGTCTCTAAGTAAGAATATTAGTGTGTTAGTCTGTCTGTATGTGTGTGTGAATTAGTATGCTAGTTTTTCTTTCGGTATGCATGTTATTGTGTTAGTATATCTGTCTCTACATATGAATATTAGTGTGTTAGTCTGTTATCTGTCTGTCTCTGCATTGGTTTGTTAGTTTTTCTTTCTGTATGTATGTTATGTTAGTATGTCTGTTGTATGTCTGTCTCTACATATGAATGCTAATGTGTTAGTCTGTCTCTCTATGTGTGTGAATCAGTATATTAGTTGTATGTCTGTCTCTATGTATTATTCCTAGTGTATGTTAGTTGTATGTCTGTCTCTAAGTATGAATGTTAGTGTGTTAGTTTGTCTGTCTGTAATTGAATTAGTATATTAGTTTTTCTTTCCGTATGCATGTTATTGTCTTAGTATGTCACTTGTATGTCTGTCTCTACGTATGGATGTAAGTCTGTCTCTCTGTATGTGTGAATCAGTACGTTAGTTTTTCTTTCTGTATGCATTTTATTGTGTTAGTATGTCTGTTTTATGTCTGTATCTACGTGTGAATGTTAGTGTGTTAGTCTGTATGTGTGTATTAGTATATTAGTTTTTCTTTATGTATGTTATTGTGTTAGTATGTCTGTTGTATGTCTGTCTCTACGCATGAATGTTAGTGTGTTAGTCTGTCTGTATGTTTGTATGTGTGAATTAGTATGTTAGTTTTTCTTCCTTTTTATATGTTATTGTGTTAGTATGTCCTCTATTTTATCATATAAATAAATAGATATATTCTCTAACCCTCCTCGAGACTAAATTCTCGGCACGTGACTGTCTTGAGGTTCTTATTATGGCTTTGTCATTTAGCCCCGCTTGTGTAAAGAGAAAATGCCGCCAAGAGCAATTGCAAGGAAGAGTTTTAAAATGATTTGGAAAAATTAGCTCTCTAACAGAAGGAGAAATTTATAATTGATTTCAGTTTTAATGCATCAAAAGAAAAACATGTCAACATTACACATTGAAAATACTGTTTCATGTGTAACTTTCTCAAGTAAATTAGCCTTGCTGATTTATCATGTTCTAGGAGCAGAAAACAGGAAACAGGCTCCGGGCCATATCTTTGAAAATTGGTAAATAGGTTTCATATAGTGTCTAAATTCATGGTTTAACTCACTTATGAGAGGTACGTTTTACACACAATGAGCTAAATGACCACGTGACAAGGATTCGGAGAAGGTAGGGGGAAGAAAACCTACTAGACAGCTGTTTGGTTGTTCAGTGGGTCCTCTTCACACTGGACAACCAATAGCGATTTTTAAATTAGTGTGGAATGCTCGTTTTCGGTCCATTCATTGCGGTGACTAAGTAGACCTTCCTGATCTCCAACCACTAGTGGCGAAAGCTGTAGTGGACAGTCGCTTACCGAGAAGCGAAGGTGCTGGTGGAGGCTTTTTGACTCCTGGAGCAAGGTCTAATTTTTTCTCTTTTTTATATTAGATCTTGCGGAAGAGGCCATAAAATATTCCCATTAAATTCACTTAACAAATAATTCTGATTCACATTTTAATGGATATTTTATGGAGCTTGAAGCCCTCTTTTTCCTTCCACACTAGCTGCCTATTTGTGGAAGGGATTTCTCCAGGTTTTGAGCAGAATACTCTGACATGGATGGTGCCTTGACGTGGCGTCAGAGCTTTTCACTAAACCATCTGGCAGCTATTTGTTAAATGTTGCAGTGAGTGCTGTAATCATAAAAAACTCCACTATGAGTCAGCATATAGTCGAAGGGAAACACGAATCGGCAATTCTTCCAGCAACTGTAGTATGACAAAAACAAAAAAGAAATACATGATATGTTCCCAGAATTGTGAAAGCATGCGTTCTTTACCTGTTGATCTACATTAGACATTTAACTTTCAATCTTGTTCCAATACTGATAAAAAAATGTTATGTTTACCAGACCAGGCCCGGATTTAGAAAAAAAAAAGATGGGAGTTGATCGAGGAGGGAGAAAGTGGGGCAAGAAGCTGCAATTGCTTTGTATTATAACAATTACCCCTACGTCTTAAATGTGTTTAAAAAGGTTTAGAAAAATCCATAAAATAGATATCAACTTCCAGAATGTTTTTCTTCCGTTACAGTACTGAGGATTCTGAAAGTAGAAGACCAATCCTCACACACGCAGACCCAATATATGCGACACAATTATAGCCTAATTTGAAATGCAAGAATATTAAAACGTGGTAATTTGAAATCAGCAGATAATAATCTCAATTCTGTCATTATACAGAGTGTACAAAAATAATGTCATAAAATTAAACAGTTATAATTCATGATACAATGAACGTATCTTTATACAGATTCTCTTAAAAAGTTACCAACTATAGTAACAACTACTTAAGCACTATTTCTTATATGGGCAATATCAGCTTAATAATTGGGCTTCATCCATGAGCTTTGAAGCAAATCTGGAGTGATGAGGAAAATGTTGTTGGAAAATCACAAAATATGGTATTCGTTTCAGGAAAATGGGGTTGTGGTGCACCTTGATATTTTTCATCTTATGAAGAACACTTGGCTGAGAGAATTTCTTTATAGTTTGATTTAGAACAATTCAATTTTGGAACCATTGAGGCCAAGCTATTGCCCATTTAGAATAATGATCAATAGCTTGGCGTGAATGGTTTCCAAATTAACCCTTGTTGACTCTTCCATTTGGTTTGTGTGGAACGAGCCTCAGCGATCCCACTGCTAGATACACACACCTCTCTTTATTTCGGGGTGGGGGGTGGGTCTCGAAGGACCCACCCCCCATGCGGAAAGCACGTATTCCGTCTCACGACACTACACGTGCTTGGCAAGAGAAGCCTGGAAGTAAAAGATGAAGTTTGTCTCAGAGGAGACCAGTAAGGACTTGGATTATGGGTGGTGTTAAATGGGGTGCAGAGTGCAGCCCGGATGAAAAAGGAAGATAAGTAGCAGAGCGAAAGCAGTTCCTGGTCTCAAAGAAGAGAATCCCGGATCCGGCAGACAAGCCAGCCTATGTCCCTCAAGTGTGCCCTGACACGGGCACTCTCAATGGACACTGAGACCAACTCGCCTGCTGCCTTATTGATCGCCTGGGAGCCCCTGAGTTCGTTAGCAAACCCTTCCGTAATCGGGCACCTGAGGATATAGTACCCGACATCTGCATCTGGAGCCCCACAACCGCAGTAACTGTGGGTAGCGATCTTAAACCGCTCCAGGTATTTGGGGAAACTCCCATGTCCCATAAGGACCTGCGTCAAATAGTGGTCAGAGGACACCAGGGATAGACTGACCCTTTTCAAGAATGTCTTTGTTTGAAGACCATTCTCAGTCGTATCCCAGAGCCTCTGCCAATCCTCGATTTCTCTTCCACATAGTTATAGACTTCAGGGTATTTTTAGAAGTCTTGATCACAAACACAGGTTGAGTATTATTACCTGCAGAGCGGGCCAGATGGTCTGCCCGCTCGTTCCCTTCATGACCTACATGTGCCTTGATCCAGGAGAAGGATACTCTGGGCATGTTCTGATTGCCCAGGATGCACTTAATTTCATTAACTATTTGATGCCTCTTGGTTGCATCTTCAAGTGCTTGCAGAGCTGCCTGGCTGTCCGTGTACAGCCGGATGTCGCTATCATGACCGCCGTCATTGAGGGCCCAATTAAGGGCCCCTCTGATGACAAGCAGCTCCGCTTGGAAGGCTGAACCATTATTTGATACCTTCCTATTGTAGACATACACCTTGACTCCTTGATTGTAGACAGTGAAGGCTAAGTCCACACCATCCTCGCTCTTGGAACCGTCGGTGTATATCTCGGTTCCTAATCCAGATGGTAACTCCGTGGAACAGGACACACATAGTCTTCTTGTGAGATGGAGTTCCCACTTAGGGTATTCATCTCATAATCCTCAGGGTCATACTGAACTCCGAGGAATATTGCTTTCTCCTTAGCCTGCAGGACTCTAAAAATGGTCGCTTGTTTACCGATCGTCAAAAATAACGGAGGAATCCCTGCTAACACCAGGAGGGCATCCGTAGATGTGGTCCTATAGGCATTGGTGATTCGTAGTAAAGCTTGTCGTTGAGTTGCAATCAGCTTTCTACAGATTACGGAGTGGTCCGTCGGGCGCCACCAGGCGCCCGCCCCATAGGTTAGGGTCCGCTCCATGCCCCTGAGATAAATTTCTTTGAGGACTTCACTTCTGAGTCCCCATGAGACGCGAGATATTCGCCCCAGTTTACACATAACATTTTGCTTTGAGATCCTGCAAATGTGGGATTCAGCTCATCCTCTCATCCAGAGTGACCTCTCTTTCGAGACTTCTTACGGAGTCGTCTGATTCCGGATTTAGAAAAAAAAATCTTCTTATGGCAGATATTTTTGCCTTGTACAAGCGTGAATGCACAAGCGGCTACAAATTCCATACATTTTCAATAAATTACCAAGGGAACTGCTAGCCGTAATTTCATTCAGAGACACAAAACACAAATTAAAAAGATTTTTATTAAAAAATAGATAATTAATATTAATACCTACAGACAAGAAATGTGGTGCTGAATGTAAACATGCCCACGGTCAGTAGGGGACACCGATGGGCCTGGAAAGGCCGCCGTCCGTCGGATGGGACGTTAAGCCGTGCCCAGTGTGCGGGAGAGCCATCCCTGTGCACGATAAAGAACACGCTGGATGGCCTTGACGGGAGGCTACCATGTCTGCCAACAGCTGTTCCAGTGAGTCCCCTCCCCCAACCTTCTCTGAGCTTTCGGGGTCCATGTGACCTGGCCATTTAGCCCATGGTGTGCAAAAAAGTGCCGCTCAGAGGTAAAATAACCCAACCCAAACGTCTGATATTTCAGAGTCCTGTGACCAGGCCATTTAACACATTATATGCAAAAAAAGTGTCCCTGGGAAGTGAAACAAATCAAACCAATCCCTCTAACGGTGAAAGAGTTGAAAATAGCAAACATTTAAACGAATATTACAAGCGATGTAATTATATTTCGAAATTAGAAATATTGATGGTGACATTTCATCATCAATGATTTCATCCACATCTTTTGTTTTTAGAGATAACTATGGTTTTAGAGAAAAATTCAAAGTTATTTTTGCGTTGGATGGGTATTAATAAACTATTACGATTCATAATTTTCTAATCTTTCTAAAGTTATAATTACGATCATTGATGGTGGGATAATTTGAAATTTTTAAAAATTTAACATATATTGAAAACGATCTATTTGTGCTAGAAATGTGATTATTGGTGGAGTGTGATGATCAAGGGGTTTAGAGTGGTGTCAAAAATTTTTCCCTTCATTCCTGACGGGAACGCAACTTTTTGCTTTAAGAGACTAATGAAAATCTCTTTTTGAGTTGATTAAATACTAACGAGATATGAAGATTCATAGTTTTTCAAAAGGCTTTAATTTGCATCGTTAGAGGGTGCTAAATTTGTTTGAATTAGTATTGCAAACAAAATATTTAAGCTAGAAATTCTGGTGGTAGGTGTCGATCAAAAACAAATATCCAGATAACTTACTAAGAAATGTATATTACTAAGAGATATGCTGTAT
The DNA here is from genome assembly GCA_038380435.1 of Ryuthela nishihirai. Lineage (NCBI taxonomy): Eukaryota > Metazoa > Arthropoda > Arachnida > Araneae > Heptathelidae > Ryuthela > Ryuthela nishihirai. The sequence goes on from JAWZYU010000022.1 coordinate 33,148,605, forward strand.
ATATATATTTTTTCAGTAACTTTGGAAACGACTGGTAAGATGGAAATTGGTCTGTAATTATGTTCTAAATTTATATTCCCATTTTTATATATTTGAAAAATTTAAGTATATTTCAAAGCATCAAAAAAGAAAACTTTTTTCACAGAGATATTTACCAAATATATTAAAATACGAACATGGTATCTAGAAAAAAATCACCCTCTATTTTATTTTTCTATTTAAACTTGACAAAAGGAAAAATTTCAAAAGTTGCAAATTAGATATAAGATTTAACGACAGATGTTGAAAGTGATTTCTTTTCATTACATTGCTAGAAAGCCAAAAGTTCGTGAACATGGATATTTCGAGTAGTAAAAATCATGAATGTTAAGAACGTTCAAATCTAGTATTGTGTTCAAGATATATATCATTTGTAATAAATAGGAGAAAGGAGAATCCGACAATATACTGCTAGTTTCTACATGCTTTGTCATAAAACGACATGCCCTACTAAGACCGAAGTCACTACTGAACACAGATTAAATTAGAGTTAACAAGCACACAAAGTTTGCCCTCTTGGAACAATCGTTGGCTTTATAACCACACTATGCCAGTTACGAACTAAAGCTTCAGTTCTGCTTTGTCAGATAAAACCTGCTCTTTCACATAAACTTTCTTAAAATTTATGGTTTTATCCCAAATGCACATTTTCTTTTTTAAACATATTCACTGAATTTTGAAATCTGTTTTTTACAATCCAAATTTTTTTCATTCATTCCATCCATTAATGATGCAATTATATCTGTTCACACCAGTGCAGATCATACATGCATTGACATCAGTTTCTTATTCATGCCATTTTCCATTATTGGCGTCAACAGTAATCGGTCAAGTGCCTTTGAGGCCGCACAAGGCTCTAAATTTCATACAAGACTCAAAGGCGAAATATATTATGGTAAATTTGAAAACGATAGCTCTTTGTTTTCATTGGTTGTGCTTTGAATTTGAATATTACGTTTCTGCCGAAAGCAGAAGCAGATTCTGGATATTATTATAAATTCAAACACGTTGTGTGAATTAAAGCAGAGGTAAAATTCTTTAGAAACTCTTTCTAGTTATTTGAAAGGCTTCAAATAATTTTTTCAATGGACAAAAAATAGCTGAAGTTTAAAATAAATTCTACATAATCGTTTTCATTACATGTGCTGAGACAGATGTTTTTAAACATTTGCATTTTAATATGTTAGATACCATGAACGTTACTTAAAATACTTTGTACTTAGAACGAATCATCATATTTTGGTTCAATAGACAACGATGAAATATTATGATTCTCATTTTTCAAATTTCAAATCATCTATTATAACGCAATCTAAGACTGGAAATTTTGGAAATTAAAAAATTTTAACCGAATATTGAAAACCATATATTTGAAATTTTGGTGGTAGAAATGAAGGCCAAGAAATTTATATAGACAGCAGTGATCTGTTCTTTTTCATTTTAATAGATGAATGAAAGGTTATTTTTGCGTTATATTAGTAAAAACATTACTGTACCCCATCCGTGACAAACACGGTTTTTAAAGAAGTTAATCCAATCTCCCCACTAATTCTCTACAGTAATTTATATTACTGTATTTTTCATATAAGAAGACTCTTTCAATACTGATCTACGGGACCTGGGTTCGAGCCCCGGGTAAGGCATGGATGTTCGTGTTGTTTTCTGCTGAGGTCCTGCCATCCTCTCAGATCTTCTACTATGGCATATAAACTGACAGGCTCCTGTCAGACCTCTGTGGCAAGCAGCTGCTTGAGGGGGTATTTATTTTATTATTTATGTTTAGCACTTTCAAAATTAATTTTCTCATTTGTCTATGCAAATTAGTGTATTTAAACAGATATAACAAGTAATATATTTTTAATAGGTGAAGACAAATTTTTCTTTAGTGTCGTTACTTCTTTAATGTCGTGACTGATGACAATGAAAATATACAAATTAACCCCAAATGGTTAAAAAGTATAAATCGTCACATGTGGAGTACAGACTCTTGTAAACCTGTGGTTAATAGGCATAACTCTGCATTAATTTTTACAGCAATTAATTTCTCATTTTCAATCTTCATTATTCGACTATCATTTATATGTATCATGTACCGTATCAACATTTTATGTGCTATTGATACCGCTACACTCGTTATTATAATAAGAAAACTAACGATTAATAATTGTTTCCAATTCAAATTCATAGAAGTAAATTATGTTATATTTTATTTATAAACGTTGCATTTTCTTGATTTTCATTTCGACATTCTGCTTTGAGCACTGGTGTTATCATAACGTGGTTCTTTAGTTCCGAAGCAGCATTGTCATCTCCTAAAAAGGAAACAACTGCGGTCAACCAAACCAAAATCTCCTGAGGGAAAAAATCGTTTCGTTTATAACTGAAATGAATAAGTTCTGGAAGCTACTTCATTCGACTTGCTACCCTAATTCCATATGAAGCCATCAGGGTCAACGGAAATTATCTTCAATCATTATCGTTGACAAAAACAAGATATTGTGATCCATTCTCTCAGCAATGTATGTTTGACACATAAAACATTACATTTGTACCTCGCGTTCGATAAATATGTTGGAACAACTGTTTTGAGAAATCCACAAACTCACAATCTGACAAACCAACAAACTGACAATTCAACAAAAGGACAAATGACGAGCGAAAGTAAATAGAAAGATAGGTAATAAAAATAAACTAAAGCTTTATCATTAAAGTATTACGGTACCTCTATTGGCAATCGCTATAATAAAAAGTTATAAAATCATAATTTTTTAATTATAATCATAAAACTTTTATTTAAAAGAGGGCAACTTTCTAATTATTTGGTGCTAGCAAAATCCATCTTTTGGTGCGTAGGTTCTCTATTCTTAAAATTGTTGCGAATATGTTTTTCAAACTGCTATTACTTCAGAACTTGATATAAGCAATTCTGTTACCTACTTTGTACTTAAGGGAGCAAACAGATGCGAAATTAGTCTACGTTTGAGAATATTCAAGGAATATAAAACGTCATTAATAGAGTAAGGATATTCTGTATGAAAGGATGGGTGCAAGGCCATCCTCCTGTAATTCCACCGGTAATCGACTCCAAATATGGAATGGTGATCCCCGCTGTGTCCTACTGAATGGGAATTGTCAAGGATCTGGCGCGAAAATCCACTTATGAATTTTTACATCAATAACTTGCACTCCATTCATAAGGTAAGCGACTGCAGCGCCCACAGATTTTTCGGACATCTGCAAGAGATGGATTAATCCTAACTCACCGTAGCTAGGAATCCGAGCTCTTAACCCCATTCAGCAGGACACTACGGGGATCACCACTCCAGATTTGGAGTCGATTACTAGTAATTATTAAATTCTGTGCCCTGATACTTAAAATGCGGTATCAAAAATATCAAGACTGGAGGTGGGGAAGTGCAAACCCTCCCTCTTTTAAGAATTCGATTAAGGATAAAAAATTAAAAAATTATGAAAGTTTATTTTTCATGGATTTAAAAAAAAATTAAAAACCTGTAAAATGGAGGGAGAAATGTTATATTAAATTGCAAATCAATTCTCTTGCCATTTCCCTTTGATATTTTACATTTTTTTCTGCTCGATTGTGTTTCTTGTCTGCCCACCCTCCCGAATTTTTTTCTTGCTCCGTGTCTGTTCAAAATGTTAACGGTTTTGTGCTGAAACTTACTGAAGCACTAAGATTCAAAATATAGAAATTTTGGAGAAAAAAAACCAAAATTCCCAAAGTTGGGTGAGTGTTAAAATTGTAATACTTTAAATGATTAGATTTCATCACGAGTAGAAATCATTTCAGAGTGCTTCAAAACTAAATCAACCTCTATGAGAAAAGCAGCTAAAATGATTAAATAATAAATGCTACTAATATTCGGTAGTTTCTAACAGAAATAATGAAATTGAAAGAATTAATTTCATTATTCGAAGAAAAGTTTGTGATAATGTAAAATAGATCTGATCTAAAATTTTTGTGTTGTAAAATATTCGGTGTTTATTAGTTCATCGTGGGGTTCAAGATCAATACTGAGACATAATATGAAACAAAAAACTTATATATAAAATTCGCATTTCACCAGCACATATTTTATTAAACATCTTTAATCTATTACAGTCTTTTAGCATATATACATTGCTGAGAATGGATCACAATATCTTGTTTTTGTCAACGATAATGATGAAGATAATTTCCGCTGACCCTGATGGCTTCATATGGAATTAGGGTAGCAAGTCGAATGAAGTAGCTTCCAGAACTTATTCATTTCAGTTATAAACGAAACGGTTTTTCCCTCAGGAGATTTTGGTTTGGTTGACCGCAGTTGTTTCCTTTTTAGGAGATCACTTAATGCTGCTTGGGAACTAAAGAACCACGTTATGATAACACCAGTGCTCAAAGCAGAATGTCGAAATGAAAAACAAGAAAATGCAACGTATATAAATAAAATATAACGTAATTTACTTCTATAAATTTGAATTGGAAACAATTATTAATCGTTAGTTTTCTTATTATAATAACTAGTGTAGCGGTATCAATAGCACATAAAATGTTGATACGGTACATGATACATATAAATGATAGTCGAATAATGAAGATTGAAAATGAGAAATTAATTGCTGTAAAAATTAATGCGGAGTTATGCCTATTAACCACAGGTTTACAAGAGTCTGTACTCCACATGTGACGATTTATACTTTTTAACCATTTGGGGTTAATTTGTATATATGTTCATTGTCATCAGTCACGACATTAAAGAAGTAACGACACTAAAGAAAAATTTGTATTCACCTATTAAAAATATATTACTTGTTATATCTGTTTAATTTGCATAGACAAATGAGAAAAATAATTTTGAAAGTGCTAAACATATTAACCAAGATATGTCAAACAAGCGAGATACTTTCGTATATCTCGCTTAAAGAGTCTTCTTATTTCAAAAATACAGTAATATAAATTATTGTAGAGAATTAGTGGGGAAATTGGGTTAACTTCTTTAAAAACCGTGTTTGTCACGGATGGGGTATAGTAATGTTTTTACTAATATAACGCAAAAATAACCTTTCATTCATCTATTACAATAAAAAAGGACAGATCACTGCTGTCTATATAAATCTCTTGGCCTTCATTTCTACCACCAAAATTTCAAATATATGGTAATGTTTTTACTAATATAACGCAAAAATAACCTTCAATATTCGGTTAAAATTTTTTAATTTCCAAAATTTCCAGTCTTAGATTGCGTTATAATAGATGATTTGAAATTTGAAAAATGAGAATCATAATATTTCATCGTTGTCTATTGAACCAAAATATGATGATTCATTCTAAGTACAAAGTATTTTAAGTAACGTTCATGGTATCTAACATATTAAAATGCAAATGTTTAAAAACATCAGTCTCAGCACATGTAATGAAAACGACTATGTAGAATTTATTTTAAACCAGCTATTTTTTGTCCATTGAAAAAATTATTTGAAGCCTTTCAAATAATTAGAAAGAGTTTCTAAGGAATTTTACCTGTGCTTTAATTCACACAACGTGTTTGAATTTATAATAATATCCAGAATCTGCTTCTGCTTTCGGCAGAAACGTAATATTCGAATTCAAAACACAACCAATGGAAACAAACAGCTATCGTTTTCAAATTTACCATAATATTTTTCGCCTTTGAGTCTTGTATAAAATTTAGTGCCTTGTGCGGCCTCAAAGGCACTTGACCGATAAGCGATTACTGTTGACGCAAATAATGGAAAATGGCATGAATAAGAAACTGATGTTAATGCATGAAGGATCTACACTGGTGTGAACAGATATAACTGCATCATTAATGGATGGATTGAATGAAAAATTTTGGATAGAATAAAACAGATTTCAAAATTCAGTGAATATGTTTAAAAAAGAAAATGTGCATTTGGGAGAAAACCATAAATTTTAAGAAAGTTTATGTGAAAGAGCAGGTTTTATCTGACAAAGCAGAACTGAAGCTTTAGTTCGTAACTGGCATAGTGTGGTTATAAAGCTAACGATTGTTCCAATAGGGCAAACTTTGTGTGCTTGTTAACTCTAATTTAATCTGTGTTCAGTAGTGACTTCGGTCTTAGTAGGGCATGTCGTTTTATGAGAAAGCATGTAGAAACTAGCAGTATATTGTCGGATTCTCCTTTGTCCTATTTATTACAAATGATATATGTCTTGAACACATTACTAGATTTGAACGTTCTTAACATTCGTGATTTTTACTACTCGAAATATCCATGTTCACGAACTTTTGACTTTCTAGCAATGTAATGAAAAGAAATCACTTTCAACATCTGTTGTTAAATCTTATATCTAATTTGATTGATTTAATAATTTATTCTTAAATCTAAATTAATTATCTATTTTTTAATAAAAACCTTTCTAATTCGTGTTTTGTTTCTCTGAATGAATTTACGGCTAGCAGTTCCCTTGGTAATTTATTGAAAATGTATGGAATTTGTAGCCGCTTGTGCATTCACGCTTGTACAAGGCAAAAATATCTGCCATAAGAAGCTTTTTTTTTCTAAATCCGGAATAAGACGACTCCGTAAGAAGTCTCTAAAGAGAGGTGTGTGTATCTATTGGGGATCACTCTGGATGAGAGGATGAGCTGAATCCCACATTTGCAGGATCTCAAAGCAAAATGTTATGTGTAAACTGGGGCGAATATCTCGCGTCTCAAGTGAAGTCCTCAAAGAAATTTATCTCAGGGGCACGGAGCGGACCCTAACGTATGGGGCGGGCGCCTGGTGGCGCCCGACGGACCACTCCGTAATCTGTAGAAAGCTGATTGCAGCCCAACGACAAGCTTTACTACGAATCACCAGGGCCTATAGGACCACATCTACGGATGCCCTCCTGGTGTTAGCAGGGATTCCTCCGTTATTTTTGACGATCGGTAAAGAAGCAACCATTTTTAGAGTCCTGCAGGCTAAGGAGAAAGCAATATTCCTCGGAGTTCAGTATGACCCTGAGGATTATGAGATGAATACCCTAAGTGGGAACTCCATCTCACAAGAAGACTATGTGTGTCCTGTTCCACGGAGTTACCATCTGGATTAGGAACAGAGATATACACCGACGGTTCCAAGAGCGAGGATGGTGTGGACTTAGCCTTCACTGTCTACAATCAAGGAGTCAAGGTGTATGTCTACAATAGGAAGGTATCAAATAATGGTTCAGCCTTCCAAGCGGAGCTGCTTGCCATCAGAGGGGCCCTTAATTGGGCCCTCAATGACGGCGGTCATGATAGCGACATCCGGCTGTACACGGACAGCCAGGCAGCTCTGCAAGCACTTGAAGATGCAACCAAGAGGCATCAAATAGTTAATGAAATTAAGTGCATCCTGGGCAATCAGAACATGCCCAGAGTATCCTTCTCCTGGATCAAGGCACATGTAGGTCATGAAGGGAACGAGCGGGCAGACCATCTGGCCCGCTCTGCAGGTAATAATACTCAACCTGTGTTTGTGATCAAGACTTCTAAAAATACCCTGAAGTCTATAACTAGGTCGAAGAGAAATCGAGGATTGGCAGAGGCTCTGGGATACGACTGAGAATGGTCTTCAAACAAAGACATTCTTGAAAAGGGTCAGTCTATCCCTGGTGTCCTCTGACCACTATTTGACGTAGGTCCTTATGGGACATGGGAGTTTCCCCAAATACCTGGAGCGGTTTAAGATCGCTACCCACTGTTACTGCGGTTGTGGGGCTCCAGATGCAGATGTCGGGTACTATATCCTCAGGTGCCCGATTACGGAAGGGTTCGCTAACGAACTCAGGGGCTCCCAGGCTATCAATGAGGCAGCAGGCGAGTTGGTCTCAGTGTCCATTGAGAGTGCCCGTGTCAGGGCACACTTGAGGGACATAGGCTGGCTTGTCTGCCGGATCCGGGATTCTCTTCTTTGAGACCAGGAACTGGCAGAGACAGACTAATGCAGAGACAGACAGATAACAGACTAACACACTAATATTCATATGTAGAGACAGATATACTAACACAACAACCGAAAGAAAAACTAATGTACTAATTACACATGCAGACAGACAGACCAACACACTAGCATTCATATATAGAGACAGATATAGAACTAACATACTGATTCACACATACATAGAGACAGACTAACACATTAACTTTAATACACACTAACACTGACATCGATACGAAGAGACAGACATACAGCAAACAAACTAACACAATAACATACATACAGAAAGAAAAACTAACACATTAATTCACACATACAGACAGACAGACTAACACACTAGCAATAATACGTAGAGACAGACATACAATTAATATACTGATTCACACACACAGAGCGACAGACTAACACACTAACATTCATAAGTAGAGACAGACATACAACAGACATACTACACAATAACATATACAGAAAAAAACTAACATACTAAATCACACACACGGACGGACAGAATAATACATTAACATTCATAGATAGAGACAGACATACAACTAACATACTGATTCACACATACATAGAGACAGACTAACATTCATACATAGAGACAGACATAAAACAGACATACTAACACAATAACATACATACAGAAAGAAAAACTAACATACTAATTCACACATACATACAGACAGACTAAACACACTAATATTTTTAGGTAGAGACAGACATACAACAGACATACTAACACAATAACATGCATACAGAAAGAAAAAACTAGCATACTAATGCACAGATAAACAGACAGACAGAGTAACACACTAAGACAATGACCTTTCAAACACAGAATTGTCCCCTTTCCCGTAGAAATTAGGCTTAGCTGATATACATTTGATCACCGGAACAATTGGGAATCTCAACAAAGCCTTAAGTTATTTCAACGCGAGCACAAATCCGAACTGCGAATTACGATCCTACAGATTACTGACCGTTATGAGAGGGAGGTTCATTTAAGCGGACTGCGTGGTCGGATACAGCGCTAAGTTAAATGGGGCACAAAATTCTAGAGTAAGAAAGTTTAAAATAAATGAAGTGAATTTTTTTAGAAAATCCTTATGAAACAAAGAAATTCTAAACTTAAAGCTTTTTGGGTGTTTAACGCATAATCTTTTTCCTAACATAATATTTTAAGGATTGGGTCCAGTAAAGAAATCTCGTCCCAAAGGCCAATAAAGAAATCTCATAGCAGGGCCCAGTAAAGAAATCACGTCACAGTACCCAGTAAGAGAAACCTCGTCTGAAGGACCTGCATCACCTTGCTACACCACTACTTAAATATTTTAAAAGGTTAAAAGGGTCGAAATGTTTCCCAATTTACTAAACACCTGAGCCTGAATCTGCCCTTGGGAATTGGCAGTAACGATACACGAATTGGCAGTTCCTATACACAAAAGTTTAATACCCTACTTATTTGCAGCTAAAATATTCATAGGAATTAGTTTCACTTACCACACTCCTTAATGGACTTACCTTTTTCCCAGGTCCGAATCTCTCAAAGGTCGGCATTACTAGTCGGAAAATGGAGGGAGAGTCCTGGATGAAATCGGTCGTACCTGGATTAGGGTACAGGGATTGAAGGATAAACAAGGCAAAGTTATAGAAGGGGCGGGTTCTGTCATGTCTAGGTGGACTGAGCATTTCAGTGATATTCTAAACAATGCGGTTAATTCTATTCCCATTGTTGCCTTTAATATTAGCCCTATAAAACAATCTGAAGTTATTTTGCCTGTTTCTAAACTTAAACTACATAAATCCCAAAGGGTAGATGAAATTACTACGGAAATGCTTAGAGCTAGGAATGTTTCGGTTACCACTTGGATGGCTGAATTTCTGAATAGCTTATATGATAAAGGCATGGTTCCTAAGGATTACACCAGAGCTATTGTTATCCCTATTTTCAAAAAAGGTGATCGCAGTTCTGATAACTATAGGGGTATCAGACTACTCTCTGTTCCAGGTCAAGTTCTTCCCATGATTGTGCTTAATAGAATTAAGAATCTGGTTGACAGGCAATTGCGTGATGAGCAATGTGGATTCAGAAGTGGTAGGGGATGTGTGGATCAGATATTTTCACTTAGGCAGATTCTTGAGAAATGCTTAGAATTTCAGAAACCTTTGTTTGTTAGCTTTGTAGATTTTATAAAGGTTTCGACTCTGTTGATCGCCATAATTTTTTGGTTGATTGTGAAATCATATGGAACATCTGACAAGTTAGTTAACATAATGAAAGCTCTCTATAAAAAGCACTGAGTCATGTGTGAGAGATGGTAAGGCTTATAACAATTGGTTTAGCATTACCTCTGTGTTCGACAAGGGTGCATTTTGTCTCCTTTTCTTTTTAGTTTGGTTGTTGATTATGTTATGCGAAATTCACTTCAAGGGAAAGAATTTGGCCTCAAATAGACTGGAGATACTAAAATTTCTGATTTAGATTATGCTGATGATTTAGCCCTTTTGGCAAATGATGTTGATGAGATGAACTCTTTCATTCGAGCTGTTGATGAGACTGATAGCAGAGTAGGTTTGGTTATAAACAGAGAGAAAACTAAAGTGATGAAAATTGGTCAGGCAGGCTGTGATTCAGTTAATCTGAATGGTTACAGTCTTGAACAGGTGTCACAGTTTAATTTTCTTGGGAACTATGTAACAGATAATGGTGATGTGCGGCATGAGATTAACAGACGAATAGAGATTGCTGCCGGGACTTTTAAGAATCTATGGAGAGTGTGGAGAAATAGGCGTATGCACCTAAAGGTAGTGAAACTTGGACACTTTGTAAACAAGATAACAAGATAACAATGCTTTAAGCATTAAAAATTAAATTTAAAGTTTTGCTTTAAGCAGCATATTGTGCAGAGAGAGACTCCGCTGGTTTGGCCATGTTTCCAGTATGGATAATTATAGATTGGCGAATAAGGTTATGAACATTGTGCCTAGAGGCCTCAGAAGGAAGGGGTGACCTAGGATGCGGTGGGCAGACAATGTCAAACAGGACCTTGTTAGAATTGGTTTGTAGTGGCCGGATGCAGCAGATGTAGCTCAGGAAGATATGCTTGGAGAATTAAACTGCACGGTGTGGTTGGACCTCCGTAGCCCATGTCTGCTTGAGGATGATGATGATGATGATGAAAGGCTATGTAGTGGGTAATAACTTTGGAATTTAGTCAGATCCAATGCTTTATATTCATCAACTCGTATTACATAATGAGATTCTTAGGGTAAAGTATCGTTTAGGTGCGTAGATCTGTTTTAACGCTGTTTAATCGTCAAAAACAGACCAAAAAGCTATTTCTGTGCTGACAACTTTTCAATTTACATTCTGAATGAGAATCTGTTGATTTATTTCGAGAAAGGCGTAATACAAAGTCTATGCCTTAGAAATATTTTAATTGCATAGAAGTTTGAAAATAATCAATATATGTATCAAAATACATATTTTAGCTCTGTTCACTGTGGATAAAAAAATATAAGTAAAAGCTATGTATTGAGTAATAACTTTTGAATTTGCAATCAGATTCACAATCTAATGCTTTGCATTCATCAACTGCTATTATTTATTGAGATTGTATGGCTAAACTATATTTTAGGTGCATTGAATTTCGAAAATATCGAATTATTCACCGAAATATCAGTTTCAACTCTGTTTTAAACGCCTATAAATGAACTAAAAGCTACTCCTGTACTAATTACTTTTCAATTTAGAGCCCAGTGACAACCTGATGGTGTATTTCCATCAAGGCGTAAAACAAAATGATAGTGTATGCTTTAAAAATATTTTCACTGCAAAAACTTTAGAAAAGAAAAATCAATTTATGTATCAAAATAGCTCTTTTAGAACTGTTTACCGCGCTTAGAATTGAAATTCAAAACCTATGTAGCGAGTTTTAAAATGTAGCGAAATTTTGAATTTACACTCATATTCACAACCTAATGCTTTAGTATATTCATCAACTCGTATTATATAATGAGATCTTTACGCTAAGGAATAGTTTCTTTGTACACAGAATTTCGAAAATATGGAATTATTTACAAAAAATATCTGTTTCAAGTTTGTTTTAATCGCCTAAAACAGAGATAAAAGCTATTGCTGTGCAAACAATATTTGAATTTCCAGTCTGAGTGACAATCTGTTTGTTTATTTCCATCAAGTCGTAATACATCATGGCGTAAAATGGTATTCTATGCCTTAAAAATATTTTCACTGCATACGATTTTGAAAAAAAATCCATTTAGTTATCAAAATACCTATTTTAGATTTTTTTCATCGCGCATAAAACTAAGGTAAAAGCAATCTAGTGTGTAATAACTTTTGTATTTACAGTGAGATTCTCAACCTCATGCTTTATATTCATCATCTACTATTATGTAATGAGAATCTATGGCTAAAGTATACTTTAGGTGCATAGAATTTCAAAAGTATCGAATTATTCACCGAAATATCAGTTTCAACGTTGTTTTAAACGCCAAAAACTGTCTGAGTGACAATCTGTTGATTTATTTCCAACAAGGCGAAATACAAAACTATATTCTACGCCTTAAAAATATTTTCACTGCAAAACATTTAGAAAAAAATCAATTTATGTATCAAAATACCTATTTTAGAGCTGTTTTCGGAGCATAAAATGTATGTAAAAGCTATGTAGTGTGTAATAACTTTTCAATTTACAGTCAGATTCTAAACCTAATGCTTAAGCATTAGGTTTAGAATCTGAAAACAGAGCTAAAATAGATATTTTGATATATAAATCTATTAATTTCAAAATTCTATGCAGTGAAAACATTTTTAAGCCATAGAATATCATTTTGTATTACGCCTTGACGGAAATAAACCATCAGATTGTCACTCAGACTGGAATTTCAAACGTTGTTAGCACAGGAATAGCTTTTAGCTATGTTTTAGGCAATTATAACAGAGTTGAAACATATTTTGGAGAATAATTCGATATTTTTGAAATTCTATGCACCTAAAGTGTACGTTGGAAATAGAATCTCATTACATAATATTAGTTCATGAATATTATCTAATATTCATGAATAATATCTATGCCATAAAAATATTTTCACAGCATAGAATTTTGAAAAAAATCCATTTTTGTATCAAAATAATAAGGTACCTAGGTAAAACTATCTAGTGTGTAATAACTTTGTATTTAAAGTCAGAATCCCAATTTCTTACGTTGTATTCCTCAACTAGTATTATATAATAATATTCTATGGCTAAAGTATACTTTAGTTGCATAGAATTTCAAAAATATCGAAATATTGGAGCTAAATATTTTTACTGCGTAGAATTTTGAGAAAAATCCATTTATGTATCAAAGCACCTATTTGAGAGCAGTTTACCGCACATAACACGTAGGTAAAAGCTAAATAGTGTGTAATAACGTTTGTACTTATAGTCAGATTCTCAACCTAATGCTTTATCAACTATGATTATATAATGAGATTCTATGGCTAAAGTATATTTTAGGTGAATATAATTGCAAAAATATCGAATCATTCACTGAAATATCAGTTTCAACTCTGTTTTAATCCCCTAAAACAGAGCTAAAAGCTATTCCTCTGCTGACAACTTTTCAATTTACATTCTGAGTGACAATCTGTTGGTTTATTTCCAACAAGGCGGAATACAATATTCTATGCTTTAAAAATATTTTTAGTGCATAGAAAGTTGAAAACAAAAATCCATTTATTTATCAAAATACGTATTTTAGAACTGTTTACCGTGCTTAAAACATAGGTAAAAGCTGTGTAGTGAGTAATAACTTTTCAAATTACAGTGAGATCCACAACCTAATGCTTTATGTTCATCAACTCGTATTATATAATGAGATCTTTACGCTAAGGAATAGTTTAGGTGCATAAAATTTCGAAAATATATAAATATTTGCGAAAATATAAGTTTCAAGTTTGTTTTAATAGGGTAAAACAGAACTAAAAGCTTTTCCTGTGCTACCAATATTTGAATTTCCAGTCTGAATGATAATCTGTTTTTTTATTTTCATCAAGGCGTAATACAAAATAATATTCTATGCCTTGAAAGTATTTTAATTGCATAGAATTTTGAAAATAATCAATTAATGTATCAAAATACCCATTTTAGCGCTGTTTACTGCGCATGAAACATAGGTAAAAGCTATATAGTGTGTAATAACTTTTGAATTTACAGTCAGATTCACAACCTAATGCTTTATATTCATTTACTACTGTTATTCAATGAGATTCTCTGGCTAAACTATATTTTAGGTGCATTGAATTTCGAAAATATCGAATTATTCAAAAAAAAGAATCAGTTTCAACTCTGTTTTAAACGCCTATAAATGAGCTAAAAGCTTCTTCTGTGCTAACTTACTTTTCAATTTACAGTCCGAATGACAATCTGATGGTTTATTTCCATCATGGGTTAATACAAAATGACAGTGTATGCTTTAAAAATATGTAGTGTGTAATAACTATTGAATTTACAATCAGATTTATCAACTAGTATTATATAATTCCGAGCCGTCCCATGGCCGTGTGGTTAGCGCGCTTGATTACTGATCTACGGGACCTGGGGTCGAGCCCCGGGTAAGGCGTGGATGTTCGTGTTGTTTTCTGCTGAGGTCCTCCTATCATATGAACTCACAGGCTCCTGTCAGACCTCTGTGGCAAGCAGCTGCTTGAGGGGGTATTTATTTTATATATAATTATAGCTATAATATAGTTCAGCTGCATATAACATCTAATATATCGAATAATTCACCAAAATATCAGTTTTAACGCTGTTTTAATCCCTAAAACAGAGCTAAAAGTTATTCCTGTGCGACAACCTTTCGTTTTACAGTCTGAGTGACAACCTGATGGTTTATTTCCATCAAGGCGCAATATTAAATGGTATTCATTGCGTTAAAAATATTTTCACTGCATAGAGTTTTGAAAAAAAATCGATTTATATATCAAAATAGTAACGGATAAAACATAGCAAAAAGCTATTTAGTGTGTAATAACAATTGATTAACAGTCAGATTCTCAACCTAATCCATATATTCATCATCCTGTTATATGTTATATAGTTCTGTTATATAGTGGTTTATTTGCTGACAATTTCGAAAATATCGAATTATTTTCCAAAATATCACTTTCAAGTTTGTTTTCATCGGATAAAACACAACTAAAAGCTATTCCTGTGCTAACAATATTTGAATTTCCATTCTGAGTGAAAATCTGTTGGTTTATTTCCATCAAAGCATAATACAAAATGACATTCTACGCCTTAAAAATGTTTTCACTGTGTAGAATTTTGAAATAAAATCAATTGATGTATCAAAATGACTATTTTAGCGGGTGTTTTCCGCTAATAAAACGTAGGTAAAAGCTATGTAGTGTGTAATAACTTTTGTATTTACACTCAGATTCACAACCAAATCCTATATATTCATCAACTATAAATATATAATGAGATTCTATGGCTAAAGTATAGTTTAGGTGCATACAATTTCGAAAATATCGAATTATTCACCGAAATATCTGTTTCAACACTGTTTTTACCGCCAAAATCAGAGCTAAGAGCTATTCCTGTGCTAACACCTTTTCAATTTACAGTCCGAATGACAATCTGATGGTTTATTTCCATCAAGGCATAATATAAAATGAAGTTGTATGCCTAAAAATATTTTTACACCATAGAGTTTTGAAAATAATCAATTTATCTATCAAAATACCTATTTTAGCACTCTTTACTGCGCATAAGTCATAGGCAAAAGCTACAGTGTGTAATAACTTTTGAATTTACAGTCAGATTCTCAACCAAATGCTTCATATTCATCAACTCGTTTTATTTAATGAAATCTTCTAAGGAATAGTTTAGGTGCATAGAATTTCGAAAATGTGTAATTATTTACCAAAGTATCAATTTCAAGTTTGTTTTAATCGGCTGAAACAGAGCCATAAACTATTGCTGTGTGCTAACAATATTTGAATTTCCAGTCTGAGTGAAATTCTCTTGGTTTATTTCCATCAAGGCGTAATTCAAAGTGATATTCTATGCCTTAAAAGTAGTTTAATTGCATAGAATTTGAAAATAATCAATTTATGTATCAAAATACCTATTTTAGCGCTGTTTACTGGGGATAAATCATAGGTAAAAGCTATGTTGTATGTAATAACTTTTGAATTTACAGTCAGATTCTCAATCAAATGCTTAATATTAATCAACTCGTATTATTTGATGAGATTTTTAGGCAAAAGAATGGTATAGTTGCATCGAATTTCGAAAATATTGAATTTTTCACCAAAATATCTGTTTTAACGCTGTTTTAATCGCCAGAAACAAGAGCTAAAAGCTATTCCTTTGCGTGTAACACCTTTTGAATTTACAGTCTGAGTGACAAACTGATTGTCTGTTTCCATCAAGGCGCAATATAAAACGATATTCTAAGCCGTACAAATATTTTCACAGCAGAGAATTTTGAAAAGAAATCGATTTATGTATCAAAATAGTTATTTTAGCGCTGTTTTCCATGCATAAAACATATTTAACCTTGCCTTTTTCGGCAAGAATAATTTCTGTCAAAAAACTGGTAGAACATATATCGGCTCTGTAGAATATAGGATGTTCCTTTTCAAAGAAAGCGAAATTTATCATTTTCCAAATTTGTACTCTTTAACAGTGATAATTGGAACTAGCAGATGATTTGGAAAATTTAAATAATAATACTTTATTAGTGCTTAAAAAAAAAAAGTAAAATTAAAACGTTGCGTGTTTCCAGTGAACATGATAGTTTTTTTGTGGAGGAGGAGTATATAAGTTTTGTATAATAGTTTCAGATTACGGTTCGAAAAAAGAGTAAAATTTCATGAAAATCTTAACAGAAGTTTTATTTTAAAATCCATTTTATAAAATCACTACAACATGCCTTTAGTTTAGTAGAGTTATTTACGGTCGCTCAAATATTTATCCGAACACCATGGTTGATTACAGAATACAGAAAAAATGTCTGTCAAATGTTCATGGTTTAGGTCCAAAGGTATAAATTCCTAAGGCTAGCGTCATTCCGCTTCCGAAGCCTATAAGCACGAAACATTCTTCGCAAAATCGATAAATGCAATACTGATCTTCATTTACCTTAGGCTGTTGGTAAAAAATACTGAAGTTGTGAAGGTACCACCATCTGAGGAATTCCTGAACCATTTTACAGCAGCACATCTCAGCATGCAATTGAATGTTTCTTGGCTACTTATCAAAGTGACCTGGGTTCGAGCCCCCGGTAAGGCGTGTTTGTGTTGTTTCCCTGCTGAGGTCTCGCCTTCCTCACAGATCTACTATGGCGTAAAAACTGGCAGGTTCCTGTCAGACCTCTGTGGCAAGCAGCTGCTTGACGTGAATATTTATTTATTTTTATCCTTCTACTATGGCATATAAACTGACAGGCTCCTTGTCAGACCTCTGTGGCAAGCAGCTGCTTGAGGGGGTATTTATTTTATTTTTATTTATAATTTGACCTCGCAGTTCGGAAATATTCGTGATGAAGGCAATATTTTATTTTTGGCTGAGAGGGAAGATTGAATTGAATGCAGATCAATTAATTTTTACTTTGATTTAAATCTCCCTCTTCCACCAGAGTTTGATTTCTCTACCCAATGTTAATTACTGATAACAGAAAAAAAACTGCTTATTAAATCTCTTTTTTCGATTCATGTTAATTTTTAAAGCTTTTTTTAGCCAGTTTTCTTTTTCCGGTGTAATTTTTTCATGGGGGGGGACAAAATTATTTTAGAGTGGGGTAAAACTTTTTTTTTTCAGATAATGGGAAAGCAAATCAATTTTTCAAAATATAAAGTCCTCCAGTCTTCCAGTGTAGATGGCTTCAGCCTTTACTGGTGGGGAACGGGTCTTTTTCCCATGTCTGCGATTAGAGGGCTGTTTGATATTGTCGGCACTCCCTCTATCAATAAACATGTTTCTTTAAACATCCCACTAAACATTTTCTCTCCATAGGTAGTTGGAATGTGAGGACTCTGCACAGAGCTTTTTCTCTTGATATCCTCACAGAACAGATGGACAGATAAAGGTCAGAATCTTAAAAATAATCTTAAATTTCTCTTTTCAGGGAGGGACGACAATAAGCATCACCAAGGCGTGGGTCTGTTTCTCAGCAGACACGCTAATGATGTTCTTCTAGGATATGAGTGCATTAATGAAAAGTTTCTTACAAGAAAATTTCAGACAGGCGTTAAAGACTTGAATGTTATCTGCTGTTATGCCCCCAATGAGGATGCTGATAAAGATGAGAACGATAGGTTTTATGGACAACTTCAGGATTTTTTTAATTCTGTTACGAAAGGAGATATTACCCTTGTTCTTGGTGACTTGAATGCCAAAGTTGGTACTGACTCTGACCTTTGGGGAGCAGTAATAGGCCCTTTTGGTATTGGTAGCTGCAATGGCAATGGGCAACGTCTCCTAGAGGTAAGTACACTCAATGGATTCAGAATAACTAACACTTATTACAAACACCGCTACATACATAAGTGCACATGGGTTCCACCCGATGGGCTGCATAAGAATATGATTGATTATACATTAATTAACAGCAAATGGGCTAGTTCTGTTAGTAATACCAGGTCATATAGGGGAGCTGAAATTGGATCTGACCATTACCTTGTTTATAATGTCTTGCAACTTAAACTTAAAAAGTGTTGTGCTAGGGTTACAAAATTTGCTTTTAATACTGAAGATCTAAAGACCAAGTAAAGTTATAGCCAAAGCTTACTACTATAGGTAACTGTCCTTTGTAAACAAGATAACAGGAAACTAGATGCTTTTGATTCCAGATGCTTACGCAGTATCTTGGGCATTAGGTGGTTCAACTTTGTAACTAATGATAAGATTAGGCAAAGGAGTTTGCAACCTCCTTTGAGCAGCATATTGTGCAGAGAGAGACTCCGTTGGTTTGGCCATGTTGCCCGTAAGAATAATTATAGATTGGCGAATAGGGTTATGAACAGTGTGCCTAAAGGCCTCAGAAAGGGGAGACCTAGGATGCGGTGGGCAGACAATGTCAAACAAGACCTTGTTAGAATTGGTGTGCAGTGGCCAGATGCAGTAGATGTAGCTCAGGATAGACTTGCTTGGAGGACTAAATTTCCCAGTCTGGTTGGACCTCCGTAGCCCATGGCTACTTGCCTGTGAATACCGGTTAATAATAAAGTAGCAAAAATAGCGAGATGACGTCAGCAGCACTGTTTCGTTTTTGTTGCCAGCAGATTTTGTATAATATATTACACCGAGTTAAAGTTTTAGAAATGCTTTTCTCAATCATAATAATGTTGCTATTTTTAGTGTATTTTTATTTTATGTTTCGATCATCTCAGGTACGTAAGACGCATTTTTATTTTTCCAGAGATAAGAAAAATGGTTATATAAAGTTTCGGAGAAGTACAGACGAAACATTGGTGAAGCCGTAGTAAATGTTCGAAGTTGCATACTTTGAGTTTCGCATTGCAAGTTTTTTGAGTTGTTCCACTGGATGTTTTTTCTGACTTTCGTACGATCCACGGAGGAAGTAACCATTCTTTTGTTTAATATATTTTGGGAGAGATTTTAGTGATGTACTTCTTTGCCGAACGCTTACGTTTCGGTGTTTAAAAATTATGTTTATGGGTGAATAAATATTTCGATTTAGAGCGAAAGGTGGGTTAAAACTTATTTATTGAGAGATGAAATAAACAGTTGCAATTATCTTTATATAAATAGGAATGGAGTACGAAATATTTGTTTTGACACGAAATAGGGTTCGCCCAAGTACGAGAAACGGTGAGAAAGGAACCTTAAAGAGAGAGAACTTTGTTGCGGATATGGATAGGTGTCACTTCCTTCGAAGTCGGTAAACAATTAAATCAACAATGTTATTGTCAGACGTCAGCAAAGAATTATTATGACTACTTTCAAACAGTATACAGTTCATGAAATCTATTGAAGTCAAACTAACGTAGTAGCTTCGACATTTATGCACGTTTTCTTCTAGGGAATCGAACATTAGTTGTGGTTAGAAAAATAAGTCGTCTTTTAAGTCACGGAGGATATTTTAATGATCTCGTATATGTCGTCATGTTGGTCTTTATGAGATATGCAGATAGTCGTACATCGTATTATTATATACTGTGGGTTAATGGCGTAACTGTTATACGATCGAAATGCCACGGAACCTATTTGTTTTGAAATTATGGATTCTTGCTGCTAAGCTTTTTATTTATTAAAAATTATAAAATAGCACTTTTTTACTTATTAATTAACTAGTTTTCATGATTGGATTTTCCGTTCGTTTGACATACAATTGTTTATTCCCTCTAGCAATGTTAATGTTCACTATTGAAAACATAAGTTAGTGAACTTCGAAACCTAATAATCTTAATTTCTGAATGAAAATCACGATCGGTGTGAAATATTCAAACTACGAGATAGGTTTTAAATATTGTTTTCAAATCTAGATTTAAATAAATTTGATGATGTTTATTTTTACTGCGTTAAATACATATTTCGAGGTTACCGAAGTTCACAATTAGATAGTGGTCGAGTACGTATATTTCCAGTTCTAATTCGGGATTGAAGCAGATATATTCAAGCTCTATAAATAATATTCAGCGCTATATTTGCGTTAAATGCTTAGTTCAGAAGTTAATATCGTTGAATATTACAGTTCGGATGAGTCTTGTAATAGTCAATTTCTGTATTGTATCTGCTTATTTAATAAGTTATAGGACTTGAAACGTTGATTGTCATAAAGATGGAAATCCTATAGGTAACTGTCCTTTGTAAACAAGATAACAGGAAACTAGATGCTTTTGATTCCAGATGCTTACGCACATATCTTGGGCATTAGGTGGTTCAACTTTGTAACTAATGATGAGGTTAGGCAAAGGAGTTTGCAACCTGCTTTAAACAGCATATTGTGCAGAGAGAGACTCCGTTGGATTGGCCATGTTGCACATATGGATAATTATAGATTGGCCAATAGGGTTATAAACAGTGTGCCTATAAAGGCCTCAGAAAGAAGGGGAGACCTTTGATGCGGTGGGTAGACAATGTCAAACAGGACCTTGTTAGAATTGGTGTGCAGTGGCTAGATGCAGTAGATGCAGCTCAGGATAGACTTGCTTGGAGAACTAAATTGCATGGTCTGGTTGGACCTCCGTAGCCCATGGCTGCTTGAGGATGATGCCAAATTAATCAACATTTAATTCTGGATTTTTTCAAAATAAAATATTTAACAAAAAAGACCATATGTTTCATTTTAAATAGGACTTTTTTAGTCGTGTAGTAAAAAAATGCAGCTTGCCACACACACACACTTCGCGCGTTGAAGGGCAGCGCTAGCCGGAGTGTTGGTCCTCCTCGACGGGAGTGACTGCTCCGGTGATGAGGCCTCTTGAGAGGGAGCATCCCCGGAATCGTTGAGACCACACGATTCCCGCTTCCCGATCCAAGTCTTGCAGGTGTGACGTGCGGGCACCAAATCGTCTGCAGACGACATAGGTACTGATCTGGGTGTCGTGCGTAGAGGAGCAGCCGCCATACTGCGATCTATTGAGATTCATCCTCTGACTGGGAGATTTGTCCTCTCGAAAGACACTATCATTTTTCTTCCTCTACTTTTCCACCCGTTTCCGGGTGTTGGGAGAGGAGGACGTCCTGTTCTGGAGGTCTCCGTTTCCGGGTGTAGGGAAAGGGAGACTTGGTTGTTGTCTTTTTAACACGGAGAATTCCCATTTCTGGATGTTGGATGTTTGAACTTTCCATGGTTTTTGTTGTTGGCCTTTTAACGTAGCGAAATTCCCATTTCTGGGTGTTGGACAATGCAGTCTTGGTTGTTTGTCTGTCGATATGGTGTCTCTGGGTGTTTGGCAAGACAGAGACGGTTCTCTTATGATGTAATGATTTCTCCATTTCTGTGTTCATTCCAGGTAGTGTAGTAGCCTCGGGCGCAATTGGGAAGCACTAAAAGCATAAAGAAAGAAGGGAAGATAAGAAAATTTTGAAAAACCGTTCAGACATATTTCATCTCTTGTGTAACGTAAGAGTTATTCGTAGTGACTATATTATTTTCCAAATAAATACATAAATTTATCCATCGTTATCTCAATTTTCTGTGTGCAATGTGAATGTTACTATGGTTGACTTTAATAAATAATTTTATAATTTGAAACTTCGAGCAAGGCGTCATATTTACAACGACAACTTTCTTTACTATATTGTAGGAAATAAAAGAACACACATTTGTAACTGCACCTTTCTCTTTGTTCGCTTCAAGAAGGTAGTTTTCCAGGTATTTTTTTTTTCTGAAAAGGGGGTGGTAGGACAAATAAGTTTGGGAACCGATTATCTAGTTCCTAACGAGAAGGATAATCATTACTGCGAGCGGCAGACACACAAAACTATAAGTAGCATTGAAAGCATTGAGATAGGAAGAAAAACGAGTCACATCAAATATTATAACTGTCCTAACAACGACCGAGAAATGCGTTCAATAAGAATGAGCCTGTAATTTTTTTCTCGAAATAGATAATATACTAACGAGGTCAGGACCTACGGCAGGGAGAAATTCACTCTTTTTCATGTAAACTGATGAAATCGTGGTTTATTATAAATTTCTCCAAAATATACGTCATTTCCTCTACCCGAAATGTATCCTACCGAATTTCCATCTTTATGACAATCAACGTTTCCAGTCCTATAACTTATTAAATAAGCAGCTACAATACAGAAATTGACTATTACAAGACTCATCCGAACTGTAATATTCAACGATATTAACTTCTGAACTATGCATTTAACGCAAATATAGTGCTGAATATTATTTATAGAGCTTGAATATATCTGCTTCAATCCCGAATTAGAACTGGAAGTATACGTACTCGACCACTACCTAATTGCGAACTTCGGTAACCTCGAAACTATGCATTTAACGCAGCAAAAATAAACATCATCACCAGATTTATTTAAATCTAGATTTAAAAACAATATTTAAAACCTATCTCGAATTTTTTTATATTTCACACCGATTGTGATTTTCATTCAGAAATTAAGATTATTAGGTTTCGAAGTTCACCAACTTATGTTTTCAATAGTGAACATTAACATTGCTAGAGGGAATAAACAATTGTATGTCAAACGAACGGAAAATCCAATCATGAAAACTAGTTAACTAATAAGTAAAAAAGTGCTATTTTATAATTTTTAATAAATAAAAAGCTTAGCAGGAAGAATCCATAATTTCAAAACAAATAGGTTCCGTGGCATTTCGATCGTATAACAGTTACGCCATTAACCCACAGTATATAATAATACGATGTACGACTATCTGCATATCTCATAAAGACCAACATGACGACATATACGAGATCATTAAAATATCCTCTTCCTACCTCCGTGCCTTAAAAGACGACTTATTTTTCTAATCACAACTAATGTTCGATTCCCTAGAAGAAAACGTGCATAAATGTCGAAGCTACTACGTTAGTTTGACTTCAATAGATTTCATGAACTGTATACTGTTTGAAAGTAGTCATAATAATTCTTTGCTGACGTCTGAAAATAACATTGTTGATTCAATTGTTTACCGACTTCGAAGGAAGTGACACCTGTCCATATCCGCAACAAAGTTCTCTCTCTTTAAGGTTCCTTTCTCACCGTTTCTCGTACTTGGGCGAACCCTATTTCGTGTCAAAACAAATATTTCGTACTCCATTCCTATTTATATAAAGATAATTGCAACTGTTTATTTCATCTCTCAATAAATGTTTTAACCCACCTTTCGCTCTAAATCGAAATATTTATTCACCCATAAACATAATTTTTAAACACCGAAACGTAAGCGTTCGGCAAAGAAGTACATCACTAAAATCTCTCCCAAAATATATTAAACAAAAGAATGGTTACTTCCTCCGTGGATCGTACGAAAGTCAGAAAAAACATCCAGTGGAACAACTCAAAAAAACTTGCAATGCGAAACTCAAAGTATGCAACTTCGAACTTCACCAATGTTTCGTCTGTACTTCTCCGAAACTTTTATAACCATTTTTCTTATCTCTGGAAAAATAAAAATGCGTCTTACATACCTGAGATGATCGAAACATAAAATAAAAATACACTAAAAATAGCAACATTATTATGATTGAGAAAAGCATTTCTAAAACTTTAACTCGGTGTAATATATTATACAAAATCTGCTGGCAACAAAAACGAAACAGTGCTGCTGACGTTATCTCGCTATTTTTGCTACTTTATTATTAACCGGTATTCACTGGCAAGTAGCCATGGGCTACGGAGGTCCAGCCAGACTGGGCAATTTAGTTCTCCAAGTAAGTCTATCCTGAGCTACATCTACTGCATCTGGCCACTGCACACCAATTCTAACAAGGTCTTGTTTGACATTGTCTGCCCACCGCATCCTAGGTCTCCCCTTCCTTCTGAGACCTTTAGGCACACTGTTCATAACCCTATTCGCCAATCTATAATTATTCATACGGGCAACATGGCCCAAACCAACGGAGTCTCTCTCTGCACAATATGCTACTCAAAGGAGGTTGCAAACTCCTTTGCCTAATCTCATCACTAGTTACAAAGTTGAACCACCTAATGCCCAAGATACTGCGTAAGCATCTGGAATCAAAAGCATCTAGTTTCCTGTTATCTTGTTTACAAAGCGTCCAAGTTTCACTACCATAACTAACCCTAGAAAGAACCAAACTATTATACAGTCTAATCTTAGTCTTTACGTGTATACGCCTATTTCTATACACTCTCCATAGGTTCTTAAAAGTCCCGGCAGCAATCCCTATTCGTCTGTTAATCTCATGCCGCACATCACCACTATCTGTTACATAGCTCCCAAAATAATTAAACTGTGACACCTGCTCAAGACTGCAACCATTCAGATTAACTGAATCAAAGCCTGCCTGAACAATTTTCATCACTTTAGTTTTCTCTCTGTTTATAACCAAACTTACTCTACTACAAGTCTCATCAACAGCTCGAATGAAAGAGTTCACCTCATCAGCATCATTTACCAAAAGGGCTAAATCATCAGCATAATAATCTAAATCAGAAATTTTCGTATCTCTAGCCCATTTAAGGCCAAAATCTTTCCCTTGAAATTAATTTCGCATAACATAATCAATAACCAAGCTAAAGAGAAAAGGAGACAAAATGCACCCTTGTCGAACACCAGAATTAATGCTAAACCAATTGCTACAAGCCTTACCAACTCTCACACACGACTCAGTGTTATTATAGAGAGCTTTCATTAGGTTAACTAACTTGTCAAGTATACCATATGATCTCACAATCAACCACAAATTATGACGATCAACAGAGCGAAAGCCTTTTTGAAATCAACAAAGCTAGCAACCAAAGGTTTCTGAAAGTCTAAACATTTTTCAAGAACCTGCCTAAATAAAAATATCTGATCCACACATCCCCTACCACTTCCGAATGCATATTGCTCATCACGCAATCGACTGTCAACCAGATTCTTAATTCTATTAAGCACAATCATGGAAAGAACTTTACCTGAACAGAGAGTAGGCTGATACCCCTATAGTTATCACAAGAACTGCGATCACCTTTTTTGAAAATAGGGATAACAATAGCTCTGGTAAAATCCTTAGGAACCATGCCTTTATCATAAAAGATATTCAGAATTTCAGTCATCCAAGTGGTAACCGAAACATTCCCAGCTCAAAGCATTTCCGTAGTAATTTCATCTACCCCTGGGGATTTATGAAGTTTAAGTTTAGAAACAGCCAAAATAACTTCAGATTGTGTTATAGGGCCAACATTAAAGCCACCAATGCATCTTTCATCATTGCAAACAATGGGAGTAGAACTAACTACATTGTTCAGAACATCACTGAAATGCTCATCCCATCTAGTCATGACAGAATCCTCCCCTTCTATAACCTTATCTTGTTTATCCTTCAATCCTTGTATGCCTGTCCGTTTTCTACCTCACAAAACATTAACTATCTGGTACAGCTCTCTGCTGTTGTGCTGTCTAACTGCTTCCTCGGCTTTGTCAGCCAAACCATCAAGCCAAAGATTGTTATCAGCAGCTAACTGATCCTTTACAAGTTTATTAAGGTCTCTGTAATGCTTTCTATTAGGACTAGTAGGGGGGATGATTGAGGGCATTCCTGCAGTTCTTTCTTTCCGAAATAAGCTCAAGTGCCTTATCACAGATAATTTTGCCTCTTCTGCTCCTTTTTTCCTAAAAGAGTACTGTTAGTGTCCAAAAAAGCCTGTTTAAAATGATCCCATTCTTCCTTAACTTCAGTAGTAAGCAAACCATTACTGTCATAATGACTAAGTAACCTATCATGGTAAGCTTTGGCTGTAACTGGATCTTTCAGAGCTTCAGTATTAAAAGTAAATTTTTTAACCCTACCACAACACTTTTTAAGTTTAAGTTGCAACACACCTTTAACAAGGTAATGGTCAGATTCAATTTCAGCTCCCCTATATGCCCTGGTATTCCTAACAGAACTAGCCCATTTGCTGTTAATTAATATGTAATCAATCATATTCTTATGCAGCCCATCAGGTGAAACCCATGTGTACTTATGTATGTCGCGGTGTTTGTAATAAGTGTTAGTTATTCTGAATCCATTGAGTTTACTTACCTGTAGGAGACGTTGCCCATTGCCATTGCAGCTACCAATACCAAAAGGGCCTATTACTCCTCCCCAAAGGTCAGAGTCAGTACCAACTTTGGCATGGAAGTCACCAAGAACAAGGGTAAAATATTTTTTCTGGACAGAATTCAAAATATCCTGAAGTTGTCCATAAAACCTATCCTTCAAATCCTCATCAGCATCGTTAGTGGGGGCATAACAGCAGATAACATTCAAGTCTTTAACGCTTGTCTGAAATTTTGCTGTAAGAAACCTTTCATTAATGCACTCATATCCAAGAAGAGCATCGCTAGCATGTCTGCTGAGAAGCAGACCCACGCCTTAGTGATGCTTATTGTCATCCCTCCCTGAAAAGAGAAATTTAAGATTATTTTTAAGAATCTGACCTTTAACTGTTCATCTGGTCTCTTGCAAGCCGAGAATATCTGAAGTATAACGGTGGAATTCTTGTGTGAGGACATCAAGAGAAAAAGCTCTGTGCAGAGTTCTCACATTCCAACTACCTATGGAGAGAAAATGGTTAGTGGGATGTTTAAAGAAACTATGTTTATTGAGAGAGGGAATGCCGACAATATCAAACAGCCCCCTAATCGCACACATTGGGCAAAGACCCGTTCCCCCACTACTAAAGGCTGAAGCCATCTACACTGGAAGACTTCCTCCAATGTAGAATTTGACGATGCCAATAGAAGCAAAGAGTTCAGGTGCCTGCGATGACTTCTGCTCAGGATTATCCACCAGCTGATAAACATATCCTGGCAATCTATTCACTTGGGGCTGTCAACCCACAAACAAACAGAAAACACAGCGGAAGATTTTCCCTCCACAGAAGCCCACCAGTGCAGCAAAATCAGGATCCATAATCAAGCTCAGAGCCATAGACCAGTAGGTTTATATGGTCAGCACCAGCATGGTTGACCCTGTGTGGTTGACCACTCCTCATCAGGGTAGAAAAAAAAGAAAAGTAGCCATAGTTGTCCAGATCAGTAGGCCACACTAATCTGGCAGCCCTCCCCTTCCGTTCACTTCCACGAGAGAGTATGTCCTTAGAAAGTTACTAACGGTCCGCACCACGAGAAGGCGGGGTCGGACATTAGGTGCTAGGGCTGGCCGGTTCTATGCATCATCACAGGGGATTGGTGCATAGCTCTCCTTCCAGTGACTACCTAGCTACCATTTACAGACCCATTTACAGACACCTCCGTGCTGCTTGAGGATGATGATGATGATGATTCACAGGTAGCACTAATTTTACCTTTTTTCTTTTCCACTATTATACGAGATAAGTAACATTTATATAATTAGAAATGGGTTTAAATTAATAAAAATCAATTGCGTACTTAAGATTTTCATATCTATTTTTTCATATGGACTGTAATTTTTTTAAAAGGTTTATTTTGTTACACGGTTTTCTCGGGAACCTATCTACCGTGTCAGAATTCGAAACAGAATCGGGTGCATTGAATTAAATTATTCCTATTGTTTATTAATAAGGATTTATTTTTTTTTAAAAGTTGAGTGGTGTGCGAGATTGGCTACTGATCTCAGAGACCTGGGTTCGAGTCCCGGGTAAGGCATGGCTGTTTTGTGTCGTTTTCAAGCTGAGGGAGTGCCATCCTCTCAGGCCTTCTAGTATGGCGAATAAACTGACAGGCTCCTGTCAGACCTCTGTGGTAAGCAGCTGCTTGAGGGGGTACGCTGTGATGCATACGAATAAACGTCTTTGCAAGCTGGATGCTTTTAAAGGTTAAGAGAATCTCTTTGAATAACTGACTGGAATTTCATACAATAATACGCATTTGATATCATGTAAAGCTCAGAATTGGTTGTTTTACCTGTGATCGGCAATTTTTTGTTTGTAGACAATGGGCTAAACGGCCAGGTCACGAGGACCCCGAAAGCTCAGAGAAGGTTGGGGGTAAACCACAGGATTGTCCTTTGGGAACACAGGAAAAAGTGTTCTTTACCCCTAAGGACAAAGTTGCCCTAAGTATACGTAAGAGATTCACACCTAGCCTCGATCTAGGAATTTCTCGTTGGACACCACAGAGAAACGCGTTCTGTGAAAGCCACCTAGTTACCGCCTGTCTGGACAGCCTTCAACAAAAAGAGCGAAAATAAATATGCCTAAACAAGCAATTCCTTTCATTGGTTTAAGATAAGTTAAAGTTAATTTATTTTAATAACATTCAAAATAATTTACTTATTGAGATTTTATTTAAATATTTCAGAATATTATAAAAATATTTTCCAAAATTAAAAAAGAAATAACTACCAGTTAATATTCTAGGATTAGAAGTGTTTTCATTTATACACTTTGGTTCTGAAAGATATTATAGAAATTATGGTGGCAACACTTGGACATACCAGGAGTCACGTCCGTGTTTTCGCGATATCATTTGTAATTCTAATTTACCTGCTGAAATAATAATTCCACTTTCTCACTGGCATATCACTGAAGATTATTTTTAACCATTCAAGCTTCCGCAACCATTTAAATACTAAAACAATATTTTTGAAAACCGATATTTAAAAAATATTTGATTATGATCTTTAAATTATCATCAGTGACATGTTCCCCTTAAATGCATATTTTACAGCTTCCAAATAACTTTTCTCACTGGCATAACAAGGAAATTCTGTAGCCATTCGGTAGGGTACCTGAAAACCATAGGAAATTAATAATGTCCGTATTACGAGCCAAAATAAAGGGGTCGACACCGACAAATAGCGGTTAACTATCACTTTTATATCCGATAATCAGAATAATGTGCTGCATACTATTTTTCGGTTCGAAACCGACCGAAATTTCATTGCTCTTAGGCTAAGAAGTGTAGAATTAGATTACCTCTACTCTAAACTAATTATTCACTACAAAGTTACTTACCTGAAGTAAAATATAAAAAAACCGCAAACACTTCACGAATATTATTTAACTTGATTTAGCTGATACTTTTCGAGCAGCAGAGTTGTGGGTTACAGAAGGACAGGCCGACGGTATTTATCAACCGCACGGGCCTTGACTATGGCTGCTTATTATACTCAAATTTGTTCGCGATAGGCAAAGCTCTGGTAACTACAAACCCTCAAAAAAGGATGACTTCTTCGCCATATTTTAATAGCTAACGCGTCAAATGTAACAGCGAGAAAAGCGTCGAACGATTTCAATAATAAGCGAATGACATCTGACAGTGACGATTGAGAATGCATTGTTTGCAGAATCGCAAGGAAGTGACATTTCCATTGTTTCGTATTCCCAACAGCGGGATTTGTTTTCTCTTCCGCACATGTTTTTCGATACCTTCTATACCAAATTTACTAAAAATTATTCTTTTAATCTAGTACCTCTTTCAAAAGTTTTTCGGATTCACCGTGAGTATCTTAAATATCACTTTTCGGGGAGGAAAGACAATAAACATCCCCAAGGCGTGGGTCTGCTTCTCAGCAGACACGCTAGTGATGCTATTCTAGGATAAGAGTGCATTAATGAAAGGTTGTTCACAGCAAAATTACAGACAAGGGTTAAGGACTTCAATCATATATATACTGTTATGCCCCCACTGAGAATGCCGACGAGGATGAGAAAAAAGGTTTTTGCACAATATCTCCCACACACAGATCCTCATACGAGCTTCCATTTCAAAGGAAATTCGTAATTCTTTGCTATCCGAACATGTAGTAACTAGAAAATTTCTTCTATTTTGACGGGAAAGAAAACGAAGGCTATAAGTTTTATGGACAGCAGCATTACCTATCTAACGAGTTTAAGACTAAAAAGGAACTTGAACAAGTTCCTAACATTTAACATAAACTGGGCCGCATGTAGAATAAGAAATATTTTTCTTTTGTAGGGGGGGGGGGGCTTTTATTTCCTGCATAGGTCAACCATGAGTTAACTTCACAGCGACTTTGCAAACCTGTTGGTGTTCCCTTTTTCAATCGCAGAACAACGGGTTAAGTGATGTTTCTATTGCTATGCTCATGTAAAGATTTTAAGGAGACCTAAAAAATTGTGCTGATAATTTTTGATATTAACTACTATGGAAATACTTAAAGAAATTTTTCAGCGTAACAACTAATTTTTTTTTTTTCAAATTAAAAGCTACCGGTTTGGTTTTAAAGAAAATAAATATATAAAGAATTTTTTTTTTTACACTTGAAAGTGTCTGTAATACATTACGAGAAATCTGTTGGCAACACTACGAAACAATGCTGCTGACGTCATCACGGTGTTTTACGAGGCCGACGACAAAGACAGGTCATGACACTGGAATAACACGTGATCAACTTAGTCTGAGGTTACAGTACGACAAACGAAGTGCTTATTCTTCAGTCGCTTGCTTCGTTCATCGGGTTTTGTCTTCAAACTACCATTGGATTACCACAAAGAGGCGAGCATTTTTCCTTATTATTATTATTATTTGTAGCATGAAATATTTCCTGTAGTTAGTGGTTTGATAAAAGTAATTATTTAGTGCTTGAAAAGTGTTTTGAGTGCATTGCTCTCTTAGGCCTAGTTTCAAGATGTTGAATGATGGTGTGATTCAAAACAAAATGGCTGCCCTTATATAACATCGCTAGTTTTGAAGTTGAGAGCATTAATTATTTGATATTTTAACTACTCATATTTAATACTTTTGCAAATTGCTATAAATGTGTGGATGATCAGGTTAATTACTTAATGCTAGCATTTTTCATTTCATAAGGGGGAAAACCAGATATTTGTCGTAGGTAGCGTACAAAAATTGTCGCGTCCATGTTTGATATTCTTGGCAATCTTTTTTGTTTTTGAGCTGTTTTATACGTTGAAGGGAAAAGTAGTTTAGACATAATTATGCTATCACCACTTGTTTGAATTGCAACATTTGTACTTGTATTCTTATTCATAATATATATATTTTATATATCTGGATAGAGTAACTATGTATCCATAGTAACAGGTTTTATCAGTCTTTAGAGTATATCATGTCGACCACAATTTTTGAAATTGAAAATGTCAATAAAAGGATTTTTTATTATTTTATGTAGGCCACATAATGGATGTTCCTAATTAATGACTTAGATTGAAAACCTATATGCAAAAGATTGTTGAACCCAAAACCAGTTGTTTTTCTTTCTAATTTGATTAATTTCTTCTAAATTTAAAACCCTTTAATTTTTGGTTATTTGATAGAAAAAAATATTTTCATATTGTTTTAATGTCCATTAAATAGCAGATAATGTCATTAAAGCTTAAATTCAAAAATAGTATGGTAACATTTAAATTTAATTAATCAGATATTAATTTATATTGCTGAATACTTGTAGTAAGAGTGGACTTTCAGTTTATAACCATTACCTAATGAAAATCAAGTTTTATTTACAAAATCATTGTAAAGGTTATAAGAAAAAATCTACAATACAACACATACACCACTTTTTAATTTTCAGTAAAGTAACATACTATATATATTAGAATCTGTGCGAATGAATCGAGTGGCGTTAGCAGCTACGGGACTAAGTTGATTACGTGACGGCTGAGGATCGCTTCAGTGTCGTGGCCTGTCATTTTCGTCGGCCTCGGGTGTTTTAGGAGTTCATTTTCATGCCGCCACTTGTCTTTGTAACCACTGTTTTATATGTAACATTTATATCAAATGAATACTTAAAGATTTTCATATCTATTTTTTCATATGCACTGTATTTTTTTTTTTTTGAAGGTTTATTTCTTTATACGGTTTTCTAGGGAACCTATCAGAAACAGAATTGGGTGCATTAAATTAGATTATTCTTATTGTTTATTAAGAAGGATTTTTTTTTTTTTTAAAGTTGAGTACTTAGCGCGCTTGGCTACTGATCTAAGAGACCTGGTTCGAGTCCCGGGTAAGGCATGGCTGTTTTGTGTCGTCTTCCTGCTGAGGGCGTGCTATCCTCTCAGACCTTCTCATCATCATCATCATCCTCAAGCAGCCATGGGCTACGGAGGTCCAGCCAGACCGTGCAATTTAGTTCTCCAAGCAAGTCTATCCTGTGCTACATCTACTGCATCTGGCCACTGCACACCAATTCTATCAGGATTGGGTCCTGTTTGACATTGTCTGCCCACCGCATCCTAGGTCTCCCCTTCTTTCTGAGGCCTTTAGGCACATTGTTCATAAACCTTTTCGCCAATCTATAATTATTCATACGGGCAACATGGCCAAACCAAGGGAGTCTCTCTCTGCAAAATATGCTACTTAAAGAAATTTGCAAAGTCCTTTGCCTAACCTTATCAATAGTTACAAAGTTGAACCACCTAATACCCAAGATACTGCGTAAGCATCTGGAATCAAAAGCATCTACTTTCCTGTTATCTTGTTTACAAAATGTCCAAGTTTCACTACCATCACTAACCCTAGAAAGAACCAAACTATTATAAAGTCTAATTTTATTCTTTAGGTATATACGCCTATTTCTCCACACTCTCCATAGATTCTTAAAAGTCCCGGCAGCAATCCCTATTCGTCTGTTAATCTCATGCCGCACATCACCATTATCTGTTACATAGCTCCCAAGATAATTAAACTGTGACACCTGCTCAAGACTGCAACCATTAAGATTAAATGAATCACAGCCTGCCTGACCAATTTTCATCACTTTAGTTTTCTCTGTTTATAACAAAACCTACTCTACTACCAGTCTCATCAACAGCCCTAATGAAAGAGTGCCAAAAGGGTTAAATCATCAACCTATTCTAAATCAGAAATTTTCGTATCTCCAGTCCATTTAAGGCCAAAATCTTTCCCTTGAAGTGAATTTCACCTAACATAATCAATAACCAAGCTAAGGGAAAAGGAGACAAAAAACACCCTTGTCGAACACCAGAAGTAATGCTAAACCAATTGCTACAAGCCTTACCAACTCTCACACACGACTCAGTGTTATTATAGAGAGCTTTCATTAGGTTAACTAACTTGTCAGGTATACCATATGATCTCACAATCAACCACAAATTATGACGATCAAGAGCCGAAAGCCTTTTTAAAATCAACAAATCTAGCAACCAAAGGTTTCTGAAACTCTAAACATTTTTTCAAGAATCTGCCTAAGTGAAAATATCTGAAACCACTTCTGAATCCACATTGCTCATCACGCAATTGACTCTCAACCAAATCCTTAATTCTATTAAGCACAATCATGGAAAGAACTTTACCTGAACAGAGAGTAGGCTGATACCCCTATACATGTCACAAGAACTGCGATCACCTTTTTTGAAAATAGGGATAACAATAGCTCTGGTAAAATCCTTAGGAACCGTGCCTTTATCATAAAAGATATTCAGAATTTCAGCCATCCAAGTGGTATGCGAAACATTCCCAGCTCTAAGCATTTCCGTAGTAATTTCACCTACCCCTGGGGATTTATGTAGTTTAAGTTTAGAAACGGTCAAAATAACTTCAGATTGTACTATAGGGCCAATATTAAAGGCACCAAAGCATCTATCATGATTGCAAACAATGCGAATAGAAATAACCGCATTGTTTAGAATATCAGTGAAATGCTCAGTCCACCTAGACATGACAGAACCCTCCCCTTCTATAACTTTACCTTGTTTATCCTTCAATCCCTGTATGCCTGTCCGTTTTCTACCACACAAAACATTAACTATCTGTTACAGCTCTCTGCTGTTGTGCTGTCTAATTGCTTCGTCGGCTTTGTCAGCTAAACCATCAAGCCAAAGATTCTTATCAGCAGCTAACTGATCTTTTTTACGTTTATTAAGTTCTCTTTAATGCTTTCTATTAGGACTAGTAGCGTATTGATTAAGGATATTCCTGCAGTTCTTTCTTTCCGAAATTAGCTCAAATGCCTTATAACTCAGATAATTCTGGCTTTTCTGCTCCTTTTTTCCTAAAAGTGTACTGTTAGTGTCCAAAAAAGCCTGTCTAAAATGATCCCATTCTTCCTCAACTTCAGTAGTAAGCATACCATGACTGTCATAATGACTAAGTAACCTGTCCTGGTAAGCTTTGGCTATAACTGGATCTTTTAGAGCTTCAGTATTTAAAGGAAAATTTTTAACCCTAGCACAACACTTTTTAACTTTAAGTTGCAAAACAGTTTTAAGAAGGTAATGGTCGGATCCAATTTCAGCTCCCCTATATGCCTTGCTATTCCTAACAGAACTAGCCCATTTGCTGTTAATTAATATGTAATCAACCACATTCTAATGCAGCCCATGAGGTAAAATCCAGTATGTCGCAGTGTTTGTAATAAGTGTTGGTTATTCTGAATCCATTGAGTTTACCTACCCGTAGGGACGTTGCCCATTGCAGTTACCAATACCAAAGGGCCTATTACTCCTCAGTACCAATTTTGGCATTGAAGTCACCAAGAACAAGGGTAATATCTCTTTTCTTGACAAAATTCAAAATATCCTGAGGTTGTTCATAAAATCTATCCGTCTGATCTTCATCGGCATCCTCAGTGGGGGCATAACACGAAAGTTAACATTCAGGTCTTTAACGCTTGTCTGAAATTTTGCTGTAATAAACCTTTCATTAATCCTGTCAGACCTCTGTGGTAAGCAGCTGCTTGAGGGGGTATTTATTTATTTATTATGAAAAGTTGAGAAACATCCTCAAACAAATTTTAGAGAATATAATAGCAGGAATTGAATTCAAGGAATGAAATTAAATTAACCTTATTCGTGACGGAAATGCAAATTACGAAACAAAAGGCGTATCCGGTTTAAGGATTCGAAGAGCATTGTTGTGCCGTCGATTATTTAGCGTACGATCTGTTTTCTTCCTTTCTCTTTAATCGTGAAACGAACAAAGTAACACTTTACTAGTGAATATAAAACTTAGGTTTTCAACTGAAATAGATTTAATTGGTTATTTAGATATGGTTATTTGTGTTATTAAGAATTTTCCGTGAGTCTTTGAAACGACACTTAGGATTCATTTCCGCAGATAAGTTTAATCGAAATAGGATTTCCTCAATTACGAATAGTTATGGAATACAACGGACTCCTTTATCACGGCATGATACTGTTACATGAGAGTTCACTTCAGTGAATTCTCATTACGACGGATGTTATGCAAATATGCCCTTACATCGGTGTTCGCCTTTTTAACCGATATAACGATGTGGTGTTTAACGTAATTAATCAGAAATTTTAGTGTAGTGTGGGAATCGACCCTGAGAATTGAATATTCTTTCCTGGAACAATACCTAAAGTTCCACCCCTTCACTTTAATGAAAGCACTTCTGATACTATGTCTTTTGGTGGCATTCGTAATAGCAAGGCGGAAGACCGCTTAATACGAAAGCAGATATCGTTACTTCGCGGTGACGTATAATATATACGTAACTGCGGATCTCAATGCTGTCACAGGTGCTACTCTAACCAGAAAAGAACTGCACACGAAGAGAAAGCATAGCAGTTATTCATTCCTTATCGCAAAGAAACTGCGAGCGCTGGGGTAGGGATGGGTAAGTTAGTAGTGCTCCCGGCTCGTAATCTGCAATTCCCAGGTTAGAGTTGCAGTTGATGAGAATGTGACCTTCAACTCCGGGAACAATTGAGGTGCGACTTTGGCTGGCATTCTGCATGGAGCGAATATTTGTGTTTTGCAGTGGTCAGCAGCATGCATATTACCATTCTCTGTAAACCACCCTAACCTGCAGGGTACTGCAGGTAAGCGGGGAGAGCCATTCCCCTAGGGCATGCAATAAAACAGAACAAAATGCTTCATTCGGCTGCAAACTAAGAAAGTCAAAAACAGACAAAAAAAATAAACAAATAAAATGAAATGAAACAGCTTTCAAAAATGCATTTGCTAAGCAGAAAAGGGTACATAAAAATTTAAGTAATATCAGAACTATGAACTTTAATTTTGAGTTTTTGGAAGAAACAATTTCTAGTGAACTTTTTTTCGTCAAGACTGAATTATGCTTGGAATAATTCCGTGATCAAACGGAAAATCAGCAATGAAATTATAAAGTGCTATCAATAGGTGTCGGCAGATGGAGCTGGAAGGGAGGAGAGAGCAATCACCCAGATCGTGGTAAAATTGATCGAAAAATAAACTAATTATAAATAACACAAGTGTACTAAAGAGTAATATTATTTTCTTACAAAATGTAGTACTGATTTTTCCCTTTACGTTTCCTTTGTTTTCGGAAGCGTATCATTTACATTTATTAATATAAAAAAGCATTTTTACATATATTTTTAAAAATAAGTATCCCATTTTTTCCGTTCTATTTTAGGACATCCTCATTTGCTTTGTTTTGTGATATATACATGATTACTGTCTCCGCAACTGCTCTGATTAATGAAAGACTTGAGTCAAATATTTATATTTTGAAAAATTGATTTGCTTTCCCATTATCTGAAAAAAAAAAGTTTTAGCACACTCTAAAATAATTTTGCCACCCCCCCCCCACCATGAAAAATTACACCAGAAAAAGAAAACTGGCTGAAAAAAGCTTTAAAAATTAACATGATTAGATTCGAAAAAAGAGATTTAATAAGCAGCTTCTAATTCTTATATTTTTCTGTTATCAGTAATTAACATTGGGTAGAGAAATCAAACTCTGGTGGAAGAGGGAGATTTAAATCAAAGTAAAAATTAATTGATCTGCATTCAAATTCAATCTTCCCTCTCAGCCAAAATAAAATATTGCCTTCATCACGATATTTCCGAACTGCGAGGTCAAATTATAAATAAAAATAAAATAAATACCCCCTCAAGCAGCTGCTTGCCACAGAGGTCTGACAGGAGCCTGTCAGTTTATATGCCATAGTAGAAGGATAAAAATAAATAAATATTCACCTCAAGCTGCTGCTTGAGGTGAATATTTATTTCTGATATTAAAACTGACAGGAACCTGCCAGTTTTTACGCCATAGTAGGTCTGTGAGGAAGGCGAGACCTCAGCAGGGAAACAACACAAACACGCCATACCGGGGGCTCGAACCCAGGTCACTTTGATAAGTAGCCAAGAAACATTCAATTGCATGCTGAGATGTGCTGCTGAAAAATGGTTCAGGAATTCCTCAGATGGTGGTACCTTCACAACTTCAGTATTTTTTACCAACAGCCTAAGGTAAATGAAGATCAGTATTGCATTTATCGATTTTGCGAAGAATGTTTCGTGCTTAAAGGCTTCGGAAGTTAAGCGGAATGACGCTAGCCTTAGGAATTTTTATACCTTTGGACCTAAACCATGAACATTTGACAGACATTTTTTCTGTATTCTGTAATCAACCATAGTGTTCGGATATATATTTGAGCGACCGTAAACAACTCTACTAAACTAAAGGCATGTTGTAGTGATTTTATAAAATGGATTTTAAAATTAAACTTCAGTTAAGGTTTTCATGAAATTTTACTCTTTTTGCGAACCGTAATCTGAAACTATTGTACAAAACTTATATACTCCTCCCCCACGCAACGTTTTAATTTTACTGTTTTTTTTAAGCACTAATAAAGTATTATTATTTAAATTTTCCAAATCATCTGCTAGTTCTCACTGTTAAAGAGTACAAAATTTGGAAAATGATAAATTTCGTTTTCTTTGAAAAGGAACATCCTATATTCTACAGTGCCGATATATGTTCTACCAGTTTTTTGACAGAAATTATTCTTGCCGAAAAAGGCAAGGTTAAATATGTTTTATGCATGGAAAACAGCGCTAAAATAACTATTTTGATACATAAATCGATTTCTTTTCAAAATTCTCTGCTGTGAAAATATTTGTAGATCTTAGAATATAGTTTTATATTGCGCCTTGATGGAAACAGACAATCATTTTATCACTCAGACTGTAAATTCAAAAGGTGTTACACGCAAAGGAATAGCTTTTAGCTCTTGTTTCTGGCGATTAAAACAGCGTTAAAACAGATATTTTGGTGAAAAATTCAATATTTTCGAAATTCGATGCAACTATACCATTCTTTTGCCTAAAAATCTCATCAAATGATACGAGTTGATTAATATTAAGCATTTGGTTGAGAATCTGACTGTAAATTCAAAAGTTATTACATACAACATAGCTTTTACCTATGATTTATCCCCAGTAAACATCGCTAAAATAGGTATTTTGATACATAAATTGATTATTTTCAAAATTCTATGCAATTAAACTACTTTTAAGGCATAGAATATCACTTTGAATTACGCCTTGATGGAAATAAACCAAGAGAATTTCACTCAGACTGGAAATTCAAATATTGTTAGCACAGCAATAGTTTTTGGCTCTGTTTCAGCCGATTAAAACAAACTTGAAACTGATACTTTGGTAAATAATTACACATTTTCGAAATTCTATGCACCTAAACTATTCCTTACAAGATTTCATTAAATAAAACGAGTTGATGAATATGAAGCATTTGGTTGAGAATCTGACTGTAAATTCAAAAGTTATTACACACTGTAGCTTTTGCCTATGACTTATGCGCAGTAAAGAGTGCTAAAATAGGTATTTTGATAGATAAATTGATTATTTTCAAAACTCTATGGTGTAAAAATATATTTTAGGCATGCAACGTCATTTTATATTATGCCTTGATGGAAATAAACCATCAGATTGTCATTCGGACTGTAAATTGAAAAGGTGTTAGCACAGGAATAGCTCTTAGCTCTGATTTTGGCGGTAAAAACAGTGTTGAAACAGATATTTCGGTGAATAATTCGATATTTTCGAAATTCTATGCACCTAAACTATACTTTAGCCGTAGAATCTCATTATATATTTATAGTTGATGAATATATAGGATTTGGTTGTGAATCTGAGTGTAAATACAAAACTTATTACACACTACATAGCTTTTACCTACGTTTTATTAGCGGAAAACACCGCTAAAATAGTCATTTTGATACATCAATTGATTTTTTTTCAAAATTCTACACAGTGAAAATAATTTTAAGGCGTAGAATATCATTTTATATTACGCCTTGATGGAAATAAACAAACAGATTGTCACTCAGACTGGAAATTCAAATATTGGTAGCACAGGAAAAGCTTTTAGTTCTGTTTTACCCTATTAAAACAAACTTGAAACTTATATTTTCGCAAATATTTATATATTTTCGAAATTCTATGCACCTAAACTATTCCTTAGCGTAAAGATATCATTATATAATACGAGTTGATGAACATAAAGCATTAGGTTGTGGATCTCACTGTAATTTGAAAAGTTATTACTCACTACACAGCTTTTCCCTATGTTTTAAGCGCGGTAAACAGCTCTAAAATACGTATTTTGATAAATAAATAGATTTTGTTTTCAACTTTCTATGCACTAAAAATATTTTTAAAGCATAGAATATTGTATTCCGCCTTGTTGGAAATAAACCAACAGATTGTCACTCAGAATGTAAATTGAAAAGTTGTCAGCAGAGGAATAGCTTTTAGCTCTGTTTCAGGGGATTAAAACAGAGTTGAAATTGATATTTCAGTGAATGATTCGATATTTTTGCAATTATATTCACCTAAAATATACTTTAGCCATAGAATCTCATTATATAATCGTAGTTGATAAAGCATTAGGTTGAGAATCTGACTATAAGTACAAACGTTATTACACACTATTTAGCTTTTACCTACGTGTTATGTGCGGTAAACTGCTCTCAAATAGGTGCTTTGATACATAAATGGATTTTTCTCAAAATTCTACGCAGTAAAAATATTTCTAAGGCGTAGAATATCATTTTGAATTACGCCTCGTTGGAAATAAACCAACAGATTGTCACTCAGACTGTAAATCGAAAAGTTGTTAGCACAGGA
This sequence comes from Ryuthela nishihirai, assembly GCA_038380435.1. Taxonomy (NCBI): domain Eukaryota; kingdom Metazoa; phylum Arthropoda; class Arachnida; order Araneae; family Heptathelidae; genus Ryuthela; species Ryuthela nishihirai. Next base: position 33,189,077 of record JAWZYU010000022.1, read on the forward strand.
ATAACTTTTAGCTCTGTGTTTAGCGATGAAAACAGCGTTGAAACCGATATTTTGGCGAATAATTCGATATTTTCGAAATTCTATGCAACTAAATTATTCTTTTTTTCCTAAGAATCTCATTATATAATGCGAGTTGATGAATATAAAGGATAAGGTTGTGAATTTGACTGTAAACTCAGTAGTTATTGCACACTACATATCTTTTACCTATGTCTTACGTGTGGAAGACAGTGGTAAAAGTGCTATTTTGATTCATTTATATCGATTCTTTTTCAAAAGTCTACGCAGCAAAAATATTTTCAAGGGATACAACATCATTTTATATTACGACTTCATGGCACTGAACCATCAGATTGTCACTCAGACTGTAAAATGAGAAGTTGTTTGCACGGGAGCAGCTTTTAGATCATTTATAGGCGTTTAAACAGAGTTGAAACTAATATTTTTTGTATAATTCGATATTTTCGAAATTCAATGCACCTAAACTATAATTTAGCCATAGAATCTCATTACGAAATAGTGGTTGATGAATATATAAAGCATTAGGTTGTGAATCTGACTGTAAATTCAAAAGTTATTACACACTACATAGCTTTTACGTATGTTTTATGCGTAGTAAACAGTACTAAAATCGGTATTTTGATACATAAATTGATCATTTTCAAAATTCTATGCAATGAAAAGATTTTTAGGGCATAGGATATCATTTTGTATTACGCCTTGATGGAAATAAACAAACAGACTGGAAATTCAAATATTGTTTGCACAGGAATATCTTTTAGCTCTGTTTTAGCCGATTAAAACAAACTGGAAACAGATATTTTGGTAAATAATTCCATATTTTCGAAATTCTATGTACAAATAAACTATTCTTTAGCGTAAAGATCTGATTATATAATACGAGGTGATGAATATAAAGCTTTTCGTCGTAAATCTAACTGTAAATTCAAAAGTTATTACTGACTACATAGCTTTTACTTATGCTTTTTAGCACGGGAAACAGCTCTATAATGGGTATTTTGATATATAAATGGATTTTTTTCAAAATTCTATGCGGTGAAAATATTTTTAAGGCATATAATATCATCTTGTATTATTTCCTTTTTGGAAATAATACAAGATGATTTCACTCATACTGTAAATTGAAAAGTTGTTACCACAGTAGTAGCTTTTAGCTCCGTTTTTCGCGATGAAAGCAGCGTTGAAACAGATATTTTGGTAAATAATTCGACATTTTTGAATTTCTATGCACCTAAAGTATACATCAGCCATAGAATCTCATTATGTAATACTAGTTGATGAATATAATGTAACAGGTTGAGAATCTGACTGTAAATACAAAAGTTATTACACACTAGAAAGCTTTTACCTAGGTTTTGTGCGCGGTATACAGCAATAAAATTGGTATTTTGGTACATAAATTGATTTTTTTCAAAATTCCATGCACTGAAAATATTTTTAAGGCTTAGAATATCATTTTATATTAAGTCTTGATGGAAATAAACCATAAGATTGTCACTCAGACTGTAAATTCAAAAGTTGTTAGCACAGCTTTCAGCTCCGTTCTAGGCGATTAAAACCCGTTGAAACGGATATTTTTTATGAACTATTCGATATTTTAGAAGTTATATGCACCTGAACTATACTATAGCTATAGAATCTAATTTTATAAAACTAGTTCATAAATCTGACTGTAAATTCTAAAATATTAGATTCCATATAGCGTTTACCTCCGTTTTATGGGTGAAAAACAGAACTAAAACATGTATTTTGATATATAAATCGACATTTTTTAAAAATTTTTTGCAGTGAAAATATTTTTAACGCGCTATCATTTTGTATTACGCCTTGATAGAAATAAACCATCAGATTGTCACTCGGACTGTAAATTGAAAAGCAGTTAGCAATGGAAGGGCTTTTGCTGTGTTTTAGGTGTTTAAAACAGCGTTGAAACTAATATTTTGTTCAATAATTCGATATTTTCGAGATTCTGTGCACCCTAACTATATTTTGGCTTAATAATCTCAATGTATAACACGAGTTGATGATGAGTATATAACATTAGCTTGTGAATGTGACTGTAAATACAAAAGTCATTACACACTACATAGATATTTCTTACGTTTTTAGCGCGGTAAACAGCTATAAAATTGGTATTTTGATACATGAATTGATTTTTTTTTCCAAATTCTATGCAGTGAAAATGTTTTTAAGCATGCATTTTGTATTACGCGTTGATGGAAATGAACCAACAGGTTGTCACTCGGACTGTAAATTGAAAGGTTCTTACTACAGTAATTTTAGCTCCAATATTTCGATATTTTTGAAATTCTATGCAACTAAAGTATACTTTAGCCATAGAATATCATTATATAATACTAGTTGAGGAATACAACGTAAGAGATTGAGATTCTGACTGTAAATACAAAAGTTATTACACACTAGATAGCTTTTACCTAGGTTTTATGCGCGGGAAACACCTCTAAAATAGGTATTTTGATAAGAAAATGGATTTTTTTCAAAATTCTATGCAGTGAAAATATTTTTAAGGCATAGATAATCATTCTGCATTCTGTTGGAAATAAACCGACAGATTCTCATTCAGACTGTAAATTGAAAAGTTGTTAGTACAGAAATAGCTTTTAGCTCCGTTTTCGCCGATTAAAACAGCGATGAAACTGATATTTTGATAAATAATTCCATATTTTCGAAATTCTACGCACCTCAACTATTCTTTCAGGCATCGGTAACCTATGACAGACGGGTCACCAAGTGACCCATTTAATTTCAAGTGACCCTCTTAAGATCTGCAAATAAAATATAAATTATTTTTATATGTTATTTTTTATTTGCGGAACTCAAGTGAGTCACTTGAAATTATTCAATGGGTCACTTGGTGACCCGCGGGTCATAGGTTGCCGACGCCTGCTTTAGCGTAAAGATCTCATTATATAATACGAGTTGATGAATATAAAGCATTAGGTTGTGAATCAGCGTTGAAACTGATATTTTGGTGAATTTTTCGATATTTTCAAATTCTATGCACCTCAATAGTTCTTACACACTACATAGCTTTTACCTATGTTTTTTGCGCGGAATCCAGCGCTATAATAGCTATTTTGATACTAAATCGCTTTTTTTTAAATTCTATGCAGTGAAAATATTTTTGAGGCATAGAATATGATTTTATATTACGCCATCATGGAAATGAACCATCAAGTTGTGACACAATGTAAATGCAAAAGTTGTTGTCACAGGAATAGTTTTAGCTCCGTTTTAGGTGTTTAAATCAGCGTTGAAACTGATATTTTGGTGAAATATTCGATATTTTCAAAATTCTATGCACCTAAACAATACTTTAGAATATCATTATATAATACTAGTTTATGAATATAAAGCATTCGGTTGTGAATCTGACTGTAAATTTAAAAGTCATTACACACCACATATCTTTTACCTATGTTTTATATTATATATGTTAATAGGGCTAAAATAGCTATTTTCACATATAAATTGATTTTTCTGAAAATTCTCTGCAGTGAAAATGTCTTTAATCACAGAATGTCATTCTATATCACGCCTTTTTGGAAACAAACCAAAAGATTCTAACTCCGACAGCAAATTGAACAGTTGTTAGCACAAGAATAGTTTTAACACTGTTCTAGGTATTTAAAATATCATTGAAACCGATATATTGGTGAATTATTCGATATTTTCGAAATTCAATCCACCTGAACTATGCTTTAGCCACAGAGTCTCATTATATAATACGAGTTGATGAATATAAAGTATTACGTTTTGAATCTGACTTTAAATTCAAAACTTATTAGACATCACATAGTTTTACTTGTTTTACTTGGTTTTTACCTGCGTTTTATGAGGGGAAAGCTAAAATAGATATTTTGATATATAAATCTATTAATTTCAAAATTCTACGCAGTGAACACATTTTTAAGCCATAGAATATCATTTTGTATTACGCCTTGACGGAAATAAACCATCAGATTGTCACTCAGACTGGAATTTCAAACGTTGTTAGCACAGGAATAGCTTTTAGCTATGTTTTAGGCAATTATAACAGAGTTGAAACATATTTTGGAGAATAATTCGATATTTTTGAAATTCTATGCACCTAAAGTATACGTTAGAAATAGAATTTCATTACATAATATTAGTTCATGAATATTAAGCATTAGGTTTAGAATCTGACTGTAAATTGAAAAGTTATTACACACTACATAGCTTTTACATACATTTCATGCGCAGAAAACAGCTCTAAAATAGGCATTTTGATACATAAATTGATTTTTTTCTAAATGTTTTGCAGTGAAAATATTTTTAAGGCATAGAATATAGTTTTGTATTTCGCCTTGTTGGAAATAAACCAACAGATTGTCACTCAGACAATTTTTGTCGTTTAACACAACGTTGAAACTGATATTTCGGTGAATAATTCGATACTTTTGAAATTCTACGCACCTAAAGTATACTTTAGCCATAGATTCTCATTACATAATAGTAGATGATGAATATAAAAGCATGAGGTTGAGAATCTCACTGTAAATACAAAAGTTATTACACACTAGATTGCTTTTACCTTAGTTTTATGCGCGATGAAAAGATCTAAAATAGGTATTTTGATAAGTAAATGGATTTTTTTTCAAAATCCTATGCAGTGAAAATATTTTTAAGGCATAGAACACCATTTTACGCCTTGATGTATTACGACTTGATGGAAATAAACAAACAGATTGTCACTCAGACTGGAAATTCAAATATTGTTTGCACAGCAATAGCTTTTATCTCTGTTTTAGGCGATTAAAACAAACTTGAAACAGATATTTTTTGTAAATAATTCCATATTTTCGAAATTCTGTGTACAAAGAAACTATTCCTTAGCGTAAAGATCTCATTATATAATACGAGTTGATGAATATAAAGCATTAGGTTGTGAATCTGAGTGTAAATTCAAAATTTCGCTACATTTTAAAACTCGCTACATAGCTTTTGAATTTCAATTCTAAGCGAGGTAAACAGCTCTAAAAGAGCTATTTTGATACATAAATTGATTTTTCTTTTCTAAAATTTTTGCAGTGAAAATATTTTTAAAGCATACACTATCATTTTGTATTACGCCTTGATGGAAATACACCATCAGGTTGTCACTCGACTCTAAATTAAAAAATAATTAGTACAGGAGTAGCTTTTAGCTCATTTATAAGCGTTTACAACAGAGTTGAAACTGATATTTCGGTGAATAATTCGATATTTTCGAAATTCAATGCACCTAAAATATAGTTTAGCCATAGAATGTCATTAAATAATAGTAGTTGATGAATGCAAAGCCTTAGATTGTGAATTCGATTGTAAATTCAAAAGTTATTACACAATACATAGCTTTTACTTATGATTTATCCACAGTGAACAAAGCTAAAATATGTATTTTGATACATGATTATTTTCAAACTTCTATGCAATTAAAATATTTCTAAGGCATAGACTTTGTATTACGCCTTGTTCGAAATAAATCAACAGATTGTCATTCAGAATGTAAATTGAAAAGTTGTCAGCACAGAAATAGCTTTTTGGTCTGTTTTTGACGATTAAAACAGCGTTAAAACAGATCTACGCACCTAAACGATACTTTACCCTAAGAATCTCATTATGTAATACGAGTTGATGAATATAAAGCATTGGATTGTTTTTCTGACTAAATTCCAAAGTTATTACACACTACATAGCATTTCATCATCATCATCATCTTCAAGCAGACATGGGCTACGGAGGTCTAACCACACCGTGCAGTTTAATTCTCCAAGCATATCTGTCCTGAGCTACATATATCCGGCCACTGCAAACCAATTCTAACAAGGTCCTGTTTGACATTGTCTGCCCACCGCATCCTAGGTCTCCCCTTCCTTCTGAGGCCTCTAGGCACACTGTTCATAACCTTATTCGCCAATCTATAATTATCCATACTGGCAACATGGCCAAACCAGCGGAGTCTCTCTCTGCACAATATGCTGCATGCACCCTTGTCGAACACCAGAAGTAATGCTAAACCAATTGCTAAAAGACTTACCAACTCTCACACATGACTCAGTGCTTTTTATAGAGAGCTTTCATTATGTTAACTAACTTGTCTGGTATACCATATGATCTCACAATCAACCACAAATTATGAAGATCAACAGAGTCGAAAGCCTTTTTGAAATCAACAAAGCTAGCAACCAAAGGTTTCTGAAACTCTGAACATTTCTCAAGAATCTGCCTAAATGAAAATATCTGATCCACACATCCCCTACCACTTCTGAATCCACATTGCTCATCACGCAATTGCCTGTCAACCAGATTCTTAATTCTATTAAGCACAATCATGGGAAGAACTTTACCTGGAAGAGAGAGTAGTCTGATACCCCTATAGTTATCAGAACTGCGATCACCTTTTTTGAAAATAGGGATAACAATAGCTCTGGTGTAATCCTTAGGAACCGTGCCTTTATCATATAAGCTATTCAGAATTTCAGCCATCCAAGTGGTAACCGAAATATTCCCAGCTCTAAGCATTTCCGTAGTAATTTCATCTACCCTTTGGGATTTATGTAGTTTAAGTTTACAAAGAGGCAAAATAACTTCAGATTGTTTTATAGGGCTAATATTAAAGGCACCAAAGCACCTATCATCATTGCAAACAATGGGAATAGAATTAACCGCAAATACAATGGGAATAGAATTAACCTTAGAATATCACTGAAATGCTCAGTCCACCTAGACATGACAGAACCCGCCCCTTCTATAACTTTACCTTGTTTAGCCTTCAATCCCTGTACCCTAATCCCTGTACGACCGATTTCATCCACGACTTTCCCTCCATTTTGCGACTAGTAATGCCGACCTATGAGAGATTTGGACCTGGGAAAAGGTAAGTCCATTAAGGAGTGTAGTAAGTGAAACTAATTCCTATGAATTTTTTAGGTGCAAATAAGTAGGGTATTAAACTTTTGTGTATAGGAAACTTTGCAGTCTTTATAGTCACATATCACAGGGCATCACATCCAACGAAAATTTAAAAAATAAAAATTTTCTAAACTTTAAGAATATGTTGTTTGTTTTATTCATTAAGGTTAAGACATATTTTTATTACATTCTAAATTTAATTCATACAAGAACTAGATTAGATGTTAGCAAATGGCGCCATAATATTGTTGTTATCGTAAATATTCGTAAAAGTGCTTTTCGACTTGTCAGCATGTGCAGTCAGACAACTCAGCCCTGAAAACAACAGCTCATGAGTCACATCCCCACAACAGCACACTTCGAAAAATACACTACATATAGATATATATTTACAACGACAAAAATACGATAACAACACAATAATCATTAAAAGGAAATGAATTGGAGAGACATGACAGCATGAGGAAAGAGGAAAGGACTACTAGACTCAGAAAAGCTGGGAATCACTATCCTAGGCAAACAATATAATAGGAGTCGTTACTGCCAATTCCCAAAGCAGATTCAGGCTCAGGTGTTTAGTAAATTGGGAAACATTTCGACCCTTTTAACCTTTTAAAATATTTAAGTAGTGGTGTAGCAAGGTGATGCAGGTCCTTCAGACGAGGTTTCTCTTACTGGGCAGTGTGACGTGATTTCTTTACTGGGCCCTGCTATGAGATTCTTTAAGTTTAGAATTTCTTTGTTTCATAAAGATTTTCTAAAAAAATTCACTTTATTTATTTTAAACTTTCTTACTCTAGAATTTTGTGCCCCATTTAACTTAGCGCTGTATCCGACCACGCAGTCCGCTTACATGAACCTCCCTCTCATAATGGCTAGTAATCTGTAGGATCGTAATTCGCAGTTCGGATTTGTGCTTGGGTTCAAATAACTTAAAGCTTTGTTGAGAGTCCCAATTGTTCCGGCGATCAAATGTATATCCGCTAAGCCTAATTTCGACGGGAAAGGGGACAATTCTGTGTTTGAAAGGTCATTGTCTTAGTGTGTTACTCTGTCTGTCTGTCTGTCTGTCTGTGCATTAGTATGCTAGTTTTTCTTTCTGTATGCATTTATTGTATTAGTATGTCTGTTGTATGTCTGTCTCTACCTAAGAATATTAGTGTGTTTAGTCTGTCTGTATGTATGTATGTGTGAATTAGTATGTTAGTTTTTCTTTCTGTATGTATGTTATTGTGTTAGTATGTCTGTTTTATGTCTGTCTCTATGTATGAATGTTAGTCTGTCTCTATGTATGTGTGAATCAGTATGTTAGTTGTATGTCTGTCTCTATCTATGAATGTTAATGTGTTATTCTGTCCGTCCGTATGTGTGATTTAGTATGTTAGTTTTTTTTCTGTATATGTTATTGTGTAGTATATCTGTTGTATGTGTGTCTCTACTTATGAATGTTAGTGTGTTAGTCTGTCGCTCTGTGTGTGTGAATCAGTATATTAATTGTATGTCTGTCTCTACGTATTATTGCTAGTGTGTTAGTCTGTCTGTCTGTATGTGTGAATTAATGTGTTAGTTTTTCTTTCTGTATGTATGTTATTGTGTTAGTTTGTTTGCTGTATGTCTGTCTCTTCGTATCGATGTTAGTGTTAGTGTGTATGAAAGTTAATGTGTTTGTCTCTATGTATGTGTGAATCAGTATGTTAGTTCTATATCTGTCTCTATGTATGAATGCTAGTGTGTTGGTCTGTCTGTCTGTATGTGTAATTAGTACGTTAGTTTTTCTTTCTGTATTTATGTTATTGTGTTAGAATGTGTTTTGTCTGTCTTTACATATGAATATTAGTGTGTTAGTCTTCTCTCTGTATGTATGAATCAGTATATTAGTTGTATGTCTGTCTCTAGGTAAGAATATTAGTGTGTTAGTCTGTCTGTATGTGTGTGTGAATTAGTATGCTAGTTTTTCTTTCGGTATGCATGTTATTGTGTTAGTATATCTGTCTCTACATATGAATATTAGTGTGTTAGTCTGTTATCTCTCTGTCTCTGCATTAGTTTGTTAGTTTTTCTTTCCGTATGTATGTTATTATGTTAGTACGTCTGTTGTTCGACCAGCTCGCCTGCTGCCTCATTGATAGCCTGGGAGCCCTTGAGTTCGTTAGCGAACCCTTCCGTAATCGGGCACCTGAGGATATAGTACCCGACATCTGCATCTGGAGCCCCACAACCTCAGTAACTGTGGGTAGCGATCTTAAACCGCTCCAGGTATTTGGGGAAACTCCCATATGCCATAAGGACCTGCGTCAAATAGTGGTCAGAGGACACCAGGGATAGACTGACCCTATTCAAGAATGTCTTTGTTTGAAGACCATTCTCAGTCGTATCCCAGAGCCTCTGCCAATCCTCGATTTCTCTTCGACCTAGTTATAGACTTCAGGGTATTTTTAGAAGTCTTGATCACTAACACAGGTTGAGTATTATTACCTGCAGAGCGGGCCAGATGGTCTGCCCGCTCGTTCCCTTCATGACCTACATGTGCCTTGATCCAGGAGAAGGATACTCTGGGCATGTTCTGATTGCCCAGGATGCACTTAATTTCATTAACTATTTGATGCCTTTTGGTTGCATCTTCAAGTGCTTGCAGAGCTGCCTGGCTGTCCGTGTACAGCCGGATGTCGCTATCATGACCGCCGTCATTGAGGGCCCAATTAAGGGCCCCTCTGATGACAAGCAGCTCCGCTTGGAAGGCTGAACCATTATTTGATACTTTCCTATTGTAGACATACACCTTGACTCCTTGATTGTAGACAGTGAAGGCTAAGTCCACACCATCCTCGCTCTTGGAACCGTCGGTGTATATCTCGGTTCCTAATCCTGATAACTCCGTGGAACAGGACACACATAGTCTTCTTGTGAGATGGAGTTCCCACTTATGGTATTCATCTCATAATCCTCAGGGTCATACTGAACTCCGAGGAATATTGCTTTCTCCTTAGCCTGCAGGACTCTACAAATGGTCGCTTCTTTACCGATCGTCAAAAATAACGGAGGAATCCCTGCTAACACCAGGAGGGCAACCGTAGATGTGGTCCTATAGGCCCTGGTGATTCGTAGTAAAGCTTGTCGTTGGGCTGCAATCAGCTTTCTACAGATTACGGAGTGGTCCGTCGGGCGCCACCATACGCCCGCCCCATAGGTTAGGGTCCGCTCCGTGCCCCTGAGATAAATTTCTTTGAGGATTTCACTTCTGAGTCCCCATGAGACGCGAGATATTCGCCCCGTTTACACATAACATTTTGCTTTGAGATCCTGCAAATGTGGGATTCAGCTCATCCTCTCATCCAGAGTGATCCCCTCTCTTTCGAGACTTCTTACGGAGTCGTCTTATTCCGGATTTAGAAAAAAAAAATCTTCTTATGGCAGATATTTTTGCCTTGTACAAGCGTGAATGCACAAGCGGCTACAAATTCCATACATTTTCAATAAATTACCAAGGGAACTGCTAGCCGTAAATTCATTCAAAGAAACAAAACACGAATTAGAAAGGTTTTAATTAAAAAATAGATAATTAATATTAATACCTACAGACAAGAAATGTGGTGCTGAATGTAAACATGCCCACGGTCAGTAGGGGACACCGATGAGCTTGGAAAGGCCGCCGTCCGTCGGATGGGACGTTAAGCCGTGGCCCAGTGTGCGGGAGAGCCATCCCTGTGCACGATAAAGAACACGCTGGATGGCCTTGACGGGAGGCTACCATGTCTCCCAACAGCTGTTCCAGTGGGTCAGTTCAGAGAAGGTTGGGGGAGGGGCCCCCAACCTTCTCTGAGCCTTCGGGGTCCATGTGACCTGGCCATTTAGCCCATGGTGTGCAAAAAAGTGCCGCTCAGAGGTAAAATAACCCAACCCAAACGTCTGATATTTCAGGGTCCTGTGACCAGGCCATTTAACACATTATGTGCAAAAAAAGTGTCCCTGGGAAGTGAAACAAACCAAACCAATCCCTCTAACGGTGAAAGAGTTGAAAATAGCAAACATTTAAACGAATATTACAAGCGATGTAATTATATTTCGAAATTAGAAATATTGATGGTGGCATTTCACCATCAATGATTTTATCCACATCTTTTATTTTTAGAGATAACTATGGTTTTAGAGAAAAATTAAAAGTTATTTTTGCGTTGGATGGGTATTAATAAACTATTACGATTCATAATTTTCTAGTTTTTCTAAAGTTATAATTACGATCATTGACGGTGGGATAATTTGAAATTTTTAAAAATTTTATATTGAAAACGATCTATTTGTGCTAGAAATTGGTGGAGTGTGATGATCAAGGGGTTTAGAGTGGTGTCAACAATTTTTCCCTTCATTCCTGACGGGAACGCAACTTTTTGCTTTAAGAGACTAATGAAAATCTCTTTTTGAGTTGATTAAATACTAACGAGATATGAAGATTCATAGTTTTTCAAAAGGCTTTAATTTGCATCGTTAGAGGGTGCTAAATTTGTTTGAATTAGTATTGCAAACAAAATATTTAAGCTAGAAATTCTGGTGGTAGGTGTTGATCAAAAAAAAATATCCAGATAACTTACTAAGAAATGTATATTACTAACAGATATGCTGTATATATACGTATTTTCAGTAACTTTGGAAACGACTGGTAAGATGGAAATTCGTCTGTAATTATGTTCTAAATTTATATTCCCATTTTTATATATTTGAAAAATTTAAGTATATTTCAAAGCATCAAAAAAGAAAACTTTTTTCACAGAGATATTTACCAAATATATCAAAATATGAACATGGTATCTAGAAAAAAAACACCCTCTATTTTATTTTTCTATTTAAACTTGACAAAAGGTAAAATTTCAAAAGATGCAAATTAGATATAAGATTTAACAACAGATGTTGAAAGTGATTTCTTTTCATTACATTGCTAGAAAGCCAAAAGTTGGTGAACATGGATATTTCGAGTAGTAAAAATCATGAATGTTAAGAACGTTCAAATCTAGTAATGTGTTCAAGATATATATCATTTGTAATAAATAGGACAAAGGAGAATCCTACAATATACTGCTAGTTTCTACATGCTTTCTCATAAAACGACATGCCCTACTAAGACCGCAGTCACTACTGAACACAGATTAAATTAGAGTTAACAAGTACACAAAGTTCGCCCTCTTGGAACAATCGTTAGCTTTATAACCACACTATGCCAGTTACGAACTAAAGCTTCAGTTCTGCTTTGTCAGATAAAACCTGCTCTTTCACATAAACTTTCTTAAAATTTATTTTTTAAACATATTCACTGAATTTTGAAATCTGTTTTTTTCTATCCAAATTTTTTTCATTCATTCCATCCATTAATGATGCAGTTATATCTGTTCACACCAGTGCAGATCCTTCATGCATTAACATCAGTTTCTTATTCATGCCATTTTCCATTATTTGCGCAACAGTAATCGCTTATCGGGCAAGTGCCTTTGAGGCAGCACAAGGCTCTAAATTTTATACAAGACTCAAAGGCGAAAAATATTATGGTAAATTTGAAAACGATAGCTGTTTGTTTTCATTGGTTGTGTTTGAATTTGAATATTACGTTTCTGCCGAAAGCAGAAGCATATTCTGGATATTATTATAAATTCAAACACGTTGTGTGAATTAAAGCAGAGGTAAAATTCCTTAGAAACTCTTTCTAATTATTTGAAAGGCTTCAAATAATTTTTTCAATGGACAAAAAATAGCTGAAGTTTAACATAAATTCTACATAATCGTTTTCATTATATGTGCTGAGACTGATGTTTTTAAACATTTGCATTTCAATATGTTAGATACCATGAACGTTACTTAAAATACTTTGTACTTAGAATGAATCATCATATTTTGGTTCAATAGACAACGATGAAATATTATGATTCTCATTTTTCAAATTTCAAATCATCTATTATAATGCAATCTAAGACTGGAAATTTTGGAAATTAAAAAATTTTAACCGAATATTGAAAACCATATATTTGAAATTTTGGTGGTAGAAGTGAAGGCCAAGAGATTTATATAGACAATAGTGATCTGTCCTTTTTTATTTTAATAGATGAATGAAAGGTTATTTTTGCGTTATATTAGTAAAAACATTACTCTACCCCATCCGTGACAAACACGGTTTTTAAAGAAGTTAACCCAATTTCCCCACTAATTCTCTACAATAATTTATATTACTGTATTTTTGATATAAAAAGACTCTTTCAATGCTTTCGTATATCTCGCTTGTTTGACATATCTTGGTTAATATGTTTAGCACTTTCAAAATGAATTTTCTCATTTGTCTATGCAAATTAATGTATTTAAACAGATATAACAAGTAATATATTTTTAATAGGTGAAGATAAATTTTTCTTTAGTGTCGTTACTTCTTTAATGTCGTGACTGATGACAATGAACATATATACAAATTAACCCCAAATGGTTAAAAAGTATAAATCGTCACATGTGGAGTACAGACTCTTGTAAACCTGTGGTTAATAGGCATAACTCTGCATTAATTTTTACAGCAATTAATTTCTCATTTTCAATCTTCATTATTCGACTATCATTTATATGTATCATGTATTTATATGTATCATGTAACCGTATCAACATTTTATGTGCTATTGATACCGCTACACTAGTTATTATAATAAGAAAACTAACGATTAATAATTGTTTCCAATTCAAATTCATAGAAGTAAATTACGTTATATTTTATTTATATACGTTGCATTTTCTTGTTTTTCATTTCGACATTCTGCTTTGAGCACTGGTGTTATCATAACGTGGTTCTTTAGTTCCCAAGCAGCATTAAGTGATCTCCTAAAAAGGAAACAACTGCGGTCAACCAAACCAAAATCTCCTGAGGGAAAAACCGTTTCGTTTATAACTGAAATGAATAAGTTCTGGAAGCTACTTCATTCGACTTGCTACCCTAATTCCGTATGAAGCCATCAGGGTCATCGGAAATTATCTTCATCATTATCGTTGACAAAAACAATATATTGTGATCCATTCTCAGCAATGTATATATGCTAAAAGACTGTAATAAATTAAAGATGTTTAATAAAATATGTGCTGGTGAAATGCGAATTTTATATATAAGTTTTTTGTTTCATATTATGTCTTAGTATTGATCTTGAACTCCACGATGAACTAATAAACACCGAATATTTTATAACACAAAAATTTTAGATCAGATCTATTTTACATTATCACAAACTTTTCTTCGAATAATGAAATTAATTCTTTCAATTTCATTATTTCTGTTAGAAACTACCGAATATTAGTAGCGTTTATTATTTAATCATTTTAGCTGCTTTTCTCATAGAGATTGATTTAGTTTTGAAGCACTCTGGAATGATTTCTACTCGTGATGAAATCTAATCATTTAAAGTATTACAATTTTAACAATCACCCAACTTTGGGAATTTTGTTTTTTTTCTCCAAAATTTCTATATTTTGAATCTTAGTGCTTCAGTAAGTTTCAGCACAAAACCGTTAACATTTTGAACAGATACGGAGCAAGAAAAAAATTCGGGAGGGTGGGCAGACAAGAAACACAATCGAGCAGAAAAAAATGTAAAATATCAAAGGGAAATGGCAAGAGAATTGATTTGCAGTTTAATATAACATTTCTTCCTCCATTTTACAGGTTTTTAATTTTTTTTTAAATCCATGAAAAATAGTTAACTTTCATAATTTTTTAATTTTTTATCCTTAATCGAATTCTTAAAAGAGGGAGGGTTTGCACTTCCCCCACCTCCAGTCTTGATATTTTTGATATCGCATTTCAAGTATCAGGGCACAGAATTTAATAATTACTAGTAATCGACTCCAAATCTGGAGTGGTGATCCCCGTTGTGTCCTGCTGAATGGGGTTAAGAGCTCGGATTCCTAGCTACGGTGTTAGGATTAATCCATCTCTTGCAGATGTCCGAAAAATCTGTGGGCGCTGCAGTCGCTTACCTTATGAATGGAGTAGCAAGTTATCGATGTAAAAATTCATAAGTGGATTTTCGCGCCAGATCCTTGACAATTCCCATTCAGTAGGACACAGCGGGGATCACCATTCCATATTTGGAGTCGATTACCGGTGGAATTACAGGAGGATGGTCTTGCACCCATCCTTTCATACAGAATATCCTTACTCTATAAATGACGTTTTATATTCCTTGAATATTCTCAAACGTAGACTAATTTCGCATCTGTTTGCTCCCTTAAGTACAAAGTAGGTAACAGAATTGCTTATATCAAGTTCTGAAGTAATAGCAGTTTGAAAAACATATTCGCAACCATTTTAAGAATAGAGAACCTACGCACCAAAAGATGGATTTTGCTAGCACCAAATAATTAGAGCCTCTTTAAATAAAAGTTTTATGATTATAATTAAAAAATTATGCTTTTATAACTTTTTTTAATAGCGATTGTCAATAGAGGTACCGTAATACTTTAATGATAAAGCTTTAGTTTATTTTTATTACCTATCTTTCTATTTATTTTCGCTCGTCATTTGTCCTTTTGTTGAATTGTCAGTTTGTTGGTTTGTCAGTTTGTGAGTTTGTGGATTTCTCAAAACAGTTGTTCCAACATATTTATCGAACGCGAGGTACAAATGTAATGTTTTATGTGTCAAACATACATTGCTGAGAGAATGGATCACAATATCTTGTTTTTGTGAACGATAATGATTGAAGATAATTTCCGCTGACCCTGATGGCTTCATATGGAATTAGGGGGAGCAAGTTGAATGAAGTAGCTTCCAGAACTTATTCATTTCAGTTATAAACGAAACGATTTTTTCCCTCAGGAGATTTTGGTTTGGTTGACCGCAGTTGTTTCCTTTTTAGGAGATGACTTAATGCTGCTTGGGAACTAAAGAACCACGTTATGATAACACCAGTGCTCAAAGCAGATTGTCGAAATGAAAAACAAGAAAATGCAACGTATATAAATAAAATATAACATAATTTACTTCTATGAATTTGAATTGGAAATAATTATTAATCGTTAGTTTTCTTATTATAATAACTAGTGTAGCGGTATCAATAGCACATAAAATGTTGATACGGTACATGATACATATAAATGATAGTCGAATAATGAAGATTGAAAATGAGAAATTAATTGCTGTAAAAATTAATGCAGAGTTATGCCTATTAACCACAGGTTTACAAGAATCTGTACTCCACATGTGACGATTTACACTTTTTAACCATTTGGGGTTAATTTGTATATATGTTCATTGTCATCAGTCACGACAATAAAGAAGTAACGACACTAAAGAAAAATTTGTCTTCACCTATTAAAAATATATTACTTGTTATATCTGTTTAAATACACTAATTTGCATAGACAAATGAGAAAAATAATTTTGAAAGTGCTAAACATATTAACCAAGATATGTCAGACAAGCGAGATATACGAAAGCATTGAAAGAGTCTTCTTATATCAAAAATACAGTAATATAAATTATTGTAGAGAATTAGTGGGGAGATTGGGTTAATTTCTTTAAAAACCGTGTTTGTCACGGATGGTGTACAGTAATGTTTTTACTAATATAACGCAAAAATAACCTTTCATTCATCTATTAAAATAAAAAAGGACAGATCACTGCTGTCTATATAAATCTCTTGGCCTTCATTTCTACCACCAAAATTTTACATATATATGGTTTACAATATTCGGTTAAAATTTTTAATTTCCAAAATTTCCAGCCTTAGATTGCGTTATAATAGATGATTTGAAATTTGAAAAATGAGAATCACAATATTTCATCGTTGTCTATTGAACCAAAATATGATGATTCGTTCTAAGTACAAAGTATTTTAAGTAACGTTCATGGTATCTAACATATTAAAATGCAAATGTTTAAAAACATCTGTCTCAGCACATGTAATGAAAACGATTATGTAGAATTTATTTTAAACTTCAGCTATTTTTTGTCCATTGAAAAAATTATTTGAAGCCTTTCAAATAATTAGAAAGAGTTTCTAAAGAATTTTACCTCTGCTTTAATTCACACAACGTGTTTGAATTTATAATAATATCCAGAATCTGCTTCTGCTTTCGGCAGAAACGTAATATTCAAATTCAAAGAACAACCAATGAAAACAAAGAGCTATCGTTTTCAAATTTACCATAATATATTTCGCCTTTGAGTCTTGTATAAAATTTAGAGCCTTGTGCGGCCTCAAAGGCACTTGACCGATTACTGTTGACGCAAATAATGGAAAATGGTATGAATAAGAAACTGATGTTAATGCATGTAGGATCTGTACTGGTGTGAACAGATATAACTGCATTATTAATGGATGGAATGAATGAAAAAAATTTGGATTGTAAAAAACAGATTTCAAAATTTAGTGAATATGTTTAAAAAAGAAAATGTGCATTTGGGATAAAACCATAAATTTTAAGAAAGTTTATGTGAAAGAGCAGGTTTTATCTGACAAAGCAGAACTGAAGCTTTAGTTCGTAACTCGCATAGTGTGGTTATAAAGCCAACGATTGTTCCAAGACGGCAAACTTTGTGTGCTTGTTAACTCTAGTTTAATCTGTGTTCAGTAGTGACTGCGGTCTTAGTAGGGCATGTCGTTTTATGATAAAGCATGTAGAAACTAGCAGTATATTGTAGGATTCTCCTTTGTCCTATTTATTACAAATGATATATATCTTGAACACAATACTAGATTTGAACGTTCTTAACATTCATGATTTTTACTACTCGAAATATCCATGTTCACCAACTTTTGGCTTTCTAGCAATGTAATGAAAAGAAATCACTTTCAACATCTGTCGTTAATCTTATATATCTTATATAGGTCTTATATTAATCTTATATAGGTGCATAGAATTTCAAAAGTATGGAATTATTCACCAAAACATCTGTTTTAACTCTGTTTTAATCGCCAAAATCACAGCTAAAAGCTATTGCTGTGCGGGTAGCATCTTTTCAATTTACAGTCTGAGTGACAATCTGATGGTTTGATTCCATCAATGCGCAACATAAAACGGTATTCTATGTCTTACAAATATCTTCACTGCATTGAATTTTGAAAAAAAATCGATTTATGTATCAAAAGAATTATTTTTAGAGCAACTGCTCTACCGCGCATAAAAATAAGTAAAAGCTGTCTAGTGTGTAATGCCTTTTGTATTCAAAGTGAAATTTTCAACCTAATGCTTTATATTCATCAACTGGTATTATATAATGAGATTCGTAGACAAAAGAATAGTTTAGTTGCACAGAATTTCGAAAATATCGAATTTTTCACTTAAATATCTGTTTTAACGCTGTTTTAATCGCCAGAAACAGAGCTAAAAGCTTTTCCTGTGCTAAATGTGCTTTACACTATGAGTGAAAATCAGATGATTTTTCTCCTATCAAGGCGCAATATAAAAAGATATTCTATGCCTTACAAATATTTCCACTGCATTGAATTTTTTAAAAAAAAATCGATTTATTTATCAGAATAACTATTTCAGCGGTGTTTTCCGCTCATAAAACGTAGGTAAAAGCTATGTAGTTTATAATAACTTTTGTATTCATAGTGAGATTCTCAACGTAATGCTTTATATTTATCAACTAGGGATATATGAGATTCCATGGCCAAAATAAAGGTCGGCAACCTATTTTTGGCTGCGGGTCAAAATCAACCAAAATGTGACTATTAAGAAGATAGTTCATGTAAATGGGTATTTTCATTTTAAAACAGTCCGTTAGTGAATAATAAGATAAATTTTATTGAGAAAACTATTACAATATGCTTTTAAACTCAAAACATAAAAAAAATTATAATTATAATTATTATAAAAACAAATATAATTGTCAAGTTTTAGTTCATTAATAATTTATGAACTTTATTTATAAGCGTTCTCTTCGTTATCAATGGTTCCTCTGATGCTGAATTTGTGGCGTAAATTTAGTCAAGTCTGGTTCCTACTTAGTCACCTTAAGACGAACAGAAGTGTCTGAATTTTGGGTAATTAATCTGCTCCTGTTCTTAAAATAAATTTCTTGTGTGAAAATATTTGTTCACATTTATAAGTAGAACCGAACGCGGGGAAAATGGCAAAGCCATTTTTTTTCAAAGATGAAAATTTCCTAGCAAGTGATGCCCAACAGGATGATATCATGAGAAGATGATTATCATCCATGTTTTCTAAATCTTTCCGCAATGCCTTGAATTTCTCCGTACAGAACGTTAAACTTTTAAAATCAATCAATTGTAAACTTAAATTATCAATTTTAAGATATTCAAAATACTGCAAATCTGAAACATTTTCCTATATTTCGTCGGGCTTTATTATAAATGTAAACATTTCGCCGTGTTTCTTAAAACTTTGAAATCTACTTTCAAATTCAATTTTAATCTTCAAAATGCAACTTTCGAACATATTTAGATTGCTTTCATCGATATTTTCTTTCTCATGTTGGCTTTTTAGTAAGAGAAAGAAAAATATTTTAGTTTTTATGTCAGATTCAAAAAATATTAATCTCATTCCTCGTACATTTTCAAAATTGTGTGGTTATTTCCTTGGAGTCGTACGTTGAAATCATTTTATTGGTTCATTATGTCTGTTAAGAAAAAAGGTCTTAAAAACCATTTTTTATCATTCAGCTCTAGATCATTTTCACCGATTTCGTAAAGAAATATTTGTATATCATCAAAGCACTCTACAAATCTATTAAGAACTTTGCCTCGACTTAACCATTGTACTTCAGCATGTAACAGTAAACCTCCATATTTCGATTCAATTTCCTCCAAAACAGCTTTGAAGCGCCTGTGTGTTAATGCAGATCGTGCTACTATTACGTTTACGATCTTAACAACCTTTTCCATTACATCCTTAAGTTGTTACGTAGATGCCTTTGCAAATAAATTTTCTTCATGTATGATACAATGGAACGATAAAAGTGGGCGGCCAAGTTCATTTTCCATTAATATCACAAATCCAATATTTTTAACTCTCATAGCTGGAGCACCATCAGTTGTTATGGAAAACAATTTACTTTTTAAATCCAATATTTTCCCATTTTTGAAATTTGTAAACTCTTCGAACTATTTACTTGACGGAAGAACGCATATTGACGTTCGAACTATTTATTGATGAAAATCTAATAATAATTGCCAGCCTAGCCATACTATTTACATCGGTACTTTCATCGAGTGCAGCGCTGATTACGTCACTAGATAACAAATCATTTTCGCCACATCTTCAATGCGACGCTGAACTGTTCTGGCCGACAATGGCATTTCTTTAATTCTCTCAATTATTTGTTTTTTATTTGCGAAGTCATTCAATAAAGTGTTCGAAACAATTTATGAATGCGTTTTTCAAAAATTCGCCGTCTTTAAACAGTTTTCCGTTCGTACCAATATTAAGAGCTGCAATAAAGCTGGCAGATGTAGCGTAATAGTGGCTGATAACAAATCTCTTCAAAAATTTATTTCGTTTACCGTAATTTAATACACGTTTAGCAATGCATTCATATTTTTCATCATTTGGCATTTCACTCACATCTTTATGTTTTGAAGAAAAGGTCCTGGCGGTAATTATATCTGTACATAAAGTACATATCAATTTGTCACCATTTTCCATACATCCATACTTTTCAGTCCCCACATCTTGAAATAATCTGTTTTTTGCTCTTTGTTTTGTCCATGGTAATAAAAATAATTATTTCGCTTAGGTAACTGTTCTCGTGCTTCTGAACTACTGTTTATTCACGTTAAAGACGAAGTAAACGTAGACAAAAGTAGATGTGTGATCAGCAGGTGGGCAGGGCTCCTTATTGGTCAGCTGCAGGTGGCACGAAGTCAGAGAGCCCAGCCGACCAATAGGAGCCTGATCATGTGCTAATCACACAATCTACTCTTGTTTACGTCTATTTCGTCTTTAACGTGAATAAACAGATGAGATTCGTTCGGACAATGTCGCTGTATTCTGCCTATGTTCATTTCTGCAACTTTGTAATCAAACCAAAATGTTAATCTTATTATTTATACTTTCTCAAAGTGTTTGTTTCATGTTTATGTTTTATAATTTATTTTTATATATTATACTTTGGTCGTCCCGTGGCCGAGTGGTTAGCGCGCTTGGCTACTGATCTACGGGACCTGGGTTCGAGCCCCGGGATAGTCATGGCTGTTTGTGTCGTTTTTCTGCTGAGGTCCTACCATCTTCTCAGACCTTCTACTGTGGCATATAAACTGACCGGCTCCTGTCAGACCTCTGTGGCAAGCAGGTGCTGAGGGTTTTATTTTTATTATACTTTATTTGCAGAATTCAAGTGCTTCCGAAAACAAAGGAAACGTAAAGGGAAGTACTACATTTTGTAAGAAAGTAATATTACTCTTTAGTACACTTATGTTATTTATAATTAGTTTATTTTTCGATCAATTTTACCAGGAGAGGGGTGATTGCTCTCTCCTCCCTTCCAGCTCCCTCTGCCGACACCTATTGATAGCATTTTATAATTTCATTGCTGATTTTCCATTTGATCACGGAATTATTCCAAGCATAATTCACTCTTGACGAAATAAAAGTTCACTAGAAATTGTTTTTTCCAAAAACTCAAAATAAAGTTCATAGTTCTGATATTGCTTAAATTTTTATGTACCCTTTTGTGCTTAGCAAATGTATTTTTGAATGCTGTTTCATTTCATTTTATTTGTTTATTTTTTTTTGTCTGTTTTTGACTTTCTTAGTTTGCAGCCGAATGAAGCATTGAGCCAAGTGGTCAGCAGCCAAGTGCTGCTGACCACTGCAAAACACAAATATTCGCTCCATGCAGAATGCCAGCCAAAGTCGCACCTCAATTGTTCCCGGAGCTGAAGGTCACATTCTCATCAACTGCGACTCTAACCTGGGAATTGCAGATTACGAGCCGGGAGCACTACTAATTTACCCATCCCTACCCCAGCGCTCGCAGTTTCTTTGCGATAAGGAATGAATAACTGCTATGCTTTCTCTTCGTGTGCAGTTCTTTTCTGGTTAGAGTAGCACCTGTGACAGCATTGAGATCCGCAGTTACGTTTATATTATACGTCACCGCGAAGTAACGATATCTGCTTTCGTATTAAGCGGTCTTCCGCCTTGCTATTACGAATGCCACCAAAAGACATAGTATCAGGAGTGCTTTCATTAAAGTGAAGGGGTGGAACTTTAGGTATTGTTCCAGGAAAGAATATTCAATTCTCAGGGTCGATTCCCACACTACACTAAAATTTCTGATTAATTTACGTTAAACACCCCATCGTTATATCGGTTAAAAAGGCGAACACCGATGGTTTGTGTAAAGGTATATTTGCATAACATCCGTCGTAATGAGATTTCACTGAAGTGAACTCTCATGTAACAATATCATGCCGTGATAAAGGAGTCCGTTGTATTCCATAACTATTCGTAATTGAGGAAATCCTATTTCGACTAAATTTATCTGCGGAAATGACTCCTAAGTGTCGTTTCAAAGACTCACGGAAAATTCTTAATAACACAAATAACCATATCTAAATAACCAATTAAATCTATTTCATTTGAAAACCTGTTTTATATTCACTAGTAAATTGTTACTTTGTTCGTTTCACGATTAAAGAGAAAGGAAGAAAACAGATCGTACGCTAAATAATCGACGGCACAACAATGCTCTTCGAATTCTTAAACCGGATACGCCTTTTGTTTCGTAATTTGCATTTCCGTCACGAATAAGGTTAATTTAATTTAATTCCTTGAATTCAATTCTTGCTATTATATTCTCTAAAATTTGTTTCAGGATGTTTCTCAACTCTTAATAATAAATAAATAAATACCCCCTCAAGCAGCTGCTTACCAGAGAGGTCTGACAGGATTAATGAAAGGTTTATTACAGCAAAATTTCAGACAAGCGTTAAAGACCTGAATGTTATCTTTCGTGTTATGCCCCCACTGAGGATGCCGATGAAGATCAGAAGGATAGGTTTTATGAACAACTTCAGGACATTTTGAATTCTGTCAAGAAAAGAGATTTACCCTTGTTCTTGGTGACTTCAATGCCAAAGTTGGTACTGACTCTGACCTTTGGGGAGGAGTAATAGGCCCTTTGGTATTGGTAGCTGCAATGGTAATGGGCAACGTCCCTACGGGTAGGTAAACTCAATGGATTCAGAATAACCAACACTTATTACAAACACTGCGACATACATAAATACACATAAATTTTACCTGATGGGCTGCATTAGAATGTGATTGATTACATATTAATTAACAGCAAATGGGCTAGTTCTGTTAGGAATACCAAGGCATATAGGGGAGCTGAAATTGGATCCGACCATTGCCTTCTTAAAACTGTTTTGCAACTTAAAGTTAAAAAGTGTTGTGCTAGGGTTAAAAATTTTACTTTTAATACTGAAGCTCTGAAAGATCCAGTTATAGCCAAAGCTTACCATGATAAGTTACTTAGTCATTATGACAGTCATGGTATGCTTACTACTGAAGTTGAGGAAGAATGGGGTCATTTTAAACAGGCTTTTTTGGACACTAACAGTACTCTTTTAGGAAAAAAGGAGCAGAAAAGCCAGAATTACCTAAGGCATTTGAGCTAATTTCGGAAAGAAAGAACTGCAGGAATATCCTTAATCAATACCCTACTAGTCCTAATAGAAAGCATTAAAGAGAACTTAATAAACGTGTAAAATATCAGTTAGCTGCTGATAAGAATCTTTGGCTTGATGGTTTGGCTGACAAAGCCGAGGAAGCAGTTAGACAGCACAACAGCAGAGAGCTGTACCAGAAAATTAATGTTTTGTGTGGTAGAAAACGGACAGGCATACAGGGATTGAAGGATAAACAAGGTCAAGTTATAGCAGGGGAGGGTTCTGTCATGTCTAGGTAGACTGAGCATTTCACTGATATTCTAAACAATGCGGTTATTTCTATTCCCATTGTTTGCAATCATGATAGATGCTTTGGTGCCTTTAATATTGGCCCTATCGTACAATCTGAAGTTATTTTGACTGTTTCTAAACTTAAACTACATAAATCCCCAGGGGTAGATGAAATTACTACGGAAATGCTTAGAGCTGGGAATGTTTCGCTTACCACTTGGATGCTGAAATTCTGAATATCTTTTATGATAAAGGCACGATTCCTAAGGATTTTACCAGAGCTATTGTTATCCCTATTTTCAAAAAAGCTGATCGCATTTCTTGTGATAAGTATAGGGGTATCAGCCTACTCTCTGTTCCAGGTAAAGTTCTTTCCGTGATTGTGCTTAATAGAATTAAGGATTTGGTTGACAGTCAATTGCGTGATGAGCAATGTGGATTCAGAAGTGGTTTCAGATATTTTCACTTAGGCAGATTCTTGAAAAAATGTTTAGAGTTTCAGAAACCTTTGGTTGCTAGATTTGTTGATTTTAAAAAGTCTTTCGACTCTGTTGATCGTCATAATTTGGGGTTGATTGTGAGATCATATGGTATGCCTGACAAGTTAGTTAACCTAATGAAAGCTCTCTATGATAACACTGAGTCGTGTGTGAGAGTTGGTAAGGCTTGTAGCAATTGGTTTAGCATTACTTCTGGTGTTCGACAAGGGTGCATTTTGTCTCCTTTTCCCTTAGTTTGGTTATTGATTATGTTATGCGAAATTCACTTCAAGGGAAAGATTTTGGCCTTAAATGGACTGGAGATACGAAAATTTCTGATTTAGATTAGGTTGATCATTTAGCCCTTTTGGCACTCTTTGATTAGGGCTGTTGATGAGACTGGTAGTAGAGTAGGTTTTGTTATAAACAGAGAGAAAACTAAAGTGATGAAAATTGGTCAGGCAGGCTGTGATTCATTTAATCTTAATGGTTGCAGTCTTCAGCAGGTGTCACAGTTTAATTATCTTGGGAGCTATGTAACAGATAATGGTGATGTGCGGCATGAGATTAACAGACGAATAGGGATTGCTGCCGGGACTTTTAAGAAACTATGGAGAGTGTGGAGAAATAGGCTTATACACCTAAAGAATAAAATTAGACTTTATAATAGTTTGGTTCTTTCTAGGGTTAGTTATGGTAGTGAAACGTGGACATTTTGTAAACAAGATAACAGGAAACTAGATGCTTTTGATTCCAGATGCTTACGCAGTATCTTGGGCATTAGGTGGTTCAACTTTGTTACTATTGATGAGGTTAGGCAAAGGAGTTTGCAACCTTCTTTAAGCAGCATATTGTGCAGAGAGAGACTCCGTTGGTTTGGCCATGTCGCCCGTATGAATAATTATAGATTGGCGAATAGGGTTATGAACAGTGTGCCTAAAATGCCTCAGAAAGAAGGGGAGACCTAGGATGCGGTGGGCAGACAATGTCAAACAGGACCCAATCCTGTTAGAATTGGTGTGCAGTGGCCAGATGCAGTAGATGTAGCACAGGATAGACTTGCTTGGAGAACTAAATTGCATGGTCTGGCTGGACCTCCGTAGCCCATGGCTGCTAGAGGATGATGATGATGATGAGAAGGTCTGAGAGGATAGCACGCCCTAAGCAGGAAAACGACACAAAACAGCCATGCCTTACCCGGGACTCGAACCAAGGTCTCTTAGATCAGTAGCCAAGCGCGCTCAGCACTCAACTTTAAAAGAAAAAAACCCTTCTTAATAAACAATAAGAATAATCTAATTCAATGCACGCAATTCTGTTTCTGATAGGTTCCCGAGAAAACCGTATAAAAAAATAAACGTTCAAAAAAAAATACAGTGCATATGAAAAAATGGATATGAAAATCTTTAAGTATTCATTTGATATAAATGTTACTTATAATATAGTGGTTACAAAGACAAGTGGCGGCATGGAAATGAACTCCTAAAACACCCGAGGCCGACGAAAATGACAGGCCACGCGACACTGAAGCGATCCTCAGCCGTCACGTGATCAACTTAGTCCGGTACAACTTGGTCCGGTTCATGGACATTAAAACAATATGAAAATATTTTTTCTATAAAATAACCAAAAATTAAAGGGTTTTAAATTTAGAAGAAATTAATTAAATTAGAAAGAAAAATAACTGGTTTTGGGTTCAACAATATCTTTTGCATATAGGTTTTCAATCTGACTAAGTCATTAATTAGGAACATCCATTATCTGGCCTACATAAAATAATAAAAAATCCTTTTATTGACATTTTCAATTTCAAAAATTGTGGTCGACATGATATACTCTAAAGACTGATAAAACCTGTTACTATGGATACATAGTTACTCTATCCAGATATATAAAATATATATATTATGAATAAGAATACAAGTACAAATGTTGCAATTCAAACAAGTGGTGATAGCATAATTATGTCTAAACTACTTTTCCCTTCAACGTATAAAACAGCTCAAAAACAAAAAAGATTGCCAAGAATATCAAACATGGACGCGACAATTTTTGTACGCTACCTACGACAAATATCTGGTTTTCCCCCTTATGAAATGACAAATGCTAGCATTAAGTAATTAACCTGATCATCCACACATTTATAGCAATTTGCAAAAGTATTAAATATGAGTAGTTAAAATATCAAATAATTAATGCTCTCAACTTCAAAACTAGCGATGTTATATAAGGGCAGCCATTTTGTTTTGAATCACACCATCATTCAACATCTTGAAACTAGGCCTAAGAGAGCAATGCACTCAAAACACTTTTCAAGCACTAAATAATTACTTTTATCAAACCACTAACTACAGGAAATATTTCATGCTACAAATAATAATAATAATAAGGAAAAATGCTCGCCTCTTTGTGGTAATCCAATGGTAGTTTGAAGACAAAACCCGATGAACGAAGCAAGCGACTGAAGAATAAGCACTTCGTTTGTCGTACTGTAACCTCAGACTAAGTTGATCACGTGTTATTCCAGTGTCATGACCTGTCTTTGTCGTCGGCCTCGTAAAACACCGTGATGACGTCAGCAGCATTGTTTCGTAGTGTTGCCAACAGATTTCTCGTAATGTATTACAGACACTTTCAAGTGTAAAAAAAAAAAATTCTTTATATATTTATTTTCTTTAAAACCAAACCGGTAGCTTTTAATTTGAAAAAAAAAAATTAGTTGTTACGCTAAAAAATTTCTTTAAGTATTTCCATAGTAGTTAATATGAAAAATTATCACCACAATTTTTTAGGTCTCCTTAAAATCTTTACATGCGCATAGCAATAGAAACATCACTTAACCCGTTGTTCTGCGAATGAAAAAGGGAACACCAACAGGTTTGCAAAGTCGCTGTGAAGTTAACTCATGGTTGACCTATGCAGGAAATAAAAGCCCCCCCCCCCTACAAAAGAAAAATATTTCTTATTCTACATGCGGCCCAGTTTATGTTAAATGTTAGGAACTTCAAGCCCGAACGGAACAAATTCCATGTCTTAAACTCGTTAGGTAGGTAATGCTCCTGTCCATAAAACTAATAGCCTTCGTTTTCTTTCCCGTCAAAATAGAAGAAATTTTCTAGTTACTACATGTTCGGATAGGAAAGAATTACGAATTTCCTTTGAAATGGAAGCTCGTATGAGGATCTGTGTGTGGGAGACAGTGTGGAGTCTGCAAAAACCTTTTTTTTCATCCTCGTCGGCATTCTCAGTGGGGGCATAACAGTAAATTACAGCAAAATTTCAGACAAGCGTTAAAGACCTGAATGTTATCTTTCGTGTTATGCCCCCACTGAGGATGCCGATGAAGATCAGAAGGATAGGTTTTATGAACAACTTCAGGATATTTTGAATTCTGTCAAGAAAAGAGATATTACCCTTGTTCTTGGTGACTTTAATGCCAAAGTTTGTACTGAGGAGTAATAGGCCCTTTGGTATTGGTAGCTGCAATGGCAATGGGCAACGTCCCTATGGGTAGGTAAACTCAATGGATTCAGAATAACCAACACTTATTACAAACACTGCGACATACATAAATACACATGGATTTTACCTCATGGGCTGCATTAGAATGTGATTGATTATATATTAATTATCAGCAAATGGGCTAGTTCTGTTAGGAATACCAAGGCATATAGGGGATCTGAAATTGGATCCGACCATTACCTTCTTAAAACTGTTTTGCAACTTAAAAAGTGTTGTTAAAAAGTGTTGTGCTCGGGTTAAAAATTTTACTTTTAATACTGAAACTCTGAAAGATTCAGTTATAGCCAAAGGTTACCATGATAGGTTACTTAGTCATTATGACAGTCATGGTATGCTTACTACTGAAGTTGAGGAAGAATGGGATCATTTTAGACAGGCTTTTTTGGACACTAACTTCTTTTAGGTAAAAACTCTCTTTTAGGAAAAAAGGAGCAGAAAAGCCAGAATTACCTAAGGCATTTGAGCTAATTTCGGAAAGAAAGAACTGCAAGAATATCCTTAATCAATACGCTACTAGTCCTAATAGAAAGCATTAAAGAGAACTTAATAAACGTAAAAAGATCAGTTAGCTGCTGATAAGAATCTTTGGCTTGATGGTTTGGCTGACAAAGCCGACGAAGCAATTAGACAGCACAACAGCAGAGAGCTGTAACAGATAGTTAATGTTTTGTGTGGTAGAAAACGGACAGGCATACAGGGATTGAAGGATAAACAAGGTAAAGTTATAGAAGGGGAGGGTTCTTTCATGTCTAGGTGGACTGAGCATTTCACTGATATTCTAAACAATGCGGTTATTTCTATTCCCATTGTTTGGAATCATGATAGATGCTTTGGTGCCTTTAATATTGGCCCTATAGTACAATTTGAAGTTATTTTGACTGTTTCTAAACTTAAACTACATAAATCCCCAGGGGTAGGTGAAATTACTACGGAAATGCTTAGAGCTGGGAATGTTTCGCATACCACTTGGATGGCTGAAATTCTGAATATCTTTTATGATAAAGACACGGTTCCTAAGGAAAACCATTACCAGAGCTATTGTTATTCCTATTTTCAAAAGAGGTGATCGCAGTTCTTGTCACAATTATAGGGGTATCAGCCTACTCTCTGTTCCAGGTAAAGTTCTTTCCATGATTGTGCTTAATAGAATTATGGATTTGGTTGACAGTCAATTGCGTGATGAGCAAATGTGGATTCAGAAGTGGTTTCAGATATTTTCACTTAGGCAGATTCCTGAAAAAATGTTTAGAGTTTCAGAAACCTTTGGTTGCTAGATTTGTTGATTTTAAAAAGGCTTTCGACTCTTGATCGTCATAATTTGTGGTTGATTGTGAGATCATATGGTATACCTGACAAGTTAGTTAACCTAATGAAAGCTCTCTATAATAACACTGAGTCGTGTGTGAGAGTTGGTAAGGCTTGTAGCAATTAGTTTAGCATTACTTCTGGTGTTCGACAAGGGTGCATTTTGTCTCCTTTTCCCTTAGCTTGGTTATAGATTATGTTATGCTAAATTCACTTCAAGGGAAAGATTTTGGCCTTAAATGGACTGGAGATACGAAAATTTCTGATTTAGAATAGGTTGATGATTTAGCCCTTTTGGCACTCTTTCATTAGGGCTGTTGATGAGACTGGTAGTAGAGTAGGTTTTGTTATAAACAGAGAGAAAACTAAAGTGATGAAAAATGGTCAGGCAGGCTGTGATTCATTTAATCTTAATGGTAGTTTCACCATTAAGATTTAGATTTTTTTGATGATGATGATGAGAAGGTCTGACAATGGAGATTGTGCAGAAATAGGCGTATACACCAAAAGAATAAAATTAGACTTTATAATGGTTTGGTTCTTTCTAGGGTTAGTGATGGTAGTGAAACCTGGACATTTTGTAAACAAGATAACAGGAAACTAGATGCTTTTGATTCCAGATGCTTGCGCAGTATCTTGGGTATTAGGTGGTTCAACTTTGTAACTATTGATGAGGTTAGGCAAAGGAGTTTGCAACCTTCTTTAAGCAGCATATTGTGCAGAGAGAGACTCCGTTGGTTTGGCCATGTCGCCCGTATGAATAATTATAGATTGGCGAATAGGGTTATGAACAGTGTGCCTAAAGGCCTCAGAAAGAAGGGGAGACCTAGGATGCGGTGGGCAGACAATGTCAAACAGGACCCAATCCTGATAGAATTGGTGTGCACTGGCCAGATGCAGTAGATGTAGCACAGGATAGACTTGCTTGGAGAACTAAATTGCACGGTCTGGCTTGACCTCCGTAGCCCATGGCTGCTTGAGGATGATGATGATGATGATGAGAAGGTCTGAAAGGATAGCACGCCCTCAGCAGGAAGACGACACAAAACAGCCATGCCTTACCCGGGACTCGAACCAGGTCTCTTAGATCAGTAGCCAAGCGCGCTAAGCACTTGGCTACTGATCTCTTTGAATAACTGACTGGAATTTCATACAATAATACGCATTTGATATCATATAAAGCTCAGAAATGGTTGTTTTACCTGTGATCGGCAATTTTTTGTTTGTAGACAATGGGCTAAACGGTCAGGTCATGAGGACCCCGAAAGCTCAGAGAAGGTTGGGGGATTAAACCACAGGGTTGTCCTTTCGGAACACAGGAAAAAGTGTTCTTTACCCCTAAGGACAAAGTTGCCCTAAGTATACGTAAGAGATTCACACCTAGCCTCGATCTAGGAATTTCTCGTTGGACACCACAGAGAAACGCGTTCTGTGAAAGCCACCTAGTTACCGCCTGTCTGGACAGCCTTCAACAAAAAGAGCGAAAATAAATATGCCTAAACAAGCAATTCCTTTCATTGGTTTAAGATAAGTTAATTTATTTTAATAACATTCAAAATAATTTACTTATTGAGATTTTATTTAAATATTTCAGAATATTATAAAAATATTTCCCAAAATTAAAAAAAATAACTACCAGTTAATATTCTAGGATTATAAGTGTTTTTATTTATACACTTTGGTTCTGAAAGATATTATAGAAATTATGGTGGCAACACTTGGACATACCAAAGATGACGTCACGTCCGTGTTTTCGCAATATCATTTGTAATTCTAATTTACCTGTTGAAATAATAATTCCACTTTCTCACTGGCATATCACTGAAGATTATTTTTAACCATTCCAGCTTCCGCAACCATTTAAATACCAAAACAATATTTTTGAAAACCGATATTTAAAAAATATTTGATTATGATCTTTAATTTATCATCAGTGACATTTTCCCCTTAAATGCATATTTTAGAGCTTCCAAATAACTTTTCTCACTGGCATAACAAGGAAATTCTGTAGCCATTCGGTAGGGTACCTGAAAACCATAGGAAATTAATAATGTCCGTATTACGAGCCAAAATAAAGTGGTCGACACCGACAAATAGCGGTTAACTATCACTTTTTTATCCGATAATCAGAATAATGTGCTGCATACTATTTGTCGGTTCGAAACCGACCGAAATTTCATTGCTCTTAGGCTAAAAAGTGTAGAATTAGATTACCTCTACTCTAAACCAATTATTCACTACAAAGTTACTTACCTGAAGGAAAATATAAAAAAACCGCAAACACTTCACAAATATAATTTAACTTGATTTAGCTGATACTTTTCGAGCAGCAGAGTTGTGGGTTACAGAAGGACAGGCCGACGGTATTTATCAACCGCACGGAACTTGACTATGGCTGCTTATTATACTCAAATCTGTTCGCGATAGGCAAAGCTCTGGTAACTACAAACCCTCAAAAAAGGATGACTTCTTCGCCATATTTTAATAGCTAACGCGTCAAATATTACAGCGAGAAAAGCGTCGGACGATTTCAATAATAAGCGAATGACATCTGACAGTGACGATTGAGAATGAACCATTGTTTCGTATTCCCAACAGCGGGGTTTGTTTACTCTTCCGTACTTAGGTTCAAAAGTTTTTTGGATTCACCGTGAGTATCTTAAATATCACTTTTCTGGGAGGAAAGACAATAAACATCACCAAGGCGTGGGTCTGCTTCTCAGCAGATACGCTAGTGATGCTATTCTAGGATAAGAGTGCATTAATGAAAGGTTGTTTACAGCAAAATTACAGACAAGGGTTAAGACTTCAATCATATATATACTGTTATGCCCCCACTGAGAATGCCGACGAGGATGAAAAAAAAGGTTTTTGCAGACTCCACACTGTCTCCCACAGACAGATCCTCATACGAGCTTCCATTTCAAAGGAAATTCGTAATTCTTTGCTATCCGAACATGTAGTAACTAGAAAATTTCTTCTATTTTGACGGGAAAGAAAACGAAGGCTATTAGTTTTATGGACAGCAGCATTACCTACCTAACGAGTTTAAGACATGGAACTTGTTCCGTTCGGGCTTGAAGTTCCTAACATTTAACATAAACTGGGCCGCATGTAGAATAAGAAATATTTTTCTTTTGTAGGGGGGGGGGGGCTTTTATTTCCTGCATAGGTCAACCATGAGTTAACTTCACAGCGATTTTGCAAACCTGTTGGTGTTCCCTTTTTCATTCGCAGAACAACGGGTTAAGTGATGTTTCTATTGCTATGCGCATGTAAAGATTTTAAGGAGACCTAAAAATTGTGGTGATAATTTTTGATATTAACTACTATGGAAATACTTAAAGAAATTTTTTAGCGTAACAACTAATTTTTTTTTTTCAAATTAAAAGCTACCGGTTTGATTTTAAAGAAAATAAATATATAAAGAATTTTTTTTTTTACACTTGAAAGTGTCTGTAATACATTACGAGAAATCTGTTGGCAACACTACGAAACAATGCTGCTGACGTCATCACTGTGTTTTACGAGGCCGACGACAAAGACAGGCCATGACACTGGAATAACACGTGATCAACTTAGTCCGAGGTTACAGTACGACAAACGAAGTGCTTATTCTTCAGCCGCTTGCTTCGTTCATCGGGTTTTGTCTTCAAACTACCATTGGATTACCACAAAGAGGCGAGCATTTTTCCTTATTATTATTATTATTTGTAGCATGAAATATTTCCTGTAGTTAGTGGTTTGATAAAAGTAATTATTTAGTGCTTGAAAAGTGTTTTGAGTGCATTGCTCTCTTAGGCCTAGTTTCAAGATGTTGAATGATGGTGTGATTCAAAACAAAATGGCTGCCCTTATATAACATCGCTAGTTTTGAAGTTGAGAGCATTAATTATTTGATATTTTAACTACTCATATTTAATACTTTTGCAAATTGCTATAAATGTGTGGATGATCAGGTTAATTACTTAATGCTAGCATTTTTCATTTCATAAGGGGGAAAACCAGATATTTGTCGTAGGTAGCGTACAAAAATTGTCGCGTCCATGTTTGATATTCTTGGCAATCTTTTTTGTTTTTGAGCTGTTTTATACGTTGAAGGGAAAAGTAGTTTAGACATAATTATGCTATCACCACTTGTTTGAATTGCAACATTTGCACTTGTATTCTTATTCATAATATATATATTTTATATATCTGGATAGAGTAACTATGTATCCATAGTAACAGGTTTTATCAGTCTTTAGAGTATATCATGTCGACCACAATTTTTGAAATTGAAAATGTCAATAAAAGGATTTTTTATTATTTTATGTAGGCCAGATAATGGATGTTCCTAATTAATGACTTAGTCAGATTGAAAACCTATATGCAAAAGATATTGTTGAACCCAAAACCAGTTATTTTTCTTTCTAATTTAATTAATTTCTTCTAAATTTAAAACCCTTTAATTTTTGGTTATTTTATAGAAAAAAATATTTTCATATTGTTTTAATGTCCATGAACCGGACCAAGTTGTACCGGACTAAGTTGATCACGTGACGGCTGAGGATCGCTTCAGTGTCGTGGCCTGTCATTTTCGTCGGCCTCGGGTGTTTTAGGAGTTCATTTCCATGCCGCCACTTGTCTTTGTAACCACTATATTATAAGTAACATTTATATCAAATGAATACGTAAAGATTTTCATATCTATTTTTTCATATGCACTGTATTTTTTTTTCAAAGTTTATTTTTTTATACGGTTTTCTCGGGAACCTATCAGAAACAGAATTGCGTGCATTGAATTAGATTATTCTTATTGTTTATTAAGAAGGGTTTTTTTCTTTTAAAGTTGAGTGCTGAGCGCGCTTGGCTACTGATCTAAGAGACCTTGGTTCGAGTCCCGGGTAAGGCATGGCTGTTTTGTGTCGTTTTCCTGCTGAGGGCGTGCTATCCTCTCAGACCTTCTCATCATCATCCTCTAGCAGCCATGGGCTACGGAGGTCCAGCCAGACCATGCAATTTAGTTCTCCAAGCAAGTCTATCCTGTGCTACATCTACTGCATCTGGCCACTGCACACCAATTCTAACAGGATTGGGTCCTGTTTGACATTGTCTGCCCACCACATCCTAGGTCTCCCCTTCTTTCTGAGGCCTTTTAGGCACACTGTTCATAACCCTATTCGCCAATCTATAATTATTCATACGGGCGACATGGCCAAACCAACGGAGTCTCTCTCTGCACAATATGCTGCTTAAAGAAGGTTGCAAACTCCTTTGCCTAACCTCATCAATAGTAACAAAGTTGAACCACCTAATGCCCAAGATACTGCGTAAGCATCTGGAATCAAAAGCATCTAGTTTCCTGTTATCTTGTTTACAAAATGTCCACGTTTCACTACCATAACTAATCCTAGAAAGAACCAAACTATTATAAAGTCTAATTTTATTCTTTAGGTGTATAAGCCTATTTCTCCACACTCTCCATAGTTTCTTTAAAGTCCCGGCAGCAATCCCTATTCGTCTGTTAATCTCATGCCGCACATCACCATTATCTGTTACATAGCTCCCAAGATAATTAAACTGTGACACCTGCTGAAGACTGCAACCATTAAGATTAAATGAATCACAGCCTGCCTGACCAATTTTCATCACTTTAGTTTTCTCTCTGTTTATAACGAAACCTACTCTACTACCAGTCTCATCAACAGCCCTAATGAAAGAGTGCCAAAAGGGCTAAATGATCAACCTAATCTAAATCAGAAATTTTCGTATCTCCAGTCCATTTAAGGCCAAAATCTTTCCCTTGAAGTGAATTTCGCATAACATAATCAATAACCAAACTAAGGGAAAAGGAGACAAAATGCACCCTTGTCGAACACCAGAAGTAATGCTAAACCAATTGCTACAAGCCTTACCAACTCTCATACACGACTCAGTGTTATCATAGAGAGCTTTCATTAGGTTAACTAACTTGTCAGGTATACCATATGATCTCACAATCAACCCCAAATTATGACGATCAACAGAGTCGAAAGCCTTTTTAAAATCAACAAATGTAGCAACCAAAGGTTTCTGAAACTCTAAACATTTTTTCAAGAATCTGCCTAAGTGAAAATATCTGAAACCACTTCTGAATCCACATTGCTCATCACGCAATTGACTGTCAACCAAATCCTTAATTCTATTAAGCACAATCATGGAAAGAATTTTACCTGGAACAGAGAGTAGGCTGATACCCCTATACTTATCACAAGAAATGCGATCATCTTTTTTGAAAATAGGGATAACAATAGCTCTGGTAAAATCCTTAGGAATCGTGCCTTTATCATAAAAGATATTCAGAATTTCAGCATCCAAGTGGTAAGCGAAACATTCCCAGCTCTAAGCATTTCCGTAGTAATTTCATCTACCCCTGGGGATTTATGTAGTTTAAGTTTAGAAACAGTCAAAATAACTTCAGATTGTACGATAGGGCCAATATTAAAGGCACCAAAGCATCTATCATGATTGCAAACAATGGGAATAGAAATAACCGCATTGTTTAGAATATCAGTGAAATGCTCAGTCCACCTAGACATGACAGAACCCTCCCCTGCTATAACTTGACCTTGTTTATCCTTCAATCCCTGTATGCCTGTCCGTTTTCTACCACACAAAACATTAATTTTCTGGTACAGCTCTCTGCTGTTGTGCTGTCTAACTGCTTCCTCGGCTTTGTCAGCCAAACCATCAAGCCAAAGATTCTTATCAGCAGCTAACTGATCTTTTACACGTTTATTAAGTTCTCTTTAATGCTTTCTATTAGGACTAGTAGGGTATTGATTAAGGATATTCCTGCAGTTCTTTCTTTCCGAAATTAGCTCAAATGCCTTAGGTAATTCTGGCTTTTCTGCTCCTTTTTTCCTAAAAGAGTACTGTTAGTGTCCAAAAAAGCCTGTTTAAAATGACCCCATTCTTCCTCAACTTCAGTAGTAAGCATACCATGACTGTCATAATGACTAAGTAACCTATCATGGTAAGCTTTGGCTATAACTGGATCTTTCAGAGCTTCAGTATTAAAAGTAAAATTTTTAACCCTAGCACAACACTTTTTAACTTTAAGTTGCAAAACAGTTTTAAGAAGGCAATGGTCGGATCCAATTTCAGCTCCCCTATATGCCTTGGTATTCCTAACAGAACTAGCCCATTTGCTGTTAATTAATATGTAATCAATCACATTCTAATGCAGCCCATCAGGTAAAATTTATGTGTATTTATGTATGTCGCAGTGTTTGTAATAAGTGTTGGTTATTCTGAATCCATTGAGTTTACCTACCCGTAGGGACGTTGCCCATTACCATTGCAGCTACCAATACCAAAGGGCCTATTACTCCTCCCCAAAGGTCAGAGTCAGTACCAACTTTGGCATTGAAGTCACCAAGAACAAGGGTAAATCTCTTTCCTTGACAGAATTCAAAATATCCTGAAGTTGTTCATAAAACCTATCCTTCTGAACTTCATCGGCACCCTCAGTGGGGGCATAACACGAAAGATAACATTCAGGTCTTTAACGCTTGTCTGAAATTTTGCTGTAATAAACCTTTCATTAATCCTGTCAGACCTCTGTGGTAAGCAGCTGCTTGAGGGGGTATTTATTTATTTATTATTAAAAGTTGAGAAACATCCTGAAACAAATTTTAGAGAATATAATAGCAAGAATTGAATTCAAGGAATTAAATTAAATTAACCTTATTCGTGACGGAAATGCAAATTACGAAACAAAAGGCGTATCCGGTTTAAGAATTCGAAGAGCATTGTTGTGCCGTCGATTATTTAGCGTACGATCTGTTTTCTTCCTTTCTCTTTAATCGTGAAACGAACAAAGTAACACTTTACTAGTGAATATAAAACTTAGGTTTTCAACTGAAATAGATTTAATTGGTTATTTAGATATGGTTATTTGTGTTATTAAGAATTTTCCGTGAGTCTTTGAAACGACACTTAGGAGTCATTTCCGCAGATAAATTTAGTCGAAATAGGATTTCCTCAATTACGAATAGTATGGAATACAACGGGCTCCTTTATCACGGCATGATATTGTTACATGAGAGTTCACTTCAGTGAAATCTCATTACGATGGATGTTATGCAAATATACCTTTACACAAACCATCGGTGTTCGCCTTTTTAACCGATATAACGATGGGGTGTTTAACGTAAATTAATCAGAAATTTTAGTGTAGTGTGGGAATCGACCCTGAGAATTGAATATTCTTTCCTGGAACAATACAAGTTCCACCCCTTCACTTTAATGAAAGCACTCCTGATACTATGTCTTTTGGTGGCATTCGTAATAGCAAGGCGGAAGACCGCTTAATACGAAAGCAGATATCATTACTTCGCCATGACGGATAATATATACGTAACTGCGGATCTCAATGCTGTCACAGGTGCTACTCTAACCAGAAAAGAACTGCACACGAAGAGAAAGCATAGCAGTTATTCATTCCTTATCGCAAAGAAACTGCGAGCGCTGGGGTAGGGATGGGTAAATTAGTAGTGCTCCCGGCTCGTAATCTGCAATTCCCAGGTTAGAGTCGCAGTTGATGAGATTGTGACCTTCAGCTCCGGGAACAATTGAGGTGCGACTTTGGCTGGCATTCTGCATGGAGCGAATATTTGTGTTTTGCAGTGGTCAGCAGCACTTGGCTGCTGACCACTTGGCTCAATGCTTCATTCGGCTGCAAACTAAGAAAGTCAAAAACAGACAAAAAAAATAAACAAATAAAATGAAATGAAACAGCATTCAAAAATACATTTGCTAAGCACAAAAGGGTACATAAAAATTTAAGCAATATCAGAACTATGAACTTTATTTTGAGTTTTTGGAAAAAACAATTTCTAGTGAACTTTTATTTCGTCAAGAGTGAATTATGCTTGGAATAATTCCGTGATCAAATGGAAAATCAGCAATGAAATTATAAAATGCTATCAATAGGTGTCGGCAGAGGGAGCTGGAAGGGAGGAGAGAGCAATCACCCCTCTCCTGGTAAAATTGATCGAAAAATAAACTAATTATAAATAACATAAGTGTACTAAAGAGTAATATTACTTTCTTACAAAATGTAGTACTTCCCTTTACGTTTCCTTTGTTTTCGGAAGCACTTGAATTCTGCAAATAAAGTATAATAAAAATAAAACCCTCAGCACCTGCTTGCCACAGAGGTCTGACAGGAGCCGGTCAGTTTATATGCCACAGTAGAAGGTCTGAGAAGATGGTAGGACCTCAGCAGAAAAACGACACAAACAGCCATGACTATCCCGGGGCTCGAACCCAGGTCCCGTAGATCAGTAGCCAAGCGCGCTAACCACTCGGCCACGGGACGACCAAAGTATAATATATAAAAATAAATTATAAAACATAAACATGAAACAAACACTTTGAGAAAGTATAAATAATAAGATTAACATTTTGGTTTGATTACAAAGTTGCAGAAATGAACATAGGCAGAATACAGCGACATTGTCCGAACGAATCTCATCTGTTTATTCACGTTAAAGACGAAATAGACGTAAACAAGAGTAGATTGTGTGATTAGCACATGATCAGGCTCCTATTGGTCGGCTGGGCTCTCTGACTTCGTACCACCTGCAGCTGACCAATAAGGAGCCCTGCCCACCTGCTGATCACACATCTACTTTTGTCTACGTTTACTTCGTCTTTAACGTGAATAAACAGTAGTTCAGAAGCACGAGAACAGTTACCTAAGCGAAATAATTATTATTTTTATTACCATGGACAAAACAAAGAGCAAAAAACAGATTATTTCAAGATGTGGGGACTGAAAAGTATGGATGTATGGAAAATGGTGACAAATTGATATGTACTTTATGTACAGATATAATTACCGCCAGGACCTTTTCTTCAAAACATAAAGATGTGAGTGAAATGCCAAATGATGAAAAATATTAATGCATTGCTAAACGTGTATTAAATTACGGTAAACGAAATAAATTTTTGAAGAGATTTGTTATCAGCCACTATTACGCTACATCTGCCAGCTTTATTGCAGCTCTTAATATTGGTACGAACGGAAAACTGTTTAAAGACGGCGAATTTTTGAAAAACGCATTCATAAATTGTTCCGAACACTTTATTGAATGACTTCGCAAATAAAAAACAAATAATTGAGAGAATTAAAGAAATGCCATTGTCGGCCAGAACAGTTCAGCGTCGCATTGAAGATGTGGCAAAAATGATTTGTTATCTAGTGACGTAATTAGCGCTGCACTCGATGAAAGTACCGATGTAAATAGTATGGCTAGGCTGGCAATTATTATTAGATTTTCATCAATAAACAGTTCGAACGTCAATGTGCGTTCTTGCTTCAATGAATGAGACGACCAAAGGCATTCATATTTTCCGTCAAGTACGAGTTTACAAATTTCAAAAATGGGAAAATATTGGATTTAAAAAGTAAATTGTTTTCCATAACAACTGATGGTGCTCCAGCTATGAGAGGTAAAAATATTGGATTTGTGATATTAATGGAAAATGAACTTGGCCGCCCGCTTTTATCGTTCCATTGTATCATACATGAAGAAAATTTATTTGCAAAGGCATCTACGTAACAACTTAAGGATGTAATGGAAAAGGTTGTTAAGATCGTAAACATATTTAGTAGCACGATCTGCATTAACACACAGGCGCTTCAAAGCTGTTTTGGAGGAAATTGAATCGAAATATGGAGGTTTACTGTTACATGCTGAAGTACAATGGTTAAGTCGAGGCAAAGTTCTTAATAGATTTGTAGAGTGCTTTGATGATATACAAATATTTCTTTACGAAATCGGTGAAAATGATCTAGAGCTCAATGATAAAAAATGGTTTTTAAGACCTTTTTTCTTAACAGACATAATGAACCAATAAAATGATTTCAACGTACGACTCCAAGGAAATAACCACACAATTTTGAAAATGTACGAGGAATGAGATTAATATTTTTTGAATCTGACATAAAAACTAAAATATTTTTCCTTCTCTTACTAAAAAGCCAACATGAGAAAGA
Source organism: Ryuthela nishihirai (assembly GCA_038380435.1). Taxonomy (NCBI): domain Eukaryota; kingdom Metazoa; phylum Arthropoda; class Arachnida; order Araneae; family Heptathelidae; genus Ryuthela; species Ryuthela nishihirai. Next base: position 33,229,255 of record JAWZYU010000022.1, read on the forward strand.
AAATATCGATGAAAGCAATCTAAATATGTTCGAAAGTTGCATTTTGAAGATTAAAATTGAATTTGAAAGTAGATTTCAAAGTTTTAAGAAACACGGCGAAATGTTTACATTTATAATAAAGCCCGACGAAATATAGGAAAATGTTTCAGATTTGCAGTATTTTGAATATCTTAAAATTGATAATTTAAGTTTACAATTGATTGATTTTAAAAGTTTAACGTTCTGTACGGAGAAATTCAAGGCATTGCGGAAAGATTTAGAAAACACGGATGATAATCATCTTCTCATGATATCATCCTGTTGGGCATCACTTGCTAGGAAATTTTCATCTTTGAAAAAAATTGGCTTTGCCATTTTCCCCGCGTTCGGTTCTACTTATAAATGTGAACAAATATTTTCACACAAGAAATTTATTTTAAGAACAGGAGCAGATTAATTACCGAAAATTCAGACACTTCTGTTCGTCTTAAGGTGACTAAGTAGGAACCAGACTTGACTAAATTGACGCCACAAATTCAGCATCAGAGGAACCATTGATAACGAAGAGAACGCTTATAAATAAAGTTCATAAATTATTAATGAACTAAAACTTGACAATTATATTTGTTTTCATAATAATTATAATTATAATTTTTTTATGTTTTGAGTTTAAAAGCATATTGTAATAGTTTTCTCAATAAAATTTATCTTATTATTCACTAACGGACTGTTTTAAAATGAAAATACCCATTTACATGAACTATCTTCTTAATAGTCACATTTTGGTTGATTTTGACCCGCAGCCAAAAATAGGTTGCCGACCTTTATTTTGGCCATGGAATCTCATATATCCCTAGTTGATAAATATAAAGCATTACGTTGAGAATCTCACTATGAATACAAAAGTTATTATAGACTACATAGCTTTTACCTACGTTTTATGAGCGGAAAACACCGCTGAAATAGTTATTCTGATAAATAAATCGATTTTTTTTAAAAAATTCAATGCAGTGGAAATATTTGTAAGGCATAGAATATCGTTTTATATTGCGCCTTGATAGGAGAAAAATCATCTGATTTTCACTCATAGTGTAAAGCACATTTAGCACAGGAAAAGCTTTTAGCTCTGTTTCTGGCGATTAAAACAGCGTTAAAACAGATTTAGCGTTAAAATAAAAAGGCATTACACACTAGACAGCTTTTACTTATTTTTATGCGCGGTAGAGCAGTTGCTCTAAAAATAATTCTTTTGATACATAAATCGATTTTTTTTCAAAATTCAATGCAGTGAAAATATTTGTAAGACATAGAATACCGTTTTATGTTGCGCATTGATGGAATCAAACCATCAGATTGTCACTCAGACTGTAAATTGAAAAGATGCTACCCGCACAGCAATAGCTTTTAGCTGTGATTTTGGCGATTAAAACAGAGTTAAAACAGATGTTTTGGTGAATAATTCCATACTTTTGAAATTCTATGCACCTAAAGTACTTTAGGTGCATAGAATTTCAAAAGTATCGAATTTGAATATTGAATTCATTCATATATAGCTATATATGAATTATTTTAGCTATAGATTCTCATTACATAATAGTAGATAATGAATATATAGCATTAGGTTGAGAATCTGACTGTAAATACAAAAGTTATTACACACTAGATTGCTTTTACCTACGTTTTATACGCGATAAAAAGCTCTGAAATAGGTATTTTGATAAGTAAATGGATTTTTTTTTCAAAATCCTAAGCAGTGAAAATATTTTTAAGGCAAAGAATATCATTTTGTATTATGCCTTGATGGAAACAGTTTGTCACTCAGAGTGAAAATTCAATTCTCTGTTTGAGGTGATTAAAACAAACTTGAAACAGATATTTTGTGTAAATAATTACACATTTTCGAAATTCTATGTACAAATAAACTATTCCTTAGCGTAAAGATCTCATTATATAATACGAGTTGATGAATATAAAGCATTAGGTTGTGAATCTGAGTGTAAATTCAAAAGTAATTACTCACTACATAGCTCTTATCCATATTTTAAGCGTGGTAAACAGCTCTAAAATAGGTATTTTCATACATAAATTTATATTTTTTTCTAAATTTTTTTTGCACTGAAAATATTTTTAAAGTATACACTATCATTTTGTATTACGCCTTGATGGAAATTCACCATCAGGTTGTCACTCGGACTGAAAATTGAAAAGTAAATAGTACAGGAGTTGCTTTTTGCTCATTTATATGCGTTTAAAACGGAGTTGAAACTGATATTTCGGTGAATAATTCGATATTTTCGAAATTCAATGCACCTGAAATATAGTTTAGCCATAGAATCTCATTAAATAATAGTAGTTGATGAATGCAAAGCATTAGATTGTAAATCTGATTGTAAATTCAAAAGTTATTACACAATACATAGCTTTTACTTATGATTTATCCACAGTGAACAGAGCTAAAATATGTATTTTGATACATATATTGATTATTTTAAAAATTCTATGCAATTAAAATATTTTTAAGGCATAGATTTTGTATTACGCCTTGTTCGAAATAAACCAACATGTCATTCAGAATATAAATTGAAAAGATCTCAGCACAGAAATAGCTTTTAGGTCTGTTTTTGACGATTAAAACAGCGTTAAAACAGAAATTTTGATGAATAATTCGATATCTTCGAAAATCTACGCACCTAAACGATACTTTACCCTAAGAATCTCATTATGTAATACGAGTTGATGAATATAAAGCATTGGATTGTGATTCTGACTAAATTACAAAGTTATTACACACTACATAGTCTTTCATCATCACCATCATCATCTTCAAGCAGACATGGGCTGCGGAGGTCCATTCACACATCAGGACAGATATGCTTGGAGAATTAAACACATGCAGTTTAATTCTCCAAGCATATCTGTCCTGAGCTACATCTGCTGCATCCGGCCACTGCAAACCAATTCTAACAAGGTCCTGTTTGACATTGTCTGCCCACCTCATCCTAGGTCTCCCCCTCCTTCTGAGGCCTCCAGGCACACTGTTCATAACCTTATTTGCCAATCTATAATTATCCATACGGGCAACATGGCCAAACCAGCAGAGTGTCTCTCTGCACAATATGCTGCTTAAAGCAAAACTTTAAATTTAATTTTTAATGCTTAAAGCATAACTTACGCAAACTCCTTTGCGTAACCTCATCATTAATTAAAAAGTTGAACAGCCTAATGCCCAAGATACTGCGTAAGCATCTGGAATCAAAAGAATCTAGTTTCCTGTTATCTTTACAAAGTGTCCAAGTTCCACTACCATAACTAACCCTAGAAAGAACCAAACTATTATACAGTCTAATTTTAGTCTTTAGGTGTATACGCCTATTTCTCCACACTCTTCATAGATTCTTAAAACTCCCGGCAGTAATCCCTATTCGTCTGTTAATCTCATGCCGCACATCACCATTATCTGTTTACATAGTTCCCAAGATAATTAAACAGTGACACCTGCTCAAGACTGCAACAATTCAGATTAACTGAATCACAGTCTGCCTGACCAACTTTCATCACTTTAGTTTTCTCTCTGTTTATAACAAAACCTACTCTACTACCAGTCTCATCAACAGCTCGAATGAAAAGTTCATCTCATCAACATCATTTGCCAAAAGGGCTAAATCATCAGCATAATCTAAATCAGAAATTTTAGTATCTCCAGTCTATTTAAGGCCAAAATCTTTCCCTTGAAGTGAATTTGGCATAACATAATCATTAACCAAGCTAAAGAGAAAAGAAGCCAACACGCACCCTTGTCGAACACCCGAAGTAATGCTAAACCAATTGCGACAACTCTTACCAACTCTCACACACGACTCAGTGTTATTATAGAGAGCTTTCATTATGTTAACTAACTTGTCAGATGTACCATCTGATTTCACAATCAACCAAAAAATTATGGCGATCAACAGATTCGAAAGCCTTTTTAAAATCTACAAAGCTAACAAACAAAGGTTTCTGAAATTCTAAGCATTTCTCAAGAATCTGCCTAAGTGAAAATATCTGATCCACACATCCCCTGCCACTTCTGAATCCACATTGCTCATCACGCAATTGAGTGTCAACCAGATTCTTAATTCTATTAAGCACAATCATGGGAAGAACTTTACCTGGAACAGAGAGTAGTCTGATACCCCTATAGTTATCAGAACTGCGATCACCTTTTTTGAAAATAGGGATAACAATAGCTCTGGTGTAATCCTTAGGAACCATGCCTTTATCATATAAGCTATTCAGAATTTCAGCCATCCAAGTGGTAACCGAAACATTCCCAGGTCTAAGCATTTCCGTAGTAATTTCATCTACCCCTGGGGATTTATGTAGTTTAAGTTTAGACTTTCTTCCATTTTAGACTTTTGACTGTTTCTAAACAGTCAAAATAACTTCAGATTGTACGATAGGGCCAATATTAAAGGCACCAAAGCATCTATCATGATTGCAAACAATTGGAATAGAAATAACCGCATTGTTTAGAATATCAGTGAAATGCTCAGTCCACCTAGACATGACAGAACCCGCCCCTTCTATAACTTTACCTTGTTTATCCTTCAATCCCTGTACCCTAATCCCTGTACGACCGATTTCATCCACGACTTTCCCTCCATTTTGCGACTAGTAATGCCGACCTATGAGAGATTTGGATCTGGGAAAAGGTAAGTCCATTAAGGAGTGTGATAAGTGAAACTAATTCCTGTGAATTTTTTAGGTGCAAATAAGTAGGGTATTAAACTTTTGTGTATAGGAAACTTTGCAGTCTTTATAGTCATAAGGGAAATTTTATCTCTCATTTAGCTGGAATGATAACAAGGTGGGACACATGTTAGAGGGCATCACATCCAACGAAAATTTAAAAAATAAAAATTTTCTGAACTTTAAGAATATGTTGTTTGTTTTATTCGTTAAGGTTAAGGCTTATTTTTATTATATTCTAAATTTAATTCATACAAGAACTAGATTAGATGTTAGCAAATGGCGTCTTAATATTGTTGTTTATTATGCCCGAGACTAGTCGTAAATATTCGTAAAAGTGCTTTTTGACTTGTCAGCATGTGCAGTCAGCCAACTCAGCCCTGAAAACAAGAGCTCATGAGTGACATCCCCACAACAGCACACTTCGAAAAACAAGACAAAGACAAAAGACTTTAAAAAGACAAAAATACGACAACAACACAACAATCATTAAAAGTAAATGAATTGGAGAGACATGACAGCATGAGGAAAGACGAAAGGACTACTAGACTCAGAAAAGCTGGGAATCACTATCCTAGGCAAACAATATAATAGGAGTCGTTACTGCCAATTCCCAAGGGCAGATTCAGGCTCAGTGTTTAGTAAATTGGGAAACATTTCGACCCTTTTAACCTTTTAAAATATTTAAGTAGTGGTGTAGCAAGGTGATGCAGGTCCTTCAGACGAGGTTTCTCTTACTGGGCACTGTGACGTGATTTCTTTACTGGGCCCTGCTATGAGATTTCTTTATTGGCCTTTGGGACGAGATTTCTTTACTGGACCCAATCCTTAAAAATTATGTTAGGAAAAAGATTATGCGTTAAACACCCAAAAAGCTTTAAGTTTAGAATTTCTTTGTTTCATAAAGATTTTGTAAAAAAATTCACTTTATTTATTTTAAACTTTCTTACTCTAGAATTTTGTGCCCCATTTAACTTAGCGCTGTATCCGACCACGCAGTCCGCTTACATGAACCTCCCTCTCATAACGGCCAGTAATCTGTAGGATCGTAATTCGCAGTTCGGATTTGTGCTCGCGTTCAAATAACTTAAAGCTTTGTTGAAAGTCCCAATTGTTCCGGTGACCAAATGTATATCCGCTAAGCCTAATTTCTACGGGAAAGGGGACAATTCTGTGTTTGAAAGGTCATTGTCTTAGTGTGTTACTCTGTCTGTCTGTCTGTTTATCTGTGCATTAGTATGTTAGTTTTTCTTTCCGTATTCATGTTATTGTGTTAGTATGTCTGGTGTATGTCTGTCTCTACGTAAGAATATCAGTGTGTTTGTCTGTATGTATGTGTGAATTAGTATGTTAGTTTTTCTTTCTGTATGTATGTTATTGTGTTAGTATGTCTGTTTTATGTCTGTCTCTATGTATGAATGTTAGTCTGTCTCTATGTATGTGTGAATCAGTATGTTAGTTGTATGTTTGTCTCTATTTATGAATGTTAATGTGTTATTCTGTCTGTCTGTATGTGTGATTTAGTATGTTAGTTTTTTTCTGTATATGTTATTGTGTTAGTATGTCTGTTGTATGTCTGTCTCTACTTATGAATGTTAGTGTGTTAGTCTGTCGCTGTGTGTGTGAATCAGTATATTAATTGTATGTCTGTCTCTACGTATTATTGCTAGTGTGTTAGTCTGTCTGTCTGTATGTGTGAATTAATGTGTTAGTTTTTCTTTCTGTATGTATGTTATTGTGTTAGTGTGTTTGCTGTATGTCTGTCTCTTCGTATCGATGTTAGTGTGTATGAAAGTTAATGTGTTAGTCTGTCTCTATGTATGTGTGAATCAGTATGTTACTTCTATATCTGTCTCTATGTATGAATGCTAATGTGTTGGTCTGTCTGTCTGTATGTGTAATTAGTACGTTAGTTTTTCTTTCTGTATTTATGTTATTGTGTTAGAATGTGTTTTGTCTGTCTTTACATATGAATATTAGTGTGTTAGTCTTCTCTCTGTATGTATGAATCAGTATATTAGTTGTATGTCTGTCTCTAGGTAAGAATATTAGTGTGTTAGTCTGTATGTGTGTGTGAATTAGTATGCTAGTTTTTCTTTCGGTATGCATGCTATTGTGTTAATATATCTGTCTCTACATATGAATATTAGTGTGTTAGTCTGTTATCTGTCTGTCTCTGCATTAGTTTGTTAGTTTTTCTTTCTGTATGTGTGTTATGTTAGTATGTCTGTTGTATGTCTGACTCTACGTATGAATGCTAGTGTGTTAGTCTGTCTCTTCGTATTATTTCTAGTGTATGTTAGTTGTATGTCTGTGTCTAAGTATGAATGTTAGTGTGTTAGTCTATCTGTCTGTATGTATGAATTAGTATGCTAGTTTTTCTTTCTGTATATGTTATTGTGTTAGTCTGTAACGTAACTGTACGTCTGTCTCTACGTATGAATGTTAGTGTGTTAGTCTGTATCTCTGTATGTGTGTATCAGTATGTTACTTGTATGTCTCTCTCTACGTATGAATGTTAGTGTGTTAGTTTGTCTGTCTGTAATTGAATTAGTATATTAGTTTTTCTTTCTGTATGCATGTTATTGTCTTAGTATGTCACTTGTATGTCTGTCTCTACGTATGGATGTGTCTGTCTCTCTGTATGTGTGAATCAGTACGTTAGTTTTTCTTTCTGTATGCATTTTATTGTGTTAGTATGTCTGTTTTATGTCTGTATCTACGTGTGAATGTTAGTGTGTTAGTCTGTATGTGTGTATTAGTATGTTAGTTTTTCTTTATGTATGTTATTGTGTTAGTATGTCTGTTGTATGTCTGTCTCTACGCATGAATGTTAGTGTGTTAGTCTGTCTGTATGTTTGTATGTGGGAATTAGTATGTTAGTTTTTCTTCCTTTTTATATGTTATGGTGTTAGTATGTCCTCTATTTTATCATATAAATAAATAGATATATTCTCTAACCCTCCTCGAGACTAAATTCTCGGCACGTGACTGTCTTGAGGTTCTTATTATGGCTTGGTCATTTAGCCCCGCTTGTGTAAAGAGAAAATGCCGCCAAGAGCAATTGCAAGGAAGAGTTTTAAAATGATTTGGAAAAATTAGCTCTCTAACAGAAGGAGAAATTTATAATTGATTTCAATTTTAATGCATCAAAAGAAAAACATGTCAACATTACACATTGAAAATACTGTTTCATGTGTAACTTTCTCAAGTAAATTAGCCTTGCTGATTTGTCATGTTCTAGGAGCAGAAAACAGGAAACAGGCTTCGGGCCATATCTTTGAAAATTGGTAAATAGGTTTCATATAGTGTCTAAATTCATGGTTTAACTCACTTATGAGAGGTACGTTTTACACACAATGAGCTAAATGACCACGTGACAAGGATTCGGAGAAGGTAGGGGGAAGAAAACCTACTAGACAGCTGTTTGGTTGTTCAGTGGGTCCTCGTCACACTGGACAACCAATAGCGCATTTTTAAATTAGTGTGGAATGCTCGTTTTCGGTCCATTCATTGCGGTGACTAAGTAGACCTTCCTGATCTCCAACCACTAGTGGCGAAAGCTGTAGTGGACAGTCGCTTACCGAGAAGCGAAGGTGCTGGTGGAGGCTTTTTGACTCCTGGAGCAAGGTCTAATTTTTTCTCTTTTTTATATTAGATCTTGCGGAAGAGGCCATAAAATATTCCCATTAAATTCACTTAACAAATAATTCTGATTCACATTTTAATGGATATTTTATGGTGCTTGAAGCCCTCTTTTTCCTTCCACACTAGCTGCCTATTTGTGGAAGGGATTTCTCCAGGTTTTGAGCAAAATACTCTGACATGGATGGTGCCTTGACGTGGCGTCAGAGCTTTTCACTAAACCATCTGGCAGCTATTTGTTAAATGTTGCAGTGAGTGCTGTAATCATAAAAAACTCCACTATGAGTCAGCATATAGTCGAAGGGAAACACGAATCGGCAATTCTTCCAGCAACTGTAGTATGACAAAAACAAAAAAGAAATACATGATATGTTCCCAGAATTGTGAAAGCATGCGTTCTTTACCTGTTGATCTACATTAGACATTTAACTTTCAATCTTGTTCCAATACTGATAAAAAAATGTTATGTTTACCAGACCAGGCCAGGATTTAGAAAAAAAAAAGATGGGAGTTGATCGAGGAGGGAGAAAGTGGGGCAAGAAGCTGCAATTGCTTTGTATTATAACAATTACCCCTACGTCTTAAATGTGTTTAAAAAGGTTTAGAAAAATCCATAAAATAGATATCAACTTCCAGAATGTTTTTCTTCCGTTACAGTACTGAGGATTCTGAAGTAGAAGACCAATCCTCACACACGCAGACCCAATATATGCGACGCAATTATAGCCTAATTTGAAATGCAAGAATATTAAAACGTGGTAATTTGAAATCAGCAGATAATAATCTCAATTCTGTCATTATGCAGAGTGTACAAAAATAATGTCATAAAATTAAATAGTTATAATTCATATACAATGAACGTATCTTTATACAGATTCTCTTAAAAAGTCACCAACTATAGCAGCGTTTAATGCAACAACTACTTAAGCACTATTTCTTATATGGGCAATATCAGCTTAATAAATTGGGCTTCATCCATGCGCTTTGAAGCATATCTAGAGTGATGAGGAAAATGTTGTTAGAAAATCACAAAATATGGTATTCGTTTCAAGAAAATGGGGTTGTGGTGCACCTTGATATTTTTCATCTTACGAAGAACACTTGGCTGAGAGAATTTCTTTATAGTTTGATTTAGAACAATTCAATTTTGGAACCATTGAGGCCAGGCTATTTCCCATTTAGAACAATGGGCAATAGCTTGGCATGAATGGTTTCCAAATTAACCCCTGTTGACTCTTCCATTTGGTTTGTGTGGAACGAGCCTCAGCGGTCCCACTGCTAGATACACACACCTCTCTATATTTCGGGGTGGGGGGTAGGTCTCGAAGGACCCGCCCCCATGCGGAAAGCACGTATTCCGTCTCACGACACTACACGTGCTTGGCAAGAGAAGCCTGGAAGTAAAAGATGAAGTTTGTCTCAGAGGAGACCAATAAGGACTTGGATTATGGGTGGTGTTAAATGGGGTGCAGAATGCAGCCCGGGTGAAAAAGGAAGATAAGTAGCAGAGCGAAAGCAGCTCCTGGTCTCAAAGAAGAGAATCCCGGATCCGGCAGACAAGCCAGCCTATGTCCCTCAAGTGTGCCCTGACACGGGCACTCTCAATGGACACTGAGATCAGCTCGCCTGCTGCCTCATTGATCGCCTGGGAGCCCCTGAGTTCGTTAGCGAACCCTTCCGTAATCGGGCACCTGAGGATATAGTACCCGACATCTGCATCTGGAGCCCCACAACCGCAGTAACTGTGGGTAGCGATCTTAAACCGCTCCAGGTATTTGGGGAAACTCCCATGTCCCATAAGGACCTGCGTCAAATAGTGGTCAGAGGACACCAGGGATAGACTGACCCTTTTCAAGAATGTCTTTGTTTGAAGACCATTCTCAGTCGTATCCCAGAGCCTCTGCCAATCCTCGATTTCTCTTCGACCTAGTTATAGACTTCAGGGTATTTTTAGAAGTCTTGATCACTAACACAGGTTGAGTATTATTACCTGCAGAGCGGGCCAGATGGTCTGCCCGCTCGTTCCCTTCATGACCTACATGTGCCTTGATCCAGGAGAAGGATACTCTGGGCATGTTCTGATTGCCCAGGATGCACTTAATTTCATTAACTATTTGATGCCTTTTGGTTGCATCTTCAAGTGCTTGCAGAGCTGCCTGGCTGTCCGTGTACAGCCGGATGTCGCTATCATGACCGCCGTCATTGAGGGCCCAATTAAGGGCCCCTCTGAAGACAAGCAGCTCCGCTTGGAAGGCTGAACCATTATTTGATACTTTCCTATTGTAGACATACACCTTGACTCCTTGATTGTAGACAGTGAAGGCTAAGTCCACACCATCCTCGCTCTTGGAACCGTCGGTGTATATCTCGGTTCCTAATCCTGATGGTAACTCCGTGGAACAGGACACACATAGTCTTCTTGTGAGATGGAGTTCCCACTTATGGTATTCATCTCATAATCCTCAGGGTCATACTGAACTCCGAGGAATATTGCTTTCTCCTTAGCCTGCAGGACTCTAAAAATGGTCGCTTCTTTACCGATCGTCAAAAATAACGGAGGAATCCCTGCTAACACCAGGAGGGCATCCGTAGATGTGGTCCTATAGGCCCTGGTGATTCGTAGTAAAGCTTGTCGTTGGGCTGCAATCAGCTTTCTACAGATTACGGAGTGGTCCGTCGGGCGCCACCAGGCGCCCGCCCCATAGGTTAGGGTCCGCTCCGTGCCCCTGAGATAAATTTCTTTGAGGACTTCACTTCTGAGTCCCCATGAGACGCGAGATATTCGCCCCAGTTTACACATAACATTTTGCTTTGAGATCCTGCAAATGTGGGATTCAACTCATCCTCTCATCCAGAGTGATCCCCAATAGATACACACACCTCTCTTTAGAGACTTCTTACGGAGTCGTCTTATTCCGGATTTAGAAAAAAAAATCTTCTTATGGCAGATATTTTTGCCTTGTACAAGCGTGAATGCACAAGCGGCTACAAATTCCATACATTTTCAATAAATTACCAAGGGAACTGCTAGCCGTAAATTCATTCAAAGAAACAAAACACGAATTAGAAAGGTTTTTATTAAAAAATAGATAATTAATATTAATACCTACAGACAAGAAATGTAGTGCTGAATGTAAACATGCCCACGGTCAGTAGGGGACACCGATGGGCTTGGAAAGGCCGCCGTCCGGCGGATGGGACGTTAAGCCGTGGCCCAGTGTGCGGGAGAGCCATCGCTGTGCACGATAAAGAACACGCTGGATGGTCTTGACGGGAGGCTACCATGTCTCCCAACAGCTGTTCCAGTGGGTCAGTTCAGAGAAGGTTGGGGGAGGGGCCCCCAACCTTCTCTGAGCCTTCGGGGTCCATGTGACCTGGCCATTTAGCCCATGGTGTGCAAAAAAGTGCCGCTCAGAGGTAAAATAACCCAACCCAAACGTCTGATATTTCAGGGTCCTGTGACCAGGCCATTTAACACATTATGTGCAAAAAAAGTGTCCCTGGGAAGTGAAACAAACCAAACCAATCCCTCTAACGGTGAAAGAGTTGAAAATAGCAAACATTTAAACGAATACTACAAGCGATGTAATTATATTTCGAAATTAGAAATATTGATGGTGGCATTTCATCATCAATGATTTCATCCACATCTTTTATTTTTAGAGATTACTATGGTTTTAGAGAAAAATTAAAAGTTATTTTTGCGTTGGATGGGTATTAATAAACTATTACGATTCATAATTTTCTAATCTTTCTAAAGTTATAATTACGATCATTGACGGTGGGATAATTTGAAATTTTTAAAAATTTAACATATATTGAAAACGATCTATTTGTGCTAGAAATATGATTATTGGTGGAGTGTGATGATCAAGGGGTTTAGAGTGGTGTCAACAATTTTTCCCTTCATTCCTGACGGGAACGCAACTTTTTGCTTTAAGAGACTAATGAAAATCTCTTTTTGAGTTGATTAAATACTAACGAGATATGAAGATTCATAGTTTTTCAAAAGGCTTTAATTTGCATCGTTAGAGGGTGCTAAATTTGTTTGAATTAGTATTGCAAACAAAATATTTAAGCTAGAAATTCTGGTGGTAGGTTTTGATCAAAAACAAATATCCAGATAATTTACTAAGAAATGTATATTACTAAGAGATATGCTGTATATATATATATTTTCAGTAACTTTGGAAACGACTGGTAAGATGGAAATTCGTCTGTAATTAAGTTCTAAATTTATATTCCCATTTTTATATATTTGAAAAATATAAATATATTTCAAAGCATCAAAAAAGAAAACTTTTTTCACAGAGATATTTACCAAATATATTAAAATATGAACATGGTATCTAGAAAAAAAATCACCCTCTATTTTATTTTTCTATTTAAACTTGACAAAAGGTAAAATTTCAAAAGATGCAAATTAGATATAAGATTAACAACAGATGTTGAAAGTGATTTCTTTTCATTACATTGCTAGAAAGCCAAAAGTTGGTGAACATGGATATTTCGAGTAGTAAAAATCATGAATGTTAAGAACGTTCAAATCTAGTATTGTGTTCAAGATATATATCATTTGTAATAAATAGGACAAAGGAGAATCCTACAATACACTGCTAGTTTCTACATGCTTTATCATAAAACGACATGCCCTACTAAGACCGCAGTCACTATTGAACACAGATTAAATTAGAGTTAACAAGCACACAAAGTTTGCCGTCTTGGAACTATCGTTGGCTTTATAACCACACTATGCGAGTTACGAACTAAAGCTTCAGTTCTGCTTTGTCAGATAAAACCTGCCCTTTCACATAAACTTTCTTAAAATTTATGGTTTTATCCCAAATGCACATTTTCTTTTTTAAACATATTCACTGAATTTTGAAATCTGTTTTTTACAATCCAAATTTTTTTCATTCATTCCATCCATTAATAATGCAGTTATATCTGTTCACACCAGTACAGATCCTACATGCATTAACATCAGTTTCTTATTCATACCATTTTCCATTATTTGCGTCAACAGTAATCGGTCAAGTGCCTTTGAGGCCGCACAAGGCTCTAAATTTTATACAAGACTCAAAGGCAAAATATATTGTGGTAAATTTGAAAACGATAGCTCTTTGTTTTCATTGGTTGTTCTTTGAATTTGAATATTACGTTTCTGCCGAAAGCAGAAGCAGATTCTGGATATTATTATAAATTCAAACACGTTGTGTGAATTAAAGCAGAGGTAAAATTCTTTAGAAACTCTTTCTAATTATTTGAAAGGCTTCAAATAATTTTTTCAATGGACAAAAAATAGCTGAAGTTTAAAATAAATTCTACATAATCGTTTTCATTACATGTGCTGAGACAGATGTTTTTAAACATTTGCATTTTAATATGTTAGATACCATGAACGTTACTTAAAATACTTTGTACTTAGAACGAATCATCATATTTTGGTTCAATAGACAACGATGAAATATTGTGATTCTCATTTTTCAAATTTCAAATCATCTATTATAACGCAATCTAAGGCAGGAAATTTTGGAAATTAAAAATTTTAACCGAATATTGTAAACCATATATATGTAAAATTTTGGTGGTAGAAATGAAGGCCAAGAGATTTATATAGACAGCAGTGATCTGTCCATTTTTATTTTAATAGATGAATGAAAGGTTATTTTTGCGTTATATTAGTAAAAACATTACTGTACACCATCCGTGACAAACACGGTTTTTAAAGAAATTAACCCAATCTCCCCACTAATTCTCTACAATAATTTATATTACTGTATTTTTGATATAAGAAGACTCTTTCAATGCTTTCGTATATCTCGCTTGTCTGACATATATAGGTTAATATGTTTAGCACTTTCAAAATTATTTTTCTCATTTGTCTATGCAAATTAGTGTATTTAAACAGATATAACAAGTAATATATTTTTAATAGGTGAAGACAAATTTTTCTTTAGTGTCGTTACTTTTTTATTGTCGTGACTGATGACAATGAACATATATACAAATTAACCCCAAATGGTTAAAAAGTATAAATCGTCACATGTGGAGTACAGATTCTTGTAAACCTGTGGTTAATAGGCATAACTCTGCATTAATTTTTACAGCAATTAATTTCTCATTTTCAATCTTCATTATTCGACTATCATTTATATGTATCATGTACCGTATCAACATTTTATGTGCTATTGATACCGCTACACTAGTTATTATAATAAGAAAACTAACGATTAATAATTGTTTCCAATTCAAATTCATAGAAGTAAATTATGTTATATTTTATTTATATACGTTGCATTTTCTTGTTTTTCATTTCGACAATCTGCTTTGAGCACTGGTGTTATCATAACGTGATTCTTTAGTTCCCAAGCAGCATTAAGTCATCTCCTAAAAAGGAAACAACTGCGGTCAACCAAACCAAAATCTCCTGAGGGAAAAAATCGTTTCGTTTATAACTGAAATGAATAAGTTCTGGAAGCTACTTCATTCAACTTCCTACCCTAATTCCATATGAAGCCATCAGGGTCAGCGGAAATTATCTTCAATCATTATCGTTCACAAAAACAAGATATTGTGATCCATTCTCTCAGCAATGTATGTTTGACACATAAAACATTACATTTGTACCTCGCGTTCGATAAATATGTTGGAACAACTGTTTTGAGAAATCCACAAACTCACAAACTGACAAACCAACAAACTGACAATTCAACAAAAGGACAAATGACGAGCGAAAATAAATAGAAAGATAGGTAATAAAAATAAACTAAAGCTTTATCATTAAAGTATTACGGTACCTCTATTGACAATCGCTATTAAAAAAAGTTATAAAAGCATAATTTTTTAATTATAATCATAAAACTTTTATTTAAAGAGGCTCTAATTATTTGGTGCTAGCAAAATCCATCTTTTGGTGCGTAGGTTCTCTATTCTTAAAATGGTTGCGAATATGTTTTTCAAACTGCTATTACTTCAGAACTTGATATAAGCAATTCTGTTACCTACTTTGTACTTAAGGGAGCAAACAGATGCGAAATTAGTCTACGTTTGAGAATATTCAAGGAATATAAAACGTCATTTATAGAGTAAGGATATTCTGTATGAAAGGATGGGTGCAAGGCCATCCTCCTGTAATTCCACCGGTAATCGACTCCAAATATAGAATGGTGATCCCCGCTGTGTCCTACTGAATGGGAATTGTCAAGGATCTGGCGCGAAAATCCACTTATGAATTTTTACATCGATAACTTGCTACTCCATTCATAAGGTAAGCGACTGCAGCGCCCACAGATTTTTCGGACATCTGCAAGAGATGGATTAATCCTAACACCGTAGCTAGGAATCCGAGCTCTTAACCCCATTCAGCAGGACACAACGGGGATCACCACTCCAGATTTGGAGTCGATTACTAGTAATTATTAAATTCTGTGCCCTGATACTTGAAATGCGATATCAAAAATATCAAGACTGGAGGTGGGGGAAGTGCAAACCCTCCCTCTTTTAAGAATTCGATTAAGGATAAAAAATTATGAAAGTTAACTATTTTTCATGGATTTAAAAAAAAATTAAAAACCTGTAAAATGGAGGAAGAAATGTTATATTAAACTGCAAATCAATTCTCTTGCCATTTCCCTTTGATATTTTACATTTTTTTCTGCTCGATTGTGTTTCTTGTCTGCCCACCCTCCCGAATTTTTTTCTTGCTCCGTGTCTGTTCAAAATGTTAACGGTTTTGTGCTGAAACTTACTGAAGCACTAAGATTCAAAATATAGAAATTTTGGAGAAAAAAAACAAAATTCCCAAAGTTGGGTGATTGTTAAAATTGTAATACTTTAAATGATTAGATTTCATCACGAGTAGAAATCATTCCAGAGTGCTTCAAAACTAAATCAATCTCTATGAGAAAAGCAGCTAAAATGATTAAATAATAAACGCTACTAATATTCGGTAGTTTCTAACAGAAATAATGAAATTGAAAGAATTAATTTCATTATTCGAAGAAAAGTTTGTGATAATGTAAAATAGATCTGATCTAAAATTTTTGTGTTATAAAATATTCGGTGTTTATTAGTTCATCGTGGAGTTCAAGATCAATACTAAGACATAATATGAAACAAAAAACTTATATATAAAATTCGCATTTCACCAGCACATATTTTATTAAACATCTTTAATCTATTACAGTCTTTTAGCATATATACATTGCTGAGAATGGATCACAATATCTTGTTTTTGTCAACGATGATGATGAAGATAATTTCCGATGACCCTGATGGCTTCATATGGAATTAGGGTAGCAAGTCGAATGAAGTAGCTTTCAGAACTTATTCATTTCAGTTATAAACGAAACGGTTTTTCCCTCAGGAGATTTTGGTTTGGTTGACCGCAGTTGTTTCCTTTTTAGGAGATGACTTAATGCTGCTTGGGAACTAAAGAACCACTTATGATAACACCAGTGCTCAAAGCAGAATGTCGAAATGAAAAACAAGAAAATGCAACGTATATAAATAAAATATAACGTAATTTACTTCTATGAATTTGAATTGGAAACAATTATTAATCGTTAGTTTTCTTATTATAATAACTAGTGTAGCGGTATCAATAGCACATAAAATGTTGATACGGTTACATGATACATATAAATACATGATACATATAAATGATAGTCGAATAATGAAGATTGAAAATGAGAAATTAATTGCTGTAAAAATTAATGCAGAGTTATGCCTATTAACCACAGGTTTACAAGAGTCTGTACTCCACATGTGACGATTTATACTTTTTAACCATTTGGGGTTAATTTGTATATATGTTCATTGTCATCAGTCACGACATTAAAGAAGTAACGACACTAAAGAAAAATTTATCTTCACCTATTAAAAATATATTACTTGTTATATCTGTTTAAATACACTAATTTGCATAGACAAATGAGAAAATTAATTTTGAAAGTGCTAAACATATTAACCAAGATTGTCAAACAAACGAGATATACGAAAGCATTGAAAGAGTCTTCTTATATCAAAAATACAGTAATATAAATTATTGTAGAGAATTAGTGGGGAAATTGGGTTAACTTCTTTAAAAACCGTGTTTGTCACGGATGGGGTAGAGTAATGTTTTTACTAATATAACGCAAAAATAACCTTTCATTCATCTATTAAAATAAAAAAGGACAGATCACTATTGTCTATATAAATCTCTTGGCCTTCACTTCTACCACCAAAATTTCAAATATATGGATTTCAATATTCGGTTAAAATTTTTTAATTTCCAAAATTTCCAGTCTTAGATTGCGTTATAATAGATGATTTGAAATTTGAAAAATGAGAATCATAATATTTCATCGTTGTCTATTGAACCAAAATATGATGATTCATTCTAAGTACAAAGTATTTTAAGTAACGTTCATGGTATCTAACATATTAAAATGCAAATGTTTAAAAACATCAGTCTCAGCACATATAATGAAAACGATTATGTAGAATTTATGTTAAACTTCAGCTATTTTTAGTCCATTGAAAAAATTATTTGAAGCTTTTCAAATAATTAGAAAGAGTTTCTAAGGAATTTTACCTCTGCTTTAATTCACACAACGTGTTTGAATTTATAATAATATCCAGAATCTGCTTCTGCTTTCGGCAGAAACGTAATATTCAAATTCAAAGCATAACCAATGAAAACAAACAGCTATCGTTTTCAAATTTACCATAATATTTTTCGCCTTTGAGTCTTGTATAAAATTTAGAGCCTTGTGCGGCCTCAAAGGCACTTGCCCGATAAGCGATTACTGTTGCGCAAATAATGGAAAATGGCATGAATAAGAAACTGATGTTAATGCATGAAGGATCTGCACTGGTGTGAACAGATATAACTGCATCATTAATGGATGGAATGAATGAAAAAAATTTGGATAGAAAAAAACAGATTTCAAAATTCAGTGAATATGTTTAAAAAATAAATTTTAAGAAAGTTTATGTGAAAGAGCAGGTTTTATCTGACAAAGCAGAACTGAAGCTTTAGTTCGTAACTGGCATAGTGTGGTTATAAAGCTAACGATTGTTCCAAGAGGGCGAACTTTGTGTACTTGTTAACTCTAATTTAATCTGTGTTCAGTAGTGACTGCGGTCTTAGTAGGGCATGTCGTTTTATGAGAAAGCATGTAGAAACTAGCAGTATATTGTAGGATTCTCCTTTGTCCTATTTATTACAAATGATATATATCTTGAACACATTACTAGATTTGAACGTTCTTAACATTCATGATTTTTTACTACTCGAAATATCCATGTTCACCAACTTTTGGCTTTCTAGCAATGTAATGAAAAGAAATCACTTTCAACATCTGTTGTTAAATCTTATATCTAATTTGCATCTTTTGAAATTTTACCTTTTGTCAAGTTTAAATAGAAAAATAAAATAGAGGGTGTTTTTTTTCTAGATACCATGTTCATATTTTGATATATTTGGTAAATATCTCTGTGAAAAAAGTTTTCTTTTTTGATGCTTTGAAATATACTTAAATTTTTCAAATATATAAAAATGGGAATATAAATTTAGAACATAATTACAGACGAATTTCCATCTTACCAGTCGTTTCCAAAGTTACTGAAAATACGTATATATACAGCATATCTGTTAGTAATATACATTTCTTAGTAAGTTATCTGGATATTTGTTTTTGATCAACACCTACCACCAGAATTTCTAGCTTAAATATTTTGTTTGCAATACTAATTCAAACAAATTTAGCACCCTCTAACGATGCAAATTAAAGCCTATTGAAAAACTATGAATCTTCATATCTCGTTAGTATTTAATCAACTCAAAAAGAGATTTTCATTGGTCTCAAAGCAAAACGTTGCGTTCCCGTCAGGAATGAAGGGAAAAATTGTTGACACCACTCTAAACCCCTTGATCATCACACTCCACCAATTTCTAGCACAAATAGATCGTTTTCAATATAAAATTTTTAAAAATTTCAAATTATCCCACCGTCAATGATCGTAATTATAACTTTAGAAAAACTAGAAAATTATGAATCGTAATAGTTTATTAATACCCATCCAACGCAAAAATAACTTTTAATTTTTCTCTAAAACCATAGTTATCTCTAAAAATAAAAGATGTGGATGAAATCATTGATGGTGAAATGCCGCCATCAATATTTCTAATTTCGAAATATAATTACATCGCTTGTAATATTCGTTTAAATGTTTGCTATTTTCAACTCTTTCACCGTTAGAGGGATTGGTTTGGTTTGTTTCACTTCCCAGGGACACTTTTTTTGCACATAATGTGTTAAATGGCCTGGTCACAGGACCCTGAAATATCAGACGTTTGGGTTGGGTTATTTTACCTCTGAGCGGCACTTTTTTGCCCACCATGGGCTAAATGGCCAGGTCACATGGACCCCGAAGGCTCAGAGAAGGTTGGGGGCCCTTCCCCCAACCTTCTCTGAACTGACCCACTGGAACAGCTGTTGGGAGACGGTAGCCTCCCGTCAAGGCCATCCAGTGTGTTCTTTATCGTGCACAGGGATGGCTCTCCCGGACACTGGGCCACGGCTTAACGTCCCATCCGACGGACGGCGGCCTTTCCAAGCTCATCGGTGTCCCCTACTGACCGTGGGCATGTTTACATTCAGCACCACATTTCTTGTCTGTAGGTATTAATATTAATTATCTATTTTTTAATAAAAACCTTTCTAATTCGTGTTTTGTTTCTTTGAATGAATTTACGGCTAGCAGTTCCCTTGGTAATTTATTGAAAATGTATGGAATTTGTAGCCGCTTGTGCATTCACGCTTGTACAAGGCAAAAATATCTGCCATAAGAAGATTTTTTTTTCTAAATCCGGAATAAGACGACTCCGTAAGAAGTCTCGAAAGAGAGGTGTGTGTATCTATTGGGGATCACTCTGGATGAGAGGATGAGCTGAATCCCACATTTGCAGGATCTCAAAGCAAAATGTTATGTGTAAACTGGGGCGAATATCTCGCGTCTCATGGGGACTCAGAAGTGAAGTCCTCAAAGAAATTTATCTCAGGGGCACGGAGCGGACCCTAACCTATGGGGCGGGCGCCTGGTGGCGCCCGATGGACCACTCCGTAATCTGTAGAAAGCTGATTGCAGCCCAACGACAAGCTTTACTACGAATCACCAGGGCCTATAGGACCACATCTACGGTTGCCCTCCTGGTGTTAGCAGGGATTCCTCCGTTATTTTTGACGATCGGTAAAGAAGCGACCATTTTTAGAGTCCTGCAGGCTAAGGAGAAAGCAATATTCCTCGGAGTTCAGTATGACCCTGAGGATTATGAGATGAATACCATAAGTGGGAACTCCATCTCACAAGAAGACTGTGTGTCCTGTTCCACGGAGTTATTATCAGGATTAGGAACCGAGATATACACCGACGGTTCCAAGAGCGAGGATGGTGTGGACTTAGCCTTCACTGTCTACAATCAAGGAGTCAAGGTGTATGTCTACAATAGGAAAGTATCAAATAATGGTTCAGCCTTCCAAGCGGAGCTGCTTGTCATCAGAGGGGCCCTTAATTGGGCCCTCAATGACGGCGGTCATGATAGCGACATCCGGCTGTACACGGACAGCCAGGCAGCTCTGCAAGCACTTGAAGATGCAACCAAAAGGCATCAAATAGTTAATGAAATTAAGTGCATCCTGGGCAATCACAACATGCCCAGAGTATCCTTCTCCTGGATCAAGGCACATGTAGGTCATGAAGGGAACGAGCGGGCAGACCATCTGGCCCGCTCTGCAGGTAATAATACTCAACCTGTGTTAGTGATCAAGACTTCTAAAAATACCCTGAAGTCTATAACTAGGTCGAAGAGAAATCGAGGATTGGCAGAGGCTCTGGGATACGACTGAGAATGGTCTTCAAACAAAGACATTCTTGAATAGGGTCAGTCTATCCCTGGTGTCCTCTGACCACTATTTGACGCAGGTCCTTATGGGATATGGGAGTTTCCCCAAATACCTGGAGCGGTTTAAGATCGCTACCCACAGTTACTGCGGTTGTGGGGCTCCAGATGCAGATGTCGGGTACTATATCCTCAGGTGCCCGATTACGGAAGGGTTCGCTAACGAACTCAAGGGCTCCCAGGCTATCAATGAGGCAGCAGGCGAGCTGGTCCAACAACAGACATACTAACATAATAACATACATACAGAAAGAAAGAAAAACTAACAAACTAATGCAGACACAGACAGATAACAGACTAACACACTAATATTCATATGTAGAGACAGATATACTAACACAATAACATGCATACCGAAAGAAAAACTAGCATACTAATTCACACACACATACAGACAGACTAACACACTAATATTCTTACCTAGAGACAGACATACAACTAATATACTGATTCATACATACAGAGAGAAGACTAACACACTAATATTCATATGTAAAGACAGACAAAACACATTCTAACACAATAACATAAATACAGAAAGAAAAACTAACGTACTAATTACACATACAGACAGACAGACCAACACACTAACATTCATACATAGAGACAAATATAGAACTAACATACTGATTCACACATACATAGGGACAGACTAACACATTAACTTTCATACACACTAACACTAACATCGATACGAAGAGACAGACATACAGCAAACACACTAACACAATAACATACATACAGAAAGAAAAACTAACACATTAATTCACACATACAGACAGACTAACACACTAGCAATAATACGTAGAGACAGACATACAATTAATATACTGATTCATACACACAGAGCGACAGACTAACACACTAACATTCATAAGTAGAGACACACATACAACAGATATACTACACAATAACATATACAGAAAAAAACTAACATACTAAATCACACATACGGACGGACAGAATAACACATTAACATTCATAGATAGAGACAGACATGCAACTAACATACTGATTCACACATACATAGAGACAGACTAACATTCATACATAGAGACAGACATAAAACAGACATACTAACACAATAACATACATACAGAAAGAAAAACTAACATACTAATTCACACATACATACAGACAGACTAAACACACTAATATTCTTAGGTAGAGACAGACATACAACAGACATACTAACACAATAAATGCATACAGAAAGAAAAACTAGCATACTAATGCACAGACAGACAGACAGACAGACAGAGTAACACACTAAGACCTTTCAAACACAGAATTGTCCCCTTTCCCGTCGAAATTAGGCTTAGCGGATATACATTTGATCGCCGGAACAATTGGGACTCTCAACAAAGCTTTAAGTTATTTGAACGCAAGCACAAATCCGAATTGCGAATTACGATCCTACAGATCCTACAGCCGTTATGAGAGGGAGGTTCGTTTAAGCGGACTGCGTGGTCGGATACAGCGCTAAGTTAAATGGGGCACAAAATTTTAGAGTAAGAAATTTTAAAATAAATAAAGTGAATTTTTTTAGAAAATCCTTATGAAACAAAGAAATTCTAAACTTAAAGCTTTTTGGGTGTTTAACGCATAATCTTTTTCCTAACATAATATTTTAAGGATTGGGTCCAGTAAAGAAATCTCATCCCAAAGGCCAATAAAGAAATCTCATAGCAGCGCCCAGTAAAGAAATCACGTCACAGTGCCCAGTAAGAGAAACCTCGTCTGAAGGACCTGCATCACCTTGCTACACCACTACTTAAATATTTTAAAAGGTTAAAAGGGTCGAAATGTTTCCCAATTTACTAAACACCTGAGCCTGAATCTGCTTTGGGAATTGGCAGTAACGACTCCTATTATATTGTTTGCCTAGGATAGTGATTCCCAGCTTTTCTGAGTCTAGTAGTCCTTTCCTCTTTCCTCATGCTGTCATGTCTCTCCAATTCATTTCCTTTTAATGATTAATGTGTTGTTATCGCATTTTTGTCGTTGTAAATATATATCTATATGTAGTGTATTTTTCGAAGTGTGCTGTTGTGGGGATGTGACTCATGAGCTGTTGTTTTCATGGCTGAGTTGTCTAACTGCACATGCTGACAAGTCGAAAAGCACTTTTACGAATATTTACGATAACAACAATATTATGGCGCCATTTGCTAACATCTAATCTAGTTCTTGTATGAATTAAATTTAGAATGTAATAAAAATATGTCTTAACCTTAATGAATAAAACAAACAACATATTCTTAAAGTTTGGAAAATTTTTATTTTTTAAATTTTCGTTGGATGTGATGCCCTGTGATATGTGACTATAAAGACTGCAAAGTTTCCTATACACAAAAGTTTAATACCCTACTTATTTGCACCTAAAAAATTCATAGGAATTAGTTTCACTTACTACACTCCTTAATGGACTTACCTTTTCCCAGGTCCAAATCTCTCATAGGTCGGCATTACTAGTCGCAAAATGGAGAGAAAGTCGTGGATGAAATCGGTCGTACAGGGATTAGGGTACAGGGATTGAAGGATAAACAAGGTAAAGTTATAGAAGGGGCGGGTTCTGTCATGTCTAGGTGGACTGAGCATTTCAGTGATATTCTAAGGTTAATTCTATTCCCATTGTATTTGCGGTTAATTCTATTCCCATTGTTTGCAATGATGATAGGTGCTTTGGTGCCTTTAATATTAGCCCTATAAAACAATCTGAAGTTATTTTGCCTCTTTGTAAATTTAAACTACATAAATCCCAAAGGGTAGATGAAATTACTACGGAAATGCTTAGAGCTGGGAATGTTTCGGTTACCACTTGGATGGCTGAAATTCTGAATAGCTTATATGATAAAGGCACGGTTCCTAAGGATTACACCAGAGCTATTGTTATCCCTATTTTCAAAAAAGGTGATCGCAGTTCTGATAACTATAGGGGTATCAGACTACTCTCTCTTCCAGGTAAAGTTCTTCCCATGATTGTGCTTAATAGAATTAAGAATCTGGTTGACAGGCAATTGCGTGATGAGCAATGTGGATTCAGAAGTGGTAGGGGATGTGTGGATCAGATATTTTCACTTAGGCAGATTCTTGAGAAATGTTCAGAGTTTCAGAAACCTTTGGTTGCTAGCTTTGTTGATTTCAAAAAGGCTTTCGACTCTGTTGATCTTCATAATTTGTGGTTGATTGTGAGATCATATGGTATACCAGACAAGTTAGTTAACATAATGAAAGCTCTCTATAAAAAGCACTGAGTCATGTGTGAGAGTTGGTAAGTCTTTTAGCAATTGGTTTAGCATTACTTCTGGTGTTCGACAAGGGTGCATTTTGTCTCCTTTTCTCTTTAGTTTGGTTGTTGATTATGTTATGCGAAATTTACTTCAAGGGAAAGAATTTGGCCTCAAATAGACTGGAGATACTAAAATTTCTGATTTAGATTATGCTGATGATTTAGCCCTTTTCGTAAATGATGTTGATGAGATGAACTTTTTCATTCGAGCTGTTGATGAGACTGGTAGTAGAAGAGGTTTGGTTATAAACAGAAAGAAAACTAAAGTGATGAAAATTGGTCAGGCAGGCTGTGATTCAGTTAATCTGAATGGTTACAGTCTTGAGCAGGTGTCACAGTTTAATTATCTTGGGAACTATGTAACAGATAATGGTGATGTGCGGCATGAGATAACACAGACGAATAGGGATTGCTGCCGGGACTTTTAAGAATCTATGGAGAGTGTGGAGAAATAGGCGTATACACCTAAAGACTAAAATTAGATTGTATAATAGTTTGGTTCTTTCTAGGGTTAGTTATGATAGTGAAACTTGGACACTTTTTAAACAAGATAACAGGAAACTAGATTCTTTGGATTCCAGATGCTTACGCAGTATCTTGGGCATTAGGCGGTTCAACTTTGTAACTAATGATGAGGTTACGCAAAGGAGTTTGCGTAAGTTATGCTTTAAGCAGCATATTGTGCAGAGAGAGACTCCGCTGGTTTGGCCATGTTGCCAGTATGGATAATTATAGATTGGCGAATAAGGTTATGAACAGTGTGCCTAGAGGCCTCAGAAGGAAGGGGAGACCTAGGATGCGGTGGGCAGACAATGTCAAACAGGACCTTGTTAGAATTGGTTTGCAGTGGCCGGATATATGTAGCTCAGGACAGATATGCTTGGAGAATTAAACTGCACGGTGTGGTTAGACCTCCGTAGCCCATGTCTGCTTGAAGATGATGATGATGATGAAATGCTATGTAGTGTGTAATAACTTTGGAATTTAGTCAGAAAAACAATCCAATGCTTTATATTCATCAACTCGTATTACATAATGAGATTCTTAGGGTAAAGTATCGTTTAGGTGCGTAGATCTGTTTTAACGCTGTTTTAATCGTCAAAAACAGACCAAAAAGCTATTTCTGTGCTGACAACTTTTCAATTTACATTCTGAATGACAATCTGTTGATTTATTTCGAACAAGGCGTAATACAAAGTCTATGCCTTAGAAATATTTTAATTGCATAGAAGTTTGAAAATAATCATGTATCAAAATACATATTTTAGCTTTGTTCACTGTGGATAAATCATAAGTAAAAGCTATGTATTGTGTAATAACTTTTGAATTTACAATCGAATTCACAATCTAAGGCTTTGCATTCATCAACTACTATTATTTAATGACATTCTATGGCTAAACTATATTTTAGGTGCATTGAATTTCGAAAATATCGAATTATTCACCGAAATATCAGTTTCAACTCTGTTGTAAACGCTTATAAATGAGCTAAAAGCTACTCCTGTACTAATTATTTTTTAATTTAGAGTCGAGTGACAACCTGATGGTGTATTTCCATCAAGGCGTAATACAAAATGATAGTGTATGCTTTAAAAATATTTTTACTGCAAAAATTTTAGAAAAGAAAAATCAATTTATGTATGAAAATAGCTCTTTTAGAGCTGTTTACCTCGCTTAGAATTGAAATTCAAAAGCTATGTAGCGAGTTTTAAAATGTAGCGAAATTTTGAATTTACACTCAGATTCACAACCTAATGCTTTATATTCATCAACTCGTATTATATAATGAGATCTTTACGCTAAGGAATAGTTTCTTTGTACACAGAATTTCGAAAATATGGAATTATTTACAAAAAATATCTGTTTCAAGTTTGTTTTAATCGCCTAAAACAGAGATAAAAGCTATTGCTGTGCAAACAATATTTGAATTTCCAGTCTGAGTGACAATCTGTTTGTTTATTTCCATCAAGTCGTAATACATCAAGGCGTAAAATGGTGTTCTATGCCTTAAAAATATTTTCACTGCATAGGATTTTGAAAAAAAATCCATTTACTTATCAAAATACCTATTTTAGATCTTTTCATCGCGCATAAAACTAAGGTAAAAGCAATCTAGTGTGTAATAACTTTTGTATTTACAGTGAGATTCTCAACCTCATGCTTTTATATTCATCATCTACTATTATGTAATGAGAATCTATGGCTAAAGTATACTTTAGGTGCGTAGAATTTCAAAAGTATCGAATTATTCACCGAAATATCAGTTTCAACGTTGTGTTAAACGACAAAAATTGTCTGAGTGACAATCTGTTGGTTTATTTCCAACAAGGCGAAATACAAAACTATATTCTATGCCTTAAAAATATTTTCACTGCAAAACATTTAGAAAAAAATCAATTTATGTATCAAAATGCCTATTTTAGAGCTGTTTTCTGCGCATGAAATGTATGTAAAAGCTATGTAGTGTGTAATAACTTTTCAATTTACAGTCAGATTCTAAACCTAATGCTTAATATTCATGAACTAATATTATGTAATGAAATTCTATTTCTAACGTATACTTTAGGTGCATAGAATTTCAAAAATATCGAATTATTCTCCAAAATATGTTTCAACTCTGTTATAATTGCCTAAAACATAGCTAAAAGCTATTCCTGTGCTAACAACGTTTGAAATTCCAGTCTGAGTGACAATCTGATGGTTTATTTCCGTCAAGGCGTAATACAAAATGATATTCTATGGCTTAAAAATGTGTTCACTGCGTAGAATTTTGAAATTAATAGATTTATATATCAAAATATCTATTTTAGCTTTCCCCTCATAAAACGCAGGTAAAAACCAAGTAAAACAAGTAAAACTATGTGATGTCTAATAAGTTTTGAATTTAAAGTCAGATTCAAAACGTAATACTTTATATTCATCAACTCGTATTATATAATGAGACTCTGTGGCTAAAGCATAGTTCAGGTGGATTGAATTTCGAAAATATCGAATAATTCACCAATATATCGGTTTCAATGATATTTTAAATACCTAGAACAGTGTTAAAACTATTCTTGTGCTAACAACTGTTCAATTTGCTGTCGGAGTTAGAATCTTTTGGTTTGTTTCCAAAAAGGCGTGATATAGAATGACATTCTGTGATTAAAGACATTTTCACTGCAGAGAATTTTCAGAAAAATCAATTTATATGTGAAAATAGCTATTTTAGCCCTATTAACATATATAATATAAAACATAGGTAAAAGATATGTGGTGTGTAATGACTTTTAAATTTACAGTCAGATTCACAACCGAATGCTTTATATTCATAAACTAGTATTATATAATGATATTCTAAAGTATTGTTTAGGTGCATAGAATTTTGACAACAACTTTTGCATTTACATTGTGTCACAATCTGATGGTTCATTTCCATGATGGCGTAATATAAAATCATATACTATGCCGCAAAAATATTTTCATTTTTTGAGGCATAGATTATGAATTTAAGAAAAAGCGATTTCGTATCAAAATAGCTATTATAGCGCTGGATTCCGCGCAAAAAACATAGGTAAAAGCTATGTAGTGTGTAAGAACTATTGAGGTGCATAGAATTTGAAAATATCGAAAAATTCACCAAAATATCAGTTTCAACGCTGATTCACAACCTAATGCTTTATATTCATCAACTTGTATTATATAATGAGATCTTTACGCTAAAGCAGGCGTCGGCAACCTATGACCCGCGGGTCACCAAGTGACCCATTGAATAATTTCCAGTGACTCACTTGAGTTCCGCAAATAAAAAATAACATATAAAAATAATTTATATTTTATTTGCAGATCTTAAGAGGGTCACTTGAAATTAAATGGGTCACTTGGTGATCCGTCTGTCATAGGTTACCGATGCCTGAAAGAATAGTTGAGGTGCGTAGAATTTCGAAAATATGGAATTATTTATCAAAATATCAGTTTCATCGCTGTTTTAATCGGCGAAAACGGAGCTAAAAGCTATTTCTGTACTAACAACTTTTCAATTTACAGTCTGAATGAACAGAATGCAGAATGCAGAATGCATGCATGAATCTATGCCTTAAAAAAATCTATGCCTAAATGAATCTATGCCTTAAAAATATTTTCACTGCATAGAATTTTGAAAAAAATCCATTTTCTTATCAAAATACCTATTTTAGAGGTGTTTCCCGCGCATAAAACCTAGGTAAAAGCTATCTAGTGTGTAATAACTTTTGTATTTACAGTCAGAATCTCAATCTCTTACGTTGTATTCCTCAACTAGTATTATATAATGATATTCTATGGCTAAAGTATACTTTAGTTGCATAGAATTTCAAAAATATCGAAATATTGGAGCTAAAATTACTGTAGTAAGAACCTTTCAATTTACAGTCCGAGTGACAACCTGTTGGTTCATTTCCATCAACGCGTAATACAAAATGCATGCTTAAAAACATTTTCACTGCATAGAATTTGGAAAAAAAAATCAATTCATGTATCAAAATACCAATTTTATAGCTGTTTACCGCGCTAAAAACGTAAGAAATATCTATGTAGTGTGTAATGACTTTTGTATTTACAGTCACATTCACAAGCTAATGTTATATACTCATCATCAACTCGTGTTATACATTGAGATTATTAAGCCAAAATATAGTTAGGGTGCACAGAATCTCGAAAATATCGAATTATTGAACAAAATATTAGTTTCAACGCTGTTTTAAACACCTAAAACACAGCAAAAGCCCTTCCATTGCTAACTGCTTTTCAATTTACAGTCCGAGTGACAATCTGATGGTTTATTTCCATCAAGGCGTAATACAAAATGATAGCGCGTTAAAAATATTTTCACTGCAAAAAATTTTTAAAAAATGTCGATTTATATATCAAAATACATGTTTTAGTTCTGTTTTTCACCCATAAAACGGAGGTAAACGCTATATGGAATCTAATATTTTAGAATTTACAGTCAGATTCATGAACTAGTTTTATAAAATTAGATTCTATAGCTATAGTATAGTTCAGGTGCATATAACTTCTAAAATATCGAATAGTTCATAAAAATATCCGTTTCAACGGGTTTTAATCGCCTAGAACGGAGCTGAAAGCTGTGCTAACAACTTTTGAATTTACAGTCTGAGTGACAATCTTATGGTTTATTTCCATCAAGACAATATAAAATGATATTCTAAGCCTTAAAAATATTTTCAGTGCATGGAATTTTGAAAAAAATCAATTTATGTACCAAAATACCAATTTTATTGCTGTATACCGCGCACAAAACCTAGGTAAAAGCTTTCTAGTGTGTAATAACTTTTGTATTTACAGTCAAATTCTCAACCTGTTACATTATATTCATCAACTAGTATTACATAATGAGATTCTATGGCTGATGTATACTTTAGGTGCATAGAAATTCAAAAATATCGAATTATTTACCAAAATATCTGTTTCAACGCTGCTTTCATCGCCAAAAACAGAGCTAAAAGCTACTACTGTGGTAACAACTTTTCAATTTACAGTATGAGTGAAATCATCTTGTATTATTTCCAAAAAGGAAATAATACAAGATGATATTATATGCCTTAAAAATATTTTCACCGCATAGAATTTTGAAAAAAATCCATTTATATATCAAAATACCCATTATAGAGCTGTTTCCCGTGCTAAAAAGCATAAGTAATAGCTATGTAGTCAGTAATAACTTTTGAATTTACAGTTAGATTTACGACGAAAAGCTTTATATTCATCACCTCGTATTATATAATCAGATCTTTACGCTAAAGAATAGTTTATTTGTACATAGAATTTCGAAAATATGAAATTATTTACCAAAATATCTGTTTCCAGTTTGTTTTAATCGGCTAAAACAGAGCTAAAAGATATTCCTGTGCAAACAATATTTGAATTTCCAGTCTGTTTGTTTATTTCCATCAAGGCGTAATACAAAATGATATCCTATGCCCTAAAAATCTTTTCATTGCATAGAATTTTGAAAATGATCAATTTATGTATCAAAATACCGATTTTAGTACTGTTTACTACGCATAAAACATACGTAAAAGCTATGTAGTGTAAAATAACTTTTGAATTTACAGTCAGATTCACAACCTAATGCTTTATATATTCATCAACCACTATTTCGTAATGAGATTCTATGGCTAAATTATAGTTTAGGTGCATTGAATTTCGAAAATATCGAATTATTCAAAAAATATTAGTTTCAACTCTGTTTAAACGCCTATAAATGATCTAAAAGCTGCTCCCGTGCAAACAACTTCTCATTTTACAGTCTGAGTGACAATCTGATGGTTCAGTGCCATGAAGTCGTAATATAAAATGATGTTGTATCCCTTGAAAATATTTTTGCTGCATAGAATTTTGAAAAAGAATCGATATAAATGAATCAAAATAGCACTTTTACCACTGTCTTCCACACGTAAGACATAGGTAAAAGATATGTAGTGTGCAATAACTACTGAGTGTACAGTCAAATTCACAACCTTATCCTTTATATTCATCAACTCCCATTATATAATGAGATTCTTAGGAAAAAAAGAATAATTTAGTTGCATAGAATTTCGAAAATATCGAATTATTCGCCAAAATATCGGTTTCAACGCTGTTTTCATCGCTAAACACAGAGCTAAAAGTTATTCCTGTGCTAACAACTTTTCGATTTACAGTCTGAGTGACAATCTGTTGGTTTATTTCCAACGAGGCGTAATTCAAAATGATATTCTACGTCTTAGAAATATTTTTACTGCGTAGAATTTTGAGAAAAATCCATTTATGTATCAAAGCACCTATTTGAGAGCAGTTTACCGCACATAACACGTAGGTAAAAGCTAAATAGTGTGTAATAACGTTTGTACTTATAGTCAGATTCTCAACCTAATGCTTTATCAACTACGATTATATAATGAGATTCTATGGCTAAAGTATATTTTACGTGAATATAATTGCAAAAATATCGAATCATTCACTGAAATATCAGTTTCAACTCTGTTTTAATCCCCTGAAACAGAGCTAAAAGCTATTCCTCTGCTGACAACTTTTCAATTTACATTCTGAGTGGCAATCTGTTGGTTTATTTCCAACAAGGCGGAATACAATATTCTATGCTTTAAAAATATTTTTAGTGCATAGAAAGTTGAAAACAAAATCTATTTATTTATCAAAATACGTATTTTAGAGCTGTTTACCGCGCTTAAAACATAGGTAAAAGCTGTGTAGTGAGTAATAACTTTTCAAATTACAGTGAGATCCACAACCTAATGCTTTATGTTCATCAACTCGTATTATATAATGATATCTTTACGCAAAGGAATAGTTTAGGTGCATAGAATTTCGAAAATATATAAATATTTGCGAAAATATAAGTTTCAAGTTTGTTTTAATAGGGTAAAACAGAACTAAAAGCTTTTCCTGTGCTACCAATATTTGAATTTCCAGTCTGAGTGACAATCTGTTTGTTTATTTCCATCAAGGCGTAATATAAAATGATATTCTACGCCTTAAAATTATTTTCACTGTGTAGAATTTTGAAAAAAAATCAATTGATGTATCAAAATGACTATTTTAGCGGTGTTTTCCGCTAATAAAACGTAGGTAAAAGCTATGTAGTGTGTAATAAGTTTTGTATTTACACTCAGATTCACAACCAAATCCTATATATTCATCAACTATAAATATATAATGAGATTCTACGGCTAAAGTATAGTTTAGGTGCATAGAATTTCGAAAATATCGAATTATTCACCGAAATATCTGTTTCAACACTGTTTTTACCGCCAAAATCAGAGCTAAGAGCTATTCCTGTGCTAACACCTTTTCAATTTACAGTCCGAATGACAATCTGATGGTTTATTTCCATCAAGGCATAATATAAAATGACGTTGCATCCCTAAAATATATTTTTACACCATAGAGTTTTGAAAATAATCAATTTATCTATCAAAATACCTATTTTAGCACTCTTTACTGCGCATAAGTCATAGGCAAAAGCTACAGTGTGTAATAACTTTTGAATTTACAGTCAGATTCTCAACCAAATGCTTCATATTCATCAACTCGTTTTATTTAATGAAATCTTGTAAGGAATAGTTTAGGTGCATAGAATTTCGAAAATGTGTAATTATTTACCAAAGTATCAGTTTCAAGTTTGTTTTAATCGGCTGAAACAGAGCCAAAAACTATTGCTGTGCTAACAATATTTGAATTTCCAGTCTGAGTGAAATTCTCTTGGTTTATTTCCATCAAGGCGTAATTCAAAGTGATATTCTATGCCTTAAAAGTAGTTTAATTGCATAGAATTTTGAAAATAATCAATTTATGTATCAAAATACCTATTTTAGCGATGTTTACTGGGGATAAATCATAGGTAAAAGCTATGTTGTATGTAATAACTTTTGAATTTACAGTCAGATTCTCAACCAGATGCTTAATATTAATTAACTCGTATCATTTGATGAGATTTTTAGGCAAAAGAATGGTATAGTTGCATCGAATTTCGAAAATATTGAATTTTTCACCAAAATATCTGTTTTAACGCTGTTTTAATCGCCAGAAACAAGAGCTAAAAGCTATTCCTTTGCGTGTAACACCTTTTGAATTTACAGTCTGAGTGATAAAATGATTGTCTGTTTCCATCAAGGCGCAATATAAAACTATATTCTAAGATCTACAAATATTTTCACAGCAGAGAATTTTGAAAAGAAATCGATTTATGTATCAAAATAGTTATTTTAGCGCTGTTTTCCATGCATAAAACATATTTAACCTTGCCTTTTTCGGCAAGAATAATTTCTGTCAAAAAACTGGTAGAACATATATCGGCACTGTAGAATATAGGATGTTCCTTTTCAAAGAAAACGAAATTTATCATTTTCCAAATTTTGTACTCTTTAACAGTGAGAACTAGCAGATGATTTGGAAAATTTAAATAATAATACTTTATTAGTGCTTAAAAAAAACAGTAAAATTAAAACGTTGCGTGGGGGAGGAGTATATAAGTTTTGTACAATAGTTTCAGATTACGGTTCGCAAAAAGAGTAAAATTTCATGAAAACCTTAACAGAAGTTTAATTTTAAAATCCATTTTATAAAATCACTACAACATGCCTTTAGTTTAGTAGAGTTGTTTACGGTCGCTCAAATATATATCCGAACACTATGGTTGATTACAGAATACAGAAAAAATGTCTGTCAAATGTTCATGGTTTAGGTCCAAAGGTATAAAAATTCCTAAGGCTAGCGTCATTCCGCTTAACTTCCGAAGCCTTTAAGCACGAAACATTCTTCGCAAAATCGATCTTCATTACCTTAGGCTGTTGGTAAAAAATACTGAAGTTGTGAAGGTACCACCATCTGAGGAATTCCTGAACCATTTTTCAGCAGCACATCTCAGCATGCAATTGAATGTTTCTTGGCTACTTATCAAAGTGACCTGGGTTCGAGCCCCCGGTAAGGCGTGTTTGTGTTGTTTCCCTGCTGAGGTCTCGCCTTCCTCACAGACCTACTATGGCGTAAAAACTGGCAGGTTCCTGTCAGTTTTAATATCAGAAATAAATATTCACCTCAAGCAGCTGCTTGAGGTGAATATTTATTTATTTTTATCCTTCTACTATGGCATATAAACTGACAGGCTCCTGTCAGACCTCTTGTGGCAAGCAGCTGCTTGAGGGGGTATTTATTTTATTTTTATTTATAATTTGACCTCGCAGTTCGGAAATATCGTGATGAAGGCAATATTTTATTTTGGCTGAGAGGGAAGATTGAATTTGAATGCAGATCAATTAATTTTTACTTTGACTTAAATCTCCCTCTTCCACCAGAGTTTGATTTCTCTACCCAATGTTAATTACTGATAACAGAAAAATATAAGAATTAGAAGCTGCTTATTAAATCTCTTTTTTCGAATCTAATCATATTAATTTTTAAAGCTTTTTTCAGCCAGTTTTCTTTTTCTGGTGTAATTTTTCATCGGGGGGGGGGGGGAAAATTATTTTAGAGTGTGGTAAAACTTTTTTTTTCAGATAATGGGAAAGCAAATCAATTTTTCAAAATATAAATATTTGACTCAAGTCTTTCATTAATCAGAGCAGTTGCGGAGACAGTAATCATGTATATATCACAAAACAAAGCAAATGAGGATGTCCTAAAATAGAACGGAAAAAATGGGATACTTATTTTTAAAAATATATGTAAAAATGCTTTTTTATATTAATAAATGTAAATGATACGCTTCCGAAAACAGAGGAAACGTAAATAGAAAAATCAGTACTACATTTTGTAAGAAAATAATATTACTCTTTAGTACACTTGTGTTATTTATAATTAGTTTATTTTTCGATCAATTTTACCACGATCTGGGTGATTGCTCTCTCCTCCCTTCCAGCTCCATCTGCCGACACCTATTGATAGCACTTTATAATTTCATTGCTGTTTTCCGTTTGATCACGGAATTATTCCAAGCATAATTCAGTCTTGACGAAAAAAAAGTTCACTAGAAATTGTTTCTTCCAAAAACTCAAAATAAAGTTCATAGTTCTGATATTACTTAAATTTTTATGTACCCTTTTCTGCTTAGCAAATGTATTTTTGAAAGCTGTTTCATTTCATTTTATTTGTTTATTTTTTTTGTCTGTTTGACTTTCTTAGTTTGCAGCCGAATGAAGCATTTTGTTCTGTTTTATTGCATGCCCTAGGGGAATGGCTCTCCCCGCTTACCTGCAGTACCCTGCAGGTTAGGGTGGTTTACAGAGAATGGTAATATGCATGCTGCTGACCACTGCAAAACACAAATATTCGCTCCATGCAGAATGCCAGCCAAAGTCGCACCTCAATTGTTCCCGGAGTTGAAGGTCACATTCTCATCAACTGCAACTCTAACCTGGGAATTGCAGATTACGAGCCGGGAGCACTACTAACTTACCCATCCCTACCCCAGCGCTCGCAGTTTCTTTGCGATAAGGAATGAATAACTGCTATGCTTTCTCTTCGTGTGCAGTTCTTTTCTGGTTAGAGTAGCACCTGTGACAGCATTGAGATCCGCAGTTACGTATATATTATACGTCACCGCGAAGTAACGATATCTGCTTTCGTATTAAGCGGTCTTCCGCCTTGCTATTACGAATGCCACCAAAAGACATAGTATCAGGAGTGCTTTCATTAAAGTGAAGGGGTGGAACTTTAGGTATTGTTCCAGGAAAGAATATTCAATTCTCAGGGTCGATTCCCACACTACACTAAAATTTCTGATTAATTTACGTTAAACACCCCATCGTTATATCGGTTAAAAAGGCGAACACCGATGTAAGGGCATATTTGCATAACATCCGTCGTAATGAGAATTCACTGAAGTGAACTCTCATGTAACAGTATCATGCCGTGATAAAGGAGTCCGTTGTATTCCATAACTATTCATAATTGAGGAAATCCTATTTCGATTAAACTTATCTGCGGAAATGAATCCTAAGTGTCGTTTCAAAAACGCACGGAAAATTCTTAATAACACAAATAACCATATCTAAATAACCAATTAAATCTATTTCAGTTGAAAACCTGTTTTATATTCACTAGTAAAGTGTTACTTTGTTCGTTTCACGATTAAAGAGAAAGGAAGAAAACAGATCGTACGCTAAATAATCGACGGCACAACAATGCTCTTCGAATCCTTAAACCGGATACGCCTTTTGTTTCGTAATTTGCATTTCCGTCACGAATAAGGTTAATTTAATTTCATTCCTTGAATTCAATTCCTGCTATTATATTCTCTAAAATTTGTTTGAGGATGTTTCTCAACTTTTCATAATAAATAAATAAATACCCCCTCAAGCAGCTGCTTACCACAGAGGTCTGACAGGATTAATGAAAGGTTTATTACAGCAAAATTTCAGACAAGCGTTAAAGACCTGAATGTTAACTTTCGTGTTATGCCCCCACTGAGGATGCCGATGAAGATCAGACGGATAGATTTTATGAACAACCTCAGGATATTTTGAATTTTGTCAAGAAAAGAGATATTACCCTTGTTCTTGGTGACTTCAATGCCAAAATTGGTACTGAGGAGTAATAGGCCCTTTGGTATTGGTAGCTGCAATGGGCAACGTCCCTACGGGTAGGTAAACTCAATGGATTCAGAATAACCAACACTTATTACAAACTCTGCGACATACTGGATTTTACCTCATGGGCTGCATTAGAATGTGGTTGATTACATATTAATTAACAACAAATGGACTAGTTCTGTTAGGAATAGCAAGGCATATAGGGGAGCTGAAATTGGATCCGACCATTACCTTCTTAAAACTGTTTTGCAACTTAAAGTTAAAAAGTGTTGTGCTAGGGTTAAAAATTTTACTTTTAATACTGAAGCTCTAAAAGATCCAGTTATAGCCAAAGCTTACCAGGATAGGTTACTTAGTCATTATGACAGTCATGGTATGCTTACTACTGAAGTTGAGGAAGAATGGGATCATTTTAGACAGGCTTTTTGGACACTAACAGTACACTTTTAGGAAAAAAGGAGCAGAAAAGCCAGAATTATCTGAGTTATAAGGCATTTGAGCTAATTTCGGAAAGAAAGAACTGCAGGAATATCCTTAATCAATACGCTACTAGTCCTAATAGAAAGCATTAAAGAGAACTTAATAAACGTAAAAAAGATCAGTTAGCTGCTGATAAGAATCTTTGGCTTGATGGTTTAGCTGACAAAGCCGACGAAGCAATTAGACAGCACAACAGCAGAGAGCTGTAACAGATAGTTAATGTTTTGTGTGGTAGAAAACGGACAGGCATACAGGGATTGAAGGATAAACAAGGGAAAGTTATAGAAGGGGAGGGTTCTGTCATGTCTAGGTGGACTGAGCATTTCACTGATATTCTAAACAATGCGGTTATTTCTATTCGCATTGTTTGCAATCATGATAGATGCTTTGGTGCCTTTAATATTGGCCCTATAGTACAATCTGAAGTTATTTTGACCGTTTCTAAACTTAAACTACATAAATCCCCAGGGGTAGGTGAAATTACTACGGAAATGCTTAGAGCTGGGAATGTTTCGCATACCACTTGGATGGCTGAAATTCTGAATATCTTTTATGATAAAGGCACGGTTCCTAAGGATTTTACCAGAGCTATTGTTATCCCTATTTTCAAAAAAGGTGATCGCAGTTCTTGTGACATGTATAGGGGTATCAGCCTACTCTCTGTTCAGGTAAAGTTCTTTCCATGATTGTGCTTAATAGAATTAAGGATTTGGTTGACAGTCAATTGCGTGATGAGCAATGTGGATTCAGAAGTGGTTTCAGATATTTTCACTTACGCAGATTCTTGAAAAAATGTTTAGAGTTTCAGAAACCTTTGGTTGCTAGATTTGTTGATTTTAAAAAGGCTTTCGGCTCTTGATCGTCATAATTTGTGGTTGATTGTGAGATCATATGGTATACCTGACAAGTTAGTTAACCTAATGAAAGCTCTCTATAATAACACTGAGTCGTGTGTGAGAGTTGGTAAGGCTTGTAGCAATTGGTTTAGCATTACTTCTGGTGTTCGACAAGGGTGCTTTTTGTCTCCTTTTCCCTTAGCTTGGTTATTGATTATGTTAGGTGAAATTCACTTCAAGGGAAAGATTTTGGCCTTAAATGGACTGGAGATACGAAAATTTCTGATTTAGAATAGGTTGATGATTTAACCCTTTTGGCACTCTTTCATTAGGGCTGTTGATGAGACTGATAGTAGAGTAGGTTTTGTTATAAACAGAGAAAACTAAAGTGATGAAAATTGGTCAGGCAGGCTGTGATTCATTTAATCTGAATGGTTGCAGTCTTGAGCAGGTGTCACAGTTTAATTATCTTGGGAGCTATGTAACAGATAATGGTGATGTGCGGCATGAGATTAACAGACGAATAGGGATTGCTGCCGGGACTTTTAAGAATCTATGGAGAGTGTGGAGAAATAGGCGTATATACCTAAAGAATAAAATTAGACTTTATAATAGTTTGGTTCTTTCTAGGGTTAGTGATGGTAGTGAAACTTGGACATTTTGTAAACAAGATAACAGGAAACTAGATGCTTTTGATTCCAGATGCTTACGCAGTATCTTGGGTATTAGGTGGTTCAACTTTGTAACTATTGATAAGGTTAGGCAAAGGACTTTGCAAATTTCTTTAAGCAGCATATTTTGCAAACAGAGACTCCGTTGGTTTCGCCATGTTGCCCGTATGAATAATTATAGATTGGCGAAAAGGTTTATGAACAGTGTGCCTAAAGGCCTCAGAAAGAAGGGGAGACCTAGGATGCGGTGGGCAGACAATGTCAAACAGGACCCAATCCTGATAGAATTGGTGTGCAGTGGCCAGATGCAGTAGATGTAGCACAGGATAGACTTGCTTGGAGAACTAAATTGCACGGTCTGGCTGGACCTCCGTAGCCCATGGCTGCTTGAGGATGATGATGATGATGAGAAGGTCTGAGAGGATAGCACGCCCTCAGCAGGAAGACGACACAAAACAGCCATGCCTTACCCGGGACTCGAACCAGGTCTCTTAGATCAGTAGCCAAGCGCGCTAAGTACTCAACTTTAAAAAAAAAAAAAATCCTTCTTAATAAACAATAAGAATAATCTAATTTAATGCACCCAATTCTGTTTCTGATAGGTTCCCTAGAAAACCGTATAAAGAAATAAACCTTCAAAAAAAAAATACAGTGCATATGAAAAAATAGATATGAAAATCTTTAAGTATTCATTTGATATAAATGTTACATATAATACAGTGGTTACAAAGACAAGTGGCGGCATGAAAATGAACTCCTAAAACACCCGAGGCCGACGAAAATGACAGGCCACGACACTGAAGCGATCCTCAGCCGTCACGTAATCAACTTAGTCCCGTAGCTGCTAACGCCACTCGATTCATTCGCACAGATTCTAATATATATAGTATGTTACTTTACTGAAAATTAAAAAGTGGTGTATGTGTTGTATTGTAGATTTTTTCTTATAACCTTTACAATGATTTTGTAAGTAAAACTTGATTTTCATTAGGTAATGGTTATAAACTGAAAGTCCACTCTTACTACAAGTATTCAGCAATATAAATTAATATCTGATTATTTAAATTTAAATGTTACCATACTATTTTTGAATTTAAGCTTTAATGACATTATCTGCTATTTAATGGACATAGAAAAAAATATTTTCATATTGTTTTAATCAAATAACCAAAAATTAAAGGGTTTTAAATTTAGAAGAAATTAATCAAATTAGAAAGAAAAACAACTGGTTTTGGGTTCAACAATCTTTTGCATATAGGTTTTCAATCTAAGTCATTAATTAGGAACATCCATTATGTGGCCTACATAAAATAATAAAAAATCCTTTTATTGACATTTTCAATTTCAAAAATTGTGGTCGACATGATATACTCTAAAGACTGATAAAACCTGTTACTATGGATACATAGTTACTCTATCCAGATATATAAAATATATATATTATGAATAAGAATACAAGTACAAATGTTGCAATTCAAACAAGTGGTGATAGCATAATTATGTCTAAACTACTTTTCCCTTCAACGTATAAAACAGCTCAAAAACAAAAAAGATTGCCAAGAATATCAAACATGGACGCGACAATTTTTGTACGCTACCTACGACAAATATCTGGTTTTCCCCCTTATGAAATGAAAAATGCTAGCATTAAGTAATTAACCTGATCATCCACACATTTATAGCAATTTGCAAAAGTATTAAATATGAGTAGTTAAAATATCAAATAATTAATGCTCTCAACTTCAAAACTAGCGATGTTATATAAGGGCAGCCATTTTGTTTTGAATCACACCATCATTCAACATCTTGAAACTAGGCCTAAGAGAGCAATGCACTTAAAACACTTTTCAAGCACTAAATAATTACTTTTATCAAACCACTAACTACAGGAAATATTTCATGCTACAAATAATAATAATAAGGAAAAATGCTCGCCTCTTTGTGGTAATCCAATGGTAGTTTGAAGACAAAACCCGATGAACGAAGCAAGCGACTGAAGAATAAGCACTTCGTTTGTCGTACTGTAACCTCAGACTAAGTTGATCACGTGTTATTCCAGTGTCATGGCCTGTCTTTGTCGTCGGCCTCGTAAAACACCGTGATGACGTCAGCAGCATTGTTTCGTAGTGTTGCCAACAGATTTCTCGTAATGTATTACAGACACTTTCAAGTGTAAAAAAAAAAAATTCTTTATATATTTATTTTCTTTAAAATCAAACCGGTAGGTTTTAATTTGAAAAAAAAAAAAAAAATTAGTTGTTACGCTGAAAAATTTCTTTAAGTATTTCCATAGTAGTTAATATCAAAAATTATCACCACAATTTTTTAGGTCTCCTTAAAATCTTTACATGCGCATAGCAATAGAAACATCACTTAACCCGTTGTTCTGCGAATGAAAAAGGGAACACCAACAGGTTTGCAAAGTCGCTGTGAAGTTAACTCATGGTTGACCTATGCAGGAAATAAAAGCCCCCCCCCCCCCTACAAAAGAAAAATATTTCTTATTCTACATGCGGCCCAGTTTATGTTAAATGTTAGGAACTTCAAGCCCGAACGGAACAAGTTCCATGTCTTAAACTCGTTAGGTAGGTAATGCTGCTGTCCATAAAACTAATAGCCTTCGTTTTCTTTCCCGTCAAAATAGAAGAAATTTTCTAGTTACTACATGTTCGGATAGGAAAGAATTACGAATTTCCTTTGAAATGGAAGCTCGTATGAGGATCTGTGTGTGGGAGATATTGTGCAAAAACCTTTTTTCTCATCCTCGTCGGCATTCTCAGTGGGGGCATAACAGTATATATATGATTGAAGTCCTTAACCCTTGTCTGTAATTTTGCTGTGAACAACCTTTCATTAATGCACTCTTATCCTAGAATAGCATCACTAGCGTGTCTGCTGAGAAGCAGACCCACGCCTTGGGGATGTTTATTGTCTTTCCTCCCCGAAAAGTGATATTTAAGATACTCACGGTGAATCCGAAAAACTTTTGAAAGAGGTACTAGATTAAAAGAATAATTTTTAGTAAATTTGGTATAGAAGGTATCGAAAAACCTGTGCGGAAGAGAAAACAAATCCCGCTGTTGGGAATACGAAACAATGGAAATGTCACTTCCTTGCGATTCTGCAAACAATGCATTCTCAATCGTCACTGTCAGATGTCATTCGCTTATTATTGAAATCGTCCGACGCTTTTCTCGCTGTTACATTTGACGCGTTAGCTATTAAAATATGGCGAAGAAGTCATCCTTTTTTGAGGGTTTGTAGTTACCAGAGCTTTGCCTATCGCGAACAAATTTGAGTATAATAAGCAGCCATAGTCAAGGCCCGTGCGGTTGATAAATACCGTCGGACTGTCCTTCTGTAACCCACAACTCTGCTGCTCGAAAAGTATCAGCTAAATCAAGTTAAATAATATTCGTGAAGTGTTTGCGGTTTTTTTATATTTTACTTCAGGTAAGTAACTTTGTAGTGAATAATTAGTTTAGAGTAGAGGTAATCTAATTCTACACTTCTTAGCCTAAGAGCAATGAAATTTCGGTCGGTTTCGAACCGAAAAATAGTATGCAGCACATTATTCTGATTATCGGATATAAAAGTGATAGTTAACCGCTATTTGTCGGTGTCGACCCCTTTATTTTGGCTCGTAATACGGACATTATTAATTTCCTATGGTTTTCAGGTACCCTACCGAATGGCTACAGAATTTCCTTGTTATGCCAGTGAGAAAAGTTATTTGGAAGCTGTAAAATATGCATTTAAGGGGAACATGTCACTGATGATAATTTAAAGATCATAATCAAATATTTTTTAAATATCGGTTTTCAAAAATATTGTTTTAGTATTTAAATGGTTGCGGAAGCTTGAATGGTTAAAAATAATCTTCAGTGATATGCCAGTGAGAAAGTGGAATTATTATTTCAGCAGGTAAATTAGAATTACAAATGATATCGCGAAAACACGGACGTGACTCCTGGTATGTCCAAGTGTTGCCACCATAATTTCTATAATATCTTTCAGAACCAAAGTGTATAAATGAAAACACTTCTAATCCTAGAATATTAACTGGTAGTTATTTCTTTTTTTAATTTTGGAAAATATTTTTATAATATTCTGAAATATTTAAATAAAATCTCAATAAGTAAATTATTTTGAATGTTATTAAAATAAATTAACTTTAACTTATCTTAAACCAATGAAAGGAATTGCTTGTTTAGGCATATTTATTTTCGCTCTTTTTGTTGAAGGCTGTCCAGACAGGCGGTAACTAGGTGGCTTTCACAGAACGCGTTTCTCTGTGGTGTCCAACGAGAAATTCCTAGATCGAGGCTAGGTGTGAATCTCTTACGTATACTTAGGGCAACTTTGTCCTTAGGGGTAAAGAACACTTTTTCCTGTGTTCCCAAAGGACAATCCTGTGGTTTACCCCCAACCTTCTCTGAGCTTTCGGGGTCCTCGTGACCTGGCCGTTTAGCCCATTGTCTACAAACAAAAAATTGCCGATCACAGGTAAAACAACCAATTCTGAGCTTTACATGATATCAAATGCGTATTATTGTATGAAATTCCAGTCAGTTATTCAAAGAGATTCTCTTAACCTTTAAAAGCATCCAGCTTGCAAAGACGTTTATTCGTATGCATCACAGCGTACCCCCTCAAGCAGCTGCTTACCACAGAGGTCTGACAGGAGCCTGTCAGTTTATTCGCCATACTAGAAGGCCTGAGAGGATGGCACTCCCTCAGCTTGAAAACGACACAAAACAGCCATGCCTTACCCGGGACTCGAACCCAGGTCTCTTAGATCAGTAGCCAATCTCGCACACCACTCAACTTTAAAAAAAAATAAATCCTTATTAATAAACAATAGGAATAATTTAATTCAATGCACCCGATTCTGTTTCGAATTCTGACACGGTAGATAGGTTCCCGAGAAAACCGTGTAACAAAATAAACCTTTTAAAAAAATTACAGTCCATATGAAAAAATAGATATGAAAATCTTAAGTACGCAATTGATTTTTATTAATTTAAACCCATTTCTAATTATATAAATGTTACTTATCTCGTATAATAGTGGAAAAGAAAAAAGGTAAAATTAGTGCTACCTGTGAATCATCATCATCATCATCCTCAAGCAGCACGGAGGTGTCTGTAAATGGGTCTGTAAATGGTAGCTAGGTAGTCACTGGAAGGAGAGCTATGCACCAATCCCCTGTGATGATGCATAGAACCGGCCAGCCCTAGCACCTAATGTCCGACCCCGCCTTCTCGTGGTGCGGACCGTTAGTAACTTTCTAAGGACATACTCTCTCGTGGAAGTGAACGGAAGGGGAGGGCTGCCAGATTAGTGTGGCCTACTGATCTGGACAACTATGGCTACTTTTCTTTTTTTTCTACCCTGATGAGGAGTGGTCAACCACACAGGGTCAACCATGCTGGTGCTGACCATATAAACCTACTGGTCTATGGCTCTGAGCTTGATTATGGATCCTGATTTTGCTGCACTGGTGGGCTTCTGTGGAGGGAAAATCTTCCGCTGTGTTTTCTGTTTGTTTGTGGGTTGACAGCCCCAAGTGAATAGATTGCCAGGATATGTTTATCAGCTGGTGGATAATCCTGAGCAGAAGTCATCGCAGGCACCTGAACTCTTTGCTTCTAATGGCATCGTCAAATTCTACAT
The DNA here is from genome assembly GCA_038380435.1 of Ryuthela nishihirai. Taxonomy (NCBI): domain Eukaryota; kingdom Metazoa; phylum Arthropoda; class Arachnida; order Araneae; family Heptathelidae; genus Ryuthela; species Ryuthela nishihirai. The sequence continues at coordinate 33,273,582 of JAWZYU010000022.1, forward strand.
TGGAGGAAGTCTTCCAGTGTAGATGGCTTCAGCCTTTAGTAGTGGGGGAACGGGTCTTTGTCCAATGTCTGCGATTAGGGGGCTGTTTGATATTGTCGGCATTCCCTCTCTCAATAAACATAGTTTCTTTAAACATCCCACTAACCATTTTCTCTCCATAGGTAGTTGGAATGTGAGAACTCTGCACAGAGCTTTTTCTCTTGATGTCCTCACACAAGAATTCCACCGTTATACTTTAGATATTCTCGGCTTGCAAGAGACCAGATGAACAGATAAAGGTCAGATTCTTAAAAATAATCTTAAATTTCTCTTTTCAGGGAGGGACGACAATAAGCATCACTAAGGCGTGGGTCTGCTTCTCAGCAGACATGCTAGCGATGCTCTTCTTGGATATGAGTGCATTAATGAAAGGTTTCTTACAGCAAAATTTCAGACAAGCGTTAAAGACTTGAATGTTATCTGCTGTTATGCCCCCACTAACGATGCTGATGAGGATTTTAAGGATAGGTTTTATGGACAACTTCAGGATATTTTGAATTCTGTCAAGAAAAAATATTTTACCCTTGTTCTTGGTGACTTCAATGCCAAAGTTGGTACTGACTCTGACCTTTGGGGAGGAGTAATAGGCCCTTTTGGTATTGGTAGCTGCAATGGCAATGGGCAACGTCTCCTACAGGTAAGTAAACTCAATGGATTCAGAATAACTAACACTTATTACAAACACCGCGACATACATAAGTACACATGGGTTTCACCTGATGGGCTGCATAAGAATATGATTGATTACATATTAATTAACAGCAAATGGGCTAGTTCTGTTAGGAATACCAGGGTATATAGGGGAGCTGAAATTGAATCTGACCATTACCTTGTTAAAGGTGTGTTGCAACTTAAACTTAAAAAGTGTTGTGGTAGGGTTAAAAAATTTACTTTTAATACTGAAGCTCTGAAAGATCCAGTTACAGCCAAAGCTTACCATGATAGGTTACTTAGTCATTATGACAGTAATGGTATGCTTACTACTGAAGTTAAGGAAGAATGGGATCATTTTAAACAGGCTTTTTTGGACACTAACAGTACTCTTTTAGGAAAAAAGGAGCAGAAGAGGCAAAATTATCTGTGATAAGGCACTTGAGCTTATTTCGGAAAGAAAGAACTGCAGGAATGCCCTCAATCATCCCCCCTACTAGTCCTAATAGAAAGCATTACAGAGACCTTAATAAACTTGTAAAGGATCAGTTAGCTGCTGATAACAATCTTTGGCTTGATGGTTTGGCTGACAAAGCCGAGGAAGCAGTTAGACAGCACAACAGCAGAGAGCTGTACCAGATAGTTAATGTTTTGTGAGGTAGAAAACGGACAGGCTTACAAGGATTGAAGGATAAACAAGGTAAGGTTATAGAAGGGTAGGATTCTGTCATGACTAGATGGGATGAGCATTTCAGTGATGTTCTGAACAATGTAGTTAGTTCTACTCCCATTGTTTGCAATGATGAAAGATGCATTGGTGGCTTTAATGTTGGCCCTATAACACAATCTGAAGTTATTTTGGCTGTTTCTAAACTTAAACTTCATAAATCCCCAGGGGTACATGAAATTACTACGGAAATGCTTTGAGCTGGGAATGTTTCGGTTACCACTTGGATGACTGAAATTCTGAATATCTTTTATGATAAAGGCATGGTTCCTAAGGATTTTACCAGAGCTATTGTTATCCCTATTTTCAAAAAAGGTGATCGCAGTTCTTGTGATAACTATAGGGGTATCAGCCTAATCTCTGTTCCAGGTAAAGTTCTTTCCATGATTGTGCTTAATAGAATTAAGAATCTGGTTGACAGTCGATTGCGTGATGAGCAATGTGCATTCAGAAGTGGTAGGGGATGTGTGGATCAGATATTTTTATTTGGGCAGGTTCTTGAAAAATGTTTAGACTTTCAGAAACCTTTGGTTGCTAGCTTTGTTGATTTCAAAAAGGCTTTCGCTCTGTTGATCGTCATAATTTGTGGTTGATTGTGAGATCATATGGTATACTTGACAAGTTAGTTAACCTAATGAAAGCTCTCTATAATAACACTGAGTCGTGTGTGAGAGTTGGTAAGGCTTGTAGCAATTGGTTTAGCATTAATTCTGGTGTTCGACAAGGGTGCATTTTGTCTCCTTTTCTCTTTAGCTTGGTTATTGATTATGTTATACGAAAATAATTTCAAGGGAAAGATTTTGGCCTTAAATGGGCTAGAGATAGGAAAATTTCTGATTTAGATTATTAATGCTGATGATTTAGCCCTTTTGGCAAATGATGCTGATGAGATGAACTCTTTCATTCGAGCTGTTGATGAGACTTGCAGTAGTGTAGGTTTGGTTATAAACAGAGAGAAAACTAAAGTGATGAAAATTGGTCAGGCAGGCTTTGATTCAGTTAATCTGAATGGTTGCAGTCTTGAGCAGGTGTCACAGTTTAATTATTTTGGGAGCTTTGTAACAGATAGTGGTGATGTGCGGCATGAGATTAACAGACGAATAGGGATTGCTGCCGGGACTTTTAAGAACCTATGGAGAGTGTATAGAAATAGGCGTATACACGTAAAGACTAAGATTAGACTGTATAATAGTTTGGTTCTTTCTAGGGTTAGTTATGGTAGTGAAACTTGGACGCTTTGTAAACAAGATAACAGGAAACTAGATGCTTTTGATTCCAGATGCTTACGCAGTATCTTGGGCATTAGGTGGTTCAACTTTGTAACTAATGATGAGATTAGGCAAAGGAGTTTGCAACCTCCTTTGAGTAGCATATTGTGCAGAGAGAGACTCCGTTGGTTTGGGCCATGTTGCCCGTAAGAATAATTATAGATTGGCGAATAGGGTTATGAACAGTGTGCCTAAAGGCCTCAGAAAGAAGGGGAGACCTAGGATGCGGTGGGCAGACAATGTCAAACAAGACCTTGTTAGAATTGGTGTGCAGTGGCCAGATGCAGTAGATGTAGCTCAGGACAGACTTACTTGGAGAACTAAATTGCCCAGTCTGGCTGGACCTCCGTAGCCCATGGCTACTTGCCAGTGAATACCGGTTAATAATAAAGTAGCAAAAATAGCGAGATAACGTCAGCAGCACTCTTTCGTTTTTGTTGCCAGCAGATTTTGTATAATATATTACACCGAGTTAAAGTTTTAGAAATGCTATTCTCAATCATAATAATGTTGCTATTTTTAGTGTATTTTTATTTTATGTTTCGATCATCTCAGGTACGTAAGACGCATTTTTATTTTTCCAGAGATAAGAAAAATGGTTATAAAAGTTTCGGAGAAGTACAGACGAAACATTGGTGAAGCCGTAGTAAATGTTCGAAGTTGCATACTTTGAGTTTCGCATTGCAAGTTTTTTTGAGTTGTTCCACTGGATGTTTTTTCTGACTTTCGTACGATCCACGGAGGAAGTAACCATTCTTTTGTTTAATATATTTTGGGAGAGATTTTAGTGATGTACTTCTTTGCCGAACGCTTACGTTTCGGTGTTTAAAAATTATGTTTATGGGTGAATAAATATTTCGAATTAGAGCGAAAGGTGGGTTAAAACTTATTTATTGAGAGATGAAATAAACAGTTGCAATTATCTTTATATAAATAGGAATGGAGTACGAAATATTTGTTTTGACACGAAATAGGGTTCGCCCAAGTACGAGAAACGGTGAGAAAGGAACCTTAAAGAGAGAGAACTTTGTTGCGGATATGGACAGGTGTCACTTCCTTCGAAGTCGGTAAACAATTAAATCAACAATGTTATTTTCAGACGTCAGCAAAGAATTATTATGACTACTTTCAAACAGTATACAGTTCATGAAATCTATTGAAGTCAAACTAACGTAGTAGCTTCGACATTTATGCACGTTTTCTTCTAGGGAATCGAACATTAGTTGTGATTAGAAAAATAAGTCGTCTTTTAAGGCACGGAGGTAGGAAGAGGATATTTTAATGATCTCGTATATGTCGTCATGTTGGTCTTTATGAGATATGCAGATAGTCGTACATCGTATTATTATATACTGTGGGTTAATGGCGTAACTGTTATACGATCGAAATGCCACGGAACCTATTTGTTTTGAAATTATGGATTCTTCCTGCTAAGCTTTTTATTTATTAAAAATTATAAAATAGCACTTTTTTACTTATTAGTTAACTAGTTTTCATGATTGGATTTTCCGTTCGTTTGACATACAATTGTTTATTCCCTCTAGCAATGTTAATGTTCACTATTGAAAACATAAGTTGGTGAACTTCGAAACCTAATAATCTTAATTTCTGAATGAAAATCACAATCGGTGTGAAATATAAAAAAATTCGAGATAGGTTTTAAATATTGTTTTTAAATCTAGATTTAAATAAATCTGGTGATGATGTTTATTTTTGCTGCGTTAAATGCATAGTTTCGAGGTTACCGAAGTTCGCAATTAGGTAGTGGTCGAGTACGTATACTTCCAGTTCTAATTCGGGATTGAAGCAGATATATTCAAGCTCTATAAATAATATTCAGCGCTATATTTGCGTTAAATGCATAGTTCAGAAGTTAATATCGTTGAATATTACAGTTCGGATGAGTCTTGTAATAGTCAATTTCTGTATTGTATCTGCTTATTTAATAAGTTATAGGACTGGAAACGTTGATTGTCATAAAGATGGAAATTCGGTAGGATACATTTCGGGTAGAGGAAATGACGTATATTTTGGAGAAATTTATAATAAACCACGATTTCATCAGTTTACATGAAAAAGAGTGAATTTCTCCCTGCCGTAGGTCCTGACCTCGTTAGTATATTATCTATTTCGAGAAAAAAATTACAGGCTCATTCTTATTGAACGCATTTCTTGGTCGTTGTTAGGACAGTTATAATACTTGATGTGACTCGTTTTTCTTCCTATCTCAATGCTTTCAATGCTACTTATAGTTTTGTGTGTCTGCCGCTCGCAGTAATGATTATCCTTCTCGTTAGAACTAGATAATCGGTTCCCAAACTTATTTGTCCTACCGCCCCCTTTTCAGAAAAAAAAAATACCTGGAAAACTACCTTCTTGAAGCGAACAAAGAGAAAGGTGCAGTTACAAATGTGTGTTCTTTTATTTCCTACAATATAGTAAAGAAAGTTGTCGTTGTAAATATGACGCCTTGCTCGAAGTTTCAAATTATAAAATTATTTATTAAAGTCAACCATAGTAACATTCACATTGCACACAGAAAATTAAGATAACGATGGATAAATTTATGTATTTATTTGGAAAATAATATAGTCACTACGAATAACTCTTACGTTACACAAGAGATGAAATATGTCTGAACGGTTTTTCAAAATTTTCTTATCTTCCCTTCTTTCTTTATGCTTTTAGTGCTTCCCAATTGCGCCCGAGGCTACTACAGACTACCTGGAATGAACACAGAAATGGAGAAATCATTACATCATAAGAGAACCGTCTCTGTCTTGCCAAACACCCAGAGACACCACATCGACAGACAAACAACCAAGACTGCATTGTCCAACACCCAGAAATGGGAATTTCGCTACGTTAAAAGGCCAACAATGAAAACTATGGAAAGTTCAAAGTTTGTCTTGTCCAACATCCAGAAATGGGAACTCTCCGTGTTAAAAAGACAACAACCAAGTCTCCCTTTCCCTACACCCGGAAACGGAGACCTCCAGAACAGGACGTCCTCCTCTCCCAACACCCGGAAACGGGTGGAAAAGTAGAGGAAGAAAAATGATAGTGTCTTTCGAGAGGACAAATCTCCCAGTCAGAGGATGAATCTCAATAGATCGCAGTATGGCGGCTGCTCCTCTACGCACGACACCCAGATCAGTACCTATGTCGTCTGCAGACGATTTGGTGCCCGCACGTCACACCTGCAAGACTTGGATCGGGAAGCGGGAATCGTGTGGTCTCAACGATTCCGGGGATGCTCCCTCTCAAGAGGCCTCATCACCGGAGCAGTCACTCCCGTCGAGGAGGACCAACACTCCGGCTAGCGCTGCCCTTCAACGCGCGAGGTGTGTGTGTGTGGCAAGCTGCATTTTTTTACTACACGACTAAAAAAGTCCTATTTAAAATGAAACATATGGTCTTTTTTGTTAAATATTTTATTTTGAAAAAATCCAGAATTAAATGTTGATTAATTTGGCATCATCCTCAAGCAGCCATGGGCTACGGAGGTCCAACCAGACCATGCAATTTAGTTCTCCAAGCAAGTCTATCCTGAGCTGCATCTACTGCATCTAGCCACTGCACACCAATTCTAACAAGGTCCTGTTTGACATTGTCTACCCACCGCATCAAAGGTCTCCCCTTATTTCTGAGGCCTTTATAGGCACACTGTTTATAACCCTATTGGCCAATCTATAATTATCCATATGTGCAACATGGCCAATCCAACGGAGTCTCTCTCTGCACAATATGCTGTTTAAAGCAGGTTGCAAACTCCTTTGCCTAACCTCATCATTAGTTACAAAGTTGAACCACCTAATGCCCAAGATACTGCGTAAGCATCTGGAATCAAAAGCATCTAGTTTCCTGTTATCTTGTTTACAAAGGACAGTTACCTATAGGATTTCCATCTTTATGACAATCAACGTTTCAAGTCCTATAACTTATTAAATAAGCAGATACAATACAGAAATTGACTATTACAAGACTCATCCGAACTGTAATATTCAACGATATTAACTTCTGAACTAAGCATTTAACGCAAATATAGCGCTGAATATTATTTATAGAGCTTGAATATATCTGCTTCAATCCCGAATTAGAACTGGAAATATACGTACTCGACCACTATCTAATTGTGAACTTCGGTAACCTCGAAATATGTATTTAACGCAGTAAAAATAAACATCATCAAATTTATTTAAATCTAGATTTGAAAACAATATTTAAAACCTATCTCGTAGTTTGAATATTTCACACCGATCGTGATTTTCATTCAGAAATTAAGATTATTAGGTTTCGAAGTTCACTAACTTATGTTTTCAATAGTGAACATTAACATTGCTAGAGGGAATAAACAATTGTATGTCAAACGAACGGAAAATCCAATCATGAAAACTAGTTAATTAATAAGTAAAAAAGTGCTATTTTATAATTTTTAATAAATAAAAAGCTTAGCAGCAAGAATCCATAATTTCAAAACAAATAGGTTCCGTGGCATTTCGATCGTATAACAGTTACGCCATTAACCCACAGTATATAATAATACGATGTACGACTATCTGCATATCTCATAAAGACCAACATGACGACATATACGAGATCATTAAAATATCCTCTTCCTACCTCCGTGCCTTAAAAGACGACTTATTTTTCTAATCACAACTAATGTTCGATTCCCTAGAAGAAAACGTGCATAAATGTCGAAGCTACTACGTTAGTTTGACTTCAATAGATTTCATGAACTGTATACTGTTTGAAAGTAGTCATAATAATTCTTTGCTGACGTCTGACAATAACATTGTTGATTTAATTGTTTACCGACTTCGAAGGAAGTGACACCTATCCATATCCGCAACAAAGTTCTCTCTCTTTAAGGTTCCTTTCTCACCGTTTCTCGTACTTGGGCGAACCCTATTTCGTGTCAAAACAAATATTTCGTACTCCATTCCTATTTATATAAAGATAATTGCAACTGTTTATTTCATCTCTCAATAAATAAGTTTTAACCCACCTTTCGCTCTAAATCGAAATATTTATTCACCCATAAACATAATTTTTAAACACCGAAACGTAAGCGTTCGGCAAAGAAGTACATCACTAAAATCTCTCCCAAAATATATTAAACAAAAGAATGGTTACTTCCTCCGTGGATCGTACGAAAGTCAGAAAAAACATCCAGTGGAACAACTCAAAAAACTTGCAATGCGAAACTCAAAGTATGCAACTTCGAACATTTACTACGGCTTCACCAATGTTTCGTCTGTACTTCTCCGAAACTTTATATAACCATTTTTCTTATCTCTGGAAAAATAAAAATGCGTCTTACGTACCTGAGATGATCGAAACATAAAATAAAAATACACTAAAAATAGCAACATTATTATGATTGAGAAAAGCATTTCTAAAACTTTAACTCGGTGTAATATATTATACAAAATCTGCTGGCAACAAAAACGAAACAGTGCTGCTGACGTCATCTCGCTATTTTTGCTACTTTATTATTAACCGGTATTCACAGGTAAGTAGCCATGGGCTACGGAGGTCCAACCAGACTGGGAAATTTAGTCCTCGAAGCAAGTCTATCCTGAGCTACATCTACTGCATCTGGCCACTGCACACCAATTCTAACAAGGTCTTGTTTGACATTGTCTGCCCACCGCATCCTAGGTCTCCCCTTCTTTCTGAGGCCTTTAGGCACACTGTTCATAACCCTATTCGCCAATCTATAATTATTCTTACGGGCAACATGGCCAAACCAACGGAGTCTCTCTCTGCACAATATGCTGCTCAAAGGAGGTTGCAAACTCCTTTGCCTAATCTTATCATTAGTTACAAAGTTGAACCACCTAATGCCCAAGATACTGCGTAAGCATCTGGAATCAAAAGCATCTAGTTTCCTGTTATCTTGTTTACAAAGGACAGTTACCTATAGTAGTAAGCTTTGGCTATAACTTTACTTGGTCTTTAGATCTTCAGTATTAAAAGCAAATTTTGTAACCCTAGCACAACACTTTTTAAGTTTAAGTTGCAAGACATTATAAACAAGGTAATGGTCAGATCCAATTTCAGCTCCCCTATATGACCTGGTATTACTAACAGAACTAGCCCATTTGCTGTTAATTAATGTATAATCAATCATATTCTTATGCAGCCCATCGGGTGGAACCCATGTGCACTTATGTATGTAGCGGTGTTTGTAATAAGTGTTAGTTATTCTGAATCCATTGAGTGTACTTACCTCTAGGAGACGTTGCCCATTGCCATTGCAGCTACCAATACCAAAAGGGCCTATTACTGCTCCCCAAAGGTCAGAGTCAGTACCAACTTTGGCATTCAAGTCACCAAGAACAAGGGTAATATCTCCTTTCGTGACAGAATTAAAAAAATCCTGAAGTTGTCCATAAAACCTATCATTCTCATCTTTATCAGCATCCTCATTGGGGGCATAACAGCAGATAACATTCAAGTCTTTAACGCCTGTCTGAAATTTTCTTGTAAGAAACTTTTCATTAATGCACTCATATCCTAGAAGAACATCATTAGCGTGTCTGCTGAGAAACAGACCCACGCCTTGGTGATGCTTATTGTCGTCCCTCCCTGAAAAGAGAAATTTAAGATTATTTTTAAGATTCTGACCTTTATCTGTCCATCTGTTCTTCCATTCATCTATCAAGAGAAAAAGCTCTGTGCAGAGTCCTCACATTCCAACTACCTATGGAGAGAAAATGTTTAGTGGGATGTTTAAAGAAACATGTTTATTGATAGAGGGAGTGCCGACAATATCAAACAGCCCTCTAATCGCAGACATGGGAAAAAGACCCGTTCCCCACCAGTAAAGGCTTAAGCCATCTACACTGGAAGACTGGAGGACTTTATATTTTGAAAAATTGATTTGCTTTCCCATTATCTGAAAAAAAAAAAGTTTTACCCCACTCTAAAATAATTTTGTCCCCCCCCCCATGAAAAAATTACACCGGAAAAAGAAAACTGGCTAAAAAAAGCTTTAAAAATTAACATGAATCGAAAAAAGAGATTTAATAAGCAGTTTTTTTTCTGTTATCAGTAATTAACATTGGGTAGAGAAATCAAACTCTGGTGGAAGAGGGAGATTTAAATCAAAGTAAAAATTAATTGATCTGCATTCAATTCAATCTTCCCTCTCAGCCAAAAATAAAATATTGCCTTCATCACGAATATTTCCGAACTGCGAGGTCAAATTATAAATAAAAATAAAATAAATACCCCCTCAAGCAGCTGCTTGCCACAGAGGTCTGACAAGGAGCCTGTCAGTTTATATGCCATAGTAGAAGGATAAAAATAAATAAATATTCACGTCAAGCAGCTGCTTGCCACAGAGGTCTGACAGGAACCTGCCAGTTTTTACGCCATAGTAGATCTGTGAGGAAGGCGAGACCTCAGCAGGGAAACAACACAAACACGCCTTACCGGGGGCTCGAACCCAGGTCACTTTGATAAGTAGCCAAGAAACATTCAATTGCATGCTGAGATGTGCTGCTGTAAAATGGTTCAGGAATTCCTCAGATGGTGGTACCTTCACAACTTCAGTATTTTTTACCAACAGCCTAAGGTAAATGAAGATCAGTATTGCATTTATCGATTTTGCGAAGAATGTTTCGTGCTTATAGGCTTCGGAAGCGGAATGACGCTAGCCTTAGGAATTTATACCTTTGGACCTAAACCATGAACATTTGACAGACATTTTTTCTGTATTCTGTAATCAACCATGGTGTTCGGATAAATATTTGAGCGACCGTAAATAACTCTACTAAACTAAAGGCATGTTGTAGTGATTTTATAAAATGGATTTTAAAATAAAACTTCTGTTAAGATTTTCATGAAATTTTACTCTTTTTTCGAACCGTAATCTGAAACTATTATACAAAACTTATATACTCCTCCTCCACAAAAAAACTATCATGTTCACTGGAAACACGCAACGTTTTAATTTTACTTTTTTTTTTTAAGCACTAATAAAGTATTATTATTTAAATTTTCCAAATCATCTGCTAGTTCCAATTATCACTGTTAAAGAGTACAAATTTGGAAAATGATAAATTTCGCTTTCTTTGAAAAGGAACATCCTATATTCTACAGAGCCGATATATGTTCTACCAGTTTTTTGACAGAAATTATTCTTGCCGAAAAAGGCAAGGTTAAATATGTTTTATGCATGGAAAACAGCGCTAAAATAACTATTTTGATACATAAATCGATTTCTTTTCAAAATTCTCTGCTGTGAAAATATTTGTACGGCTTAGAATATCGTTTTATATTGCGCCTTGATGGAAACAGACAATCAGTTTGTCACTCAGACTGTAAATTCAAAAGGTGTTACACGCAAAGGAATAGCTTTTAGCTCTTGTTTCTGGCGATTAAAACAGCGTTAAAACAGATATTTTGGTGAAAAATTCAATATTTTCGAAATTCGATGCAACTATACCATTCTTTTGCCTAAAAATCTCATCAAATAATACGAGTTGATTAATATTAAGCATTTGGTTGAAAATCTGACTGTAAATTCAAAAGTTATTACATACAACATAGCTTTTACCTATGATTTATCCCCAGTAAACAGCGCTAAAATAGGTATTTTGATACATAAATTGATTATTTTCAAAATTCTATGCAATTAAACTACTTTTAAGGCATAGAATATCACTTTGAATTACGCCTTGATGGAAATAAACCAAGAGAATTTCACTCAGACTGGAAATTCAAATATTGTTAGCACACAGCAATAGTTTATGGCTCTGTTTCAGCCGATTAAAACAAACTTGAAATTGATACTTTGGTAAATAATTACACATTTTCGAAATTCTATGCACCTAAACTATTCCTTAGAAGATTTCATTAAATAAAACGAGTTGATGAATATGAAGCATTTGGTTGAGAATCTGACTGTAAATTCAAAAGTTATTACACACTGTAGCTTTTGCCTATGACTTATGCGCAGTAAAGAGTGCTAAAATAGGTATTTTGATAGATAAATTGATTATTTTCAAAACTCTATGGTGTAAAAATATTTTTAGGCATACAACTTCATTTTATATTATGCCTTGATGGAAATAAACCATCAGATTGTCATTCGGACTGTAAATTGAAAAGGTGTTAGCACAGGAATAGCTCTTAGCTCTGATTTTGGCGGTAAAAACAGTGTTGAAACAGATATTTCGGTGAATAATTCGATATTTTCGAAATTGTATGCACCTAAACTATACTTTAGCCATAGAATCTCATTATATATTTATAGTTGATGAATATATAGGATTTGGTTGTGAATCTGAGTGTAAATACAAAAGTTATTACACACTACATAGCTTTTACCTACGTTTTATTAGCGGAAAACACCCGCTAAAATAGTCATTTTGATACATCAATTGATTTTTTTTCAAAATTCTACACAGTGAAAACATTTTTAAGGCGTAGAATGTCATTTTGTATTATGTTTTGATGGAAATAAACCAACAGATTTTCACTCAGAATGGAAATTCAAATATTGTTAGCACAGGAATAGCTTTTAGTTGTGTTTTATCCGATGAAAACAAACTTGAAACTGATATTTTGGAAAATAATTCGATATTTTCGAAATTGTCAGCAAATAAACCACTATATAACAGAACTATATAACATATAACAGGATGATGAATATATGGATTAGGTTGAGAATCTGACTGTTAATCAATTGTTATTACACACTAAATAGCTTTTTGCTATGTTTTATCCGTTACTATTTTGATATATAAATCGATTTTTTTTCAAAACTCTATGCAGTGAAAATATTTTTAACGCATAGAATACCATTTAATATTGCGCCTTGATGGAAATAAACCATCAGGTTGTCACTCAGACTGTAAAACGAAAGGTTGTCGCACAGGAATAACTTTTAGCTCTGTTTTACGGATTAAAACAGCGTTAAAACTGATATTTTGGTGAATTATTCGATATATTAGATGTTATATGCAGCTGAACTATATTATAGCTATAATTATATATAAAATAAATACCCCCTCAAGCAGCTGCTTGCCACAGAGGTCTGACAGGAGCCTGTGAGTTCATATGATAGGAGGACCTCAGCAGAAAACAACACGAACATCCACGCCTTACCCGGGGCTCGACCCCAGGTCCCGTAGATCAGTAATCAAGCGCGCTAACCACACGGCCATGGGACGGCTCGGAATTATATAATACTAGTTGATAAATCTGATTGTAAATTCAATAGTTATTACACACTACATATTTTTAAAGCATACACTGTCATTTTGTATTAACCCATGATGGAAATAAACCATCAGATTGTCATTCGGACTGTAAATTGAAAAGTAAGTTAGCACAGAAGAAGCTTTTAGCTCATTTATAGGCGTTTAAAACAGAGTTGAAACTGATTCTTTTTTTTGAATAATTCGATATTTTCGAAATTCAATGCACCTAAAATATAGTTTAGCCAGAGAATCTCATTGAATAACAGTAGTAAATGAATATAAAGCATTAGGTTGTGAATCTGACTGTAAATTCAAAAGTTATTACACACTATATAGCTTTTACCTATGTTTCATGCGCAGTAAACAGCGCTAAAATGGGTATTTTGATACATTAATTGATTATTTTCAAAATTCTATGCAATTAAAATACTTTCAAGGCATAGAATATTATTTTGTATTACGCCTTGATGAAAATAAAAAAACAGATTATCATTCAGACTGGAAATTCAAATATTGGTAGCACAGGAAAAGCTTTTAGTTCTGTTTTACCCTATTAAAGCAAACTTGAAACTTATATTTTCGCAAATATTTATATATTTTCGAAATTCTATGCACCTAAACTATTCCTTAGCGTAAAGATCTCATTATATAATACGAGTTGATGAACATAAAGCATTAGGTTGTGGATCTCACTGTAATTTGAAAAGTTATTACTCACTACACAGCTTTTACCTATGTTTTAAGCGCGGTAAACAGCTCTAAAATACGTATTTTGATAAAAAAATGGATTTTTGTTTTCAACTTTCTATGCACTAAAAATATTTTTAAAGCATAGAATATTGTATTCCGCCTTGTTGGAAATAAACCAACAGATTGTCACTCAGAATGTAAATTGAAAAGTTGTCAGCAGAGGAATAGCTTTTAGCTCTGTTTTAGGGGATTAAAACAGAGTTGAAACTGATATTTCAGTGAATGATTCGATATTTTTGCAATTATATTCACCTAAAATAAAGTTTAGGCATAGAATCTCATTATATAATCATAGTTGATAAAGCATTAGGTTGAGAATCTGACTATAAGTACAAACGTTATTACACACTATTTAGCTTTTACCTACGTGTTATGTGCGGTAAACTGCTCTCAAATAGGTGCTTTGATACATAAATGGATTTTTCTCAAAATTCTACGCAGTAAAAATATTTAGCTCCAATATTTCGATATTTTTGAAATTCTATGCAACTAAAGTATACTTTAGCCATAGAATATTATTATATAATACTAGTTGAGGAATACAACGTAAGAAATTGAGATTCTGACTTTAAATACAAAGTTATTACACACTAGATAGTTTTACCTAGGTACTTTATTATTTTGATACAAAAATGGATTTTTTTCAAAATTCTATGCTGTGAAAATATTTTTATGGCATAGATAATCATTTTGCATTCTGTTGGAAATAAACCGACAGATTCTCATTCAGACTGTAAATTGAAAAGTTTTTAGTACAGAAATAGCTTTTAGCTCCGTTTCCGCCGATTAAAACAGCGATGAAACTGATATTTTGATAAATAATTCCACATTTTCGAAATTCTATGCAATTTCGAAATTTTATGCAATAATCGAATTTCTAATTCAATTATTCTTTCAGGCATCGGTAACCTATGACAGACGGATCACCAAGTGACCCACTTAATTTCAAGTGACCCTCTTAAATTCTGCAAATAAAATATAAATTATTTTTATATGTTATTTATTATTTGCGGAACTCAAGTGGATCACTTGAAATTATTCAATGGGTCACTTGGTGACCCGCGGGTCATAGGTTGCTGACGCCTGCTTTAGCGTAAAGATCTCATTATATAATACGAGTTGATGAATATAAAGCATTAGGTTGTGAATCAGCGTTGAAACTGATATTTTGGTGAATTTTTCGATATTTTCAAATTCTATGCACCTCAATAGTTCTTACACACTACATAGCTTTTACCTATGTTTTTTGCGCGGAATCCAGCGCTATAATAGCTATTTTGATACGAAATCGCTTTTTCTTAAATTCATAATCTATGCCTCAAAAAATGAAAATATTTTTGCGGCATAGTATATGATTTTATATTACGCCATCATGGAAATGAACCATCAGATTGTGACACAATGTAAATGCAAAAGTTGTTGTCAAAATTCTATGCACCTAAACAATACTTTAGAATATCATTATATAATACTAGTTTATGAATATAAAGCATTCGGTTGTGAATCTGACTGTAAATTTAAAAGTCATTACACACCACATATCTTTTACCTATGTTTTATATTATATATGTTAATAGGGCTAAAATAGCTATTTTCACATATAAATTGATTTTTCTGAAAATTCTCTGCAGTGAAAATGTCTTTAATCACAGAATGTCATTCTATATCACGCCTTTTTGGAAACAAACCAAAAGATTCTAACTCCGACAGCAAATTGAACAGTTGTTAGCACAAGAATAGTTTTAACACTGTTCTAGGTATTTAAAATATCATTGAAACCGATATATTGGTGAATTATTCGATATTTTCGAAATTCAATCCACCTGAACTATGCTTTAGCCACAGAGTCTCATTATATAATACGAGTTGATGAATATAAAGTATTACGTTTTGAATCTGACTTTAAATTCAAAACTTATTAGACATCACATAGTTTTACTTGTTTTACTTGGTTTTTACCTGCGTTTTATGAGGGGAAAGCTAAAATAGATATTTTGATATATAAATCTATTAATTTCAAAATTCTACGCAGTGAACACATTTTTAAGCCATAGAATATCATTTTGTATTACGCCATGATGGAAATAAACCATCAGATTGTCACTCAGACTGGAATTTCAAACGTTGTTAGCATAGGAATAGCTTTTAGCTATGTTTTAGGCAATTATAACAGAGTTGAAACATATTTTGGAGAATAATTCGATATTTTTGAAATTCTATGCACCTAAAGTGTACGTTGGAAATAGAATCTCATTACATAATATTAGTTCATGAATATTACCTAATGCTTAAGCATTAGGTTTAGAATCTGACTGTAAATTGAAAAGTTATTACACACTACATAGCTTTTGCATACATTTTATGCTCCGAAAACAGCTCTAAAATAGGTATTTTGATACATAAATTGATTTTTTTCTAAATGTTTTGCAGTGAAAATATTTTTAAGGCGTAGAATATAGTTTTGTATTTCGCCTTGTTGGAAATAAATCAACAGATTGTCACTCAGACAGTTTTTGGCATTTAAAACAACGTTGAAACTGATATTTCGGTGAATAATTCGATACTTTTGAAATTCTATGCACCTAAAGTATACTTTAGCCATAGATTCTCATTACATAATAGTAGATGATGAATATAAAGCATGAGGTTGAGAATCTCACTGTAAATACAAAAGTTATTACACACTAGATTGCTTTTACCTTAGTTTTATGCGCGATGAAAAAAATCTAAAATAGGTATTTTGATAACTAAATGGATTTTTTTTCAAAATCGTATGCAGTGAAAATATTTTTAAGGCATAGAATACCATTTTACGCCATGATGTATTACGACTTGATGGAAATAAACAAACAGATTGTCACTCAGACTGGAAATTCAAATATTGTTTGCACAGCAATAGCTTTTATCTCTGTTTTAGGCGATTAAAACAAACTTGAAACAGATATTTTTATGTAAATAATTCCATATTTTCGAAATTCTGTGTACAAAGAAACTATTCCTTAGCGTAAAGATCTCATTATATAATACGAGTTGATGAATATACTAAAGCATTAGGTTGTGAATATGAGTGTAAATTCAAAATTTCGCTACATTTTAAAACTCGCTACATAGCTTTTGAATTTCAATTCTAAGCGCGGTAAACAGTTCTAAAAGAGCTATTTTGATACATAAATTGATTTTTCTTTTCTAAAGTTTTTGCAGTGAAAATATTTTTAAAGCATACACTATCATTTTGTTTTACGCCTTGATGGAAATACACCATCAGGTTGTCACTGGGCTCTAAATTGAAAAGTAATTAGTACAGGAGTAGCTTTTAGTTCATTTATAGGCGTTTAAAACAGAGTTGAAACTGATATTTCGGTGAATAATTCGATATTTTCGAAATTCAATGCACCTAAAATATAGTTTAGCCATACAATCTCAATAAATAATAGCAGTTGATGAATGCAAAGCATTAGATTGTGAATCTGATTGCAAATTCAAAAGTTATTACTCAATACATAGCTTTTACTTATATTTTTTTATCCACAGTGAACAGAGCTAAAATATGTATTTTGATACATATATTGATTATTTTCAAACTTCTATGCAATTAAAATATTTCTAAGGCATAGACTTTGTATTACGCCTTTCTCGAAATAAATCAACAGATTCTCATTCAGAATGTAAATTGAAAAGTTGTCAGCACAGAAATAGCTTTTTGGTCTGTTTTTGACGATTAAACAGCGTTAAAACAGATCTACGCACCTAAACGATACTTTACCCTAAGAATCTCATTATGTAATACGAGTTGATGAATATAAAGCATTGGATCTGACTAAATTCCAAAGTTATTACCCACTACATAGCCTTTCATCATCATCATCATCATCATCATCCTCAAGCAGACATGGGCTACGGAGGTCCAACCACACCGTGCAGTTTAATTCTCCAAGCATATCTTCCTGAGCTACATCTGCTGCATCCGGCCACTACAAACCAATTCTAACAAGGTCCTGTTTGACATTGTCTGCCCACCGCATCCTAGGTCACCCCTTCCTTCTGAGGCCTCTATAGGCACAATGTTCATAACCTTATTCGCCAATCTATAATTATCCATACTGGAAACATGGCCAAACCAGCGGAGTCTCTCTCTGCACAATATGCTGCTTAAAGCAAAACTTTAAATTTAATTTTTAATGCTTAAAGCATAACTTACGTAAACTCCTTTGCGTAACCTCATCATTAGTTACAAAGTTGAACCGCCTAATGCCCAAGATACTGTGCGTAAGCATCTGGAATCAAAAGAATCTAGTTTCCTGTTATCTTGTTTACAAAGTGTCCAAGTTTCACTACCTTTAGGTGTATACGCCTATTTCTCCACACTCTCCATAGATTCTTAAAAGTCCCGGCAGCAATCTCTATTCGTCTGTTAATCTCATGCCGCACATCACCATTATCTGTTACATAGTTCCCAAGATAATTAAACTGTGACACCTGTTCAAGACTGTAACCATTCAGATTAACTGAATCACAGCCTGCCTGACCAATTTTCATCACTTTAGTTTTCTCTCTGTTTATAACCAAACCTACTCTGCTATCAGTCTCATCAACAGCTCGAATGAAAGAGTTCATCTCATCAACATCATTTGCCAAAAGGGCTAAATCATCAGCATAATCTAAATCAGAAATTTTAGTATCTCCAGTCTATTTGAGGCCAAATTCTTTCCCTTGAAGTGAATTTCGCATAACATAATCAACAACCAAACTAAAAAGAAAAGGAGACAAAATGCACCCTTGTCGAACACAGAGGTAATGCTAAACCAATTGCTATAAGCCTTACCATCTCTCACACATGACTCAGTGCTTTTTTTTATAGAGAGCTTTCATTATGTTAACTAACTTGTCAGGTATACCATATGATTCCACAATCAACCACAAATTATGAAGATCAATAGAGTCGAAAGCCTTTTTTGAAATAAACAAAGCTAGCAACCAAAGGTTTCTGAAACTCTGAACATTTCTCAAGAATCTGCCTAAGTGAAAATATCTGATCCACACATCCCCTACCACTTCTGAATCCACATTGCTCATCACGCAATTGCCTGTCAACCAGATTCTTAATTCTATTAAGCACAATCATGGGAAGAACTTAACCTAAAACAGAGAGTAGTCTGATACCCCTATAGTTATCAGAACTGCGATCACCTTTTTTGAAAATAGGGATAACAATAGCTCTGGTGTAATCCTTAGGAACCATGCCTTTATCATATAAGCTATTCAGAAATTCAGCCATCCAAGTGGTAACCGAAACATTCCCAGCTCTAAGCATTTCCGTAGTAATTTCATCTACCCTTTGGGATTTATGTAGTTTAAGTTTAGAAACAGGCAAAATAACTTCAGATTGTTTTATAGGGCTAATATTAAAGGCAACAATGGGAATAGAATTAACCGCATTGTTTAGAATATCACTGAAATGCTCAGTCCACCTAGACATGACAGAACCCGCCCCTTCTATAACTTTGCCTTGTTTATCCTTCAATTTCTCTACCCTAATCCAGGTACGACCGATTTCATCCAGGACTCTCCCTCCATTTTCCGACTAGTAATGCCGACCTTTGAGAGATTCGGACCTGGGAAAAAGGTAAGTCCATTAAGGAGTGTGGTAAGTGAAACTAATTCCTATGAATATTTTAGCTGCAAATAAGTAGGGTATTAAACTTTTGTGTATAGGAACTGCCAATTCGTGTATCGTTACTGCCAATTCCCAAGGGCAGATTCAGGCTCAGGTGTTTAGTAAATTGGGAAACATTTCGACCCTTTTAACCTTTTAAAATATTTAAGTAGTGGTGTAGCAAGGTGATGCAGATCCTTCAGACGAGGTTTCTCTTACTGGGTACTGTGACGTGATTTCTTTACTGGGCCCTGCTATGAGATTTCTTTATTGGCCTTTGGGACGAGATTTCTTTACTGGACCCAATCCTTAAAATATTATGTTAGGAAAAAGATTATGCGTTAAACACCCAAAAACTTTAAGTTTAGAATTTCTTTGTTTCATAAGGATTTTCTAAAAAAATTCACTTTATTTATTTTAAACTTTCTTACTCTACAATTTTGTGCCCCATTTAACTTAGCGCTGTATCCGACCACGCAGTCCGCTTAAATGAACCTCCCTCTCATAACGGCCAGTAATCTGTAGGATCGTAATTCGCAGTTCGGATTTGTGCTCGCGTTCAAATAACTTAAAGCTTTGTTGAGAGTCCCAATTGTTCCGGTGATCAAATGTATATCAGCTAAGCCTAATTTCTACGGGAAAGGGGACAATTCTGTGTTTGAAAGGTCATTGTCTTAGTGTGTTACTCTGTCTGCCTGTTTATCTGTGCATTAGTATGCTAGTTTTTCTTTCTGTATGCATGTTATTGTGTTAGTATGTCTGTTGTATGTCTGTCTCTACCTAAAAATATTAGTGTGTTTAGTCTGTCTGTATGTATGTGTGAATTAGTATGTTAGTTTTTCTTTCTGTATGTATGTTATTGTGTTAGTATGTCTGTTTTATGTCTGTCTCTATGTATGAATGTTAGTCTGTCTCTATGTATGTGTGAATCAGTATGTTAGTTGTATGTCTGTCTCTATCTATGAATGTTAATGTATTATTCTGTCCGTCCGTGTGTGTGATTTATTATGTTAGTTTTTTTCTGTATATGTTATTGTGTAGTATGTCTGTTGTATGTCTGTCTCTACTTATGAATGTTAGTGTGTTAGTCTGTCGCTCTGTGTGTGTGAATCAGTATATTAATTGTATGTCTGTCTCTACGTATTATTGCTAGTGTATTAGTCTGTCTGTCTGCATGTGTGAATTAATGTGTTAGTTTTTCTTTCTGTATGTATGTTATTGTGTTAGTTTGTTTGCTGTATGTCTGTCTCTTCGTATCGATGTCAGTGTTAGTGTGTATTAAAGTTAATGTGTTAGTCTGTCTCTATGTATGTGTGAATCAGTATGTTAGTTCTATATCTGTCTCTATATATGAATGCTAGTGTGTTGGTCTGTCTGTCTGCATGTGTAATTAGTACGTTAGTTTTTCTTTCGGTTGTTGTGTTAGTATATCTGTCTCTACATATGAATATTAGTGTGTTAGTCTGTTATCTGTCTGTCTCTGCATTAGTCAGTTTTTTTTTCTGTATGTATGTTATTATGTTAGTATGTCTGTTGTTGGACCAGCTCGCCTGCTGCCTCATTGATAGCCTGGGAGCCCCTGAGTTCGTTAGCGAACCCTTCCGTAATCGGACACCTGAGGATATAGTACCCGACATCAGCATCTGGAGCCCCACAACCGCAGTAACAGTGGGTAGCGATCTTAAACCGCTCCAGGTATTTGGGGAAACTCCCATGTCCCATAAGGACCTACGTCAAATAGTGGTCAGAGGACACCAGGGATAGACTGACCCTTTTCAAGAATGTCTTTGTTTGAAGACCATTCTCAGTCGTATCCCAGAGCCTCTGCCAATCCTCGATTTCTCTTCGACCTAGTTATAGACTTCAGGGTATTTTTAGAAGTCTTGATCACTAACACAGGTTGAGTATTATTACCTGCAGAGCGGGCCAGATGGTCTGCCCGCTCGTTCCCTTCATGACCTACATGTGCCTTGATCCAGGAGAAGGATACTCTGGGCATGTTCTGATTGCCCAGGATGCACTTAATTTCATTAACTATTTGAGGCCTTTTGGTTGCATCTTCAAGTGCTTGCATAGCTGCCTGGCTGTCCGTGTACAGCCGGATGTCGCTATCATGACCGCCGTCATTGAGGGCCCAATTAAGGGCCCCTCTGATGGCAAGCAGCTCCGCTTGGAAGGCTGAACCATTATTTGATACCTTCCTATTGTAGACATACACCTTGACTCCTTGATTGTAGACAGTGAAGGCTAAGTCCACACCATCCTCGCTCTTGGAACCGTCGGTGTATATCTCTGTTCCTAATCCAGATGGTAACTCCGTGGAACAGGACACACATAGTCTTCTTGTGAGATGGAGTTCCCACTTAGGGTATTCATCTCATAATGCTCAGGGTCATACTGAACTCCGAGGAATATTGCTTTCTCCTTAGCCTGCAGGACTCTAAAAATGGTCGCTTGTTTACCGATCGTCAAAAATAACGGAGGAATCCCTGCTAACACCAGGAGGGCATCCGTAGATGTGGTCCTATAGGCCCTGGTGATTCGTAGTAAAGCTTGTCGTTGGGCTGCAATCAGCTTTCTACAGATTACGGAGTGGTCCGTCGGGCGCCACCAGGCGCCCGCCCCATACGTTAGGGTCCGCTCCGTGCCCCTGAGATAAATTTCTTTGAGGACTTCACTTGAGACGCGAGATATTCGCCCCAGTTTACACATAACATTTTGCTTTGAGATCCTGCAAATATGGGATTCAGCTCATCCTCTCATCCAGAGTGATCCCCAATAGATACACACACCTCTCTTTAGAGACTTCTTACGGAGTCGTCTTATTCCGGATTTAGAAAAAAAAAGCTTCTTATGGCAGATATTTTTGCCTTGTACAAGCGTGAATGCACAAGCGGCTACAAATTCCATACATTTTCAATAAATTACCAAGGGAACTGCTAGCCGTAAATTCATTCAGAGAAACAAAACACGAATTAGAAAGGTTTTTATTAAAAAATAGATAATTAATTTAGATTTAAGAATAAATTATTAAATCAATCAAATTAGATATAAGATTTAACAACAGATGTTGAAAGTGATTTCTTTTCATTACATTGCTAGAAAGTCAAAAGTTCGTGAACATGGATATTTCGAGTAGTAAAAATCACGAATGTTAAGAACGTTCAAATCTAGTAATGTGTTCAAGATATATATCATTTGTAATAAATAGGACAAAGGAGAATCCGACAATATACTGCTAGTTTCTACATGCTTTCTCATAAAACGACATGCCCTACTAAGACCGAAGTCACTACTAAACACAGATTAAATTAGAGTTAACAAGCACACAAAGTTTGCCCTATTGGAACAATCGTTAGCTTTATAACCACACTATGCCAGTTACGAACTAAAGCTTCAGTTCTGCTTTGTCAGATAAAACCTGCTCTTTCACATAAACTTTCTTAAAATTTATGGTTTTCTCCCAAATGCACATTTTCTTTTTTAAACATATTCACTGAATTTTGAAATCTGTTTTATTCTATCCAAAATTTTTCATTCAATCCATCCATTAATGATGCAGTTATATCTGTTCACACCAGTGTAGATCCTTCATGCATTAACATCAGTTTCTTATTCATGCCATTTTCCATTATTTGCGTCAACAGTAATCGCTTATCGGTCAAGTGCCTTTGAGGCCGCACAAGGCACTAAATTTTATACAAGACTCAAAGGCGAAAAATATTATGGTAAATTTGAAAACGATAGCTGTTTGTTTCCATTGGTTGTGTTTTGAATTCGAATATTACGTTTCTGCCGAAAGCAGAAGCAGATTCTAGATATTATTATAAATTCAAACACGTTGTGTGAATTAAAGCACAGGTAAAATTCCTTAGAAACTCTTTCTAATTATTTGAAAGGCTTCAAATAATTTTTTCAATGGACAAAAAATAGCTGAAGTTTAAAATAAATTCTACATAATCGTTTTCATTATATGTGCTGAGACTGATGTTTTTAAACATTTGCATTTTAATATGTTAGATACCATGAACGTTACTTAAAATACTTTGTACTTAGAATGAATCATCATATTTTGGTTCAATAGACAACGATGAAATATTATGATTCTCATTTTTCAAATTTCAAATCATCTATTATAACGCAATCTAAGACTGGAAATTTTGGAAATTAAAAAATTTTAACCGAATATTGAAAACCATATATTTGAAATTTTGGTGGTAGAAATGAAGGCCAAGAGATTTATATAGACAGCAGTGATCTGTCCTTTTTTATTGTAATAGATGAATGAAAGGTTATTTTTGCGTTATATTAGTAAAAACATTACTATTCCCCATCCGTGACAAACACAGTTTTTAAAGAAGTTAACCCAATTTCCCCACTAATTCTCTACAATAATTTATATTACTGTATTTTTGAAATAAGAAGACTCTTTAAGCGAGATATACGAAAGCATCTCGCTTGTTTGACATATCTTGGTTAATATGTTTAGCACTTTCAAAATTATTTTTCTCATTTGTCTATGCAAATTAAACAGATATAACAAGTAATATATTTTTAATAGGTGAATACAAATTTTTCTTTAGTGTCGTTACTTCTTTAATGTCGTGACTGATGACAATGAACATATATACAAATTAACCCCAAATGGTTAAAAAGTATAAATCGTCACATGTGGAGTACAGACTCTTGTAAACCTGTGGTTAATAGGCATAACTCCGCATTAATTTTTACAGCAATTAATTTCTCATTTTCAATCTTCATTATTCGACTATCATTTATATGTATCATGTACCGTATCAACATTTTATGTGCTATTGATACCGCTACACTAGTTATTATAATAAGAAACCTAACGATTAATAATTGTTTCCAATTCAAATTTATAGAAGTAAATTACGTTATATTTTATTTATATACGTTGCATTTTCTTGTTTTTCATTTCGACATTCTGCTTTGAGCACTGGTGTTATCATAACGTGGTTCTTTAGTTCCCAAGCAGCATTAAGTGATCTCCTAAAAAGGAAACAACTGCGGTCAACCAAACCAAAATCTCCTGAGGGAAAAACCGTTTCGTTTATAACTGAAATGAATAAGTTCTGGAAGCTACTTCATTCGACTTGCTACCCTAATTCCATATGAAGCCATCAGGGTCAGCGGAAATTATCTTCATCATTATCGTTGACAAAAACAAGATATTGTGATCCATTCTCAGCAATGTATATATGCTAAAAGACTGTAATAGATTAAAGATGTTTAATAAAATATGTGCTGGTGAAATGCGAATTTTATATATAAGTTTTTTGTTTTATATTATGTCTCAGTATTGATCTTGAACCCCACGATGAACTAATAAACACCGAATATTTTACAACACAAAAATTTTAGATCAGATCTATTTTACATTATCACAAACTTTTCTTCGAATAATGAAATTAATTCTTTCAATTTCATTATTTCTGTTAGAAACTACCGAATATTAGTAGCATTTATTATTTAATCATTTTAGCTGCTTTTCTCATAGAGGTTGATTTAGTTTTGAAGCACTCTGAAATGATTTCTACTCGTGATGAAATCTAATCATTTAAAGTATTACAATTTTAACACTCACCCAACTTTGGGAATTTTTTTTTTTTTTCTCCAAAATTTCTATATTTTGAATCTTAGTGCTTCAGTAAGTTTCAGCACAAAACCTTTAACATTTTGAACAGACACGGAGCAAGAAAAAAATTCGGGAGGGTGGGCAGACAAGAAACACAATCGAGCAGAAAAAAATGTAAAATATCAAAGGGAAATGGCAAGAGAATTGATTTGCAATTTAATATAACATTTCTCCCTCCATTTTACAGGTTTTTAATTTTTTTTTAAATCCATGAAAAATAAACTTTCATAATTTTTTAATTTTTTATCCTTAATCGAATTCTTAAAAGAGGGAGGGTTTGCACTTCCCCACCTCCAGTCTTGATATTTTTGATACCGCATTTTAAGTATCAGGGCACAGAATTTAATAATTACTAGTAATCGACTCCAAATCTGGAGTGGTGATCCCCGTAGTGTCCTGCTGAATGGGTTAAGAGCTCGGATTCCTAGCTACGGTGAGTTAGGATTAATCCATCTCTTGCAGATGTCCGAAAAATCTGTGGGCGCTGCAGTCGCTTACCTTATGAATGGAGTGCAAGTTATTGATGTAAAAATTCATAAGTGGATTTTCGCGCCAGATCCTTGACAATTCCCATTCAGTAGGACACAGCGGGGATCACCATTCCATATTTGGAGTCGATTACCGGTGGAATTACAGGAGGATGGCCTTGCACCCATCCTTTCATACAGAATATCCTTACTCTATTAATGACGTTTTATATTCCTTGAATATTCTCAAACGTAGACTAATTTCGCATCTGTTTGCTCCCTTAAGTACAAAGTAGGTAACAGAATTGCTTATATCAAGTTCTGAAGTAATAGCAGTTTGAAAAACATATTCGCAACAATTTTAAGAATAGAGAACCTACGCACCAAAAGATGGATTTTGCTAGCACCAAATAATTAGAAAGTTGCCCTCTTTTAAATAAAAGTTTTATGATTATAATTAAAAAATTATGATTTTATAACTTTTTATTATAGCGATTGCCAATAGAGGTACCGTAATACTTTAATGATAAAGCTTTAGTTTATTTTTATTACCTATCTTTCTATTTACTTTCGCTCGTCATTTGTCCTTTTGTTGAATTGTCAGTTTGTTGGTTTGTCAGATTGTGAGTTTGTGGATTTCTCAAAACAGTTGTTCCAACATATTTATCGAACGCGAGGTACAAATGTAATGTTTTATGTGTCAAACATACATTGCTGAGAGAATGGATCACAATATCTTGTTTTTGTCAACGATAATGATTGAAGATAATTTCCGTTGACCCTGATGGCTTCATATGGAATTAGGGTAGCAAGTCGAATGAAGTAGCTTCCAGAACTTATTCATTTCAGTTATAAACGAAACGATTTTTTCCCTCAGGAGATTTTGGTTTGGTTGACCGCAGTTGTTTCCTTTTTAGGAGATGACAATGCTGCTTCGGAACTAAAGAACCACGTTATGATAACACCAGTGCTCAAAGCAGAATGTCGAAATGAAAATCAAGAAAATGCAACGTTTATAAATAAAATATAACATAATTTACTTCTATGAATTTGAATTGGAAACAATTATTAATCGTTAGTTTTCTTATTATAATAACGAGTGTAGCGGTATCAATAGCACATAAAATGTTGATACGGTACATGATACATATAAATGATAGTCGAATAATGAAAATTGAAAATGAGAAATTAATTGCTGTAAAACTTAATGCAGAGTTATGCCTATTAACCACAGGTTTACAAGAGTCTGTACTCCACATGTGACGATTTATACTTTTTAACCATTTGGGGTTAATTTGTATATTTTCATTGTCATCAGTCACGACATTAAAGAAGTAACGACACGAAAGAAAAATTTGTCTTCACCTATTAAAAATATATTACTTGTTATATCTGTTTAAATACACTAATTTGCATAGACAAATGAGAAAATTAATTTTGAAAGTGCTAAACATAAATAATAAAATAAATACCCCCTCAAGCAGCTGCTTGCCACAGAGGTCTGACAGGAGCCTGTCAGTTTATATGCCATAGTAGAAGATCTGAGAGGATGGCAGGACCTCAGCAGAAAACAACACGAACATCCATATGCCTTACCCGGGGCTCGAACCCAGGTCCCGTAGATCAGTATTGAAAGAGTCTTCTTATATGAAAAATACAGTAATATAAATTACTGTAGAGAATTAGTGGGGAGATTGGATTAACTTCTTTAAAAACCGTGTTTGTCACGGATGGGGTACAGTAATGTTTTTACTAATATAACGCAAAAATAACCTTTCATTCATCTATTAAAATAAAAAAGAACACATCACTGCTGTCTATATAAATTTCTTGGCCTTCATTTCTACCACCAAAATTTCAAATATATGGTTTTCAATATTCGGTTAAAATTTTTTAATTTCCAAAATTTCCAGTCTTAGATTGCGTTATAATAGATGATTTGAAATTTGAAAAATGAGAATCATAATATTTCATCGTTGTCTATTGAACCAAAATATGATGATTCGTTCTAAGTACAAAGTATTTTAAGTAACGTTCATGGTATCCAACATATTAAAATGCAAATGTTTAAAAACATCTGTCTCAGCACATGTAATGAAAACGATTATGTAGAATTTATTTTAAACTTCAGCTATTTTTTGTCCATTGAAAAAATTATTTGAAGCCTTTCAAATAACTAGAAAGAGTTTCTAAAGAATTTTACCTCTGCTTTAATTCACACAACGTGTTTGAATTTATAATAATATCCAGAATCTGCTTCTGCTTTCGGCAGAAACGTAATATTCAAATTCAAAGCACAACCAATGAAAACAAAGAGCTATCGTTTTCAAATTTACCATAATATATTTCGCCTTTGAGTCTTGTATAAAATTTAGAGCCTTGTGCGGCCTCAAAGGCACTTGACCGATTACTGTTGACGCAAATAATGGAAAATGGCATGAATAAGAAACTGATGTCAATGCATGTATGATCTGCACTGGTGTGAACAGATATAATTGCATCATTAATGGATGGAATGAATGAAAAAAATTTGGATTGTAAAAAACAGATTTCAAAATTCAGTGAATATGTTTAAAAAAGAAAATGTGCATTTGGGATAAAACCATAAATTTTAAGAAAGTTTATGTGAAAGAGCAGGTTTTATCTGACAAAGCAGAACTGAAGCTTTAGTTCGTAACTCGCATAGTGTGGTTATAAAGCTAACGATTGTTCCAAGAGGGCAAACTTTGTGTGCTTGTTAACTCTAATTTAATCTGTGTTCAGTAGTGACTTCGGTCTTAGTAGGGCATGTCGTTTTATGACAAAGCATGTAGAAACTAGCAGTATATTGTAGGATTCTCCTTTGTCCTATTTATTACAAATGATATATATCTTGAACACAATACTAGATTTGAACGTTCTTAACATTCATGATTTTTACTACTCGAAATATCCATGTTCACGAACTTTTGGCTTTCTAGCAATGTAATGAAAAGAAATCACTTTCAACATCTGTTGTTAAATCTTATATCTAATTTGCAACTTTTGAAATTTTTCCTTTTGTCAAGTTTAAATAGAAAAATAAAATAGAGGGTGATTTTTTTCTAGATACCATGTTCATATTTTAATATATTTGGTAAATATCTCTGTGAAAAAAGTTTTCTTTTTTGATGCTTTGAAATATACTTAAATTTTTCAAATATATAAAAATGGGAATATAAATTTAGAACATAATTACAGACCAATTTCCATCTTACCAGTCGTTTCCAAAGTTACTGAAAAAATATATATATACAGCATATCTCTTAGTAATATACATTTCTTAGTAAGTTATCTGGATATTTGTTTTTGATCGACACCTACCACCAGAATTTCTAGCTTAAATATTTTGTTTGCAATACTAATTCAAACAAATTTAGCACCCTCTAACGATGCAAATTAAAGCCTTTTGAAAAACTATGAATCTTCATATCTCGTTAGTATTTAATCAACTCAAAAAGAGATTTTCATTAGTCTCTTAAAGCAAAAAGTTGCGTTCCCGTCAGGAATGAAGGGAAAAATTGTTGACACCACTCTAAACCCCTTGATCATCACACTCCACCAATAATCACATTTCTAGCACAAATAGATCGTTTTCAATATATGTTAAATTTTTAAAAATTTCAAATTATCCCACCATCAATGATCGTAATTATAACTTTAGAAAGATTAGAAAATTATGAATCGTAATAGTTTATTAATACCCATCCAACGCAAAAATAACTTTGAATTTTTCTCAAAACCATAGTTATCTCTAAAAACAAAAGATGTGGATGAAATCATTGATGATGAAATGTCACCATCAATATTTCTAATTTCGAAATATAATTACATCGCTTGTAATATTCGTTTAAATGTTTGCTATTTTCAACTCTTTCACCGTTAGAGGGATTGGTTTGATTTGTTTCACTTCCCAGGGACACTTTTTTTGCATATAATGTGTTAAATGGCCTGGTCACAGGACTCTGAAATATCAGACGTTTGGGTTGGGTTATTTTACCTCTGAGCGGCACTTTTTTGCACACCATGGGCTAAATGGCCAGGTCACATGGACCCCGAAAGCTCAGAGAAGGTTGGGGGAGGGGACTCACTGGAACAGCTGTTGGCAGACATGGTAGCCTCCCGTCAAGGCCATCCAGCGTGTTCTTTATCGTGAACAGGGATGGCTCTCCCGCACACTGGGCACGGCTTAACGTCCCATCCGACGGACGGCGGCCTTTCCAGGCCCATCGGTGTCCCCTACTGACCGTGGGCATGTTTACATTCAGCACCACATTTCTTGTCTGTAGGTATTAATATTAATTATCTATTTTTTAATAAAAATCTTTTTAATTTGTGTTTTGTGTCTCTGAATGAAATTACGGCTAGCAGTTCCCTTGGTAATTTATTGAAAATGTATGGAATTTGTAGCCGCTTGTGCATTCACGCTTGTACAAGGCAAAAATATCTGCCATAAGAAGATTTTTTTTTTTAAATCCGGAATCAGACGACTCCGTAAGAAGTCTCGAAAGAGAGGTGTGTGTATCTATTGGGGATCACTCTGGATGAGAGGATGAGCTGAATCCCACATTTGCAGGATCTCAAAGCAAAATGTTATGTGTAAACTGGGGCGAATATCTCGCGTCTCATGGGGACTCAGAAGTGAAGTCCTCAAAGAAATTTATCTCAGGGGCATGGAGCGGACCCTAACCTATGGGGCGGGCGCCTGGTGGCGCCCGACGGACCACTCCGTAATCTGTAGAAAGCTGATTGCAACTCAACGACAAGCTTTACTACGAATCACCAATGCCTATAGGACCACATCTACGGATGCCCTCCTGGTGTTAGCAGGGATTCCTCCGTTATTTTTGACGATAGGTAAACAAGCGACCATTTTTAGAGTCCTGCAGGCTAAGGAGAAAGCAATATTCCTCGGAGTTCAGTATGACCCTGAGGATTATGAGATGAATACCCTAAGTGGGAACTCCATCTCACAAGAAGACTATGTGTGTCCTGTTCGACGGAGTTACCATCAGAATTAGGAACCGAGATATACACCGACGGTTCCAAGAGCGAGGATGGTGTGGACTTAGCCTTCACTGTCTACAATCAAGGAGTCAAGGTGTATGTCTACAATAGGAAGGTATCAAATAATGGTTCAGCCTTCCAAGCGGAGCTGCTTGTCATCAGAGGGGCCCTTAATTAGGCCCTCAATGACGGCGGTCATGATAGCGACATCCGGCTGTACACGGACAGCCAGGCAGCTCTGCAAGCACTTGAAGATGCAACCAAGAGGCATCAAATAATTAATGAAATTAAGTGCATCCTGGGCAATCAGAACATGCCCAGAGTATCCTTCTCCTGGATCAAGGCACATGTAGGTCATGAAGGGAACGAGCGGGCAGACCATCTGGCCCGCTCTGCAGGTAATAATACTCAACCTGTGTTTGTGATCAAGACTTCTAAAAATACCCTGAAGTCTATAACTATGTGGAAGAGAAATCGAGGATTGGCAGAGGCTCTGGGATACGACTGAGAATGGTCTTCAAACAAAGACATTCTTGAAAAGGGTCAGTCTATCCCTGGTGTCCTCTGACCACTATTTGACGCAGGTCCTTATGGGACATGGGAGTTTCCCCAAATACCTGGAGCGGTTTAAGATCGCTACCCACAGTTACTGCGGTTGTGGGGCTCCAGATGCAGATGTCGGGTACTATATCCTCAGGTGCCCGATTACGGAAGGGTTTGCTAACGAACTCAGGGGCTCCCAGGCGATCAATAAGGCAGCAGGCGAGTTGGTCTCAGTGTCCATTGAGAGTGCCCGTGTCAGGGCACACTTGAGGGACATAGGCTGGCTTGTCTGCCGGATCCGGGATTCTCTTCTTTGAGACCAGGAACTGCTTTCGCTCTGCTACTTATCTTCCTTTTTCACCCGGGCTGCACTCTGCACCCCATTTAACACCACCCATAATCCAAGTCCTTACTGGTCTCCTCTGAGACAAACTTCATCTTTTACTTCCAGGCTTCTCTTGCCAAGCACGTGTAGTGTCGTGAGACGGAATACGTGCTTTCCGCATGGGGGGTGGGTCCTTCGAGACCCACCCCCCACCCCGAAATAAAGAGAGGTGTGTGTATCTAGCAGTGGGATCGCTGAGGCTCGTTCCACACAAACCAAATGGAAGAGTCAACAAGGGTTAATTTGGAAACCATTCACGCCAAGCTATTGATCATTATTCTAAATGGGCAATAGCTTGGCCTCAATGGTTCCAAAATTGAATTGTTCTAAATCAAACTATAAAGAAATTCTCTCAGCCAAGTGTTCTTCATAAGATGAAAAATATCAAGGTGCACCACAACCCCATTTTCCTGAAACGAATACCATATTTTGTGATTTTCCAACAACATTTTCCTCATCACTCCAGATTTGCTTCAAAGCTCATGGATGAAGCCCAATTATTAAGCTGATATTGCCCATATAAGAAATAGTGCTTAAGTAGTCGTTACTATAGTTGGTAACTTTTTAAGAGAATCTGTATAAAGATACGTTCATTGTATCATGAATTATAACTGTTTAATTTTATGACATTATTTTTGTACACACTGTATAATGACAGAATTGAGATTATTATCTGCTGATTTCAAATTACCACGTTTTAATATTCTTGCATTTCAAATTAGGCTATAATTGCGTCGCATATATTGGGTCTGCGTTTGTGAGGATTGGTCTTCTACTTTCAGAATCCTCAGTACTGTAACGGAAGAAAAACATTCTGGAAGTTGATATCTATTTTATGGATTTTTCTAAACCTTTTTAAACACATTTAAGACGTAGGGGTAATTGTTATAATACAAAGCAATTGCAGCTTCTTGCCCCACTTTCTCCCTCCTCGATCAACTCCCATCTTTTTTTTTTCTAAATCCGGGCCTGGTCTGGTAAACATAACATTTTTTTATCAGTATTGGAACAAGATTGAAAGTTTAATGTCTAATGTAGATCAACAGGTAAAGAACGCATGCTTTCACAATTCTGGGAACATATCATGTATTTCTTTTTTGTTTTTGTCATACTACAGTTGCTGGAAGAATTGCCGATTCGTGTTTCCCTTCGACTATATGCTGACTCATAGTGGAGTTTTTTATGATTACAGCACTCACTGCAACATTTAACAAATAGCTGCCAGATGGTTTAGTGAAAAGCTCTGACGCCACGTCAAGGCACCATCCATGTCAGAGTATTCTGCTCAAAACCTGGAGAAATCCCTTCCACAAATAGGCAGCTAGTGTGGAAGGAAAAAGAGGGCTTCAAGCTCCATAAAATATCCATTAAAATGTGAATCAGAATTATTTGTTAAGTGAATTTAATGGGAATATTTTATGGCCTCTTCCGCAAGATCTAATATAAAAAAGAGAAAAAATTAGACCTTGCTCCAGGAGTCAAAAAGCCTCCACCAGCACCTTCGCTTCTCGGTAAGCGACTGTCCACTACAGCTTTCGCCACTAGTGGTTGGAGATCAGGAAGGTCTACTTAGTCACCGCAATGAATGGACCGAAAACGAGCATTCCACACTAATTTAAAAATCGCTATTGGTTGTCCAGTGTGAAGAGGACCCACTGAACAACCAAACAGCTGTCTAGTAGGTTTTCTTCCCCCTACCTTCTCCGAATCCTTGTCACGTGGTCATTTAGCTCATTGTGTGTAAAACGTACCTCTCATAAGTGAGTTAAACCATGAATTTAGACACTATATGAAACCTATTTACCAATTTTCAAAGATATGGCCCGGAGCCTGTTTCCTGTTTTCTGCTCCTAGAACATGATAAATCAGCAAGGCTAATTTACTTGAGAAAGTTACACATGAAACAGTATTTTCAATGTGTAATGTTGACATGTTTTTCTTTTGATGCATTAAAATTGAAATCAATTATAAATTTCTCCTTCTGTTACAGAGCTAATTTTTCCAAATCATTTTAAAACTCTTCCTTGCAATTGCTCTTGGCGGCATTTTCTCTTTACACAAGCGAGGCTAAATGACCAAGCCATAATAAGAACCTCAAGACAGTCACGTGCCGAGAATTTAGTCTCGAGGAGGGTTAGAGAATATATCTATTTATTTATATGATAAAATAGAGGACATACTAACACAATAACATATAAAAAGGAAGAAAAACTAACATACTAATTCACACATACAAACATACAGACAGACTAACACACTAACATTCATGCGTAGAGACAGACATACAACAGACATACTAACACAATAACATACATAAAGAAAAACTAATATACTAATACACACATACAGACTAACACACTAACATTCACACGTAGATACAGACATAAAACAGACATACTAACACAATAAAATGCATACAGAAAGAAAAACTAACGTACTGATTCACACATACAGAGAGACAGACTTACATCCATACGTAGAGACAGACATACAAGTGACATACTAAGACAATAACATGCATACGGAAAGAAAAACTAATATACTAATTCAATTACAGACAGACAAACTAACACACTAACATTCATACTTAGAGACAGACATACAACTAACATACACTAGGAATAATACATAGAGACAGACATACAACTAATATACTGATTCACACACATAGAGAGACAGACTAACACATTAGCATTCATATGTAGAGACAGACATACAACAGACATACTAACATAACATACATACAGAAAGAAAAACTAACAAACCAATGCAGAGACAGACAGATAACAGACTAACACACTAATATTCATATGTAGAGACAGATATACTAACACAATAACATGCATACCGAAAGAAAAACTAGCATACTAATTCACACACACATACAGACAGACTAACACACTAATATTCTTACTTAGAGACAGACATACAACTAATATACTGATTCATACATACAGAGAGAAGACTAACACTAATATTCATATGTAAAGACAGACAAAACACTTTCTAACACAATAACATAAATACAGAAAGAAAAACTAACATACTAATTACACCTACAGACAGACAGACCAACACACTAGCATTCATATATAGAGACAGATATAGAAGTAACATACTGATTCACAGATACATAGAAACAGACTAACACATTAACTTTCATACACACTAACACTAACATCGATACGAAGAGACAGACATGCAGCAAACGTACTAACACAATAACATACATACAGAAAGAAAAACTAACACATTAATTCACACATACAGACAGACAGACTAACACACTAGCAATAATACGTAGAGACAGACATACAATTAATATACTGATTCACACACACAGAGCGACAGACTAACACACTAACATTCATAAGTAGAGACATACAACAGACATACTAACGCAATAACATATACAGAAAAAAAACTAACATACTAAATCACACATACAGACAGACAGAATAACACATTAACATTCATAGATAGAGACAAACATACAACTAACATACTGATTCACACATACATAGAGACAAACATACAACTAACACACTGATTCACACATACATAGAGACAGACTAACATTCATACATAGAGACAGACATAAAACAGACATACTAAAACAATAACATACATACAGAAAGAAAAACTAACATACTAATTCACACATACATACAGGCAAACACACTAATATTCTTACGTAGAGACAGACAAACAATACAGAAAGAAAAACTAACATACTAATGCACAGATAAAGACAGACAGACAGAGTAACACACTAAGACAATGACCTTTCAAACACAGAATTATCCCCTTTCCCGTCGAAATTAGGCTTAGCGAATATACATTTGATCACCGGAACAATTGGGACTCTCAACAAAGCTTTAAGTTATTTGAAGGCGAGCACAAATCCGAACTGCGAATTACGATCCTACAGATTACTGGCCGTTATGAGAGGGAGGTTCATTTAAGCGGACTGCATGGACGGATACAGCGCTAAGTTAAATGGGGCTAATTCTAAACTTAAAGCTTTTTGGGTGTTTAACGGATAATCTTTTTCCTAACATAATATTTTAAGAATTGGGTCCAGTAAAGAAATCTCATCCCAAAGGCCAATAAAGAAATCTCATAGCAGGGCCCAGTAAAGAAATCACGTCACAGTGCCCAGTAAGAGAAACCTCGTCCGAAGGACCTGCATCACCTTGCTACACCACTACTTAAATATTTTAAAAGGTTAAAAGGGTCGAAATGTTTCCCAATTTATTAAACACGAAACTGAATCTGCCCTTGGGAATTGTCAGTAACGACTCCTATTATATTGTTTGCCTAGGATAGTGATTCCCAGCTTTTCTGAGTCTAGTAGTCTTTTCGTCTTTCCTCATGCCGTCATGTCTCTCCAATTCATTTACTTTTAATGATTATTGTGTTGTTATCGTATTTTTGTCTTTGTAAATATATTTATATGTAGTGTATTTTTCGAAGTGTGCTGTTGTGGGGATGTGACTCATGAGCTCTTGTTTTCAGGGCTGAGGTGGCTGACTGCACATGCTGACAAGTCAAAAAGCACTTTTACGAATATTTACGACTAGTCTCGGGCATAATAAACAACAATATTAAGACGCCATTTGCTAACATCTAATCTAGTTCTTCTATGAATTAAATTTAGAATGTAATAAAAATATGCCTTAACCTTAACGAATAAAACAAACAACATATTCTTAAAGTTCAGAAAATTTTTATTTTTTAAATTTTCGTTGGATGTGATGCCCTCTAACATATGTCCCACCTTATTATCATTCCAGCTAAATGAGAGATAAAATTTCCCTTATGACTATAAAGACTGCAAAGTTTCCTATACACAAAAGTTTAATACCCTACTTATTTGCACCTAAAAAATTCATAGGAATTAGTTTCACTTACCACACTCCTTAATGGACTTACCTTTTCCCAGGTCAAAATCTCTCATAGGTCGGCATTACTAGTCGCAAAATGGAGGGAAAGTCGTGGATGAAATCGGTCGTACAGGGATTAGGGTACAGGGATTGAAGGATAAACAAAGTAAAGTTATAGAAGGGGCGGGTTCTGTCATGTTTAGGTGGACTGAGCATTTCAGTGATATTCTAAACAATGCGGTTAATTCTATTCCCATTGTTTGCAATGATGATAGATGATTTGGTGCCTTTAACATTAGCCCTACAAAACAATCTGAAGTTATTTTGCCTGTTTCTAAACTTAAACTACATAAATCCCAAAGGGTAGATGAAATTACTACGGAAATGCTTAGAGCTGGGAATGTTTCGGTTACCACTTGGATGGCTGAAATTCTGAATAGCTTATATGATAAAGGCATGGTTCCTAAGGATTACACCAGAGCTATTGTTATCCCTATTTTCAAAAAAGGTGATCGCAGTTCTGATAACTATAGGGGTATCAGACTACTCTCTGTTCCAGGTAAAGTTCTTCCCATGATTGTGCTTAATAGAATTAAGAATCTGGTTGACACTCAATTGCGTGATGAGCAATGTGGATTCAGAAGTGGCAGGGGATGTGTGGATCAGATATTTTCACTTAGGCAGATTCTTGAGAAATGCTTAGAATTTCAGAAACCTTTGTTTGTTAGCTTTGTAGATTTTAAAAAGGTTTCGACTCTGTTGATCGCCATAATTTTTTGGTTGATTGTGAAATCATATGGAACATCTGACAAGTTAGTTAACATAATGAAAGCTCTCTATTAATAACACTGAGTCGTGTGTGAGAGTTGGTAAGGTTTGTAGCAATTGGTTTAGCATTACTTCTGGTGTTCGACAAGGGTGCGTGCTGGCTTCTTTTCTCTTTAGCTTGGTTAATGATTATGTTATGCGAAATTCACTTCAAGGGAAAGATTTTGGCCTTAAATAGACTGGAGATACTAAAATTTCTGATTCAGATTATGCTGATAATTTAGCCCTTTTGGCAAATGATGTTGATGAGATGAACTCTTTCATTCGAGCTGTTGATGAGACTGGTAGTAGAGTAGGTTTTGTTATAAACAGATAGAAAACTAAAGCGATGAAAGTTGGTCAGGCAGACTGTGATTCAGTTAATCTGAATTGTTGCACTCTTGAGCAGGTGTCACAGTTTAATTATCTTGGGAACTATGTAACACATAATGGTGATGTGCGGCATGAGATTAACAGACAAATAGAGATTGCTGCGGGGAGTTTTAAGAATCTATGAAGAGTGTGGAGAAATAGGCGTATACACCTAAAGAGACTGTATAATAGTTTGGTTCTTTCTAGGGTTAGTTATGGTAGTGAAACTTGGACACTTTGTAAACAAGATAACAGGAAACTAGTTTCTTTTGAACGCAGTATCTTGGGCATTAGGCTGTTCAACTTTGTAACTAATGATGAGGTTACGCAAAGGAGTTTGCGTAAGTTATGCTTTAAGCATTAAAAATTAAATTTAAAGTTTTGCTTTAAGCAGCATATTGTGCAGAGAGACACTCCGCTGGTTTTGCCATGTTGCCCGTATGGATAATTATAGATTGGCAAATAAGGTTATGAACAGTGTGCCTAGAGGCCTCAGAAGGAAGGGGAGACCTAGGATGCGGTGGGCAGACAATGTCAAACAGGACCTTGTTAGAATTGGTTTGCAGTGGCCGGATGCAGCAGATGTAGCTCAGGACAGATATGCTTGGAGAAGTAAACTGCACGGTGTGATTGGACCTCCGCAGCCCATGTCTGCTTGAAGATGATGATGGTGATGATGAAAGACTATGTACTGTGTAATAACTTTGGAATTTAGTCAGAATCACAATCCAATGCTTTATATTCATCAACTCGTATTACATAATGAGATTCTGAGGGTAAAGTATCGTTTAGGTGCGTAGATTTTCGAAGATATCGAATTATTCATCAAAATATCTGTTTTAACGCTGTTTTAATGGTCAAAAACAGACGTAAAAGCTATTTCTGTGCTGAGATCTTTTCAACTTACATTCTGATTGACAATCTGTTGGTTTATTTGGAACAAGGCGTAATACAAAATTTATGCCTTAAAAATATTTTAATTGCATAGAATTTTTAAAATAATCAATATATGTATCAAAATACATATTTTAGCTCTGTTCACTGTGGATAAATCATAAGTAAAAGCTATGTATTGTGTAATAACTTTTGAATTTACAATCAGATTCACAATCTAATGCTTTGCATTCATCAACTACTATTATTTAATGAGATTCTATGGCTAAACTATATTTTAGGTGCAATGAATTTTGAAAATTTCGAAATATTCACCGAAATATCAGTTTCAACTCCGTTTTAAACGCCTATAAATGAACTAAAAGCTACTCCTGTACTAATTACTTTTCAATTTTCAGTCCGAGTGACAACCTGATGGTGAATTTCTATCAAGGCGTAATACAAAATGATAGTGTATAGTTTAAAAATATTTTCACTGCAAAAAAAAATTTTGAAAAAAATATAAATTTATGTATGAAAATACCTATTTTAGAGCTGTTTACCACGATTAAAATATGGATAAGAGCTATGTAGTGAGTAATAACTTTTGAATTTACACTCAGATTCACAACCTAATGCATTATATTCGTCAACTCGTATTATGTAATGAGATCTTTACGCTAAAGAATAGTTTATTTGTACATAGAATTTCGAAAATATGGAATTATTTACCAAAATACCTGTTTCCAGTTTGTTTTAATCGGCTAAAACAGAGATAAAGGCTATTCCTGTGCAAACAATATTTGAATTTCTAGTCTGAGTGACAATCTGTTGGTTTATTTCCATCAAGGCGTAATACAAAATGATATCCAATGCCTTAAAAATATTTTAATTGGAAAGAATTTTTAAAATTGTCAATTTATGTATCAAAATATCTATTTTAGCCCTGTTCACTGCGGATAAATCATAAGTAAAAGCTATGTATTGTGTAATAACTTTTGAATTTACAATCAGATTCACAATCTAATGCTTTGTATTCATCAACTACTATTATTTAATGAGATTCTATGGCTAAACTATATTTTAGGTGCATTGAATTTCGAAAATATCGAATTATTCACCGAAATATCTGTTTTAACTCTGTTTTAATCGCCAAAATCACAGCTAAAAGCTATTGCTGTGCGGGTAGCACCTTTTCAATTTACAGTCTGAGTCACAATCTAATGGTTTGATTCCATCAATGCGCAACATAAAACGGTATTCTATGCCTTACAAATATTTTCACTGCATTGAATTTTGAAAAAAAATCGATTTATGTATCAAAAGAATTATTTTTAGAGCAACTGCTCTACCGCGCATAAAAATAAGTAAAAGCTGTCTAGTGTGTAATGCCTTTTGTATTCACAGCGAAATTATCAACCAAATGCTTTATATTCATCAACTGGTATTAATTATATAATGAGATTCGTAGACAAAAGAATAGTTTAGTTGCACAGAATTTCGAAAATATCGAATTTTTCACTTAAATATCTGTTTTAACGCTGTTTTAATCGCCAAAAACGGAGCTAAAAGCTTTTTCTGTGCTAAATGTGCTTTACAGTATGAGTGAAAATCAGATGATTTATCTCCATCAAGGCGCAATATAAAACGATATTCTATGCCTTACAAATATTTCACTTAGGCAGATTCTTGAGAAATGTTCAGAGTTTCAGAAACCTTTGGTTGCTAGCTTTGTTTATTTCAAAAAAGGCTTTCGACTCTATTGATCTTCATAATTTGTGGTTGATTGTGGAATCATATGGTATACCTGACAAGTTAGTTAACATAATGAAAGCTCTCTATAAAAAGCACTGAGTCATGTGTGAGAGATGGTAAGGCTTATAGCAATTGGTTTAGCATTACTTCTGTGTTCGACAAGGGTGCATTTTGTCTCCTTTTCTTTTTAGTTTGGTTGTTGATTATGTTATGCGAAATTCACTTCAAGGGAAAGAATTTGGCCTCAAATAGACTGGAGATACTAAAATTTCTGATTTAGATTATGCTGATGATTTAGCCCTTTTGGCAAATGATGTTGATGAGATGAACTCTTTCATTCGAGCTGTTGATGAGACTGATAGCAGAGTAGGTTTGGTTATAAACAGAGAGAAAACTAAAGTGATGAAAATTGGTCAGGCAGGCTGTGATTCAGTTAATCTGAATGGTTACAGTCTTGAACAGGTGTCACAGTTTAATTATCTTGGGAACTATGTAACAGATAATGGTGATGTGCGGCATGAGATTAACAGACGAATAGAGATTGCTGCCGGGACTTTTAAGAATCTATGGAGAGTGTGGAGAAATAGGCGTATACACCTAAAGGTAGTGAAACTTGGACACTTTGTAAACAAGATAACAGGAAACTAGATTCTTTTGATTCCAGATGCTTACGCACAGTATCTTGGGCATTAGGCGGTTCAACTTTGTAACTAATGATGAGGTTACGCAAACAGAGAGACACTCCGCTGGTTTGGCCATGTTTCCAGTATGGATAATTATAGATTGGCGAATAAGGTTATGAACATTGTGCCTAGAGGCCTCAGAAGGAAGGGGAGACCTAGGATGCGGTGGGCAGACAATGTCAAACAGGACCTTGTTAGAATTGGTTTGTAGTGGCCGGATGCAGCAGATGTAGCTCAGGAAGATATGCTTGGAGAATTAAACTGTACGGTGTGGTTGGACCTCCGTAGCCCATGTCTGCTTGAGGATGATGATGATGATGATGATGATGATGATAATGAAAGGCTATGTAGTGGGTAATAACTTTGGAATTTAGTCAGATCCAATGCTTTATATTCATCAACTCGTATTACATAATGAGATTCTTAGGGTAAAGTATCGTTTAGGTGCGTAGATCTGTTTTAACGCTGTTTAATCGTCAAAAACAGACCAAAAAGCTATTTCTGTGCTGACAACTTTTCAATTTACATTCTGGATGAGAATCTGTTGATTTATTTCGAGAAAGGCGTAATACAAAGTCTATGCCTTAGAAATATTTTAATTGCATAGAAGTTTGAAAATAATCAATATATGTATCAAAATACATATTTTAGCTCTGTTCACTGTGGATAAAAAAATATAAGTAAAAGCTATGTATTGAGTAATAACTTTTGAATTTGCAATCAGATTCACAATCTAATGCTTTGCATTCATCAACTGCTATTATTTATTGAGATTGTATGGCTAAACTATATTTTAGGTGCATTGAATTTCGAAAATATCGAATTATTCACCGAAATATCAGTTTCAACTCTGTTTTAAACGCCTATAAATGAACTAAAAGCTACTCCTGTACTAATTACTTTTCAATTTAGAGCCCAGTGACAACCTGATGGTGTATTTCCATCAAGGCGTAAAACAAAATGATAGTGTATGCTTTAAAAATATTTTCACTGCAAAAACTTTAGAAAAGAAAAATCAATTTATGTATCAAAATAGCTCTTTTAGAACTGTTTACCGCGCTTAGAATTGAAATTCAAAAGCTATGTAGCGAGTTTTAAAATGTAGCGAAATTTTGAATTTACACTCATATTCACAACCTAATGCTTTAGTATATTCATCAACTCGTATTATATAATGAGATCTTTACGCTAAGGAATAGTTTCTTTGTACACAGAATTTCGAAAATATGGAATTATTTACAAAAAATATCTGTTTCAAGTTTGTTTTAATCGCCTAAAACAGAGATAAAAGCTATTGCTGTGCAAACAATATTTGAATTTCCAGTCTGAGTGACAATCTGTTTGTTTATTTCCATCAAGTCGTAATACATCATGGCGTAAAATGGTATTCTATGCCTTAAAAATATTTTCACTGCATACGATTTTGAAAAAAAATCCATTTAGTTATCAAAATACCTATTTTAGATTTTTTTCATCGCGCATAAAACTAAGGTAAAAGCAATCTAGTGTGTAATAACTTTTGTATTTACAGTGAGATTCTCAACCTCATGCTTTATATTCATCATCTACTATTATGTAATGAGAATCTATGGCTAAAGTATACTTTAGGTGCATAGAATTTCAAAAGTATCGAATTATTCACCGAAATATCAGTTTCAACGTTGTTTTAAACGCCAAAAACTGTCTGAGTGACAATCTGTTGATTTATTTCCAACAAGGCGAAATACAAAACTATATTCTACGCCTTAAAAATATTTTCACTGCAAAACATTTAGAAAAAAATCAATTTATGTATCAAAATACCTATTTTAGAGCTGTTTTCGGAGCATAAAATGTATGTAAAAGCTATGTAGTGTGTAATAACTTTTCAATTTACAGTCAGATTCTAAACCTAATGCTTAAGCATTAGGTAATATTCATGAACTAATATTATGTAATGAGATTCTATTTCCAACGTACACTTTAGGTGCATAGAATTTCAAAAATATCGAATTATTCTCCAAAATATGTTTCAACTCTGTTATAATTGCCTAAAACATAGCTAAAAGCTATTCCTGTGCTAACAACGTTTGAAATTCCAGTCTGAGTGACAATCTGATGGTTTATTTCCATCATGGCGTAATACAAAATGATATTCTATGGCTTAAAAATGTTTTCACTGCATAGAATTTTGAAATTAATAGATTTATATATCAAAATATCTATTTTAGCTCTGTTTTCCCCTCATAAAACGCAGGTAAAAACCAAGTAAAACAAGTAAAACTATATGATGTCTAATAAGTTTTGAATTTAAAGTCAGATTCACAACGTAATACTTTATATTCATCAACTCGTATTATATAATGAGACTCTGTGGCTAAAGTATAGTTCAGATGGATTGAATTTCGAAAATATCGAATAATTCACCAAAATATCGGTTTCAATGATATTTTAAATACCTAGAACAGTGTTAAAACTATTCTTGTGCTAACAACTGTTCAATTTGCTGTCGGAGTTAGAATCTTTTAATTTGTTTCCAAAAAGGCGTGAAATAGAATGACATTCTGATTAAAGACATTTTCACTGCAGAGAATTTTCAGAAAAATCAATTTATATGTGAAAATAGCTATTTTAGCCCTATTAACATATATAATATAAAACATAGGTAAAAGATATGTGGTGTGTGTAATGACTTTTAAATTTACAGTCAGATTCACAACCGAATGCTTTATATTCATAAACTAGTATTATATAATGATATTCTAAAGTATTGTTTAGGTGCATAGAATTTTGACAACTTTTGCATTTACATTGTGTCACAATCTGATGGTTCATTTCCATGATGGCGTAATATAAAATCATATACTATGCCTCAAAAATATTTTCATTTTTTGAGGCATAGATTATGAATTTAAAAAATAGCGATTTAATATCAAAATAGCTATTATAGCGCTGGATTCCGCGCAAAAAACATAGGTAAAAGCTATGTAGTGTGTAAGAACTATTGAGGTGCATAGAATTTGAAAATATCGAAAAATTCACCAAAATATCAGTTTCAACGCTGATTCACAACCTAATGCTTTATATTCATCAACTCGTATTATATAATGAGATCTTTACGCTAAAGCAGGCGTCAGCAACCTATGACCCGCGGGTCACCAAGTGACCCATTGAATAATTTCAAGTGATCCACTTGAGTTCCGCAAATAAAAAATAACATATAAAAATAATTTATATTTTATTTGCAGAATTTAAGAGGGTCACTTGAAATTAAGTGGGTCACTTGGTGACCCGTCTGTCATAGGCTACCGATGCCTGAAAGAATAATTGAATTAGAAATTCGATTATTGCATAAAATTTCGAAATTGC
The DNA here is from genome assembly GCA_038380435.1 of Ryuthela nishihirai. Lineage (NCBI taxonomy): Eukaryota > Metazoa > Arthropoda > Arachnida > Araneae > Heptathelidae > Ryuthela > Ryuthela nishihirai. Next base: position 33,317,693 of record JAWZYU010000022.1, read on the forward strand.
ATAGAATTTCGAAAATATGGAATTATTTATCAAAATATCAGTTTCATCGCTGTTTTAATCGGCGGAAACGGAGCTAAAAGCTATTTTGTACTAAAAACTTTTCAATTTACAGTCTGAATGAGAATCTGTCGGTTTATTTCCAACAGAATGCAGAATGATTATCTATGCCATAAAAATATTTTCACAGCATAGAATTTTGAAAAAAATCCATTTTTGTATCAAAATAATAAGGTACCTAGGTAAAACTATCTAGTGTGTAATAACTTTGTATTTAAAGTCAGAATCTCAATTTCTTACGTTGTATTCCTCAACTAGTATTATATAATAATATTCTATGGCTAAAGTATACTTTAGTTGCATAGAATTTCAAAAATATCGAAATATTGGAGCTAAATATTTTTACTGCGTAGAATTTTGAGAAAAATCCATTTATGTATCAAAGCACCTATTTGAGAGCAGTTACCGCACATAACACGTAGGTAAAAGCTAAATAGTGTGTAATAACGTTTGTACTTATAGTCAGATTCTCAACCTAATGCTTTATCAACTATGATTATATAATGAGATTCTATGGCTAAAGTATATTTTAGGTGAATATAATTGCAAAAATATCGAATCATTCACTGAAATATCAGTTTCAACTCTGTTTTAATCCCCTAAAACAGAGCTAAAAGCTATTCCTCTGCTGACAACTTTTCAATTTACATTCTGAGTGACAATCTGTTGGTTTATTTCCAACAAGGCGGAATACAATATTCTATGCTTTAAAAATATTTTTAGTGCATAGAAAGTTGAAAACAAAAATCCATTTATTTATCAAAATACGTATTTTAGAGCTGTTTACCGCGCTTAAAACATAGGTAAAAGCTGTGTAGTGAGTAATAACTTTTCAAATTACAGTGAGATCCACAACCTAATGCTTTATGTTCATCAACTCGTATTATATAATGAGATCTTTACGCTAAGGAATAGTTTAGGTGCATAGAATTTCGAAAATATATAAATATTTGCGAAAATATAAGTTTCAAGTTTGTTTTAATAGGGTAAAACAGAACTAAAAGCTTTTCCTGTGCTACCAATATTTGAATTTCCAGTCTGAATGATAATCTGTTTTTTTATTTTCATCAAGGCGTAATACAAAATAATATTCTATGCCTTGAAAGTATTTTAATTGCATAGAATTTTGAAAATAATCAATTAATGTATCAAAATACCCATTTTAGCGCTGTTTACTGCGCATGAAACATAGGTAAAAGCTATATAGTGTGTAATAACTTTTGAATTTACAGTCAGATTCACAACCTAATGCTTTATATTCATCTACTACTGTTATTCAATGAGATTCTCTGGCTAAACTATATTTTAGGTGCATTGAATTTCGAAAATATCGAATTATTCAAAAAAAAGAATCAGTTTCAACTCTGTTTTAAACGCCTATAAATGAGCTAAAAGCTTCTTCTGTGCTAACTTACTTTTCAATTTACAGTCCGAATGACAATCTGATGGTTTATTTCCATCATGGGTTAATACAAAATGACAGTGTATGCTTTAAAAATATGTAGTGTGTAATAACTATTGAATTTACAATCAGATTTATCAACTAGTATTATATAATTCCGAGCCGTCCCGTGGCCGTGTGGTTAGCGCGCTTGATTACTGATCTACGGGACCTGGGGTCGAGCCCCGGGTAAGGCGTGGATGTTCGTGTTGTTTTCTGCTGAGGTCCTCCTATCATATGAACTCACAGGCTCCTGTCAGACCTCTGTGGCAAAACATCTAATATATCGAATAATTCACCAAAATATCAGTTTTACGCTGTTTTAATCCGTAAAACAGAGCTAAAAGTTATTCCTGTGCGACAACCTTTCGTTTTACAGTCTGAGTGACAACCTGATGGTTTATTTCCATCAAGGCGCAATATTAAATGGTATTCTATGCGTTAAAAATATTTTCACTGCATAGAGTTTTGAAAAAAAATCGATTTATATATCAAAATAGTAACGGATAAAACATAGCAAAAAGCTATTTAGTGTGTAGTAACAATTGATTAACAGTCAGATTCTCAACCTAATCCATATATTCATCATCCTGTTATATGTTATATAGTTCTGTTATATAGTGGTTTATTTGCTGACAATTTCGAAAATATCGAATTATTTTCCAAAATATCAGTTTCAAGTTTGTTTTCATCGGATAAAACACAACTAAAAGCTATTCCTGTGCTAACAATATTTGAATTTCCATTCTGAGTGAAAATCTGTTGGTTTATTTCCATCAAAACATAATACAAAATGACATTCTACGCCTTAAAAATGTTTTCACTGTGTAGAATTTTGAAAAAAAATCAATTGATGTATCAAAATGACTATTTTAGCGGGTGTTTTCCGCTAATAAAACGTAGGTAAAAGCTATGTAGTGTGTAATAACTTTTGTATTTACACTCAGATTCACAACCAAATCCTATATATTCATTAACTATAAATATATAATGAGATTCTATGGCTAAAGTATAGTTTAGGTGCATACAATTTCGAAAATATCGAATTATTCACCGAAATATCTGTTTCAACACTGTTTTTACCGCCAAAATCAGAGCTAAGAGCTATTCCTGTGCTAACACCTTTTCAATTTACAGTCCGAATGACAATCTGATGGTTTATTTCCATCAAGGCATAATATAAAATGAAGTTGTATGCCTAAAAATATTTTTACACCATAGAGTTTTGAAAATAATCAATTTATCTATCAAAATACCTATTTTAGCACTCTTTACTGCGCATAAGTCATAGGCAAAAGCTACAGTGTGTAATAACTTTTGAATTTACAGTCAGATTCTCAACCAAATGCTTCATATTCATCAACTCGTTTTATTTAATGAAATCTTCTAAGGAATAGTTTAGGTGCATAGAATTTCGAAAATGTGTAATTATTTACCAAAGTATCAATTTCAAGTTTGTTTTAATCGGCTGAAACAGAGCCATAAACTATTGCTGTGTGCTAACAATATTTGAATTTCCAGTCTGAGTGAAATTCTCTTGGTTTATTTCCATCAAGGCGTAATTCAAAGTGATATTCTATGCCTTAAAAGTAGTTTAATTGCATAGAATTTTGAAAATAATCAATTTATGTATCAAAATACCTATTTTAGCGCTGTTTACTGGGGATAAATCATAGGTAAAAGCTATGTTGTATGTAATAACTTTTGAATTTACAGTCAGATTCTCAACCAAATGCTTAATATTAATCAACTCGTATTATTTGATGAGATTTTTAGGCAAAAGAATGGTATAGTTGCATCGAATTTCGAAAATATTGAATTTTTCACCAAAATATCTGTTTTAACGCTGTTTTAATCGCCAGAAACAAGAACTAAAAGCTATTCCTTTGCGTGTAACACCTTTTGAATTTACAGTCTGAGTGACAAACTGATTGTCTGTTTCCATCAAGGCGCAATATAAAACGATATTCTAAACCGTACAAATATTTTCACAGCAGAGAATTTTGAAAAGAAATCGATTTATGTATCAAAATAGTTATTTTAGCGCTGTTTTCCATGCATAAAACATATTTAACCTTGCCTTTTTCGGCAAGAATAATTTCTGTCAAAAAACTGGTAGAACATATATCGGCTCTGTAGAATATAGGATGTTGGTTGATTACAGAATACAGAAAAAATGTCTGTCAAATGTTCGCAAAATCGATAAATGCAATACTGATCTTCATTTACCTTAGGCTGTTGGTAAAAAATACTGAAGTTGTGAAGGTACCACCATCTGAGGAATTCCTGAACCATTTTACAGCAGCACATCTCAGCATGCAATTGAATGTTTCTTGGCTACTTATCAAAGTGACCTGGGTTCGAGCCCCCGGTAAGGCGTGTTTGTGTTGTTTCCCTGCTGAGGTCTCGCCTTCCTCACAGATCTACTATGGCGTAAAAACTGGCAGGTTCCTGTCAGACCTCTGTGGCAAGCAGCTGCTTGACGTGAATATTTATTTATTTTTATCCTTCTACTATGGCATATAAACTGACAGGCTCCTTGTCAGACCTCTGTGGCAAGCAGCTGCTTGAGGGGGTATTTATTTTATTTTTATTTATAATTTGATCTCGCAGTTCGGAAATATTCGTGATGAAGGCAATATTTTATTTTTGCCTGAGAGGGAAGATTGAATTGAATGCAGATGAATTAATTTTTACTTTGATTTAAATCTCCCTCTTCCACCAGAGTTTGATTTCTCTACCCAATGTTAATTACTGATAAAAAAACTGCTTATTAAATCTCTTTTTTCGATTCATGTTAATTTTTAAAGCTTTTTTTAGCCAGTTTTCTTTTTCCGGTGTAATTTTTTCATGGGGGGGGGACAAAATTATTTTAGAGTGGGGTAAAACTTTTTTTTTTCAGATAATGGGAAAGCAAATCAATTTTTCAAAATATAAAGTCCTCCAGTCTTCCAGTGTAGATGGCTTCAGCCTTTACTGGTGGGGAACGGGTCTTTTTCCCATGTCTGCGATTAGAGGGCTGTTTGATATTGTCGGCACTCCCTCTATCAATAAACATGTTTCTTTAAACATCCCACTAAACATTTTCTCTCCATAGGTAGTTGGAATGTGAGGACTCTGCACAGAGCTTTTTCTCTTGATATCCTCACAGAACAGATGGACAGATAAAGGTCAGAATCTTAAAAATAATCTTAAATTTCTCTTTTCAGGGAGGGACGACAATAAGCATCACCAAGGCGTGGGTCTGTTTCTCAGCAGACACGTTAATGATGTTCTTCTAGGATATGAGTGCATTAATGAAAAGTTTCTTACAAGAAAATTTCAGACAGGCGTTAAAGACTTGAATGTTATCTGCTGTTATGCCCCCAATGAGGATGCTGATAAAATGAGAATGATAGGTTTTATGGACAACTTCAGGATTTTTTTAATTCTGTCACGAAAGGAGATATTACCCTTGTTCTTGGTGACTTGAATGCCAAAGTTGGTACTGACTCTGACCTTTGGGGAGCAGTAATAGGCCCTTTTGGTATTGGTAGCTGCAATGGCAATGGGCAACGTCTCCTAGAGGTAAGTACACTCAATGGATTCAGAATAACTAACACTTATTACAAACACCGCTACATACATAAGTGCACATGGGTTCCACCCGATGGGCTGCATAAGAATATGATTGATTATACATTAATTAACAGCAAATGGGCTAGTTCTGTTAGTAATACCAGGTCATATAGGGGAGCTGAAATTGGATCTGACCATTACCTTGTTTATAATGTCTTGCAACTTAAACTTAAAAAGTGTTGTGCTAGGGTTACAAAATTTGCTTTTAATACTGAAGATCTAAAGACCAAGTAAAGTTATAGCCAAAGCTTACTACTATAGGTAACTGTCCTTTGTAAACAAGATAACAGGAAACTAGATGCTTTTGATTCCAGATGCTTACGCAGTATCTTGGGCATTAGGTGGTTCAACTTTGTAACTAATGATAAGATTAGGCAAAGGAGTTTGCAACCTCCTTTGAGCAGCATATTGTGCAGAGAGAGACTCCGTTGGTTTGGCCATGTTGCCCGTAAGAATAATTATAGATTGGCGAATAGGGTTATGAACAGTGTGCCTAAAGGCCTCAGAAAGAAGGGGAGACCTAGGATGCGGTGGGCAGACAATGTCAAACAAGACCTTGTTAGAATTGGTGTGCAGTGGCCAGATGCAGTAGATGTAGCTCAGGATAGACTTGCTTGGAGGACTAAATTTCCCAGTCTGGTTGGACCTCCGTAGCCCATGGCATTAACCTGTGAATACCGGTTAATAATAAAGTAGCAAAAATAGCGAGATGACGTCAGCAGCACTGTTTCGTTTTTGTTGCCAGCAGATTTTGTATAATATATTACACCGAGTTAAAGTTTTAGAAATGCTTTTCTCAATCATAATAATGTTGCTATTTTTAGTGTATTTTTATTTTATGTTTCGATCATCTCAGGTACGTAAGACGCATTTTTATTTTTCCAGAGATAAGAAAAATGGTTCGGAGAAATAAAGTTTCGGAGAAGTACAGACGAAACATTGGTGAAGCCGTAGTAAATGTTCGAAGTTGCATACTTTGAGTTTCGCATTGCAAGTTTTTTGAGTTGTTCCACTGGATGTTTTTTCTGACTTTCGTACGATCCACGGAGGAAGTAACCATTCTTTTGTTTAATATATTTTGGGAGAGATTTTAGTGATGTACTTCTTTGCCGAACGCTTACGTTTCGGTGTTTAAAAATTATGTTTATGGGTGAATAAATATTTCGATTTAGAGCGAAAGGTGGGTTAAAACTTATTTATTGAGAGATGAAATAAACAGTTGCAATTATCTTTATATAAATAGGAATGGAGTACGAAATATTTGTTTTGACACGAAATAGGGTTCGCCCAAGTACGAGAAACGGTGAGAAAGGAACCTTAAAGAGAGAGAACTTTGTTGCGGATATGGATAGGTGTCACTTCCTTCGAAGTCGGTAAACAATTAAATCAACAATGTTATTGTCAGACGTCAGCAAAGAATTATTATGACTACTTTCAAACAGTATACAGTTCATGAAATCTATTGAAGTCAAACTAACGTAGTAGCTTCGACATTTATGCACGTTTTCTTCTAGGGAATCGAACATTAGTTGTGATTAGAAAAATAAGTCGTCTTTTAAGGCACGGAGGTAGGAATAGGATATTTTAATGATCTCGTATATGTCGTCATGTTGGTCTTTATGAGATATGCAGATAGTCGTACATCGTATTATTATATACTGTGGGTTAATGGCGTAACTGTTATACGATCGAAATGCCACGGAACCTATTTGTTTTGAAATTATGGATTCTTGCTGCTAAGCTTTTTATTTATTAAAAATTATAAAATAGCACTTTTTTACTTATTAATTAACTAGTTTTCATGATTGGATTTTCCGTTCGTTTGACATACAATTGTTTATTCCCTCTAGCAATGTTAATGTTCACTATTGAAAACATAAGTTAGTGAACTTCGAAACCTAATAATCTTAATTTCTGAATGAAAATCACGATCGGTGTGAAATATTCAAACTACGAGATAGGTTTTAAATATTGTTTTCAAATCTAGATTTAAATAAATTTGATGATGTTTATTTTTACTGCGTTAAATACATATTTCGAGGTTACCGAAGTTCACAATTAGATAGTGGTCGAGTACGTATATTTCCAGTTCTAATTCGGGATTGAAGCAGATATATTCAAGCTCTATAAATAATATTCAGCGCTATATTTGCGTTAAATGCTTAGTTCAGAAGTTAATATCGTTGAATATTACAGTTCGGATGAGTCTTGTAATAGTCAATTTCTGTATTGTATCTGCTTATTTAATAAGTTATAGGACTTGAAACGTTGATTGTCATAAAGATGGAAATCCTATAGGTAACTGTCCTTTGTAAACAAGATAACAGGAAACTAGATGCTTTTGATTCCAGATGCTTACGCAGTATCTTGGGCATTAGGTGGTTCAACTTTGTAACTAATGATGAGGTTAGGCAAAGGAGTTTGCAACCTGCTTTAAACAGCATATTGTGCAGAGAGAGACTCCGTTGGATTGGCCATGTTGCACATATGGATAATTATAGATTGGCCAATAGGGTTATAAACAGTGTGCCTATAAAGGCCTCAGAAAGAAGGGGAGACCTTTGATGCGGTGGGTAGACAATGTCAAACAGGACCTTGTTAGAATTGGTGTGCAGTGGCTAGATGCAGTAGATGCAGCTCAGGATAGACTTGCTTGGAGAACTAAATTGCATGGTCTGGTTGGACCTCCGTAGCCCATGGCTGCTTGAGGATGATGCCAAATTAATCAACATTTAATTCTGGATTTTTTCAAAATAAAATATTTAACAAAAAAGACCATATGTTTCATTTTAAATAGGACTTTTTTAGTCGTGTAGTAAAAAAATGCAGCTTGCCACACACACACACCTCGCGCGTTGAAGGGCAGCGCTAGCCGGAGTGTTGGTCCTCCTCGACGGGAGTGACTGCTCCGGCGATGAGGCCTCTTGAGAGGGAGCATCCCCGGAATCGTTGAGACCACACGATTCCCGCTTCCCGATCCAAGTCTTGCAGGTGTGACGTGCGGGCACCAAATCGTCTGCAGACGACCTAGGTACTGATCTGGGTGTCGTGCGTAGAGGAGCAGCCGCCATACTGCGATCTATTGAGATTCATCCTCTGACTGGGAGATTTGTCCTCTCGAAAGACACTATCATTTTTCTTCCTCTACTTTTCCACCCGTTTCCGGGTGTTGGGAGAGGAGGACGTCCTGTTCTGGAGGTCTCCGTTTCCGGGTGTAGGGAAAGGGAGACTTGGTTGTTGTCTTTTTAACACGGAGAGTTCCCATTTCTGGATGTTGGACAAGACAAACTTTGAACTTTCCATAGTTTTCATTGTTGGCCTTTTAACGTAGCGAAATTCCCATTTCTGGGTGTTGGACAATGCAGTCTTGGTTGTTTGTCTGTCGATGTGGTGTCTCTGGGTGTTTGGCAAGACAGAGACGGTTCTCTTATGATGTAATGATTTCTCCATTTCTGTGTTCATTCCAGGTAGTCTGTAGTAGCCTCGGGCGCAATTGGGAAGCACTAAAAGCATAAAGAAAGAAGGGAAGATAAGAAAATTTTGAAAAACCGTTCAGACATATTTCATCTCTTGTGTAACGTAAGAGTTATTCGTAGTGACTATATTATTTTCCAAATAAATACATAAATTTATCCATCGTTATCTTAATTTTCTGTGTGCAATGTGAATGTTACTATGGTTGACTTTAATAAATAATTTTATAATTTGAAACTTCGAGCAAGGCGTCATATTTACAACGACAACTTTCTTTACTATATTGTAGGAAATAAAAGAACACACATTTGTAACTGCACCTTTCTCTTTGTTCGCTTCAAGAAGGTAGTTTTCCAGGTATTTTTTTTTTCTGAAAAGGGGGCGGTAGGACAAATAAGTTTGGGAACCGATTATCTAGTTCTAACGAGAAGGATAATCATTACTGCGAGCGGCAGACACACAAAACTATAAGTAGCATTGAAAGCATTGAGATAGGAAGAAAAACGAGTCACATCAAGTATTATAACTGTCCTAACAACGACCAAGAAATGCGTTCAATAAGAATGAGCCTGTAATTTTTTTCTCGAAATAGATAATATACTAACGAGGTCAGGACCTACGGCAGGGAGAAATTCACTCTTTTTCATGTAAACTGATGAAATCGTGGTTTATTATAAATTTCTCCAAAATATACGTCATTTCCTCTACCCGAAATGTATCCTACCGAATTTCCATCTTTATGACAATCAACGTTTCCAGTCCTATAACTTATTAAATAAGCAGATACAATACAGAAATTGACTATTACAAGACTCATCCGAACTGTAATATTCAACGATATTAACTTCTGAACTATGCATTTAACGCAAATATAGCGCTGAATATTATTTATAGAGCTTGAATATATCTGCTTCAATCCCGAATTAGAACTGGAAGTATACGTACTCGACCACTACCTAATTGCGAACTTCGGTAACCTCGAAACTATGCATTTAACGCAGCAAAAATAAACATCATCACCAGATTTATTTAAATCTAGATTTAAAAACAATATTTAAAACCTATCTCGAATTTTTTTATATTTCACACCGATTGTGATTTTCATTCAGAAATTAAGATTATTAGGTTTCGAAGTTCACCAACTTATGTTTTCAATAGTGAACATTAACATTGCTAGAGGGAATAAACAATTGTATGTCAAACGAACGGAAAATCCAATCATGAAAACTAGTTAACTAATAAGTAAAAAAGTGCTATTTTATAATTTTTAATAAATAAAAAGCTTAGCAGGAAGAATCCATAATTTCAAAACAAATAGGTTCCGTGGCATTTCGATCGTATAACAGTTACGCCATTAACCCACAGTATATAATAATACGATGTACGACTATCTGCATATCTCATAAAGACCAACATGACGACATATACGAGATCATTAAAATATCCTCTTCCTACCTCCGTGCCTTAAAAGACGACTTATTTTTCTAATCACAACTAATGTTCGATTCCCTAGAAGAAAACGTGCATAAATGTCGAAGCTACTACGTTAGTTTGACTTCAATAGATTTCATGAACTGTATACTGTTTGAAAGTAGTCATAATAATTCTTTGCTGACGTCTGAAAATAACATTGTTGATTTAATTGTTTACCGACTTCGAAGGAAGTGACACCTGTCCATATCCGCAACAAAGTTCTCTCTCTTTAAGGTTCCTTTCTCACCGTTTCTCGTACTTGGGCGAACCCTATTTCGTGTCAAAACAAATATTTCGTACTCCATTCCTATTTATATAAAGATAATTGCAACTGTTTATTTCATCTCTCAATAAATAAGTTTTAACCCACCTTTCGCTCTAAATCGAAATATTTATTCACCCATAAACATAATTTTTAAACACCGAAACGTAAGCGTTCGGCAAAGAAGTACATCACTAAAATCTCTCCCAAAATATATTAAACAAAAGAATGGTTACTTCCTCCGTGGATCGTACGAAAGTCAGAAAAAACATCCAGTGGAACAACTCAAAAAAACTTGCAATGCGAAACTCAAAGTATGCAACTTCGAACATTTACTACGGCTTCACCAATGTTTCGTCTGTACTTCTCCGAAACTTTTATAACCATTTTTCTTATCTCTGGAAAAATAAAAATGCGTCTTACGTACCTGAGATGATCGAAACATAAAATAAAAATACACTAAAAATAGCAACATTATTATGATTGAGAATAGCATTTCTAAAACTTTAACTCGGTGTAATATATTATACAAAATCTGCTGGCAACAAAAACGAAAGAGTGCTGCTGACGTTATCTCGCTATTTTTGCTACTTTATTATTAACCGGTATTCACTGGCAAGTAGCCATGGGCTACGGAGGTCCAGCCAGACTGGGCAATTTAGTTCTCCAAGTAAGTCTGTCCTGAGCTACATCTACTGCATCTGGCCACTGCACACCAATTCTAACAAGGTCTTGTTTGACATTGTCTGCCCACCGCATCCTAGGTCTCCCCTTCTTTCTGAGGCCTTTAGGCACACTGTTCATAACCCTATTCGCCAATCTATAATTATTCTTACGGGCAACATGGCCCAAACCAACGGAGTCTCTCTCTGCACAATATGCTACTCAAAGGAGGTTGCAAACTCCTTTGCCTAATCTCATCATTAGTTACAAAGTTGAACCACCTAATGCCCAAGATACTGCGTAAGCATCTGGAATCAAAAGCATCTAGTTTCCTGTTATCTTGTTTACAAAGCGTCCAAGTTTCACTACCATAACTAACCCTAGAAAGAACCAAACTATTATACAGTCTAATCTTAGTCTTTACGTGTATACGCCTATTTCTATACACTCTCCATAGGTTCTTAAAAGTCCCGGCAGCAATCCCTATTCGTCTGTTAATCTCATGCCGCACATCACCACTATCTGTTACAAAGCTCCCAAAATAATTAAACTGTGACACCTGCTCAAGACTGCAACCATTCAGATTAACTGAATCAAAGCCTGCCTGACCAATTTTCATCACTTTAGTTTTCTCTCTGTTTATAACCAAACCTACACTACTGCAAGTCTCATCAACAGCTCGAATGAAAGAGTTCATCTCATCAGCATCATTTGCCAAAAGGGCTAAATCATCAGCATTAATAATCTAAATCAGAAATTTTCGTATCTCTAGCCCATTTAAGGCCAAAATCTTTCCCTTGAAATTATTTTCGTATAACATAATCAATAACCAAGCTAAAGAGAAAAGGAGACAAAATGCACCCTTGTCGAACACCAGAATTAATGCTAAACCAATTGCTACAAGCCTTACCAACTCTCACACACGACTCAGTGTTATTATAGAGAGCTTTCATTAGGTTAACTAACTTGTCAAGTATACCATATGATCTCACAATCAACCACAAATTATGACGATCAACAGAGCGAAAGCCTTTTTGAAATCAACAAAGCTAGCAACCAAAGGTTTCTGAAAGTCTAAACATTTTTCAAGAACCTGCCCAAATAAAAATATCTGATCCACACATCCCCTACCACTTCTGAATGCACATTGCTCATCACGCAATCGACTGTCAACCAGATTCTTAATTCTATTAAGCACAATCATGGAAAGAACTTTACCTGGAACAGAGATTAGGCTGATACCCCTATAGTTATCACAAGAACTGCGATCACCTTTTTTGAAAATAGGGATAACAATAGCTCTGGTAAAATCCTTAGGAACCATGCCTTTATCATAAAAGATATTCAGAATTTCAGTCATCCAAGTGGTAACCGAAACATTCCCAGCTCAAAGCATTTCCGTAGTAATTTCATGTACCCCTGGGGATTTATGAAGTTTAAGTTTAGAAACAGCCAAAATAACTTCAGATTGTGTTATAGGGCCAACATTAAAGCCACCAATGCATCTTTCATCATTGCAAACAATGGGAGTAGAACTAACTACATTGTTCAGAACATCACTGAAATGCTCATCCCATCTAGTCATGACAGAATCCTACCCTTCTATAACCTTACCTTGTTTATCCTTCAATCCTTGTAAGCCTGTCCGTTTTCTACCTCACAAAACATTAACTATCTGGTACAGCTCTCTGCTGTTGTGCTGTCTAACTGCTTCCTCGGCTTTGTCAGCCAAACCATCAAGCCAAAGATTGTTATCAGCAGCTAACTGATCCTTTACAAGTTTATTAAGGTCTCTGTAATGCTTTCTATTAGGACTAGTAGGGGGGATGATTGAGGGCATTCCTGCAGTTCTTTCTTTCCGAAATAAGCTCAAGTGCCTTATCACAGATAATTTTGCCTCTTCTGCTCCTTTTTTCCTAAAAGAGTACTGTTAGTGTCCAAAAAAGCCTGTTTAAAATGATCCCATTCTTCCTTAACTTCAGTAGTAAGCATACCATTACTGTCATAATGACTAAGTAACCTATCATGGTAAGCTTTGGCTGTAACTGGATCTTTCAGAGCTTCAGTATTAAAAGTAAATTTTTTAACCCTACCACAACACTTTTTAAGTTTAAGTTGCAACACACCTTTAACAAGGTAATGGTCAGATTCAATTTCAGCTCCCCTATATACCCTGGTATTCCTAACAGAACTAGCCCATTTGCTGTTAATTAATATGTAATCAATCATATTCTTATGCAGCCCATCAGGTGAAACCCATGTGTACTTATGTATGTCGCGGTGTTTGTAATAAGTGTTAGTTATTCTGAATCCATTGAGTTTACTTACCTGTAGGAGACGTTGCCCATTGCCATTGCAGCTACCAATACCAAAAGGGCCTATTACTCCTCCCCAAAGGTCAGAGTCAGTACCAACTTTGGCATTGAAGTCACCAAGAACAAGGGTAAAATATTTTTTCTTGACAGAATTCAAAATATCCTGAAGTTGTCCATAAAACCTATCCTTAAAATCCTCATCAGCATCGTTAGTGGGGGCATAACAGCAGATAACATTCAAGTCTTTAACGCTTGTCTGAAATTTTGCTGTAAGAAACCTTTCATTAATGCACTCATATCCAAGAAGAGCATCGCTAGCATGTCTGCTGAGAAGCAGACCCACGCCTTAGTGATGCTTATTGTCGTCCCTCCCTGAAAAGAGAAATTTAAGATTATTTTTAAGAATCTGACCTTTATCTGTTCATCTGGTCTCTTGCAAGCCGAGAATATCTAAAGTATAACGGTGGAATTCTTGTGTGAGGACATCAAGAGAAAAAGCTCTGTGCAGAGTTCTCACATTCCAACTACCTATGGAGAGAAAATGGTTAGTGGGATGTTTAAAGAAACTATGTTTATTGAGAGAGGGAATGCCGACAATATCAAACAGCCCCCTAATCGCAGACATTGGACAAAGACCCGTTCCCCCACTACTAAAGGCTGAAGCCATCTACACTGGAAGACTTCCTCCAATGTAGAATTTGACGATGCCATTAGAAGCAAAGAGTTCAGGTGCCTGCGATGACTTCTGCTCAGGATTATCCACCAGCTGATAAACATATCCTGGCAATCTATTCACTTGGGGCTGTCAACCCACAAACAAACAGAAAACACAGCGGAAGATTTTCCCTCCACAGAAGCCCACCAGTGCAGCAAAATCAGGATCCATAATCAAGCTCAGAGCCATAGACCAGTAGGTTTATATGGTCAGCACCAGCATGGTTGACCCTGTGTGGTTGACCACTCCTCATCAGGGTAGAAAAAAAAGAAAAGTAGCCATAGTTGTCCAGATCAGTAGGCCACACTAATCTGGCAGCCCTCCCCTTCCGTTCACTTCCACGAGAGAGTATGTCCTTAGAAAGTTACTAACGGTCCGCACCACGAGAAGGCGGGGTCGGACATTAGGTGCTAGGGCTGGCCGGTTCTATGCATCATCACAGGGGATTGGTGCATAGCTCTCCTTCCAGTGACTACCTAGCTACCATTTACAGACCCATTTACAGACACCTCCGTGCTGCTTGAGGATGATGATGATGATGATTCACAGGTAGCACTAATTTTACCTTTTTTCTTTTCCACTATTATACGAGATAAGTAACATTTATATAATTAGAAATGGGTTTAAATTAATAAAAATCAATTGCGTACTTAAGATTTTCATATCTATTTTTTCATATGGACTGTAATTTTTTTAAAAGGTTTATTTTGTTACACGGTTTTCTCGGGAACCTATCTACCGTGTCAGAATTCGAAACAGAATCGGGTGCATTGAATTAAATTATTCCTATTGTTTATTAATAAGGATTTATTTTTTTTTAAAGTTGAGTGGTGTGCGAGATTGGCTACTGATCTAAGAGACCTGGGTTCGAGTCCCGGGTAAGGCATGGCTGTTTTGTGTCGTTTTCAAGCTGAGGGAGTGCCATCCTCTCAGGCCTTCTAGTATGGCGAATAAACTGACAGGCTCCTGTCAGACCTCTGTGGTAAGCAGCTGCTTGAGGGGGTACGCTGTGATGCATACGAATAAACGTCTTTGCAAGCTGGATGCTTTTAAAGGTTAAGAGAATCTCTTTGAATAACTGACTGGAATTTCATACAATAATACGCATTTGATATCATGTAAAGCTCAGAATTGGTTGTTTTACCTGTGATCGGCAATTTTTTGTTTGTAGACAATGGGCTAAACGGCCAGGTCACGAGGACCCCGAAAGCTCAGAGAAGGTTGGGGGTAAACCACAGGATTGTCCTTTGGGAACACAGGAAAAAGTGTTCTTTACCCCTAAGGACAAAGTTGCCCTAAGTATACGTAAGAGATTCACACCTAGCCTCGATCTAGGAATTTCTCGTTGGACACCACAGAGAAACGCGTTCTGTGAAAGCCACCTAGTTACCGCCTGTCTGGACAGCCTTCAACAAAAAGAGCGAAAATAAATATGCCTAAACAAGCAATTCCTTTCATTGGTTTAAGATAAGTTAAAGTTAATTTATTTTAATAACATTCAAAATAATTTACTTATTGAGATTTTATTTAAATATTTCAGAATATTATAAAAATATTTTCCAAAATTAAAAAAAGAAATAACTACCAGTTAATATTCTAGGATTAGAAGTGTTTTCATTTATACACTTTGGTTCTGAAAGATATTATAGAAATTATGGTGGCAACACTTGGACATACCAGGAGTCACGTCCGTGTTTTCGCGATATCATTTGTAATTCTAATTTACCTGCTGAAATAATAATTCCACTTTCTCACTGGCATATCACTGAAGATTATTTTTAACCATTCAAGCTTCCGCAACCATTTAAATACTAAAACAATATTTTTGAAAACCGATATTTAAAAAATATTTGATTATGATCTTTAAATTATCATCAGTGACATGTTCCCCTTAAATGCATATTTTACAGCTTCCAAATAACTTTTCTCACTGGCATAACAAGGAAATTCTGTAGCCATTCGGTAGGGTACCTGAAAACCATAGGAAATTAATAATGTCCGTATTACGAGCCAAAATAAAGGGGTCGACACCGACAAATAGCGGTTAACTATCACTTTTATATCCGATAATCAGAATAATGTGCTGCATACTATTTTTCGGTTCGAAACCGACCGAAATTTCATTGCTCTTAGGCTAAGAAGTGTAGAATTAGATTACCTCTACTCTAAACTAATTATTCACTACAAAGTTACTTACCTGAAGTAAAATATAAAAAAACCGCAAACACTTCACGAATATTATTTAACTTGATTTAGCTGATACTTTTCGAGCAGCAGAGTTGTGGGTTACAGAAGGACAGTCCGACGGTATTTATCAACCGCACGGGCCTTGACTATGGCTGCTTATTATACTCAAATTTGTTCGCGATAGGCAAAGCTCTGGTAACTACAAACCCTCAAAAAAGGATGACTTCTTCGCCATATTTTAATAGCTAACGCGTCAAATGTAACAGCGAGAAAAGCGTCGAACGATTTCAATAATAAGCGAATGACATCTGACAGTGACGATTGAGAATGCATTGTTTGCAGAATCGCAAGGAAGTGACATTTCCATTGTTTCGTATTCCCAACAGCGGGATTTGTTTTCTCTTCCGCACAGGTTTTTCGATACCTTCTATACCAAATTTACTAAAAATTATTCTTTTAATCTAGTACCTCTTTCAAAAGTTTTTCGGATTCACCGTGAGTATCTTAAATATCACTTTTCGGGGAGGAAAGACAATAAACATCCCCAAGGCGTGGGTCTGCTTCTCAGCAGACACGCTAGTGATGCTATTCTAGGATAAGAGTGCATTAATGAAAGGTTGTTCACAGCAAAATTACAGACAAGGGTTAAGGACTTCAATCATATATATACTGTTATGCCCCCACTGAGAATGCCGACGAGGATGAGAAAAAAGGTTTTTGCACAATATCTCCCACACACAGATCCTCATACGAGCTTCCATTTCAAAGGAAATTCGTAATTCTTTCCTATCCGAACATGTAGTAACTAGAAAATTTCTTCTATTTTGACGGGAAAGAAAACGAAGGCTATTAGTTTTATGGACAGCAGCATTACCTACCTAACGAGTTTAAGACATGGAACTTGTTCCGTTCGGGCTTGAAGTTCCTAACATTTAACATAAACTGGGCCGCATGTAGAATAAGAAATATTTTTCTTTTGTAGGGGGGGGGGGCTTTTATTTCCTGCATAGGTCAACCATGAGTTAACTTCACAGCGACTTTGCAAACCTGTTGGTGTTCCCTTTTTCATTCGCAGAACAACGGGTTAAGTGATGTTTCTATTGCTATGCTCATGTAAAGATTTTAAGGAGACCTAAAAAATTGTGCTGATAATTTTTGATATTAACTACTATGGAAAATACTACATACTACTTAAAGAAATTTTTCAGCGTAACAACTAATTTTTTTTTTTTCAAATTAAAACCTACCGGTTTGGTTTTAAAGAAAATAAATATATAAAGAATTTTTTTTTTTACACTTGAAAGTGTCTGTAATACATTACGAGAAATCTGTTGGCAACACTACGAAACAATGCTGCTGACGTCATCACGGTGTTTTACGAGGCCGACGACAAAGACAGGCCATGACACTGGAATAACACGTGATCAACTTAGTCTGAGGTTACAGTACGACAAACGAAGTGCTTATTCTTCAGTCGCTTGCTTCGTTCTTCGGGTTTTGTCTTCAAACTACCATTGGATTACCACAAAGAGGCGAGCATTTTTCCTTATTATTATTATTTGTAGCATGAAATATTTCCTGTAGTTAGTGGTTTGATAAAAGTAATTATTTAGTGCTTGAAAAGTGTTTTGAGTGCATTGCTCTCTTAGGCCTAGTTTCAAGATGTTGAATGATGGTGTGATTCAAAACAAAATGGCTGCCCTTATATAACATCGCTAGTTTTGAAGTTGAGAGCATTAATTATTTGATATTTTAACTACTCATATTTAATACTTTTGCAAATTGCTATAAATGTGTGGATGATCAGGTTAATTACTTAATGCTAGCATTTTTCATTTCATAAGGGGGAAAACCAGATATTTGTCGTAGGTAGCGTACAAAAATTGTCGCGTCCATGTTTGATATTCTTGGCAATCTTTTTTGTTTTTGAGCTGTTTTATACGTTGAAGGGAAAAGTAGTTTAGACATAATTATGCTATCACCACTTGTTTGAATTGCAACATTTGTACTTGTATTCTTATTCATAATATATATATTTTATATATCTGGATAGAGTAACTATGTATCCATAGTAACAGGTTTTATCAGTCTTTAGAGTATATCATGTCGACCACAATTTTTGAAATTGAAAATGTCAATAAAAGGATTTTTTATTATTTTATGTAGGCCACATAATGGATGTTCCTAATTAATGACTTAGATTGAAAACCTATATGCAAAAGATTGTTGAACCCAAAACCAGTTGTTTTTCTTTCTAATTTGATTAATTTCTTCTAAATTTAAAACCCTTTAATTTTTGGTTATTTGATAGAAAAAAATATTTTCATATTGTTTTAATGTCCATTAAATAGCAGATAATGTCATTAAAGCTTAAATTCAAAAATAGTATGGTAACATTTAAATTTAATTAATCAGATATTAATTTATATTGCTGAATACTTGTAGTAAGAGTGGACTTTCAGTTTATAACCATTACCTAATGAAAATCAAGTTTTATTTACAAAATCATTGTAAAGGTTATAAGAAAAAATCTACAATACAACACATACACCACTTTTTAATTTTCAGTAAAGTAACATACTATATATATTAGAATCTGTGCGAATGAATCGAGTGGCGTTAGCAGCTACGGGACTAAGTTGATTACGTGACGGCTGAGGATCGTTTCAGTGTCGTGGCCTGTCATTTTCGTCGGCCTCGGGTGTTTTAGGAGTTCATTTTCATGCCGCCACTTGTCTTTGTAACCACTGTATTATATGTAACATTTATATCAAATGAATACTTAAAGATTTTCATATCTATTTTTTCATATGCACTGTATTTTTTTTTTTTTTGAAGGTTTATTTCTTTATACGGTTTTCTAGGGAACCTATCAGAAACAGAATTGGGTGCATTAAATTAGATTATTCTTATTGTTTATTAAGAAGGATTTTTTTTTTTTTAAAGTTGAGTACTTAGCGCGCTTGGCTACTGATCTAAGAGACCTGGTTCGAGTCCCGGGTAAGGCATGGCTGTTTTGTGTCGTCTTCCTGCTGAGGGCGTGCTATCCTCTCAGACCTTCTCATCATCATCATCATCCTCAAGCAGCCATGGGCTACGGAGGTCCAGCCAGACCGTGCAATTTAGTTCTCCAAGCAAGTCTATCCTGTGCTACATCTACTGCATCTGGCCACTGCACACCAATTCTATCAGGATTGGGTCCTGTTTGACATTGTCTGCCCACCGCATCCTAGGTCTCCCCTTCTTTCTGAGGCCTTTAGGCACACTGTTCATAAACCTTTTCGCCAATCTATAATTATTCATACGGGCAACATGGCCAAACCAAGGGAGTCTCTCTCTGCAAAATATGCTGCTTAAAGAAATTTGCAAAGTCCTTTGCCTAACCTTATCAATAGTTACAAAGTTGAACCACCTAATACCCAAGATACTGCGTAAGCATCTGGAATCAAAAGCATCTAGTTTCCTGTTATCTTGTTTAAAAAATGTCCAAGTTTCACTACCATCACTAACCCTAGAAAGAACCAAACTATTATAAAGTCTAATTTTATTCTTTAGGTATATACGCCTATTTCTCCACACTCTCCATAGATTCTTAAAAGTCCCGGCAGCAATCCCTATTCGTCTGTTAATCTCATGCCGCACATCACCATTTACTGTTACATAGCTCCCAAGATAATTAAACTGTGACACCTGCTCAAGACTGCAACCATTAAGATTAAATGAATCACAGCCTGCCTGACCAATTTTCATCACTTTAGTTTTCTCTGTTTATAACAAAACCTACTCTACTACCAGTCTCATCAACAGCCCTAATGAAAGAGTGCCAAAAGGGTTAAATCATCAACCTATTCTAAATCAGAAATTTTCGTATCTCCAGTCCATTTAAGGCCAAAATCTTTCCCTTGAAGTGAATTACACCTAACATAATCAATAACCAAGCTAAGGGAAAAGGAGACAAAAAACACCCTTGTCGAACACCAGAAGTAATGCTAAACCAATTGCTACAAGCCTTACCAACTCTCACACACGACTCAGTGTTATTATAGAGAGCTTTCATTAGGTTAACTAACTTGTCAGGTATACCATATGATCTCACAATCAACCACAAATTATGACGATCAAGAGCCGAAAGCCTTTTTAAAATCAACAAATCTACCAACCAAAGGTTTCTGAAACTCTAAACATTTTTTCAAGAATCTGCCTAAGTGAAAATATCTGAAACCACTTCTGAATCCACATTGCTCATCACGCAATTGACTCTCAACCAAATCCTTAATTCTATTAAGCACAATCATGGAAAGAACTTTACCTGAACAGAGAGTAGGCTGATACCCCTATACATGTCACAAGAACTGCGATCACCTTTTTTGAAAATAGGGATAACAATAGCTCTGGTAAAATCCTTAGGAACCGTGCCTTTATCATAAAAGATATTCAGAATTTCAGCCATCCAAGTGGTATGCGAAACATTCCCAGCTCTAAGCATTTCCGTAGTAATTTCACCTACCCCTGGGGATTTATGTAGTTTAAGTTTAGAAACGGTCAAAATAACTTCAGATTGTACTATAGGGCCAATATTAAAGGCACCAAAGCATCTATCATGATTGCAAACAATGCGAATAGAAATAACCGCATTGTTTAGAATATCAGTGAAATGCTCAGTCCACCTAGACATGACAGAACCCTCCCCTTCTATAACTTTACCTTGTTTATCCTTCAATCCCTGTATGCCTGTCCGTTTTCTACCACACAAAACATTAACTATCTGTTACAGCTCTCTGCTGTTGTGCTGTCTAATTGCTTCGTCGGCTTTGTCAGCTAAACCATCAAGCCAAAGATTCTTATCAGCAGCTAACTGATCTTTTTTACGTTTATTAAGTTCTCTTTAATGCTTTCTATTAGGACTAGTAGCGTATTGATTAAGGATATTCCTGCAGTTCTTTCTTTCCGAAATTAGCTCAAATGCCTTATAACTCAGATAATTCTGGCTTTTCTGCTCCTTTTTTCCTAAAAGTGTACTGTTAGTGTCCAAAAAAGCCTGTCTAAAATGATCCCATTCTTCCTCAACTTCAGTAGTAAGCATACCATGACTGTCATAATGACTAAGTAACCTATCCTGGTAAGCTTTGGCTATAACTGGATCTTTTAGAGCTTCAGTATTAAAAGTAAAATTTTTAACCCTAGCACAACACTTTTTAACTTTAAGTTGCAAAACAGTTTTAAGAAGGTAATGGTCGGATCCAATTTCAGCTCCCCTATATGCCTTGCTATTCCTAACAGAACTAGCCCATTTGCTGTTAATTAATATGTAATCAACCACATTCTAATGCAGCCCATGAGGTAAAATCCAGTATGTCGCAGTGTTTGTAATAAGTGTTGGTTATTCTGAATCCATTGAGTTTACCTACCCGTAGGGACGTTGCCCATTGCAGCTACCAATACCAAAGGGCCTATTACTCCTCAGTACCAATTTTGGCATTGAAGTCACCAAGAACAAGGGTAATATCTCTTTTCTTGACAAAATTCAAAATATCCTGAGGTTGTTCATAAAATCTATCCGTCTGATCTTCATCGGCATCCTCAGTGGGGGCATAACACGAAAGTTAACATTCAGGTCTTTAACGCTTGTCTGAAATTTTGCTGTAATAAACCTTTCATTAATCCTGTCAGACCTCTGTGGTAAGCAGCTGCTTGAGGGTGTATTTATTTATTTATTATGAAAAGTTGAGAAACATCCTCAAACAAATTTTAGAGAATATAATAGCAGGAATTGAATTCAAGGAATGAAATTAAATTAACCTTATTCGTGACGGAAATGCAAATTACGAAACAAAAGGCGTATCCGGTTTAAGGATTCGAAGAGCATTGTTGTGCCGTCGATTATTTAGCGTACGATCTGTTTTCTTCCTTTCTCTTTAATCGTGAAACGAACAAAGTAACACTTTACTAGTGAATATAAAACTTAGGTTTTCAACTGAAATAGATTTAATTGGTTATTTAGATATGGTTATTTGTGTTATTAAGAATTTTCCGTGAGTCTTTGAAACGACACTTAGGATTCATTTCCGCAGATAAGTTTAATCGAAATAGGATTTCCTCAATTATGAATAGTTATGGAATACAACGGACTCCTTTATCACGGCATGATACTGTTACATGAGAGTTCACTTCAGTGAATTCTCATTACGACGGATGTTATGCAAATATGCCCTTACATCGGTGTTCGCCTTTTTAACCGATATAACGATGGGGTGTTTAACCTAAAGTAATCAGAAATTTTAGTGTAGTGTGGGAATCGACCCTGAGAATTGAATATTCTTTCCTGGAACAATACCTAAAGTTCCACCCCTTCACTTTAATGAAAGCACTCCTGATACTATGTCTTTTGGTGGCATTCGTAATAGCAAGGCGGAAGACCGCTTAATACGAAAGCAGATATCGTTACTTCGCGGTGACGTATAATATATACGTAACTGCGGATCTCAATGCTGTCACAGGTGCTACTCTAACCAGAAAAGAACTGCACACGAAGAGAAAGCATAGCAGTTATTCATTCCTCATCGCAAAGAAACTGCGAGCGCTGGGGTAGGGATGGGTAAGTTAGTAGTGCTCCCGGCTCGTAATCTGCAATTCCCAGGTTAGAGTTGCAGTTGATGAGAATGTGACCTTCAACTCCGGGAACAATTGAGGTGCGACTTTGGCTGGCATTCTGCATGGAGCGAATATTTGTGTTTTGCAGTGGTCAGCAGCATGCATATTACCATTCTTTGTAAACCACCCTAACCTGCAGGGTACTGCAGGTAAGCGGGGAGAGCCATTCCCCTAGGGCATGCAATAAAACAGAACAAAATGCTTCATTCGGCTGCAAACTAAGAAAGTCAAAAACAGACAAAAAAAATAAACAAATAAAATGAAATGAAACAGCTTTCAAAAATACATTTGCTAAGCAGAAAAGGGTACATAAAAATTTAAGTAATATCAGAACTATGAACTTTATTTTGAGTTTTTGGAAGAAACAATTTCTAGTGAACTTTTTTTCGTCAAGACTGAATTATGCTTGGAATAATTCCGTGATCAAACGGAAAATCAGCAATGAAATTATAAAGTGCTATCAATAGGTGTCGGCAGATGGAGCTGGAAGGGAGGAGAGAGCAATCACCCAGATCGTGGTAAAATTGATCGAAAAATAAACTAATTATAAATAACACAAGTGTACTAAAGAGTAATATTATTTTCTTACAAAATGTAGTACTGATTTTTCCCTTTACGTTTCCTTTGTTTTCGGAAGCGTATCATTTACATTTATTAATATAAAAAAGCATTTTTACATATATTTTTAAAAATAAGTATCCCATTTTTTCCGTTCTATTTTAGGACATCCTCATTTGCTTTGTTTTGTGATATATACATGATTACTGTCTCCGCAACTGCTCTGATTAATGAAAGACTTGAGTCAAATATTTATATTTTGAAAAATTGATTTGCTTTCCCATTATCTGAAAAAAAAAAGTTTTACCACACTCTAAAATAATTTTGCCACCCCCCCCCCCCACCATGAAAAATTACACCAGAAAAAGAAAACTGGCTGAAAAAAGCTTTAAAAATTAACATGATTAGATTCGAAAAAAGAGATTTAATAAGCAGCTTCTAATTCTTATATTTTTCTGTTATCAGTAATTAACATTGGGTAGAGAAATCAAACTCTGGTGGAAGAGGGAGATTTAAATCAAAGTAAAAATTAATTGATCTGCATTCAAATTCAATCTTCCCTCTCAGCCAAAATAAAATATTGCCTTCATCACGATATTTCCGAACTGCGAGGTCAAATTATAAATAAAAATAAAATAAATACCCCCTCAAGCAGCTGCTTGCCACAGAGGTCTGACAGGAGCCTGTCAGTTTATATGCCATAGTAGAAGGATAAAAATAAATAAATATTCACCTCAAGCTGCTGCTTGAGGTGAATATTTATTTCTGATATTAAAACTGACAGGAACCTGCCAGTTTTTACGCCATAGTAGGTCTGTGAGGAAGGCGAGACCTCAGCAGGGAAACAACACAAACACGCCTTACCGGGGGCTCGAACCCAGGTCACTTTGATAAGTAGCCAAGAAACATTCAATTGCATGCTGAGATGTGCTGCTGAAAAATGGTTCAGGAATTCCTCAGATGGTGGTACCTTCACAACTTCAGTATTTTTTACCAACAGCCTAAGGTAAATGAAGATCAGTATTGCATTTATCGATTTTGCGAAGAATGTTTCGTGCTTAAAGGCTTCGGAAGTTAAGCGGAATGACGCTAGCCTTAGGAATTTTTATACCTTTGGACCTAAACCATGAACATTTGACAGACATTTTTTCTGTATTCTGTAATCAACCATAGTGTTCGGATATATATTTGAGCGACCGTAAACAACTCTACTAAACTAAAGGCATGTTGTAGTGATTTTATAAAATGGATTTTAAAATTAAACTTCAGTTAAGGTTTTCATGAAATTTTACTCTTTTTGCGAACCGTAATCTGAAACTATTGTACAAAACTTATATACTCCTCCCCCACGCAACGTTTTAATTTTACTGTTTTTTTTAAGCACTAATAAAGTATTATTATTTAAATTTTCCAAATCATCTGCTAGTTCTCACTGTTAAAGAGTACAAAATTTGGAAAATGATAAATTTCGTTTTCTTTGAAAAGGAACATCCTATATTCTACAGTGCCGATATATGTTCTACCAGTTTTTTGACAGAAATTATTCTTGCCGAAAAAGGCAAGGTTAAATATGTTTTATGCATGGAAAACAGCGCTAAAATAACTATTTTGATACATAAATCGATTTCTTTTCAAAATTCTCTGCTGTGAAAATATTTGTAGATCTTAGAATATAGTTTTATATTGCGCCTTGATGGAAACAGACAATCATTTTATCACTCAGACTGTAAATTCAAAAGGTGTTACACGCAAAGGAATAGCTTTTAGCTCTTGTTTCTGGCGATTAAAACAGCGTTAAAACAGATATTTTGGTGAAAAATTCAATATTTTCGAAATTCGATGCAACTATACCATTCTTTTGCCTAAAAATCTCATCAAATGATACGAGTTGATTAATATTAAGCATTTGGTTGAGAATCTGACTGTAAATTCAAAAGTTATTACATACAACATAGCTTTTACCTATGATTTATCCCCAGTAAACATCGCTAAAATAGGTATTTTGATACATAAATTGATTATTTTCAAAATTCTATGCAATTAAACTACTTTTAAGGCATAGAATATCACTTTGAATTACGCCTTGATGGAAATAAACCAAGAGAATTTCACTCAGACTGGAAATTCAAATATTGTTAGCACAGCAATAGTTTTTGGCTCTGTTTCAGCCGATTAAAACAAACTTGAAACTGATACTTTGGTAAATAATTACACATTTTCGAAATTCTATGCACCTAAACTATTCCTTACAAGATTTCATTAAATAAAACGAGTTGATGAATATGAAGCATTTGGTTGAGAATCTGACTGTAAATTCAAAAGTTATTACACACTGTAGCTTTTGCCTATGACTTATGCGCAGTAAAGAGTGCTAAAATAGGTATTTTGATAGATAAATTGATTATTTTCAAAACTCTATGGTGTAAAAATATATTTTAGGCATGCAACGTCATTTTATATTATGCCTTGATGGAAATAAACCATCAGATTGTCATTCGGACTGTAAATTGAAAAGGTGTTAGCACAGGAATAGCTCTTAGCTCTGATTTTGGCGGTAAAAACAGTGTTGAAACAGATATTTCGGTGAATAATTCGATATTTTCGAAATTCTATGCACCTAAACTATACTTTAGCCGTAGAATCTCATTATATATTTATAGTTGATGAATATATAGGATTTGGTTGTGAATCTGAGTGTAAATACAAAACTTATTATACACTACATAGCTTTTACCTACGTTTTATTAGCGGAAAACACCGCTAAAATAGTCATTTTGATACATCAATTGATTTTTTTTCAAAATTCTACACAGTGAAAATAATTTTAAGGCGTAGAATATCATTTTATATTACGCCTTGATGGAAATAAACAAACAGATTGTCACTCAGACTGGAAATTCAAATATTGGTAGCACAGGAAAAGCTTTTAGTTCTGTTTTACCCTATTAAAACAAACTTGAAACTTATATTTTCGCAAATATTTATATATTTTCGAAATTCTATGCACCTAAACTATTCCTTAGCGTAAAGATATCATTATATAATACGAGTTGATGAACATAAAGCATTAGGTTCTGGATCTCACTGTAATTTGAAAAGTTATTACTCACTACACAGCTTTTCCCTATGTTTTAAGCGCGGTAAACAGCTCTAAAATACGTATTTTGATAAATAAATAGATTTTGTTTTCAACTTTCTATGCACTAAAAATATTTTTAAAGCATAGAATATTGTATTCCGCCTTGTTGGAAATAAACCAACAGATTGTCACTCAGAATGCAAATTGAAAAGTTGTCAGCAGAGGAATAGCTTTTAGCTCTGTTTCAGGGGATTAAAACAGAGTTGAAATTGATATTTCAGTGAATGATTCGATATTTTTGCAATTATATTCACCTAAAATATACTTTAGCCATAGAATCTCATTATATAATCGTAGTTGATAAAGCATTAGGTTGAGAATCTGACTATAAGTACAAACGTTATTACACACTATTTAGCTTTTACCTACGTGTTATGTGCGGTAAACTGCTCTCAAATAGGTGCTTTGATACATAAATGGATTTTTCTCAAAATTCTACGCAGTAAAAATATTTCTAAGGCGTAGAATATCATTTTGAATTACGCCTCGTTGGAAATAAACCAACAGATTGTCACTCAGACTGTAAATCGAAAAGTTGTTAGCACAGGAATAACTTTTAGCTCTGTGTTTAGCGATGAAAACAGCGTTGAAACCGATATTTTGGCGAATAATTCGATATTTTCGAAATTCTATGCAACTAAATTATTCTTTTTTTCCTAAGAATCTCATTATATAATGCGAGTTGATGAATATAAAGGATAAGGTTGTGAATTTGACTGTAAACTCAGTAGTTATTGCACACTACATATCTTTTACCTATGTCTTACGTGTGGAAGACAGTGGTAAAAGTGCTATTTTGATTCATTTATATCAATTCTTTTTCAAAATTCTACGCAGCAAAAATATTTTCAAGGGATACAACATCATTTTATATTACGACTTCATGGCAGTGAACCATCAGATTGTCACTCAGACTGTAAAATGAGAAGTTGTTTGCACGGGAGCAGCTTTTAGATCATTTATAGGCGTTTAAACAGAGTTGAAACTAATATTTTTTGTATAATTCGATATTTTCGAAATTCAATGCACCTAAACTATAATTTAGCCATAGAATCTCATTACGAAATAGTGGTTGATGAATATATAAAGCATTAGGTTGTGAATCTGACTGTAAATTCAAAAGTTATTACACACTACATAGCTTTTACGTATGTTTTATGCGTAGTAAACAGTACTAAAATCGGTATTTTGATACATAAATTGATCATTTTCAAAATTCTATGCAATGAAAAGATTTTTAGGGCATAGGATATCATTTTGTATTACGCCTTGATGGAAATAAACAAACAGACTGGAAATTCAAATATTGTTTGCACAGGAATATCTTTTAGCTCTGTTTTAGCCGATTAAAACAAACTGGAAACAGATATTTTGGTAAATAATTCCATATTTTCGAAATTCTATGTACAAATAAACTATTCTTTAGCGTAAAGATCTGATTATATAATACGAGGTGATGAATATAAAGCTTTTCGTCGTAAATCTAACTGTAAATTCAAAAGTTATTACTGACTACATAGCTTTTACTTATGCTTTTTAGTACGGGAAACAGCTCTATAATGGGTATTTTGATATATAAATGGATTTTTTTCAAAATTCTATGCGGTG